>JAQSUU010000237.1:2464233-3696349 GCA_038087645.1 Saccharum hybrid cultivar R570
TACAAATATTATATTTTGTGTATTTTTTATACCTGGCTCGCGAGCCTAACGAGCTAGCTCGAGCTCATAACGAGCCAAGCCGAGCTGGCTTTCTGGCTCGTTAAGATAACGAGCCGAGCCGAGCTAGCTCGTTATCCTAACGAGCCAGAACGAGCCGAGCCGGCTCGGCTCGTTATCCAGCCTTAGCACTCAGCAAGAAATAAATTATACTGCCAAATCAATAAGCTGAAATCTCCTGCTGCCTGATTCCAATGCCAGAAAAGGTGAGTAAGAAGTTGGAATCAGTAAGCTGATAACTCACATATTTACATTTACATGATAAAGTCATCGAAACAAGAAATCATTCCGCAGAAAACTACATCTCCGTCTGATAGCTTCATAAGAACAATGTCACACCTGGTATTCCTGGTAACAAAAACACAACCGGTGAGGGAAGAACCACCCTCACGGCTTTGTCATAGAAGGGACCGTATGACCCCGGTCGCGAAAACCCCCGAACCCTGGCTCATGCCCTGACGGGCCAGACGGAACCGGACCAGATCAAACAATCTGGCACTGAGGGCATATTTAATAGATTTTTTGCATCATGAGTTAGGGCAAAAGTCATTTGTAGCATCCGGGTTGTGATGTTGTCAACCTGGGGCTGGATTAAGAGAAAAAAAAGGTGTCAAACACTAAATAGAACTGAAGCATGTTAGCTACTGAAGAGTTCTCGTGCCGGCAAAATAAAATACACTGATTCAGGTAGCCTATTAACTAACTTATCCGGCAAGTGAAAGAGAAAGATCAAGATGGCCATCTGCCTCGAGAAAGATCAGAGCAGACTAACATCTTCTATCTGCTCGGTCTGCCACAACAGGGAAACTATTTGTTTGTACAATCAGTAAACCATTCAAAAGAGTAAATCAATGAATCTAATCTAATGGGAACCAGCCCCTAGTCCAAAATTATAAGAATTATGTGGTGTTATATAACAGTAGTAGCCTGTGTAGGAAATCACTGAAGGCATAGTGACCATAAAGAACAATTGCTTTTCCATACAGTATATAGTAAATGATTTACGAGAAACACAATTTGCTATTTATTCAGTATCGTCAATTGAGGCTATTTTTAGAATAATGAGTGAAGATTAGTTAGACAAAAAAAACTGTAACAGTACAAGGATAGTTGCCAGATTAACATGTTTGGGCCAAACGTAGCTCCATATAACACATGACATGATGAAAATTGTATACCACGCTAAAGAGGGCAGTCGGATGCAAGGTCTAGCATCACTAATTTGCTACTGCATCATGCAAATCGTCAATCCGGCCCGAACATTATGAATCAAACTGTACAGGCAGACACTAGTACAGACCAAAAGCAAATTGACTCCATGCTTATCGAGGGATGCGGATTTACGGGGCTCACCTCGAGAGACTATCACCACCGGAGATGCGACGGGTGCTGGGCCGCTGCCTCCTGATGAACGAGCGCCGCCGTGAGGGGGAGCGGGTCGCACGGCCACCGGACCATGAGGGGAAGCCGCGCGCCACCGGTCGAGGAAGGGGCCAGGCCGTGCTGCGCCGTCGTCGGACACCAAGGAAGGAGTGGACGCCATCGCCACTGCTGGGAGCGAGAAGGGACACACCGCCGTCAACAGGGAAGGAGCTGTCATGCAAGGTGTGGCCGGGGGCGCAGGGCGAGCCATGACGTCGTCGGGAGCAGCATCCGCCACTGGTTGGGGATGTGAAGCCACGCGCACCCGTGGGGACGCAGATCTGCGCGCGGAGGTGGAGGGCCGGCCGCCGTCGCCGCCAGGACTATGGAGGGGCCGCGCGCCTCGCTGGGAAGGTGGGGATCCGCCACCGTGCAGGGAAGGTGAAGGAGGCGCCGCTGCGATGGGGAGAGGTGGCCGGCCGGGGCAGCGGAGCGTCGAGCAGAGTGGCGTCGCGCCCGCATCGGCGTCGATCCGGAGGGGGGGGGCGAGCAGGCGGCACCGATGTGCTCGGTGGGTGGGGGCGGACGCGGTAGAGGTGTCGGGGGAGAAGTAGCGAAAGAAGCAGGCGGCGAGGATTTGGGGATTTTCCAAATGGTCAAGCGGGTCTCCTCGTGGCCGGTGGAAGGAAGGGGAAAAAATTACGGGGATTGAATCCATGCATGCATGCATGCGTTAGTTCAACGGGGACCACGGAGCCAAAGCCACGCGTGTGACATGGTGCGCTGGTGAGTGGCGAAGCTCGGGCTCGCCGGTTTTGGACTTTTGGTCCGGCTACAGAATTGGATATTCTGTAGCTAGCTACAGCCTAATAGTTCTATATATATATATATATATATATATATATATATATATATATATATATATATATATATATATATATATATATATATATATATATATGAACCTTCAAATCAAAAGAAAACATCTGAGAGCTGAATATATATATAGGTAGTAAATCAAAAGGGACAGCTAAAGGAAAATTAAAAATAGATTTACTTAAACACAGGTGACTGATATTTTGTTTACCTATCAGCAGGGATGAAAACGGTACGGATATTTTCCGACGGTATTCGAGACCGAATCCGTTTAGAGAGGTTTTAATCTATCCGTATCCGAGTCCGGATATTTAACATCCGATACCGTATCCGTATCCGAATATTTAAATAACATATTTATGATGTCGATATCTAATCGTATCCTATCCGTCATTTTTTATACTATCCGTATTCGAATCCGAATCCGGACATAAATACGAAAACAAATACGGTATCAGTGATATCCGTCCGTATCCGATCCGTTTTCATCCCTACCTATCAGTCAATGCGTCCGCGCCATAAGAAAAAGCTTACAGGGCAGAAATGCAATAAATAATAAAAGCAACAACACACCACCAAAGCCTCCCCCTCCGTCTCGTGTCTTCATCCCGCACCCGCATGGTCGCGCCCTCTTCCAGTCCTCCCTGATGGATCCCAAGGCGGCGGCGAAGTCAAAGCGCTAGCACACGGTGCGTGGCGGCCACGTCCACCAGACCCCCGCCGCTGTGGCAGCGCACATGCAGAAGCGTGCCGCCGCCACCTCCGCACTCCCCCCTCCCCCCCCAGCTGCAACCTCCCCTCAAACCGGGACTGCTACGACGTCGAGGGAGGGCGAGGCGGAGGACCCCATGGCCACCGGGAATGGACAAGCGAGGTCACTCTGGCAGCAAGGACGCCGACTTCAGGTTCCAGCGCGAGCCGGATCTAGACGCGAGCAGGAAGAGGAAGAAGAAAGCACATCTGCCGTTAGATCTGGATCTTGTGGTCCAGATTGTTGACTGACACTTAAACGAATCTTCAGTCACCTGCAGCGGATACATTCCCAATTAAAAACTCTGGTTGGGAGTCCCGAATCTCCACGTCCACACTCATTATCACTAAGGGTTTCACCAACGCACCACACTGGTGTGCTGCTTCAGCTTTCATGTCCACATTCAACGTCCATCAGTGACTAAGGCGAAATAAAATTAAGGTATGGCAAAGTAGATAAACAATGATAACAAAGAAATATTCAAATTAAAGTAGTTTATAGATATGCAAATGCAGTGATCACCAACTCATCAAAATGTACAAGAACACAAATTGCAAATGTATTTTATGCCAAAATTGTCTTGTATAAAATTGCAGGATGTACATTTGGCTTTGGCTTTGGCTTTGGCATTGCCCTTGTCCTCCTTTAAATCCATCTTTATTTAGTCACGCTTAGTGTAGGCGCCTGGAAACGCAGAACCAAAGGCACTGACAATTGAAGGAAACAAACGAATGAAAAAGAAGCTCCAAAGTCATTTAATTTAAGATCTAATGAATGAGAACCATGCTTGATTAGATGCAAAAATTTAGACACCTGACATATAACAGGACCCTTTTTTTGTTCATAAATTGGCCAACCAATTAAAGTATTCAACAAAGAACAAATCATTGGGCCTTTGGCAGTTTGGGTCATAGTTATCAATTCCATTCCGGTTTTACCCGTTGGAAGGAAATGTGCCGATACCGGTGCATTCCGGTGTACTGTTCCGGAGTTAATAATTTATTAGTAATATATGTATGTATGTATAAATTATTAATAATAAATTTAATAAACATCAAAGCATAGACACAGACACAGACCCAACAGCGGCCCAAGCTACGTTGGCCTGTCAAAACTCATCCGCAGAAACACAAGAAAGGCAACCCAATCGAGTGTGCCCTCGCCTGCTCGGCAGTCGGCATAGCTTACGGCCGCCGCCGCCGCCAATAGACCGGGGTCAAGGGCTGCTCCGCTTGATGTGCCTCCTCCACATCGCTGAGAGTTTGGGATTCGCCGCCGCCGGTGAGTGCTTGGGCTGTTGCCGACCGGTCCATACCTTTACTTGCATCTTCCTCTTTCTTCTCTGGTTGCTTCTCTGTTGTTGAAAGTTCTTCGTTCTTTGTATCTGAGATGGATCGAGACCTGGCCACCTGGGATATTTCTTGGTTTCATACTTTCTTCTACTTATTTCCTCCCTAATTTCCTCCTAGTTCGAAGCTGAATGTATTCGCACATGCGTATCTGACTGGTACCGAGATTAACGGCATGCGTGATTCCGTCCGAAATGACCGAAATCGTCCGGAACGACCGGAATCACCCGGGATGGAAGACTGTACGGGATGCTGTGACTTTTGTGCCGTTCTGGTGGCCGGTACGAGGCGTTTTTGGTCATCCCGGCCAGTACCGGAACGGAATCTATAACTATGGTTTGGACACTTGGGCTTTACCTTAAGATGGCAACGGGTACGTACCCGACGGATAGTGCTCACCCGTACCCGTACCCGCACCCGTAAAATTTTACCCGTCGGGTTACCCGTACCCGCATGCGGGTAAAAGAATAGTTCCATACCCGTACCCGCCGGGTAATTCTCACCCGACGGGTAACACGTACCCGATAGCATACCCGAAAATTACCTCAAAATATCAAATAGTCACATGCAAAAATAAATTATTCTAAGTTTCCAACAAGTTACAAACATGCTAACAAATATTATTAGCATCATTACAACAAAGACAATCTATTAGAAATATAGTGGATGTCTCAATGGGCCAAATTCATGACTTATATGCGCTAAAATAACTGAGGTTGGCTAGTTATTTTTGCGGGTATGTCTTACCCGCGGGTATGCGGGTATGGGTAGTATACACCCGCACCCGTACCCGCATACCCGATGGGTATAGGATTTTGCCCAATAACATACCCACGGGTAGAAAATTCATTCCATACCCGCCTCTTTATCGGGTAATACCCGTCGGGTACTCGGGTTTCGGGTACCCGTTGCCATCTCTTACCTGATTGACGTGATCGTGGCAACTTGCACCGCGGCAACGATACGGCAGACCAAGCGATGAACCGGCATGCTTGCGTCTGCATCGGATCTAGCCACGAGCTAGGGCATCACACATCGGCAGATCAACAATGGCAGCACGAGCGCCACAGCTCGTAGTATCGGCGAGGGTCGACGAAAAGACGGAATCACGACTCGTGAGATAGAAAACATCAGCAGGTAGCCCAGGTATAGACGTTAGCCAGTCTCTGGGCCCATGTACTGAAGCCCATGTGCGGTTGCTGCCAGCCCAAAGTCACAAGCTACAAACCGAGTATTAGAGAGTAGGAAAAAGTCCACGTTACTTCCTCTGCAAGGTCGGTTTTTCTTCCCTAAACTCTAAAACCGGACAAAATATCTCCCTCAACTTTTAAAATCGTTCATCTTACCTCTCTGACCCTGTTATAAGCAGTTTTAAAGACGATTTTGTCCTTTTCTTTTTTATTTATTTCGGCTGAATTTTTGAAAAATCATAATAAATAACAGAAAAATCATAAAATGGAGAATTCAATTTTTTTGGACTCCACGTGAATAGATCTATATAGTGAACATATAATATAATATGCTTTAGTACAAAGTTTTTGTTGTGGCTTTAGATCTATGCTTTTATGTAATTAATTAGAATAATTCATAGCTGCAGTTTCTATGGTTCAATTATGATGAAATTTTTATAGTGGACTAATTATTGTATGATTGAAATGTAATAAAAATTTCATACTCATCCGATCATGTATAACTTAGTTATAGATTTATTTATATTTAATAAGCATAAACATAAATAAAATTTATAACTAAGTTATACATGATCCAATGAGTATGAAATTTTTAATACAGTTTAAGCATACAATAATTAGCCCACCATAAAAATGTCACTATAATTGGACTATAGAAACTGCAGCTATGAATTATTCTATTTAATTACAAAAAAAAACATAGATCTAAAGCCGCAGTAAAAACTTTGTACTAAATTATACCATATTATACGTTCACTGTGTAGATCTACTCATGTGGAGTCTAATAAAATTAGATTTTCTATTTTATGATTTTTCTGTGATTTACTATGATTTTTCAAAGATTCAGCCGAAATAAATAAAATAGAAAAAGAAAAAACCGCCTTCAAAACCGCTTATAACATGGCCAGAGAAGTAAGATGAACGATTTTAAAAGTTGAGAGATGTGTTTTGTCTGGTTTTGAAGTTTGGGAAGGAAAAGCGGACTTTCGCGAAAGTTGTAGGAGGTAATGTGGATTTTTTCCAAGAGAGTATCATCATTCAACCACGTTGGGCGCAAAAAGGAAGACCTAGCCCGAGAGAGGTGAGATATATCTCCAACAACTAAAAAGAATAAAAGGGAGATAATTGTTTGGTACGGTAATTTTTTGGTGTTACCAGCATCCGCCCGTGCGATCCCGGCGTCCCTCCCCGGTCGTGGTCAACCCTCCCCGCAATCAATGGCGATCACATCCCTTCCCTCCCTGGACGTGATCCCTTCCCTCCGTGGCCCGTGCGACATCCTCCACTCCTCGTACGTCGCGTGATTGCCGCTCGATTCCTTTCGTGCTTGCCGCTCGTTTTCTTCCATGCGGTGCGCGACCTTCCGCGCCGCGCAGCGTGCGAAGCCCGCCCGAGACTGCGCAAGGATCAGCTACGTGGCCCCGATGCTCGCCTCTGCTGCCATCCTGCTCCTCCTCTCAGGCTACTTCGAGCTCCCGTCCATCTCCTCCACCTCGCTCTCCATGCCAGCGCCGCTCCTCGCCGCGCGCTTCCCGACCGCGCTCGACTCCGTCGGCTCCTTCGACCGCGACGCCTTCACCTCCCTCCTTGAGGCCTTCCACTCCTGGGACGCTGCCGTCGGCTGCCCCCGCATCCGCGCTAAGCTCGCCGCCGCCACCGCTAGGTGCCCGAGCTAGGGCTAGACCAGGGCCTGCCGTCGTCGGGCGCTGGCGCTAATGACACCACGGCGGAGGACCCTGCGGCGGCGGCATCCGTCATCGGCGGCGCCGCGTGGCGGGGCGCCGCGACCGCGAGGTGCGAGGACCTGCCGGTGTGCCACGTCGGAGTGCTTGTCAATGGGTGGACGTGGGTCCCCGATGCGCTCGACGGCGTCTACATGTGCTGGTGCAGGGTCAGCTGCGTCTGGAGCAAGTCTATCGCCGCCGTTGATCGCCCCGATGCGGTTGCTCTTTGAGGGCGCCACGCCGCCGCCGCAGGTACTGGAATTCTTTCTCTGTCAATATGAGAATATATCATTTATTATGTTGTTGAAATGAGGCGTCAGCTGTGAGCCGGCTCTTTGCGACGAACTGATAGCCGGTAGATTTGGGGAACTGCAACACTTAGACAGATCGAATTGGTTCTGAATTCAGATGCTTGTGCAGTAATGCTCGTGTGGTGGAATCAGAGAATTGGTATACCAAAAAATGTTGAAAAGGTGGGTGGGTTGGGGGAGCACATAATTTTTTAAGAACCCCAGAAAATAATTTTAAACAATTTCTTCAGTTGGTACTTGGTAGGCCTTTTAGTTATCCTCAATCTATGGCACAGAATAGACATTTCCATACAGAAAAATGAACACATCTTTGGTATGTTATAGATTGGTTTGGTGCAGTGCTGATGCCACCATTTTATTGTTTTATAGAAGTACATGGCTAACATATTGTCAGTGTTAGCTTTGACAATGTCAATTGAAGGAGAAAAGTATGTGCTCCCGCAATAGTTCTCTTCCTGCTGTCATCTTCTTGTGAACCTGGAACTGAGACATCTTTGGGCTCTGAAGGTGATATTGGTTCATGGGAACATGAATATGTCAGGTATGACTAAACTGAAATGATATGTCTCCTGGCTCCTTCAATCAGCGAAGTCTAAATTTTTCTAATGAATAAAAATGTGCCGGTAATATTCAAGTAGACTAGAAACTATAAAAGAACAATACACAAAGGTGATTCATCTAAGCGAATGGTATGGCGGATTTTGTGCCTGTTTAAGTGCAGTCTTTGTGATATTCTCATTGAATTGCAGAACCCACCATTTAAGTTGTCTATTGACTATTCATGCTCTAATTTAACCGAAGAGGGTGATGGCGGCATTTGAAGCATTGTTCGTGGGAAGGTAAACAAGATGCTGTCATATCAATACTCATACTCGATGGCAGAATTATGTGTTTTGGTTTTTTTGTTAGAGAGGATAATTTTAGTAAAATATGGCAGGTAAAAAGCAACATGGTACCAAGTAATGACTTGTATCATATCATGGATTTAGGATAAATAACCAAGGGCTACCCTAATTATGGAAATTTATTGATGGAGGCATCTTACCAGAAAAAACTCATTTTGGAAGTAGTACTAACCAACGCTTTTGGTGAACTTACGAATGATAAAGAAGCTCATTTTTTTTGCTTATTTTAAATCTTTGGATTTGGATGTGTTTTTGAAATGGTTTACGATTCTCTGTGCACTAAGAAGAGGAGTTCCAGTCCTATCTACATCTTGGAGGTATGTGATTTAGAATTGGGTCAGATGGTTGCCTACAGTTAATTTTTGTGTAGGTAAGTAGAAATGCATTGCATTGCCTTTTGGTTGGTGGCATATATACTGGCATCCATGACGACCACCACAGTGGCCACTATGGCGGCTGAGGTGAATGTGGCTGCAAACGGTGGTGGAGGCTGGGAATTTGGAGAGGTTTCTCACATCCACAATGGCCTTGGTGCATGTGTAGTACTTGCCCAAGGTATTCTCGGGCTTGCTAAATGCTCCTGATTTGTTTATGGTTACAATTTTCACCTGATTTGATTTTTCCATGGGAGGGATTTCTCAAATTTGTTAAACACCTGATTCAATTGAAGTTTCTGAACATGTGTGAATACAGTAAGAGTTGATGTTTCATGCGTTTCCAAGCTTTGGTTGGGTAATTTGATCTTTAGTACCTTGATGATGTAAATGAGTTCAGTTAGCCTTTCTTGATATTACTTTCAGCTTACTCACTGATCTTTAGCTGAAGATGTTATGTATCTATCTACCTATACTAAACTAAGTTCTTACTGTAATAATATGAACAAATTACTTGCGTACATTTAAGGTCTTGCTTGTGGTGATGTTTGCCTCTTGTCTGTTAACTGAACCTTTTATTTGGAACTGGATATGCCTAAAGAATTTGTTAGCTCTTTTTGTTTGAGCTGCTCCATTTTAATGCATTTTGATTATTCCAACTTACTGTCTGTAGCCTTCTATATTGTAGACCTATAGTGGCTGACGTGTTGAAGATGGGTGATTCAGTGTAGGTACTATGGTGTGGCAGGTGAGCAGTTGAAAGGTCTTGATGGCTAGAGGGGGGTGAATAGCCTTTTAAAATTTTCTACAAATACAAGTTAAACAAGTTTATCAATATAACAAAGAGCGAGATGCGAGTTTTGCTTAGCCTACGGGGTGTTTGCAAGCCACCTAACCAATTGACAATTCTAGTATATTTGCACTCAACCGCACAAGTCAAACCGAGAAGGTAACTACAACAACAACTAGCAAGCTACACAAAGAAGCTACTCTAGCAAAGCTAACTAGCTATCAAAGATAACTAAAAAGGTAATGCGGAGTTGAGTTAGGAGAGTTTCACCAAGGGACAAAGTATTGAGCCAACCAATATGATCAACAATAAATACCAAGACAACCGAACATCGGGATCAATCAATCACAATATGAAAGTGATGACACAAGATTTATCTCGAGGTTCACGTGCTTGGCGGCACGCTAGTCCCCGTTGTGTCCCTCTTCACCACGTGGTTCGGTGGCTAATCGGTCACACACCGAGCCTCTCAAAAGGCGCCACAAGAACCTACCAAATGACAAAAGGTTGCAAATGACACGAGCAATCCACTAATGTTGCCTTTGGCGCTTCGCCGAGGTAGGCACAAACCCCTCACAATCACCGGAGATGGCCAAGAACAATCACCAACTCTTGCCAACGCCTCCAAGCTGCTCCAAGCCGTCTAGGTGGCGGCAACCACCAAGAGAATAAAAGCTAAATAGGGAGGGGTTTTGACCATTTTTCAATAAAAATTTTTAAAAGCAAATTTTGACAAAACTTTGAATACCAAAGTTGCTCCAAAAATTATGCTAACTAATTCTAGGTGATTTACAATTATAGCCACACATGTTTTAGTAGCCTAGCAAGCATAATTAGGGTGAAACAATTCTAAACAAGTGTATGCAACATTCATGTTTCATAGAAATGTTTCAACTCAAAATGCACTCTACTTCACATGTGTTTATAAATGCAAATGATGCATCATGTGTATAATTTGCAATGCTAAATGCCTGCGTAACACCGGGGTGTTACAGCCCTCCCCCCTTATAAAAATCTCGTCCCGAGATTTGGGTTACGAACCATTTGTTATAAAAATCTTCATAAGCCCTTTGTAGATATTCACCCGTTTCCCAAGTTGCATCCCCTTCATCATGATAAATCCACTGTATCTTATATGTTTTCACCACATTATTTCGACTAGCCCTCTCTTTAGAGTCTAAAACTCTGACTGGTTGCTCACGATATACCAAATCTAACTTGAGCTTTATGCCTCAGGGTTCGATCCTTTCCTCTGGAACGCATAGACACTTCTTGAGATGTGATACATGAAAAACTGGGAATATAGCACCCATTGTCTTAGGTAACTCTAACTTATAAGCTACTGGACCCTTTCTTTCCAAGACCTTGTATGGTCCCACAAATCTGGCGGCAAGCTTTCTTCGAACTCCGAACCGTTTCTTCTTCATTGGCGTGACTTTCAGATAAACATAGTCACCAACTTCAAACACAAGCGGTCTCCTCCTTTTATCCGCATAGCTTTTTTGACGCGATTGAGCTGCTTTCATATTTTGCTGAATGATATGAACTTTCCTCTCGGTTTCTTCTACAAAGTCAATACCATAATATCTTCTTTCTCCTGGCTCGATCCAGTTTAGTGGTGTTCTACACTTTCTGCCATACAAAGCTTCGAATGAGGCCATTTTGATACTTTTTTGATAACTATTATTGTAGGCAAACTCTGCTAAGGGTAACCATGACTCCCATGAACCCCTGGAAGATAACACATAGGCTCTTAACATATCCTCTAAAACAACATTAACTCTCTCGGTCTGACCATCTGTCTAAGGATGATAGGCAGTACTACGGATCAAACTAGTTCCCAATCCTTTGTGCAAGTGTTCCCAAAAGTGAGCAGTGAATTATGACCCTCTGTTAGACACTATAGTCTTCGGTATGCCATGCAGTCTCACAATTTTAGCAATATACTTCTCGGCATATTGAGGTGGTTGATAATCTGCCTTGACAGGTAAGAAATGAGCGGTCTTTGTAAGACGATCCACAATCACCCAAATCGAGTCATGCCCTTTTTGGGTAGTGGGCAAGCCTATGATAAAATCCATACTTATATCATCCTACTTCCAACTAGGTACGGACAAGGGTTGCAACAATCCGGCAGGTTTCATATGAATGGCTTTCACCCTACAACATGTGTCACATCTGGCCACAAAGGTTGCAATCTCTTTCTTCATCTTTGTCCACCAATAACGAGGTCTTAGTTCTTGGTACATCTTGCTACTTTCGGGATGTATAGATAGCTTAGAAAGGTGAGCCTCATCCATAAGTTTATTCTTAAGCTCCCGATCCTTGGGAACAACAAGACGGTCGTCAAACCACAACACGTCATGTTCATCCACTCTAAAGTGCTTAGATGGTTATTCTTTAATTTTCTGTTTGATGTGGAATACCCCTTTGTCGGTCTTCTGGCCTTCTATTATCTTACTCTCCAAAGAGCAACTAATCTGAATACTATGTAGCACAACAGGATGCATCAGATCGAACCCATCTTTATATAATGGCTACATATTCAAGCAATGTGACTTTCTACTCAAAGCATCTACTACTACATTGGCCTTTCTAGGATGATACTGCACATTTAAGTTGTAATCTTTGATCAATTCTAACCATCTTCGCTGTCTCATGTTTAACTCTGGTTGGGTGAAGATGTACTTGAGACTCTTGTGATCGGTGAAAATATTACACACATTACCAAGTAGGTAATGTCTCCAAATTTTTAGTGCATGCACTACTGCAGCAAGTTCAAGATCATGTGTCGGATAGTTGACCTCATGCTTTCTCAATTGACGTGAGGCATAAGCAATGACTCTTCCTTCTTGCATAAGAACACAGTCTAATCCAGTTTTCGATGCATCGCAAAACACATCAAAAGGTTTCTCAATGTCCGGTTGTGCTAGAACTAGAGAAGTGGTCAATAGTTTCCGCAAAGTGTGGAAAGCTGCTTCACACTCCTCTGTCTACACGAACTTGTGATCTTTCTGTAGCAGACTTGTCATTGGCTTGGCAATCTTTGAGAAATCTGGTATAAAACGGCAATAGTAACCAGCTAATCCTAAGAAACTTCTAACTTCAGAAACTGTGGTTGGCGCCTTCCAAACCATAATCTCTTGCACCATGCTCGGATCTACTGAAACTCCATTTTCTGATAGAATGTGACCAAGGAAAGGAACTTTTTTAACTAAAATTCACACTTGCTAAACTTAGCATACAACTTATGATCTCTAAGTCTGGTCAAGACAATTCTCATATGCTCTTCATGATCCTTCTCGTTCTCAGAATACACCAGAATATCATCAATAAACACTACCACAAACTTACCCAATTCTGGCATGAAAACCATATTCATCAGATACATAAAGTATGCAGGAGCATTTGTTGACTGCGAATACCAGGGTAACAAGGATATGGTAGAACAAAGGTAAACAAGGTATAATGCAGCAACGGTTGCAAACAACTCCTAAACATAATGCATCAATTAAGGTAAAGCATTAATAAAATATTTGTAAACCGGGAGAGAAATGCTCCAGGGCTTGCCTCTTTCGAAAGAGCTCGGGCGATGGTCGGGGCACTCTGGAAGATCCTCACCGACCTCCTCGTCGGCTTCGGGCACCTCCTGCTCTTACGCCTCGGGCTGCTCTTCTGGCTCCTCGGGAACTGCTATCGGAGTTACTTCTTGCGATCCTGTATGATGCAAATGTATAAATGCTCATGCCTAGGTGCATTGTAGAGATGACATGTAATGATCATGATGAATGGGATGTAGATGAATATGTTTACTTTATTGTATAAAGGAGGAATACAACTCTTCTACAAGGTAGTCCATATCATCCAAGAACATGTACTAGTATGCTACTACTACAATCATTCTCTACCATGCCAAGTCACCACATAAATCTAAGATGCTTCAAAGATACACCAAAGCAATTCTTATTAACTAATCATGTATTAACAAGGTTAATTAAACCCTAGTGGAAACTATGTTTGAATGGCAACACTTCTTTTGGCAGCACAGAAAAATCTGAGAAAATTACAGTGGCTTACTATCATCTAATCTAGCATGCCACAAAAATTTCATTACATTTAGAATACTAGAACTGTCTACACAAAAATAACAATCTAGGGCCTAAAAATGAGCATAAAAATACTTTGTACTATGAAAAGTATCAAACAACAGATTTAGCATTTTTCCTACATTCTACACAGTAAACAATTACTATCAAAAAATTATCATATGCATGTTTTATTCATATTTTTCTCTCTATCAAAAATAAAAATTATCAACAATAATAAGCACTAACACTACACATCAAAATTTTTCTACAGAACATGCATGACACATATTTTTCCTAGAAAGTACATTACACAAAAATATTAAAAAAATTAAAACCATATTTTTCTGAGCTTTATATGATTTATTATATAATTATCAAGAAAACAACAATTTCAATAATTAAATAAAAACTCTATAGAAAAGTATTTCAAACTTGACATGCAATATTTTTAGATCATAGATCTGGTTCTAAGAAGTCTACTAAAATTTGTTTCATAATTTTTGCAGCCAAAATGAGTACACAAACATTTTCCAAAGTATTTCTCTCCCCAAATAATAAAAGAAAAACAGAAAACAATTTTTCTTATTGCCAATGGGCCGGCCCATGGAAACAAACCGGCTGAAAGGTTCTTGTTTGATTTTGGTAATTGAGTGATAACTTAGGTGGACTAATATATGGTTATGTGAGATACACAGGCGATTAGTCCACATGTGATGGTGTCATGAAGGAGGCTATTGCACATGAGACATGACATGGAGTCATGTGACCAAGGTGGAGAAGATCAAGATGAGGCTTGGCTTGATGGACCGGTTGCTAGGATGAAGGACAAGTTGTGATGGCTTGGCGCCGAAGGACCGAGGCAACGGTAAAGAGCAAGTGAGGTCAAGATCGATGAACCAATACGGTCACATGATGATATGAAGTGGATCATGTCATTTGTGATATGGTTGGTGCATGTGTTGCATCAACATCGGAGATGGAGTGGAATGCGCAAGACAAAGATATAACCTAGGGTATTTCTATTTCACCGATCATAGGTGTGTAGAGAAGTTGATGACCAGGTTTAGGATAGATGGCCGTACTATCAAGAGGGGTAAACTTGTTTACATATCGGTCATCTAGTGCCACTTGAGCGATCTAACTTTGCATACGTGTTAGGATCGAGTGGCGCGGTAAGTTGAGTGCCTAACTTCTTCAAAAAAAATGATTGTGAAAATGCTAACACACATGCACATGGTGTTTTACACATGGTGGTGTTGGTACATTTGCAAAGGAGAAGGTGTTGGAGTTGGTGTTGATCAACTTAGAGAAGAGAGAAAGGTTTTTCGGTGTTCTTCGAACACTAGGATGTCTCTTGGAGTAGAATACTGCTTTGATCCATTGTGAATTGGATCAAGTGCTTTAGTGGGTTGTGTAGCCCTCTGAGTAAGCTTTCCAAAATGTCCAAGATCATCGAAATCAGAGTCCGGAGCTAAAAGTTATCGCAGTTTTATCGAAGAGTGGTCTGTGACCGGACTCGTGACCGGACGCGTCCGGTCAGCACCTGCGCGTCCGGTCAGTGTTTTTCGCGGGCGAAAGTGACCGGACGCTGCAGCGAGTCCGGTCTGTGATGACCGGACGCGTCCGGTCGCTTCGGGAGCTTACTGGAACCTCTTTATTCGCTGTTTCGCTGCGACCTGCGCGTCCGGTCCCGTTAGTGACGTGCGCGTCTGGTCATTACAAGTTTATACGCGTGAAAACTAGCCGTTGGAGCACGCTACTGACCTGTGCGTCCGGTCAGTTCGACCGGCGCGTCCGGTCGACCCGAAACTTGCCCAGTGAGGGGACTAATGGCTCTATTTTGTTGTGGGGCTTATAAATAGCCCATTGGCCGGCCTTGGCCGACAGCTGAGCACACTTTGGCCTTGGTGGCTTATATGGTAGTGTTTGGAAGCCCTCTAACTCACTCATGCTTGATAGTGTTCATCGGATCGAGTGAGAGAGCGATTTTAGTGCGTTGCATCGAGAGGATTGCATCGAGTGACACTAGGTGATCGTGTTGCAAGCCGGTGGTGCTTGTTACTCTTGGAGGTTGCCACCTCCTAGACGGCTTGGTGGCTTGCGACTCCGTTGAAGCACGCATGGAGATTGTGCGTGGCTCCGGAGGAGAATTTGTGAGGGGGATTGTGCTCACCCCGCGGGGATCACGAAGAGCAACTCTAGTAAAGCTCGTGGCTTGGAGGATCCCCATCTTGAGAGTGGATGTGCGGCACCCGCTGAGGGTTTGACTCTTGATAATCAATTAGCTCGTGATCCATCAAGTGGGTGTATCACCACAATGGGGACTAGCTTGGTGGCAACCAAGTGAACCTCGGTGAAAAACCACCGTGTCAACCTTATGTACTTCTTCTTGGTGGTTTGCTTTCGATTCACAAGCTTGTATTTACTTTCATATACTTGTGCTTGTGTAGTTGCTCTTATAACTAGTTGGCTTGTGTAGTTTGCTAGTTACGTTCTTGCTAGTGAGCATAGGTGGCTTCGTGCTTTTGCTTACTAGAATTGTGTAGGAGCTCCCGGCTTTGCTAAAGTACTAGTGCATAAGTTTGTGTAACCTTGCTCTAGAATTGTTTAGGAGAGCTCTTGCTAAGGAAAGCACCTTAGTTACATAATTAGGATCTTTGTGAGGTGCTTATGAACTTAGATAGAGGGGTGTAGTCTTGGCTAGACCGATAGTTTTAATTCCGTATTTGTTTCGGTTTGCCGACACGATTAATTTTAGAAAGGACTATTCACCCCCCTCTAGTCCGCCATCTCGACCCTTCAATTGGTATCAGAGCCCGGTCTCTCATTTATGGTCTTCAGCGACCCCAGAGGATGGCGGAATATGGACTAGATGTTGATTGTCCTCACATGTTTGATGGCACACACTTTGCACTGTGGAAAAATAGGATGATATGCAATTTTAAGTTTATTTGCCCTCAAATGTGGTGGATGGTAGATGTAGGCTTTTCTCATGTGTTGGATGAAGATAATCTAACTCAAGCACAAGAGAAATGCCTAGATCTTGACATCCAAGCTACTAACATCATGTATATATCTTTGGATGATAGAATCTTTGGTAAGATCATGGACCTCAAATCCACTCATGAGATATGGGCCTATCTCAATGAAAAGTATGGAGCTATCACCTATGATGACGATGATGTCAAGCCCAAGGAGGTTGCACATGATGATGTTGAGCATGACCACAACACGATGGTTGTGGAGGATTGCTCCACCTCATGGTCAAGTGATGATGATGATTGATCTACCATAAGTTCACTTGACAAGGATGTTGATGATGCATCAAGTGTTGCAAGTGATGTTTCTACCCCAAGCACACTTGATGGTGACAACGTTGGTTCATGCTCGGGCCTTGATGATGCTACTACAAGCCCATCCACTACATCACATTACTTCATGTCACTAGGTGACACAAAGGTATCAAATGATAATGTGATTGATCATGTTGATTCATATGACGAGCTTATTAGTAGACTTGCTAGCATGAACATGTCTTTAGAAAATGAGAAAGCTAAAACCATGAAATTGGAAAATAAAAACTCATTTCTAAAAACCACATGTGAACAACAAAAGCATCTACTTTATGTTACTACTTGTTCACATGAGGAGCTAAAATTGGCTCATGAGGAACTTAGTGTTGCTCATGATAATTTGGTACAAGAACATGCTTCTCTCTTTAAGATGTTATTAAAGAAAATTAAAATTAATGAGAGCTCATCACATGGATCAAATGATCAATTACAAAATGTGACTAACCCATGTGATGTAGGGAGAAAGCATATATCCACCTCTTGTGATGACTTATTAGATATGCCATGTTCTTCACATATATATGCTTGTTCTACTTCTATGTCTTGTGAGACTAACATTTTGAAGTAGAACAATGAGCTCAAAAGTGAAGTGAAGAAATTGAGCAACAAGTTAGAGAAGTGTTACAACTCAAAAGTCACCTTTGAGCACATGTTGAACAACAAAAGAAGCTATGGTGACATGAGCGGCATTGGCTTCAACAAGAGCAATATCAAAGGCAAAAGATGGGGGAAGAGAAGATATGAAAGAGAGATGATGAAGCAAGAACAAGAGAAGCTCTCTCATTTTATGTGCTTTAAATGCCATGAAATGAGACATCTTGCAAATGGTTGCCCTAATGAAGAAAAGCTCAAGTTGAAGAAAGAAGAAGAGAGGCTTAAGCATGTCAAGTGCTTCAAGTGTCGCACTTGGGGTCATCTCACCTCAATGTGTCCAACCAAGAAACTAGTGAAGCAACAAAAAGAGCCTCAACCAAAGCCACAAGTTGAGCAAGAAACCATACCCCAATCTCAAGTCAAGATCAACCACAAGGATGATGATGGTGACTTGAAGAAGAAGAAAACAAGAAGAGGTGGAAGAGGAAGGCATCCAATGCAAATCCAAGATGCCAAGATGATGAGCAAGATTCAAGATAAGAAGAGAGATTTGGCTCACATCAAGTGCTTCAAGTGTGAAGATATGGGACACTTTGCCTCGGGGTGTCCTACCAAGCTTGAGAAGAATGCTCAAGCAACTCATGAGAGGCAAGGCAATGAAGAGCATCACATGAGTAAGGAAAAAAAGACTCAACCAAAGAGAAGATGCTATTCATGCCGGGAAAGAGGACACATGGCTCATTCATGTCCCTTAGCAAAACATCCTGCTACCCATACTAAGGCTTTGCCTAAGTATGTTGCTCCTAACTTGAGAGAACCCAAACTTGTTTGGGTACCATCAAAAAGTGGATGATTGTTTGTAGGTACCATCGGCATTGGAGGCTTGATTCATTTGGATTTATATTGGTCATCATATGTTGAATCAAGTTTTAAAGCTTAGTGCATATTCTATCCCAATGCCAAGTCAAAATAAGTGGAGTCCAAAATGCTACAACATACAAGTGCAACATTCAAGATTGTGGTGATTTATTGGATATATTTGATGGCTTGCAAATATTTAAGTTGGAGCTTGCTAAGAGGATGATCATATGATAACCAAGGTATATCTCTAGTTGATCATTTTATTTGGGTGCATATGAGTTGATTGAATTGGATATATATGCAATGTTGCTTGCTATGAGATGATCGAATGGATTAAATGCCTAGCAATTAAATTTGGATTGATTTGTGTTGGATAAATTTATGAGATGACATTTAGTAATTGGATTGAATGGATATATGTCTTATGAAAGTGTTCAAACAAGTTAGTTTCAAGTTTGATTCAATTTGGTGAAGTATAGCTCAATGTATTGAAATCTGTCCATTATTGAAAATCTGAGCTAGCTGAGATCAAGTCTGAGTTTGAGTGACCAAATCATATTGGATTGGCTTAAAATTTGGTATGCATGCTCTAGACTTATGATATGAGATGTTGTATAAATTTCATGATAATTGGATGAGAAATGCTATGGTTTTAGAGCACATCTTGTTAGCTATAGTGCAGCAGTTTTCAGCATGTAGCAGTGGTGGAAGATTTGAAATCTAGTAGCAATATAGAAGTCAAATGAAGCTCAAATTTTTACAGTTGCTATATGAATTAGTAATTCACATCTCCACCAAATTTCGTGGCTTTTGGACCTGTACATTGGGAGATATAAATTATTCTTTGAAGGGTACAGAATCTGCCAGAAAAGTGACAATTATTGGATTGATCTAGAGTCACTTTAAGTGAAAGGTCCTCAAGTTGAAAACATATTTATAAGTGTTTGAGGTACCTAAGTTTAGTTTTGAATTGATCTAGAAGCTTGACAAGAAATAAGTACAAGGGCATTGATTGTGGAATGTACTTAGTGTACAAATTTGGTACTCAAATTTAAAAATGAAGATCAAACTCAAGATGAAGATGAGGTTCAAGTTCTAGTAATGATTGGAGATTATTTGGTAGAAAGAAAAGGACTTAAAGAATAATTCAAGGTTACTCATCAAGTTAATTCCATAGATCAATCAATCAAAGGCAATTCAAGTAAGTGTCAAGGATGGTTCTTTGGAGAGAGGTCACTTCTCCCTGCTGAGGGGGCTTGCCACCCATGGGTAGGTAAACCGAGCACCGGCTTGGAAGGCTAACATGGAAGTGATGAATTCAAGGAACATTTGAGATGCTTAATTGAAGCAATCAATAGGGTTGATCAAGAAAAGCAAGCAACACCCAAAAGAGAGCTAGTCATGGTTATAAAATTAGTATCATAAGCAAAGTTTTAAATAGCGGGCTAAGCCCCTTAGCGGCTGCCTCTCCCAAAAGCTAAGAAAGGCTATAGCGGGCTAAATAGCGGGCTAAGCCATTTAGCGGCGGAGCAAAAAATATGTCAAATATCAGGTAATTTTACACATAACAAACATAGAAGACGAAGAGATTACAAATACCAATTACCAAGTAACTCTGGTTGAAGCTGTTTGTTCTACTGATTCAGATGCAACACTTGATGGGGGACCTAAGAAACAAAATTGATATGAGATAAAAAAATGTCAAGCTTACTGCAGCAACCTAGAACAGATCTGGTACTACACTTTCTTCATGGGGTAAATGCCAATATATTTACAGTAAAGAGTAAACAAATCAACGGCACTAGCAAGCTGAATGCAGTAGTACAAAAATCCTAAGCCAATCAGTTATTCAATTCACCATGAGAATGAGATGCAGCACTACATCACTCACTACTCACTACCGTTCACATCCAGCAGCCCAATACGTAAAGAACAGAGGAAAAATGAAAAGAGTTTGAAGAATCTTGCCTTCTGGCCGGGACTGGGACATGGCCGTCGTAGCAACAGCAGCAGGCGCTGCCGCTTGCTCTCCCGCGAGTTAGCCACTTGCCGCTGCCCTTTGTAGTCGCCGCAACAGCACCAGCCGGTGCCGTAGCTCGCTGCCGCCACACTTCCGACTCCCCTCGCCGGTATTGCACCCTCACCGCTCACCGGTCACAGCAGCAACAGCATCCGGCGGCGCCATCGCCAGCACTCACGAATCACGCGAGCTTGGGAGGAACGGTGTCGAATGGTTAGGGTTGTGCGTGTGACTGCTTCCCATCGGTGGATATCCTAGCGATTTGGGCCTGCACGTCATTTGGGCCGACGAAAATTACAGCCCACGCAGAATAGCGGCGCTAAATAAACTGTGATTTAGCGAAGATAGCGCGCTATTAGCCGCTAATAGCGGAAAATAGCGATCTAACGTTAAAACCATCGTAGCTTAGCGTCAGACCTTCTGAACCGCTAAATAGCGCTATAGCGGCAGCTAAATCCCGCTATTTTGAACTTTGATCATAAGTACTTCTCTGATGCAAGCATTGATCAAAGAGAAAAAGCAAGCCAACCATAACAAGAGATAATGCACTTGATTATTAGTGGTTCTCATTTCATATGGGTGAAGAATGGATTTCTCTATAATGATTGGTCTTCACCAAGCTTATAAATTGGACTTCACATTGCTATTGGAGTAATGAATTGAAATCTATGTGACTATCCTCTACTCCAACATAACAAAGGTATCATTGCAATGTGCATGATTATTTCATCCCTTACTAGTATGCGATTAGTGCATATAGTACATGCTTACTAGGATCTTGCATAACAAAAGAAATGTTTAAATTCATAGCCTACCACTATTGCTTGAATTGTTTAAATGATCTAGTGGTATGTGTATGAATTTGTTCATGAGCTAGTGAACCCCAAGTACTTGATCTAGTTTGGATTGCTAACAAGTGACAAGTACAACATTGGCAAGATAACCCTTAGTATGAGGAGTGAAGAAGCTTGTCATTGGATCAAACCGAACTTAGAATCTTAGGCAAATCAACTTAGTTCAAGTCATACTAGAAGCTCATGACAATGATATGGGTACAAGCACAAGACAACAATGCAAATAGATATCTAGGGTGTTTTAAATAGTATCTAGACTCAAAATATTTCTTCAATTGGTATTTACAAGTGGTGTCTAGATCATGATCTACAAGTGATATCCTACAAGTGGTACTCATAAAGATAGCAAATGTTCAAGAAAAGATCATATTGACAAATCCTACAAGTGGTTCCATGATAGAGGATTCTTCAAATTGGTATCACACACTTATTCGTGGTATTTCTACATATGATATCATTTATACAAGACGGTGGTTCCACAAGTGATCCTCAACTTTAAGTGATCATCAAATGAAGAAAGTTCCCTCACACACAAGAGCTCAAGATTATCAAGTGAATGACCCATGCTATGACATAGGGGGAGGAGCCCCACCTAATGGTATCAATGTCAAAGATCCTAAGTGGTATCTCAAGAGCAACATACAAGTAATGTCATTCCAACATGTGCGGTGATGTCCATCAACAACGCAATATTCAAGTCTCAACCATCTACCCCAATGCAAGCCTTTGCATCAATAAGAAGTACACCCTTTATAGAAATTGATGACAAAGGGGAGAAGTTAGAACAAATATATCTCAATACACCAAGAGAGAGAGGTTTGGGAAGAGATTGAACAAAGATATCATGAGAAGATGAGTTTGGACATGAAGATGGACAAAGAGGGATCAACATTGAAGAAATGAAAAGGATCAAAATTCTTGGACAAAAGAAGCACACAAGTAGGGGGAGCAAGCTCATGAACATTGTTTGGTTGCATTTGATATGTGCATATTCATGTGTTTGCTTGCATTGCATAAGTTTTATATTTAATATGCATGCTTGTGTGTTGTATGCTAGTTATAGAACTTGAATGATGATATGATAACTAGCATGCATAGGATGATAGCTAGACTTGTATTTCTACACGTGGTACTACAACCTTGCTTATAATGTTGATCTCACGGGGTTTCTAGTATTTTTGATGTCTAGCTACTCATGATGCTAAGGATGATGGCAAACTTATGATTTTCAAATGGTATCGAGCTATCAAATGGTATCGAACTACAAAGGTTTATTCTATACACCTTAGCATCACTTAGTAGTGCTAACCCTCCCATAAATTTCATATTTATGCATATGTGCAAGCTTGAAACCAAACCATTTGAGCACATATGTAGGGAGAGTTATCACTACCAAGTTGGATTTTATGGTGCTTATCCAAATCCTAACATAGAGCTTAAAATATTGGATAAGTGGCATAAAGTCCAAAAGAACTTAATTTCCATATCTTTGTAGAGTTGTCATCAATTACCAAAAAGGGGGAGATTGAAAGGTCCTTGTTTGGTTTTGGTAATTGAGTGACAATTTAGATGGACTAATATGTGGTTATGTGAGATACACAGGTGATTAGTCCACAGGTGATGGTGTCATGAAGGAGGCTATTGCACATGAGACATGACATGGAGTCATGTGACCAAGGTGGAGAAGATCAAGATAAGGCTTGGCTTGATGGACCGGTTGCTAGGGTGAAGGACAAGTTGTGATGGCTTGGCGCCGAAGGACCGAGACAACGGTGAAGAGCAAGTGAGGTCAAGATCGATGAACCAATACGGTCACATGATGATATGAAGTGGATCATATCATTTATGATATGGTTGGTGCATGTGTTGCATCAACGTCGGAGGAGATGGAGTAGAATGCGCAAGGCAAAGGTATAACCTAGGGCATTTCTATTTCACCGGTCATAGATGTGTAGAGAAGTTGATGACCGGGTTTAGGATAGATGGTCGTACTATCAAGAGGGGCAAACTTGTTTGCATATCGGTCATCTAGTGCCACTTGAGCGATCTAACTTTGCATACGTATTAGAATCGAGTGGCGAGGCAAGTTGAGTGCCTAACTTCTTCAAGAAAATGACTGTGAAAATGCTAACACACATGCACATGGTGTTTTACACATGGTGGTGTTGGCACATTTGCAAAGGAGAAGGTGTTGGAGTTGGTGTTGATCAACATGGAGAAGAGAGAAAGGTTTTTCGGTGTTCTTTGGACACTAGGATGGCTCTTGGAGTGGAATACTGCTTTGATCCATTGTGAATTGGATCAAGTGCTTTAATGGGTTGTGTAGCCCTCTAAGTAAGCTTTCCAAAATGTCCAAGATCATCGAAATCGGAGTTCGGAGCTAAGAGTTATCGCTGTTTTACTGAAGAGTGGTCTGTGACCGGACTCGTGACCGGACGCGTCCGGTCAGCACCTGCGCGTCCGGTCAGCGCGTCCGGTCAGTGTTTTTCGCGGGCAAAAGTGACCAGACGCTGCAGCGAGTCCGGTCAGTGATGACCGGACGCGTCCGGTCGCTTCGGGAGCTTACTAGAACCTCTCTATTCGCTGTTTTGCTGTGACCTGCGCGTCCGGTCCCGTTAGCGACCTGCGCGTTCGGTCATTACAAGTTTATACGCGCGAAAACTAGCCGTTGGAGCACGCTACTGACCTGCTGAAAGGTCTTGATGGCTAGAGGGGGGGTGAATAGCCTTTTAAAATTTTCTACAAATACAAGCTAAACAAGTTTATCAATATAACAAAGAGCGAGATGCGAGTTTTGCTTAGCCTACGGGGTGTTTGCAAGCCACCTAACTAATTCACAATTTTAGTATATTTGCACTCAACCGCACAAGTCAAACCGAGAAGGTAACTACAACTACAACTAGCAAGCTACACAAAGAAGCTACTCTAGCAAAGCTAACTAGCTAGCAAAGATAACTAAGAAGGTAATGCGGAGTTGAGTTAGGAGGGTTTCACCGAGGGGCGAAGTATTGAGCCAACCAATATGATCAACAATGAATGCCAAGATAACCGAACACCGGGATCAATCAATCTCAATATGAAAGTGATGACATAAGATTTATCCCGAGGTTCACGTGCTTGCCGGCACGCTAGTCCCCGTTGTGTCCCTCTTCACCACGTGGTTCGGTGGCTAATCGGTCACACACCGAGCCTCTCAAAAGGCGCCACAAGAACCTACCAAATGGCAAAAGGTTGCAATGACACCAAGAGAAACAAGAATCCCGCAGTAAATCAACCACCAAGTGCCAACTAGATGCAATCTCTCAATGCAAATACACTTGGATCACTCAATCTCACTTCGAATATGCAAAGAAGCAAGAGAGATGAGTGGGAGGGGAGTTGCTTAGCTCAAAGCGCTCACAAGTATGTCAAATGTTTTTTTCAAGAGAGAGCCTTGAGCTAGCCAACGAGTATTTATAGACGTACCCCTTCGAATATAGCCGTTAGAAACTTGAAACAGTCGAAGTCACGCTGACCGGACACGCTGGTCACACTGACCGGACGCGCTGGTCGCACAATGGCTAGCTGCGAAGCAATGACTGGACGCGCTTGTCGCGTAGACCGGACGCGCTGGGAACGACTGGACGCGCTGGTTCCGTAACTGACCGGACGCGCCGATCGCACAGTACCGCGAGCCCGCGAAGCAACGACCGGACGCGCTCTAGGCAGTGACCGGACGCGCTCCAGGCAATGACCGGACGCACAGTAGAACAGACCAGACGCCACAGTGCCTGCGTCCGGTTGGAGTCCAGTAAGCTCCCTGAACGACCGGACGCGTGTGGTCTCTGTTTGACCGGACGCGCTACGCGTCCGATCATCAAACTAAAACACGCGCAGACGCTGAACACTGACCGGACGCGTCTGGTCAAATAGAGACCACGTCCGGTCCTACGTCTGGTCACCTCTGTGACCTCCGCCTCCGTTTCTTTTCCAACTTCCGGCGTAGTGGAAAAAAGTCATTTCAACTCCTCGAAAACGCCTGAATCCAGCCTCGCAAACTCGGCGGGAGGGAGAGAGGACCCCAAACCCTCTCTACCGCTCAAACTCCACCGCCATCGCAAACGTGCTAACACCACCAAGTGATCTCGTCATGCGTGAGTGTGTTAGCATTTTCACAATCATTTTTCAGGGCGATATTAGTTCTATCCAAATGCATATAATTATGAAATGCACATCTAGAGGCACTTAGGAGTTCAATAGCCGCGTCATTCCCCTCTTTATAGTACGGCTATCTAACCTATAATGTAACCACACCCACTAGGTGTCTTGGTTACTAAAACACAACCCTTAAGCATATACCTTTGCCTTGATCACATAGGGTTGTGTCCAAATCCAAGTGTGGCCATCATGATTACCATGTCCATCTTGCCACCAACCTTGAAATGTACTAATCCTCATATGCTACATACAACTTAGGCATAGGATTAGTACTTAGGAATTGTCACTAATTACCAACACCAAACATAGGACTTTCAATCTCCCCCTTATTGGTAATTGGTGACAAACCTTTCACAAAGATATCATGATAAAATTTTGATTGAACCCATGTCACATTGTCCAAGTGTATTACCATGTGTAAAAATTATGGACATGTGATCATGAATTCAAATTGATAGCAATGGCTCCCCCTACATGTATGCTATATGTTTGGATTTTGGAAGCATACATGTTAGATAGGAAAGATTAGGAGCATTGACTACCAATAGGTGCTAAGTGTTTAAGATTATAGACCTTTGAAGCGTGATACCATCGGAGTAGCGATAAACACCATCTTAGCACCTTGTGTAGTTATATACCACTTGGAAAAGCACAAACATAACTAGAAACCTCGTGAGATCAACATTATAAGCAAGGCTCTAGTACCACTTTGAACAACATGAAGCAAGAAAAATCTAACTACTTCCTATTCATGCTAGTACCTCAATATACCATTCAAATTATACTAGCAAGTCACCACACAAGCAATGTATCGGAGAAAAAGAAATGCATAACTATGCATGATACATATGAAGTGCACATGGAAATGCAACATTCATGTTTAAGAGCTTGCTCCCCCTACTTGTGTGCTCAAAATTTTAGTTGATCCCCTTCTTTTATCATTTTCTCCCCTTTTAGAATCTATCTTTGTGAACAACATTTTTCTCCCCCTTTGTGCTTCTCCTCCTTTGAGTTCTATCTTTGTGAACAACATTTTCTCCCCCTTTGGCACCAATGACCATAAGGGACCAAATTTAGATAGAATATCATGTCATGTTATGGGGTGAGGATCAAGTTTGTGATTCAACCTAGATTCCCTGCATAAATAAAATGCTTCGGTTTGATCCAAGGGCAAGCTTCTTCACACCTCACTAGAATGGTTATCATGCACCATGTTGAAGGAAATATTTAGACAAGTTTTCTAGATTAAACACTTAGGATCATAAGCTACTTAAACAAGTTATATGCTACCACTAGATCATACAAGTCATGGAAACAATAGTGGCACCATATAAACTTCAAATTCATTTGATTTTCATGAATGAGCCTAGAACATGTAAATTATGACTAGATGCACTAAACAAGTTCTTAGCATAGAATGTATGACATGTCAACCAATTGTACCTTGGGGCTCGAAGGAGAGGCATGTCATATATGGGGTGCATCAACTCATGTTGGAGAAGTCAAGTATGTTCAACTCATTCTTTAGCTTGTGAAATCTTTTCTCATCAAGTGGCTTGGTGAATAGATCAGCTAATTGATCTTCGGTGCCCACACTCTCAATAGCAATGTCACCCTTTGTTGATGATCTCTAATAAAGTGATGGCGAACATCAATATGCTTTGTTCTTTGATGTTGAACCGGATTGTTGGTTAGCTTCACGGCACTTTCATTGTCACATAGCAATGGCACATTCTTGAAATTGATTCCAAAATCCTTCAATGTTGCCTTCATCCACAAGATTTGTGCACAACAACTACCCATGGCGATGTATTCGGCCTTGGCGGTAGATAGTGCAATACTATTTTGCTTCTTGGATGACCATGAGACAAGTGATCTTCCCAACAATTGACAAGTCCCGGAAGTGCTCTTTCTCTCCACTTTGTCACCGGCATAGTCGGAATCCGAATATCCAACTAGCTCAAAGCTTGCACCTTTGGGATACAATAATCCAACATCTTGTGTATGCTTTAAGTACCTCAATATTCTCTTTGTTGCCTTCAAATGACTTTCTCTTGGTGAGTCTTGAAATCTTGCACACATGCATACACTAAACATCACATCAGGCCTTGATGCCGTAACATAGAGTAGGCTAGCAATCATTGATCTATATAGCTTTTGATCCACCATGTTGCCACTCTTGTCACTATCCAAGCTTCCACTAGTGCTCATTGGAGTAGTGATTCCTTTTGCATCTTCCATACCAAACTTCTTTAGCATATCCTTTATGTATTTGATTTGACTTACAAATGTTCCTTCCTTCATTTGTTTAATTTGAAGTCCAAGAATGAAACTAAGTTCACCAATCATTGACATTTCAAATTCCTTTGCCATCATTTTCCCAAACTCATCACAATAATCTTGATTGGTTGAACCGAATATGATATCATCAACATATATTTGCAACACAAACAAGTCTTTCCCAATCTTCTTGGTGAATAGTGTTGTATCAACTTTGCCCATGACAAATCCTTTGGATAGCAAGAAGTCCCTCAATCTTTCATACCATGCTCTAGGTGCTTGCTTCAATCCATACAAATCTTTCCTCAACTTGTATACATGATTGGGTTTCTTGTCATCTTCAAAACCGGGAGGTTGCTCCACATACACCTCCTCTTGGATGTACCCATTGAGAAATGCACTCTTCACATCCATTTTATATAGCTTGATATTGTGAGCACAAGCATAGGCAAGTAAGATCCTAATTGCTTCTAATCTTGTAACCGGGGCATATGTTTCACCAAAGTCAAGACCCTCTATTTGTGTGTAACCTTGAGCCACTAGTCTTGCTTTGTTCCTTACTACTATCCCATCTTGATCTTGCTTGTTGTGAAAGACCCATCTTGTTCCAATGACATTGTGATCCTTAGGCCTCTCAACTAGTTCCCATACTTCATTTCTCTTGAAGTTGTTGAGCTCTTCATGCATTGCATTTACCCAATCTGGATCTCTCAATGCTTTATCAATGTCCTTAGGTTCTTCCATTGACACAAAAGAAGAGTGAGCACAAAATGATACCAATCTTGATCTAGTTTGAACTCCCCTTTGTATGTCACCAATGATGGAATCCAATGAATGGTCTCTTGCAATGTTAGTTGGTTGAAGCACTTAGACTTGATTGCTTGGATGTTGAAGTTGATCATAAGTTGGAGATGATGAACTAGCCACTTGTTAATCTTGTTGCACTTGAAATGATGTACTAGCTTGATTTTGCATTAGAGAACCACTAGCTTGTGTAATTGGACATTGGAGAACTTGATCTTTGTTGTCATCCACATCAATCACTTGCTTTGGCCTAATATCACCAATGTCCATTTCTTTCATAGCATTGGTCAATTGAGTTCCTCTCACATCATCCAAGTTATCTTCCTCATCTTGAGAGCCATTTGTTTCATCAAACTCAACATCATGCACTTCTTCAAGTAAACCACTAGCCAAATTCCAAACTCTATAAGCTTTGCTAGTAGTTGAGTAACCAAGTAAGAATCCTTCATCACATTTCTTCTCAAACTTGCTCAATCTAGTGCCCTTCTTCAAGATGTAGCATTTGCAACCAAATACCCAAAAGTATGCAATGTTGGGCTTTCTTCCAATTAAGATCTCATATGGTGTTTTCTCTAAGAACTTGTGACAATAGAGGCGGTTGCTATAGAAGCAAGCCGTGTTGATTGCTTCGGCCCAAAATGAATGACTCACATTATACTCATTCAACATTGATCTTGCCATATCAATCAAAGTTCTATTCTTCCTCTCAACTAGGCCATTTGATTGAGGTGTATACTTGGCCGAGAATTGATGTTTGATTCCAAGCTCATCACATAGCTCATCAACTCTTGTGTTTTTAAACTCACTTCCATTGTCACTTCTCACTTTCTTGATTGTGGTCTCAAACTCATTTTGCACTCTCTTGATAAACTTCTTGAATATGTCAAATACATCACTTTTATCCACAAGAAAGAATACCCATGTGTATCTAGTGAAATCATCCACAATCACAAAGCCATACTTATTGCCACCAATGCTTGTGTATGTAGTTGGCCCAAATAGATCTATGTGCAACAACTCAAATGCCTTGGAAGTACTCATGATGCTTTTCAATGGATGAGTGTTGCCTACTTGCTTTCCAGCTTGACATGCACTACATAGCTTATCTTTCTCAAAAGTGACATCCTTCAAGCCTCTAACTAAGTCATGCTTCACTAACTTGTTCAATTGCTTCATGCCAACATGACCAAGTCTTCTATGCCATAACCAACCCATACTTGATTTGATGAGCAAGCATGTTGAAAGTTGAGTGTCACTAGCATTGAAATCAACCAAGTATAGATTCTCATATCTAAAACCCTTGAAGATCAAATTGGAGCCATCAACACTAACTATCTCCACATCATCAACACCAAATATGCACTTGAAACCGAGATCACACAATTGAGCAACCAACAACAAGTTGAAATTGAGCTTTTCAACTAGTAGCACATTGGAGATGTTATGATCATTTGAGATTGCAATCCTTCCAAGAGCCTTTACATTACCCTTGCTATTGTCACCAAATGTGATGCTATCAATGCCACTATCATTTAATTTGAGAGAGTTGAACATTCTTGAATCACCGGTCATATGTTGAGAGTACCCACTATCAAGCACCCAATGCCTTCCTCCGACCTTGTAATTGACCTACAAAACAAATTAATATTTCTTAGGTACCCATACTTGTTTGGGTCCTTGGAGGTTAGTAACTAAGCTCTTTGGTACCCAAATGGCCTTCTTCTTTAGACCCACAATTGGTGTACCAACAAACCTAGCATGCACACCTTTCTTACCCTTAGTAAGAACATAACAAGAATCAAAAGGAATGTAAGGTACATTAGCATTTTTCTTGTTCTTGTTCATTTTGTTGCAATTAATCTCTAGATGCCCAACTTGCTTGCATCTATTGCAATAACGACCATTGCTCTTCACAAAGCGAGGCTTTGGAGTAGCAAAGGCCGCCTTGCCCTTCTTGGGAGTATAGCCCAAACCCTTTTTGTTAAGAGAGAACCTTTGGCTACCCAAGCATTTTAGCAAGCGGGTATCCCCACCATAGGCATTGCCTAATGCGCGGGTGAGATCATCCACCTCTCTCTTGAGTCTCATTCTCAACCACAAGTGATGAATCACTAGTAGTAGAGATAGAGTTGGTTGTGGTGGATGATGATGAGCTACATGAAGCATTAGTAGGACCAACAAATAAAGAATCATCAATAATATCACATGTTAGTCCAATATCACAAGTGACAATCACTTGCTCCTCCTTAGCTTCCTTCATGAACTTTTCCAACTTGAGGTCCTTTTCCTTGATGAGCTCAAGTAGAGTGGAGTGGGCTTTCTTAAGCCTAGTGTGAGCAACTTCAAGGTCCTCGTGGTCTTCCTTTAGACACTCACGAGAGGCCTCTAGCTCATCAAAGGATTTTCTAAGAGCTTTAAGCTCTTGTTCAATTCCTTTGCACTCCTTACTCTTTTTGAGAGCAATAAGCTCCTCCATCAAGGCATCATTTTCATTGCTCTTGGCAATAAGCTCTTGTTCCAAGATTTTGTATTTCTTGGTTGTCCTCTTGTAGCCCTTGCTCATTTGATCTATTATGCCCAATAGATCATCCTTGGAGTAGTCCTCATCCTCCTCATCATCACTCCTACAACCATCACTAGCACAAGAATCATCATCACTATCATCATATTTTACCTTGGTAGGCTTGGCCATAAGGCATGTCGATGTAGTGTCGAAGATGGATGGCTTGTTGGAGAGGGCGATGCTTGCAATGGCTCGCCGAGTGGTCCTTTCATCATCACTAGAGCTTGCATCATCATCACTATCGGAGTTGTCACTATCCCAAGTGACTACATAACCGCCACCCTTCTTCTTCTTGTTGAATGTGAAGCTCTTCTTTGCTTTCTTCTCCTTCTCTTTCTTATCCTTCTTGTTCTTCTTGAGCTTCAAGTTCCCATTATGAAATCTCCTATCTTCATAGGGGCAATCCGCCACTATGTGATCGGGGCTATTGTAATTATAGCAAAGCACCTCTTTTGCCTTCATGAAGTCCCTTCTCTTTCTTGCACCATAGCCTCTCTTCTTCATGAACCGACCCATCTTTTGCACTAGAAGGGCCATGGTCTCATCATCAAACGAATCATCATCATCATCAACCTTGCTCTTGCCCTTGGAAGAAGAAGCCTTGAATGCGGTGGTTTTCTCTTGCTTGACCTTGATCTCCTTCTTCTCATCTTTATCTTCATCATCATCATATTGAGCATCGGTCATGACATCTCCAAGCACTTGGTTTGGAGTCACCTTGTCTAAACCCTCTCTTTGGATCATCTTCCTCAAGATAGCAAACTTCTTAGGTAAGTTCATCAAGAACTTACGTGAGAAGTCCTTGTCCTTGACATCTTCTCCTAGGCTCTTGAGATCATTGACAATAACTTGTAGCCTATAGAACATCTTCGGTATGGACTCATCATCCTTCATCTTGAAGCTTGCAAACTTATCCTTGAGCATATAGAGCTTGGCACTCTTTACCGTTGAAGTGCCCTCATATGTTTCCTCTAATCTTGTCCACACTTCACTTGCCATCTCAAGATCCTTGATTTGCTCAAAGACCTTTGCATCAATCCCATTGTAGAGAGTATTGAGAGCCATAGTGTTGCATTGGTTGTTGATGCGGTCATTGTTGGTGAGGTTGTCAGGATCAATGATAGCATAATCATGGTGTGTCACCTCCCAAACGTTCTCATGAATAGAGCCACGATATTGCTTCATCTTTCTTTTCTAATGATCAAAAGATGTGACACCATCAAAGAATGGAGGCTTGCCCCCGACATGGTTGAACACAACTTGAGCCATCTTACACCGAGGTTGTTAAACCTTGCAAACGGTAACCACAGATTTGATACCACTTGAAAGGTCTTGATGGCTAGAGGGGGAGTGAATAGCCTTTTAAAATTGTCTACAAATACAAGCTAAACAAGTTTATTAATATAACAAATAACGAGATGTGAGTTTTGCTTAGCCTACAGGGTGTTTGCAAGCCACCTAACCAATTCACAATTCTAGTATATTTGCACTCAACCGCACAAGTCAAACCGAGAAGGTAACTACAACTACAACTAGCAAGCTACACAAAGAAGCTACTCTAGCAAAGCTAACTAGCTAGCAAAGATAACTAAGAAGGTAATGCGGAGTTGAGTTAGGAGGGTTTCACCGAGGGGCAAAGTATTGAGCCAACCAATATGATCAACAATGAATACCAAGATAACCGAACATCGGGATAAATCAATCATAATATGAAAGTGATGACACAAGATTTATCCCGAGGTTCACGTGCTTGCCGGCACGCTAGTCCTCGTTGTGTCCCTCTTCACCACGTGGTTCAGTGGCTAATCGGTCACACACCGAGCCTCTCAAAAGGCGCCACAAGAACCTACCAAATGGCAAAAGGTTGCAATGACACGAGTAATTTACTAATGTTGCCTTTGGCGCTTCGCCGAGGTAGGCACAAACCCCTCACAATCACCGGAGGTGGCCAAGAATAATCACCAACTCTTGCCAACGCCTCCAAGCTGCTCCAAGCCGTCTAGGTGGCGGCAACCACCAAGAGAAACAAGAATCCCGCAGCAAATCAACCACTAAGTGCCAACTAGATGCAATCTCTCAATGTAAATGCACTTGGATCACTCAATCTCACTTCGAATATGCAAAGAAGCAAGAGAGATGAGTGGGAGGGGAGTTGCTTAGCTCAAAGCGCTCACAAGTATGTCAAATGTTTTTTTTCGAGAGAGAGCCTTGAGCCAGCCAACGAGTATTTATACACGTACCCCTTCGAATATAGCCGTTAGAAACTTGAAACAGCCGAAGTCGCGCTGACCGGACGCGCTGGTCACACTGACCGGACGCGCCGGTCGCACAACGGCTAGCTACAAAGCAACGACCAGACGCGCTGGTCCCATAACTGACCGGACGCGCCGATCGCACAGTACCGTGAGCCCGCAAAGCAACGACCGGACACGCTCCAGGCAATGACCGAACGCGCTCCAGGCAACGACCGGACGCGCAGTAGAACTGACTGGACGCCACAGTGCCAGCGTCCGGTTGGAGTCTAGTAAGCTCCCTGAACGACCGAACACGTCCGGTCGACAGTGACCGGACGCGCTGCGCGTCCGATCATCAAACTGAAACACGCGCTGACGCTGAACACTGACTGAACGCGTCCGGTCAAACAGAGACCGCGTTTGGTCCTGCGTCTGGTCACCTCTGTGACTTCCGTTCGCCTCCGTTTCTTTTCCAACTTCTGGCGTAGTGGAAAAAAGTCGTCTTAACTCCTCGAAAATGCCTGAATCCTGCCTCGCAAGCTCGGCGGGAGGGAGAGAGGACCCCAAACCCTCTCTACCGCTCAAACTCCACTGCCATCACAAACGTGCTAACACCATCAAGTGATCTCGTCATGTGTGAGTATGTTAGCACTTTCACAATCATTTTTCAGGGCGATATTAGTTCTATCCAAATGCATATGATTATGAAATGCACATCTAGAGGCACTTAGGAGTTCAATAGCCGCGTCATTCCCCTCTTTATAGTACGGCTATCTAACCTATAATGTAACCACACCCACTAGGTGTCTTGGTTACTAAAACACAACCCTTAAGCATATACCTTTGCCTTGATCACGTAGGGTTGTGTCCAAATCCAAGTGTGGCCATCATGATCACCATGTCTATCTTGCCACCAACCTTGGAATGTACTAATCCTCATATGCTACATACAACTTAGGCATAGGATTAGTACTTAGGCATTATCACTAATTACCAATACCAAACATAGGACTTTCACCTGCGCGTTCGGTCAGTTCGACTAGCGCATCCGGTTGACCCGAAACTCCCCCAGTGAGGGGACTAACAGCTCTATTTCGTTGTGGGGCTTATAAATAGCCTATTGGTCGGCCTTGGCCAGCAGCTGAGCACACTTTGGCCTTGGTGGCTTATGCGGTATTGCTTGGAAGTCCTCTAACTCACTCATGCTTGATAGTGTTCATCGGATAGAGTGAGGGAGCGATTCTAGTGCGTTGCATCGAGAGGATTGCATCGAGTGGCACTAGGTGATCGTGTTGCAAGCCGGTGGTGCTTGTTACTCTTGGAGGTTGCCACCTCCTAGACGGCTTGGTGGCTTGCGACTCCGTTGAAGCACGCGTGGAGATTGTGCGTGGCTCTGGAGGAGAATTTGTGAGGGGGGTTGTGCTCACGCCGCGGGGATCGCGAAGAGCAACTCTAGTAAAGCTCGTGGCTTGGAGGATCCCCATCTTGAGAGTGGATGTGTGGCACCCACTGAGGGTTTGACTCTTGATAGTCAATTAGCTCGTGATCCATCAAGTGGGTGTATCGCCACAACGGGGACTAGCTTGGTGGCAACCAAGTGAACCTCGGTGAAAAACCGCCGTGTCAACCTTGTGTACTTCTTCTCGGTGGTTTGCTTTCGATTTACAAGCTTGTATTTACTTTCATATACTTGTGCTTGTGTAGTTGCTCTTGTAACTAGTTGGCTTGTGTAGTTTGCTAGTTACGTTCTTGCTAGTGAGCATAGGTGGCTTCGTGCTTTTGCTTACTAGAATTATGTAAGAGCTCCCCGGCTTTGCTAAAGTACTAGTGCATAGGTTTGTGTGACCTTGTTCTAGAATTGTTTAGGAGAGATCTTGCTAAGGAAAGCACCTTAGTTACATAATTAGGATCTTTGTGAGGTGCTTGTGAACTTAGATAGAGGGGTGTAGTCTTGGCTAGACCGATAGTTTTAATTCCGCATTTGTTTCGGTTTGCCAACGCGATTAATTTTAGAAAGGACTATTCACCCCCCTCTAGTCCGCCATCTTGACCCTTCACTGGCCCGTTGCTGTTTTTGGCCTGAGCGCGCACGCAGGAGAAATGCGAGCCAGCCCGGCTTGGCCTCCGGCCCAAGGCCGTTTCGGCCCCGTGAGGCCAAGGGGGGGAGATGGTCACGCGGCAACCATGGCGCCACGGCCGCGTGGGCTGCAGGCCGACGGCCGTTGCCGACCATGACCGGGCACGGCGGGGTGCACATCGGGTCCGCGAGAGGAAGGCGAACGCAGCAAGGTAACTCCAAGAGGGAGAAAAGTAGCGGGGACACTCTTCCCATGGTGAGGTCGAGCGTGGCGGCGCCATGACCGATGGTGGCAAAACCGCTCAAAGCAACCCTACCTAGCTCAGATGGTGAAATCAAGGCGAGCACGATGTGTCGGAGATTGAGGCGGAGAGACGTGCGCGCGATGGAGGGCGGCGGTGGACCACCGGCGGCTAATTTTGCCAGCGGAGGTAGCGGTGGCGAGGGCGGCTCGAGCAGCGCTCAGTGCGGGGCGGAGAAACTGCAGCGTGGGAGAAGGAATGGAGAAGGCAGAGAGGGAAGCGGAGCTCCTACGGCTTGAAAACGGCAAGGCACGCGCTCGTGGGGGCCACGGACGGCCAAGTGTCGCCGACGAGCGGCGCATGCCGGCCACGGGGCGGCCCGTCCCTACCGCGGCCAGGACGTGGCGCGGGCGCGCGGACGCGGTCGAGGCTGAGCTGGGCCGGGCCGGTTTTGCGAGCATGCCGGGAAGGGAGGCGGTGGCCCAATAGGTGAGAAAAATGATTTTCCATTTTCTAATTTCAAACAAATTTTGAATAACCGTTTTCAAATCCCATTTTGAGCAAGAAAATTGTTTTTTTTTTTCTGAAAATGGCCCAAAAATGAAAGTTGCTTAGAATTTAATTCTCTATAACTTTTATTAAGGGACCAACTCAAATTCCCAACAGATTTTGAATTGGAGAATAAAAGCTAAATAGGGAGGGTTTTGACCATTTTTCAATAAAAAATTTTAAAAGAAAATTTTGAAAAAACTTTGAATACCAAAGTTGCTCCAAAAATTGTGCTAACTAATTCTAGGTGATTTACAATTATAGCCACACATGTTTTAGTAGCCTAGCAAGCATAATTAGGGTGAAACAATTCTAAACAAGTGTATGCAACATTCACATTTCACAGAAATGTTTCAACTAAAAATGCACTCTACTTCACATGTGTTTATAAATGCAAATGATGCATCATGCGTATAATTTGCAATACTAAATGCCTATGTAACACCGGGGTGTTACAAACACTGACCGGACGCATCCGGTCAAACAGAGACCGCGTCCGATCCGTTTGATTCACCCTTTCATATATGAGCTAGACTAAGTAAGTGTGTCACTTTAGCACATGTTTTAGCTCGTGAAACAACATGTGATAACGCCTCCAAATTACGACATTGGCGTAAAGGAAAATAGGCGTTTAAATTCCTCGAAAACACCTGAATCCCGCCGAGCCCGCTGAGCAAGCTCGGCGGGAGGGAGAGAGGACCCCAAACCCTCTCCACCGCTCAAACTCCAATGCCATCGCAAATGTGCTAACACCACCTAGTGATCACATCATGTGTGAGTGCGTTAGCATTTTCACAATCATTTTTCGAGGCATTATTAGTTCTATCCAAATGCATATGATTATGAAATGCACACCTAGAGACACTTAGGAGTTCAATAGCCATGTCATTCCCCTCTTTATAGTACGACTATCTATCCTATAATGTAACCACACTCACTAGGTGTCTTGGTTACTAAAACACAACCCTTAAGCATATACCTTTGCCTTGATCACATAGGGTTGCGTCCGAATCCAAGTGTGGTCATCATGATCACCATGTTCATCTTGCCACCAACCTTGGAATGTACTAATCCTCATATGCTATATACAACTTAGGCATAGGATTAGTACTTAGGCATTATCACTAATTACCAACACCAGACATAGAGCTTTCAGCAGTACCCTGTCTACAATTAACACAACATGCAAACCGTTGCATCATTTCAATGATTTGGTTTGGAACAATATGAATGCGATAATGAGTTGTACCGTGTCTCAAAGAACATGTCATGCAAATCATTGCATCAAACAAAGACGCTAACTATATTGATGTTTCCGTTTCATCAAAAAAACTATATTGATATTTCCTGGCTGCCTTGGTAGCTTAACAGTAGGTATTTGTATATGCTTCTCTCTTTTGTTTCTAACCATCTTAAGTTCCACCGTACCTCTTGGTTTGCTGATCAAAGTGTCTTTCTTTGATGCAGTAATGATGGGACACTCAGCAGTGTCGATGATGATCCCCTTCTTCCAACGGGTAACACACATAAATATAGAGAATGGTTAAGATGATTCTTTAATAAAATCGCATAAATGTACCACCCTTGCAACATGATGTCAGCCCACACGAAGGTGGTCGGACATATATTTATGTCACTTGAATATCGATATTTAATTTTACAGTATTGTTATCTTATCGTGTGATTCATGTGTTTTTAGTACAAAAGTTTTGTTGTCCCGTAGCAACGCACGGGCACACTACCTAGTACAATGATAAAAATGAAATTTTGTGTTGAGAGAAAGAGAGAATGGTGGGACTGAAATAAATTGATAGATGTGTGGCCTTTTATTGGGGGTGAGACAGCCTCACGCCATTTTATATCTACATGATATGTTTTGATGGTTTGTGTTTGGGCTACCTTTGAAATGATTAGCACTCTTGCTACAAATCTATCCATTTTCTTATATGCGGGTGATGTGATGTTCTAGAAGGCTTGGGTACACTTGCGTGTGGGTCCTTTACACACGAAAATCTTCATGAATGATTCCAAAGAGACAAGATTAATCATCTCTTCTCATACTCGGTTTAATCTTGATTTAGATCTTATCTTGAGCATGAGAAAAACTTTCTAAATTCTTACAATAAATTCTTACAAGCTTCATGACTAAGCAATGTTGGCCCCAAGTTTGTCGAGTCATAGATTGGATCAAGAAAGCCAACATTGTCAATTTAAGGGGAAGTGAGGGTTTAATTTGTTTTAGCTATTCCTCATCGTGGGATCAATTGGCCCTTAGTTTTCTCTCTAGACGGACCATGTGCAAATCACTTCACTTTAGGCCATTTTACAAATATACAACATGAGAAAAACAATGAAACCAAAGTAGAATACGTTAGGGATGGTATATAGTCAATAGCATTACTATTATTATTATTATTATTATTATTATTATTATTATTATTATTATTATTATTATTATTATTATTATTATTATTATTATTACTACTACTACTACTATTATTATTATTATCCATCCATTTCTTGAGAGAATATATGGCAAAAAGTGTGCGTGTAGTGAGCACCAAAACAGTAATTCCAAATTTCCAATATATGCTTGAAGAAAAAAAACGAGAAACGTGGTGGTGGGTGCATGTGGTTTCTAAGGGATGTATGACAACAATATGACGTGATCAACATATCTTTTGGTGAAAAAATGGATTGGTTCTACTATACCTCGAGTTGAGGTAGATCCATTTGTAAGGAAATTTTAAAATCTCTTAGCACTTTGACACCTAAGTTCTTCTAAGAAAGCAATCTAAGAAATCCTTAGGGCTATCACACCTAATTAAGTCCTTAGCAAAATATGGCACTAAGGTATAGGTCCTCATGAGCAAGAATTGAACCTGAGCTAAGCACTCTACCATGCAATCCTAATTGTCACTCAAAGAAACTTGCATGCCAACTGGATTCACGTGGTAAGAAACTTGCATGTCACTCAAGCAAAAAAATTGTAAAAATAAAAGAGAGGCAAAGAGACAACTGGATTCACGTGGTATCCCGTGTTCTCACCCCCTAATCCATATCGGAGCACCAAAAGTCATCCAGACATATTAGGCTCCGCTTCACTCTTGAATACCCCTCTATTTGAAATGATAGGTTTTAAACCATGTATACTAATTGGAGCCTCCTCAACAAGAACTCCGTCGAGAAAGGTCACCAAGCTTTAAATAAAAAAACAATGTTCAATTCTAAAACTTTTGAAGACAATATTATTTAACTCCGTCGAGAAAGATCACCAAGCTTTAAATAAAAAAACAATGTTCAATTCTAAAACTTTTGAAGACAATATTATTTTACCTGTCTTCACTAGTCCACAATGGCGAATCTAGCAGAGAACATGAGTCATCATGCTCATTTTCATTGTATGTTATTTGCTAAAAGATTTATAAATTTTACTACTACTACTCCGTACTCATTCGCTTTTACTATGAATAACATCATCTCTTTTTTTGAGAAAAAAATAATAAACGATGGAAGGAACGCCAAGCATTTGTGGGAAATAAAATGGAAAAGGCGAAAAAGAAGATGAATTTTCTCCCGCTTTTCCAAGGACCAAGATTGTGCGCCGGCGGCCGACGTGGCTTCCCTTGCAGCAGTACACTCACCCGAGCCAGGTAGCTTGGTGGCCGCTATCCGCCGGGGCTCCACCGCCACTCCCGACTCCCGCTCGCCGCCCGCCTTACAAAAACCCCACAACCCCATCCGCAGCCACCCGCCGCGGCACCCCGTCCACCACCGGCCACCATGCAGATGCAGACCCTCACCCTACGCGCCGGCCCCTCCGCCCGCCGCTCCACGCCGCCGTCGGCCAGCTCCGCGCACCTCGCCGCCTCCGGAAGGTGCCTGCTGCGTGCCCCCGGCTCGCTCCGACGCCGGAGAACCCGCTCTCTCAGGGCCTCTGCCTCTCTCGAGCAGGTCAAGGAAGTCGCCGGCTCCCCGACTCCCTCCGGTAAACCAACTCCTGCTTCCTCTCTCTCCCTAATTTCTCAATTCCACAAACGGTGTTGTACGTTTTTTTTTTTGCTTGATCAGTGAACGACTGAACGTCATCGAGGTTAGATTAGCGCCGTCATGAGTTGATCACTGCTTTACTTTCTGATTAGTAATTTAACATAGCGAGCTCATGAGTCCATTTCCGTGGGCTTCTAATGTGTTCTTTTGCGTAACTTGATAGCTCTATCTGTCAGGCTCCACGGTTTTCTGTTCATGGAACGTTTGAGCAACCTATTGCTACAAGCCTACAACTATGCTTGCCTGTTTCTGTAATTCGATGAACAAGTCACACAAGGATGCATTTCTCTCCATTGCAGCAATCACGGGTTCAAGAAAAGCTGATAGCTACCAAAGCCTTAACTAATGCATGATTGAGCAGTTAGTCCTTGGCACTTAATGAAACTTGATGATAGATCTCCATATTGTCGGCTACACCATCGGGTTTTATCAAAGTAGTGCCGTAGTGGTCCATATGGATGACATCTGCATTTTTATGTCATGCCCTTCACTTTTTGGAAATTCAAAATTTCAAATTCATCAATTTTCCTAGAAGCATTGAGTGACCGCATATTGTCCCAAAATTTCCTTCAAGCCATTTTGTTGTCTATCTGCGTCGGCCGGCTTTCCTTCTTTTCTGTTGAAACAATGCCAATTTAATGTACATTCTTCACTGGATTATTCAGCAGGGAAGAGTAGTCAAGCAACTAGAAGAGATGTGAGGAATATAGCAATTGTTGCTCATGTTGATCATGGGAAGACAACTTTGGTGGATTCAATGTTAAGGCAAGCCAAGGTACATTCTAGTATGCATTTGTTACCTTTGTGATTATGTTTATCAGAGATTTATTGCAAAGTGAATCTCTCCACCATTCAATCTATATGCTCACAGATATATCATGTTCAAGACTATACCACCTTTAACTGTTGCTCCATATCTTTGTTGTAGCATGTTAATTGCCACTTATAGAGAATGATGGTGCTCCTATACTGACTGAACATCTGAATTTGTATTGGCTGGATTGTTTTTACTTGTTTTGCATGGATAGTCAACTATTATTTGTTTCCGTTGTTTGGTTAGTTAGTTTAACAGAACTGCTTTAAATGGTCTAATACAAACATGTTAGGTTCGCATTGGATGGTATGTATTGTTTTCTCATCATCTGGTTGCTTTGTCATATCGTTTGACTTTTACAAGAATTGAGTCTGAGAAAAAGATTGTGTTGGAAACCTAAGTTGATCTCCCTTCAAACAGTATTTTTGACATTTAATATGTGTACACACTTCTAGAAGCAGTCCCATAATTGGCAGTCATATAAGTACATAAAAACTAATTGATGAAACTTCAATTTTACTTCCCTGATTACAATTTTTGGGAAGTAAGACGGTTTTTACTTGTGGACATGATACCCGAACTTTATCTCTTACTGAATACTGGCTTAAACAACCCTGTAAAATCTAGATGATTGTGGTGGGTGTGCTCTACTGGTTGAGACCTATAAATGGTCTAGAAACTACTTCCATCCATCCCACAAGAAGCCCATTGTTTAGTTTTATTCACTCAGTTTGGTTGGTTTCATTGAAATATATGGATTGTTTATTAAGTAAAATAGTGTCTCTTTATTCAATGTGGGGCCTTACTTCTACAAGACTAGTAGACTACAAAAGTACAAATCAGTGTTAAATTAAAACATATTAAAGGAGTTTATAACAATGGAGACGTGATAAATTATAAACCATTTGTGGAACTTGCTTTAATCAGATCACCGTTCTCTCACCATGTTGTAGCAAAAATCAGTATTGCATTTACTATGAAATGATCTCTTTGTTGGATTAAGCTAATTGCTTAACTTACGCAGGTTTTCCGAGATAATCAAGTTGTGCAGGAAAGAATAATGGACTCCAATGACCTAGAACGGGAAAGAGGAATCACGATTCTGAGCAAGAATACATCAATAACCTATAAGGGCACTAAAATCAATATAATTGATACTCCTGGGCATTCAGATTTTGGCGGGGAGGTTGAGCGTGTTCTCAACATGGTGGAAGGAGTTCTGCTAGTGGTACTAGCTACTTGACTTTGTTTTATTTCCCAAACAGTGACTTTTTTTCTCCTTTCATGTTTTGGTTATTTTTGGACTTAGACACATTTTTAGGATTCTTATGTGCTTTACTGCAGTAGTTGTCCCATACATAGTCATCGGATGCTACCAATTTTTGACGTGCCTTTTGTATATATTCAATCAAACATTGTACTCGCATTATGTGTACATATTCCCTTTTTTCGCTGCATGGTACCAAGCCCCTATCAAACTGGTTTTCTGAATAGTGTATTAATCTACATTGAGGAAACACGTGTATATCCTCCTTTTTTTAAGAAAAAAACAGTAGGTAGACCACTAATGTGGTATATATTGTATATAACCTCTACTTAATTGAAGCTTATCTGCTATATAGGTTGATTCTGTAGAGGGGCCTATGCCACAGACAAGGTTTGTTCTGAAGAAAGCTCTAGAATTTGGACATGCTGTTGTTGTAGTTGTAAACAAGATCGACAGACCTACTGCTCGTCCTGAGTTTGTGGTGAATTCAACATTTGAACTATTTATTGAATTAAATGCAACTGATGAACAGGTAAATAATTATGGCTATCCTATTGTTCATATAATTTGTTTTCAGTTTATCAACATGCGTCTTGTCCTAATCCACATATTCATGTTTTATTTCAACATGCCAGTGTGATTTCCAAACAGTCTATGCAAGTGGAATTAAAGGAAAGGCTGGTCTATCTCCAGATAATTTAGCTGATGACCTAGGACCCCTTTTTGAGGCAATTCTTAGATGCATACCAGAGCCACGGATTGAGAAAGATGGTGCCCTGCAAATGCTTGTGAGTTACAAATTTTATTCTTTTCATTGTTTATTTCTGGTGCATCATTTTCTGTTTCTGATTTGCATGGTTGGTGCTTGAATATTGTTCACAGTCCACATATTTCATTTTCATGGATGCAGTGTATGTGTATGAGTCGTGGTTTTAGCAGCTTCTCTAAAAATGCTTCCGTAACTAGCAACTATCGATTTTGTTTCATGAATTGTGCCTCCTAAACTGTAGAACAATAGTTTCTTTTCTGTTTTGTTTGTTAATGTACCGTCATCTGTGGTGAAACTTTAAATTTCATGCTTAACCAATTATACGAATCAAATGTGAGCAACAGCGTTATCCTAAAATGCTGAAAGCCATGTCATGGAAAATTAATTTATAGGTGTTTCTTGTTGATGACTGATATCTGGCATTCACTAAAAGTGAAAACTTTATTGAAAATTATTTACTTCCGACATTCACAATCAAGAAATAGTTGTATTATTATTATTTTTATTACTCTTGGATTTCTAAGTCTCCAATCTTGATTCATGTTCACAGCTGATCTCTCCCAAACTAGTGTCACATGGACACTCACTCATTTCTACTAAAAGGGTGCCATTGCTAATTTGAACACGAAACTCACCAAACACATAATATGAATACCTTATCTATTTTGTTGCTTCTTCCAGGCTTCATGCTTATAAAACTCCACTTGTTTTATCATGAATTTTTTTTTTGTTGAGACGGCTTTCTGGCTTCTCAACATGTTTTGGTGTTCACAGCCTATATCTGCACTTATCTTTCATTGCCTCCATATCAATGCTTAATTGCTGGCTTCTATGAAGGTATCTAATACTGAATATGATGAGCACAAAGGAAGAATAGCAATTGGACGGCTGCATGCAGGAGAACTTCAGCGTGGCATGGAGGTCAAGGTATAAATCTGCTCTGCTTGTGCATGTTTTGGCATAATAATGTGAACATGAACATTCCAGTTAGAAAGTTATATAAAACGTGGTAGTATCACAGACAGGCTCAACCAAAGGAGAGATTGAAATTTCTGCTGAGTGAAAATAACCATTTACAGTGAGGTGTTATCTGGTTCTTTACTACATATATGTTGGATAAAGTATTACTGAGTCGATTCCACAATGCTGGTAAATTTCATTTGCAATATAATAAAAATGTATAGCATTTTTTATGAGTGCCTGAGTTTTTCCTTCTCTATTTGAGATTGGTGCCTTATGATTCATCTCAATTTCTTGAGGAAGTCTGTGAGTAAAGCAAATCATATATAAGATAAAAGGAACTGCTGGGATTAATTGAGGCCTGAGCAGCCTCCACATCTCTTTATCTTACATTTTAGAAGCTCATTTGGTGCCATTCTATTTCGAATTTTATCCTTGTGATCCCAACATGCATGTGAGCAAATGTTATGATATAATCAGAAATTTATTGTGTTTTATGTGAACGAACTGATAGCTTGGTGGTTCACTGTTGTGCAACGAACCGGTTGTGAGTTTGGCTCCCAGACTTGCATGTGGGTGCGCAAATATGTGTGGTGGGCGGTGGTTAGATGTGCCCAATAGTGGTGCTCCTCGGTTGAGTTTGTGCCCGGATGCTGCACTAAAAAATGCCCCTCGCTGTATGCAGCCTTCGGGGCCCTTTGCTGGCCCAAAGTGATTATGGTTTCTACCTCAAACAATACCGTTGGGGCAGTTTTCCCTTGGGGTTAAGTTTTTTTTTATTTTTGTGTTTTATAAATGAAAGTATTGTGATATATTGGGTCTTCAGATTCAGTTTCTCGTTATATGTATTTCATCTATTGAAAGATCTGAGTCTAGCTCAATCCGAGGAAGGTGTGGCTTAACCCTGCACCACCCAGGTCTGGGTCCTCTTTGACTCAAATTCGGTTACATATTTTGTCATGTACGGGCGAACGTACACGCGTCGGGCCAGAGACATCCACAGGGCCGCGGCACGCGCGGCGAAAGCGGGAGCAGAAGGCGCCGCGGTGACCACGGACATGCATCAGGGCCACGGCGCGATTGGTGGCTGATTTTCCTAAAGATAGTTATCAATTATGATTTGTTACTTCCTTTATTTAGCACCTTGATTCTAGGAGTTTGTTGCTCCCGTGTGGTTAGGGCCGATGGCCATATATACTCTGTAAACCGGAATTGGAGAATTAAGCAAGATCAGTTATCTAATCTCTCTCTCTCTCTCTCTCTCGTTCTCAAGCCCAGGCGCCGTGAGGGGCATAACCTCCGCTCTGGAAGACACGGCACGAGACTACGAACTGCGTAGTCGAGGGCCAGCTACCCTAGATCGCTACGCCCTTGACAACCTGGTATCGCGGTCACGGTCACGATCCGCCCAATCTTCTCCCACCCGCGCCGCCAGCCCGTCCACTGCCGACTCCCATCACCACCCTAGCCCGCCGCCGCACCCTGCCACCACCATGACCGAGCCATCCCTTGCCGATGTCTTGGACGCCCTGAAGGCCATCAACACGAAGATCACCACCATGGAATCGGACGTGGCGGCCCTGAAGGACAAGTCCGCATCTACGTCGGCGTCCAGCGACACCCACCGCCATGAGGACGCGCGCGACAGGGATTTTCCGTTCAAGCACAAGCGTTGGGATTTCCCCCGCTATGATGGCACGACGGATCCTCTCCTCTTCACTAACAAATGTGACGCGTACTTCCGCCAGTACCGTACCATGCCAGAGGAGCGCGTGGCATAGGCGGGGTACCACTTGGACGACGTCGCGCAGCTGTGGTTCAATCAACTCTTGGAGGATGATGGCGCGCCGCCGTGGGGTCGGTTCAAGGACCTCCTTCACTTGCGGTTCGGACCACCCCTACGCTCCGCGCCATTGTTCGAGCTCTCCCAGTGCCAGCGGACCGGGACGGTGGAGGAGTACGCCAACCGTTTCCAGGCCCTTCTTCCCCGTGCCGGTCGCCTCGACGAAGCCCAGCGCGTCCAACTCTTCACCGGCGGCCTCCTGCCCCCTCTCAGTCACGCCGTGCAGGTCCACAACGCCGACTCCCTCGCGGTCGCGATGAGCCTGGCGAGGCAGGTCGAGCTGATGGAACTTGATCGCCTGCCCCAAACCGCCGCCCCGCGCGCCCCCCAGCGCGGCGTTCTGCCAGCCCCGGCGATGCGTCCTGCACCGCCCGTCGTGTCGGTCCCGGCACCGCACCCCGCGCTGCCCGTCTTGCCAGCGCCACCACAGCAGCTGGCGTTACCGGCTCCCCCGGGCATGGGACAGCAAGGCCGCGGTGATGCCAATCAACGCCGCCTCTCCTCGGATGAGATGGCGGAACGACGCCGCCAAGGGTTGTGCTTCAATTGTAATGAGAAGTACTCACGGGGTCATAATAGGTTCTGTCGCCGCATTTTCTTCCTTGACGGCGTGGAGATCGACGACACCGACGGCGACGCTGCTGCGGCGACAGACGACGGGGCACTGGAGGCCCCCCGTTTTCTCCCTTCATGCCGTGGCGGGCGTGACCATGGGTGCCCCCATCCTGCTTCCCGTCACCCTCGGCACCACGACGCTCGTCGCCCTGGTGGATACGGGGTCCACGCACAACTTCATCGGCGAGGCGGCCGCACACCGCACCGGACTACCGCTCCTTCCACGCCCGCGGCTCACTGCCACAGTCGCCAATGGCGAGAAGGTGGCTTGCCCCGGCGTTCTCCGGCAGGCGGCGATCTCCATCGAGGGCATGACGTTCGACGTCGACCTATACGTCATGCCCCTCGCCGGCTACGACATGGTGCTGGGCACCCAGTGGATGGCGACCTTGGGACGGATTGCTTGGGACGTCGCCACCCACACTCTATCTTTCGAGCATGCCGGGTGCTCCATCTGCTAGACTGGCATGGCCCCTACCGCGCCACCATCAGCCCACACCGTGACCACGGACGGCTCGCTCCTGGAGCATCTCCTCGACTCCTTTGAAGATGTGTTCGCGGAGCCGTCGGGTCTGCCCCCACCGCGCAGCCGCGACCACCCCATTGTTCTCAAGGCCGGCGCGTCCCCAGTGGCGGTTCGACCCTATCGCTACCCGGCGGCACACAAGGACGAACTCGAGCGCCAGTGCACCGCCATGATCGAGCAGGGCATTGTTCGCCGCAGCAACTCCGCTTTCTCCTCGCCGGCCCTCCTTGTCAAGAAAGCAGACGACGCATGGAGATTCTGCATCGAATATCGAGCGTTGAACGCGCTCACCATTAAAGATGCCTTCCCGATCCCTGTGGTGGAGGAGCTGCTCGACGAGCTCAAGGGCGCGCGCTTCTTCACCAAGCTCGATCTCCGTTCCGGCTACCACCAAGTTCGCATGAAGCTGGAGAATGTCCACAAGACGGCGTTCCGCACGCACGACGGCTTATATGAGTTCTTGGTGATGCCGTTCGGCTTGTGCAACGCGTCGGCGACATTCCAGTCGTTGATGAACGACGTGCTGCGTCCCTTCCTTCGCCGGTTTGTCCTCGTTTTCTTCGATGATATTCTTATCTACAGCAGCTCCTGGGCGGATCATCTCCGACACCTCCGCGCCGTGCTGTCCGAGCTTCGCCGCCACCACCTCTTCGTCAAGCGCTCCAAGTGCGCGTTCGGCGTCGCCTCGGTCTCCTACCTTGGCCACATCATCTCCGAGCGCGGCGTGGCCATGGACCCGGCCAAGGTGCAGGCCGTCCTTGACTGGCCGGTGCCCCGGTCGGCGCGCGCGGTCCGCGGCTTCCTCGGCCTGGCGGGCTACTATCGCCGTTTCGTCCTCAACTACGGCACCATCGCTGCTCCCATCACAGCGCTGCTCAAGAAAGAAGGTTTCTCCTGGTCGGAGGAGGCAGCCGCGGCGTTCGCGGCCCTCAAAGCCGCCGTGACCTCGGCGCCGGTGCTTGCGTTGCCGGATTTCAGCCGCCCCTTCATCGTTGAGTGCGACGCGTCGACCCATGGGTTTGGCGCCGTGCTGCTCCAAGACAAGCATCCCCTGGCGTACTTCAGCAAACCCATTGCACCCCGACACCGCGCCCTCGCCGCGTACGAGCGGGAGTTGATTGGCCTGGTGCACGCAGTCCGCCACTGGAGACCGTATCTTTGGGGCCGGCGATTCACCGTGAAGACCGATCACTACAGCCTCAAGTACCTTCTCGACCAGCGGTTGGCCACGATCCCGCAACACCACTGGGTGGGGAAGCTCCTCGGCTTTGACTTCACGGTCGAGTACAAGTCGGGCGCTCAGAACACCGTCGCCGATGCCCTCTCCCGCCGGGACACCGACTGCGACGTCGAGACGGCCGCGGTGCTCTCTCTGTCCGCGCTGCGGTTCGCCTTCTTCAACAGGCTCCGACTTGCCCAGCAGACCGAACCGGCGCTCGTGGCGCTCCGTGACGAGGTCACGGCGGGCACGCGGGCGGCGCCATGGGCGATACGCGACGGCCTCCTCACCTACGGCGGCTGCATCTACATCGGCTCGGACTCGCCGTTGCTGCAGGAGCTCCTCGCTGCCGTGCACAACGACGGTCACGAAGGCGTCCAACGCACTCTACATCGGTTGCGTCGGGATTTTCACTTCCCCGGCATGAGGACCATCGTCCAGGACTTCGTCCGCACGTGCGCCACGTGCCAGCGCAACAAGGCGGAGCACCTCCACCCCGCCGGGCTGCTGCTACCCCTCCCGGTGCCCCCGGCGGTGTGGAGTGACATTGGCCTCGACTTCGTGGAAGCTCTTCCCAAGGTGCAAGGCAAGTCGGTCATCCTCACGGTGGTGGACCGTTTGAGCAAATACGCCCACTTCATCCAGCTTGCCCACCCCTACTCCGCGGAGTCCGTGGCTCAGGCGTTCTTCGCCGAGATCGTTCGTCTTCATGGCATGCCTCAGTCCATGGTGTCGGATCGCGATCCCGTTTTCACCTCCAAGTTCTAGCAAGAGATGATGCGGCTAATGGGGCCAAGCTACATATGACGACGGCTTTCCACCCGCAGTCGGATGGCCAAACGGAAGCTGCTAACCGCGTCATCACCATGTATTTGCGCTGTTTTACAGGGGATCGTCCAAGGCAGTGGCTCAGGTGGCTCCCGTGGGCGGAGTTCGTCTACAATACGGCCTACCAGTCCTCCTTACGCGACACGCCGTTTCGCGTGGTGTATGGCCGCGACCCCCCCCAGCATCCGATCCTATGAACCTAGGGAGACGCGTGTCGCGGCTGTCGCCAAGACCATGGCGGAACGTGACGAGTTCCTGCAGGACGTGCGCTACCGACTCGAGCAGGCGCAGACCACTCAGAAGCGCCACTATGACAAGCAACACCGTGCCGTCTCCTACAAGCTCGGCGACTGGGTTCTACTCCGCCTCCGCCACCGCCCAGTCGCCTCGCTTGACGTCGTCGCCACCGGGAAGCTGAAGCCGCGCTACTTCGGCCCCTACCGCATCGTGGAAGTGATCAACGACGTCGCCGTTCGCCTGGAGCTGCCCCCGCGCGCCCGTCTTCATGACGTGTTCCATGTTGGCCTCCTTAAGCCATGGGTGGGAGCTCCTCCGACTACGCCTCCGCCTCTACCGGCCGTACACAATGGGGCCACGGTGCCGGAGCCTGAGCGCGTCGTCAAGACTCGCCTCGCACGCGGCGTGCGTCAGGTCCTCGTGCACTGGAAGAACGAGCCTGCGGCATCGGCAACATGGGAGGACTTAGACTCCTTCAGCGCGCGCTTTCCTCACTTCCAGCTCGAGGACGAGCTGTCTCTCGAGGGGGGGAGAGATGTCATGTACGGGCGAACCTACACGCGCACGCGTCGGGCCAGAGACATCCGCAGGGCCGCGGCACGCGCGGCGAAAGCGGGAGCAGAAGGCGCCGCGGTGACCACGGACATGCATCAGGGCCACGGCGCGATTGGTGGCTGATTTTCCTAAAGATAGTTATCAATTATGATTTGTTACTTCCTTTATTTAGCACCTTGATTCTAGGAGTTTGTTGCTCCCGTGTGGTTAGGGCCGATGGCCATATATACTCTGTAAACCGGAATTGGAGAATTAAGCAAGATCAGTTATCTAATCTCTCTCTCTCTCTCTCTCTCGTTCTCAAGCCCAGGCGCCGTGAGGGGCATAACCTCCGCTCTGGAAGACACGGCACGAGACTACGAACTGCGTAGTCGAGGGCCAGCTACCCTAGATCGCTACGCCCTTGACATATTTCTTCTTATATACAATGCCACATGGTTCCTCCTTGTTGGTCAAGTTTTTATTTCATCTATTGGTTCCAAAGTCTATTAAGTCTTCTTTTGAATAAAATTAGAAAATTTTCTTCACCTGTTATCATATTATTGCAGTAGAGTTTATATTGATTAAGATATTTTTCAGGTTTGTACACCAGACGATGCTTGCAGGGTTAGTAAAGTAAGCGAGCTTTTTGTTTATCAGAACTTCAGCCGCGTCCCCGTTGAATCTGTTAGTGCTGGTGACATTTGTGCTGTATGTGGAATGGATGATATCATGGTAGGTGTCTGTGCATTCATATTCATTATTCAATCTTCCAGTTCATATTTATACTTATAACATGATTCTATATGCTTTGAACTATCCAGATTGGGGAAACTATAGCTGATAAAGTTACAGGAACACCATTGCCCACTATCAAAGTGGAGGAGCCAACAGTCAGAATGTCTTTCTCCATCAATACATCACCTTTTGTTGGACGGGAGGTATGTCTATCCTCCATGTTAACAAAAAATATGTTATATCTACTTCCTAACATGCTCTTCTGTGTTAAAGAGTTGGGAAATCCATAAAATATACCCTGATTACTCCATATGATCTCTTGTATTCTGTATTCATTGTTCTAAATTCGTGCAGTCAACCTTCTAGAAGCCATAATTATAAATAAAAGGTTTTCTCAGTTTTCACGTTAAAATGGTATTTTGTACACTTGCCATAAAAGTACTTTGGCATTGTTATGCTTCAATAATTTTTGTTAACTACAATAAGGAAACTAATAATCGAAAGTCGGTATTGTTAAGCTAAATTTCTTCTATATCTTAATGAATTGTGTAAATGATTGCCCTCCATGATAGTGTCCTTACATCACTTGTGAAATACTATACCATGTTAAATACTCCCTCCGTCCACAAATAAGTGACCCTTTAGCTGGACGGAGGGAGTATAGTGCAATAGTTTGGTTTATTCTCTTTCTAGAATACTGACAAATTTACTTCTTCTCATTCACTTTATTATAGGGGAAATACGTTACTAGCCGAAATCTCCGTGACAGGTTGTATCGCGAGCTCGAAAGGAATTTGGCTATGAAAGTAGAAGACGGGGAAACTGCTGATACATTTCTTGTTAGTGGCAGAGGCACACTGCATCTCACAATATTGATAGAGAATATGTAAGAACTTAAATTTGGTAGTTTCATTAATTCAGTGACTTTTGGTTGTCTTAAGAACAATGTGAACTTTGCAGGCGGAGAGAAGGATATGAATTTATGATTGGACCTCCAAAGGTCATAAACAAGACAGTGGATGGAAAACTACTAGAGCCTTATGAGGTAAGTCTATACTTTATTGTATATAGAGAGTTGGAATACATTTATTTACTGATTTATTAGCAATAAACCTCTTCTTTTATTACTTCATTATTCCTGGAACTCCTTTGTCCTTAGTTCCCAACTTCCCATTTAATTAATATGTGCTGTTATGCTACAGATAGCTGCTGTTGAGGTCCCAGAGGAGTCCATGGGATCAGTTGTTGAGCTTTTGGGGAAAAGGCGTGGACAAATGGTTGACATGGAAGCTGATGGGTTTGTTCCATACTTTCATTATCTCATCAAATCAGTGAAATGCTTGTTTACAATCTGTATACTATTTTGATATAGGAATGGCTATAAGACTAGTGCCAATATTCTTCCGACTTATCACGCTTCAACTGGTTTCTTAGAACAACCTAAGAGTCCAGTGCTTCAGTCCAGCATTTCCATCCTTGAATGACATACAGTATTTATTTTCAACACAATATTTTTTATAACTACTAGTATTAAGTAAGGGTGTAAAATTAAGTTTCATAATCCATGCACCAATCTAAGTGAATACAGTATGGGACTAAGAGTAAACTTAATTAAATACTCTTAGCGTCATGTATATTTGGAACAATTTTATTTGAGGAAAAAACTGAAACTTCAATGTGAACTTATCCAAACTAACAAAACCCAACAGACTGGTCAATTTTCTGTGAGTTCAACAATGGTCAGTTTGCACAATTTAGTTGGGAGCTGCTATGTCCTTGATTATGAATCATTTATCTTATCTGCTGACAGGGTAGAAATCGTGCAACAGGTGAATTGCTCTAGTTTATGAAAAAAGTCAGTTTTGAATTAAAGGGGATTAAGATAAGCTTAATTATTGACTTGGCTTGTATTAATCATATTATACTCCAGTCTTTTGCATTCTGCTTTGTGTTATTGAGTCATTGCCTTGATCAGTATCATTTTGAATGGTAGGCCGGAGGGAACAACATTGCTGAAATACAAGATTCCTACCAGAGGCCTCATTGGACTTCGGAATGCAATTCTTACAGCTTCTCGTGGCAGAGCTATACTGAACACAATCTTTGACAGCTATGGCCCATGGGCTGGGGATCTTAGCTCACGTGATCAGGGATCCTTGGTATGAATAAGTTCAAAATAAAAGCAGTGAGGTTTTCTCTTACATTTTCCCCAGCATCTAACTTCCAATAAAATGATATAGGTTGCTTTTGAAGATGGAAGCACTACTTCTTATGCACTTCTTAATGCACAAGAAAGAGGTGTGTTGTTTGTCCAACCAGGGCAGGATGTTTACAAAGGTCAAATTGTTGGTATCCATCAAAGACCTGGTGATTTAGCAATTAATGTGTGCAAGAAAAAGGCTGCTACAAATGTTCGTTCCAACAAGGAAACTACAGGTAATAATTTATTTTCTCTCAGCACTTGGCAGTTTGATGGTTTTCTTTTTTCGCTGCTACCAGATCTGCAACCTTTTAATTCTTATATATGACGAAATTTGTGTACTGTGACTGTGATTTCTCTTCTGAAAAGCTTTCCAATTTAGCTACTGCAAAATAAATGTTAAAATTTTGGAACAAGAAAGAGTAGAGATCTTGGAATATAGTCATGTATTGCAGGCAATGTAGGTTGTTCTTCCTGAGAAGCAGCAAGTGCTGAAATGAGCAACATATACATGGAAATGCTTTAATACTATACCAATATTTGTATCGACTCTAGGTGTTGATCCAAGTGCTGAATTCTGGGTGTTTCATATTTTGCAGTGGTTCTTGATGAAGCTTTAAGCTACAGTTTGGATGACTGCATAGAGTTTATCCAAGAAGATGAGCTAGTGGAGGTTACTCCTGCAAGCATCCGCATGTGCAAGAACCCAAAAATTTCAAAGAAAAAGTAGAGTTATCGCATCGATTTTCTCAAGGCGTCAGCTTCAGATAGGAGCTGCATGCTCCATTGCCAGGTCTGGAATGACGGCTGCATGGCGTCCCACACAAGTTAGTAATCAGGCTATTTTTGGTGGCCTACTGACAAAAAACTAAAGGTTGCCAGATTGAGATATAGGCTTATACGGCAGTTTTGTGATGATTAAATCAGCTGATTAGTCTGTCGGAGTAGCATTTTGGGCCGCCGATAAGGCGTGCACTATTTCCACAGCAATCTCAGCTGTTACACATATATTTGTAGGTCATATATAGGTACTGTACATGATTAAACAAACTCCTGGGCAATTATGAACTGAATATTTAAGGGAAGAACTTTTTATTTTTTGAAATCAGATTATAGAGAAGAACATAACATTACATATATATGGACCCATATATTTAGGTACTGTAATGGTTACATTAGTGGGTCGCTACAAAATGATAAAGACTGTTGCCCCATGCTCCTTGGCTACAAAATGATAGGAAGGATAGGGCTACAAATGAGTAATGTTTACATTAGTGGGTGGCTTTCCATAACTGAATAATAAACTTTCTAAGTCACTGCAGAGTGCAAGCTGCTTACATCCTAGTCCCCTAGCTACAAAAAAAAATTGGTGGTCCAGTCCCCTGGCACAGCTTCTCCTCAGTACAAGCTGAGCCCCCCAGCATATCTCCGAACAGCTTCTTGACCAGAGACTAGAAACTGTTGCTCCATGCTCTTTGGCTCCAAATGATTCTTGAGTTAGTTCTTGACCAGAAAGTAATCTTCTAACAGATCAATGAGCAGCCACCGCCCAGCGTTCTGGTGGCCATGTTGCCAAAGTCCGGCACCGCGCAGTTGGTCGGCACTTTAGCCAGTAAACACCTGCAGAAGTCATCAAGGTCTCCTGCCATGGCGCCAGTGTTGGGCACCACCCAACTGCTCTGGACTCCTGTTGCCATGGCGCCGGTGTTGGGTACCACCCAGCTGCTCTGGACCCCTGTTGCCATGGCGCCGTTGTTGGGCACCACCCAGCTGTTCTGGACCCCTGTTGCCATGGCGCCGATGCTGGGCACCACATAGCTGCTCTGGACTCCTGTTGCCATGGTGCCGTTGTTGGGCACCACCAAGCTGCTCTGGGCCCCTGTTGCCATGGCGTCGGTGTTGGGCGCCACCCAGCTCTGGACCTCTGTGGACTGCTCCTGATCAAAATTGTTATTGCTCTCCACATCAACCCCTATCGAGCTCTAGAACTCCAGTTCTCCTGCAGATAGCTGCCGCGCCACCGGCATGGTCACCTGCGCCTCCAACTCTTGGTACTGCTCTGACGTTGCGGACGGAAAGCACTGCAAGTCGCAGCTATCAAGAAGAGGGAACTCTGGGTACTGCTCTGACGCTGCGGATGGGAAGCACTGCAAAGTCGCTGCTATCAAGAAGAGGGAACTCTGGGTACTGCTCTGACGCTGCAGATGGGAAGCACTGCAAGTCGCTGCTATCAAGAAGAGGGAACTCTAGGTACTGCTCTGACGCTGCGGACGGGAAGCACTGCAATTCGCTGCTATCAAGAAGAGGGCTCTGCCGGAGGTTGTCGTCGTCGGTCAGAACGAGGTGTGAGGATTCTTCGTCTCCAGAAGCATATGCCACGGCCGAGGAGCAGTGATCGAGCATTGCCCCAGAACAAGGAAGAGCTGACGCGGTGGCGCCGACGTGTGCGTGACCACTACTCTGGCAGACTTCTTGCCCATCCGGCACGCGCATGCGCTTCCGCCTGTGGCCGCTGAAGGCAATGTGGCAGATTTTGACGGGCGCCGGGCAGGCAGGGCGGCGCGACGATGGTGTACTCGTGCATCACCCACCCGACGCTGCCGCTGTCCTTGCCTTTGCCCATGTGCAGGTTGAGATTGCTAACGTGGATCCTGATCCTCTTGCCTCGGACGCGCAGGCACTTCTCGAGGCTGCTCTGCATCTTCCAAATCCTGACGCCGCCGTCGCAGCCGTGGTCCTGGCGGGCGCCGGGTTTCTTGGCTTCGCTGGCGCGCACGATGAAATAGGCCTCGTCCTCGCTCCCTACACCGTGGCGCTCGAAGAGGTCCCAGGGCAACGTGCTCCCCGCCACATCGTCCTCGAAGATGACGCCGAGGAATGGATCCTGGCCACGGGCGCGCGGGAGGAGGTAGAACTTGACTAGCTCGCGCTTCGTAGGCCGGAACCTGTAGGTGGGTGGAGATGGGATCTGCTCCGCCGCCGCTGCCATGGATGGGAAGGGATTTGGTTCTCGTCCGCCGCCGCCGCCTGTAGGTGGGTGGAGATGGGATCAGCGTGGATTGGGATCTAGGAAAGGGACACGGGTGTATACACTTGTACACCTGATTATATCGTCCACGCACCTGAGATTTCAATGCGGAGTGCCTTCCCCGCTCCCCTCACAGAACGGGAAACGGGAAAAGCACGCGGAAAGTCAATTTACCCTCACCCCTTTCTACCGTACCAGCAGCGACTCCGTGGATCTTTGTCGGTCCTGGAGTATATATGTTTTTTTTGTTTAACCGGCTGAAACTTGCCAAAAATCATATAAAAGCATAGAAAATTCATGAAATGGAAAACCAAGTTTCATGAAATGGAAAACCAAGTTTTGTTAGTCTTCACATTAGTAGATCTACATATTAGAAGTGAATAATCACATGTTTAATACTCTGTGTTGTCTGTACAATGAAATATGTGTTATTGCTTGATAAATCTTTATAGGGAGTTTCTATTAGCCATAAATCTTAAAAATTTTGCAGTATGTTAGACTACTGTAAAAAAATTCAAGATTTAAGAATAACATAGATCAATCTTTATAGAAGCAAATTGTGTTAAAACATGTTTTATACTTTCGTGTATACATATGGGTATTAGAAGACTAACATAATTTTGTTTTAACATTTTACAATTTTTCTATGATTTTTACAAGTTTCAGCTGAAATAAAACATAAAAAAGGGGAAACCATACGAGACAAGGACTTTGCATTTGGGCCCCTAGATTTCTCACAGATCAACCCACGGTCTAGTGCACTATTCAGTGGTATTTACTTGAGTCTGTAGTTTGTGCATAGCCCCTTCTCTTTGAGATTTTGACCCTATTCTAATCCTCGGGTCTTTTTTTTTTTTTGAAATCAGAGCACCCGGACGTGGAAGAGTCGATTTGGCCGGGGATGGGATCAACGGTGACAAGGGAGGGTGCACGGGGGCACCATGGTGTTCGGCCACACCTGTGGGTGCCCGCATTGCAGCCAGAGATGGTAGACGATGTGCTGGTGACGTGTGATGACAGCGGCACCAACAGCCGCGCGGATAACCGAGGCCGTAGCGAGCTCCAGCCACAGGTGTTGCTGCTAACTTTGCCGGAGAGGGGCCACGGCCAGGCATGGCGCCTGCAGGGGAGCACGGACAACGTGGAGACGAGCCTGAGAGATGTGCCCGCCATTGGTGCCCGTGGAGGTGGAAGAAAGAAGGAAGAGATGAGGGAACACGAGGGCAAAATGGTATTTTTTGCGTGCTTAGAATAAACAGGATTTTCTCTTTTTTATGATTACCCTCTCTGTCTCAAAATAAATGTACTTTTAGGATTCTTAGAGAAGATCAATGTTACTTGAAAATTACATATTTATCTCAATCAAAAGCTATCTCAGCCTGTAATGATTGTACTTCGAAAGTTGAGTAAAAAAAATACTACTATAGGTGGACAATATTAGAAGTGCATTTATTTTTAAAAAAATACTAGCTAATATTTATTTTATGACAGAGGAAGTACTTACATGTTTTCTGTTCCACCGTGCAGTGTAGTACCAGTAGTGTCCTGGAGTGGTGATAGTGGCTGGGGCTATATCTATAAATACTACTATAGGTGGACAATATTAGAAGCGCATTTTTTTAAAAAAAAAATACTAGCTAATATTTATTTTGTGACGGAGGAAGTACATGTTTTCTGTTCCATCATGCAGTGTAGTACCAGTAGTGTCCTGGAGTGGTGATAGTGGCTGGGGCTATATCTATAACTCTTATAAAACAAAACTCCACTATCTATTTCTCTTCATGTAAAACGTCTACCTTAGCAGTCCACTATCATTTGCAATTAAAGTTCACTAGCAAAAGAATTATAATATCCACGTCAGCGAGACACATCATCCACTATAGATACAATCTTCATGATTATGCTAATAAATCTATACATATATTATATGATATTCCTGCAATACCAACACCATACATATACATCTCCTACTTCTTATTAGTTAACATTCTAACCTATTTATATTCCTCCTTCGTACCCACGGCAACGCGCGTGAATCCTCCTAGCTATTAGAGACAGTGATGGTGATGCTGTCATTGCTGGAAGGGGCAGATTACCACATCTCCTAGATCCTTTCCAAGCTGAGCTAATTGCATGTCTACAAGGGATTCAAGCTGCCATAGATATCGGTATTACAAAAATTATTGTTGAAACTAATGCTGTGATGGTGAAATTTGCGGCGGAAGCCAAGGATTGGGGCTTATCGGTGCTGGGTAGAATAATCCAAGAGATCCAGGAACTTCCTAGATTAAATTTTGTGTCTTGTATTTTTTCTGCAGTTCCTAGGGAGTATAACAAGGCTGCCCATGTATTAGTAGCTTTGGGGTGTGGGTGTGAAGAGGACGGTCCATTCTTGGACCTCTTCATGACTGTATTCTGTCGATTGTAGTAACTGCTGAGAGTGCAGCACATGTGTAATGGAATGTATTTCCATTTAAAAAAAGAAGTAGTGCCCTGGCCACTGGCCCACTGGGGTACACACGTCAATTTCACCCAACTGTCATTGAGCCACCCACCGAGGCAGATGCCAGATCCACGAGACTGACTGCAGCGGTTCCGGTAAAATCATCCCGCAGGACGTGGATTGCTGCAGTGGCGTACGCTATGCCGCACACTACTTCTGGCGGATGAGCAGGGCGTCCGCTACACGCCTGCGTGGTGCGGGGCTCGCGCGGCCTCGTTCTTCACTCGTCGTGCGGAGATAGAGGCCCTGTTTGGTTTGCTTTCGTTAAAGTTTAACTCTCATCACATCAATGTTCTCTTAAATGTATGGAGTACTAAATGTAGACTAATTGCATGCATGTCGGCACAGATTAGGAGTAATTTACGAGACGAATCTATTAAGCCTAATTAGTCCCAGATTGAAAACTTTTTGTCAAATAAGACGAAAGTGCTACAGTGTTTGTTAAACTTTAACACCCCAAACCAAACACCCCCAGAATAGAGAGGGAGGGAGTGGAGTTAAAAAAGAAAAAAAATATGATGCATGGGTCCCATATAGTATAGAGGATGAATATAGAGGATTGATAGATGCAGAAGAAAATAGTATAGAGGAGAGAATCTCGATGACGAGAACGAATGGTGTGTTCACTTCCCATGCAAATCCAAAATATTTCCTCTTTCACCTATCATATCGAATCTCTGCACGCATGCATGGAGCATTAAATATAGGTAAAAAAGATAACTAATTGTATAGTTTGTCTGTAAATGTCGAGACAAATCTTTTGAACTTAGTTAGTCTATGGTTGGATAAATTTTGCCAAATAACAACGAAAAGTGTTATAATAATTTTTCACTCACTTTTCGTCCACTAAACACACCTGAAATATTTTTTTTAGAGAACGAGTACAAAGAAGAGTGCGGATAGCCTAAAAAGGCCGCTCGCGCCGCTGTCCCTTCGTTTCCCCAAACTGTGCCGACCGAACAACCACCGGTCTTCCCCGCCGCGCACACGCCTGACGCCTCCATTTCTAGATCCGGGGGCGGCCATCCTCTCTTGTCTCCGTGGCAACTGGCAACCGCGCCTCCCTTCCTTCCAGCGTGCCCCCGCGGGGACTGCGCGTGGAGCTGATCTCGTCATTTGTCGGTAAGGCTGCCGTAGCTTTGCTTCCACGGATTGTTCCTCCCGCTGCACAGTCGCCTCGTTCTCGCTCTCTCCAAATCTCTGTTCCTGGGACGGGGCATACTCCTGCGCATGTAGTTTTGTTGCGTATTTTTGTTCCAAGGTGTAGCCAATCGACTGATTTCAGCGGTTATTTCCGCAAATTGAATCCTCCACCTCCACCCCTTCTAATGAATCATCTTTTCAACCTAAAATGCTCGGACACCATCCACGTTTGCTTGTTTTACCTTTCTTTCTGCTCTGCCCAAGAAATGCCGGATACAGACTTAAGTTGACCTCCATTTATTTAGTCCGACTCCTATCTATTATTTTAAGTCCATCATTATAATATGGTTACCGCTTACATATGTCGAGATTTTCCATGCCTATTGCAGTGTTATGTTTTTCTCCAGCGGCACAACTATTCAACTAGGAGCGAAGAACAGATTTTTGTAGCGCTATGGCTGTGGAAAGAGACGTATTTGGAATTTCAGGACCGACGTATCTGAAATCAATCGATTGGTATGTTTTTAATAGCTCCTCTTACCTTCGACAACAGGATGTTCGTGGGTCATGGAAGGGGGTTGGGTTTGCAGAAAGTTCTACATTTACTTGTTTTGAAAAAGATGTTCCTCATGTCCTCTAGCAACAGAGCTGCTACATTCTTAACTGTAGCCAATCCAGTCTTTCTGGGAATTAGATAGTTATGTCATTCTAATGAGTGGCAGATAGTCGAGAACAATGAAGAAAGAGAAGCACTAGAAATAGGTTTAACTGTTAATTTGTGTACCTGGAATTAATCTTCTATCTTACAACATTGGACTTGGGTGGCATGGCATCACTTTCATGTACCTAGCTGCTAAATCTCATGTCTTCCATTATTGGTCACTGTCATGTCGAACTTGGAAAAATTATGACCCTTAACTCTTACTAACACCATTCCCACCTACTCCACCTGACTCCCATTATGAGCATTATTGTCTAACTGTAAGTGGTTTAAGGCTCAATGAACCTCTCCTTGTCTACTGATATCCAGTCTCTCTAATGAGATTACATTATCGCCACAAACATTCATCATTGGGAATTAGGTTCTTCTGGTTATCAGAGTACAGGGAAGTAATACTTATTGTGCTGATAAATTGATGGACTATAGAACATACCATACTTCTAAGAGCAATGTGAATTTGTGAAATATAGCTTCTTGTGTTTGAGGCTTTGCCCAATCTATGTGCTTGGTCAACCACGGGATCCTCTAGCTACTCTTTAATTCTTTATGGTGTGACTGTTATGAATCTAGTTGGGTCTCTTTGAATGTATAAGCATCAACAATAAGCCATTATCTTCTGCAATATAGACTTAAGTCTGGAGCTAATGTATTCTTTGACATCATTTGTATAATAGTAGTTTATTTATATAACAGAGATGGTTTATAAGAGAGAAAAGAAGTGAATGCATCACTATATATTGCAGTTGTATTGTGTAGTGCTAAAACACTGAATAGAGATGCATTCTCAATTTGACCACTATCAACAGTCTAGGTGAAATCCTTGATAGTCAGAAGTTTGTTTTATGTGATCGTTGGTATAGGTACAGGCATATGATTCTTTTGCTAGTACACTTTTCACAATTCTTTGACTTGGGGAAGTAACTATCTCTCATTATCAATTGTCAAAAGGAACTGTGAGCATAATCGGAGATCTGTGGCTGCAAGCTTAGTTCAGGCTATATATGTGTTGGAGAGAGACCGACAACTGAATCGTCAATCTGTTGAAGCCTTGGCACCAGCTTGGTGGGAATTCTTCCATTTTGAGCTGATTCGCAAGCTGATTGATGATGCTGATATGTCCGTATTTGGTGCAATATTTGAATTCAATCCTCCTTCAAGTAAAGAAGCTTCTGTTGCAAATGTTCCAAGATTTGTCATTGCTTTCAGAGGCACCATAACAGAGAAGGATACCATCTCTAGGGATCTTTCCCTAGACCTGCACCTTGTTCAAAATGGTCTCCATAGGACCTCGAGATTTAATATTGCAATGCAAGCTGTTCAAAACGTAGCCTCAGTTTTCCCTGGATCCACGATTTGGCTAGCAGGGCATTCACTAGGTGCAGGCATGGCCATCCTTACTGGAAGAAACATGGTTAAGAAGGGTGTGCTTCTAGAAAGCTTTCTCTTCAACCCACCATTTGTTGCTGCTCCAATTGAAAGGATCAGGGATGAAAGGGTAAAGCACGGTTTTCGTATTGCAAGAAGTGTAATTACTGCTGGATTAACTATTGCCATGAAAGCTAAAAGTGAGGGTAACAGTCAGAGATCTGTTGCTGAAGAATCTTTCAGCATTTTGTCATCATGGACACCATATCTATTCGTTAATCCAGGAGACCACATCTGTTCAGAGTACATTGGGTACTTCCAGCACCGGAAGAACATGGAGGATCTTGGTGCTGGATTTATCGAGAAGCTTGCGACCCAGAATTCCATTGGAGACCTGTTCTTCAAGGCATTAGGATGGGAATCAGAACCACTGCACCTTCTTCCATCTGCTGATTTAATCGTCAATGTGAGCCCTTCATCTGATTTCAAATACGCTCATGGCATCAGCCAGTGGTGGCAACCTGAGCTGAATTTGCAGTGCAGTAAATATCGGTACTCATAGTTATATCTTAAAAAACTTAGTTATCCTTTCTATCCCGTTAGTTTATTCATGTGGTTCATTCTATTTGGGTAGTATTGGTTTCCCAGCTGTGGTAGATTATTTCAGACATATTGACTGCATTTTCCTGACCTGCACAATCTGTTGATTATGTGGAGTAAAGTTCTGACATCCATCATGTATCTGCCCTGTACAATATATTTATACATTGATTAATGATCACATCATCTGGATTTCTGTACTTCGATGTACTTGTTGCTTTTCTTTTGCTCTGTTGTAGAAAATGCAAAATAATGTGTTCTTTTATTCAAATGAGAAATGCCTTGATAACGTTAGCCCCTTGCCTGATTCTTGTTCAGGACAACATAGCAAGTCATATACTCATATCCAATGGTAAGTCTTCTTGTTTATTAAATAAGTGCTGGTGCATCATCCGCTGATGCAGATCGCTTGTGCTCTCGATGGGAAGGAATCGATTAGAGTCATCCATCTCGAGAGCATTGTGATCTGATTTAAATCCCGAATGTATTGTTCGGGTTAGCTCCAAATATTACCCGCCTTTGGTCCCCTGAGTTCATCTTTTTTTTAAAAAAAATGTTCAACTAATTAGGCTTGTTGAGGTAAACAGTGTAGTGCGATGGTTTAGCAGATTTCTAGCAAGAGTACAGACGACACAACACTACTGCTGGCAACAGAGTCGAGGCTATATAAGAGCACCCGTGGTGTTACCGATGTTTAAATCGTCATTTCAAGTTTCAACTACGGGCCTGTTTAGATGAAAAAATTTTGGCAAAATGGACACTGTAGCATTTTCGTGGTTATTTGACAATTAGTGTCCAATCATAGTCTAATTAGGCTTAAAAGATTCGTCTCGTGGATTTCGTCTAAACTGTGTAATTAGTTTTATTTTTTATTTATATTTAATGCTTAATGCATGCGTCCAAAGATTCGATGTGACGGGGAATGTGAAAAATTTTGCAAAATTCTTGGGGAACTAAACTGGGCCTACATGTATCCTCGATGCCTGGATCAGTTTCCGACTTTCCGCTCGCAAGGTTCGGCATCGGTGCCCAGGGCAATAGGGAAACCTTTCTATCGATCCTTTCCTAATAATAAAGAGACAAAATTACATACTATTTTTATTCGTCCAGCCCATTTTATTCGAGCCCAACCGTCGGTCCACTCGCTCGTGCCATCGCTGTCAGCCCACTCACTTGCTCATACCCACTCCCGTCCCGTGAACCCACTCTCGTCCCGTGATCCCGTTGATCCTCTCGATAAATAAATATGTCTCCATGACCTGCCAGCGCCGTAGCATCTGCGGTCACCAGGGGCGGATCTACCGGGGGAGGGGGGGCTGCCGGGGCTCAAGCCCCCCTACCCTGGCTGCGCCATTGGAGCCCCCCTAGCCCCCCCATGAATTTTTTTTTTTGCTATTGACAACAGGGAAGGAGAGGTTGGAGTGCTCTGACGGGAGGTTGAAAATGAGTTCCGAATTGGGCTGCCTTCCTGGGCTAGGATGTGTATTTCAGCGGCCCATATTAGAGTGTAAAGAAGCTAGCTGCCAGCCCATTAAGAAATAGGATTAGCCTTTTTTTCCTCTCTCCCTCTACCTATCGGTCTTTGGCTCTTCCTCTTCGTGTCGCGTCCGACTGCGAGCAGAGCAGGGGCGTCGCGGCTGCTAGGTTTAGCAGGTGGCGGGCGGACGGTGGAGTGGAGGCGCGGAGCAGAGGGCAGAGGCCGAGCCTCCGAGCGCAGGGAGGCAGTAGCCAGCAGGCAGCAGCGGCCAACGGGCGGCAGGCGCGCAGGCGCGCAAGCGCGCAACTAGGGGGCGCTGCCGCGCTGGGGCCGGGCAGCGCCGCGGCGGCCACCAGCCAGGCGGGATCCGGGAGGCGGCAGGCCGGCAGCAGGCCAGCAGCCAGCAGGGGCCTCGACCACAGTGGGCCGGCCAGGGGCAGAGAGCCATACTGCCAGAGACAGACAGCGAGACAAAGACAGGTATGCTATATCTGTTCTTTTTCTTCGGTCTATAGATTTTCCTTTCAAACTTTGTAATTGTTCAAATTTGATTAAGATTTAATAAATTACAGATTGTTCAAAATGTCCAAAAGAATATTGCACATATATTTTTCTAGTTCAAGTGATACATCAACTCCAGACACTAATGACAGCATAAATCAACCAATTCGGCGTAGAGTAAAGTTTAGTCAAATTGGTATAGCTTTCCTTGGCCCAGCCCCCTAGATAGCGGTCACGCAGCGCCGCCGTTGACGACGGGGGTGGCGGTGATGACGGCGTGGAGGGAGTGGACAAGGTAGTCCAGCAGCTCAACACCCTGGTCCGTGAGCGCGGCGGCGCGATGAGGCGGAGGCGTGGCCGAGGTCGACGATGAACTCGGCGAGGATGCGGTCAGCGACGCCGAGGTGGGCCTCCAGCTCCGAGCAGACTTGGGGACGAGTGAGAGCTGCGTGAGCCGACGCATCCCCTTGCCCAACGCGCTTGCGCCGGTCGCCGCCACCATAGCCGCGCGCACGGCACAGAGTTGGGCACGCCCCGCGTGCAGCCCCGCCGCTCAGGTCGAGGAATCTTGTCATCGTCCAGGATGCTCCGCCTCCTCCCGGGCCCTACGCCGAGAAGCCGACGCCGCCATGTTGGTCGAGTGAATCGGAATCTGAATCTAATTGGAATATGGACTCGAATCGAATTGTAATTTGGAATCAAATCGAATCGTACCAAGACTTCAGCGCCTATCAGAAAAATCAAATCAACTCCGACATGAATTCCTTCCACTTCCTTTAACTACTTATATAGAGAAGCCGGCGTCTGACGGAGGCGGGTTAGGTCACATCGCCGCCTCCGCACTGCCACGCCTATGGCCCTGGGGCTTAAGCCTGTGCCTGCGGCGGAGGTGCCAGACGCCATTGCGGCTGTGCTGCAGTCGGACCCGTACAAACAACTGCAATGGCGCACAAGATCATGGCCATGGCGGACGGGGCCTTGCGCCTCCAGCTTGAGGCCGCGTGGCTATGATAGAGGTTGGGGGACAGTGATCGCCTCGACCACGAGCTTGCTGACATGGCCGCCAAGCTCGAGCTGGCTCTCCACGGCGCTAACACATGATTCCTCACCGAACTCGACAACAACGTGAGAATACCTCGCCTCATCACATGGCTGCTTGCTTGCTGCTCTAAATTTTGTTGGTTTTGGCGGTGTCTTGCTTGACTGATGAACCAGTTGATTTTGCTGCGATTCTGGTGTTGGCGAAAACCAAATTGGTCAAGGAGCACGACTCGCAAAAGCATTTGTTGTATAATTGCTCAAATCATATTTCCGTAGGTTAGCAGGGCACGTGTGGATCACCGATCGGTGTCTATGGATGCCACGCTAACAACCGTGTGACAATTCCTTCTCCCTCTTAATGAAATACGGGCCATGCACAGACGTATATGAAGCTGGTCGAGGACCTCGCCAAGGTGATTGCGTTTTGTGATCTAATCAAGATCAGTGTACCTAGCTCATTGTAAACTCACATTAGTTGTTCAGTTTTATTTCTTTGAATTGAATATACATTTGGAAACCTTCAAGCAGCATCTGATGCAGTTACTAGGTGATGATAATTCCCAAGTGAGTCATCCTCCTCCAATCCCTGAATTTCTTTTTCTGTTAGTTTGTGCAAAGCAGTAAGGCAAAAATCATTGCTGACCTTAACCGATGCAGGAAACAATAGACATAAGAACCTGTGAGTAATAGGTGCCAAAAGCAACTTCGTGGAAAGGTAACACCCCTTGCACAAATGTCTCATGACTCTCATCTACTTGTGGTTGCATCCTGCTAGCACCACTATGTCACATGAGATGATACCGCCTCTGCATCATTTCTGAAGATGGACTAGAGAATAGCAATCATGTATCCATTTGCTTTTCTATGTATTGCAGTATCCTAGATAGGAATGATTGCAAATACCATTGAGACCTATTGCTGTTAAAGTTTCATTGATGTAGGAGTTATGCCTATCTGAATATTACTATTGTATTTGTCGACATTCTGAAACTGCAGTTGGTGCAGCTGTTAGGGGCATTAGGTTAGAGTGCATTTAAATGGGTATCCTGCACCCATTAATTGAAGAGTGTATTTAGGGGACCTTGACCTTTGAACTAGAAAATAAGCTTATTCTTTTTCAAGCCTTTTCCTACTGAATTTACCAAACCATGTCTTTAGGTAATAAGTTGATTTTTAACAGGTTGGCCTTATCCTAAGTAAAAGATGCTAGCTCAGTCTATTTAGAGGTTCCCGTCCGCCATCTTTGTTGGATGCGATTGAAGCACTTCACTATTGCCAAATGAAGGTGGTCCTCCTCTTCCCGTTCTACCTTCCACCACCACCAACAGAAGTCCCAACGTGGCGCTGATGCTGCGGCCAGGGTTAGTTTGCAACTGAACCTTGTGCCCGCGTATTGACATGTTTGGAATAATCAAGTAAGGAAGCTGCAAGTACTAGGTATAAAAATACAAAACCTGTAACTAGCTCTTACATTGAGGCCATTTTATATTTCAACATTTCTAGCATTCGATTAAGGATTTAATTTAATGGAATAATTGTGGGTTGTCATTTGTCAAGAACTCAAGATATTCAAAAAGAGCATGCACACAACACATAAAAGAAAAGCAACTAATCAAGGTGCATAAAAGCAACTAATCAATGAGATTTAGTAACTTGCAACCTCATATCTCCACTTAGAGTGTAAACATAAAATGTCAAGGTATACTAACTATTTGTGTTATTGACTAAAATTTGCACTTAAAAGTCAAATATCACAGGTGTCCGTAGGACTTTTATTTTTATGTATAAAAACTGATGTAAAGTATATTCAGATTTCCCATTACCTGAAAGCCTTAGTTCAGTATTGCAGAGAGTAACACTATTTAAAGGCCTTGTTTGTTTTTCCGTCATAAACTTTAGTCCTTATCACATCGGATGTTTGGACACATGCATGGAGTATTAAATATAGACTAAAAAATAATTAATTGCACAGATTGCGACTAATTTACGAGACGAAATTTTTAAGCCTAATTAGTCCATGATTTGACAATGTGATGCTACAGTAACACATGTGCTAATGATGGATTAATTAGGCTTAATAAATTTGTCTAGCAGATTACTAAAGGCCTATGTAATTTGTTTTATTATTACTATTCGAACACTCTCATATGACACCCGATGTGACACCCTAAACTTTAGCCTCTGGATTTAAACAAGGCTTTAGATGAATGTTCTGTCATAACTCACATGTCTTTGTCAAGTTGGTGCCTGATAATAATATTAAAAGCATAAAATACAGTGCTATTATGTTAGGTCAATTTACATGGAAGTCATAAATTCAGAAATCAGGCGGTACAATTATATTTACACAAATAAATAATTTTTTCTTATTTTTAATATAATTTCACTTTATAAGGATTTATTTCTTTCCGTTGCCACGTTTGCTATACAACAACCGGATCATGCCTATACTTTCCTCGATGCCTGGTTTTTCCAACTGAGCATCTGTAGTTGCAATGGAAAAAATCGATGCTTTAAGTAGGAGAGAGAAAACCCAAGTATCGGTTTTGCTTTTGCAGGAGGTGTCGTGAGCACCTTTGCTTATGTCAGGACTCAGGATGTATGCAGGAAATGCTCTTGAGCTTAACGTTGGCGTTCTCATTTCCCAGATTCTTTGATTTATTTTTCTGGATTCTAAATGAATCGTTGTGCATTGGCTTGTAATCGGGTATGTTCCACCCGTCAGGGCCCCCAATAACTCAATCGGGGACGGAAATGGGAGAAAACAAGCCTCGAGACGGGGTACGAGGCCGGGGGGCGGGGGAAATCTAGGCAAACAGGGGACGGGGACGGAGTACTACTCCCGGCGGGATGTCCCTGTTGCCATCTTTAGTTTTGCACCACACTGCGGCTGCTCGAAAGAGCCGCACAGTGAGGCGATTTCTAATATAAATGTCACTCAAATTCAAAACCTGTATTCGAAATTTCTAAATCAATTAGAGCCCTACATCGTCTTCTACTGGTATTGTCCAAAGAGAAAGGAACAATGAAAAATAGAGCTGTAGGGGCAGTGCATTCGGGAATGCACAGACCCAAATTGGAGGGCATGGGAAGTGACAAGATGATGAAGGAATTTTATTTTGGGATTCCGAACATGGGTGAGACCGTGAGAGTCTGAGAGAGTGGAATGGAGGGGTGTCGGCCTGGGAGCGGCTCCCGAACCGCTTGAGTGGCTCGATACAAGCACAAGAAGGGCATGTCCTGGGGAAGGTGGAGGGTGGTATGGAGGTTCCCATCGTCAATCAAATTGAACTATAGTAGCCGGACATCGGAGATCGATGGGTGCAACTATCTTCTGTGTATGGACAGAGCAAGAAGAATTTGAGAGGGAGGAGGGTCGTCTAGCGACAGAACAGAATAGCTCGGTGGCTTGGTGTGGCGGAGGAGGAACGCTTGGCATGTCTTTTTGTAGGCGAGCAGAGGTGGAGCTTGGTCAGGCCTTCAGTGCCATGTCATGGCCATGGCAGAGCACGCACATGAGGATGACTGACGTGCTTGATGGAGCTGATGTTGGGGAGTAGGGTGATGTGCAAACACGTGCTCACTTTGGGTGCAAGCAGTGTTGATGGAGAAAGAGGAAGGAAAAGACAAGTTAGTGAAGAAAGGAAGAGTGAGACTGACATGTAGATCCCACTATTTTTTCCTTTTTCCTCTATTTGCTTACTATACTGCTGAGCTTTTTGCTATGTCATCATGACTCTCGTGGCAAAACCATTGCTATCTTATGGACTGTTTGGTTAGAGGTCTAGGTGACTTGCCTGGAAAATAATGTTGCCTAAGAGTTGCCTAGAAAGTTGATGGTTTTTGCTTGCCCAGGCAAGTCTAGAAAATGTCCGTTTGGTTGGAGGTTTGTGCCTCAAAACACTATCAGGGAATATGTATAATATCAATGTGTACAGTGTACTTCTGCTGTATGAGAAATATATATACTTTAATAGTTTTGTAAGAAAAATAGACCCTTGACCCATTTGTTTGGATTTTGGTGTTTGATGAACAATATAACCATTTGGACTAATGTTGTTTGCTAGTATACAAGGTATAGTTCAAATGGATGCAAGGTGGACTTTGACTTAGGCAACGAGGTGACCCAGATGATCAACACCTCAAGCAAGACATTAGAAGCTTTTTTGAAGGCCTGCAAGACATGCTAGAAGTCAAAGACATCAAGAAGTAGAAGCGCGGACACAAATAGAAAAAGAAAATTGAAGCCACTCAAGCTAAGACAAAGATGTGAATGAATTGAAATTGTCTCGTGATTTTGGATCTGCTCAAATTGACATGGCACCAGCTCAAAGCAATAGAGCTTTTCATTAGCTTTTTGAAAAGTCTAAGATCATCAAAATCGGAGTTCGGAGCTAAAAGTTACGCCCAAAATATGGAGGTGTGTCTGTGATGAAAATGGAGCGTTGGATGGTCCGACGCTAATGGTCCGACACCCCTACCTTTGGTCCGACGCTCACTAAAACAAACTGAACAGTGTCACCATATCATCTGACGCTAATGGTCAACGCTCATACTTTGGTCCAATGCTCGGTCCGACGCTCTGTTGGCGATGCTTAACTCATAATCTTACCGCCAATACTTACATAAGATATACAAAAGTGAACATCAAAACATAGAACTAGGGGGTTTCAACTCACACTCTACACGAGTTTTGGTGCAAACACGTTTTGTAGGTCACAAACACGAGTACATAAAGAAATTCACTGAAAAGACGTTTTTGACATTCATTTGCGCAAAGGAATAACAAAGACGCCACCAACTCAACTCCAACAAGGCAAAACACCACCGGGACACACTCTACGTCTAGCCTAGAGCCCACCGTGCGAAGTCAGTGGCCATCAGAGCCAGTCAAGGGGCGGCCTCTCCTAGGGGCTAGCCGCTCCCTTCCTGGCGCCGCTCGTCCTCTCCTTCGAGTGGCGGTTGCATGGAACCATGCTGAGATAGTGGAAACTGGGTTTCGTGCCAGAATTAGCTTCATCACCGCCTCAAGACCTTGTATAAATAGAGGGGTACCCCCCTTCTACAAGACACAACACACAAGGCAAAGAGCATATCTCACTTGAGTTAGAGCAACACTCCAAAGGGCTTAGGCCCTAGTAGCTAGCTAGAGTTGTAAGGGATAGATGTAAGGAAGAGTTCGGGGAAGCACCGGGCTTGTTAGTTCTCCTTGCCTTGTACCTCGACGAGCACTTGTACTCCAACAGGTTTTCCCTGCTAAGTGAGTGTTCATTGTTCTTTTGGTTATAAAGTCTTTGATTATTTAAGCTATACTCTTACTTGTTTGCGGGTTCGTCGTCCATCCCCATGGCGGATGCTCTAGTAGAAGGGCCCTGATAAAGACAGATAACCCTTACTAGCACACTAGAGTAGTAGACGATAGCATAGACATGGTGTCTAGGTTGGAGGCTACCTTCGTTTGCCTTGTTCCCTACAGTTGAGGGGTAGGCGGCAGGTGGTGACAGCCTTGTCCGTCCCTCGTATCCCCCCATGTCCGGGTTTGACACCGGCTACAAGCTAGAATCGACTGGCAGACCAATTGCAACCCGATGCCTGAAGTAAGCAAGTAAAAGTAAAGTTTATCTACCCATAGACCCTATAACCATAGGAATCCATCTCACCCTTTACAAACTCTACCCTTGTGTTGTCTTTGGATAAACTAGCTAGAAGAGTATCTCCGTTCCCTATGGAAAATACGATACCCTGAATACTTCTGGGTGAAATACTACAACGGTAATTCCGTGCGCTTGCGGATTATTTCTGTATGCGTTAAGAAATACCAACACACTCCTAGAAAAATGGCTAGTTTCAATGGTAACCTACAGAAAGCGTCATACTCTGACGCAATGGTCCGACAGTCCATCAAAGTACAGTCTGACGGTCCGCAGAAAAGGTGATCTTGTCCCCAACGGTCATATCTTTGCTTGGGGCTATAAATAGGACCTCAAACCAGCCAAATGATGTGTGGAGGAGCAAGAAAACATATGAGGGGTGTTGCTACACCATTTTAGTGCTCTCCAATTGCATAGTGCTTAGTGATACACTTGGTGATTAGTGTAGGTGCTTTGCGAAGTGCTTAGGCTAGTTAGACCACCGCTTATGCGCTTGCTCTAAGCTTAGGCTTAGTTGCTAGTGAGGTTTGCATACCTCTTGATCAAATGTGCTTGCGCGCATCGTGTTTGTACTCGGCGGTGCTTGTAGTGTTGCGAGACCACACCAACCATGTTTGTGGTGTGGCCGCCACCGTGTACCGGAGGGAACAAGGCTCGTGGCGTTTCGGCCAGAAGCTTGATAGTGAAGATGGCAGGGAGTGCTCTAGGAGAGGCTTGTCAGAAGGCACACCGGAGACCCATTTGCACGTGGGGAAGGCCTAGGGCTATCCACGGAGTTACCCGACCGGGAGCTTGGCCCTTGCGAGGGATTCCTTGTGAAGGGCTCTAACTAGGACTAGGGGAAGCTTGCGCGCTTCTTGATACCTCGGTAAAATACCAAAGTCATCGATGGGAGTTCGCATCTCTACCTCATCTTTACCTTCCATATTTATATTGCTACCTTGGTTGTGTGCTTTACTTTCCTAGCTTAGTTGATAGGCTAGTTGATAAGATTGGAACCTAGGTTGTATAACTCTTTTGTGGTAGAGATAGCAACACATTTGCAAAACTGTAGTTGCACACTTGGATAGATTACTTTCTTGCATATGTTTTGCTAAGGTGAAAATTAGAGGTCATAATTAGAAGTAGAATTTTTAGTTGCCTAATTAACCCCACCCTCTTAGGCGTCACGGTCCCTTACAAGTTTGACTCAAATAAATAGATGATCTAGATTAGTGTTATTTTCCCTACATGTTTTAAAGACTACTAGTAACACAGAGAAAGTATTTGTTAATAAAATTAAGTTTTGTCTCATGATTAATAGATCCATTCATGAATAGTAGCAACTAACCACCATGATAGCAAAAAAAGGCCATTGTTGACATTTCTTAGCGTCGCTACCAGGTTTTTATCCCCGGCAACGGCGCCAAAAATGTTTGTCGATATTTCTTATGCTTAAGTAGATAATTCTGCAAGTGCATAGAATATATTGCTATAGCATTTCACCTGGGATATTCTAGGTATTGTTGTTATATTTTACCATAAGGAAGTAAGGGTTAAAGATAGTGATAGTTAACCATCATGTATCTACTAACTAGTATACCGACTAGACTAAAGTCGGGGGTAAGTGATATACAATAAAATGGGGTGACACACAAAGATCCAATCATGAAATGGTAAATTGGAAACATAACTAAGAAGTAGGACAATAATAAAGAGAGAACTAGAATACTAAATTACTTCTATTCAAGCACTACTCTAGCTAGTGACTGTGGCTATACTGATGTCGATGTTTTACCACTGATAGCCTGCCATGGGGGTACCCGGGACAGTTGTTCGGGCTTTGGCATATGTAGAACTTGATGGTTAACACAAAAGACAATCGATTTATACTGGTTCGGGCCCTCGTGATCGAGTAATAGCCTTTATGTTCAATCGACATTAGCCTTTGCGTTGGATTGATTGTTATGATCATTGTTACAAGGGTGCCCATAGCCTCTCTTTATATAGGAAGAGACGGCTATGGTGTGATTACAGTTCTAGTCGGATTCTAAAGAAGGTGCCCAATCTAATTACAGAAGGTACTTTCTATTAGGAAACCGGCTAGTTCAGCCTATTCTACTCGGAGTCAGCGTTGTCCGTCGCCATGCCTCCTCTGTCAGGTAGTGGGCTAGGTAGGGGATCACTACTAGTATTTGTACCGATGAGGAACCCTGTGGGTCCCGTATTGGTAAGCCCCCGAGCATTTCATGGTTGAACTTGAAAGCCTCCTTATTTCCTCAAGTCTTACCTAGAGAAACAAGCCTGATTCGGGTTCTTTCAAAGAGAAACCTTGAAGTGGTCTTTTCTAAAAAAATCCTTGAGTGATGTGCGCTTTTTTGAAGAAAAAGGGCACTCACTGAGTGTAGCCCCCGAGCCTCTTGTTGTTTGGAACAAAAAGTTGAAGGGTCTTGAAAATTTCAGATTAAAAAACTTGAAAATCTTTCCTGAGGATATGTACCCTACAACCCCTGAGCCTATATTCGAGTTCTTTGTGTAGAAAGAACCTGGACAGAGGGTCCATTTGTTGTATTCTCAGGTAGTCTGCCTGTTTATTGGAGGTAGGTGGTAGGTGGACATTGTGCGGTAAATGCATCTCAGTCATGAGCTGCACAGTGTTGGAATATTTGTCTGGATATGTTGTCCGTGTGCACTGTGTCTTCACATGCGGTTACTTTGTCTTTATGACTTTCTATCACTACTCTGCTCCTTTTCCTAGTGATTGTCAGGTTGAATCTATTGTTGAACTTGGTCCATGTGCACCGCTTCTAGGTCTATAAATACCCTCCTAGCGAGCTATTGCAAATCATTGAAGTCCTAGCATTGAGCTTGAAGTCTATAGCCATGAATATGTTGGTTTGTGAAGTAGAGCAGCCCCCGGGCGTAGGTTGGAAATTTTGTAGAGCTTGTAGCAAATGAAAGAAGTCTTGTGATAGAGATTAGAGGTAGACTAATCTCAGTGGTATTGCACCAGGTAGTCTATTATGGCAGATGAAAGAGGTCTTGTGATGTGGGACTCATTCCCTCATCCAGCAGCATCAGGTTGATCCTTTCGCTCTACCTTACGACTGTCCAGTGCAAATCAGCACCTGATCGAGCATCACATCAGGCTTGGGTAAATAGATGCCTATGAGCCTCACCTGGTCCATGTTGTCCTGTTGTGCCACTAACACTAATCTTGGATGCATTGCGCTCTTCCTTTGAAGAAAATAGTGTAGCCTGAGTAGAGTGTGTTCTATCGAGTAACAACCAGTGCCCTTGTGGCACGTAGTCGTTTCCAGAGCCGAATTCCACTGGGTTCCTTGTTGCTACCTTTTTCATCGTAGTATAAAATTCGATGGGTCTTGTAAAATATGTAATCTTGTATCCCTTGAAGATATTTGTAATAGAAAAAAATCTTGTTGCTTGGAGCTGTTGTCTTGTGCATCTGTTTGGGTAGTTTTGAATGATCTACGAGTTGTTTCTGAAACTTCTTTACCTATATTGTAATTGCTGAGTTCTTTTCTGAGCGTTCTAGGTTGAAACTACTTGACAGTGATTTCTGTGGATGGATAAGTCTGAAATCTGCCCCTTCTTCTTCCTCTTTCTTCACTTTCGCTTTTGCCTTCCTGCATTCCAGTGTTTGCAAACCTAACATCACTCTCCAGAGCACCATTGCCGCCGCTGCTGTTGTTCTTCCACCGCCACTGGTTCACCGCGCAAGCGTCTATCTCTAGAGTAGCGCCACCATTTTATGGGCAAGAGGAAGAACTCAGGTGCATCATGCAGCAAGAAGGTCATTGAGGTTGACGAGGATCAAGTTCTTGAGGTGATCGAGAATGTGAAGTTCCTCGCCATTAAGGCTGCAGTATCTGTCTAGCCTATCCCGACCACCAAGGAGGAGGATTTGCAGGAGTTGGCCGATCAAGGGCTGATTCAAGAGAAGGGTCTCACCAATTGGAAGGTGCCTGGTGAGCATCAAGTACCTAATCTCAATCCTGGGGAGATCATCCTTTTCCTGTCCTTCATTCATGTTGGCCTTTGCCTCCCTGCTTCCCCTTTTCTGCATCGCTTTCTTCATTATTTCGAGATCTCTTTGAACCACCTTACCCTGAATGGGGTTCTTCACCTTTCTATCTTTGTTCATTTCTATGAAGCCTTTCTTGGCATCCTTCCTTCTATCACCTTCTTTCATTATCTTTTTCACCTGAAACCGCACCCTCGAGCCGACAATACTTCTGTCCTGGGTGGGTGTGGGATCCAGTTCCATCAGAACAAGCAGAAGGAGTACTTTGAGTACACCCTTGTTGATTCTATGAGGGACTAGAGGCCCGAGTGGTTTTATGCCGGCAACATGTCTCCTCTTGTCATGCATTCTAAAGCTGGACTGGTTGTTAATGATCGGTGGGAGAAGGCGCCATTGATGACCGAAGACCTCGAGAAGATCAAGCTCTTACTAGAGAAGATCAAGGTCTTGAAGTACAAGGGTTTGACTAGCTTTGGGATCATTGTCAGCTACATCCGTCGTTGGGTTCAGCCCCTTAAGGTAAGGGAGACTTATGGGTTCGAGTACTCTGGTGCTGAAGACCCTCCCCGATTGGTGCTAGCAGAGGAGATTTCTGAGGATGAGTTCTTGCAATGGCTTCGTAAGGTACTCGAGGGTGTGAGTGTTGTCCCACACCAAGTTGAAGAATACAATGCTACTCATCCGCCTCCCGCTGTAAGTTCTTATGTATTGAATTGCGTTGTTTTTCTATTTTCTTTGCAAAATGTCTTGACGCGAGTGTGTGTTGATGCAGGGGTGGGGGCAGGGATTTGACAATTTGCCCCCTCTGCCTCCAGAGAATGATCCTAGAGTAGTAGGAGGTGGTGAGGAGCGAGGGGGTGTGACTAGAACTAGTGAGTCTCGTACTGCAATTATTCTTTCTGGGGTTTCTCTTGGTGAACCCAATCTGCAGTACGTTGACTATGTACCCTATCTTGTTCCTCGAGGCACCCGATCTGCTAGTAAGAGGGCACGAGTGGATGGCTCCTCCACCAGCATGTCTGTGCCAAAGAAGCCTCGACGGCCAAGTACTCGGCCGAGTACTCAAAACACATGTAGCATGCTCCTAGGTGAGCGTATCATTATTTTGTCCTGCTTTTCTTTTTACTTTTTCTTCCTTATCTGAGTTCTCAGTCTGTATAAATGGTACTTTGGTGGAGCTACTCGAGGATGATGATGAAGAGGATAGCACTGCTCTTGTCACCTGTCGGTGAGTACTTTGTATTCTGCGATAATCCATCTTCTTTTCTTTTAACCTTTCTGTCCTTCCCTTTCCTTGGCCATCCAACTTCTTTTGTTTTGATTCATTCGCTCTTTCTTTTGTCAGTAGTAGGGGTCAGGCTAGGGCTCAGGTGGGCCCACGGTGCCAATCCTGCCAGCCTTGGCACAGGTGGACGCTGATATTTTGTCTGCAACCATGCCTTCGCCCAAGCCATCTAGTTGGCTCATAGGCATTGACCAAAAGAAGAGGATAGCCAAGTAAGCTTATTTCAACTTGTTCGTCTATCCTTCTACTTTGGATTTCTTTCGTTTATTGAAGAGTTCTTTTGTACTTCTATAGGTCATCGTTGACACCTTCTCCTAGCCCCCGGTCTAGTCCTTCACTGGCAGTTTGTCCCCTTCCACTTAATGGGTCTAAGGATTCAGAGCGGACGGTCAACGAGGCGGTAACAGGGGAGGCGGCAACCCAGGTTGAGTAGGTTACTATGGAGTTTGTTCGGGTTGAAGCTTCTGCTACCCTTGATATGGCTTTGGTCCTGACATTGACTTCTTCGCCATCTCCTTCCTTTGCTGGTCGATTTGCAAATGACCAGCATCTAGCGGATGAGGTGGTGCAAGACTTTGATGCCACCCATCGCTTGTCGAAGTTGTTCGCTGCTTGGGCAAACTTATCAGTGGGAGCGGCTTCATTTGGAGAGTTGCTTCAGGTAGATGCTTTTTCTTTTTTCTCTCCTTTCGATTTAGTGTTTCTTGTTTCTTTCTTCCTTCTTATTTTTCTTCTTTGTGTAAGGCCTTCTCATGGGACTAGTCTAGCTTTTTTGGCTTTAGTGAAGTTGAGAAGAAACTGGTCTTTGAGGTGAATCACGTGAAGGCAGAATTGGCCAGCAAACAAGTTGATCTTGAAGCGAGCGCCTGGGACGTCAGGATTTGAAGGAAGTCCTTCACGCTCAAGTTGTCAAGTCAGACAAGCAGAAAGAGGATGCCCTGGCTACTTTAAAGAAAGTGTCTGAGAAGTCCAACGGTCTCAAGAGGGATTTGAAGGTATCCAAGTTCTTCTGTACTTTCTTTCTTTCTTTGTCTATTGGTTTTCTGACTTGTGATTTTTTGCGAGAATAGATCTTTAAAAGAATAACAAGAAGCTCTCGGACGATCTTGAGGCTATGAAGGCAACTCTCTAGTCCAAGTACAATCAGGCTGAAGAGGTAACTGAATTTGTTGAGAAAGAGCTTGCTCTTGCCAGGTTGATTAGGCGCGGAGCTAACCAGGATCTTATGCGTGCTAAAAAGACCATAGAAGACCAAACTGGCAAGCTGGTGGCGGCTATGAAGAATTAGAATGCCTTGTGGCATTCTTTCTGCTCGATCATCGACATTCTTTGAACTCTGGCGGATGATGGGCACTCATGGGGTCAGTTTGTGCCGCTGATCCCTTCTTGCTTTCGAGAGTTTGTCAAGAAGTGTGCCTAGGTCTATGTCAAAAATGCCTTGGCCCAGGTTCGGCTTCTTGTCCCAGAAGTTCCTTTAGCGAAGCTTGTAGAAGAAGCCTAAAGCCAAGAGTACCTAGATGCTGTTGAACAAGCGAAGCCTAGAGTTGATGAGCTGGCCGAGAAGATCATTGAAAATCTAAATCTAAATATTAACATTTCTTCTCCTAATGACAGTACCTGGTTCTAAGTACTTTGTAGAATCATACTTTCTGTTATCTTGTACAGATGAATCTTTCTGATATATTTTGCCTTTGGTGTTCTATAGTCATGCGAGTAGTCAATGTTACGTAATTCTTCTAAATTGACTTTGGCACGTATTTTAGCAGATTTTAGCCAAGTGTCGTGTTTGCGACTTAGTGTGCTGGAGTGGGCGAGCGCAGGCTAGGTTAGCCTTCTTACTTTCATCCGGGTTGAATAACTCGGGGTAGGTCGAGTGTTTGTTTCACTCTCATCCTGGTTGAATAACCTGGGATATAGTGAGTGTTCTTTTACTCTCATCTAGGTTGAATAACCTAGGATAGGGCGAGTGTTCTTTTACTCTCATCTAGGTTGAATAACCTAGGATAGGGCAAGTATTTATTTACACTCATCCAGGTTGAATAACCTAGGATAGGACGAGTGTTCATTTACTCTCATCCAGGTTGAATAACCTGGGATAGGGCGAGTGTGTATTACTCACATCTGAGTTAAATAACTCGGGATAGGGTGAGTGTGTATTACTCTCATCCAGGTTGAATAACTTGGGATAGGGCGAGTATTCTTTTACTCTCATCTAGGTTGAATAACCTGGGATAGGGCGAGCGTAGGTCTTAGCAGCCTATTTGCTCTCATCCGAGTTGGGAACAACCTAGGATATGGTGATTTTGTAACATAAGTGTCGATGATGAACATTATCTTTATTATATTGATCATGAACCTTGGTTACATAGTATTTTTGAGAAAAAATCTGTCTTGTGCTCTTAGGTGTAGAATCTTCATAGTTGGCTGATGTGCCATAAATTCCTAACCGGCTCGCCATCCTCTGTCATCAACTCGAACGATCCTGGCCGGGTGACTTTAGAAATAATAAAGGGACCTTCCCAATGACTGAGTAGTTTATGGCGTCTGTCTATTTTCTATATGTGACAAAGTACTAGGTCTCTGACTTGAAGGGTTCAGGGTTGTGTATTTTTATCGTAGTGGCATCTTAATCCTTGGAGATAGCGCACAGACTGTAGGGTAGCGTTGATTCTGACTTCTTCTGTGCTATCTAGCTCTAGTTTGCGAGTATGTTCAGCTTCTCCTTCATCGTACTGCTCTATCCTTGGTGAAGTCCAGATCAAGTCTGCTAGGAATACTGCTTCTGATCCGTATACTAGGAAGAAAGGTGAGTACCCGGTAGCTCTGCTTGTTTGAGTTCATAGCCCCCTTACTACTTTAGGCAACTCTTTGATCCACTTGGAACCGTAGTCTTCCAATTCTTCATATAGTTTGGGCTTTAATCCAGCTAGTATGAGGCCATTGCTCTTTCCACTTGCCCATTAGCCTCAGGGTGGGCAATAGATGCATAATCAATGCCGATACCGCAGTCTTGTGCCTAACTCCTGAATTCGATAGCCGTGAAAGGAGAGCCCAAATCAGTAATCACGCGGTTGGGCATGCCGAAGCGATGTATGATGTCCTAGATGAACTCGACCGCTTTGGCTGCGCTGTACTTAACAAGTGGTTTATACTTGATCCACTTGGTGAATTTGTCAATGGCCACAAAAATGTACTCAAAACCACCATTGAATTTCTTGAGAGGTCCTACATGATCTAGCCTCCAGCAGGAGAATGGCCAAGCAGGCGGGATACAAATAAGATTGTGCGCTGGTGAGCCTATCTTGTAAACATTTGGCTGCCTTTGCACTTTCTGAAGAGTTCTTCTGTATCCTTCAATGTAGTCGGCCAATAGAACCCTGAACGAAAAGCTTTGCCAACTAGAGTTCTTGAGGCAGCGTGATTTTCACAACATCCTGAGTGGATTTCTCCTAGGATTTCTTTGTGTTTTTTTGATGGGACGCATTTGAGTAGTACTCCTGATGAAGCGACTCGTCTGTAGAGTTTGTCTCCCACTAGGACGTAGTTCTTGCTTCTTCGAACAACTCGGGTAGCTTCTGCTTTATCTACTGGCAACTTGTTCTCTTTGATATAATCAATGAAACCCTGAGTCCATGAGGTGGTGATTACCAAAATCTGGATGCCTAGAGCTGGGGGTTCTAAAGTTATCTCACCAGGTTGTTTGATAGAGGGAGCTAATAATTTCTCTACGAATACATCTGGTGGGACCTTCTCCCTGTTCGATCCAAGCTTGGCAAGGATGTGTGCTACAACATTTGAGTCATGCAAGACATGTAGGATTTCCAGTCCTTGAAAATGTTTTTTGAGTTTGTGTATTTCAGCACATATGCATCCATATTGTCTTTGGTGCAGCCCCAGTCTTTGTTGACTTGGTTAACAACTGCTGCTAAATCATCGTAGACCAATAGTCACTTTATTCCAAGAGAGATAGCTACCCGGAGTCCGTGGATGAGTGCTTCATATTCTACTTCATTGTTTGTAGCCTGCCAGAGTATTTGAAGAACATATTTGAGTTATTTCCCATCTAGAGATATGAAGGGGACACTGCGCTAGCTTCGCCTAGTTTTAGTGATCCATCAAAGTACATCTTCCAGTGGTCGAGGATGGTTTCTGGTGTTGGTTGTTGGATTTCTATCCATTCTGCTATGAAATCTGCGAGTGCCTGAGACTTGATGGCCTTGCAAGGAGTGAAATCTATGTTTAGTGCCCCAAGTTCAACTGCCCACTTGAAAATACGCCCAGTTCATCTCAGTTGTGTAAGATGTCTCCGAGTGGAAAGTCAATTACCACCATGATCTTGTGACTGTCGAAATAGTGCCAGAGCTTGCGAGAGGTGATCAGGAGGGCGTAGAGTAGTTTTTGTACATGAGGGTACCTGATCATTGAATCTAAAAGTACCTCGCTGATGTAGTAGATGGATCATTGTACCTTGTATACGTGCCCTTCTTCTTCCCTTTCTACGACAATCGCTGCACTAACCACCATGTTGGTTGCTACGATGTATAACATCATAGCCTCATGCTTCTTTGGGGGTGTTAGAATGGGTGAGGAGGTGAGGTACGCCTTAAGCTTCTCGAAAGCATCCTTGGCTTCCTCTGTCCACTCAAACTTGCTTATTCTTTTTAGCAGTTTGAAGAAAGATAGTCCCTTTTCGCCGAGTTATGAGATAAAGCGATTGAGAGCCACCATGCAGCTTGTCAGCTTTTGCACATCCTTGACGTAGTGTGGAGAACCCATCTCTATTATCACCTGGATTTGCTTGGTGCTAACCTCAATCCCACGATGGCTAACCAAGAATTCGAGCAGTTGTCCAGATGATACACCAAAAACACATTTGTTTGGATTGAGCTTCTATTTCTACTTCTTTAAGTTCTCAAAAGTTTGCTTTAAGTCTTCTATTAGCATCAGTAGATCCCTTGTTTTCACCACCACATCATCAATGTATGCTTCTGCATTCTCGCCAATCTGCTCACCTAGGCACGTTTGGATGGCTCTCTAAAAAGTAGCACCAGCATTCTTAAGCCCAAACACATGGTTTTGTAGTAGTAGGCACTGAACAGTGTGATGAAGGAAGTCTTATTTTGGTCTTCTTCTTGTAATGCTATCTGATGATATCCTGAGTATCAGTCAAGAAAGGAAAATAGAGCAGATCCTGCTATTGAATCAATAATCTGGTCAATGCGCGGTAGCCCAAATGGGTCCTTCGGGCAATGCCTGTTGAGATCCGTGTAGTCGACGCACATGTGCCACTCAGCCATGCTCTTCTTCTGTACTAGGACTGAATTGGCCAACTAGTTGGGGTGGAGAATTCCCCTTATGAACCTGGCTGCCATCAGTTTTGTGATTTCTTTCTTAATTGTTGCTTTCTTATCAAGGGAGAAACATCATAACCGTTGCTTCATAGGCTTGGATCCTTCATTAACGTCGATTCTATGCTCAACCAACTCTTTCAGGACACCTAGCATGTTGGCCAGCTTTCAAGCAAAGATATCTTTGTTATCCCGAAGAAAGTTGGTGAGCGCGAGTTCCTATTTTGCAGAGAGGTGGGCACTGATGGTCGTCGTCTTGGAGGGATCACCGGTGCCCAGGTCGATTTTCTTGACGTCGGCTTCTTTCAATGATGCAAGGATGATGGGCCTCTTAGTTGGGATCTCTACCTCTTTCGAGTTTATTTTAGCAGCAATAGTGGCTATCCCTTCCCTTCCGTTGGCTGCTTGTGCCTTGGCCGCAATTTGGATTGCTTGAACATTGTAGTCAAAAGCACGCTTCAGATCACCTCGGACAGAAAGAACACCGTTGGGTCCTAGCATCTTAAGCAAGAGGTACGGGTAGTGTGGTATTGCCATGAACTTGGCTAATGTTGGTCACCCAAGGATGGCGTGATATGATGATTCGAAGTCTACAACCTCAAATTTGATGAACTCGGTACGATATTTCACGGGAGATCCAAATGTGACTGGCAGGGTGATTTCTTTGAGTGGCATAGCGGCCTTGCCGGGTACTATCCCATAGAAAGGGACACTTGTTGGAGTAAGCATCGTGTCGAGTTCTAGCCCCATCTTCCTTAGTGTATCTGAAAATATAATGTTGAGTCTAGCTCCTCCGTCGATCAGTACCTTTATGATGGTCATACCAGCGATGGTTGGATTCAAAACCAGTAGGTAGTGGCCGGTGTTCCCTACGCTAGTCCATTGATCCTCCCTTGAAAACTGGATTGGATACTGTGACCAATTGAGGTACTTGGGAGTAGCCAGTTCTGCTGCCATGATGTTTCGTAGAGCCATTTTGTCTTGATACTTGCTCCTAGAACCTAGGATTTCGGCAAAGATTGCTGCTACTGTTCCCTTGGATTTTTTAAATTTCTAATCTTCTTGATTGTCTTCATCTTTCTTTTGGTTATCTTCTTTTCTTTCTTCATTGTTGCCCTTTCTTGTGTATCAATCAATAAAGATGCGACAATCTCTAGTCGTGTGATTTCCGTTCGGGTGCCATATGCTGTGCATATTTTCAATGTTGTCAAATTTTCTAGGCCTGAAAAACTTCTTTGCTTTGTCTGCTACAACCATAGTGTTGTCAGGCCCACGTTTCATATCGTGATACCCATTGTTTCATTGATTTTTTCTATTCGAGTTGTCCCGGTTGTTTTGATCTAAAAATCTTTTTCGAGTTTTCTCCTCAGCAGTGATCATCTTTTCTACTATGTGCTTGAATTCTTCGTTGCTTCACGGGTTCTCTTTATAGAAATCTTGAAATTATCACTTGGCTAGAATTCCATAGGAGAAAGCTTTAATGACTTCCCGTTCAGTGATGTCACGTACTTGAGTGCGCAATTCGCCAAACCATCGATAATAGTCCCTAAGACTTTCACCTCCTTTCTGCTTGAATCCTTTTAGTTCCGCGTGGGTGATCGGGTGCGTAATAATGCCTGTGAAATTTTCACAAAAAGCTTTTTGCAAGTCCGCCCATCCTTTGATTGATCCAGGGCTTAGCTTGTCAAACCATTGGAGCGGCATGGCCTCAAGTGCCATTGGAAAGAAGAGTGCTTTGATGTCATCATCTCCTCCAGTGAGTTCAATTGATTGAGAGTAGATCCTGAGCCACTGCTTAGGTTTAGTCTTGCCATCGTACTTTGAGTGGTTAGAAGGCTTGAATTTAAGAGTAGCCATACTGAAAGAAGTCGGTTCGCAAAACATGGGAATCTATCGGGTACTCTAGCTTCCCTGTAGTCAGATTCAGCCTCACCTTCTTGCCAGCTGTTGAATCGGCGGGAGTAGTTTCGAGGAGCTAAAGGAATAGGAGGTCTGGTTCTGTTTTCCCTTGTTCGCTCAATTCGAACACTTTGATTCTGGTGACCTTTGCTTTCTTTGTTGCTGCTCCCATTTGGACCTAGCCTATCAAATGCAGACCTTCATTGACTTTGACCATCTTGTCTCTGTGAATTTAATCTTACGGGTTGTTTTAAGTGATCCTTTCTACCCTGCATGCGTAGGGCCGTTGACTAGAGAATTTCTTTAAGACGTTCTTGTTCTTCATTGGGATGAGAAATAGCTTCGAGTTCTTTAGCTAACTCTTCAATCTTATCGTAAGGAGATTTGTGCGTTCTTTCAGCTACACGCCTCTTTTCTGTTTCCTATTTTGACTTCTTTCTATTGTACTCGGTTAGATCTACTTCATATCTAGCCTAGGCTTCTTTGCGCTGCCTAGCATGGCGTCGGTGTCCCTGTTTCAGCTTGTTCGTTCTCTCTCTAGCTTGCTTCTGGCTCTTAGTTTCACTTTCATGTCCCTGAGCAAAGGTTGATATATTGGATTCTGATTCATCTGATGATCTAACATCGGGTGCTTCTGGAGGGATTAATGTAGATCAGGGATGATGAATCATAAATACTTCTTGAGCGTGAACTGCTTCATTGTTCACACTAGTTTCTATATTTTCAAAGCTGTTTAGCACTTCATTGAAGGCTTCTGCATCGCAGATTGAATCTCCTTAGTAAGATAGAACCATTGTTGTGCCAACTAGCCTAGTAATGTCATCTTTAGGAATAGAACCCGGCTAGTAGACGATGTAGTCTTGAGATGTTATAGTTGGTATGAGGCCTTCTTGAGCTCTTGTGAGTAGTACCCCTCGTATTGGACTGGTTGATCCATGAAGTAGTGCTTGGTAAGATGTAGCCATGTTGTTGAGTCCAAGTGGAAAAAGATCCGACTTCTTGAAGGAACTCTAAAGGAATCCTGAGTTGAATTCTTGATATGTTGATGCTGCATTCCGGAGCCCCAACAGAAAGGAACTCGATTTGTCATGGAAAGAACTCTGGTTGGACTTTGAGTCGGATGCCGAGGCAGACTCCGAGTTGGAGTTAATTACCCGTGAAATTTGAGTCAGTTCAGACGTCACGAGCTATGAGAATTCCTCGGCGAGTTGGTCCACCGCTATTATCGAGTTAGCGAGGCCTTCATGAAGTCCTAAATCTATGAGGAGGCAGCTATGGAGTTTGTCATCACTGTTCGCCTCACAAATCTAGGATCTGAAGATGAAGGTTGTTTTCATCGAGAAGATCATGTTGTTGAGGTCCGTCAAGCTCTTGGATGCAAATTCGCCGAAAGCCCCTACCTAGCGCACTAGCTATCGATATTTTACCACCGATAATCTGCCACGAGGGTACCCAGGATAGTTGTTTGGGCTTCGGCGTATGCAGAACTCGACAGTTAACGCAAGAGATAGTCAATTTATACTGGTTCGGGCCATTAGGATCGAGTAATAGCCTTTATATCTAGTCGGCGTTAACCTTTGTGTTGGATTGATTGTTATGATCATTGTTACAGGGGTGCCCATAGCCTCTCTTTATATAGGGAGAGACATCTATGGTGTGATTACAGTCCTAGTCGGATTCCAAAAAAGGTGTACTAATCTAATTATAGATTAGGAAACCAGCTAGTTCGACCTATTCTACTCGGAGTCAGCATTGTCTGTTGGCATGCCTCCTCTATTAGGTGGTGGGCCAGGCCAGGGCCCACTGCTAGTATTTGTACCGATGAGGAACCCTGTGGGTCTCATGTCGACAACTAACAAACCAAGATAGTGCACGGTAGGATGTAATAGCACTTGAGGCGTACCTGCCCCAAACTCACCCAGAGGGTTGATTGGGCGCAAAGCACCACGAGCCCTATGATTTAACAACTAGACCTATCGTGGGGGAATACATAGAATGGACAGGGCTGCCACCACCTGCCAACTATCCTGATCTATCTAGGGGCCTAGCCACATTGCAAGGTACCCGATAGTATAAGCACCACGCTTACACTATCTGATACTACCCTAGCCTCACGTTAAGACTAGAGCATCAACTAGTGATGAATAACCCATGCTACAGGGAGCCTACTTATCATAGGAATATAAGCATAACCAAAGTATAACTAAAGAACAAGACTAGTACATAAAGTAAAAGACTTGAAATAATACTTGCATAAAAAGTAATATACTAAAATAAATAAAGTACATACAAGAGAAAGACAAAGCTATACCTAAAGACTACTCCAGAGTTCCCACCAAGACTAGCTACTATTAGAAGAGCTACATCTTGAGAGAGTAGAGAGAGCTATATCTCTTCTATGTGTTGGTGTGTGTTACAAGTGAGGGGTGAGGGTCCTATTTATAGCCTAAGGTGGAGTAGGGGCTACTCCATTGCCACGTCAGTAATCCGTGTGACACCCTCTCCTTGCCCTTGGATCAAACCGACCTTGAACCACCTTAAACTGACGCATAGGATTGCTCCCAAGTGTGTTTCCTTGCATGTGTCTGAAGGAGAGGCGGTGAAGTGCAAGCGGAGCGCCGGGCGGTGCGTGGAGGGCGCCGGCCGGAGTGCCACTGTGGAGTAGGCCCTCCTTCTTCAGTGTGGGACCACTTGGGATGTAGTAGAGTGTGGGTATATGAACACCATTTGTCCATTTGAGCACCCGACATATCGGAAGGTGAGTCATCAATCCATGTGATGCCTCTTTTCGGCCCTTGATCACTGTTGATGCTAGATAACTATTATTTTTAATTATCAACAAAAGAGAAGAAAGAGCATAAAACAACACCACCATAGACTTAGGGGTTTAAACTAATAGATTTCCATGAGTTTCGGTGAATGTCTATTTTTGGAGGGGGTTATCAGAAAAGAACCCAAGGAGGCCCACATGTTGGGATTACATAGAGATAAAACACATATGTATGAAAAAGAAGCATCTAGAAGAGTCGGGAAGGCAACCCCCCGGAGGGGAGGGCCCACCTGTCAGAGGGTAGGGCGCCCGCCTTGATCCCTGGGGTGCCCGCCCTGTTCATTCATTAGAGGGAGCCATCAGCAGAGCTAGGGTTTTAGAGATCATCTCTCCACCAGAGAATTAGAATAGCTAGTCCAATCCTTCAAGTTTCTACATAGGTTTAGACTAGATTGATTTAAGAAGTGTTGAGCGATTGTGCTCGGGATTTCAGATCAGCGTCATCAAGTTTGGTACTATCTTGTATCTTTCTCTATGACTATTCTAAATATTATTATGTTTCTATTTATTATGTTCCTAGTTTGCTCGAGTAGTATATTTGATATAGTATTGATTGATAATGAGTTTATGTATATGTTTGCAAAGCGCTTAGCTCTTGTCGCAAGGGGGTTAAGTGGTAGATTGCATGTAAGCAAGGTGCTTAGATGTCATTTACCTACAAATGCACCCTATTGGTCAGGTCGTGTGGTAGATCATGAAAGTGACAGTTTCGTTGAGTCTTATATAGTCCACCCCCGGTTGATAGGACAGGCAGAACGGTATTACGTGGGAAAGCATGATATGTTCTGGTTTCCTTCAGTGATGTTCCTTATACATAGATGAAGAGTCAGTTATGCTATAGATGATTGTGTATGTGCTAGAGTAGATAAAAGACTTAGTAGATTAGAACTACCTAGGAATTCAATCTCCTGACTAATCTCGTGTCAACCTACCTATATGATGAGTAGTCTATCTCTAATCTCTGCGTGTGTTATCCTATGAACTTATAATTCATTATATTTATTTATCGTGGCTTACCCCTACCAAAGTAAGTGACTATGTGATTGATCTCTCATAAGTAGTCATGTTTTGCAAATCCATCTCTTTAGTTTAAGTCCTTAATTCTTTCCCTTGAGCTAAAATATAAATAACGGTACCTGGAATATTTCCCAGTGAAGTGCTACAATGATATTTAATCTGTGCGCTTGCGGATTCCATATAGAGGAGCAGTACATTATTTTATACCAACACTTCTAGCGCCATGCTAGGAATGACAACTTAGCTTAAGTGGTGTTAGAAGTGTCAATAAGCATTTCTGACGCCGTTGCCGGGGAAGGAATAAACTATAGGAGAAAAATTGCGTAAATAGATACTTTAGAAAATGAGAAATCATAACAAGGCACCTCTGTTTTAGCAGCTTTACCCATGTTGTTTTTCTATGTTTATATTTTACACAGGATATTACAGGATTGATTCTGATTCACTCAACTCTCCATCATCAAAATCGGATCAACCAAAGACAGAGCTCATCACCAATTTCTGAAGCCATGGCCGAAAAGACCTTGCTTGAATTCTCTGCTCCAAGAGTTGAGAATATCCGCATAGGTCCAGCACTTGACATTGAACATCTCAAGTTTGAGCTCAAGCCATGCCTCATCAATATGGTGTAAGCTACCCAGTTTGATGGAAAGGTACATGAAGATGCAAGTACACATCTGCAGAATTTCCTGAAGATTGGAAGCACCATCACCATCGACGAAGTTAATAAAGACCTTATAATACTTCGTCTCTTTCCATTCTCACTTGTGGGAAGAGCAAAACAGTGGTTCTATACCAATAAAGAAGACATCAACACATGAGCAAAGTGTTCCAAAGCCTTTCTAGAAAAGTTCTTCCTAATAGGCAAGACCAATGCCTTAAGAGAAAAGATTACCAACTTTTAATAGCAGAAGACAGAAACCATTTCAGAGGCATGGGGGCATTTGCAAGGATACATCTCAGATTGTCCTCATCATGAAATGAAAGAATGGTTACTCATGCAAGGCTTTTATCGTGGATTAACTCAGAAGGCCCATGAGTATCTAGATGCAACGGCTGAAGGATCATTTTTGTCACTCACTCTTGGGAAAGCTAAGATACTTATGGAAAAGATAGCAGACAACCAAAGCTGGTCCCAAGATAACACTCAACATTGTCATTAGAGCAAAGAAACAATTGAAGAAGTAAACGCACTGTCTACCAAGATAGATGATTTGCTCAACTGGCTCGATCAGAGGGCCAAATACAAGGAAGATCAAAGAGCGATTGAAACAACATACAAACAGAATACAAATTTTGCTGTCAAGAAGCCTCCAAGTCAACCAAATTGGAGACAACAAAACAATAATCCAGGTAAGTCTACAAAACAACCTACTTTAAGAGACTTAGTCATGCAGCAGTTTAGAATAAATAATGACATAAATGCAAAGCTTGCTGTTAATGATAAAATCCTAGAAGATATAAATGTTAAAATGAACAACTTTTCATCTGCCACTAATGATCAACTTGCTTATAATAAAAAGATAGAATCAAAGTTAGCACAATTAGCCGCTGTGTTGCCTGTTGCCACTAACCCTGAGCAGGTACAAGCTGTAACTACAAGAGGTGGGAGAACTACTAGGGATCCTCCTTATCCAAAAGGAGCAAGAAGGGCACCGGTAGTACCACCAGTGGCAGAAGGAGGGAACAATAATGAAGTTGATCAAGGAGTATTACCATAAGAACCTCAAGAACAGGAAATGAGACAAGATTTTCATGACAACAATTATATATCATTTTCTCGCAGAATCAAAAGACCACAATCGAATGAGCAGTTTGGTAAGTTTGTGGAGGTTATTCAGAAATTATATATCAACATACCTCTGCTAGATGCCATACAAGTACCTACATATGCCAAGTATATCAGAGATATTCTCAACAAAAAGAGATCACTGCCCACCACTGAGGTGATGAAGCTAACAGAAGAGTGTAGTGCGGTCATCCTTAATAAGTCACTAAAGAAGAAAAAGGATTCAGGATGCCCCACTATTGATTGCTCAATTGGAGATCAACATTTCAACAATGCACTTTGTGACCTTGGAGCAAGTGTCAGTGTGATGCCAGCAACTATCTTCAACAAACTCAAATTTACAATGCTCGAACCAACATCAATGTGCTTACAGCTGGCAGATCAATCAGTCTGATATCCCCTAGGCATTGCGGAGAACATCCTAGTCAAGATAAGAGAATTCTTTGTGCTAGTGGACTTTGTGGTACTGGACATGCACCAGGACTCGAAAGTGTCGATCATCCTTGGGAGGCCCTTTCTGAGTACCGCTAATGCACACATTGATGTCGGGATAGGAGAAATCAAGTTTACTATAAATGGGAAGGAAGAGCGATTTGCATTCAAGCCAAGACCAGAACTCAATTCCTCTGCAAAGATGGTAGAACAAGACAAGCCAGAAGAATCCACAGAGTCAACATCTCTGGGATTGGATGCAACAGAAGAATAAATAATTTGGAAGGTCCAATTTAGAGGACTTTAAAAATTCAAACCCTCACCGGAAGGATGAGCAAGTACGTGAAGGCCTTGAAGGGAGCCACCAAAGAGATGTTCTTGGGGTCATCATCAGGCCATACAAATCGATCTGCATCAAGGGCCGGCTCTGACATGAGCATCGACCCTCCCGCTGCTCCTACGCCTGCATTCTCTTCGGCACTTCCACCAAAGATCCTCCTCAAGTCAAGCCAATTGGTGTTGAAGGATGACCGGGAGAAGGCCTTATACAAGAAGCTAAAGAACAAGGTGTTCACCCACACCCCGGTGCTCGACCACGGTCTGCTCAAGGAGGCAAGTATGGATTTTGAACTTGACATCATCTTTTCATTAGTCGAGTGGGGATCGTTTTAGAACATCACTGAATTGGGGTCCAAGCTCTTAACTATAGAATTTCTTTGCACCCTACAAACCACCAACACAGGAGTTACTTGCACGTGAGTTTTCTCTTACTTGGCGAGAGCTTAGTAATCTCCTGGGTTTTCCCACTAATGCTGCCCTAGACTTAGACACTGCCCTAGAGGATTTTGATAGGCACAAGTTTTGGTCAGAGATTTCTAGAGATTTCATTTTCTATCAACCCTGCGTGAGTGACATGGAACACCCAACACTTAGATTCTTACACAAATGGATGGGCTTTGCCTTCTTCCCACGACAAGACCCATGCAAGATTAGAATAGGTGACTTACAATTGATCTATGCAGCTGTTAAGAAGATACCAGTCTCACCAGTTCGTCTTTTAGTGGCGCATTGGCAAGCCATTCCTGGTTTTATAGTTGGAGCCGTGGGTTGTTGCTCCATTATCACTCGCATAGCCGATCAGTTAAATTTGTTGGATGGTCATCTCTCGCACTTATTGAAGAACACCGACCCATTATTGGTTATGATCATTTTAGTCAAGCTCGCATGCTAAAGAGGGAAAATGATGTGCTATACAAGGTTTATGATAACAATGCCAGGCTCCGGTTATCTAACCCAGAACTGAGCCTTTATTCTGTGAGAACGTATTTGATTGACTTTTAGGCACCACCGGTGAGCGAGAGGGCCCCGCAGAGAGCAGCCTCTGCAAGAATGGCATATCAGGCCAAACCATTTGGTATGATGCGGATCCTAGGCCAGAAAGACTGACGTATACCAGCTACGATAGTTGGCAGACCTAGAACCATCGAGCTTTGAGGAACCCATGGAAGCGTTTCGCTCCCATGCAAGAAGAAGAAGAAGATGATGATGACTGGGGCCGAGGAGACGATGATGCTTGGAACAACCGGCCCTTTGATCAACCCATTCCCACAAGACACTCTTATGATCCCTATGGAGCAGGGACATCTCACCAGCAGCATGACACCTAGCCTAGACGAGCCTCGGATGCTGAATTCTTCTACACCCGGTAGCACCATGAAGATCAGGAAGCTTTTCGTCAGTGCACCGACAACTCCCTCCACACATTACATGAATACCATGCCATCAATGAGCATAGATGGGAGGAGCAGCGCTGGTGGAATGCAAGCACGACCGAGACCCTGATGAACATACAGCAAGAAACGGCACGTGGGAACCGGAACCTAGAGACACTCTTGGGTTACTGGCACCTTGGCTGATTAACCACGACAAGACTCAGCTTGGGGGAGGCGCCCCCGATTTATCCAAGGTATGTTAGTTTGTTTTCCTTTGTTTTTATTTTTCTTTATTAGTTTGTTGCAATTTGCTTTCATGCAACTAAAAAAATCAGCAAAACTTAGAAAACCAAATAAATATTTCCTGTTTATCTTAGTATGTTTTAAGTTTGTTTAATTGGTGTGCCTTAAAAACTTGAAAACCAAATAAAAAGAGTGTGTACATAAGTTTGCTTTAAATTCCTACTAAGTTTGCTAAGTTTGCTTAGTAAGTAGAACTTGAAGAATGCATGATGGAAATGATGAATAGTTGCTCTGTTGTAATTTCTTTCAAGTACCTAGCTTTCAACCTAGATTTCTCCCAAGGACCGGATAAAACTGTTAACTTGAGAATTTACTCTACACTTGAAACATGTGGGAGCATATGCTTAAACTAAGTCTAGGTAATTGATGGGCATGATATGAGAAGGTCTGAGCTGCTGTTTATCTAATTCCTAGTGAAGCTAAATTCTAGAGATTTACTTTTTTAAAATTTTAAAATGCCACATGATGAGTTCCTAGTACGACAAGGTGTTAAAATTCCTACCACAACCATACATGTTTGATTAGAATAGGAAAACTCCACGAACGTACTGCTTGCATTTGTATTGAGTTTGGTTGGGCTGTGTCGATCCTTAGGGGCTTTTCATGCAGTTAAAATCAAGATCACTCACACACATCATACATCATTGCTACTTCTACCCTAGAAGTATGCACCACCATATATTTGTCCTATCCACAAAAAATGTTCTACTCTTACACTAAGAGTAAACACCAAAAATATTCCCTATAGGTCCTTTTCTGCTAGCCCACTACCACTACAAATACTCTAAGTTTTTATCATTCCTCTCATAAATGTTTCAGCAAAAGAAGAGACTTGGGGCTGTTTCTAAAAAAAGAGAAAGAGAAAGAAAAAGAAAAACTTATGGACAAGGGTCCAAAGTCTTCGAAAAAATATATATATATCCTTTTAGCCCAAGTTCTCTATTCATCCTTCAAAGTTCAAGAAGAGAGAAGTATCTTCAAAATAGAGTATTGTAGTACTTTCATCCCTTCCTTCTACTCTATTTATTCTCCATCATATTTTTAGCCACCATACAAACCGCACATGCACATCTTGATTTGACTGTATGTCAGTTCCTTTGGATCCATAGTTTGACTAAGCAACATATGCATTATAAGTATGTATGAGCCATCTCCCATGAACTCCACATAAATTTACTAGTATAGGGTGAGGGAGAGAAGGCATAACTAAGATTTGCCTTGAGCCAAAAATACCACATATGTTGAGAGGAGAGAAAGCATAACTCTTTCAATGCCTTGGTAAGGATCCACAAATACTACATATTGAGAGACTTGAAAGGGTCGTACAAAAAGGAACTCTGAGTTTTATTTGAAAAATTATGAAAAACTCCAGAACAGAGGTGGAACAAAGAGCTTGAGACATAGTGCTTGACTTGATCGTTCTGCTTTTCAATTACTCATGACCCAAGTGTAGGTAAAAGCCCTATGGTTGAAGGTAATATGAGTAAGTTTGAAGGTCAAGCAGTCCACTCTAAGTCTGAAAGAGAAATCCTGTTTGAAGGCATGTGTACTTTTGAGGCATGAAAATATTGTAGCAACTTTTGATCCATCTCTGGTTTAACTGCTTTGCTTAGGGACGAGCAAAGGTTAAGCTTGGGGGAGTTTATTGATGCTAGATAACTATCATTTTTAATCATCAACAAAAGAGAAGAAAGGGCATAAAACAACACCACCATAGAATTAGGTGTTTAAACATATAGATTTCCATGAGTTTTAGTGAATGTCTATATCTTCAGGGGGTTATCAGAAAAGAACCAAATGAGGCCCACATGTCGGGATTACATAGAGATAAAACACCTACGTATGAAAAAGAAGCATCTAGAAGAGTCAGGAAGGCAACCCCCCGGAGGGGAGGGCCCACCTGTCAGAGGGCAGGGCGCCCGCCCTGATCCCTGGGGCACCCGCCCTGGGCAAGAGCTAATCATGGCTCAGCTCGTGGATTATGCCTCCACCGCCTTTGAAGATCAATCTAAACCCGTTGATTAAGGTCAGTTTGATCAAACGGCCGACGTTCCTCGAAAAGGGCTATATAAGTAAGGCCCCCTGGCCTAGGAGAAATGGGAAATTCATTCATTAGAGGGAGCCATCAGCAGAGCTAGGGTTTTAGAGATCATCTCTCCACCAGAGAATTAGAATAGCTACTCAAATCCTTCAAGTTTCTATATAGGTTTAGACTAGATTAATTTAAGAAGAGTTGAGCGATTGTGCTCGGGATTTCTGATCAGTGTCATCAAGTTTGGTACTATCTTGTATCTTTCTCTACGACTTTATTCTAAATATTATTATGTTTCTATTTATTATGTTCCTAGTTTGCTCTAGTAGTATATTTGATATAGTATTGATTGATAATGAGTTTATGTATATGTTTGCAAAGCACTTAGCTCTTGTCGCGAGGGGATTAAGTGGTAGATTGCATGTAAGCATGGTGCTTAGATGTCGTTTACCTGCAAATGCACCCTATTGGTCAGGTTGTGTGGTAGATCATGGAAGTGACAGTTCGTTGAGTCTTATATAGTTCATCCCCCGTTGATAGGATAGGCAGAACGGTATTACGTGGGAAAGCATGCTATGTTCTGGTTTCCTTCAGTGATGTTCCTTATACATCGATGAAGAGTTAGTTATGCTATAAATGATTGTGTATGTGCTAGAGTAGATAAAAGACTTAGTAGATTAGAACTACCTAGGAATTCAATCTCTTGACTAATCTCCTGTCAACCTACCTATATGATGAGTAGTCTATCTCTAATCTCTGCGTGTGTTATCCTATGAGCTTATAATTCATTATATTTATTTATTATGGCTAACCACCTACCAAAGTAAGTGACTATGTGATTGATCTCTCATAAGTAGTCATGTTTTGCAAATCCATCTCTTTAGTTTAAGTCCTTAATTCTTTCCCTTGAGCTAAAATATAAATAACGATACCTGGAATATTTTTCGGTGAAGTGCTACAATGGTATTTAATCTGTGTGCTTGCGGATTCCATATAGAGGAGCAGTACATTATTTTATACCAACACTTCTGGCGCCATGCTAGGGATGACAACTTAGCTTAAATGGTGTTAGAAGTGCCAACAATCATGCACCGATTTGGAATCAACGGTGGAGAAGGCTTGGAGATGTGTTTCTTGGCTATTTCTCACAGATTGGTGAGGTGGCACTTGGAGTGCCACACCGGCCGGTGCCTTGGTGGGGCCGGGCGGCGCCTCCAAGTGGACCATGGTGGCCCACCTTGCTCCAATTGCTTCTAATTGCTTGATTTTTATATTTTTGCATAGTTTTCCTGCATGAGCAAAGATCTCCAAGTACAAGTGGAAATATGTGAATTATAAACATAAACCACTACTTATGTTATTGTTTACTCCCATTTTTGGTGCAATGTTGTGAAATGTTGATGGTCAAAATAGACGTTTAGCGACCGCCAACAGCCATGCAGTTTTATTTAAGAGTTGTAGAAACCAAACAAAAGAAACAATAAAGATGACATAGACAAAAAAATCTAACAGCAGCTAGGTGTCCTTTTCCTCTTTTTTTGCCCATCAATCAGGCTTGTTTAAAACCCACTTGAGTCTGCTTGCACGAGAGCATTTGGGCATCCGTGGCTTCTTTCCTGTGCGGACATGTGGCCTCATCTATTTTGCAAAAAAGCCCTTTACATCTACGGAAATCAACCTGTGATCCAGTTTGGTTGCGATCTACAGTGTTTACGTTCAGTTATTTTTCATTGAACCCTCAATTTATTTCAACACGAAGAAGACAAATTTGAGTTTCTCGTCGTTTTTACAAAAAAACTCCCACAGGCACTTTTGCAAAAGACGCCCCTTCCCACCCCAAGCCCCCGACCCTAGCTTCCCGTTCATTCTCCTCTCCACCCCGTCGCCCCTCGTTGCTCGCCTCGTGTCTCCCGGTGCCGCCATTGCTTGACCATGGGGAGCCAAGAGAGATTGGCGTGCACAGATCGGGAAGAGTTCGCCGGCCTTCACGGCATCCCTGCTCGCCACCCACGACGCCGGCCTCCTGATGATGGAGGCCTCGAGGGGATCTCCTGTGATGAGGACAACGGCGATGCCGACCTCCTGACGGTGGAGGGGATCTTTGTGCGAGGTGGAACTTGTCCTCAAGGAATGTCAGATCAGATCTATTATGGTAAGAAGCTTCCGTCTCTAGTGTCCGAGCTCTAGATCCCCTTCCCGTCACCCGTACCCACCCCAGCCAGTGGTGCTTCTACAGTTCTACTAATCATTTTTTGTTTGGAGGTGCTGACCGTTCTGGTTTGGGGTTTCCATGTGTCGTGTGCCTATGTGCCATGGACTCAGACTCGGAGACCACCATCAGATAGCAAGTACGTACCTCTACCCCCCATCTCCTCTCCTTTCCTAGCAAGAAGATGTTGTTAAATGATGGATTGTTCAGTTGAACTACATCACACCTCTCCTCTCTATCTTCTTCTGGAAGAAAACAACCAGTTGAAGACGAGATGATGCTCAAGATGCAGAAACATCACAAATCTAGAAGCCCTTCCTTGATCCACACCAACCCCACCTCACCACCACACGCACACACTAAATTCTCTGCTATCCTCTACTCCTAGTTCAAGAAACAACATGATTTGACCATGTATCTACTTAAGTGGACAACGCATATTGCTAATTTTTTAGGACTATTAAGACATTTCATCTCTGCCAAAACCAAATGTCATAAAAAAATTCCCTAAGGCGCTTTAGGTGGTTTATGGTGACCAGGTGATGAAGATGGTGAAAGTGGTGGAGCTCCAGTTGTTTGAATTGACTTTGCTTCAACTTCGCTCTGATTTGTATAAAGGAGAATCAACATGGTCACTTATTATTTTGTTAGTTCTTTGGTTCCTTGTCTTGATAAAATAAATACTAATTCGGTATCATTAGTTTTTATGGTCCTTACATTCCTTCCTTCCCTGTGATATTTTTCGGTTTGTAAAAATATTACATTAGCTCCTCTCCGTGCCCAGTAGTAGATGTATCTTCTCCAAGAGTTCACTATGCCTAGGTTCATGCTTTAAGGTCGGTGTGTTGTTTCCTTCTTGAGGCTATTATTAGGTGGCGCTTTTGTTGTGGCATTTTTACTCCACAATATAAGATAAAATAGGAGGATAAAATAAAAAACAGTAGGCAAATAGATGAGGAATAGTATTAGTATATGGTAGTACGGAGCTATTTCCATTTCAGATACATAATGAAATGGTTCAATCTAGTATGTTACCTTTCTTCACATGAATATATAAGGACATATAGACTGTTTGGAATTACCAAAATTCCTCCCTACGTGATTTCTTTTCTGGGTATATATTACGTGGAGCAGAATATGATGGAATACGCAGATTATTAGTTGTTGTCTTTTTACTTTATAGAATATAAATAGGAGGATAAGGTTAAAAACCAGTAGGCAAATAGATAAGGAATAGTATATGGTAGTATCGAGCTATTTTCATTTCAGATACAGAGTGAAGTGGTTCAATCCGGTATGTTACCTTTCTGTACATGAATGTACAAAATCACGGGGTGTCTTGATTTACCTCTACATTATGTTTGTGTCTTTATCTTATCTAATGAATTATTGCCTAATTAGAGAACTGTACAAATGGTGTATTTGTATTATCTAATGGACTATTCCCTAATTAGGTAGTTGTACAAATGCCAAATCTGTTTCACCGGTTACTAACTAGCTTGTCATTTTATATGTCATACAGACGAGAAAGATACTTATGTCCAAGCTTTGCACCTTTCAAATGCAAGTTCCGTAAACTATTTTTCTTCTAGGAACCTTCATGTGTGTGAACCTCTAAAAAAAGATGGTAATGACATATGTCTGTCATTAACTTGACTTCTTACATTATCTGTGGTTTCTTCATATGTTTTACATCTTCCTTTAATTTTTTGCAAACTCCAAAATGCATGCTTTTGGGTCCATAAAGGAGCCGTTTGGTTAGGATGACGACGATGCCGAGTAGGAGGCACAAAAGAAGGGTGGAAGGCTGTCCAATAAGAAGCTAGAGTGCTGAAGATTACAAAACTCAAACACATATGAACACAACTTAGTGGTGTTTGTGATTTTGTTTAGAACTTATGTGCATAGTATTATATGGTACTAAGATTAAGCTTTATGCATCTAACATTATGTAATGTTTACCCTTGGAGATTATGTAACAAACAATGTCGATTGTGATTTTGTTATTAATCTTTAAAATAATATTTACCATTATGTTTTATCTCATTATTAATCTCTTTAATCAACTTGCTAAAATTTAAGGTTGTGGAATAGAAGTCACGGCAGGGCGCCCAAAAGGCACCTGCCTGATGTTCTAGTCTACTAATCAGAGCAATTGGCCTAGGTAAGTACCGACACTCGAGCCAGGTGCTCGCTCGATTTCATTCGCCTGGACATCGACGCACTTGCCTGGTATAGGCAACTATTCAGGGCACCAACCAAATGTACACGAGGCAAGATGTAGGCAAGGTCCAAACCAGGCAAACTTGTCCCAGGGCTTGAACCAAAGAAGCCCTTAGTGTCACGATAGCACAAAACCACTTTTTGTAAAGGACAAGGTGGTTATTTATATGGTTTTGATAGTTTTTTATGTGGCTTTGATAATTTTTTATATTGTTTTAATAGTTGAGAGAGGTCAAATGTTTAGTTTTGTGGTTTGGTTGGAATTTAAATTCATACCTAATAATAATCACATTTCCTATAAGCCAATCGAGTGAAAACGACCGTGGCTTTAGGCGACACCCTTCCCCACACGCTCCCTCTCTCCCCACGCTGCCCCTCTGTCCCCAAGCCGCGCCCACCCCGCCCGCACAGCCACGGCTCCTCCCTCTCTCCCTCTGGCGGCGGCTCCTCTCTCTCCCCGGCGCCCGATGACATCATCCAACTCCTCCTCGTGCCCCACCGTAGATTTGGCGACCTCCCCAACTCCAGCGAGCGGATCCGGCGATGGCATGGAGGCTTCGAGCGGGGGTGGCGGCCATGGCGGTGCCGACGAGGTAAGCCCCCTCCTCCTCCTCCTCGTGGATCTAGAGTTCCGATGAGCTCCCCTCTCTCTCTCTTCCAACTCCGTCGGGCTTAGAAAAAGGAGGGGGCCCGGGAGGTAGGCAGGGCAGGCGGTGGGAATGGTGGAGGGCAGTTTAGGGGCCCTGGCAGCAGTAGAGGCTATCGAGCCAGGTCGGGACGGGGGAGCTCCAGCGCGGGGGAGGGGTGGGAAGGCGGCCGCCGCGGGCGTGTTAGGGCTCGGTCGGCGGTGGGGGTGAGTGCTAGAGGAGAAAGATGAATAGTGACTGCCTGCCGTTGGATGTTGATCTAACAGTGGAAAATCGTCGCCTGAAAGGAAGCCGGATTTCAGGCGCCGGAAGAATAGCAACTAAAGAAATCTTTTTACTCACTCTTTTGTGAGCCGTTTTTTAGAGGATCTTTTTCCTCACCTTTACGACAGGCAGTTCCATTTGGCCATTTGGGCCTCTCCACGTCCAAGGGTGTGTTCACTTCGCGAAAAGTAGATGAAAAGTTACTGTAGCATCTTTCGTTGTTATTTGGCAAAATTTGTCTAATCATGGACTAACTAGGCTCAAAAGATTCGTCCCGATATTTACAGACAAACTATACAATTAGTTATTTTTTTACCTACATTTAATGCTCCATACATGCGTAGAAAGATTCGATGTGATGGATGGAAACAGGGCCCAAGCAAAGAAAGACGGCCCATTGCCCGGAGTTATTACCGTCAGTTTGTCCTCGTCTTCGTCTCCCTTCGCTGTCCGACCGTGCCCTGTCGCCGCCTCTGTCCTCTCCCAGTCCCCCCCTCCCGCTCCGGTGAGACGCGAATTGAATCGCACCGAATCCATGGGCAGCTCCTCGAATACCAACACGAGCGGCGGGGCCAGCGACAAGGAGGAGAAGAAGGAGGACAAGGTCAAAGGCAAGGACTCGTCGGAGCCATCCTTCAAGGAGAACGAAAGGGTCCTCGCCTACCACGGCCCCCTCCTCTACGAGGCCAAGGTTCGCCGTTTCTTCCCCTTCCCTTCCTGGCCCTAGGATGACGACCTCTTACTGGATGCTAGATACACTCACTTGTTACGCTTGTGTTGTGTTCCTGGATCCTTGTTAGGGTTAGGATACCATCGGGCCGGCCCGTCGGTCGATTCGATTCACTTCCCCCCTGCGTACATTGTGCTAGCTGTTAGGGTTTAGGCTTTATGTCACTCACATCCCATCTGATCTATTCATGTTCCTTCTCTTCTTTCTTTGCTTCTTCAATTCACTGATAATGGAACTTTATCTGTTCTACCCCATTTCTCAAGGTTCAAAGGATCGAAAATCATGAAGATGAATGGCGCTACTTTGTCCATTATCTCGTAAGTCTTAAGTCACTCCATTGTGCAAGTATTCTTAAAGGCACTGTTTCCTCTTTCTTTCTTTCTTCATACCATATTCATTCGGATATTTCTTACTCTCATAGAAATCAGCGTTTACCTGGCAATTTCTGCTGTTCTCTAATTATTTGTCACTTCTCTTGTAGGGTTGGAATAAAAAGTAAGTGTTTCATACTCCATGAGTGGATGAATGTTAGATAAGTCTTCCATGTTTCTCCCCCACATTCGTACATATATCTTTTGTGATATTTCCTAGATCCCTACTCCATGGCGATAAAACCCCCAATGGATTGTTGCTGTGCTTGTTCTAGCTCATCAGATGGTGCTGTGTCCATTTTCTAAATGGTGGCGTACACTGAACCAGTTTGATTCAGAGATTTGACTCTACACACTGCTCATTTCTCAGCCATGAGCCAGTGATACAGTTAAACCAGAAGCCTTTTCATTTAACGAAATATATTTTCCTTAAAATAATATGATTTATTGTTCTATTGGTCTGCCACTGATTAACACTGCCTATGTACAATGTCTTACAAGCTATGATTCGTTGAGCAAGTTTTGATCTACATGTTGTGCCTCTGCATTATGTGAACTTTGTTATGCCCAACCATTTTTGATGTATGATCACTTATAGTCTCTGCTTGGGTTGATTACCATCTGGCGAATATTCCCTAATTCCAGCCTTGTCTTGTGATTTAAAAAGAGTTATCACCTATGTTGAAGTATCTATACGACAAGCAACATATTAAAGTCATGATGATTTTTTTGTTAATTTTGAGACAGAAGGGTAAACACCCCGTCCATTTTTCATATTAAAGTGGATTGATATGAACTAGCACAATAAAGACAGAGAACATTAATAAAACCTGTAGCTACTGAAACCATCAGACTACTGAATGACTTGATACAACACAATGCCACTGGATGTCCAATGTTTGCATGAATAGCATTATTACAACATAGTATGAACTTTCTCACCCATATATCAAACCAAACATGATCCAACCAAACTTCCTTGTACCAGAAACTGAAAAAAAATCTCTGATAGTTACCCTCCTACAATGATGCCCAACCTTGTGACATGTCGCATCGTGAGTCTTTGGTCTCTGAGCTCATTCAGGCAACATTCCTTGCCCTCGTTTGTTCTGCAACAAAGACCATAGTTTAAACCAATAACACAAACTGAAAATAGTCTGTATAGGGTCAGTAGAGAATTGATGTTTGAAACAAGCTCCTCAATTTCCACAATGTCCAAATTAATACTGAATTTCCAATCCCCCAACATTGCCAAATTCCTATGGTCTTTAGAAAAAGCATGTAACTATTTCCCAAGGAAATAATCAATGCAGGTAGGAGCAAGTTTTATATCAAAAGTACGTGTAAGCACATCACAAACATTTTGTGGCTTCTATGCATCCTATTCCCAGTAGCTATGATGACTAACAGTTACATTGTTGAGTTATTTGTTTCTCTCATAGTTGATTGATGCTCAGATTCTGTGCCTCCTATTTCGAATAGCTGGAGGATTTACATATAGAGGCTGAGGCAGCTTTTATGTTCATACAGGATATTGTTATTATCTTAGCTGGAGAATTCATTTTATGTTCTTCACATGGTATAGTTTTGGGAGTTGGTCAGTTGGGTTGGGTGTTTGTAGCTGTGCCTTCTGTTAGATTGTAAAATATGGTCAAAATATTTAACAGATGTGTATAAAAGGTTGGCTCATAGATTTCATTCATTTGGTTCCTTATTAAGCCAAGCCATGGTAAAGCAAACTGTTGCTTTGGCTAAAGATTATGTTGATAAATTGAACATTGTTTGAGTGGATCACAGAATAGGCTTTGTAAATAAGTCACGCTAGGCTCAAGGTTAGGTGCAGACTGCTGTTCAAGTGAACCACTGTTGTTTTTTATGGTTAACAAGTAACAAGGGTGTGTGTTGTAAGGGTTCTTGTCCCTTTTTCTTCTTAATATAAAGATACTTGCGTGTTCCAGGAAAATAAAGGTTAACAAGTAACTACTATATCTTGGTAGTATTTCTTATTTGTGAGGTCCTGATTGCAGCTTGCTATTTTGTTGTCATCACACTTAATTAGTTTTCTTTCCCTGCTGTTCTTCCACTAAGCAGACATTCTTCTCAACATATTTAATTTCCATTTTCTTTGTAGTTGGGATGAATGGGTTGCAAATGACCGCTTGTTGGCATTAACAGAGGAAAACATGCGCAAACAACAAGAGCTTGACAAGAACCAGGTAGTTGACAAAACAATGAAGTCTGGACGGTCAACACAGCATAAACCAAAAGGCTCCAATGGTTAGCTCGCCTCCCCTCCCCGTGTTGTGTCTTTAAGAATAAAGGGCATTGGTTATGACCAGGTTGATAGATTCTACTCCTGTATATGATCCATTGTCTGTTTGTTGTACTGATCCTTTATCTATTAGGACAATCTATCTCTTCTGTTATGGATAGTTCTAAGATTGCACTCCAGTTAAGTCATTGTTGTGGTAATAGTTCTGCCAAATTATTATCTTCAATTCCTTACTGTCTGGGAGTGTCATGTGCAAAGAATTCATGTCATGTTGGTCAATGTTTTCTGATCGGCTTATCGTTCCTAATCGGTCTGGTACCGATCAGGACGATCAGGACGATTAATCGGCCTTTGATCAGTCTAATCGTCCATATAATCGTCCAGCATATAGCAGGACTATATATCATATATTTATGGTATATATACCATATACTATATATTTATATAGTAGACATCGAGCATAAAGACCATATTTTTAGTTAGTTGGTTACTTACCTATGAGATCTAACTCCATGTTGATGTCCCAGCCTCCATATGTTAGCCCAGTAAGTGAAGCAGCCCATCTGTCTATTTACTGCTGATCGAGCCATAGACCTAATCGGACGATTAATCGCGAGTAATCGACGATTAATCGGACGATCAGGTTTCTGATCGCTCTGATCTAATCGAAGGGCCTAATCGAGTGCTAAGTACCGATCAGGACGATTATCGTGACTAATCGCGATTAATCGGACGATCAGAAAACATTGATGTTGGTGCCTAGTTTAGAGTTGAAACAAGAATGGAAAAAATTGTGACAACTTTGCTACAACTGGACATGTTGATCATTTAACATTTACAGATCAATGTGAAATTGCATGCTGGGGGTTATATAAAGTTAATGTAAAATTATCGTCCATTGCTGGAATAATTTTGTGATATAAAGTGAATCACCTTTGATAATAGACAATTATTCATTTTTATTAGTTTTTATCGGAGACTTCTTGTTCATGCTGTTCATCAGTACATGTTTTCTACCTCTTCATGTCTGTTTCTATATGTTTTGTGATCGTACTTTGCTCTTGAAATGTCTTACTAACTTTGCCATTGCCATTGTTCAGCAGATGCAAAAGCTGACAAAGATGACACTAAGAGTCTCAGTGAGTACAAGCTTTTCTTTTATATTGTACTTTTCGTCTGTTACCTTCTGATGGCAGTCAACACATTTACTTTTTTGAGTTATATTGTGTGATTTATCTTTATCATTTTTAAATTTCAGTGAAGGGGAAGAAACGTAAAAGTCAACCTGGGACTGAGGTGACTATTCCTTAACGGCTTAACCTTTTGTGCTATATGCCTATGCTTCCTTGAATTATTTATTCTTTTCATTTTCTTGATCCAAAATGATAATACACTGCCTTTTCAGATTGTATTGTTGAGCTAGTGTAATTTTCCTTTCCATGCTCTGCTAATTACTGTTTACTAAGAATTTATTACATTGTTTCTACCGTTTGGTTCCATTCGAGTATTTTTTGCAATTTGCCAAATGGAATGTTGTGTCTTCCATGTTCTAGTTCATTTCTTGAGATTATGGAGGGCCCAAAACTCGTATTTGCAATCCCAGCAGTGTCACATTGGCTGGGAATGTTTTCCCTTGGTTGTAACCTAGTAACCTACCATTCTTTAAATGGCTACTACCTTCCCTGGGACAAGTCAAAGATCTTGTTTCCTTTTCCATTTTAGAAGGATGGCTCTATCATTTTATCTCTATTTCCACATCTTAAAAGAAATATTGGGCAATCCATGCAGATGTGCTTTCTAAACCGATCCGAAAAACTGGAATTCATTTTTCAGACATCAATAATAATGGCATTCAACAAAAAATTACTTGCAGCTGAATGTGTTAAAATAAAAGCACCAAAAATGTTGCATACTTAATGTCAAAGTGTTGGAGCTATCATACTACCAGTATGAATTTATTACCCACCCACCCTTAATGCCAGCAACTCATAAATTCAACGTTTTATCTATCTGCTCTAGCAAGCTAAGAGACTGACACACCACTGTGCTAATCTTGTAACGTATTTATTGCTATATCTGAAGATTCAGGAAAAGGAAAAAAGATCATCACAGAGTCTACTAGTGTTGCAGTTTCCTTTGACACTGAAGAAGCAACTTGTGGATGATTGGGAGTTTGTCTCGCAGATGGGTAAGGTATTTAGTTCTCTGTCTATGTTACCTTTCATTAGTGTCTCATGTACCATTTGATGTCTCCTAGACTAAATATTACAATGTTTTGTGTTAATTGGCATGGAATTTCAGCAGCCTCATGTGGCAAGCTCATTCAGAAAAAGACTTTGTAATTCCATGTATTCCAATTATTTTGAATGAAAATCCAGCAATTTGTCAACCCTTGTGGTAGCCGCTTGAATATTACAGAAATTCGCTGAACTGGCAGTCAAATAAGAAATGTCTGATTTGTCCAGGCAATATGATCCAAAGAATGCACCAAACATTCTCCATATTTATTTATTTCTCCAAAGCAACAAACCTCAAGAACGATTTGTCCGTGCAATAGGATCCAAAAGAACACTGTAATATTTGAGCTTGGATTCATTTTTTTTTCTGGACCCACTGATAAATATGGAATTTGTATATCAGCTGAAAGAAAACAAGCTAATCTTAGTGATAAACTGATCTGAACACCAGATGAAAGTTTTCTTGGAAATAGATAACCATATTTGCTTCGCAATTTTTGTTCACCACAACTACCTGAGATTTCATTGGCCTGCAGCTTGTGAAGCTACCACGATCACCTACTGTGGATGATATTCTAAAGAAGTATTTGGAGCACCGGGCAAAGAAGGATGGCAAGTGAGAGTTCTATTGCTGACATGAATTCTTTTTCGCTATGCATATTTTGCTCGTGGTCTAGTGCAATAGCCTTACCTGAACCATGCTCCCTTTTGTATATACCATTATATAATTCAAATTTACTTACGCGTAGCAGTAAGGGTTGTTTCCAACTTCCCATCAGAATGTTGACTGCAAAGCTGGCTCCTGCTCATGAAAATTCCTTTTCCAGTTAAACAGCTTTCTTTCATTAGTTTTAGCAATACTTTTATAGTCAGTTGGATGTCCTTTGTTTGATTGTATTGTTGTTACCATGTAACTGAAACAAATATAATGTTTATTATGTCATGGCACTCGTTTAGTCATGCTAACAATGTTAACAATAACATATATGAAGCATTAGTTGGCTGTTGGATTGAATAATCTCAATTACATCAATGAATGTGATGATAGCTTAAGCTGATAAATTCCAGTTTGCTTATTCATATTGATAGCTATGATTATGCTTTTTCTTTTTTATTGCGCTTTGTGCTACAGTTTGCTTGATTCCATTTTATCCCACTTGCCATTTCTCTAGTTTTTTTCAGTCCTTTTGTTTCATTTTGGTTGGTTGTCAGTACCAGCATTGTTTGGCTCTTCTATAGTTATAGCTTTTCTTTGTGTTGAAGGATAAATGACTCCTATGCTGAGATTCTGAAAGGATTACGCTGCTACTTTGATAAAGCATTGCCTGCAATGCTTTTATATAAGAAAGAGCGAGATCAGTATGCTGAAGAAGTTAAAGGTGATGTCTCACCGTCAACTGTATATGGAGCTGAGCACCTATTGCGCCTTTTTGGTATGTCCAATTGTCCATTAAATGAGTTCTTATGTGTTTTTGGTTTATTCTTTGATCATTTCTTTCTGCTTGTTGAAATGCTCTGGAAGAGGTCAGAACAATTATGTTTGTTGTATTATCAAATTGTTTGTTTTTCCAAAAGGTGTTTATTCTTTTCATTTTCCCTGCTACTAATGTGAGCCCATATTTCAGTTCAGGACCCATTTGCAAAATAGAATTGAAATTGGGAAAGTGAGAACTTTCTGAGTTCTGACTTTTTTTCCACCACGGCCCAAGCCGAATTTCATTACTTGAAAGCAACAAGATTACAGAAGTTTGTAACAACGACAATAAAACGCAGCGAGCCTAAGACAGCCATGTTGAACTGAACACAGAGGGTTCATCCAACTGGCACACCCCAAACTACAAAAGCGAAGAACGTTTAAATTGCAACGTACAACGACACCCACAAAAAAGCATCCAACCATGCGCTGATATTGCAGTGTTCTGACTTAGTGGTAAAAATGAAAAAAAAAATCCTATTTATTATGTTATGGCTGCTAATATTACAGTGTTTCTGTTCCCACACGTACTGTATTTCTTGCTCACTGGTAATGTGGCCACTGCTATTGTTACTGTAATCTTGCATAACATGCCTTTGAATTTTTGCGCTTAAGCCCGTGGGATCATCTTCATGTGTCCTTAGATGGTTACAAGGTTTACAGCGTTCTGAGAAGCAGTCCAGAGATGTTGATGGCTGAATGTGAAGGGACTTGAGAGCGGGAGATAGTCATAGGGACTAGAGTTGGCTACTAAGTACTAGCTAGTTTGATATTTTTCTTGCTTCCATGGGATCATCTTCATGTGTCTTTAGATGGTTACAAGGTTTACACTGTGCTGAGTGGTAGTCCAGACTCCAGAGATGTTGATGGCAGAAGGTGAAGGGACTTGGTAGAGCGAGATAGCCATAGGGAGTAGAGTTGGCTACTAACTAGTTTGATATTTTTCTTGCTTAATTCCAAACGGTAATAAGTGGCCTCCTTATGATGCAGGAGAGCCTTAAGTGTATGGAGGGGGGGGGGGGGGGGAGTAAAGTGGTCTGCCATCATCCAAATTTCCAGTTAAAAAATTCGATCTGCACTGGAAGGGGTAACAGATAAAATGCTTCCGCAAAGTAAACTGAAAACAAATAGAAACTTTTGAAAATAGGTTTTCCCTAAAATATATTTTGTTTGTCATGGTACTACTAAAAATACGTACTTGATATTTAGAGAGTAGTATTCTACTAGATTGCTCAGGTATTTTTGATTTTTTTTTAGTATTTTGTGTTCTTTAGGCGTTTGAATGAACTTTTGAAAACCGAAGGTCCACTGCTGATTGGTAATACATGATGATGTGTGGGTTGGTGGGAAATAATCTGTAGATCGGTTGGTGGGAAATAATCTGTAGATCAGATCCCCTTCCTCTTGATGAATGATGGGATCCTTTATGCGCTTTGTCATGATGAATGTACCAAGTTGATACAGTAATTAGCCCACAAGGCTTCAGTTCAAGAAGACAACTCAAAAATTACAAACGGGACAAGTTGGTTTGTTCTTCAGCACACGATATTCCAATCTAGTAATCTAATGGCTACTATAATTGATATATCTTGGTTATATTAATATGGCTATTACCCAAGCATGTTGAGTATGGAACCATGCCACATGCCCTTGTTTACATATTAAAATATAATTGCTGACTTGTAAGTTTGCAGTGAAATTGCCAGAGTTACTTGCTTTTGTCAATATGGAGGAAGATGCGCTGAACAAGCTACAGCTGAAATTGCTGGACGTTCTCAAGTATGCTTTCTTGCTTCAGAGTTATGCTTGCCAACCTTTTTTTTAGCTTAGCTTAAACCATTCCGATGGGTTTTCTGTCAGGTTTATTCAGAAGAATCAGAGCACCTTCTTTACCACTGTGTACTTGGATGATGGTCGTAAAAGTGCAGATGGGGCTAAAACCAAATGATTGCATCTGAACGTTTTATATTATGTAACATCTTTCGATGGACTTGTAGGTGATAGTCTGGTACTGTTGTTGATATGGATGTCGCTTAGGACTGGCGCATGAACATTGATCGCTCTACAATCAGTTTATGTAGGAATGTATGTAGGATAGATGGCGCAGATGCCTGAAAGACAGTACTTGAACTGCCCTAAGCATGTTTTATTTTCTTTAGATGTTGGAACTAAGACGGCTGAGTTGAATTTTCATTATCAAGTGACGAGTCTCGGTCTTGCCTCTCCCAAAAGACTGTTGCCATCACAGAATGATTCAGTGGTTGAAAAGCTCATCAAAACAACTTATGAGTGCAATGGATGACCGTGTGTTAACTGTTATATCATCTGGCGGGCATCGGAACATAGGATGCCTGTTGCACATCCTGACCATCTCTGTATTCACGGGATAAACCGGTGGCCTTGGCGGCGCTGCCTTCAACTTCACTTGGACTCTGCAGGCGGTGAATAAAGCCCGCGCCATGGAGTGAATATGGCCGTCGGCGGCGGTGTCTGAATCCACCTTCTTGACTTCTTGTGAACTACGTAGAAATGTGGGAGAAATTGGAGATGGTATGTGCATTTGCCAAGTTCATGGAGCCAGCTCAGGGTAGCCGACGCAGCAGGGCGCGCAAGAAGCAATCAGATCAGTTTTTTTGCTGCAAATTTGTTATCTGAAATCTCACTGCCTGCAAAATGACTTGAATTGCCGCCACTAAAAGTACATCCCACGTAGGTACATCTACTTGTCAGCCTGCCTGGTGCGTCGTCTAGATTTCCATCAAGACGACGCAGACGGCAGACGCACGCAAGCTGCTTACAGCAGCGACAGCCCGGCATCGAAGGAGATCCCGGTGGCCGGCAGCCAGGACGCGCCGTCGATGAAGCGCGCCACCGTGAACCTCTCCGCCTCCGCGGTGCTGTTGATGACGCGGTGGCCGGGCCACGGCACGCGGCCGGCCAACCCCGCGCCGGGCCCGTAGTTCATATACTCGCCGAAGTAGAGCCTGTCGAGTGCGTAGGTGCTGGTGGCGTTCCACTCCAGCCACCCCTGCGGCGGCACGTGCGGGCCGATGTACGACAGCATCACCACCACCCTAGAGAAGGGCTTCCATGGCCGGCCCAGGTACGTCGGCGGCGCCTGGTCCGGGGCAGGCGCCGGCGCCGGCGACGCGGTGGCCGCCGTGGGCCCTTGCGCTGCTGGCGCGGCCAGGAGGCGGCAGGCGTGGAGGACGAGGCCGGTGCGCTGGCACGACTCGTTCCGGCTCTGCGCGGTGACGGTGTTCTTCTGGCCCGGCAGCGGCACCCGCGCCCAGAGGTTGCAGCGCTGGAGCACCGCGGCGGCGTTGCCGAAGACGAAGTCGACGGTGCCGTAGACGTCGCAGTCGCGGTAGAACTGGCGGTTGGAGTGCGCGTACAGCGTGTCCTGGTACCCGGCGATGCTGCAGCGGTGGACGACGGCCCGGTCGGCGCTCACGCGCAGCGCCACCGCCTGGTGCCTTGCCGGCCCCGCCCGGTTCTCCACCGTCATGTCGCGCATCATGAACCCGAACCCGGACGCGGCTGCACGTCCATCAAGCAGTACAACATGTTTTACATGCATGTGGGATCGATCGATCATATACGTTGTTCTTGTTGTACATGTACCAAGACGACTGGAAAAGACCGTGACAAGCAATGACATGTAGAGGAAGCATGGCACAGAGAAATGCGTGGCAGAATTGCAGAGCGATCGAGGACGACGTGACATCGTCGGCCGTCGCAGCATGCAGCAGCCAAGTGCCGGGCACCCGTGACCTCACCGGGCCATCGGTAACGCGCATCTCATCAGTTAAAGGCCGCTACTACTACTACGGACTACCCCACACCAACTGGCAACCGCACCATGTCGTCCCCATGTACAAACAGAGTATGGGCATTACTGCCGCATATTTCTCCCATCGGGTCCATTTCACTTCCAAACGATCCATTTCAGAAAGCTTACCAACTTCACGAAACTTTCAGAAAGCTACTAGTACAAGTTATTGTAACAGAGCAAATGCAAGCTTTGAAGGATACTTCTAAGCTTCCGATTCCGTTCAAAAAGTTTTCTTCTATGAAAGTGAGAATGAAAATGATCATGGCGTCACGTACCAAAGGTGGCAGTGCGGAAGGTGGTGTAGTTGTCAGCGACGCTGCGGTTGCCGGCCACGACGGTGACGCCCTTGCCGTCACCGACGAACACCAGGTTGGTCTTCTTCATGCCCACCTTGACGTTCTCGTCATACCGCCCCGCCTTGACGTATATCACCGTCCGGCGCTCGCTGCACTCGGGCGCCGCCCTGACGGCGTCGGCGATGGTGACGTGCGTCCCCGTGCCGTCCTTGGCGACCACAATGTCCGCGCTCCCGGCCAGCGACGCCGCGGGGGCCAGCAGCAGCCGCCGGTCCCTCGCCGGCAGCCACCGCGGGAAACCGCATGGGCCCTGCCGTCTCGTCGTCTCGTTCTTGCAGCTGCTGCGGACGAGGCCCCCCGCGCCGCCGGCCTCCTCGGTTGCTGTTCTGGTGGCGGTGGCGGCCTCCGCGGCAGCGGTGGTGGACGAGGCGTACATGGCGAGGCTGTCGCGGACCATGCCGCGGGCGGCGGCGAGGTGCGGGTGCGCGTGGAGCGGCGCGCCGGCCTCCGCGAGGCTGTCGGCGCAGGTGTCGTGGTTGGTGAGCGCGGCGGAGAGCCACGTGAGCGCGTCGCCGCGGGCCGCTCGGGGCGCCGCCCTCGCGCCGGCCAGGAGCTGGAGGGCCTCGTCCAGCAGCTCCGCGCAGTCCTCCCGGGCGGCCGCGGCGAGCGTTGGAGACGAGGAGGAGGAGGCCGGCGTGACGGTGGCGGCGGCCAGCGCGCCGAGCGCCTCGCCCACGCGCGTGGCGGCGGCGTCGAGCGCCACGCGCAGGCGCTCGTGGTCGTGGCGCGCCACTGCATGCGCCTTGGCGGCGGCGGCCGGGAACGCGAAGACCGGGCGCGGGGTCGGGGCTGCGTGCGCGCTGCTGCTGCGCCTGCACCCGGCGAGAATGAGCGCCAGGCAGGAGAGGATGACGAGGAGAGGAGGCGCGCCGAGGCGACGGGCGTGGAGGTGGTGGTCCATGGCGCGGCGGATGATGGCGCGCTCCGGAATCCTGATCGGGAGAGCACAGAGCAGGTGGTGCTGGGTGTTTCGCACAGCAACTGGTTCCGTGAGGGCCCGAGCGAGTGACCGCTGTTTCATGTGGACAGTGGACTTGGACCTACAGCTATGGGAAACAGCTGCACCTGCATTCCCTGCATCTTCTTACCTAGTACCTGCACAGTACCATGCATAGGATTAGGAATAGCAATCCAGGAAATGCCATGGCAAGGGAAGGGCCCAAAATCGGATCCTGTGCTTCCTGTTACACCGACCCTGGCAACTTTTTGGCATGGCAGACGCGGTGGCCAGACTGAGGAAGTGAGGAGTGAGGACGAACTCTGGGCGCAGGCACGTCGACCGACGACCGGTCAAACTGGTTCAGACGTGACCTGGAGCTGGGGCCGAGCACGAAGCAGCCACATTGGGCCAACCGGCCCAGGGTCAAGGACGAACCAGCATGAAAACAGGCGCCTTATTTGTTTCCCAACTGGCCATGGCCCATAGCGGGAGCCAGGGAACAAACAGGCGCCCTTTGTTGCCGCGGCCCAACCCAAGGCCGCCGAAAGCTCCCGTTTTCCTCCCCCAACCAAATCGATCGGCATCCGCCGCTGTCTCTAAACCCTAGCCTCCCAGTGCTGCCCCTCTCCGAGTTTCGGCTGCTCGCTCGTGTTCCCCGATCGGGTCCCTGCGTGGTCGCGCAGCAATGGAGGACAAGAGGGAGAGGGCACAATCCACCCTGGCGGCGGCGTCCGCGGCAGCGATCTCATTGGTGCTCGGCGACGACAACCTCCTCGGCGAGATCCTCCTCCGCCTAGGGTTCCCCACCGACCTCGTCCGCGCCGCCGCCGTCTGTAGGCGTTGGCTGCGCGCCTCGTCCGACCCCGTCTTCCTCCGCCGCTTCCGCGACCTCCACCCGCCGCGCATCCTCGGATTCTACATCGTCAGCTTTCCGACCCTCCAACGGAGGTTTCGCACTGACTTTGTGCCGATGCTGCCTCAGCCCCCAGAGCTCGCCGCCGTCCTCCGCCGGGGGCGCTTCAGCTTGGACACCAACGACAGCCAATCCACGCGCGTCCTGGACTGCCGGAACGGCAGAGTCATCGTCAGCTTATTCTGCGGCGGCTTCAAACGCGGAGTGCACAGCCCGCTCCATCCTGCGAGAGACTTGTTTATCTTCCCGCAGCTCCCAATGATGGATGTCCCTGACAGTGACAATTACAGCAAACACCGTATTTTCTGTGAGATCCTCTCTAAAGAAAGTGTCGATGGGCATGGGCTGTCCTACTTCTCGGTCTCATTGGATTATTGCGTCAAGGAAGAGAAAGCTACAGCATGTGTATATAGGCTGCAAGATAATGCCTGGAGAATGCAAACTTCAGCTACAACACAGATTCCTGGATTGCGTGCGTCGTTGTTGAAGCAATTGAGTATTTTCCTTGCTGAAGATAAAATCTACATGGGGATTACTACGCACAGCATTCTTGTTTTGGATTTGACATCCTCAACCTTCTCCACAATCAAGTTCCCTGACAAGATGCTGTTTGATGGACAAATCATATTGTCTCGGGCCAATGGCTGTGGGGTTTATCTTGCCCATGTCAAGGACCTCCAACTTTGCATCTGGCTGCACAGGGATTGCAATGGCAGCATAGGAGACTGGTTGCTGGTTGATACCATTTCTTTGCGTGATTTGTGTGCTAATCTGAAAATATCGAATAGCACCACTGAGGATGGGGATGACCCTGATGCTTACATACATATGGTGGGGGATGATGCAGAGTATGTATTCCTGGAGATGCATGGATGTGTTCTCTATTTGGATGTTAGGAGCAGGGCACTGCAAAAGGTGCACAACGTGACAGAAAAGGATACGTTGATTTCTTTCATTCATCCCTTTATGATGACCTGGCCTCCTGTCTTTCCTGCACTGCGAGAATGATTCCACGAGGTTTGTCTTTTATGAACTGCGTAGTGCTATAGTGTAGGGTAATGTTTTGCAATTTGCAGTGTGGTAATGTGTTATCTTGTTCCTTTAGGGCACCATCATAATCTGTTAGCTGTAGAATGATTGTAGTTTATTTTAGGTACATGATTTGCAACTTAGGCTGTTTTATTGTGTGCTTACTTAGCAACATTTTTAGCGCCTTTCCTGAATTATAAATACTAGCAAGTATGCCCGTGCGTTGCAACGGAACTGGTACGTCTTGGAATCATACTTCATACTATTGTTGGACACGAGTTCTTCTAATCTAACCCATATGAGCACGGATCATGAGTTGGGGTTCACATATGGACACATAGGGGTGTAAGGGCATGGTAGGGTTATCAAATCAGATTTGGATTAAGTTTATTGACACATGGAGGATGAACTCGAGCCCCGAGGTCAGTTTCAAGAAGCGGCAGAAAAAGAAATTCTCTCTCTTAGACATATAGAGAGATTAGATTGGATGACAAACTGCTTAATGTATCAGTCATGGTTTGTTTATTAGGCAAGAATATCTGTCATGGTTTGTTTATTAGGCAAGAATAAAGGTTCGAAGATCCGTAATACTATGTTTATTATTTATTTTTCTATTTATAATTTATAAAAAAACAAGAAGTAAAAAAGAGAAATAAAAAGGTCATTGAACCATAAGTAAATAGATACTAGGTGATAACCCGCGCGTTGCTGCGAAATTTAGATGAATTATTTTAGAAATAGCTTAAGACGTAAAAACAGGTAAATTTTGAAAGCTTGTAATATAACTGAAACTTTGGCATATAGTTGGCTTGTTATCTACCCCTCCGTGGCACCTCCGTGGCGAGCTCTTGGCATGCCCGCAGTAGGTCCCGTCGTCCACTGTAGCCGATCGCCAGCATCAGGACCATCTCCGAGTTGTTCCGCTTGGCCTTGTAAGCTTCCCTCGCCGCCGCGCACAGCAGCGAGGCTGGCGAGGCTGGCCATCCCGGTGAGTCGCCAATCGATGAGATGCTGGCCATCCCGGCTCCCTGTGGCTGCTGAAGCAAATGGAGGGAGCGGCCTCTGCAGATTGAATGGCAGTGGCATATGAAGTAAGATGTGGGGTGGAAGATGAAACGGAAGGTTGCTCTGCGTGGTTGCATACAGTTTCACTCATCTGCCGCTTGCCATTTATTAGTGCCATGGAATCAAGACGGTGGGTGGAAGATGAAACGAAGGTTGCTCTACGTGGTTGGCCTAGTCTGTGGAGCACGACAGGGAAGAGGGAGGTTTGGACTTTGGACGGTGAGATAATAAAAAATAGAGTTGATCCAACGGCTGTTAAATATAGGTGACATGGCTCACTGTGGAGCAAGCTTTATAGCAATCAATGATTGTTAGTGGCCTCCATTTATATAGGTTATATTGATAAGTCAGATTGTAGATGATAAATTATTTAAGATTTCAGTCATGGATTATTTATTAGATTAGAGAAGGATAAATAGTTCAAAGACCCATAATTCTATATTTGTTATTTATTATTTTATTTGTAAGAAAATGGAAAAAAAGAGAGAAAAAAAAGTCACACACAGAAAGCGAACGTTGGGTTTCCATCTAACAGAGAAAAAACAGGAAAAAACAAAAAAGGAAACGGAAAAGGACACGAGGACGGAAACGTCTTCTTCCACAGAAGAAAAACAGACGGTTCCATGTGGAGAAAAACGGAAGTGGGACTTTTGCGGAGCTGATGGCAAGACCGAGCCACTTAAGGATTATTAGGTTGGACGAAAATTTAGAGGTGGCAGAAATTTTGCCTCTTTATTATTAGAAGAAGAAAAGAAAAGAAGAAGTAGAAGTAGAAGTATAGAAGTATAGATATAGATAAAATATTTTTCTGTGATCATTGTCGAAGCTATTTGCGTGAGTTAACCATGGGGATGATTTTTCATGTTTGTATTTACTTCTTAGCCAAGAATATATGATAAGTAATTTCAACTTAGAAATAGGATCATGTGCACATAATTAATGTAAAGACGAAATTTGACAGATTATTGGGTTCCCACCTTTATTTACAGTATTATACTGCTAATTGGCAGATGAGCAACAGATGAGTAGTGCAGGAAAGAAAAAAATTCTGGAGATCTATAATATCAACAATACGAATTACAACATTCACATTGTTTTCTCCCAGTAATTTCAGACATATAATTTACTCAAGCCTTTCAATGTTTTTCCATCATAGCAGTTAATCAAAGCTGATAAAGGTTGCAAGGTAAATGATGAGAGGCATAACTGAGAATGTTAGTTGAGGTCGCACAACTGCAACATCCAATTTAGTTTGCGAAAATTCATGGATATAGTGTGGATTGAGGTAGTAGTGATATAGCTTTACTAGAGCCTGTTATATTTCACACTTCACAGTAAGTTACCATAGATGAAGTCTTGCAGATTCGTATTATTCACTTATTCAGTATATATGATACTGACCAAAGGCTATGGTGATCCATGGAAAAGAACAAACTGCATTGTTTTCTAGTCACAGATTGCGGTATTTGCGATGCTAACTTTTTGCCGCTAGCTAAAAGCGACTTTGAGCCAACATTTGTCTTCCTTCTTGATCATAAGGGACCAAGTTCACTAGCTTGTTGGCTCTGTTCTAGCTCGTAGTTATGTTCTTAAGTTGTTGCTGGAGTTTTCATATGCTAATTCAGTCATTCTCCACATGGTGTGCCTGTTTTGGAATTAGTTGTGTAAGAACTATATTTACCTGATGTTCTCATTTTAGGACATATTATTGTTGAATGAAAATGCCTATATGAGAATTGTGATTTTTAAGAATTAAGATTGAAATTGATAGGGAACAAATATGATAATTCAATTCTCTGCAAGGTATCATTGGTTTGACATAGGTAATCACAATTTGCTATTACAAGAATGTAATCCTTTTCATCTTGAAGTTATATTTGTGATGGTTGCTAAGGTAGATATTCTACTAACATTTGCATGCTGCTAGGTAAAGGGCACTTCAACATTTAAATGGAGGTGGCATGAGTATCTTCAGAAAGATGAATTGCTGATTTGTCGCTTTCAGCAGTGCCAATTACTATTTAGTAATAGGAGTGCCGTCTGTAATGTGACAAGAGGTTGACTTAAATAGCTGTTTTACATGCCTGCATTTATGTTTGAAGCTTTATCAAGACTGAAGGCCAGAGTGTGCAATGTTGGTTTATGCTCGTAGTGTTTTCAGACCAATAGTTTGTTGGTTTATGTTCTTTTTATATTCTGTTTTAGCGCATAGGTCCAGTCCAGATCAAGTTTTGGTTATTCAATGGTTATATGTGCCAGTTCGTGTGAAATTCGGTGCGGCACAAGCTATCAGCTAGGTGTGCGAGACATGTCTGAGGCTTATATGATGCAAGCTCATGTGAAATTGAGTTCAAGAATGTCTGTCCAAGGACTGTTCCTGCAGAACAGGTTATATTTTGTGCCAGCTGTTTGTTTAAAGCACAACAGTTTTTTTAATAATATAATTCAGCTTACTAAAAAAATTCATTGAGCTATATGATGTTTGGATGTGCAATGCACTCATCACGTGCTGAGACGTTCACTGATTATGGATATCTTGCCTGGTGAAGCTCATAGGACGGCAGCTCTGTGCGAATAAAGCCATTAGACTAAGAACAGCCCCAAGAGACATTCTATTTCCTATTGTACACTCATATTTGGAGAATTTGTTGCGAAATTGGTGTCCAACAGGCTTTCCATATCTCCGGACTACCTAAACAGCCTCCTACGCTTGTATTTGAGTAGCGGAGGAAAAAACACCTATTTGCCCTCTCTACTCTATACTCTGTCCCAAAAAAAATCATTCTCGTTTTTTAAAAAGTCAGCAACTTTTAACTTAGACAAAATATATTTAATAAAATATTAATATTTATGGTACATAATTAGTATTATTAGGTAGATCGTTGAATATACTTTTCTAATAAACTTATTTGGAGATATAAATGTTGCACGTATTTTTTATAAACCTAGTAAAAGTTGAGAAAGTTTGACCAACATGATTCCCATAGCGACTCTATTTTTTAGACGGAGGGAGTACATTTTAGTGGAGCGAAAAAAAACCATCTCCGACTTGATGCCTTGCCCTCAAAATCTCAGAATGCCTTGTCCTCCGGATCTCCAACAAGTTGTCTATTGTTGGCTACCTAAATTCTCTCCACATTATCTATTTCTATGTCCTCTTTATATTTTATTTAGGTAGTGGAGCAAAAAACCTACTTTCATTCCACAATCTCAGCGTTTGGTTGGAAGATAGATGGGATAGAGTCATCCTCATGAGGAGATGTACTTCAAGATTAGGTGATAGATTGGTCCCTTCAAAAATGAGTTACAAGTTCGTCTTTCCAACGATGTCATCAGTCGCCTTGCTCACGCGGTCTCTCATCCCATCCATTGCCAGCGTAGTAGGAGGAAGACTGGTGGCGGACGCACTTGTCTTTGCGTCATAAATCTGGGGGTGGCGACAGTTGCAGGCGCTAAAAGACCGTGTTAGGTGGGGGTGGTGGCGGCAAACAGGGGCAGGGCGCCTATGGTGGCAGCAGACAGGGCACGGGGCACGAACGTTGCCGCGCCGAACGTGGCGAGGGTGATGGCCACGGACCTGTGTTGGACACAACGAGTGCAAGACTAGAAGGAAGAAGAGAAAGACACTGACATTTGAGTCCCACTTAATGGTAGTCTAACGGAGATAAAAGAGTGACAAGTTTCCTCAATCTCCGTCCCTTCTACCAAACATAGAATAGAAAAATGATCTATCCCTCGTATGAAACACAGGGATAGGAGCATCCTATCGTACAAAACTACGATCGACTTGATCCATATCACCTTGTTTCATAATCGAACACACAAAAGTTTCTAGTTCTGATTGAGAATATGGTTGGAAGCAATTTTGGATTGATAGGGATTCTACTATTTATGGAGAAAAATATTTTGTCTAATGTATTCTATGCAACACCTCTTAAGTCGATGATTCTTCGCATCCTAGGCTTTGATTAACGTGCTACAAAGTATCGGAACATTATAGATGAAATTATTTTTCTTGAAAAACAATGCCACACGTAATAAAAAAATTAAAAGTATAGTAAATTCAAATGTGGCCAAAGTTTCACAAAACTTGGCAAAAGATTATCGAAGAGTCGGCTCAAAACAATACAAACACTGGACACCTGGCACACCAGTCCAGTACTCCAACAGTCGTCCAACCGTCCAAGCGGCCTGCACTCAAATTCAGACCCTTCACATTCCCCGTTCCCCACCGCCCCCTAAACCCTAGCTGCGAGCCATGGCCCGCAAGCGCCGCGCGCCTTGGCCTTCGCCTTCGCCTTCGCCGCCGCCGCAGCAGCAGCAGCAGGAGGAGTCCTCCTCCGAGGAATCTGGCTCCGAAGAGTTGGAGGAGTCTCCTCGCCCCCTTGCGCACCGTAGGCCCCCGCAGGCCGCGGCCAACAACGCCGACTCGTCGGAGGCGGACTCGGAATCCGACACCGATGTCCAAGCCTTCCAGATGCGCCAGGTGCCCCGCTCCCCCACCAAGCATACGCACCCGGCCCCCCAGCCGGAATCCGATGCCGAGGAGGAGGAGGTGGGCGAGTCGTCGGAGTCGGAGCCGGAGAACCCGGTGCCTGTGGTTCAGAAGAAGACCGCGGCGGCGGCGGCTGGGATGTCCAAGACAGAGCAGGAGAGGAAGAGGCCCGCCTCGGATCCTGCTCCAACCGGGAAGGCAAAAAAGGCCAAGGCCGGGGAGGAGAAGGCTGTGGCGGCTACCCCACCTGCCAAGGCGAAGAAGGGCAACGCCGAGCTAGAGAAGCCGGTGCCTGAGGCCACTCCAGCAGGAAAGGCGAAGAAGGGCAAAGCCGAGCTAGAGAAACCGGCTCCTGATGCCACTCCAGCAGGAAAGGCGAAGAAGGGCAAGGCCGAGAAGGCAGCTCCTGAGGCCGCGCCCCCAGGCAAGGGGAAGAAGGGTGGGGACAAACTGGAGAAGCCAGCAGCGCTCGATCCCTCACCTTCAGTCAGCAAGTCTGAGAAGCCTGTGCGCTGGGGGAAAGATGATGAGATGAAGATCTTGGAGGCCCTTGCAGCGCATGTCAAGAGTGAGGGTCAGCTGCCAAAGACTGATTTACTTCTTGCTAGTGTTCGTGACCGCCTCGTCAGGAAGAACTGCACCTACACAGATATCTATGAGAAGGTGCGAAGGCTAAAGGAACGGTATGAGAAAGCAGTGAGCATGGGCATTGTGCCAAGTAAAGAAGATGAACTCCAGATGTATAATCTCTCAGAAAAAATCTGGGGAGAGAAGGCAAGGGAGGCTGCTGCTGCTGTTACGTCTCAAAAGGGTGGTTCTGTTACAAAGGGTAAGAAGGGGCAGGCTAACAAAGAGAAGATGGATGGAAATGCAAAGGGTGGCGCGGCAAAGGAGACTGCCCCCAGTACTGCCAATCAAAGTGGTGATTCTCATCAGAAAGGAAGTAAGAAGGGGCAGGCCAGGTTGTCAGAGGAGGCTACCACCACTGCTTCCCCAAGTAAGAGTAAGAAGCAGGAAAGTCACAATGAGGAATTGAACAAAGTTGGTGGTAATTTGGCCAAGGGCAACAAGGGGAAAACTGACAAAGGGAACATGGACAGAGATACGGACAGTCTGACACCAAAGGAAACCATAAATGCAAATCAGAATGGTGGCATTCTGATTAGGAGTAAGGAAGGAGAAATTCATGATGATGAAACAGAAGGAGATGCTAATGTGCTAGGTGTGCGAAGAGGTTTTGATGAGCTGCAGAAGTTGTATTCCAACCTTGCTGTTTATGTGGAGGAGATTGAGTCCCATCATCCATGTGGGGAGACTCTGAAGAGAGCATTTGGGTCCATTGCTGATGAGAAGGCAGAAGGTCTGGAATCCAAGATCAAGAAGCTAAGAGTAGCAGAGACGAGGGCTGAGGTCCGTCAAGGGGACATAAAGAAGGAGGTTCTGAATTTGTTGCTCAGCTTAGTGGACTAAACCTTTCTGGATTAATGTGGTATAACATTCTACTTGAGTTATTATGTTTCCTCTTGATGTCTGGTGTATTATTATTTGCTCAATTTGTAGAATTCATAGGTCCAAAACTTGGATTTCACATCTGAACCAATGAACGAAATGTTATGTTTCTCTGCAGTAAAAATTGAAATAGATGCAATTAAAATTTGATGTAACTTCATCACATATCTATAGAAGGAGCCACATGAAGCATGCAGATTGTGTGGGAGTTTGATTTCACATGTGAAACTGCATTTGTCTAGTGACTACAGGGGACAGCCAAATTTGTCATAGATGGTACAAGAGGCACAGGGTTGATGTAGCATCTCATGAATTCTGCTCTTATTAAATTATTTAGTTTCACCTTTAGTCTAATGTGTAGTTCTTCACTAGATTGCAACTAATAATTTTGTGGTAAGTTTTGTGTTCAGATTTAACCCAGGAATTATTGGTTATGGAGTTGGTACTTATTACGTACATACGATGTTGACTAGTAATGCTTTGTCAATTGTTTAAAGTATCAACTAGTGTATCTAGAATTCTATATGAATTTGTAGTGTAGAATTGATAGTTCTTGTAGTGTAGGATTTTCTAATAGGTTCTACTGTATTCATATTTAACCCAGGACCAGGAATAATCAGTGTGGTGTTGGTACTTGATACATACATACGATGTCAACTAGTAATGCTTTCTTAGATGGCTCTGGCATTTGTTTAAAGTATTAACTAGCGTATCTCTAGATGAATTTGTCATGTAGAATTGATAGCTCTTGTAACTTTGATTCTCATTTACTTACACTGATGTAACTGGCATAAACATTTGAGCATATGTTTCACCTAGAAAGTAGCTTGCATCACAGGAGATGGTCAGTTTGGTGAGTTTATTACCGATTAGAGATCAATTTCAATGGTTGTTTCATTAAGGTTACTTAGACGAGCAACAATTAATGTTGTTAGCAGTTGATCACTAAGATATTAGTCTTGTTGAAGTGACTTGAGTTCTCAAATGCAGTGGATGAAAAATCTCTGCTCAGAATTATTCTCCAAACTGGGAACTTATACATGAATCAATTTTTTGGGTTCAGCGCAGAGATGTGTTCTGTGCCTCTTGCAACATGGGTCTTAGCACATAAATGATTTATGAACTTAATTTGTTTTTGTGATATCATTGTGATTTGTTACATAGAAGATAATAAATACCTTAATCTCCTAATCCTTTAAGGACTCTCCTCATCGTTTGGGACCAACTTGAATCTACATAAGAAATGGACAAAATGGATCCAACTCAGTATTACATCTGAATTTTACTCAACCACGTCCTGCTACAACAGATTCATGTAGAACTCTTTATGTAGAGATGTCTATTTAAATTGTATATTTTCATGTACATTGCCTTTATGTTTTCTTTTACTTTTTTATGATATTCCATTGCGTATGCACTTACATGAGTATTGTTCATTGGTTATAATCAGATGGCGGATAGAAGATTCAATCTACAAAAGGTGATTTGTTTTGATATGGGTGGGATGCGAGCAGTGGGCATATTTGCAATTTCATGGTGGTGATCATTAATGATGATATATTCGTATTTTCTTCCAAGCTACTGCTTAAGCTGTCGATCCTGCTAATCCCTACATTTGAGCTAGCACTTGGCTTTAGCACATAGACTTAATGGGGTGCTAAATTCTTGGAAATTCCTTTATTGAGTTTTGACTTGAAATATCTTTGTTAGGTCCAGCACTCCAGTTAAGTGATGCAAGTAGTTTTGTTTCTGTTGCCGTTCGCTAGTAGAATTTTCTGTTTTTAGTGCAAGTTTGGATCAGTTATCAGGGCAACGTGGTTTGTGCCTGAAGTCTCAACTGAGAACTGAATATGCACCAGGAATTTTCAAACCAGTTTGCTTGAATATATCTGTGTGATTGCTATTGATGTATGTCATTGCCATGCAAATCTGGTTGATTGATATTCTATTCATAGCCTTCTTTGAACTCTGAATAGTATATATTGAGTGAGTAGAAATTTGATTGAGCATTCGTAGCTAACAATCTGTAACGTAATAGCGTTGTTTTTCATATCAAAGTTGTGAACGCTGAGATGGACTGAAGGAGTGGACGCCCATGAGGAAAGTTGAAGCAATTTTGTTGGTATGTTGCCTCCAGAAATACAAAGCGCGGCAGGGTATTCTAGCAACTGTACTCAAGTGGTGTGCCTACGTGTTTCCTTGTGGACATTTTTTTTATCGGTCATGTGGGCTTTTTCAGATCGCAATATGTGTTTCTTTGGATCTCCCTATAGTTTTTTAAAGAAAAATCTGGCACTTCTATATGCGGACACAACCTGCGCAGAATGCCGCAGTGACGACGTGTAATATTAATATCACCATGTGCTCAGTTCGCAGCAAGGGAAAGAACACATACTCCCTATTGGCGTGCTTGGTTTCTTGGCTCAGTGCCGTGATGCCTTTGCCTTGCTAGGATACCGAGCGTTGGATGTCGAGCAAACTTTTCTCGGGATGTGTGTTGATGAGGTTCAGACGATGTCGAGCAAACTTTTCTCGGGACGTGTGTTGATGAGGTTCAGAAGCTGTAGCTCTTGCTAGCCCAAGCGAGCTAGATTGGCTCACCCGGGTTGGCAAGTTCCTGATGGCTATCGCTGGGGAGGCGAAGTGAACTCGCCTGGAACCAAACACCACCCCATAATCTACATCCATGGATGTGAGGAGGCAAGGATGTACTACACCAGATCAGCGGAGACGTGATGGCGATGCATTTCCGAAGCTCTGTCAAGACAAGTGGAACTTGCAGGTTTGTATCAGCACCCTGGAAAGCATCAAGATTCAAGAACTTGAAACAAAACGCTTGAAGCATAAAGCTTGTCCTACCCCTATTTGGTAAGTGATGATGTCCCTGCTTGCTGTGTATGGATTTTTTACACTTTTACTACGTGGGGGAGATTTGGTTCTGTTCTGGTGTTGTTAACACTGAGGTCGGTTGTTAAGGTAGCTTATTTGGTTTGGTTGGTCCCTTCTTTAGTGCGAATGATGACATATTGAGCTACGCAACATTTACTTGTGCACTCCGGTTACGACTAAAGAAAGAGTTATCGAGCTGCTTGCAGCTTAAACATACATGATGGTTACAATATGGCCCGGTTCCGGTTGGGTGTCAGAAAGAACAAATCATTAGTTGCGTTGATGCCTCAAATCTGCATCTAAGACAGATCCACGGACAAAACTTCTTCAACAACCACATGGCCATTATCGGTAAATTATTCCTTCGACCACACTAGCTAGCGTTTCTTCTTCCTTGTGCCAATCAATGCCTCTCCTCGAGTGTTGTCGCAACACGAGTGCATCCCCTTGTGTGCTCCGCCCGCGCAATGCCGCAATCTCATGTGTGACCGCCATGTCTAATCTAATGGAGGAAGAGCAGAGCTGAACACTCGATCCTTGGCCTTCAGCGCCTGGAGAGTGCAGAACAGCCAACGACACGCAGGATTTAGAGCAAGACGAAAACATGAACAGCAAACGAAATGCGCGGGCGGCTTCAAATCAGAAACTTGTTATGCTTACTTCTTGGTTCCAGTTGGTGCATAGTGTGATGGAGAGCAGCAGGAGCATCTGCACCACCAGGCCGCACATGATGCCCAACCAGAGGCCCTGTTCACCCAGTGTGCAAACCACCAGAGATATATAGTAAGAACCTCTTGAATTGAGAATTGAAAATATATAGGCAGAGAAACGAACAGGAATGAACTCAAGAGAAACTGTTGAATGAATGGGGCAGGCAGAGTACGTGCCATTCCTCCTAGACGGCAAACAAAGGCAAACACGAACGCTGAAGGGATGCCGGCGACGTAGTACGCTGCGAGGTTGACGTATGCGCCAGCCTTTTGGCGGCCACACCCCCGAACAACACCTGCACACAAGGAGCATTAGGAGCATTATGATACGGAGCACATTGTTCAGAGTAACAAGTAAGTGTACCTGAAAGCACACTCTGCAGGCCGTCGAAGACGATGGAGACGGCGATGAGGGGCATCATCCTGGCGGTGTAGCGGACCACCTCCTCCTCGTTGCTGTAGGCGTACCCCCACAGGTGGCGCACCAGCACCATGACAACCCCTTCCGACACGCCCACCGCCAACGCCAGGAGCACCACCACCCGGGTTGCCAGCCGGGCCGCTCGCGGATGCCCCGCGCCGAGCTCGTTCGACACACGCGTGCTGCGTGCAGTAATGAGCCCAATCCAGGTTGAATTTTTGAATTATGCATGGTGAGTACTGAATTGACAAGGATCATACTGACCTTACGGCACCACCAAGTCCGAGGGGAACCATGAATGCGAAGGTGTTGGTGTTCAAGCTACAAGGAAGGAGAAGAAACCATGAGCAATTTGAGCAATGGCCGATGAGCATGTATAGGATAGGGATCGAAGCTCAGATGGGTAATGGATTGGCTTTTATATTACCAAATGGACAGCACCGCCGTCTCGAGCTTGGGGTTGGGGAGTAGGCCAGAGAACATCACCAGGAACTCGAAGGACCACCACTTCATGCTGCAGTCCAGTTCCAGTACAACAGACTGATGAGATCATGAGAGGAAGAAGCTAGAACAAGAATGGATGGATCGATTGATGAATCTCACTGACCACTCACGATACTCACCAGACCATGATGGCGGACGGCACGGCGAGCTTCAGGAAATCAGGGACGCCACGGAACGCCTCGGCGGAGAACCCCGTCCAGCTGTACTTGCAGGCCGGCGAGAGGCGGACGTAGAGCGCCAGGAAGGAGAGGTTGGCGAGGTAGGAGATGGCGTTGGCGAGCGCGGCGCCGTTGCTGCCCAGCCCGAGCGCGCGCACCAGGAGCCAGCACACGGCCGGGTGGAACACGGCGGTGGCGCCGGAGCTCAGCATCACGGGCACCACCAGGTTCTGCGTCTGCAGGAACCGGACGTGGCACTGCAGCGCCCCGTACAGGAACAGCGCCGGGATCATCCACCGGATGTAGATCCCTGCCGCCGCCGCGATCTCCGGGTCCTGCCCGCACCAAACGAGGATCTCGCCGGTGTAGGCCCACACCACCGACACCGGTATGCTCACCAGAGCCAGGACCACCATGGCTCGCTGCTTGTAGACGCTCAGCTGGTAGTACTGCTTCGCTCCGAACGCTTGGCCGCACAGCGTGTCAAGGCTGCACGCCATGCCTGCCTGCCGATGCAAGCATGGACAGAAACGAGAGAATGAATCAGAGAAACGAGAGAGAGAGACGGCGGGAGATGTGATGATGTGATGTTCACCACACCAGCAAGCTGAAGCCCGTGACGCCGGCGAAGGAGGTGGCCAGGGAGGCGCTGGCCAGCGCCAGCTCGCCGAGGTGGCCGACGAACATCACGGAGACCATCTGAACCAGGTTCTGCAGGAGGAACCCGACGACGAGCGGCCCCGCGAGGTACAGCTGCTGCTTCGTCTCGCGCATCGCCAACGCCAAGCTCTCCTCCTCCTTGCCTCCTACTCCGTGAAGAAGCTTTTCCGTGCTCGACGGTGCGCTCAGGAGCGGCTCCTCCATGCTTGCCCTCTCTTGCTTCACAGTCACAGTGAGTGACAAAAGTCGAGAAGGCAGCAATGGAGATCCAGCCGGACGGACGGACGGCACTGATCTGTTACCTTGTTATTATATATACGGATCGAGCTCACTAGTTTGGACTATATGTAGGTGCAACAATAAGCAGGAAATAGAAAGGCTGCTCCATTACCCGCCTAGCGCCGAAAGGAAGCTGCTTACATTAATAAAAATAAAATAACCTACAGTACTGTAGACTGTACCTTGTTATGGTACTCCCCGTTACTGAGGTTGATTTTCAAAATTTACAATTATAGATTATTAAAATAATCAGGGCGGCTGTGTACTGCTCACTCGGTTGTTTTGTTGTGACTTGTCCAGTAAGCCCTGCCGCGGCGCAGCAACCGGATTCAACACTCGGACGGTAACGGTGAGTACTCCCTCCATGCAAGGGGGCATTTACATATTTACCATTATTACGGATGACATCTTACACTGTGTCACTGACACATAAGTGACTGACATGGTATTTTTGATACCACTCACATCATAATGATGGTAAATATGTAAATATTCCCCATCCAAGAAGGGCATCGCTATGTTCATACTGGTCAATTTTTTTAGTTTAATTAGGTTTATAAAAAATATTAGCAACATTAGTATCATCAAATAGATTCAAATAGATTTATTATAAAATATATTCAACGATTTATCTAATTAGATGCACTATAAATATTAATATTTTCTTATATATCAAAGTTGAAATGTTGGAGTCCTCGAGAAATAAGAATGACACTCCTTTTAGGATAGAGAGAGTAAGGATTTGTTTGGCTGTGATTTGAGCTGCGAAAATCTTGATATGAGCTATGAGTTGTGGAAAAATTGTTGCGAACTATGTGCCTAAAAGATTGATAAGTTGTGTGGTTTAAATATACTCTCTTTCTCTATCTCCCCTAATACATTTATAAAGTATCTCTCTATTTCCATCTATTTAGAGAGGTAGTGAACCCAAAAACCAAAAGCATGGTTCAAGGTGTTGCAAAAATTGCATTTAATATAAAGCAGCAATTTCTAAAAAAAACTTCAGATTCCACCCGTTTGGTTGATATTATGTTTTTTTGGCAGGAGAAGCATTTTCCAGGAGTTAAACCAAACAAAGCTTTAACTCCTCGAACAAAGGAAAACCTATTTCAATGTGATGAACTGACGATAAATCTATACCTAATGATATTAAGCAGCTAAAATTTTCTTCTTCCGTCACTTTTACAAAGTCACCTCGGATCATTCATCCATATGTCAGTAAACCTAATCCAAATCCGATAAGAAAATCATGTCCTTACCCTCTCCTTGTCTCGTATATGGCATAGACTCACGATCTGTGCTCGTACAAGTTAGAGATGGACATTCTAAGGGTCCACCTTTAGAAATAGATTAACAGATGGACACTTTATGAGGCCTGCTTTTCAAAATAATTGTATCAACAAATAATTCATAACTGTTTCATACAAGATCGGATGAAAATAAAAGTTTATATCAAAAGTGCAGATCCTGACATGATCTACAACCATATAGTTGAGAAGATTTTTTTTATCCAAAACTATTTAGAGTTCCAAAATATTATTTTAAGTTCACATATTTTAAAATTTAAAAATTTCAACAACCTCAAATGTTGATATGATCTATATCAAAGTTGCAGTCCGCAATACAATCTACGACTTTTTAGTTAAAATTTTTTTGATTCAAAGTTGTTCAGAGTCCTTATATTTTTAAATTCATCAAAGTTCAAAATTATCAGATGACCTAAATGTTCACATGGCTAATATCAAAGTTCTAATGGCTGGTCAAATCTATAAATTTGTTGTTCATAAATTTTGATTTGAAGTTGTTTAAAGTCTCAAATATTTGTTTCAAATTCACATATTTGAGATTCAAATTTTTGTTTTTTCTTCAAACATCTCTTATGGAGATGACACATGTTGTACCAAAGTTGTAGTGCTTAGAACCTTCCCATGTTGGTTTCGCGGTGGAATTGCATTATTAACCCTAACATGTGGATCCTCCTTGACGGTTTTCTGGATATACCCTGCTGGAAACATAGATTCACCAAAATTCATGAAATTTGTTAGTTTAAACCCTAAACCTTTATTGGTGATCTCATTTGTGCCCTTATACATGTTTTATTAATGGCTTAATATGGTTGTTAACTACCGTCAACAAGCTCCCCCAAGCTTAACCTTTGCTAGTCCCTTAGCAAAGCTAAACTCAACAAATTATGGATCAGGAGTGGCTGTGATGCTTTCACTCCTCAAAAGTATATGTGCGTTCAATCAAGAATTCTCCTCCAGATTAGAATAAACTGACCTGACTTTCAAACTTACCCGTATTACCTTCAACTATGGGGCTTCTTAACCTTAACTTGGGTCTTGAGCAATTGAAAGACAAAATGATCAAGTCAAGCACTATGTCTCAAGTTCTTTGTTCAACCATTGTTCTGGAGTTTTTATAAGTTTTCAAAATAAAACTTATAGATTTCTTTGTATGACACTCTCAAGTCTCTTAATATATGTAGATTTGTGGATCCTCACCAAGGCAATAAAGATGTTATGCCCTTTTCTCTTCCTACTACTAAGGCTTACGTGGAGTTCATAGGTAGGGTGAAAGATAAAACCTACTTGCATTGGATATATTGTAAAGTCAAACAATGGATCCAAAGAGAGTTGAGTCATACAATCAAATTAAGATGTGCATGTGTGTGGATATATATGGTGGCTAACCTAATTCTACTTTGCTGCTTGAAAACATATCTCTCTTTTGAAATTTAGAAACATTTGCTAGAGAATAGGGGCTATCTTATTTATCTTTTTTTTTCAGACGGGCATCTAAGTACCCATTGTTTTAGATATCTCGGACACTTGTCCATTTTTTCTCAACTCTTTTTTTCTTTTCTTTTCTCTTTTTTTTATGAATAACTGTAGCATAGCCCCATGTCTCTTTTCTGCAACAAAACTTTGAGAGAGATATCAACAAGAACTTGGAGCATTTATTTGGTGGATAAAAAACCTATCAAGCATGATTTTATGTTTACCCCTAGTGTAGGTGTAAAACATTTTTGGGTGGATCCAGATGGAAGGCATATTTTTGCGCCTACCCCAAGTGTAAGAGTAGTGCATACGTGGGTGGTGTGTACGTGATCTTGATTTTAAGAGCATGACAAACCTCTCATAAGGCATCAACAAAGCTTGACAAAACTCAATGCAAAAGCAAACAACATATATATGGAAGTTTTCCTAGCCTAAATAACATGTATGGCACTAGTGGGAATTCAAGCTTTGTCATACAGGAAGTCATGATATAGCATTTTTATGTTTTTCAAAAGATAAATCTCTAAAACTTTAGTGTCACTTGGAATAAGATAAACAACAGCTCAGACCTTCTCATATCATATCCGTCAATTACCTAGACCTAGATCAAGCATTTGCTACCCACGAGTTTCAAGTTCAAAGTAAATCTTTATATCAAAACAATCTTATCCAAAACTTGAGAGAATTCAAGTCTAAAAACTAGGTACTTGAAAGAAATTATAGCAGGGCAACTATTCATTATTTCCAATTAAGAGTTTATTCTGAGTCCCCTTTATTTTATTTAGCTATTAAATTAAAGCAAACTAGACACACCTTTTATCTTGTTTTTAATTTTACTAGATCACACATTATTACTATAACTATATATATTTATTTATTATGAGGATAATTTTTTTATTTTGTTTTCATTCATCATTCTTATTAAAAAGAAACTAAAAACAAAAAAGAGAAAGAATACTTACTTGGATACATGGGAGTGCTTCTCCCCTAAGCTAGCTCTTTCGGCTAGGGTTTGGTGTCTTAAGTCCTTCGAACCGAACTTCTCCTTGTGAAGTTCATTGATCGAGTTCCTCAGTTTTCTCTGAAGATGAGTATTCTTGTGATGATGCCTCCAAAGATGATGTCATCTTCTTCCGCCAAACCCGTATTGGGTTTTTGAATTTGATTTTGGGTTGACAGGTTCAGGACCTTCACTTGTAGAAATTGGAGAGTTGACTGTCTTCCCCTTACATTTGCTTGAGGTGTGTCCTACTCATAAAGACAAGATAGAGATCAAGTGCATGGGCTCCATTTGTGGGAAAACACCAAGAGAACCAAAACTTTATTTACTCTTCTCTAACCTTGGGCACATGGAACAAGATGAAATTGATGTTATGTGCTTTGTTCAATTGTAACATGAGTGATAAGATCAGAAGATTGAGCATGAATATATCATTTAAGTTTATTTGGTAAAAAAGAATTGAATTGCTTAACCTATGGAAGTATTGTCTATAAGGTATTAATCTATACATGATTATGACTGTCATCTTCTAGAGATAGGATGCTCTCTTTAGCACATTTGGTTAAGACTATGGGATCAAGAAAGTAGTGCTAGGAACAAGTTTAAAGAACTAAACATGTTAAGTTAATCATGTTGGATCAAGTGAAATTGTAACTCAAACATGTTTGTTTCTTATTTGTGTGCCTACCAGAGTCAAGAAAAAACTATAAATAATGACCATTTACCTTAGAATGTTACCTTTGTCGTTGAAGCGTGAAGACACCATATGACGAAGAGTAGATGACGTGTGATGGTCCTTTCCTTTTACTTGAAGTTTTCCATTCTTGGCTAGCCACGCATCTTGAGCTGTTCATGAGCTTCTTGTCTCTTGGATTGTACCACTTTCTTTCTCATTCTGTTGTCATGCCATACTTTTGATCTTTGATCCTTGACATTTTTGTTGGATCTTTCGTCTCACTTAATGTTTTATGCCTACAAAGGATTAGCGGACCACACATACCCGAAAGAATATACAATCTTGAAGCACAGGTTGTCTGTCTAGAATTTTGTATTTTCCCTTTATGCTAATGAAAAGATGGTGTTTGAACTACTTTAGCATAAATTTTGTTTATCATGTTCTATACAAGCATGGCTCAAGGCAAAGGTAACTTGCAGCTAAAGACAAAGTGAATGTTCTTTGATACTTACAGTTCTTTTATCCATGTTGAATGTGTCTTCTTTGCGCAATGTTACCGGAGCTCATCATGTGCCTTGCTTCATCTCCAATTTGATTTCATCTCGTGACTTACCCAAATTGAATTAAGAGTTTCCTATAGGGGCTTGTCCAATAAAATAACTAGTATCTACTAAAGCATACTTTCGGCTCAAAAATCAACCTAAACATCGCGTCTAATTTGATTTAGAAAGGCATTTTAACCTAAGCATCACACTTAATTTAAAAGCCTTTAGGAAGTAAGATCAACACACCTCTTGGTTTGAAAAATCAAACTAAATAGTTTAAACTAAGCACCATGCCTAATTTGAAAGGTGTATGAAAATACTCCAAACCTTGAACATACTATAATAAACAAAGGTAGCATGAAAGTAATACAGAGATTTATTCAAGTGGAGATGAAAGGGCATGATTGTTATTTAGCATGATTTAAAGGTAGGGACAACCAAGATGAATTAGCAACATGGCATAGGATTTTTCAGAGAGGCCCATCCCCAAGCTTGAATTTGGCAAAGCAAAGTCAAGTTTTGGATGGATATGATTCAATGTTGCATGATGATTGGTTGGACATACCTTGAGTCATCATCGTTCATTCTTTTCACTTCAAACCTGAAATGGTTAGTGACAAAAATACTTGAAGGAATATTTATGCAACTATATTTCTATGCTCACTTCATAAGGGCAAAAATGTTAAAGCTCATGTTTTCTCTGAAAAGTGCTTGCTTTAGGATAAAATCTCATCCTTGGAAAACCTTCTAATTGTGCTTCAAGTTGGTGAAGTGGTTTTCCCTCCGACATCAGCCTTCATGTACCTATCTCAAGATTCATACAACAAGATCTATAATATTTATGATAAACATATGCATCTACAACCACCTTTTCAAAGTCTTTAGGAATAGAAAGTATGAGGAGGTTGAAGATCTATTGTGTGGTAGTAGAGAGACCAATTAATTCAAAAGATTTCTCATTTGAGCATGAATTTGATGAGATGTTCATGATGTAGCTTCCATGCCCATCGATGACATAATCTTCCTTTTCAAGCTCCAAGGGTGATTCTTCATGGATGTCCATAGGTGAAAACTTTGTCTCCATCATTCCATGCCTATGACATTCATTAGATGTTTTATTGTCCAAGATTTCCCATGGATGGATGTCTCTTGGGTTGGTCTTGTCTAAGACCTCTAAACTTGGATGAGTCATGTTTATAAAATGAATTGACCTAAACTCACAGTTTGAATCTAGGCCAAGTTTGGATTCTACCCATAAGGCTTCGTCCTTGTTCATTTAGTTTTCAACAATAGCATATTCTTCATACATTTCAGCCATTGTCGTAGCACTTCTTGGTAATCCTTTTGATCTTCATGATTTTTATGCTTCGGTTGTCTTAGTGGATTTCTAGGGTCATCATGAGGCTTAGGAGAAAGAGCATAAGAAGGATCATCAGGGTCAAGGATGGGTTGAGAGATGGGTTCAGATAAGACATTTAATGTGAGCATAGAAGGGGAGAGGATAGAAGTGTCTTCTAAAGGGCTTGGCTCTCCATCTATGGCATCACTAGACATGCCATCCTTGAATTCTTTCTGATGTCCTATATGGGAATAAGGATAATTTCTAAGAGATCCCTTCTTGAGAGGATTTGAATTATATTCACTTGAAGGTCTCTTATGAATAAGAATTTAATGTTATCTCAAAATCAGCACCAAAGAGCTCATTTTTAATTTCAACAGGGATTTCTAAAGGTGGAATTCCTTCTTCTCTAGAGGGATTTTAGGGTATTGGTGGTTCAGGATTGATAGCTAAATCTTAGGATTGAAGTGGTTGTGATTTGGCTATCAGAATTTCCTTTTCTTGATCGGGAGATGATTTCTTCTCTTTCTCGGGAAGTTCATTATGAATGCTAGTGCAGGGTGTCTTTCCACTAACTCTATCAAGCATAGCTCTTGCTTCACTAGTAGACAATTGTAACAGAATCGACCAATTATACAAAATTAAGTAAGAAAATCACCCGCCAGACAAGACAATTTAGCAAACTTAAGCCCGTATAACCCAGTAGTCCATGAAATCATGAAGGATTTCAAACCAACTCGCACACTAGCCAAGATCATAATAAGTTTAGCGGTCACCATCACGTATTACATAAAAGTTCGCAACACGAATACATCAGAGTTTAAACATAGTTATTACAAACCGAGTTCGAAGAGAAAGTAACAGAAGCAATTAGTTCAAATCCACACACACTCACACAGAGTTTGAAATAAAGTGCTAGCTGATGATCATCTCCAACAAAAGCATTAGATGAGACGTAAGGAACGACCACTGCCCATGGTCCTAAGCATCACCCATCACATGATAAAGGCAGTTGATACAGTAGCCATAATACATCTGCCCATCTACAACAAGTGGGAACAAAATCCTGAGTACGAGAAGGTACTCAGCTAGACTTACCCGACATAACCAAATTAAAATGACACCAAGGAATCATGAAGGGCTTTATAGTGGTGTAGCTGACTCATTTGCAAAAGGCAATTTTAGCATTTTAAGAATCTTTTCCAAAAGCATTATATCAAGTTAATCATTATTAACCTGTTAGCTACAATTGCACCTACACTAGAGCAAGCATATGATTAAGCAATTAATGATAACCAATGATCATTAGCAACTTCTATAGTGTCATATCCGTTATAACCCTCTAAGTATTCCATCAACATTACTATGATAAAGTAACTCAAGTCAAGTGTTCACTATCCAGTGAACGATGGCGATTCGAATCGATTATTAACCAGCTGGTAATTTATTCCTCACACAAACCTCACTCACCCGCTAAAGTGAGATGTTGGTCACCGAGTCAACTATCCAGGTAAAGTCTCGAGTTTGCTATGAACCACATGTACCCGAGGGCCGACCGACTGCCTTTTGGTCTTACCATCACGCCCTCGTGTCCTACCACACCTTCCCCGGTACAGTGCGCTGCGGGCAATCCACTCAGCCCAAATAATCTCCCAGTTTCGTGGTCGAAAGGTACGTTATTCGGGCAGCTAAATGTGAGACATGCGTTCAACATGACCCGAGGCCCAACAACGGTCGGTCCTTAATCGACACAGACGGAAATCACTATAGTCCAAAACCCTGTAAGTTTTCATCCGGCCTCAACTTCAAATTAACACTTAGTTATCCCATGATGACATAATTATCCAAGCAGATCCAGGTAACCACCTATAGCTCGCAGGTGACAGGAAATCACCCGACTTCTACCGGTCTAAGCCAGCTAAGCATTGACTCGACTGCGAATACCAGGATAGCAAGGGTAGAGTATAACAAAGGTAGACAAGGTATAATGCAGCAACGGTTGCAAACAACTCTTGAAAGTAATGTATCAATTAAAGTAAAGCATTAATTAAATATTTGCAAACCGAGGGAGAAATGCTCCGAGGCTTGTCTCTCTCGAAGGAACTCGGGCGATGATCAGGGCACTCCTGAAGCTCCTCAATGTCCTCCTTGTCAGCATCGGGCACCTCCTGTGGCTACACCTCGAGCTGCTCTTGTGGCTCCTCGGTTACTATGACTGGATTCTCTGCTTGCGATCCTGTATGATGCATGTGCGTAAGTGCTTATGCAAAAGGTGCATCGGATGAAAGGGCACATAATGATTATGATTGCATACAAGGGAGATGAACATGATTCACTTTATTGGGCAGAGTAGAAGTAAAAATTCTTCTACAAGGTAGTCAACATCATCCAAGAACATGTACTATAAGTACATGTCATCTACTGCATTCTCTTCTACTACTAACTACGCTATAGCCACACATAAATACTGCTACACTAATACTACAACCACTTCATTAACATGCCAAGTCATCACATCAAGTTAAAATGCTTCAAAGACACACCAAAAATAAACAAATTACTTATTCATGCATAAAGCAAGATTTAATTAAACCCTAATTAACACTAGGTTTGAATAGCAACATCTAATTTTTTAGCATAGAAAAATCTGAGAAAATTACAGTAGCATAGTCCTACTCTAAGTAGACTACCATAAAATTTTCATGGAAATTGGATAAGTAAAATAGCCTACACAAAAATGACAAGCTAAGCCATAAAAATGAGTATGAAAATACTTTGTACTATGAAAAGTATCAGACAACAAATTTAGTATTTTTTCTATGTTCTATACTGTAAAAAAGCACTGTACAAAAATTATTAGATGCATGTTTTATACAAATTTCCTTCTCTACCAAAAATAACAAAAATCAACTATAAATAGCACTTGAACTAGACATCAATATTTTTCTACATAGCATGCATAACATATATTTTTCGTATAAAGTACATCACATAAGAAGAATAACAAACTTAGAATCATATTTTTCTGAGCAATACATGATTTACTATGCATTTCCAAATATTAACAACAATATCAAGTATTAAATAAAACCCTATACAAAAGTATCACAAATTTGACATGCAATACTTTTTATACTGTAGATCTACTCCTAAGAAATCTACCAAAATTGGTTTCATCATTTTTGGAGCCAAAATGAGCAAGTTATGATTTTTGAAAGTATTTCAATAAATCTAGAAATTCATTTTCTTGAAATCTGAAGATACACCCGGCCGAAAAAGCTACACGTCCCCGGATCAGTGCACCCCGAGCTCCATTGAGCCGCTGCAAGTGGGCCCCATGACCCCACTTGCCAGAGACAGAGAGAGAGGGAGGGGCGCCGGCAGCCACATCTCGCTAGCGACGAGGTCTCAGCCGGCGAGGGTGCCACCCATCGATTCCCCGCACACACGGGAACACATGGGGGTGGAAGATGGAGGAGTTGGGGGAGTGGAGCATGGACAGTGGCATGAATGGCGGACAAGGCCGCTGAAAGTCCCTAGTTTGGTTTTGGCTAATTGATGAAACCTAGGACTAACCTTTGTATCTAAGTGGATGATTTAGATAAAGGTGGTCATTGAATATGAGACATGACATTGACTCATGTGACCAAGATGATGAAGACCAAGATGATGCTTGGCTCGATGGACCGGTTGTGAAGGTGAAGGGCAAGTCGAGGCTTCGAAGCGAAGGACCATGCGATGGTGAAGCTTGAGCAAGACTTGGCACCGATAGACCGATGCAACGGTGAAGAGCAAGTGAAGTCAAGGTCGATGGATCGAGACGGTCATGTGATGATATGAAGTGGATCATATCTTTTGGAAAAACAAAATGGGCTCAAGGCAAAGGTATAACCATAGGGCCATTTTGTTTTGCACTCAAGACACCATAGAGGGTGTGAGTGGTTTAGGATCAATAGCCGAACTATTAAGAGGGGAAGTCTTATCGGTTATTCGACGCACGGGTGCCACTAGGTGAATTCATGAAGTGCATTGCATGTATGGCCTAGTGACCTAACTGGAAAACCTTAAAAAATGTTTATGAAAATGCTAACACACGTGCACAAGGTGGCGATCACTTGTTGGTGTTGGCACATTTACGAAGGCGATGAAGTTTGAGCGGTAGAGAGGGTTTGGTTTCCAATCTCCCTCTCGCCGAGCTTGCGAGCGCGGGATTCAAGCATTCTTGAGGGCTTGAAATGCCTATTTTCCACTACGCCAGAAGTCGGAAAAGAAACAGAGGCGAACGGAGGTCACAGAGGTGACCGGACGCTGCACCGGACGTGGTCACGGTTTGACTGGACGCGTCCGGTCAGTTCAACGCAGCAGTCAGACGCGCGGGTGTTAGGGTTTGCAACTGGCGCGTCCGGTCACTCGTGGGACCGGCGTGTCCGGTCGGGCACCCAGAAGTGTAGCGCATGGCGTAAAGCTGATCGGACGCGCGGCGCATCCGGTCACACGCGATCGGACGCGTCCGGTCATTAAGGGAGCTTACTAGACTCCAACCGGACGCTGGCACTGTCGCGTCCGGTCGTTGCCTGGAGCACGTCCGGTCGAAGCTTCACGGGCGCGCAGTACTGTGCGATCGGCGCGTCCGGTCGGTTGAGCGGCGCGTCCGGTCGTTGCGTTTGACCGTTGGCGCACAGTGACCGTTGGAGGATCGAACGCGGTTGAGCGCGTCCGGTCAGTTTCGACCGACACGTCCGGTCATCCCGAAAAGCGCACTGTGAAGGGGTACAATGGCTCTATTCGTTTGGGATGCTTATAAATACTTGTTGGCCGACCCTTGGGGAGGCCTCTCGTGATTTCTAACACTCTTGTGCATCCTTTGAGCTAGAGCTTCTCCCTCCCACTCATCTCTCTTGCTTGATTGCAAATCAAAAGTGAGATTGAGTGATCCCAAAGTGCATTGCATAGCTTGAGGGCATCTAGTGGCACTTGTGGGTGGTTTAGCCGGTGGATTTCTTGTTACTCTTGGAGAGTACCGCTCCTAGCCGGCTTGGAGATTGTTGGAGGCGTTGGCAAGAGAAGGAGATTGTTCTTGGCCACCTCCGGTTGATTGTAACAGGTTCTTGTGCTTTCCTTGGCGGAGCGCCAAAAGCAACTCTAGTGGATTGCGCGTGTCATTGAGTTACCTCACTTGAGAGTGGTGTCTTGTGGTGCCTTGCGGGGCATGCCTTGAGGGGCATGTGACTTGAGGGTCACACCGAGGAACCATCTAAGTGTTGGTCGACACAACCGGTAACGTAGCTTGTCAGTGCACAAGTGAACACCGGGTGAACAAAAATATTGTGTCTCTTGTCTTCCGGTGATTGGTCTTCATATTGTGTTGTTGTCAATATTGTTTGATTGTATATCATCTTGGTGATTGGCAACATCTTCACTCCACCATCGGTATAAGATTCACAATCCTCTCTCTCGCATTTATATTTACTAGTTATCTTGTGTAGCTCTAGTGGTAGCCTTTGCTAGTAGTTATTTTTAGCCTGCTCACTAGTGTAAGTTTAGTGACTTAGCCCTTGTGTGAACTAGAGATCATAATCTACTAGACTTGTGAATAAGAGGCTTGCATCACAATCGTAGGCTAAGCAAAACTCGCTTTACACCGTTTGTTATTCTAACAAGTTTCCTTAGTGTTTATTGTAGAATTTTTATAGGCTATTCACCTCCCCTCTAGCCATCTAGGACCTTACAAGTGGTATCAGAGCTGTGGTCACCGTTTTAATCAAGGCTTAACATCCTTTGGTGTGAAAAATGGCTCAAATTGTGTTCAATCATGTTGGGGGCAAGCCACCGTTCTTTGATGGTGTTAGTTCTTTTGCTCATTTGAAGAGAAAAATGATAATGTACCTTAGTTCTATTCATGAGAGAGTATTGCAAGTCACCAAGAATGATTTTGCTATCATTGATCCCGATCATCTCACCGATGAAGATAGAGCAAATAGAACATGTAATAGAATGACTCTCAATACACTTTACAATGGTATTGACATAAAAGTATTTGAGGACATCAAGGATTTAGAATTGGCAAATGAAGTATGGACAAGGTTGAGTGAAACATGTGAGGGCACTAAGGTTGTGAAGAGTGCCAAGCTATTTGGGCTCAAGAGTGAATTTGAGAACTTCAAGATGAAAGAAGAAGAAACAATCTTAGAGATGTTTCATAGATTGCAAGTCATTGTGAATGATCTCAAGAGTTTAGGGCATAAGACACAAGATCAAGATTTTTGCCACAAGTTCTTGTTGAGCTTACCAAGAAGATTCAAAATGTTGATCATGATGCTACAAAGAGATGGGTTTGATGCAATGAAGCCCAATGATTTGCTTGGAGAGGTATTGACCTTTGACAAGTATGATCAAGATGTTGATGAGAAGGAGAAGGAGGAAGAAAAGAAGAAGAAGACCGTGGCATTCAAGGCCACCTCCTCCAAGGGAAAAGCTTCAATTCAAGAAGAAGATGACAATGAAGAAGATGAAGAATTGGAAATTGATGATGAGGCACTTGCTCTAGTTGTCAAGAATATTAGTAAGATGTTTATCAAAAGAAGAGGCTTCAAAAAGAGAAATGACAATTTCAAGAGCAATGAGCAATAAAGGAAGTGCTTCAATTGTGATAGCACCGAACATCTTCAAGCCGAATGTCCCTATGACAAGAAGAAGAACAACAAGAGGGGCAAGTTTGAGAAGAAAAAGAGAGAAGCCAATAATGATAATGATAATGATAATGAAAATGAAAATGATGATGATGAACCAACTAAAGAACAACTATATGACTTGATGCAACAAACTAGAGACATAGCTATTGCCAAGGACAAGAAGTGTAAGAAGCTTTCAATCAAAGTAGCAATACTTGAGAAAGTTCTTAGTGAGCTTAAGACCACTCATGAGAGTCTAGTGGAAGACCTAGAGGATCTTGGTAAGGCTCATTCCAAGCTTGAAAAGGCTCACTCATTGCTACTTGAGCAACAAGCAAAGAAGGAGGTTGTTGTATCATGTGATATGGTGTTACATGTGATATAATTGATGAATCCTGTTATGAACCTATCATCATGTAAAATGCTAACCCTTCTTGTAGCTCTTCATCCACCACCACCAACTTTACCTCCACTACTAGTGATGGTTTCACTTATGATGCCTCACTAATGGTTGAGAATGAGACTCTCAAGAGAGAGGTGGATGAGCTCACTCACGCCCTAGGCAAGGCCTATGGTGGTGAGGCCCGCTTGCTTAAGTGCTTGGGTAGCCAAAGGTTCTCTCTTAACAAAGAGGGATTGGGCTACACCCCCAAGAAAGGCAAGTCGGCCTTTGTAACTTCAAAACCTAGCTTTGTGAAGGGCAATGGTCGGTTTTGCAATAGATGCAAGCAAGTCGGGCACCTAGAGCATAATTGCAATAAAAAGAACCAAAACAAGAAACTTGTTAATGCTATACCTTTTGATTCTTGCTATGTGCTTACCAAGAGTGTGAAGGGTGTGCAAGCTAAGTTTATTGGTACACCCATTGTTGGCCTAAAGAAGAAGGTTATTTGGGTACCAAAGAGCTTAGTTACTAACCTACAAGGACCCAAGCAAAAATGGGTACCTAAGCTTCATTAATTTACTTGTAGGTCAATTACAAAGCCAGAGGAAGGCATTGGATTATTGATAGTGGGTGCACTCAACACATGACCGGTATATCAAGAATGTTTGATTCAATCAATGACAATGATAGTGGTGTTGATTCTATCACATTTGGCAATAACAAGAAAGGCAAGGTTATTGGCTTGGGCAAGATTGCAATATCAAATGACTTGAGTATCTCCAATGTGTTGCTAGTTAAAAGCTTGGATTTCAATCTTCTATCCGTGGCACAAATATGTGATCTTGGTTACAAATGTATCTTTGGGGTTGATGATGTGGAAGTCATTAGTATGGATGGTTCAAATATGGCATTCAAGGGCTTTAGATATGAGAATCTCTACCTAGTTGACTTCAATGCTAGAGAAACTTCTTTGACAACTTGCTTAATCTCCAAATCAAGCATGGGTTGGCTTTGGCATAGAAGGCTTGGTCATGTTGGCATGAAACAATTGAAGAAGCTTACAACTCACAATCTTATCAATGGTTTGAAAGATGTTGAATTTGAGAAGAATAAGCTTTGTAGTGCATGTCAAGTCGGGAAGCAAGTTGGAAGCTCACATCCAAAGAAGAGTACAATGAGCACATGCAAAGTATTTGATTTGATGCACATGGATCTATTTGGACCAACAACATACTCAAGCATAGGTGGTAATAAGTATGGTTTTATCATAGTGGATGACTTCACAAGATTCACATGTGTATTCTTTCTTAGTGACAAAAGTGAAGTGTTTGACACCTTCAAGACCTTTCTCACTAGAGTTCACAATGAGTTTGAGATTAGAATCAAGAAAGTGAGAAGTGACAATGGAAGTGAGTTCAAGAATACAAGAATTGAAGAACTTTGTGATCACTATGGCATTGGACATCAATTCTCGGCTAAGTACACTCCACAATCAAATGGCCTAGTTGAGAGAAAAAATAGAACATTGCTTGATATGGGTAGATCAATGCTTCATGAGTACAATGTGAGTCAATCATTTTGGGATGAAGCAATCAATACCGCTTGCTACTACATCAATAGACTATATTGTCATCCATTACTAGAGAAGACCCCATATGAGCTACTTCATGGAAGAAAGCCCAATATTTCGTACTTTAGAGTGTTTGGTTGCAAATGCTATATCTTGAAGAAGGGCACTAGATTGGGAAAGTTTGACAAGAGATGTGATGAGGGGTTCCTACTTGGTTATTCAACTACAAGCAAAGCTTATAGAGTTTGGAACAATTCAAGTGGCATTCTAGAAGAAGTCCATGATGTGCAATTTGATGAAACCAATGGGTCACAAGATGAAGAAGAGAATCTAGATGATGTTGGTGGAACTCTATTGGTGGAAGCAATGAAGAACATGGACATTGGGGACATTAGAGCAAAGCAAGTTATTGATATTCAAGATGATGATAAAGATCAAGTGCTCAATTCTCCATTCAAGCTAGCTAGTAACTCTCAAGTGCAAGATTATGGTGCTAGTTTATCTCATCAAGATACATTAAGTGATCAACCAAGCTCAAGCAATCAAGTGCAAGTACTCCAACCACAACATGTTGCAAGAGATCACCCCATTGATAGTGTTATTGGTGATATTAGAAGTGGTGTGCAAACAAGATCAAGATTGGCCATGTTTTCTGAGCATGCATCATTTGTGTCAATCATAGAACCAAAGAAAATAGAAGAAGCTTTGAGGGATGCCGATTGGATCATGGCTATGCAAGAAGAACTTAACAATTTCACAAGAAATGATGTTTGGGATTTAGTAGAAAGGCCAAATGACTACAATGTGATTGGAACCAAGTGGGTGTTTAAAAACAAGCAAGATCAAGATGGCATTGTGGTGAGAAACAAAGCAAGACTAGTTGCTCAAGGTTATACTCAAGTAGAAGGTCTTGACTATGATGAGACATATGCTCCCGTGGCAAGATTGGAGGCAATAAGGATTCTATTGGCTTATGCTTGTGCACACAACATCAAACTATATCAAATGGATGTCAAAAGTGCATTTCTCAATGGAATCATCAATGAGTTAGTCTTTGTTGAGCAACCTCCCAGATTTAGAGATGACAAGAAACCCAACCATGTGTACAAGTTGAAGAAGGCTTTATATGGCTTAAAGCAAGCACCTAGAGCATGGTATGAGAGGTTAAGGAATTTCTTTCTCTCTAAGGGATTCAAGATGGGCAAGGTTGATACAACTCTATTCACCAAGAAGATTGTGAATGATCTATTCATAGTGCAAATATATGTTGATGACATCATCTTTGGATCAACCGATCAAGCTTATTATGAAGAATTTGGTGCTATGATGGCCAAAGAGTTTGAAATGTCTATGATTGATGAACTTAGCTACTTCCTTGGTCTCCAAGTCAAACAATTAAAGAATGAGACATTTGTGAGTCAAGGGAAATACATAAGGGACATGTTGAAGAAGTTTGGAATGCAAAATGCAAAGCCAATTTCAACTCCAATGGGTACAAATGGCAATTTGGATAGTGATCTTGATGGCAAAATGGTGAATCAAAAGGAATATCGGTCTTTGATTGGAAGTCTACTCTATGTCACCGCATCAAGGCCGGATGTCATGTTTAGCGTTTGTATGTGTGCTAGATATCAAGCCTCACCTAGAGAGAGTCATCTCATGGCCGCAAAGAGAATATTGAGGTACTTGAAGCAAACAAGAGATGTTGGACTATAGTATCCCAAGGGGTCAAAGTTTGAATTGATTGGATATTCGGACTCCGACTATGGGGGTTGCAAGATCAATAGAAAGAGCACAAGTGACATATGTCAACTACTTGGAAGATCACTTGTGTCATGGTCCTCAAAGAAACAAAATAGTGTGGCAATCTCTATCGCCGAAGCTGAATATGTGAGTGCGGGGAGTTGTTGTGCACAATTGCTATGGATGAAATCAACTTTGAAGGATTATGGCCTCAACTACAAGAATGTGCCATTGCTATGTGATAATGAAAGTGCAATCAAGATGACACAAAACCTGGTTCAACATGGAAGAACAAAGCATATTGACATAAGGCATCATTTCATTAGATATCATCAACAAAAGAGAGATGTTGCCATTGAAAGTGTTGGCACCGATGATCAACTTGCCGATATTCTCACCAAGCCACTTGATGAAAAGAGGTTTTGTAAGCTAAGGAATGAGTTGAACATTCTTGATTTCTCAAACATGAGTTGAATGCACCCCACCCACTTATTGACATGTCTCTCCTTCGACATTGCAAGGTAAAGTTGATTGACATGTCATTCATCCTATGCTAAGGACTTGCTAGAGCATGTAGACATAATAAGTGGTATGCATGAGCATTCATGATAAATCAAATGAATTTGATGGATATATGTTACCACTATTGCTTCTATATTTTTTTGATCTAGTGGTGGCATATGACATATTTGTGAGATTGTAAACCTAGTGTTGAATCTAGAAGATTTGCTATACGTGTTTAATTCAACATAGACAAGATAACCCTTATCATGAGGTGTGAAGAAGCTTGTCTTTGGTTCAAATCGAATTGAATATCTTTGGCAAGTGTTCTAGGTTGAACCACATTTGATAAATTCTAACCTACTCCATCAAACATTGTTTTTCTCTCCACAATTTGATCCCATTTTTGGGTAAGTTATTGACAAAGGGGGAGAGAAAAAGATGATTCAATATGATAAAGGGGTAAATAAAATTTTGATGCACACAAGTAGGGGGAGCAAGCTCATAAACAAAGTTGTTGAATTTGTTTGTGCATTCTCATATAACTTGCTCATTGCACATGTATTTAAATTCAATATACATGCTTGTGTGGTGCAATGCTAGTATAGAACTTGAATGATGAAATGATCTACTAGCATGCATAGGAATAGTTTACTTGTGGTATCTAGACATGCCTAAAGCTTTACAAGTGGTCCAAGAACCTTTACATATAATGTTGATCTCACAGGGTTCTTGAGTTGTGATGGATGTCTAGTTACTTCATGATGCTAAGGATGGTGTAAAAGGCAACTCCGATTGGTATCACGCTTCAAAGGTCCATTTCCTACACCTTAGCATCATTTTGGTAGAATTACTCTCTCAACACTTCTATCCATGCATATGTGCAAAGCTTCAATCCAAACTCTATGCACATATGTAGGGAGAGCTAATGCTACCAAAACCGAGCTTGTGATAATTGTCCAAACTTTACTTACGAGCAAAATGATTGGACAAGTATGACAAGTTCAAATCTTTTATTATCAAAATCATCTTTATGAGGGTTGTCATCAATTACCAAAAAGGAGGAGATTAAAAGTCCCTAGTTTGGTTTTGGCTAATTGATAAAATCTAGGACTAACCTTTGTATCTAAGTGGATGATTTAGATAAAGGTGGTCATTGAATATGAGACATGACATTGACTCATGTGACTAAGATGATGAAGACTAAGATGATGCTTGGCTCGATGGACCGGTTGTGAAGGTGAAGGGCAAGTCGAGGCTTCAAAGCGAAAGACCATGCGATGGTGAAGCTTGAGCAAGACTTGGCGCCGACGGACCGATGCAACGGTGAAGAGCAAGTGAAGTCAAGGTCGATGGATCGAGACGGTCATGTGATGATATGAAGTGGATCATATCTGTTGGAAAAACAAAATGGGCTCAAGGCAAAGGTATAACCATAGGGCCATTTTGTTTTGCACTCAAGACACCATAGAGGGTGTGAGTGGTTTAGGATCGATAGCCGAACTATTAAGAGGGGAAGTCTTATCGGTTATTCGACGCACGGGTGCCACTAGGTGAATTCATGAAGTGCATTGCATGTAGGGCCTAGTGACCTAACTGGAAAACCTTCAAAAATGTTTATAAAAATGCTAACACATGTGCACAAGGTGGTGATCACTTGTTGGTGTTGGCACATTTATGAAGGCGATGAAGTTTGAGCGGTAGAGAGGGTTTGGGTTCCTCTCTCCCTCCCGCCGAGCTTGCGAGCGCGGGATTCAGGCGTTCTTGAGGACTTGAAATGCCTATTTTCCACTACGTCGGAAGTCGGAAAAGAAACGGAGGCGAACGGAGGTCACAGAGGTGACCGGACGCTGCACCGGACGCGGTCATGGTTTGACCGGACGTGTCCGGTCAGTTCAACGCAGCAGTCAGACACGCGGGTGTTAGGATTTGCAACCGGCGCGTCCGATCACTCGCGGGACCGGCGCGTCCGGTCGGGCACCCAGAAGTGTAGCGCGTGGCGTAAAGCTGATCGGACGCGCGGCGCGTCCGGTCACACGCGATCGGACGCGTCCGGTCGTTGAGGGAGCTTACTGGACTCCAACCAGACACTGGCACTGTCGCGTCCGGTCGTTGCTTGGAGCGCGTCCGGTCGATGCTTTGCGGGCGCGCGGTACTGTGCGATCGGCACGTCTGGTCGGTTGAGCGGCGCGTCCGGTCGTTGCGTTTGACCGTTGGCGCACAGTGACCGTTGGAGGATCGGACGCGGTTGAGCACGTCCGGTCAGTTTCGACCGGCGCGTCCGGTCATCCTGAAAAGCGCGCAGTGAAGGGGTACAACGGCTTTATTCGTTTGGGATGCTTATAAATACTTGTTGGCCAGCCCTTGGGGAGGACTCTCATGATTTCTAACACTCTTGTGCATCCTTTGAGCTAGAGCTTCTCCCTCCCACTCATCTCTCTTGCTTGATTGCAAATCAAAAGTGAGATTGAGTGATCCTAAAGTGCATTGCATAGCTTGAGGGCATCTAGTGGCACTTGTGGGTGGTTTAGCCGGTGGATTTCTTGTTACTCTTGGAGAGTACCGCTCCTAGCCGGCTTGGAGATTGTTGGAGGCGTTGGCAAGAGAAGGAGATTGTTCTTGGCCACCTCCGGTTGATTGTAAGAGGTTCTTGTGCTTTCCTCGGCGGAGCGCCAAAAGCAACTCTAGTGGATTGCGCGTGTCATTGAGCTCACTTGAGAGTGGTGTCTTGTGGTGCCTTGCGGGGCGTGCCTTGAGGGGCATGTGACTTGAGGGTCACACCGAGGAACCATCTAAGTGTTGGTCGACACAACCGGTGACGTAGCTTGTCGGTGCACAAGTGAACACCGGGTGAACAAAAATATTGTGTCTCTTGTCTCCCGGTGATTGGTCTTCATATTGTGTTGATGTCAATATTGTTTGATTGTATATCATCTTGGTGATTGGCAACATCTTCACTCCACCGTCAGTATAAGATTCACAATCCTCTCTCTCGCATTTATATTTACTAGTTATCTTGTGTAGCTCTAGTGGTAGCCTTTGCTAGTAGTTATTTTTAGCCTGCTCACTAGTGTAAGTTTAGTGACTTAGCCCTTGTGTGAACTAGAGATCATAATCTACTAGACTTGTGAATAAGAGGCTTGCATCACAACCGTAGGCTAAGCAAAACTCGCTTTACGCCGTTTGTTATTCTAACAAGTTTCCTTAGTGTTTATTATAGAATTTTTGTAGGCTATTCATCCCCCTCTAGCCATCTAGGACCTTACAAGTGGTATCAGAGTCATGGTCACCGTTTTAATCAAAGCTTAACATCCTTCGGTGTGAAAAATGGCTCAAATTGTGTTCAATCATGTTGGGGGCAAGCCACCGTTCTTTGATGGTGTTAGTTCTTTTGCTCATTGGAAGAGAAAAATGACAATGTACCTTGGTTCTATTCATGAGAGAGTATTGCAAGTCACCGAGAATGATTTTGCTATCATTGATCCTGATCATCTCACCGATGAAGATAGAGCAAATAGAACATGTAATAGAATGGCTCTCAATACACTTTACAATGGTATTGACACAAAAGTATTTAAGGGCATCAATGATTTAGAATTGGCAAATGAAGTATGGACAAGGTTGAGTGAAACATATGAGGGCACTAAGGTTGTGAAGAGTGCCAAGCTATATGGGCTCAAGAGTGAATTTGAGAACTTCAAGATAAAAGAAGAAGAAACAATCTTAGAGATGTTTCATAGATTGCAAGTCATTGTGAATGATCTCAAGAGCTTAGGGCATAAGACACAAGATCAAGATTTTTGCCACAAGTTCTTGTTGAGCTTACCAAGAAGATTCAAAATGTTGATCATGATGCTACAAAGAGATGGGTTTGATGCAATGAAGCCCAATGATTTGCTTGGAGAGGTATTGACCTTTGACAAGTATGATCAAGATGTTGATGAGAAGGAGAAGGAGGAAGAAAAGAAGAAGAAGACCGTGGCATTCAAGGCCACCTCCTCCAAGGGAAAAGCTTCAATTCAAGAAGAAGATGAAAATGAAGAAGATGAAGAATTGGAAATTGATGATGAGGCACTTGCTCTAGTTGTCAAGAATATTGGTAAGATGTTTATCAAAAGAAGAGGCTTCAAAAAGAGAAATGACAATTTCAAGAGCAATGAGCAACAAAGGAAGTGCTTCAATTGTGATAGCACCGAACATCTTCAAGCCGAATGTCCCTATGACAAGAAGAACAACAACAAGAGGGGCAAGTTTGAGAAGAAAAAGAGAGAAGCCAAGATGACTTTCAAGAAGGGCAAGAATAGAGCCTATGTGGTCACTTGGGAAAGTGATGATGATGAAGAAGAAGAATCATCCAACAAGGCTTTTGCTTCCATTTCTATCAACAAGAAGCCATCACTATTTGGTTCATCCTCTTCATGCTTCATGGCCAAAGAAACTAAGGTATTCTATGATGAGAGTGATGATGAAAGTGAAATGGAATATGTTCATGATAGTGATAATGATAATGATAATGATAATGAAAATGATGATGATGAACCAACTAAAGAACAACTATATGACTTGATGCAACAAACTAGAGACATAGCTATTGCCAAGGACAAGAAGTGTAAGAAGCTTTCAATGAAAGTAGCAATACTTGAGAAAGTTCTTAGTGAGCTTAAGACCACTCATGAGAGTCTAGTGGAAGACCATGAGGATCTTGGTAAGGCTCATTCCAAGCTTGAAAAGGCTCACTCATTGCTACTTGAGCAACAAGCAAAGAAGGAGGTTGTTGTATCATGTGATATAGGTGTTACATGTGATATAATTGATGAATCCTGTTATGAACCTATCATCATGTCAAATGCTAACCCTTCTTGTAGCTCTTCATCCACCACCACCAACTTTACCTTCACTACTAGTGATGGTTTCACTTATGATGCCTCACTAATGGTTGATAATGAGACTCTCAAGAGAGAGGTGGATAAGCTCACTCACGCCCTAGGCAAGGCCTATGGTGGTGAGGCCTGCTTGCTTAAGTGCTTGGGTAGCCAAAGGTTCCCTCTTAATAAAGAGGGATTGGGCTACACCTCCAAGAAAGGCAAGTCAGCCTTTATAACTTCAAAGCCTAGCTTTGTGAAGGGCAATGGTCGGTTTTTCAATAGATGCAAGCAAGTCGGGCACCTAGAGCATAATTGCAATAAAAAGAACCAAAACAAGAAACTTGTTAATGCTATACCTTTTGATTCTTGCTATGTGCTTACCAAGAGTGTGAAGGGTGTGCAAGCTAAGTTTATTGGTACACCCATTGTTGGCCTAAAGAAGAAGGTTATTTGGGTACCAAAGAGCTTAGTTACTAACCTACAAGGACCCAAGCAAAAATGGATACCTAAGCTTTATTGATTTACTTGTAGGTCAATTACAAAGCCGGAGGAAGGCATTGGATTATTGATAGTGGGTGCACTCAACACATGACCGGTACATCAAGAATGTTTGACTCAATCAATGACAATGATAGTGGTGTTGATTCTATCACATTTGGCAATAACAAGAAAGGCAAGGTTATTGGCTTGGGCAAGATTGCAATATCAAATGACTTGAGTATCTCCAATGTGTTGCTAGTTGAAAGCTTGGATTTCAATCTTCTATCCGTGGCACAAATATGTGATCTTGGTTACAAATGTATCTTTGAGGTTGATGATGTGGAAGTCATTAGTATGGATGGTTCAAATGTGGCATTTAAGGGCTTTAGATATGAGAATCTCTACCTAGTTGACTTTAATGCTAGAGAAACTTCTTTGACAACTTGCTTAATCTCCAAATCAAGCATGGGTTGGCTTTGGCATAGAAGGCTTGGTCATGTTGGCATGGAGGTCACAGAGGTGACCGGACGCTGCACCGGACGCGGTCACGGTTTGACCGGACACGTCCGGTAAGTTCAACGCAGCAGTCAGACGCGTGGGTGTTAGGGTTTGCAACTGGCGCGTCTGGTCACTCGCGGGACCGGCGCGTCCGGTCGGGCACCTAGAAGTGTAGCGCGTGGCGTAAAGCTGATCGGACGCGCGGTGCGTCCGGTCACACGTGATCGGACGTGTCTGGTCGTTGAGGGAGCTTACTGGACTCTAACCGGACGCTGGCACTGTCGCGTCTAGTCGTTGCCTGGAGCACGTCCGGTCGATGCTTCGTGGGCGCGCGGTACTGTGCGATTGGCGCGTCCGGTCGGTTGAGCGACGCGTTCGGTCGTTGCGTTTGACCGTTGGCACACAGTGACCGTTGGAGGATCGGACGCAGTTGAGCGCGTCTGGTCAGTTTCGACCGGCGCGTCTAGTCATCCCAAAAAGCGCGCAGTGAAGGGGTACAACGGCTCTATTCGTTTGGGATGCTTATAAATACTTGTTGGCCAGCCCTTGGGGAGGCCTCTCATGATTTCTAACACTCTTGTGCATCCTTTGAGCTAGAGCTTCTCCCTCCCACTCATCTCTCTTGCTTGATTGCAAATCAAAAGTGAGATTGAGTGATCCCAAAGTGCATTGCATAGCTTAAGGGCATCTAGTGGCACTTGTAGGTGGTTTAGCCGGTGGATTTCTTGTTACTCTTGGAGAGTACCGCTCCTAGCCGGCTTGGAGATTTTTGGAGGCGTTGGCAAGAGAAGGAGATTGTTCTTGGCCACCTCCGGTTGATTGTAAGAGGTTCTTGTGCTTTCCTCGGCGGAGCGCCAAAAGCAACTCTAGTGGATTGCGCGTGTCATTGAGTTACCTCACTTGAGAGTGGTGTCTTGTGGTGCCTTGCGGGGCGTGCCTTGAGGGGCAAGTGACTTGAGGGTCACAGCGAGGAACCATCTAAGTGTTGGTCGACACAACCAGTGACGTAGCTTGTCGGTGCACAAGTGAACATCGGGTGAACAAAAATATTGTGTCTCTTGTCTCCCGGTGATTGGTCTTCATATTGTGTTGTTGTCAATATTGTTTGATTATATATTATCTTGGTGATTGGCAACATCTTCACTCCACCGTTGGTATAAGATTCATAATCCTCTCTCTTGCATTTACATTTACTAGTTATCTTGTGTAGCTCTAGTGGTAGCCTTTGCTAGTAGTTTTTTTAGCCTGCTCACTAGTGTAAGTTTAGTGACTTAGCCCTTGTGTGAACTAGAGATCATAATCTACTAGACTTGTGAATAAGAGGCTTGTATCACAACCGTAGGCTAAGCAAAACTCGCTTTACGCCGTTTATTGTTCTAACAAGTTTCCTTAGTGTTTATTGTAGAATTTTTATAGGATATTCACCCCCCTGTAGCCATCTAGGACCTTACAGCCGCGCGGTTGACGCCGGCGAGGTCAAAGCTCGGCAGCCCGGAGCTCCACTCGTGGTAGTAGCTAGGTAGGAAGCTTCTACAGGCCATGGCGAGCTTGGCGCGCAAGAAAACATAGAGAGAGCGTAGGGGGCTTCGACCACGCAGGCCGGCCAACAGCGGCCATGGCGGGCAGCGGAGAAGAAATGCCCAAATTGGGCTCTACCTTGGCTCGATCGGAGGCGCAAGCAGGTGCTCAAGGTAGCTCAAGCCAAAGCGAAGCTGCGTGCGCGAGCATGGTGGCAATGGTGGAGCACCGGCGACGGTGTTCGTCGGCAGAGCGAACAGCGGCGAGGGCAGCAAGCTCACCCGCGCTGCTCTAGGTGAGGGAGAAGAAGAAAATGAAGTAGACGGGGGAGGAGCGAGGCGTCTGGCGGATTTGAAGGCGGGCGTCGGCTCGCTGGGCCTGCAGGGTGCCACTCGGCCGACGACGCCGGTGCATGGCGGCCACGGGGCAGCCGACACCTGTGCGCGATCGGGACGGGCGCGTCCGCGCGTGGGAGAGGGAGGCGTGGCGTGGGCATGGGCCTGGTGAAAGCCCAAGTTTGGTTTTGGAAATTGAGTGACACCCAAGTTGCTAATGTCATGTTATCAAGTGTGATTAAGCTAGGCATAAGCAACATGTGATGGAGGTGGAAATGGCATGGAGAGATGGCCACAAGACCACATGATTTGGTGTATGAAATGATGAGCAAGATCATGAAGGAATGCACATAAAATGATGGACATGATAATCAAGTGGAGGAGAAGGATCTAAGAGCGCAAGGAAAAGGTATAACCATAGGGTTTTCCTTTTGCTGGTCTAAGATGAGTAGAGAAGTGATTGACGGGGTTTAAAATACATAGACGACTATCAAGAGGGGCAATCACGGTTAGCTCGGGAATCAAGTGCCACTAGATCAATGTCTTGAGCATATGCATTAGGATCTAGTTGAGAGCTAACATAACCCTTTGAAAATGTTTGTGAAATGCTAACACACATGCACATGGTGGTGTACACTTGATGGTGTTGGCATATTTGCAATGAAGAAGGTGTTGGAGTTGATTTTGATCAACTTGGTGAAGGGAGAAAGGTTTTTCGGTGTTCTCCGGACACTAGGATGGCTCTTGGAGTGGAATACTGCTTTGATCCATTATGACTTGATAAAGTGTCCATATGGGTTGTGTAGCCCTGTAAGTAAGCTTTCCAAAATGTCTAAGATCATCGAAATTGGAGTTCAGAGCTAAGAGTTATTGCCATTTTACCGAAGAGTGGTCTGTGACCGGACTCGTGACCGGACGCGTCCGGTCAGCACCTGCGTCGCGTGCGAAAGTGACCAAACGCTGCTGCGAGTCCGGTCAGTGTTTTTCGCGTGCGAAAGTGACTGAACGCTGCTGCGAGTCCAGTCATGTCGGGAGCTTACTGGAACTTCTCTGTTCGCTGTTTCGCTGTGACCAGCGCATCCGGTCTCGTTAGTGACCTGCGCGTCCGGTCAATACAAGTTTATACGTGCGAAAATTAGCCGTTGGAGCTCGCTAGTGACCTACGGTCCGGTCAGTTCAATCGGCGCGTTCGGTCGATCCGAAAATTCACCCAGTAAAGGGGTAATAGCCATATTCGTTCGTGGGGCTATAAATAGATGGTGGTCGGATTTGGGGGCTTCTCTCTTGTACATTTGAGACCTTGAGACATCCTTTGAGCTAGAGAATAACCCCTCCACTCATCTCTTTGCTTGGTTGCACATCTTGAATGAGATTGAGTGAGATTCAAGTGCATTATTTGAGAGTTGCATTCTAGAGGCACTTGATCTTCGAGTTGCTGCGGATTTCTTGTTACTCTTCCGTGTTTCCCGACGCGGTAGATGGCTTGGAGCAGCGGAGGTGACTGAGCTCGTAATTGGAGATTGTTGGAGCCCTCACCAAGTGTTGTAAGGGGTTCTTGATCCTTCCCTGTGGGAGTTCACGAATTGGATACTCTAGTGGAGCTCGTGGCTTGGAGGATCCCCATCTTGTGTGCGGTTGTGCGGCGCCCGCTGAGGGCTCGACTCTTGATAGTTAATTAGCTTGTGAACCGACAAGTGGGTGTATCGCCACAACGGGGAGTAGCTTGCCGGGAAGCAAGTGAACCTCGAGATAAATTCTTGTATCATTCTCTTCCCGAGGATTTCTCTTGTGTGATTGTTTGATTGGTTCTTCTCATCTCTACACGGCGGTATAATCACTTGAAGCTCTTCTCTCACGTTACTCCTTGTATCTAGCTTGTAGTTGTTGTTGTGTTTAGTGGATAGCATTGTACTAGACTTATGTAGGTGGCTTGCTTAATTAGTTAGAGCTAGTGCATTTTGCTTCACCACCTTTTGTACTAACACGTGTAGTTAGGTAATTCTTGTAGAAGTTTTAATTAGGCTATTCACCCCTCTCTAGCCTATTTGGACCTTACAAGTGGTTTCGGAGCCAAGACACCATTTGATTAAGGCTTAACAACCTCCGGTGAAGAAATGGCTCAATTGAGTTTGCATATCAACAACACCAAGAAGGCACCTCACTTTGATGGTACAAATTATGCATATTGGAAGGTTAAAATGACCGCACACCTCAAGTCAATCAATAGAGAAGTGTGGAAGGTCACCGAAACCAAATTTGAGGTTGCAAATCCGGAAGCACCAACTCCGGTGGAAGAAAAGAAGCTTCAATGCAATGACATTGCCATTAGTGCTCTTCATGAGGCACTAGATGACAAGACATTTGAGCAAGTGAAGAACATTGAAATTGCTCATGATGCTTGGGCAAAGCTAGAAGAGACTTATGAGGGCACCGAAGGCACCAAGACCGCCAAAGCATACATTTTACAAGAAAAGTTCTCTAGCTTCAAGATGCAAGAAGATAAGAGTGTGCTAGAGATGTTTCATAGATTGCAAGTCATTGTGAATGAACTCAAGGCACTTGGTGAGGAGGTCAAGGACAATCAATTCTCCATGAAGTTCTTGAGAAGCTTACCCAAGAGGTTTGATATGCTGATCACCGTACTTGTGAGGACAACATTGAAAGATTCAACTCCTTAACAAGTATTCCAAGAAGTGATGACCGATGATTTATATAGAGAAGATGATGAGAAAGAGGAGTTGGTCAAAAATAAGAAGAAGGAAAGTGAGAAGAAGGATGATGAGAAGAAGAAGAGTGTGGCATTCAAAGCCACCACATCCAAGGGCAAGTCCAAGATTGAATCATCAAGTGATGAAGACTCAAGTTCTTGTGATAGTGATGACATTGATGAGAAGATGACTCTCTTTGTTAAGCAATTTGGCAAATTCATGAAGAAGAAGGGTTATCGTGCAAGGAGGAGGAAGAACTGATACGCTCAGGGGGTCCCGATCTTCACGACGTAGGATGATCACCGATAACTAGCTGAAGAACAGCCGGATAACTTGCTGCAGGCAGCGATAACTAGTGCAACCTGGCAAATAAAACTCGAAGCCAACCACCGTCTTTAACCGGCAACCTGAATCGAGGATTCGCCCAACCACACTCTCAAAGAACCAACCAACACAACCTACAATCAATCGAGGAAACCTCGAAGGGAGTAGGAGCACTAATTGGGAGCGGATGAAGCCGCCGCTTCTGTAAATCTCGCAAAGGAAATCACAAGAGCAAAGGGGTAGAGATCTCTCTCAATATTTGTTAGCACACAGCTGAACAAAAGGGGGGTTTGTATTCTATTATCAAAAGTCTGAGATTACAATGAGTCTAGGAGGTATTTATACTAGCAACAGCCCTGCTAGATAGGTGGAAACTCGAAAAGAAAAAAATAAGACGCACTATGTGAACGGGCCTCCTCGAGATGCCTTCCTGGAGAATTTTCGCGTGGCTGCTGGTCTTCAGCGCAGTCTTCAGTGTTTTGGCAATAACTCTATCTTGGAAACTCCAAATGACATGCGGTTTGTTGGGTTGGAAATTTAACTTGATAACCTTTCACACCATGTGCAGCATGTACCACGAAATATTGTAGATTGGTATAGTTTTGCATGGGAACTTGGACATCAGGCTGACTGCTGACTAGCTGACCAGTCTGTACTAAATCAGTCGAATCTCAACATTGGAGAATCCAAATCAAGTGAGAGAACTTGGGCTTGAAACTAGACTTGATAAGCTTTCCAACAAGTCCTCATGGGCCTTCATAGCTTTTGTGAGCAAAAAGTTGTGACTGATTCTTTCTAATGGTTCTGTCACACTGGACTGGCTCGAACGTGATCCTCCTCTTTGTTTCACCCTTGGTGTCTTCTTGTCATCCTCCGTGGTGCACCTAAGCAATAGCAACGTGCACGACTTAGGTAGTATATAATTCTCATTAACATTAAAATGATTTTCAGAAAGTAGCGCGTGCACCTCTTGTTGTAGCTTCTTGGCTCGACTACGTGTAATTGGTCCATCAAAGACTTGGACTGGTGTTGGTGTAGCTTGACTTGGAGGTTGTAACATGTTGTTGGTTGATGTGGTCATATCATCCTTCCCCTCTTCAAAAGGAGTCGTCCTCAACTCTGAAGTATCTTCACTTGTGAATGGAGATAGATCAGCAACATTGAAGGTGTTGCTCACACCATAACTTGCTGGAAGATCTATCTTGTATGCATTGTCATTGATCTTGGACAACACTCTGAATGGACCATCCCCTCGTGGCATCAACTTGGATTTGCGCTTCTCAGGAAAGCGATCCTTACGCAAGTGAATCCACACCAAGTCCCCTGGTTCAAATAATACTTTCTTTCGATGTTTGTTCATACTTGCAGCCTTGCGTGTCACCTTCAACTCAATTGCTTCTTTGGTCTTCTCATGTACCTTCTTTATATATGCGGCACGCTTTGAGGCTTCCATGTTGGTTCTCTCCTGCAATGGCAGTGGCAACAAATCTATCAGAGCAATAGGTTTGATCCCATAAACAATTTCAAAAGGACACAAATTAGTGGTAGAGTGTACTGCCCTGTTATAGGCAAACTCCACATGAGGCAAGCAATCCTCCCAATCCTTCAAGTTCTTTTTCACCATGGTTCGCAGCAACATTGACAATGTACGATTCACCACTTCAGTTTGTCCATCGGTTTGAGGGTGACAAGTTGTTGAGAACAAGAGCTTGGTCCCAAGCTTTGCCCATAATGTTTTCCAAAAGTAGCTCACAAACTTGACGTCACGATCAGACACAATAGTTCTAGGCATCCCATGCAGCCTCACAATTTCTCTGAAAAACAAATTGGCAACATGTGAAGCATCGTCGCTCTTGTTACAAGGGATAAAATGAGCCATCTTTGAAAATCTATCAACCACAACAAAAATAGAATCTTTTCCCCTCTGAGTTCTAGGCAACCCCAAAATAAAGTCCATACTTATATCTTCCCAGGGAATATTAGGAGTAGGTAATGGAGTGTATAAGCCATGAGGGTTCAGTTTGGACTTAGCTTTATGGCAAGTGACGCATCACTCCACAAATCTGATGATGTCTCTCCGCATCTTGGGCCAATAGAAATGATCTTGCAGCAGTTCATGAGTTTTCTTTTGTCCAAAATGACCTGTTAGTCCACCTCCATGTGACTCCTGCAACAAAAGCAATCTAACCGAAGAATTGGGAACACAAAGCTTGTTAGCTCTAAACAAAAATCCATCATGTATGTGATATTTTTCCCAACCTTTTCCATCTTTACAATGACTATATGGTTCTGAAAATTCAGGGTCATTTTTATACATGTCTTTCAAACTTTGAAGTCCCAAAACCTTTACCTCAAGTTGGTTCAGCAACACACTCTTTCATGACAACGCATCAACAACCACATTGTCCTTACCTTTCTTGTATTTCACGATGTATGGGAATGTTTCGATGAACTCAACCCATTTAGCATGGCGACGATTCAGTTTTGCTTGTCCTTTCAAGTATTTTAAAGCTTCATGATCGGAATGAATAACAAACTCTTTTGGCCATAAGTAATGCTGCCATGTCTCAAGCACACGCACCAAAGCATACAATTCTTTGTCATATACAGAATAATTCAGTTGAGCACCTCCCAATTTTTCACGAAAATATGCTACAGGTTTTCCTTGCTGCATTAAAACTCCTCCGATCCCAATCCCACTAGCATCACATTCTACTTCAAAAGTTTTAGTGAAATCAGGAAGAACAAGTAACGGTGCTTCAGTCAAATGTTTCTTTAATTCTTGAAAAGCATTTTCTTGTGAATTGCCCCATTTAAAATCAACACCTTTCTTTGTCAATTCATTCAAAGGAGCAGCGATGGTACTGAAATCTTTCACAAATCTTCTATAAAAACCAGCAAGGCCATGAAAACTTCTTACTTGACTTACATTCGTTGGAGTTGGCCAATCCTTGATGGCCTTCACCTTGCTTTCATCCACTTCTATTCCTTTCCCTGAAACAACAAAGCCAAGGAACACAACATGGTCTGTGCAAAAACTGCACTTCTCAAGATTAGCAAATAATTTCTCCTTCCGGAGCTCATCCAAGACTTGACGAATGTGATTCATATGTTCTTCAAAAGACTTGCTATAAATTAAGATGTCATCAAAATAGACAACCACAAATTTTCCAATGAAAGCTCTCAGGACATGGTTCATTAATCTCATAAAAGTACTTGGAGCATTAGTCAAACCAAAAGGCATAACCAACCATTCATATAGCCCAAATTTTGTTTTAAATGCAGTTTTCCATTCATCTCCAGCTTTCATTCTTATTTGATGGTACCTACTCCTCAAATCAATTTTAGTAAATATGGTGGAACCACTTAATTCATCAAGCATGTCATCTAATCGTGGAATAGGATGGCGATAGCGAACAGTGATATTATTTATAGCTCTACAATCAACACACATCCTCCAAGAACCATCTTTCTTAGGTACTAAAATCACAGGAACAGCACAAGGACTTAAACTTTCACGAACAAAACCTTTGTTAAGAAGTTCTTGCACTTGCCTTTGTATCTCCTTTGTTTCTTCCGGATTGGTGCGGTATGGTGGACGATTAGGGAGTGCAGCCCCTGGAATGAGATCAATTTGATGCTCAATCCCACGAATTGGAGGTAGTCCAGCTGGTGTCTCTTTTGGAAAAACATCTTCATAGTCCTGCAAAAGATGAGACACAACACTAGGAAGAGAGGTGATGTCGTTGGCTGAAACTAATATGTCCTTGTACACAAGTACAAAGAGCACTTGATCTGGGTTGTTCCTCACTTCTCTCATTTCAGATTTTATGGCTAGCATAACTAGATGCTCTCCCTCTCCTTTATTTTTTTCTCTCAAGTTTGGCTTGTGGCACTCACTCACCGAGTTATGGATGGCACTCAATTTCTTTTGCTCTCCTGCCTCTCTACTCACTGGAACAATTTCAGATTTCTTTTGTAAGTGTTCAGCCATGATTTGTTGAGGTGTCATAGGCTTGAGTACAAACTTCTTCCCTTTTAGATCAAGAGTGATCTGATTTGTTCTCCCACAATGTTGGCTATATCGATCATATTGCCATGGTCTTCCAAGCAGCAAGTGACACACCGACATGGGTGCCACATCACACTCCACCGTGTCAACATATTCCCCAATCTTGAATGGAACTTTCACTTTATATGCAATCTTGATATCTCCCGAATCATTCAACCATTGGACATGATATGGATGAGGGTGTCGCAGCAACTTCAAACCAAGCTTGTCAACCATCTCACGACTAGCAAGATTATGGCAGCTCCCGCCATCAATGATCACCTTCACTACTTTATCTTGCACTTTTGCTCTGGTTTGAAATAAATTGTGTCGCTGCCCATTTTCATTTTCTTTTATTTGAACACTCAAGATTTGAGCTACAACAAGAGCAGCACCCTGCTCAAACTCGCAGCCAGTATGGTCCTCATTTTCATGGGCTTCCTCATCATATTCTTCCTCAACTTCCTCTTCACTAGCTGAATCAAAGTCTCCATTATCATTCACAATGATCACCCGATTGTTTGGGCATTCCCTACTTATATGCCCACGGCCTCCACACTTGAAGCACTGAATTCCACTACTCTTGGATGTAGATCCCACTGAATTAGTTGTGGATGCCGCTGGTTTTGGGGCAGTAGTGTTCTTCTCACTAAAAGCACCCTGAAAATTAGAACGTGAGCCTCCATTTGAGCTTTTTCCCATTGATGGTGCAGCAGCAAACTTTGTTTCTGATTTACTTCCTCTAGAAAAATTCCTCGTACCAAATGACAAGGACTTGCTACTCTTAGCATCTTGCTGCAGTTGACGTTCAGCTTTGGTTGCTTGATGTACCAAGTCAATAAGATGACGGTACGCTAAAACTCAACAATGCACTGAATGTTGCGATGCAGCCCAACCATAAAACGTGCAATGGTTTGTTCTTCATCTTCATGCACATTGGCTTGAATCATAGCCTTCTCCATCTCTTTATAATATTCTTCAACAGAGAAACTTCCTTGCTTCAGATTCTGCAGTTTATTAAAGAGATCACGTCGATAGTGCTTGGGCACAAATCGAAGTCTCATTTCCTTCTTCATTTCTTGCCAACTTGCAATAGGATGTTCTCCTTCCTCTTGTTGATCTTGGAGAAGTTGCTCCCACCAAATAAGAGCATATCCATCAAACTCTAGAGATGCCATTGCTAACTTCTTCTGTTCTGAATAATTATGCATGTGAAATATCTTTTCTACCTTCAACTCCCATGTGAAATAATCTTCAGGATCAGACCCTCCATCAAATTTTGGCATAGTGAATTTCAGTTTGCCAAATTTCTCCTCTTGGTTGCCTCTCCTATGACGGTGGCGACCAAAGCTATGTTGAGAATGATTATCATCATCCTCATCTTCAGATTCTTCATCATCATTCCTTCGACCTCGTCCACTTCCTCTGCTATGTGCAGCTCTTCGATTCCCCCGACCCCTTCTTCTTCCATCACTATCTTCATCATCTCCACCATGGTTACTGCCACCTTCTTGACGAGGACAACGTCCTCTGATCTTATTCATAAGGGCTTGAAGATCTCGAGTCAATTGATCTTGCTTTTCTTCCATGCTTTGCCGAAGTTCATTAAATTGTGCCGCAGTGACACAATCATCAATCTCAACATTAGAACCCATCTTTCTGAAATGTTAGCTCAATATGGCAATAGATATTTATGGAATAGGAATATATATGTGGGATCTCACAACCTTACCTCTCTAACCAACCGAAGCTCTTATGAAATCCCTGCGAGTTATAGGAAAAATAATGTGTGGCGGTATCCGAGAGTGATGGTTGGGAGAATACAAGACCAAAGAATACCGATTACGATGGCTTATATGTGGAGCTTGGTGGCGAGTAGTGCACAAGGGATGCAATCTGAATTCTAGCTATTGTAAAGTTAAGTAACAACCCAAGCTAGAAGTTCCCTGTCTAGTGCTGATCACAGAATTTGAATGAGATTGAAATCGATCACACACACACGCAAGGAAATTTCAGATTTGATGCAAACAAGGAGTATGATTGGGATGCAAGTGTTGCGATCAAACCTAACTAAAATTTTGCACCAAACAAGGATAGCACACTAGTTGCACTACTTGATATGAAAACTTTTAGCACTTGTGCACATAAACCTACTGATCTTTCAACCTTTCTTTCTCAGTTTTTCTCTATTCTTTTTTTTACTTTTCTTTCTTCTCTTTTTTTTGACACACTTTTTTTTATAACTAAACACAAAGACCAGATTAAGACACTTGCACAATTAAGATAAGAACAAAACACAACCGGTAGCTATAATAGGATCAAAGTTTACGCGAAGGACATGATATGCGTTTTCAGATTTTTTTTGTAGGGATTTTCAGATATATAAAGAGGCTCAAAGGACACGCAAAGGATAATGATCAGCAACTAAAACAAAGACTCTAATGAACTGAAACTTAACAAAACTCACTAAAATAACAGATTGAAACAAAGGGCTAAACGAATGTATTTTTTTAGGCTTTTTGGTGGATAGGACGAAACAAAATATATAAGTAGCTAAGGGAAAAAAATCCTACCGTGGTAACGAAAGCTCTGATACCAGATGATACGCTCAGGGGGTCCCGATCTTCACGACGTAGGATGATCACCGATAACTAGCTGAAGAACAGCCGGATAACTTGCTGCAGGCAGCGATAACTAGTGCAACCTGGCAAATAAAACTCGAAGCCAACCACCGTCTTTAACCGGCAACCTGAATCGAGGATTTGCCCAACCACACTCTCAAAGAACCAACCAACACAGCCTACAATCAATCGAGGAAACTTTGAAGGGAGTAGGAGCACCAATTGGGAGCGGATGAAGCCGCCGCTTCTGTAAATCTCGCAAAGGAAATCACAAGAGCAAAGGGGTAGAGATCTCTCTCAATATTTGTTAGCACACAGCTGAACAAAAGAGGGGTTTGTATTCTATTATCAAAAGTCTGAGATTACAATGAGTCTAGGAGGTATTTATACTAGCAACAGCCCTGCTAGATAGGTGGAAACTCGAAAAGAAAAAAATAAGACGCACTATGTGAACGGGCCTCCTCGAGATGCCTTCCTGGAGAATTTTCGCGTGGCTGCTGGTCTTCAGCGCAGTCTTCAGTGTTTTGGCAATAACTCTATCTTGGAAACTCCAAATGACATGCGGTTTGTTGGGTTGGAAAGTTAACTTGATAACCTTTCACACCATGTGCAGCATGTACCACGAAATATTGTAGATTGGTATAGTTTTGCATGGGAACTTGGACATCAGGCTGACTGCTGACTAGCTGACCAGTCTGTACTAAATCAGTCGAATCTCAACATTGGAGAATCCAAATCAAGTGAGAGAACTTGGGCTTGAAACTAGACTTGATAAGCTTTTCAACAAGTCCTCATGGGCCTTCATAGCTTTTATGAGCAAAAAGTTGTGACTGATTCTTTCTAATGGTTCTGTCACACTGGACTGGCTCGAACGTGATCCTCCTCTTTGTTTCACCCTTGGTGTCTTCTTGTCATCCTCCGTGGTGCACCTAAGCAATAGCAACGTGCACGACTTAGGTAGTATATAATTCTCATTAACATTAAAATGATTTTCAGAAAGTAGCGCGTGCACCTCTTGTTGTTGCTTCTTGGCTCGACTACGTGTAATTGGTCCATCAAAGACTTGGACTGGTGTTGGTGTAGCTTGACTTGGAGGTTGTAACATGTTGTTGGTTGACGTGGTCATATCAAGAACTCATCTAAGAAGAATGAACAAACTATGAGATGCTTTAGATGTCATAGCAAGGACCATCTCATCGCCAAATGTCCTTATGATAGTGATGATGAAGATGCTATCAAGAAGGAGCGGAAGAAGTAAAAGAAGAAGCAAGAAAAAGAAAGAGAGCTCTCATAAGAAGAAGAATGATTCTTATGTTGCTACATGGGATAGTGATGATTCCTCAAGTGATGATGAGGACTACAAGAAGAAGGGGCATGCTAGCATTGCTATTCAAGAGAAGAGCTCCATATTTGACACTCCATCATGCTTCATGGCTAAGGCCGCTAAGGTATCATCCGAAGATAAGAGTGATCATGATAGTACTTGTGATAGTGATAGTGATGATGATGATCTAACTAAAGATGAACTAATCACTATACTAGAAGATTACACTCAACATTTTAAAGAATCTAGAAAGGAGTGCAAGGGCTTGCTTAAGGATAAGAAAAACCTTATGCAAGAACTTGATGAGCTTAGGGCAACTTATGAGAGTCTAAAGGTAGATCATAAGAAGCTTCAAAAGTCTTACTCTAAGCTTGAAGAAGCTCACTCCTCTCTAGTTGAAAAATATGAAAACATGCCAACTAATGTTGAGAAAATTAAAACTTACAACATAGGCATATCATGTGATATAATTGATGAATCTTTTCATAAGCCTATTGTTGTTGCTCCCACTAACCCTTCATGTAGCGCATCTACATCATCCTCATCTAGTAGTGATGGTTTCACTTATGACTCCACACTTATAGTTGAGAATGAGAATCTCAAGAATGAGGTAAAAGAGCTTAATCACACCTTAGCTAAGGCTTATGGTGGTGAGGACCGCTTGCTTATGTGCTTGGGTATCCAAAGAGCTTCTCTCTACAAAGAGGGATTGGGCTATAACCCCAAGAAAGGCAAGGCCACTTTTGCTTCTCACAAAACTCGTTTTGTGAAGAACAATGGTAGCTATTGCAAAAGTTGTAAGCAAGTTGGTCACATAGAGCAACATTGCATGAACAAGAAATCCAATGCTAATGTATCCTCGATTAAGCTTGATTCTTTCTATATGCTTACTAAGGGTACTAATGGTGTTCATGCTAAATTCATTGGTACACCATGGATGGGCTCAAAGAAGAAAGCCATTTGGGTACCAAAGAGCTTGGTCACTAACCTTGGAGGACCCAAACAAGTTTGGGTACCTAAAAAGAATTGATCTTGTCTTGTAGGCCAATTACAAAACCAGAGGAATACATTGGGTGCTTGATGGTGGGTGCACTCAACATATGACTGGAGACTCTTGTATGTTCAAATCAATCAATACAAGTCAAAATGGTGGTTTTGATGCTATCACTTTCGGCAACAACAAAAGAGGCAAGGTCAAAGGGCTTGGTAAAATTGCTATCTCAAATGACATGAGCATATCTAATGTATTGCTAGTTGAGAGCTTGGATTTCAATCTTTTGTCGGTGGCACAACTTTGTGACCTTGGCTTCAAGTGCATATTTGGTAGTGATGAAGTTGAAGTCATTAGTGTTGATGGATCAAATTTGATATTCAAAGGATTTAGACATGGTAGCTTATACTAGGTTGACTTCAATGATAGTGAGACACAATTGACATCATGCTTGCTTAGCAAATCTAGTATGGGTCGGTTATGGCATAGAAGGCTTGGTCATGTTGGAATGAAACAATTGAACAAAATTTTGAGGCATGACTTAGAGGCTTGAAGGATGTCACCTTTGAGAAGGATAAACCTTGTAGTGCTTGTCAAGCCGGCAAACAAGTTGGAAATGCACATCCTAGTAAAAGTGAAATGAGCACATCAAAGGCATTTGAGTTATTGCACATGGACTTGTTTGGGCCAACAACATACACTAGTATTGGTGGCAATAAGTATGGTTTTGTGATAGTGGATGACTACACTAGATACACTTGGGTGTTCTTTCTCTATGACAGGAGTGGATCTATTCAAGTCTTTTGTCAAGAGAGTGCAAAATGAGTTTGAGACTACTATCAAGAAGATTAGAAGTGACAATGGTAGTGTGTTCAAGAACACAAGAATTGAAGATTTGTGTGATGATCTTGGTATTGAACATCAATTCTTACCAATATACACTCCTCAATCCAATGGTGTAGTTGAAAGGAAAAATAGAACCTTGATTGATATGGCTAGATCAATGCTTAGTGAATACAATGTGAGTCATTCATTTTGGAGTGAAGCCATCAACACGGCTTGCTATTGTAGCAATCGTCTCTATTGGCATGGGAAGCTTGGAAAGACACCATATGAGCTATTGAATGGAAGAAAGCCCAACATTGCATACTTTAGAGTATTTAGTTGCAAATGCGATATTCTCAAGAAAGGCACTAGATTGAGCAAGTTTGACAAGAAATGTGATGAAGGGTTCTTACTTGGTTATTCTACCACAAGCAAGGCATATAGAGTTTGGAATCTCACTAGTGGCACCTTGAAAGAAGTTCATGATGTTGAGTTTGATGAAACCCAAGGATCGCAAAATAAAGCTCAAAATCTTGATGATGTGAGAGAAGATCAATTGACAAAAGCAATGAAGAACATGGATATTGGTGATGTTAGGCCAAGGCAAGTTGATGATGATATTCATGTGATCAACCAAAATGTGCAAATTGATACAAATCAAGCAAGCTCTAGTAGCTCTCATGATGAAGCCCAAGATCAAGGTCAAGCAAGTGGAAGCAATCAACTCCCAATACTCCAACCTACTAGCATTGCAAGTGATCATCCATTGGACCAAATCATTGGTGGAATTCAAAGTGGTGTTCAAACTAGATCAAGATTGACATCTTTTTGTGAGCACTACTCTTTTGTGTCACTTGAAGAAACTAAGAAAATAGAAGATGCTTTGAAAGATTCTGATTGGATTAATGCCATGCATGAAGAGCTAAACAACTTTACTAGAAATCAAGTTTGGGAGCTTGTTGAGAGGCCAAAGAACTACAATGTGATTGATACTAAGTGGGTCTTTAGAAACAAGCAAGATCAAGATGGCATGGTTGTGAGGAATAAAGCAAGATTAATAGCACAAGGTTACACACAAGTTGAAGGTCTTAACTTTGGTGAGACATATGCACCGGTTGCAAGATTGGAGGCAATTAGAATCTTATTAGCATATGCTTGTGCACACAACATCAAACTCTATCAAATGGATGTCAAGAGTGCATTTCTTAATGGTTACATCAATGAAGAAGTTTATATTGAGCAACCTCCCGGTTTTAAAGATGACAAGAAGCCCAACCAAGTTTACAAGCTCAAGAAGGCATTGTATGGTTTAAAGCAAGCACTTAGAGCATGGTATGAGAGATTGAGGGATTTTCTTCTATCTAAAGGGTTCAAGATGGGAAATGTTGACAACACTCTCTTCACCAAGAAGATAGGCATTGACTTGTTTGTGTTGTAAATCTATGTGGACAATATCATTTTTGGATCAACCAATCAAGACTTTTGTGAAGAGTTTGGAAAAATGATGGCTAATGAGTTTGAGATGTCTATGATTGGATAGCTTAGTTACTTTCTTGGACTTCAAATCAAGCAAATGAAGAATGGCACTTTTGTAAGTCAAGGGAAGTACATCAAGGACATGATCAAGAAGTTTGGATTGCAAGATGCTAAGCCAATGAGTACACCAATGGGCACTAATGATCAATTGGGTATTGATGCTAGTGGAAACATGGTAGATCAAAAGCAATACTGGTCTATGATTGGAAGTTTGCTCTATGTCACCGCTTCTAGGCCGGATATGATGTTTAGTGTGTGCAAGTGCGTAAGATATCAAGCTTCACCTAGAGAAAGTCACTTGAAATCAACCAAGAGAATATTGAGATATCTTAAGGGCGCTCATGATGTTGGACTATGGTATCCTAAGGGATCAAATTTTGAGTTGATTGGATATTCGGATTTCGACTATGGTGGTTGCAAGATTGATAGAATGAGCACAAGTGGCACTTGTCAATTACTAGGAAGGTCTCTTGTTTCATGGTCATCAAAGAAATAAAATAGTGTTGCACTATCTACCGCCGAGGCCGAATATATTAGTGCCGGTAGTTGTTATGCACAATTGCTTTGGATGAAGACAACTTTGAGTGACTATAGAATCAAATTCAAGAATGTGTCTTTGTTTTGTGATAATGAGAGTGCTATCAAGATGACACAAAATCCGGTTCAACATTCAAGAACCAAGCACATTGACATAAGGCATCACTTCATAAGAGACCATCAACAAAAGGGTGATATTAGTATTGAAAGCATTGGCACCGAAGATCAATTAGCCGACATATTCACAAAGCCACTTGATGAGAAAAGATTTTACATGTTAAAGAATTAATTGAACATACTTGATTTCTCCAACTTGAAATAAGTGCACCCCCACATTCTTATATGACATGCCTCCCATTCAACAATGCAAGGTAAAGTTGTTTGACATATCATTCATACTTTGCTAAGGACATGTTTAGAACTTATAGACATATTTTGATGTATATATGGTACCACTATTGCTTCTATGTTTGTTTGATCTAGTGGTAGCATATGACATGTTTGTGGGCTTGCAAACCTAGTGTTAAATCTAGAAAATGAGCTCATGATGTGTAATTCAACATGGTCAAGATAACCCTTATACTTTATGAGGTGTGAAGAAGCTTATCCTTGGATCAAACCGAATTACATATTCTAGGCAAGTGATCTAGATTGAACCATAATTTGGACTCCCACATATTGATTGACTTAATTCTCACTAAAATTGACACATTTTTGGTGATTGTTGACAAAGGGGAAGAAGTAAGTCACAAAGATATAGAAAGGGAGAGAAAGCAAAAAAGGGGGAGAGAAAGCAAAACATATGACATTGGAAAGGGATTAATTAAAATTGAGCACACAAGTAGGGGGAGCAAGCTCATGAATCACTTGTTGCATTTGTATGTGCACTAACATGATGAATTGGTGCATTGCAAAGCTTAAATTCATATTCATGATTGTGTGGTGAATGCTAGAAATAGAACTTGAATGATGATTTGTTGAGAGTAGCTTTACAAGTGGTGTCTAGCTATATCGATGCTAAGGATGGTATATAAAGGCAACTCCGATTGGTATCACGCTTCAAAGGTCCATTTTATATACCTTATCATCAATTTGATAGTACTAACTCTCCCAAAATTCAAATCCACACATATGTGCACAATTGAACCAAACTCATGGAAGCACATATGTAGGGGGAGCTAATACTATCAAAATCAAAAATTGATTTCATTTCATATCTTTGTGGTGGTTGTCATTAATTACCAAAAAGGGGGAGATTGAAAGCCCAAGTTTGGTTTCAGAAATTGAATGACACCAAAGTTGCTAATGTCATGTGATCAAGTGTGATTAAGCTAGGCATAAGCAACATGTGATGGAGGTGGAAATGGCATGGAGAGATGGCCACAAGACCACATGATTTGGTGCATGAAATGATGAGCAAGATCATGAAGGAATGCACATAAAATGATAGACATGATAATCAAGTGGAGGAGAAGGATCTAAGAGCACAAGACAAAGGTATAACCATAGGGTTTTCCTTTTGCCGGTCTAAGATGAGTAGAGAAGTGATTGACTGGGTTTAGGATACGTAGCCGACTATCAAGAGGAGCAATCACGGTTAGCTCGGGAATCAAGTGTCACTAGATCAATGTCTTGAGCATATGCATTAGGATCTAGTTAAGAGCTAACATAAACCTTTGAAAATGTTTGTGAAATGCTAACACACATGCACATGGTGGTGTACACTTGATGGTGTTGGCACATTTGCAATGGAGAAGGTGTTGGAGTTTATTTTGATCAACTTGGTGAAGGGAGAAAGGTTTTTCGGTGTTCTCCAGACACCAGGATGGCTCTTAGAGTGGAATACTGCTTTGATCCATTGTGACTTGATAAAGTGTCCATATGGGTTGTGTAGCCCTCTGAGTAAGCTTTCTAAAATGTCCAAGATCATCGAAATTGGAGTTCGGAGCTAAGAGTTATCGCCGTTTTACCGAAGAGTGGTCTGTGACCGGACTCGTGACCGGACGCGTCCGGTCAGCACCTGCGCGTCCGGTCAGCGCGTCCGGTTAGTGTTTTTTGCGTGCGAAAGTGACCGGACGCTGCTGCGAGTCCGGTCAGTGATGACCGGATGCGTCCGGTCGCGTCAGGAGCTTACTAGAACCTCTCTGTTCGCTGTGACCTGCACGTCCGGTCCCGTTAGTGACCTGCGCGTCCGGTCAATACAAGTTTATACATGTAAAAATTAGCCGTTGGAGCTCGCTAGTGACCTGCGTGTCCGGTCAGTTCGATTGGCGCGTCCGGTCAATCCAAAAATTCACCCATTAAAGGGGTAACGACCATATTCGTTCGTGGGGCTATAAATAGATGGTGGCCGGGTTTGGGGGCTTCTCTCTTGCACATTTGAGACCTTGAGACATCCTTTGAGCTAGAGAACAACCCCTCCACTCATCTCTTTGCTTGGTTGCACATCTTGAGTGAGATTGAGTGAGATTCAAGTGCATTACTTGAGAGTTGCATTCTAGAGGCACTTGATCTTCGAGTTGCTGCGGATTTCTTGTTACTCTTCCATGTTTCCCGACGCGGTAGATGGCTTGGAGCAGTGGAGGTGATTGACTTCGCAATTGGAGATTGTTGAAGCCCTCACCAAGTGTTGTAAGGGGTTCTTGATCCTTCCCCGTGGGAGTTCACGAATTGGATACTCTAGTGGAGCTCGTGGATTGGAGGATCCCTATCTTGTGTGCGGTTGTGCGGCGCCCGCCGAGGGCTCGACTCTTGATAGTCGATTAGCTCATGAACCGACAAGTGGGTGTATCACCACAACGGGGAGTAGCTTGCCGAGAAACAAGTGAACCTCGAGATAAATTCTTGTGTCGTTCTCTTCCCGAGGATTTCTCTTGTGTGATTGTTTGATTGGTTCTTCTCATCTCTACATGACGGTATAATCACTCGAAGCTCTTCTCTCACGTTACTCCTTGTATCTAGCTTGTAGTTGTTGTTGTGTTTAGTGGATAGCCATGTACTAGACTTGTGTAGGTGGCTTGCTTAATTAGTTAGAGCTAGTGCATTTTGCTTCGCCACCTTTTGTACTAACACGTGTGGTTAAGTAATTCTTGTAGAAGTTTTAATTAGGCTATTCACCTCTCCCCTCTAGCCTATTTGGACCTTACACCTGGGCTGTGGAAGACATGCTGGGCCAGAAGGGAGGCGGCCAGCCCAACAAGGTGAGGAGAGCCTTTTTTAAATTCTTTTTCCCAATTGATTTGAATCACATTTTTGAGCAACCAAAAACTATTTTCAGGATTTGGAATAAAAATAAAAGTTGTTTAGAAATTTAAACTCTACAACTTTGTCATAAGGTGCAAAGTCTAAATCCAAACAAATTTTGAGATGGAAGTTAAAAGCTAAATCAAAAGAATTTTTGACCATTTTTAGGAATATTTTTAAAAGCATATTTTGACAAAAGTTTGAATACAAACTTTGCTCCAAATTGCATGTGAAACATTTCTAAGTTATTTACACTACCAAACAAGCATGTTTATTAACCTAACAAGCATAGTCATGGCATAGTTCTTTTTAAACAAACAAATTGTAACATCAATGTTTTAAGGTCATGTTTCAATCATTATTTCATGCAATGCTAATGAATGCATGACAATACTTATGCTCATGATTTGCAGGTGCTAAATGCATGCGTAACACTAGGGTGTTACAACAATGAAGGAAAGCTCCTCTAGAGGATTCATCAAGGAATTCCATGGAATCCTTGCGAAGACCCATGTAAAAATATTGAAAGAGCATTGGGGCTGGAATAGCAAAGTCCTGGCCAGTGATGATAAGTTCATTAAAATGATCCCCCTGATGTGCCAAGAGATTCTTCTTCTAGTTGTTTAAAATTTAGAACCTCTTTTCGAGGCTAACCACTTTAGAGATGGGAAAGAAACATAAACAAAATTTAGAGCATAACTTTTCCAATCTCCTTGCATACTTCCTACGGTTTGACTATACCAATGTTTAGCTCTTCCCGTCAAAGAGAATGGAAACAACTTCCATCTTAAGGTTTTATCAGACATGCCAGTGATACGCAAGCATGTACAGGTCTATTCAAACTCTCGTAGGTGTGAGTATGAGTTTTCATTGTCTTCTCCCGAGAAAGATTTATCCTGAATCAATTTTATAAAACATGGGCTCAGCTCAAAGCCAAGTGTTATGATAGGCTCTGAAGATTTTGGTGGCCCTAAGCTTGCGCTTGTGGGTTTAGCATATTGATAGATAGGAGTGGAATCCATGCTAAAAGAAAAGGTAAAACAAAAGAAAGAACAAAAGATAAAATGTTAAGCTAGGCTTGAAGTTAATTCAACAACCGTTTCCCTAGCAATGGCGCTAGAAAGCTTGTTGGTATAAATTAACGCATACAGATAAATTCACAAGTGTACGAATACCTCTATAGCTTTCACCTAGAGGTATTCCAAGTATCGTATCCGTGCGAGACAAACTACGGTCTAACTTAACAAGGGATGGTAACTGGGTTAAGGTTTAACTTAACTAGGAGTAGCAATAAGGTTAAGATAAACAGAAGCGTAGAGAGGATAACTGAGGTTCTCTAATTCTAATCTTGGGTAAACTATGTCTTCTACTGTTCAACTAGGGACATTACTAAGGAAAGACACCAATAGAGGGTTTTCCTTTGCAACTGGGTCCTACTTGGCCTACAAATGGGAGGTGGACTACAGAGGATTCAATGAGACTATAAGAGTCACCCTCACGAGCTACCACCAATCCAGAATGCAGGGTGCATCCACGATTAACCTAAGTCTAAGCACCACACTTACACCTATGATTAATACTTTACTCTCCCTAGGAAGAAAATAAAGCACTTAAAAGAATCGTAATCTTGATGAACAATATAAACAAATGCTTACTTAAATTAGAAGTTGATTAACAGAGCAATCTCAGAAGCAAGCTCAGGTAGAACTTGGATCCACCAAGGTACAAGCTATAGAGAGAGCACCGACAGGCCGGCACCTCCTTCAAACTCTTCCCTCACTCTCTATCTCACTATTTCTATTCATAAGACTAGATCATATAGAGGACTAATATTCTCTTGATAGCTTGCTCTATTCCTAAATATATGAATTAGGGTTTCAGGGATCTATTAAGGGAGGGGGGGTATAGGGTTATTTATATAGACCAGAGCTTGCAACGTGAGCCCTTAGATCAAACCGACTTAAGGAACGGTGGAGATACAACCTAGGAGGCAGTAGGAAACCGATGTAGCAACGAGGAGGCTGATAGGTGGGACCAAGGGCCGGGTGCCCTGTAGGTGGGGCCGATCGGCCCTACATGGCAGTGTCCTGCCTCTCGTTTTGGTGTGGTGTCCTCTGGAGTTCTCTAGAACCTTCCCATGTTGGATTCACGATGGAATTGCATTATTAACCCTGACATGTTGGTCCCCCTTGATGATTTTTTAGATATACCCTGCTAGAAACACATATTCACCAAAACTCATGAAATTTGTTAGTTTAAACCCTAAACCTTTATTGGTGATCTCATTTGTGCCCTTATACATGTTTTATTGACGGTTTAATATGGTTGTTAACTATCATCAACAGGAGGCGAGTTATGGATGTGCAGTCTCGCCTTCGACATCCCCATTAGATACAGTAATGAATTGCGCTAGGACATCGTGTAGACTAGACGACGGTCGCCGACCAAGATAGGAGCCTAGATTGATGTCATGCTACTTTCTTTGCAGGCAATTGAGCGAATTGGCTACTGTATGCCTAATTTCTCATCCTTTAAGATAGAAACTTTACATCAGCACAGTCTGGATGTGCCGCGAGTAAGCGAGAGGCATACGACATTCAACTATATGGATGTGGTACGTCATGTATGATATGAGAGTAATGTTTGTTTATTCTAATTATTATATGAGCGCTTCCTGATATTTTTTATTTGTCTGCTTGTAGGTTTTGCTCTATGATTTCACCTATGCTACATGTGGCTTGCAGCCCATTCTCATGCAAGCTGTTAAGCGATTGGGGTACGCCTGGGATTTTGTAGAAGCGATGGGCCAGAGGACGACAGCTGGCATCCAGTATTGCGTGAGATTTAGGCAGAACCAAGCCATCAATAGTCCATCAGTAGGCTATATCTATGGGATGCTATGTCATCGGCGTTGTGAGACAATGGAGAGTGTTGTAGTATGAGCCTTGTATTACATAGACAATGATTGTGGTTACACAATCTGAGACATACACTAATGGCAGTAGAGACAGACTAGGGTTGCAGCCGGTTTGTAGGATCCATGTGTTGGTTAGGTTTATTCGTACTGTTATTTTTAATCAGTTTATTCGAACGTTTATGTACTTTAATTAAGTTTATTTGTATGGATATTTTAATTATGTTTGTATACAAGTTAATTATGTTTCAATAGGTTTATTTATATAGACATCATAATTATATTTGTATGGATTGTAAGATTATCTAAGATCTTTATTATTGTTTTGGTCATTTCTTCATCCGACAAAATGGTAGTCTACATTGTTCACAAATTTATAAGAGAGATGTAAATTTATGAACAATATACACTACCATATTGTTAGATGAAGAAATGAACAAAATGAAAGTTGTAGATCTCAAAAAGTTACACAACTTTGTAGTTGACAACTTTTTCATTTGAAGTCATCTTTTTAAGGAAAACTATGTTTGAATTTCTCGAATTTGAAAATTAAATTTTTAAAATGATCTCAAATAGAGTTATGCAACTTAATTAAAGTTATGCAACTTTACAGTTGACTACTTTTTGATTTGAAATCATTTTATCAAGGAAAACTATATTTGAATTTTTAAAATTTAAAATTTAAATTTTTAAAATGTCCTTAAATGCAGAAATAACCAAAAAGAAAGTTGTAGATCTCGAAAAGTTATGCAACTTTATTGTTGATAATTTTTTAATTTAAAATTATTTTGTCAAGGAAAACTATGTTTGAATTTCTAAAATTTAAAAATTGAATTTTTAAAATATCCTTAAATGAAGAAATGACCAAAAAGAAAGTTGTAGATCTCTACAAGTTACACTACTTCATAGTTGACAACTTTTTCATTTGAAATCATTTTGTCAAGAAAAACTATATTTGAATTTCTAAAATTTGAAATTTGAATTTTTAAAATGTCCTTAAATGGAGAAATGACCAAAAAGAAAGTTGTAGATCTCGAAAAGTTATGCAACTTTGTAGTTGATAACTTTTTGATTTGAAATTATTTTGTCAAGGAAAACTATGTTTGGATTTCTAAAATTTGATATTTGAATTTTTAAAATGTCCTCAAATGGAGAAATGACCAAAAAAAGTTACAGATCTCAAAAAGTTATGCAACTTTGTAGTTGACAATTTTTTCATTTGAAATCATCTTATCAAAGAAAACTATGTTTGAATTTCTGAGATTTGAAATTTGAATTTTTAAATTGTAATTATAATTTATAGCATATGTTATTAAACATTTAAAGCACGAGACAAAAGTATTATAAATAGTATATGTTAAAGGATATGTTATAAACTGTTGCATGGGCGGGAAACGAAACTGCTGGGTAGGCAACAGTTTCGTCACGTGCCAAAATTTGGCTTTAGTCCCGGGTTGGGCCACCAAGCGGGACTAAAAAGCCTCTAGTCCCGGTTGGAGGCCTAACCCGGGACTAAAGGTTTCTAGGCCTTTTATTTTCGGTTGTTGGTCCAACCCGTGATTAAAAGTACCAACCCTACATATACTCGTGTCTTCTCTTCTTCTTTCTCCTTTCAAATGCCGAATCCGCCACGCCGCCACCCCCACCGTGCGCCGCCCGTCCGACCTCGCTCTCTTCTCCGGCTCGTGCGGCGAGTCCTTGTCCTCGTCCTCGGCTTCAGCGTGCGCGGCGGCGCCTACATCGTCGTCCGCCATCGGTCGGCCAGCATCCTCGTCCTCGGCGCCGGCCCGCGTGGCTCGCCCTCGGCTTCGGCGTGCGCGGGGCTCACGCCCTCTTCTTCGGCGCGCGCTGCGGGCCCTCGTCCTCGTCTTCCCAGCGCGCGCGGCGACACCCTTGTCCCGTCCTCCAGCGATCGACCAGCCTCGCCCTCGTCCTTGGCTCCGGTGCGCGCGGCGCCCTCGTCATCCTCTCCGGTGCGCGCGACGGCTCCATCATCCTCCTTGTCTCCGGCCATCGCCTTCGCATCTTCGGCCTCGCCCTCATCTCCGGCAGCGCCTTCGTCTCTGGCCTCGACATTGTCTCCTCTGACGCCTTCTTCGTCTTTGGCCTCGGCCTCGACCTTCATCTGCCGCCAGGTGGTAATACTCGTTGCCAACCCCTTGTTATCCCTTTAGTGATATGAATTTTGATATATAAGGTTTATTGATGCAAATTTTGATATATATAGACTTATAAAAAATTGACTTCAGTGACATATATTAACTTTAGTGTTTATGCATTTTGGTATATGATAAATATTGACAATAGTGATTTGAATTTTGATATATAGGGTTTAGTGATGTGAATTTTGATATTTGTAGACTTATGAAAAAAAATTAACTTTAGTGATATGCATTTTCGTGTATGAAAAATATTGTCTCCAGTGACATGATTTTTGATATATTGACTTTAGTGAGAAGAGATGACTGGATGTCGTCTCTCTCCACCGAAAGTCATAGGTTTTAGCGGCTCTGTAAAGTGAATGGGATTCAATCCAGTGTTGCTGAATGTACCGTTTAATCATCTAAGGATAGTAAGCAACTTTATAGGTTTTCAATAAATTAATGTGTCAAATACGCTTGTTTATATATATTTTCTGATATATATATATATATGTGATTCTTCAATGTACCGTAGATAATTGACCCAATTATTTGGCTTAAAGAGACAGTCTCAAATTTCGAGATTCAGGCAGTGGATGTTCAGACCTTTCATATAGATAATGGTCCATTAATCCAATGTCAAATTGGCTTTTCCATTGCCGTTAGGATGGGTAGAGGTGTTCTACAAATCTTAGAGATGGGAATAAAGGCACCCAGCAGATTGTTGCACAAAAATATGCTGTCATTGCATGTGTAACTAAGCTTGCGAATATTGGGTATACCCTGCCTACACTATCCTCCGTGTTGATACAAGCTATAAATGTGGACATGTGTCATGATGTTGAGGGATTTTGTGCAAACATTGCTTAGAACAACCGAAAATGATGTGGTAAAGTTGAAGTCGAACTCATAGCTTATATCTAGATTTGTTGTTATATGTTGCAAAGCTTTCATTCTCATAACCTTTTTCTGCCAATACTTACAGGTTGAGGACTACGACTTAACCTACAAATGGTGCAATTTTGAAGCCATTCTAAACCAGACAATGTATCAATTAGGTTATGATTGGAAATATGCTCATGAATGGCCAACACTCACTACGGAAGGATTTCAGACAAAGCTGCTTGTGACTATGAGGGGAGACCCACCGACTTCTCGAGCAGCGTTAAACGTCGTTAGTAGACCCTGTGCTCGTAGTTGTGAAGCAAGGGAGAGTGGACTAGTTAATGCGTTGGTCTTCATCAATGATATTTTTGGATACCACATCGGTGACCTACACTTCACCAAATTGATACTACATGAAAGTCAACTTTATTAGGTTGTAGTGTGACATACTATATGTTTGAATAAACTTTAGGGAGTATTTGGACATGTAGTGTGTAATGAATTGGTTTAAATTTATTATAGTTTGTATGAAATTTAATTGTGGGATGGATTATCATTGTAATATACATCTTACTTAATTAGTTTTACTCTTAATATGTGTCTACAATATTCAATGCAAAGAAACTGTAAAAGAAAAGAAAAAAAAGACATTTAGATACGTGGCAGCACTTGGGGCTCGGGCTGAAGCCGCGTTTACTCCCAGTTGGTATTACCGAACGGGACTAGAAGTTCTAAATCAATCCCGATTGAGGGGATTGGGACTAAAGCCTAACCTTTAGTCCCAGATTGGTAGTCCCGGTTGAAAAACCAGGACCAGAGGGGTTTTCCAGCTGGGACTGAAATCCACTCTTCACTGGTGGAGATAACAACTTTTCTTTTTTAACAAAATGAGATGACGACAAGTTGGTAGGTAAGATAAGATTGTTGTAACAAGAATCTGCTAGCCATCGTATACTGCCATACTGGTATGACTGCGCCATGCTATGTAAATGGCCACGCATGAGGTTGTTTCGTGTCAGGCACATCCCTACAAGGCTACGACCCTACCAAGGTTAGGGAGCTGGTGTTCCCCGTCTTCCATTCCTCTGTTTTCTTTATTATGGCAAGTTCATCTGCCATAAACTAATAAACTCTGTCAACCCTCTTCTTAATTGGCCAACCTGTTTCTGAGAGGCTTATCAAGAACAGTCATACACTGTGGAAAGCACAAATTCGTGCTGCAGTTGCAGTGTGAGGAGCTCGTCTTCGTTCTTCTTATCGGCGTCCCCCGCCGAGATCACCATCAAAAGGACTAACGGCAGCAGAGGCGAAGGCGTCGAAATCTGGTATTTGATGACAGCAGGTCCTGGGCTACCTTCTGTCCTCGCTAACCAGATACATCCTCACCCAGGTCGATCACCACATGTTCCACGACAGTTGAGGCATGGGGATCCATCGAAGTTATGTTTGTTGCATCGAATACTGGAGCTCAAGTTGTGAATATGTGGATTTCTCTAGCGACCACGTCCAAAGAGTAATCGAGATTCGATAGTACTTCAGAAAAATGAAGACCCTAGACGACGATGATGTTATTAGTCATACAACTCCCACGTTTGGCTTCCCTCTCCAGTTTAAACGTTTGCAACGTTCTTGCTATCTATGACAGTACCTATATGACTGGGGGGGGGGGGGGGGGGGGGGGGGATATCGGAGTGTATCTCATGGATTACAATCTTAACGGCCGGCAGCATGAACAGGTGTCTGGCAATCCTCGACAGGATCTCAGGTTTCCATGTCTGCAGGAAGAGCAGCACTGAAAACTCTGTTCTTCGCCTTCACTGCCTGGAGAGTGAGACCCAACAGTAACGACCTTCAGAACACTAGAGGATAAAACAACTAATAACAGCACGTATGGAACCTTAACTCGTGCTTACTTCCTTGTTCCAGTTGGTGCACAAGGTAATGGAGAGCAGCGAGAGCATCTGCACCACCAGACCGCGCAAGATCCCAAACCAGAGACCCTGTTCAGAGTTGGAACAAGAACTTGTTCAGCTGAAGGATGAGTTATAGTGAAAACAAACTTATTCCCAAACGAAGTTGTAAAGAGAGCAGAAGAGTACCATCCCCCCGAGATGGCGGACAAAGGCGAAAATGAACGCGGCAGGGATACCAGCGAGGTAATAGGCAGCAAGGTTGATGAAAGCGCCGGTCTTTTGGCGGCCACAGCCCCTGACAACACCTGCCACAGGTCCAGCAATTGAGAGTGTGCAGCGAGTTGAAGTTTACCAATTGCTCATACATATAACGTTGCTCAGTACTACTACTACCTGAAAGCACACACTGCTGACCGTCGAGCATGACGGACACGGCGAGGACCGGCATCATCCTGGCGGTGTACCTGGTCACCTCCTCCTCGTTGCTGTACGCGTACCCCCACAGATTGCGTACCAGCACTATGACCAGACCTTCCGACATGCCCACAATGAGCGCCAGGAGCACGACCACCCGCGCCGCCAGTCGCGCCGCCTGAGGACGCCCTGCTCCAAGCTCGTTCGACACACGCGTGCTGCATGCCCAACAACATCATCCAGACACACAGAGGATAATCATCAGATTCGGAAAGAATTATCTGCTTGTTTGGTGTTTGGTCTCGACCTTATGGCAGCACCAAGTCCAAGCGGGGCCATGAACGCCAACGAGCTAGTGTTCAAGCTGCAAGAATCACAGAAATGGGCATGGGATCGGGCACAACAAGGTAAAAGTTGCAGGCAATTGTAGAATGATCTTCATCTTCACCAGATGGACAGCACGGCCGTCTCCAGCTTGGGGTTAGGGAGCAGTCCGGACAGCAGCACCAGGAGCTCGAAGGACCACCACTCCATGCTGCACCCAGATGAGAGATCACTCGCGCGTCTGAGCTATGAGCGGCGGCATTGATGATCTGTCGATTGCAATCGCATGGACAAATTGGAAGAGAATGCAATGCATTACCACACCATGACAGCCGACGGCACGGCGAGCCTCAGGAAATCGGGGACGCCGCGGAACGCCTCCGCCGAGAAGCCCGTCCAGGTGGTCTTGCAGGCCGGCGACGCCCTGACATAGACGGCCAAGAAGGAGAGGTTGTCGAGGTAGGAGACGGCGTTGGACAGCGCGGCGCCGTTGCGGCCCAGACCGAGCCCGCGCACCAGCACCCAGCAGACGGCCGGGTGGCACAGCGCGGTGGCGCCGGCGCTCAGCATCACGGGCACCACCAGGTTCTGCGTCTGCAGGAACCGGACGTGGCACTGCAGCGCCCCGTACGCGAACAGCGCCGGGGTCAGCCACCGGATGTAGCTGCCGGCGCCCGCCGCGATCTCCGGGTCCTGCCCGCACCACGTCAGGATCTGGCCCGTGTAGGCCCACACCACCGCCACCGGGACGCTCACGAGAGCGAGCACCACCATGGCTCGCTGCTTGTAGACGCCCAGCTGCTGGTGCTGCCGCGCGCCGAAGGCCTGCCCGCACAGCGTGTCCAGGCTGCACGCCATGCCTGCCTGACAAATGTAGTATCTGCATTCAGTAGCACACTAGCTAGCTGGGGAACAAGGGGGGAGTACTAGCTAGCTAGCACATTTGGGCGGCGCGCGGCTGGCGTGCGGTTAATTACCAGCAAGCTGAAGCCGGTGACGCCGGCGAAGGAGGTGGCCAGGGAGGCGCTTGCCAGCGCGAGCTCGCCGAGGTGGCCGACGAACATGACGGAGACCATCTGGACCATGTTCTGAAGGAGGAACCCGACGACGAGCGGCCCGGCGAGGTACAGCTGCTTCTTGACCTCGCACGCCACTGCTCACTGCCACCATGCTTATTCCCATTGCCTGTGGTGGAGAGGAGCGCCGCCTCCATTCCTGACCTCGTGCTGCTTCACTGAGCGAGAAGCTAGACAGGAATGGCGCAATGACGTCCTTGAACCTGGATCTAGCCTGATCTCACTAACTCATCTGCTTCTGACATGATTGAGCAAAACCTATTTTAGGGGTGTTTGGTTCGAGGAGTTAAAGTTTAACGAACACTATAGCACGTTCGTCTTATTTGACAAAAAGTTTTCAATCTTGGACTAATTAGGCTTAATAGATTCGTCTCGTAAATTACTCCTAATCTGTATCGACATGTATGCAATTAGTCTACATTTAGTACTCCATACATTTGAGAAAACATTGATGTGATGGGAGTTAAACTTTAACCAAATGAAACCAAACATACCCTTATACTATGGATGCTGAGTGCTGACCGGTGATGGTGGGAAAGAGAATTTTGGCTGATGCAGCAATCGCGCCAAGATAAACGAGAAATATAATAGACTTGTCAGCAAGGCTCAAACATTATCATTATCGTTGTCAGTGGCTCAGGATAATAAACTGAATATGATAATGTGTCATAGCTGTAAAGCGTAAGGCTACCTGCACTCATGGACCTCTATATTCATCCTCTATACATCCTAGTCAGCAAGATTCTCTTCTCTATACTCAATTCTCCCGCACTCATCCATCATCTATATCATTCTCTATCCACTCTATCCACGGTGGGACCCACTTGTCACTTTATCTAAATATATCCCTGTGTGATCTAGTTTTGAATGATTTATTGAGACGAATTTAACGGTGCAATCGAAATTTAATTTGAATTTTTGTTTGTGAGTTATAACATTTTTCCCTGGGTTTAGCTAGTGGGGCCCGTCACTATAGAGTATAGAGTAAGCATCGTACCACTCTAAATATAGAGTGAGAGAAAGGATAGAGTATCGTTTTAGAGTACCCAGTGCAACAGTTTTTACTCTATATTCATACTTTAAAGCTTTAGAGTATCGTTTTAGAGTACCCACTACGGCTAGTCTAAGCCTGAAAGTTGAAAACAAACATTATGATATCTTATAATATTCCTGTGTAGTTAAGTTGGATTGAGTAAAATTCACCGCCGGTCCTTAAACTTGGCCGGCAGTGTCATCCAGGTCCCTAAACTTTCAAAGTGATATTTGCGGGTCCTTAACTTGGCCAACAATGTCATCCAGGTCCATGAACTTTTAAGGTGCTCACCATCAGTCCCTAAACTTGACGGGTGATGTCATTTCAGACCCTAAACTTTATTCTAAGTCTCATCCGAGTCCAAATAGGGCCTAACCCACTCTATATAATGACGTGACATGCTGACTTTTTAAAAAATAATTCATATTTTTTATATGAACTCGGATGAATACAAGCATTATATCAAAATTATAGCTCTCGACGGGATCTACAATTCTATAGTTGATTTTTTTTAATTTAAACTATTTAGGGTCCCAAAATATTTTTTATAAGTTCACATACTTTGAAATTTAAAATTTAAAATTACCAAACAATCTCAGATGCTGACATAGTCTATAAGAAAGTTATAGTTCTCAATACAATCTACAAATTTGTAGTTGAAATTTTTTTATTTGAAGTTGTTTAGTGTCCCAAATATGCGTTCTAAATTTATAGATTTTGAAATAAAAAACTTAGAACACATATTTAGGATACTAGACAACTTCAAATAAAAAAAATTAAATTACAAAGTTGTAGATTGTATTGGGAACTATAACTTTAGTATAGACCATGTCAACATCTGAGGTTGTTTGATAATTTTAAATTTCAAATTTTAAAATTTGTGAACTTATAAAAATATTTTGGGACCCTAAAGAGTTTCAATTCAAAAACTTTTCTACTACAAAGTTGTATATCCCGTCGAGAGCTATAATTTTGGTATAATGTTTGTCTTCATCCGAGTTCATATGAAATTGTTATGAATTTTTTTTTGAAAAAATCAGCGTGTCACATCATTGTATAGAGTGGGTTAGGCCCTATTTGGACTCGGATGAGACTCAGAACAAAGTTTCGGGTCCAAAATGACACCACTGGCCAAGTTTAGGGACGGACGGTGAACACTTTGAAAGTTCATGGACCTAGATGACATCGTTGGCCAAGTTTAGGAACGCGTAGATATCACTTTAAAAGTTCGGAGACACAGATGACACCACCGGCAAGGACCTACGGTGAATTTTACTAAATTGGATTTGATTGCATATACCGCTGCCTTATATTTAATAATAATGTTGATTATAATATTGAAGTATCCTGCGTTTCAACGGTCCTTCGTACTCTTTTATTTAAGACGTGGTATTAAGTCTAATCCTAAGGTAAGTTAGAATATACTAGAGTGTCTCTATGGTTCATTACTCTCTTCTGTGTCTACAAGTTAGAGCAGCGTGTCCAGACACAATTCAAATTAAAGTTTAATTTTCAAAACAAATTAAAATGCATAACGCAGTAATTGGATAAGTCTACAAATCTCTCGTGCCTATAAGTTACATTATCGTGTGTTTCAGCACCATACATATTTTGATCGCAAGACATATTAGAATGCATATAACGGTTGAATAAATCTGGAAGCCACAAGTCGTCCAAGTAATCATATAACAATTTGTATGTTCTACTATCACGTATGGACGAATTTGTTGGTGATGTTGAAATTTAGAACACATGTTGCACGTGGGTTGCTACCTAGCGATGGTACCTTGAGAAGTTGCCCACGCTAACTAGGGCTTGTTTAGTTCTTAAAATATTTCGTGAAATGCTACTGTAGTAGTTTTCGTTGTTATTTGGTAATTAGTGTCCAATCATTGCCTAACTAGGCTTAAAAGATTCGTCTCGTCCAGTTCGTCTAAACTATGTAATTAGTTTTATTTTTTATCTATATTTAATGCTCCATGCATATGTCTAAAGATTCAATGTAACGGGGAATCTACTGTTTTTTCGTGAAATATTTTGGAACTAAACAAGGCCCTGGTGTTGACTGTCACAGTGTCACTCCACCGGTGGCGTTCACGTAAGGACATTATTGACCGCAACTCTGCCAATAACAATGTGGCAAGGCAGCTCTAACAGCGAATTATGAGCTAACTCTAAGTATTTTATTTCATATTACAAAAGAAGAGAGAGAAAAGTTGTCTCTCGATGAAAAGATAGTCTCATGCACTTATTCCGAGATCAGGTGAGATTGTCATATGGGTCTAATCATATTATAAGGTACTGCTAAAAGCCGACATCATTGGAGAGGTTATCTTAGAGTAACTAACTGGCCATACTATTGAGGGTGCCCTAAGGGCCACCATCCACAGTACCTATCAGAGCCACCTTGACTTGGGGGCCCCACTTAGGCCGACTCATCTAAATTATTTCATTGATCCATTGTAATTAAGTTTTGAGTCGGACATCCATGGCTTTTCTTTTTTATATTATAGTAATTAGTCTGAATCTGTTGGTCTCAAGAGACGAAGCTAGACTTGTTCCTTTATAAAAAAAAGAAGTTGTAGCCATGACTTGTCTAGTTCAAACATTTGGCATCAAATCCCAATGAATGTGATGTTTAGAAGCTATTTTTAGAGTGACACATATTTATATTAGAAATAGCAGCCAAATTACATAGAGACCCTCGAAAGACGGTTGAACCATGTCAATGTCTCTAAAAGGAAACACGCATGCAAGAATCAATATATCACATGGGAAACACTGTAGAAGCACATGCGTATAGGTGCCAAAAAGATTGAATAGAAATTATAGAGCATCTAAGTGGGTGTCTGGTAAGGAGCAGTCGAATGCGATGAGAGGTTGCCAGAGCCGAGATGACGACGAATGGAGCTTGGTGGAGACTCACATATTACTGAGGCCTTTGTTGCCACCTACTCGAGGACAATCGAGCTAGAGGCAGAGGTGACACGAGCGGCGCCAGAGGCGAAGGTAGCAGCTAGACATGGCGACGACTCCAAGGGAAGACCACCATGCGGTTAAAACAAGCTAAAAAGCCAACTCAAACTTATAACTAATAGCAAATGTCGAAGCAAAGGGCTCATAATTATCAGATTTGGCTGAAACTATTTTTTTACATTATTTGAAGGACCTGGGGTATGGATATTCTTTTCTCCCCGTAGCAGAAGTTGTGGACTGGGATAATTGTCCTGTTTGTTTGGGCTTGTCCTTTTGGCTTTGGAGTTTTTGGCTTTGGCTTTCTAAAAGCTGACTTCCTAGAAGCTAGTAGCTTGTGTAAAAGCTTACTCCCTCCGTCCTTTTATATCTGTCGTTGTTGGTGTACGTGCCACAAGTTTGACTCGATTTATAAAAAATACATGCAATATTTGTATCTCTAAATAAATTTATTTAAAAATTAGATTCAAAGATATTTTTAATGATCTATAAATATTAATATTTTTTAATATATATTTAGTTAAAGTTGTTTCTTAAAAAACGCAAACGACAAGAAGGAATAGGTTGTTGGGCAGCTTAGCTTCTTCCTCCACATCCAACTTTTATAGGTTCCCGAGAAGGAGGGGAGGCAGTGTCAGCCGTCAGGCCATGGTGTGGGAGGGCTGCACGGCGGCGGCGGGACACGGCTGGCACATGCTAGTGCTAGGTCCAGCCAGGGTGAGCACCAGAAAAAGGAACGGCGGTGGCTTCTTCATGTGCAGGAACTTGTGCAGCTCCTCCGAAGCAGGGGGCGGATCCGAGGCGGCTTCTGCCGAGCAGAGGACCGGGCCGGTGATGGTTTCTGACGAACATGTGATGTAGGTGGAGGCCCCGGCATCCTACCCGTGCCGTCGGGGACTCCTGTAGGTGGCGGCATCTAGGGTTTGTGAGCAGCAGTGCGTGGAGAGCGGACGTGATTGCGCAAGCGTTGAGCGGTGCAGACGCAGTCGCGCGTGAGGTGCCACATGTGGGGGAGAAAGTGAAGAAAAACGATTCGGCGACATAACTGGTGGCAAGTGGCCAGTTCTTATGAGGTTTTAGGCTTTCTGTGTCATGGTGGTTTTTGTGGGCTTCCTGAGTTCCTGGCTTGCGAAAGCTGAAACAACAAAAAGCTATGTATTTGTTTGGGCTTCTAGCTTGTGAGAACCAACAGCTGATACTAAGGCCAAACAAACACGGCCAAAAACGCTGTCGCAACAAAGCCGTGAACGCATGAATATTGAGATGATTGCTTCATCACAAGGTTGGTGGCGAGTGCGGAAGCAGTGGCACAACGCTTTGGACGGAGATGGAGGGAGGGATATGCGTTCCAAGTAATCAATCTGTACTTTTTGGTATACTTTTATCAGGTGATGACTGTTTTTTTTAAACGAGACGAAGAACTATCGTTTAAAGAGGTGACTGACTGACTTTGGACTTATGTGAAGAAGACATGCAGATTCTGGGGCTGTAGTGTTCACACGTTGGTTGGGTCATGGGTGGTGCCAATTTGAAAACATCAATACATGCATGTGAACTCTGTATTTCCAAAGCAGGGGAAGACCCTTTACCTTAAAAATCTTCTCAAGTTTTAGACTTTTAGCTCTAACCTATATTTAGGCTATGTTTTTCTTTTTCTAATCACTTTTTTTTGGAAGAAGCAGGGTGATCAGCCCAAAATAAGCATAAGAAATATCTGAAGGTACGCATCTTTTTCAACTAAGAGAAGTGGACACGATCGACAAAGCAGTGCCGAATAAAACTTTTTTCAACGAGATAAATTTATAAATATGTCTTATAAAAGCAAATACAACTAGTGTAACTACCTTTTCATGCCGACTATCCACGGTAGTTAGCCACATCATTCAGTACTTTTAGCGATATATAAATCAATAAGTCATGTCATCCACTAATATTCATTTATCATAGTCCATCCATTTATGCAACATGTCCATAATAATAAGCAACATAAGGAAATAAGTGTAGGCTGTGTAATTTTTATTCCAAACAATTCATGGTCCTCGGAACAACATATGGGACATCCTTCTAGTACTCAATCTATTTCCAAATAAATAATCTTCTAGAGTTGTTTTAAGTCCAACTTTTTTAAGTTTGATTGTATTTATAGAAAAAAATAATATTTCTGACATCAAATTGTTATCGTTAGATATTGTATGAAATATATTTTTATAATGTGCTTATTCTGGTATCATAAAAATCAATATATATTTTTAAAATTTGATTAAAATTAAAAATTTTTTGACTTAAGACACGTCTAAAAATTGATTTGTTTGGAGACAGAGGGAACAATAACGAGGTCTTTTGTAACCTTTTATTTTTGTCAAAGACAGTCCCTCGTCATTTGTCTTAATTAAACAACCTATGTTTTTTAAAAAATGGTATATATAAGGCCATGTTTGGAGGGGTTCCTCTCGATCTAGCTCGGCATAGAATTAGCCGAGAGAAACTTCAAATATGCAACTTCTTTTTGGCTCTTTCATTTTGTAGTTAATTTTGAGCGAAGTCGGAGCCATTTTTTCTCTGTGATGCAGGTACACAGTACCAAATAGTGTGCTGCAATGTTGTAATGGCAGAGCCGGATCAAAGCCACCAGAAGCCACGCCGTCCTATATATATAACTAGTATATTGCCCGTGCTAACGCTACGGGGCATTAAATCCAAAATTAATTCTATCCAATTTGTTGTACTTCATTAAGATTGAATAAAAAACAAATTTCTATGGCTCCAAAAAATTGAAGCGATGCACGTTCAAAAAGTATAGATGTACAACAACCCAATGTACCAACAACAATTTTAACTATGACATCGGACCACAAGTATACGAAAGGTTCCGCCGCTACACTCTTTATTCATCCTTAAACACAGAATCTAGATGCTGACTCTCAATCTAAGTTCTCAGGTGTAAAACCAATGAACCAGACATGATTTCACAATGCCAACTATAGATCACATGATCATAGTACAATTATGATAATCATCATATTCAAGTCTGAAGTCGCTCCACTGCAGCATTAACATTTCCAGCGGTCGAAGAACCCCATTTCTTAGAGCTGAGCAAATTGTGCCGCATACAGTTCTTCTGGCGGCACTGCAGATTTTGACATTAGTTTATTGATGAGAAGACTTCAAAAAATATCCAAAGAGAAAAGCTTCAAGAGATCATAATTAATGGAATTGCAAGATTAATTTCTCCATTAACAGGACAGGCTATGTACTAACCATTATGAGCATTTGGAACTCACCTTTGTCCGTGAACAAGCTGGCCATTATTTAACTTCTTCTTGGTCAAACTATTCTTTTTTTTACAATGTAGGAAGAAGCAAACAAGCGACTCTCTATTATTGAGCAATACTCTTACAAGAAAACATATCAACAAGTCTATATCAGTCAATGTCTTATTATCTCCAAATCCTACATCAACATATCTATAGCAGGATCCCAAAGGTGAACGAAGATTTCTGGTTGGCCAAAATTAAATACTAAGAGGAAGGACCCTTTGGAGCCCATTGAATCAACTACTACTAAGTCATCAAATTAAGATTAATTTAAAGAAAGTGCATCACTGATAGGCACACTAATGTGGTGTGCCACATCAGTTGTTGGATTATAGTTGACATCAAGGAGAAAATTTAAGGGCTCTGATAGTGGTCCATCCATAGCTACCATCTTGAAGGGATTGTGATGCCTTAGGAGAAAATGAATTAGGCAACTTTAAAACCTATAGCCAACTAAGAAATACTTAACAAAACCTACACAAGTCTATTTATATGTACGCTAAGGTTTTGAGAAGTGTTTCCTAACTCTGATAGGAGTCTTACACCTTATGTTCCAACCATATTAACTAACCTAGTAAGCTAGACTACCTAGGATGGCAAAGCACAAATCAAGGAATATTAAAACATATAAATGATTTATCCAAAGTCTATTTTTTCTTGATTCTAGTTGTAGTTTTAAAAATCTAACGAGTTAGCCAAATGGTTCTATTGACAACAAAAATATGCCAATAAAAGTAATGGACTCCACCATTAAGTTTCTAGCATCAAGATGTTGAAGAGATATAATATTTGGAACATCAAAGTTGGAGTGCAAATGAAGAAAAGGAGGATTTGGGCTTGATCTGTGCCCAAACCAGCTTAGCCAGGTTCCCAAATTGACGAAGTCGGTTTTCTTGTGCCCTATCCGACGGGCCTGCCTGGTCTGGAGAAAACTGGCCAGGGCGGTTTCCCTATTATGAAACCAGGTTGAGTCCAACTCGATCTATACTTATTTTTGGTCATGAAAAACTTGAAGATTGCGTCTTGTAGATATTTTCAACTAGGATAAGACCACCTTTTGCTATATATATATATATATATATATATATATATATATATATATATATATATATATATATATATATATATATATATATATATATATATATATAACACATCTACTATTTTTTTACCCTAACTCTTCCAACCTCTTGTTCACCATGTCTCTTGATGAGATTTGGCAGCGTTCTAGATGGGTTTGCTGATCTTAAAGCAACCTCGTTGTGCCCCTCCCTAACGGGTCTTCCCAGCATGTGTCCAGGAGTCTATCAGGTGAAGAACAAGTGACGAATCAGTTTGATCGGCTTGCTGGCTAGTCTCACAGGTTTTACCACGTTCTTGCTGCATGATAGGTTGTGTGTGACCTCAGGCGTGCTAGCCGTTGATGGTGTATGATCTGATTCACCGTCAACAGGTTCCATGAAGTGATGCTGATTCATCACAAAAACGTTTATGAAAAGAATCTGTATCTAAAATGTTTCTACAAGAATCTAGAACCTTTGAGCACTCCCTAATTTACACTCGCTTGTCAAGGGGATCTTTCGTATAGCTTCAGTCGGTTCCTTGCTACAGCCAAGCACTATTGCGACACTATAGCACGGATTTCTTTTCATCTCTCTAGGGCAAAATGAACTAGCAATAGGTGAAGCCAGTGAAAGTAGCTTGGACTAGCTCCTCGCTAGGTGTAGCTACACAAGCCAGCAGGATCCACACCAAACGGGATCCTAGTTTCCTTCGACCCTAATCAAATTACTTTTAGAAAAAGAATTTCTATGTTCCCATGACTATCTTATCTAATCGATCCAAAATGTGCAATGTGGAACTTTATTGTTGAGAATGTTTTTTTAAAAAATACTAATTATAATTCTTCGAATGAGAGCATAAACTTTCACAAAAGAAGAAGAGAAACATACCAGCGGATTTTGTCATGGCAACTTGTTCATTCTCAGATTTCTGTTGTACAAAATGTTTTATACCAACAGAAATTCAAAATGTCATCGCACCTTGTATAATCTTGTCATCATATCAAAATAAAAAGCCTGCTCCTAATTAAGCTTTGAGAGGAATGTTAGATATAAAATTGAACATAGGGTGTGTTCACTTCGCGAAAAGTAGTTGAAAAGTTACTGTAGCATCTTTCGTTGTTATTTGGCAAAATTTGTCTAATTATGGACTAACTAGGCTCAAAAGATTCGTCCCGACATTTACAGACAAACTATGTAATTAGTTATTTTTTACCTATATTTAATGTTCTATGCATACGTCGAAAGATTTGATGTGATGGGTGGAAGAGAAAATATTTTGGGTTGGGAGGAGGAAGTGAACAAGGCCATAGAGTGACAATGTCCTATCAATAACGAGATGTATGTAGAACAATGTTTGGGGGGGGGGGGCGTCGAACGTGCAACTTGGCGGACCGGTATATTTGTACAATTCCAAGCCGATAAGGCTGGCTGATATATTTATATATATCCTCTACACGTGCGCCTTCACCGTTCAAACTTGACACGTACAAAACAGTTTAGGGTTGTGTTTAGTTCTGAAATTTGCAGTGACAAAATTCACTGTAGCGACACTGTAACATTTCGTTTGTATTTGATAATAATTGTCCAATCGTTGACTAATTAGGCTCAAAACGTTTGTTTTGCAAAGTACAACCAAACTGTATAATTAGTTTTTGATTTTATCTACGTTTAGTACTCGATACATGTATCGTAAGTTTGATGTGATGATGAATCTTTTTTTTGCATAGTGTACTTTTTTAATGTAACTAAACACAGCCCAGGTGTTTGGTTTTTGTCAGGATGCATGTCATGGATTCCATGCCTACCCATAGAAAACATGAGTTGGTTTGAACACATTGAAGTCTACCTAGATGGCCGTTGCACGCGGTCTTCTCGTTTTCTCACTTCACGTGAGGCTATATGGAGACTAGGGGGGAAGTGTGAGGTCAAGAAGCAGCTGCGCCGCCAGGCCACTTTATTTGGCGAGCTCCCTCTCGGCAGCTCTTCGCCTTGTTTAGTTCCTTCTAGAATTTAGAATTTGGCACTATAAAAAATGAAGATTATCATCACATCAAAATACTGACATATGCATGAAGTACTAAATGTAGATGAAATCAAAAACTAATTGCATAGTTTTGTTATACTTTGCGAGACGAACGTTTTAAGCCTAATTAGTCAATGTTTTGATAATTTTTACTAAATACAAACAAAATGCTACGGTAGCGCTACAATGCAAAATGCCAATTTTGCACACCCAAAATTGGAATCTAGACCAGGCCTCGCTGGCAAGGAAAGCCCTTGGGAAGGACAACGACATCGTTTGCGCGCGGCGCGGTTGGTGCAGCCGTGCAGTAGGAGAACGTCGTCGTGACGGCGAAAGAAAATACCACCGTGCATTTGGATAAAAGAAATTCAACGTTTTTTTAATGATAAACTGGTATGTTGGGATCTAGTGTATAATTTTAGAGGTCCACCAGCTTCAGCTGGGTACCGCTACCGCCGGCTGATATTTTTTTATAATGAAGACATCTAGTTTTGTCAGCATGTCGCAACTTGTCATGTATTTCAACCCTAAATTCCACTATGTAAAAAGAAGATTTTCATCACATCAAAATGCCGGCACATGCATAGAGTATTAAATATAGATGAAATTAAAAACTAATTACACAGTTTTGTTGTACTTTGCGAGACGAACATTTTAAGTCTAATTTGTTAAAGTTTGGATAATTTTTACCACATACAAACGAATTGCTAAAGTGCGCTAAACAAGGGCCTGATAAGAAATCTGGTACTAGGTGATGTGCGACATTGCGACAATAATAATGACACCTATCAGTGTGTCTGGTCAAACTCATGCTGACACGCGATGTGACAAGTCACCCAAATTTCGCCCATGTTTAGATCACCTCAAAATTCCAAGTTTTTTCACTCTCTCTCCATCACATCAATTTTTAGCCGCTTGCATGAAGTACTAAATGTAGGTAAAAAAAATATCTAATTACACAGTTTAGTTTAAAATCACGAGATGAATCTTTTGAGCCTAGTTGGTCTACGATTGGACAATATTTGTCAAATAAGACGAAAGTGGTACTATTCATCAGGTTGAAAAAATCTTCATTCTAAACAAGAGCTTCGTTGCGAGGAGTACGTAGTCCACAAGTCAATCATCCTTGCTTTTGTGTCTTTTTCCTTGGCGGCAGCTTTGACTTGCAGCTTCCAATTAATTCCAAGAGAGGAATCCAACCATGCCTGATTGATGACGACTCTTGTTCTTGTCCCCCACCTCCATTTCGATCACCCAGCAACGCCCAACACACATTGGAATTGAACCAGTGAGGTCCAGCTCGCTCGACCATGGAGGAGAATCAACGACGACGTCACGCGGCGGCGGTTGTACGAGGTGGCGAGGTGTGGGGCGAGGCCAAGAAGCAGCTGCGCCTGGCCGCGCCGCTCGCCGCGGGGTTCCTCCTGCAGAAGGTGATCCAGACCATCTCCATCATGTTCGTCGGCCGCCTCGGCGAGCTCCCTCTCGCCAGCGCCTCCCTCGCCACCTCCTTCGCCAGCGTCACCGGCTTCAGCTTGCTGGTAAGTAGGCAGGCATGCATCTCTGCTTTTAATCTGCACGGCACGGCGTGACTGGCATGGCCATGGCGGTGACCACCGTACGTTGTTGGCAGACCAGACAGGCATGGCGAGCAGCCTGGACACGCTATGCGGGCAGGCGTTCGGCGCGGGGCAGCACCACCTGCTAGGCATCTACAAGCAGCGCGCGATGCTGGTGCTGGCCGCGGCGAGCGTCCCGGTGTCCCTGGTGTGGGCCTACACGGGCGAGATCCTGGTGTGGTTCCGGCAGGACCGTGAGATCGCGGCGGGCGCCGGGAGTTACATCCGGTGCATGATCCCGGCGCTGTTCCTGTTCGGGCAGCTGCAGTGCCACGTCCGGTTCCTGCAGCCGCAAAACGTGGTGGTGCCCGTGATGCTCAGCTCCGGCGCCACCGTCGCCGTGCACGTGGCCGCCTGCTGGCTGCTGGTCCGCAGGCTGGGACTGGGAGCCGACGGCGCCGCGCTGGCCAACGCCGTGTCTAACCTCGTCAACCTCTCCGCCCTCGCGCTCTACATCAGGCTCTCGCCGTCGTGCAAGGCCACCTGGCTGGGGTTCTCCCGCGAGGCGTTCCATGGCATCCTCGGATTCTTGAAGCTCGCCGTGCCTTCGGCTGCCATGGTCTGGTGAGGCGGCCGGGAACACTCTCCATCCCATTCCATTGTCTTTGTACGTTGTGTGCGTTGAGGTCCGTGATGAGTTCCCGTCTTAATTTGCAGTATGGAGTGGTGGTCCTTCGAGCTCCTGGTTCTGCTTTCCGGACTTCTCCCCAACCCCAAGCTTGAGACCGCCGTGATGTCTATCTGGTGTGCTGAAAGCTTAGCTCGATCTCCACTGAAATACTACTTGCATTATTGCTGCTTACAGTACTCTCTGATCCCGGGCTTAGCTTACTAATTTTGTGATTCTTGTAGCTTCAACACTTACGTCTTCGCATTCATGTTCCCAATGGGACTCGGGGCTGCAGCAAGGTCAGTACATATTAGTATTCAGTATGCTGTTAATTAATAACGATCTGTAATAAGGAATTGAACACTTTCTCCCCATGGTTAATTATATTTCTGCGCAGCATACGCGTATCAAACGAGCTTGGTGCAGGACGGCCACAGGCGGCCCGCCTGGCGACTCGGGTGGTGATGCTCTTGGCCTTCTCCCTGGGCGTATCGGAAGGTCTCGTCATGGTGCTGGCGCGCAGTCTGCTTGGCTACGCCTACACCAACGACGAGGAAGTCGCCTTGTACACCGCAAGATTGATGCCCATTCTCGCGGCCTGCACCTTATTGGACTGCCTCCAGTGCGTCCTGTCAGGTACGTCACAAGTGATAAGGTATACCGCCCAAATTAATGTTAGTCATTACATACAGACCCAAGTAAACCTCCATATTAATTAATTCTTATGAAACGTGCTTGAAAAAAAAAGATAAATTCTAAAAATTCCAAACATCTGATGTTTAACATGATAGGTTTAGTCGTCATCGCCACTAATAGCCATGAGAAACACATGAAGCAACCTCTAAATTTTGCATCGAAGGTACCCACCTTTTCTATTGTAGAAGGTAATTCCAAATAATCTCCTAAATTGTATCTAAATTATCCACATCTACCATTATAAAAGATAATTTCAAATAAAACCCTAAAATTTTATCTGGATTATTCACTTCTACCATTACAATATAATTCAGAGTTGCTCCTAAGCTTGCATCTAACTTAACCTGTTTGCCATTATGAATAGTACAAAATAACCATTTTGATTTATATCTATATTAATATAGCAATATATTATGGAAACTAATTCAATAACCACAAAGTATGTTATATCTTTCTAAGTTACACACATACTACTCTAGCATATTACTACACACCACACCAGGTTGACCAAGTAATCATGCATACATTAATCAAGCGTGAAAAATTGTTTCCTTACAAAACCACCTGCCCAGTGATACTGATAGTTCACTTTCATTATATTAATACTCCATAATAATAAATTTTATAAGTTTTTCTTTCAAATATGTTTATATATTTTGACTAAAATATTATTTCATATCAATATTGGTATCTAATTTTAAACACTCTATATTTTTATGAAATAATACTATTGCACATTCTTCAACACAACAAATTCAACATCTCTATGGGAATGGATTCTAAGGCTAAAAGTGATCCTGTAGGATAAACTCTGTGCAAGAAGTGATTTTTTTTTTCTAGGAAGTGAATCAAGAGAAGCTATTTTTTCAACTTCGGACCTTCTAGATCATTTCCAACAACCACTTCACAAAGATAGCATATTGCTTTGCAAAGTTTTTTCTGTATTCAGCCTATATGATACTCTAAAAGCTATGCTAAACAAGCCCTTAGGTATTCCACATTTTTGGACAGGCTCTTGCTATTTTCCTACATTCATGGGCAATATAAACAGCTTTTATTAGTAATCTACATTTTTCTGTTAGTAAATTGCACTCTGCACAAGTAAAACACACATGTTAGTAGTTTTTAGGAGTCGTTGCATTTGAAATTTACATATCCTTCATACTTGAGGTGCAGGTGGTGTTAGGGGTTGCGGCCGACAAAAGATTGGTGCCTTTATCAACCTTGCTGCATTCTATATTGTCGGCATTCCTGTGGCATCCATTTTCGCCTTTGTTTGCCATCTTGGTGGAATGGTATTATGCTTTCTCATGAATCTCCTTCGGAATAAGTTAATTTATTTCTTGCTAGTTTCATAGTTAAAAATATTCTAAAAGGAAGTTCCTGTTTGAATTGAACAGGGTCTTTGGTTTGGGATCTTAATCGGAGTAGCAGTGCAGATGATCTTGCTTCTTTGCATCACCTTATACACCGACTGGAACAAAGAAGTAAGCTGATGTTAGAGCTTGAGTGCATTTAATTCAGGTTCTTTTTTTTCATATGTCTCAAAGTTTTGCTTGTTGGATTTCCAGGTATTGAAAGCAAATGACAGAGTTTTCAGTTGTCCTCTTCCTGTCGACGACAGGATAACATCAGGTTGTAACGAGCGGGGAAATGGATGTAGTTTTGTTGGGAATAAGGATGATGCTAATGGAGCCATTGAGCGGACAAAGGGTTTGAACAAAAGTTGATGGCAATAATCCTGGTTTTCTAGTCTATTAAGATTGGTCGTAGGCTGGTAATAAGTAGCATCAAGTGGAATGTAAGGCTAGAATGCCAAGAAAGGATAAAAAGGTGGTCGATGATTGGTGTAGATTGTTTGATCAGACAATGTCAAACGTAGCCTGATGCAATCTCTGTAACATTGCCCCTATCTCTGATGTAAATCTCCCTGTATATCTTGTACTGATGTAACTGGTGCCTTAATTCAATATAAAATCAGGTGGGGAAACCCCCCTCCGTTGAAGCTTTCAAAAAAAAAACTTTGTCTTCAGTTGAAAGCAGCAAACCTTGGGGGTCATGGGTTTCTTTTTTTTCCCAATAGGTTCAGCATTTTTTGCGTGGTCTTGCTAAGCCAAGAGGATAAGAAAAAAGAATGTAGATCCGTTGAAAAATAGAGATGAAAAAAAACCCCCAAAGAACCTGGAGAGCACATAAGGCACAAATTTCAAACTTGGGAAGAATCAAGAATTCTAATGTTATCACCATGCATTACACAGTAGATATTTGAGGTATTGAACTGAAAGTGACACAAATAGATTTTCATCATCTTGAATTATTACTCATTGTCGTAGTGACACAAAAGTTGATGCATTTCCAAGGATGGCATATCCCCTTGCATTCCGCCTCTGTATTTCCACAACCACCACGGTACCCTCAACAGCACCAGCACGCGTTTCCGGTGGAACCACCCCCCCCCCCTCCCCCCCCCGCAGTTTTGCCACCTTTCGAAATGGCATCCTGGTTCAAGTCCTTTAAGTGTCTCAACACCGAGTGCATCCATGACTCGGCCTGTACGTCAAATGTAAACAAGCGAAAGCATCAATTTACTGATATAACTAAAAACAAATGGCTGTAGAATAATAGGGTGGAATCATATTAGACCAATAAATTCAATATGATTTAATATGTACTTATTAGGCCTTGTCCAGATGTAGTCGGATTTGCATCAATCCACATGTGTTGGGATGGATTGGAGTGAAACTTAAACTAAATTCTACCCTAATCCACCTCCACACATGTGGATTGAGATGAATCCGACAACATCCAAATACAGATGAAGGGAAACATGTATCTATACAAGCAAAGCATTGAAAATATACTGTATTGAAAATTCGGGGTGAGACATAGGAAATAATCATATAATTTACTTACATTGTGCATGATCTGCAAATAGTCCAAGCAGAAGCAGCGAAAGCAGCACAAGTGCATCCATTTTCTTGGTATCCTTCATGTAGGAATGCGCAAGGCAAGGCTTCGTGCGCTTCTTTGGGAGAGCAACGCTGCTTGCTTGATCTATACAGATGATTCATATATATATAAACGGTAACTAAAATCACAGTCACAGCCCGGTCATGCATATTTGATTATTAATTGATTTCTTTCTATTTTTGGTGAAAGGTTTCACGGCCTTTTTAACTACCTGTGGTAAATTTCCTTCTATTTTTAGGGGAAGTTATCAAATAGTATACTAATTCACTACGGAGGTTAATAATTTCCTGACATTTTTAACCAGATATTAAATTAACCAGTTCTATTTTAGGGAACGTGTAATACAATAATATTAATTGCATATGATGCTGTAGAGGTTCTAGATGAAAAATTAGTCGCCAGACGCCAGAAGCTTTCAACGAAAGCTCGGCCAGCCCGGGTTCGATCCCGGCGCCTGCAGTATTTCAATGCAAAGTGCATGAGAATGGGGAGAAAAACTCCTCGGTTCAAAAAAAAAAACGCCAGCTTGATAGAGAACTTGCTGAAAATTTCTTTCCAGCCTGGCTGACAGCAAGACGAAAATTGCCCTCCAGCCTGGTAGAGAGCTTAGACAAAAAAAAATGCCCTCAAGTTCTATTCCGGAACTTGACACATCGATGTGTGACCTGGTAGAGATATCTCCAGTTTGTTTAATTTTTTTTTCATGAACATGCTTTGCATGTTGTCACACCCCAAATTTTATATTTTGGGTTGTGAATAGAAAACTCTAAATAAGATAAAGGATTTAATTTTTTCTAAAATTATCTAAGGTTTAGATAAGTTATTGATTATTGATAATTTGAAAAGTGAAAAGTGCAATTTTTCTAAAAACTTTGCAATTAATTTAATATGTTTGTTGAATTGATGTCTTTGCATTGATTTAATTGTGTGAAAAATGAATTTATAAAACTCGTTTAAGCAACGAATAGGTTTTGTCATATTTTGAAAATAAAATATTTGGTTGAAAAATAAAAATATAATTTTAAAGCTATGTTTAAAAGTTTCTTGTTTTCAAAACTCAAAATGGTTCAAATAAGTTTCAAGCTTTTGTTTTGATTCAACATGTTTAAATTAAGCTTCAAAACGAATTTACAAAAAGGAAAAATACTCTCTCCCCCTCTCCCTCTCTCCCTGGGCCAGTTCTGGCCAGCCTTGCCCTCCCCCGCAGCTCCCTCTCTCTCTTGGGCCCGAAGCCACTGGCCCACCCCTCCCTCTCCCTGCGCTAGAAGCCACCCGCCGCACCTAGGCCTTGGCCCGCTCCGCACAGCAGCGTAGGCCATGCCCCTCTTTCTCTCTCGCTCTCTCTCTACATCCGGGCCTCGCTATCGACTCTCCCTCTCCCTCTGCCAAACGGGCCCCGCCTACAGCGCCCACAGCGCACCGCCTTTCTTCTCTCTCCCGCTGGCCGCTAGGCCTGCATGTTGGGCTTGTCTCCCTCCTCTGGTTGACTCCCCTCTCGGCCTTTGCAACATAGCCGCAAACTAAGCCACACAGAATGAGCCCACCCCGCGTTTGAGCACCACGCGGACCTGTCCCCTTCCCCCGCTTCACCCTCGCGAAGCTCCCCTCCTAGTCTTGCGCACGCTGGGTCAAGGCCGCCATGCATGGATGGCCCGCTTTCGAGCTACGCGGATGGCCAATCCGCCCTAACCTTCACCTAATAAGAGCCGCCCTCAAGCTCATCTCACAACGCCACAGCTGCATCACCTCTCCCCGAACTCCCTTCGCTCCTCTACTAGGCTCCAATCACCGCCGCCGCCACCATGGTTGACCTTAGGCTCGAGCTCCCGATCTCCTGGCCCGAGCGACCACTTGCCCCATCTCCTCCTCTATTGGAACCACAGCAGCATAAAGACATCATGCCTCCACTCCACGACATCGATTCGAGCAAGAAACACCCTTCCCCACTCCTTGTCTGAGCTCCACCTCACTTCGCCATGGCTACAAGCCGCTGCCTCTCTGATCTCCTTCCCTGCCGCTACCCTACACCGAGATCCCCACTAGAGACTTCTATGTGGCCTCCTCCACCTCCTCCGATGTTCATCGCTGATCGTCGGCCACCACCGCCCACATCCCAACAGAGCTCCGACGAGCCGCCGCCATAGGTGCTCCCCCACGTGGCCACCAGAGGAAGAAGATGCTCCCTCGGCCATCTGATCTGAGATGTGCGGCCCAAATCTTCTGTTGGATTAGGGGCGATGACATGGCAAGGAGGTTCGACCATGTTGATGACATGGCAAGAAGGTTCGACCAACATGGTCGAACCTTCTTGCCATGTCATCGCCCCTAATCCAACAAGAGAGCGCCGCCTGTCCGGTCTTCGCCACATGGCAGGTCAATCTCTAGTCAGCGCCACCTTACAGTCTAGCCCCTATTTTTCATCCAATATGGTGCATAGTTCGCTGAGTCTACGCACTCTTTCAAGCTAGACCCTATGATCTATCTTTAATTCTATTTTAGCCCAGAACATACTTTGTTTTTGTGAAATGATTTTTATAAATGTGTTTAAAATGAATAATGATGCCATTACTTATGTTAATGATGTCAATAATTAGTTTTTGGTTAACAAAAATGTTTACAAAAAATATTTATTTATTTATTTTGTTTTATAAAATTAATTAATCATGTTATAATTCCATTTATGATGTCATTAATATGTTTTACTAGATAAAATAATTCTAAAAATAGCACCTTTTGCAAATACATCTTTAAACTTTATAAAATATTTTTGAGGTCCAAATAATTTATATTTTGGTCCCTAAATTGAGAAGTATTTATAAATAAATCCTTTTATTTACAGTTTTGCCGCCTGAATCTTCAAAAGTTCGTAACTTTTTAGCCGTAGCTCCGTTTTACGTGGTTCTTGCGCTCATGAGTCTGTAGAAATAAGCTCTACACGATAGCAACCATTTATAGTATGTTTTCTTATGATTGATGTACTATTTTTAGGTTCTTTATTATGTTTGATCCTATTATTGTTGTCTCTCGAAGAGAAGATGTCCAAGGTTGTTCGAGAAGAAATGTCCCAATGTTTGAACAACTTTTTGAAGGCAAGTGTCCTTGACCATACTTGCACCTATATTTATTTTGTTTTCTGTTAGAGTAGTTAGACCATTAGCTGCTTGTTGAGTCTAAATTTGAATCCCATGTTAGGGTTTACTAGAACTTGTTCTATCATGCTTGAAACCCGGTTCGGATGGGTAATTATCATGCTTAGCTTGTAGTCTTGGGATGGGAAGGTTATAATTTAATCTTGATTAATGATCTATGCAACCTTGGGTTGGTAATCTTTTTAGCAACATGGTGATTAGGAAAATCCGGTAGGATGGTTGGTCTGGGTGGTGGTATGTTGTTCGAATTTGGGTAAATGTTTTCTGGTGAAAAGTTAGAAATGGTAGAATGGGTTTGTGCTAGTTCCTACCTAGATTCTAAGGACCGGTTCTCAAAGCCTGTAACTTGACTTAACAACGCAATCATGAGGCTAGATGGGCTCAACCTAGCTAATTAATTAGTTCCTCCAAGTTTTGGTTTACATTGGGTCGGTTTATGTGGCACAAAAGGGGGCCTGGGGTCTTTGACTTATGTACAGGGCAAAACCTAAGTGGAGGAGTAAAACATACTTGGAGGGGCTTTGTAAAGGCCTTTGTAGTGTGACCCTGCTAAGCACCTAGGTAGTGTGAAGCGTGTTGGGGAAACATGACTCATGGTGAATGTGTGCAACCGCTGTAGAGTGTAAAACTGATATATGAGTCGTGCTCACTGTCAAGAGTGGCTTGGACTTCTTCTTGATTAGATGGCTTTGGTTCCTGGTTGGGTGATTCCCTTGGTAAGAGAATGGGTGGTTCAATTGGGAGCTTGGATGGAATCCAAGTGTTGGTTTGGTTTCTCTGAGGAGATGGTGGTTTCACCTAGTAAATATGTGCTAAGGAATTAAGGTAAACTAGAATGTGTCGCTTAAGTGCGTGTGTCGAACCTAGTAAGCCTTTCCTTGTGTTAGCCCTCATTTCATACTTTCCTACACTTGCGGAGTACATTTTGATGTACTCACCCTTCTCTTTGTTCCCCTGCTACTCCACCTAGCTATTCATACTAGAAGATGGAGTACCCCTTAGACACTTGTCATCATCCCGTCTAATATAGTATGACAAATGTAGTGACAAATAATGTGGTCATAACCTAGTGACAAATGGGCAATTGTCACTAAGATTAATGACAATTGGGTTTGTGAAAACCCTAGTTTGGTTTTGGATAACTGATGAATCCTAAGTGAACTAACCCTTTGCTCTAAGTGACATGAGATAGGTTGGTTCACACCAAGTGATAGAGCTAGATGGCACTCATGTGATGGAGATAGCCCAAAAGATTGTGATCAAGTGCTCCAACTTGGAAAAGAAGAAAGAGAAAAACAAAATGGGTTCAAGGCAAAGGTATAAAACCTAACGCCGTTTTGTTTTGTCGGTCAAGAAAAAGTAGAGTGCATGATCAGGTTTAGGATAGATAGACGTACTATAAAGAGGGAAAATCTTTAATTGCATTGGTTATCTAGTGCCACTAAGTGTGAATCTCATTTGCATATACATTGCGCTTAGTGACATGGTGAGATGCATGAGAAAGCCGGAGAAAATGTTTTGTGAAAAGCTATCTCAAGTGCTAAAATTAGTTTGGTGACTTTGGGAAGAGATATCACTTGTTTTAGACAGGTTGTGCAGTCTAACAAGAAATTCCTGCTCACAGGACTCGAACAACATGCTTGCCACGGTTTTGACCCCATGACACATGTTTTATTTTGATGTGTTGCTACTGCTACTAGCACTAGGATCACATCGGCCTGATCGGCCGATTGCCTCAGACTTCAAAAGATTATCTCTCCTTGTTAGTTGAATGGTCAAACTAACTAGCATGCCTGCGAATCTGCAAAATCGACGGGACCTGCACTAGAGCTAAGCATATATCCCAGGCCATTGTTTGACGACGAGGGATCTCCATCGGCCAAGTCACAATGGGCCGATGATCGAGATTTTTTGGCGTCCACAGATGAGTGGGTCTTGATCTTCTCTACCCTTTCCTCTCTCTCTAGGAGCCAATCACCTCAAAGAATCACTAAGCTTTGGACAAAGGTGGTTGGGAGCATCAATGGAGGAGAGAGAAGCTTGGTTGGTCAAATGGGAGTGAATGTGGAAGAAGATAACCCTTGGAGGAGAGAGGGAGAGGTATAAATACCTCCCCAGCTCCCACAAAATGGTCAATAGACAAAGCGCGGAAGCTCTGCCCATCACACTTGTAGGCTCCATGATGCAGAGGTTTCGTGTAGGCCAGGACAGAATAGGAATGTAATGCTCCTGACATTTTTGTGTACACTGGGTATTTTGATGTGTTGATCTATAGGTTATGAGCACTTGTATCATCCTAGCTTACCTTTAGCATCCTCCTTAATAGTACGACTCATCCTATACTCAAATTCAAAAGACGTTACATGGGAATATTCTGGGGCAATGTGAAGTTACACTTCTAAGGACGTTACATGGGAATATTCTAGCGTTACTTGAGAGTAGCAAGGAGATTTGGCATAGACTTCAACCACTCTCCTAACGTCATTAGGGCTTCAAGCTGTAACACCCTAGGTGTTAAGCAAAAAACTAAAACTAGTCATGTCATCATTATGCACAATGCACCATGTTTAGTAGATCACCATGTGATGCATTCAATAAAATAATATTTAATTACTTTGTTATAATGCATTGTTATGATGTAATGAGCTCAAATCAAAAATCCTTTCAAGGTACTTTGTGACCTTTTATTTTTGAATTCCATTAAAATACTTGTGTTTTTCCCTAATAAACTTGGGAGTGTAATTAGTGTAATTACACTAGGAACAAGTGTGGGGCATGATCCCAAGTCCAACTAATTAAAAATGGAGTCCCAACTTTGAAAGTACAATGAAATTCCAATACTTGAACTCTTTTGATTAAGTGTGGAATGGATTAATAAGTTCAATTTTGGGAGCTCAATTCAAAAGAATTTTGTTAAATAACTTGATCAACTTTTGGCACCATGTGTTGACACAAAGTTTATACTTTGGAATGGTGAAATTAATGGAGTGGTTTGTTCATTAAGTAATCACCAATTAAATCTCTAAGAAACTAAGTTGTTACTTTTGGAACCTACTAGTGAAACATGCATGTTTCAGCTTTGAAACATGGATGTTTCATATATAGCCCTAATATGATCCTACTCCTATATCTTGCCCTGTTACTTTTTAGTTCTTGGTCTCTTTAGCAAAGTTGTAGTTTAGGGCTTGAGCAACAATTTTCATAATTGGAGTATCTCCTAATTCCATCTCTATCTTGCTCTAATTGACGGAACAAGTTACAGTTTCTACTGAAACATGGAAACATGGTTTATGTTTCAGTTCTCTATTTCAAGGAGGAGCAGCAGCAGCTCACCACCTCCTCCTTGCCGCCCACCGCTCGGCCATCATCGTTCACGCGCGTGAGGCCACGCAGCAGCTCGCCACCGCCTTAGGAAGCAGCTGCTGGCCATCTCGAAGCCGCCCGTGACCCCTCCTTCCTCCTCTTAAGCACCAGAGCGTCGTCTCCTCCTTTCCCCTGTTCGCATCCATCGCCACCGTGGGAGCTCAAGCTCCAATTCACCCTTCACACTCCACCATTCTCAAATTTCATTTGTCACCAAGTTCACCACAACCCCGCGTCCCGATTGAACCCACCAGAGCAACCTCTCCCCTGTCGGTTTAGCCACGCGAACGCATCTTCCCCATCGGAGATCACCGCACCGCTGTGAGCCCCCTCTATGTGGCCGGAGCACCACAGAGTCTCCCCACTCCATCTTGTACTCGTTTCCAGCCTTTGTTATCATGTTGATGCTCATGCTCGCATTTATTCTCTCAGTGCACATGTAGACATCTCGGAACGCCGCCGCCTTCCCTGGTTCATGCCGCTAGAGCTGCTGTCATCGACGACCACTGTCAACCACAGTCTTCCGGAGCCAACCAGCCGCTGTTTCCATCTTAGGGTGAGCTCTTGAGGGTACTCGTCTGTTTAATTTTGATGCTATCGCGCCCTATAGGGCGGAACACCTAATCGTCGTCGTGCACCACCCCGCCATGGCCGCGGTGAGTGACCTTCGCGCTCGAATTCATCCAATTTACCCCTTGGACGGGTACGCGAGGTAGAGAGGAACGTTCTGACGCTCTTAGCAGCATCGGAGGCATGCTCTGGAGCGAAGCCGACCTCATCAGAGTTTCGCCAGGCCGCCATGCTCGCTAGTAAGGAGCGGTGGTGTTCTAAGTTGTTTGGTTTGCTAGGAGAGGGCTTAGTGGAGCAGAAGGGAAAGGAATAGGGAGATAGCACAACCGAAAGAGCCACCGTTCATTGGAACTGTCATCGCCGTCATTGCCATGTCGCTGGAGCTATGGGTGCGCTCACCACCGATCACCGAAGAAGGAAAAAGGCATACTAGGGAGTGTGGAAGGGAGAGGCGATGATAGATGCATCCTTGGCTTTGTCAGAATGTTCACTGACTGTGAACTCTGGCCGGCCAGAGTGCCCTCGCCGTTGGAGGCGGGAGCAGAGGAAGGGAAAAGGAGAGAGCGAGCCGGGCCAACTCGGCCTTGGGTCTTGGCCTCGGTCTGGGCCGGCTCGGGCCAGGAGGAGAGAAGAGAGAGAGAGAGAGAGAGAGAGAGAGAGAGAGAGAGAGAGAGAGGAGAGAGAGAGAGCAGCTGGGCCAAGGCTACAGCTGGGCCGCCAGCATCACTGGGCCAGACCGAGAGAGGTTAAGGAAAGAAAGTTTTCCTTTTCTATTTTCTAAAAAGTAATTAAATAAGGAACGTTGTTAATTCCATAGCTAAATAATTAATAATGCTAAAATTGTGAAACTTTGTGAGTAAGCTATTCTTGGTATGTTGAACATAGGAAAAATATAAATCTAAGAAAAACAGTAAGTTTTGGATGACTAAAAATTACAAGCTTTAATTAAGAAACGTAAATTCCATGATTTTTATAGCTTAAAATATAACTCCAAAATTCATGAAAATTTATGAGCAACCTTAATCTACTGTTGTGAAGCCACACAAAAAGTTTGGTACTGTTTTGAGTTAAAATAATTGTTTCACTTAAGAAGGCTTGGTTTATGAATTAATAAAAGTATGAAAATGATTTCAAAGATATCATTAAGATGATGATGTGCATGTTTGGATTGATTGTTGACCTTGGAATATTTTACCCTACTATTCCAAGGTAATGGAAATTGATTGATTAAATGTATGCTTCTTCATGATAGTCTCTACTTGCTTAAGATAATAAATACCTTTCCATTTATGGGGTGTTAATAGTTGCTATAAGAGAAGTATTTAACTTGCTTTTAAGTAAATGATAGATAAAAGTTAATGAACCTGTTTAACTCTTAGATGCAACCTCTTGGGTAAAAAGTGAAATGTTTTATGATAACTGCTTGTAACTATACCGTGAAGGAAAGTTGTACTCAAGTAGATAAAAAAATGTTCATCCTTTCTAAATGTCTCTTTTATGTTATGACATGTTAGCATCATCCTTAAGCATGCATCCTCTTAACGTATAGTGAACGAAAGCGGAGACCCATTAGTTGAGCAGACCTCTGAGGCGGGTGTTCACTCAGAGGTTTTTGAGTTGGAGAGTGGGGTTAATCTTGAAACAGTTGACAACCCTGACACTGCAGGCAAGCCCTGGAGCATAAACTGTTCCTTGTGTTTTATAAAATGTTTATCACATAAGTCTTACGAATGTTGTATTTAAGTATCAGAAGTTGTATGATAAACTTTGTTGCATGACTACCTTGTTTATCCTTACTTACCCATGGTACCTATGTTTAAGTAATATTTGTTAAAATGCTTAGCGTTGCTTAGATATAAATGCTAGAGGTAGGTTTTGCTAAAGTTAAAGATGAACCTGAAGTATGAGGATGATCATGTTTTATAAATCTAGACCGAGCGAAATCTTGGCTTGCGCCTAGTATGGATCTGGACATAGTGGCTCCGCCTGTGTCGATCAAGGACCGATCGTTGTAGAGCTGTCTGTGATCATGACTTGCAGTACTGGCCACATACTCCGGTAAGCCCAACATTTGGGCTATTCTTGTATGGGAAACGAGAACTGTGCACTGAAAGTGGAGAGATGGCGGGACTATTGTGTACCCATGCTTGTGAATGCGTCAGGCTTGAACGATTCCAAGAGGTGGGATACTGGCTCTCGGGTAGCGCTGGACCGATTCTTGTATAGGAGGATCCGAGTGAGGGTTGATGTATGTAGGCACGGGTCTGGGCCCAAATCTACATATATCGTGTGGTGAGGAAACCCCAGCTGGGCCGAACCGATTCAAATCACCGTTGCTTCTCGGTGAAGAAGACTCGATCAATTGTGCTACATCATAGTTAATTAACTGGAACTTTAGTGATGAGATCATATTGTGGTGGTTTATAAGAAGTGCTTGGACTTTAGAATAGATGCTAATAATAGTGCTTAATATTAAATTGAAGTATAAAATTTGGAAAGTAAGGATCCACTTTAGTGCAGTTTTCCACAAAAGTGGTCTTGATCTTGACTCACCGTGATTCCCCTTACCTTGCATATCCTTGGAGTCTTTCCTATTCATCGATTAAGTCTTGTTGAGTACCCTCAGTACTCATTTGTTAAAACCTTGTTGCAGGTGAACAACATGTGCAGGCTGGCACTAGCCTCTGCTATATGTTGGTTCCTAAGGAAGAGTCCCAGCAGTGAGAGTGTCGAAGTGCACCCTTGGGTAGGGTGAAGTCCTTTTGGTGATGTAATATAAGTACCTCTTTTGCTACCCACTGCCTGTATGGCAAAACTATGGTTTGTAATAATAATGGTTTACAAGAACTTAATACTGGTTTGTAAACTTATGTTATTGTAAGACTTTTGATGTACTCTGATGTAATAAATTTGTATAATTGTTGTAATCCTGCAATGCTACTGTAATTGATCCTGCTCGAAAGACGAAACATGGATGATTCGGGTTTCCTGAGGACACCCGACAGACTATCAAGTTATAGGGCACTCATGTGCTACTACTAGAAGTCTAGAAGATAATTGTGAGCACGTGTGGGCCATATGATTCAGATGGTTCTACCACACAACCAAAGGGGACCACAATCTAACGGTCTCCAATGGTTGTGGTGTCTTGGCCTAGCCCTGGAGTGACGAGGGCATCTTCTGGGGCCTCCCTATCTTTGCAGCCTTCACCAAAAACCTTCACCCCTATAAAACAAAGCTTGTGGTACCTTCTTTTGGTGCGCTGGGGAAATGGCAGGGACAGCGTCGGTGAGGGTGCTCGTGAGGCTACCCTTGAGGCATTTCTGAATTCCTATGAAGGTCTAGGTCTAAGGATACAAAGGGATAGGGTGTTGTTGCGAGGGCATTCCCCCAACAATTAGCGATGTCAACTCATTGTTTCACATTGGTTTTTCAATGCCTCGTCTGAAACATGTTCTCTGAATCACTAAAGTAGTAGAATTACTGATGTGTTTTCCTTGTTGAAACATAATCAAAATGTGCGTCTGAATGTTATTTATCTGTAGGAGTCAACCTAGGTAAGTTATCTAGATGTATGCCTATTTCGTACTTCATTTTTAGTCAAACACATATTGTAGTTTTTCTCTAAACTGATATGGAGTATATAGTATGCTTGCAATTGCCAACACACCTATGTAGTATTTTAGCTGAGGGCAAACTAAACTTGGTTGCGTGTATGGTTTATGTTTACAGACTAGCAAATTGATGCATTTTTTCTCGAACAACGTAGGAGAGCTGCATGTCATTTCATTAAGATAGAAAAAACACAAGTATAAAGAGTTAGGCAAAAAATTGAAGCGAACACGAATGCATACCCACATCCAAACAACCCCTAGAGGAAAAGGCTCATCATAAAAAAATAGAATAGGCTTGACCAAGGACTCCTAGGAAAACTAGAGAACTATGAAGCTGGTGACCCAGCGAGGAGGTCCTAGAGCTTAGAAGCACGAGCCCAACACCATATGGTGCTCTCTACAGCCACTGTTTGCTGGAGATCCTAAAGGTTTGGCTGCAATCCTTCAAACACACCTGAGTTTCGATGCTTCCAAATCTCCCAAGCCATAAGAATGATAAGGGAGTTTAGCCATTTCCATGTCTCCTTTGGCACCCCTATTATCACGCTCCCCACTAGCTAGAGAAACTTGTTGTCCCTAACACACATGCTACAGCAGCTAGGTTTAATCATTGTAAACAAAAAAAACAAACCTGTCGAGCGAAAACACATGAGACTAGCAAATGTTGGGTTGTTTCCTCAGCTTGGTCATAGAACGGGTAGGTGGTCAGATGAGGCAATCCCCACTTTTACTTTCGTTCTTTTCACAGTTGAATGTCTCTGATTACACAGAATATTTTATTCTTTTGACAGTTCACATGGTTTCCACATGTTCTTACTGTATTTTTCTTGACACGATCTAGTGGTTGATGGCTGAAAGCTTCTTTCTAGTGTGTGGGTGAATGTTGTTCCTTCGTGAGTGTGAAACCTAAAGCAACGTAGAAAAATGGTAATGCTCTGTCTAGGACGTTCGTCCGTTCGGATGGATGGCCCATTGGCAGGCCATGATGCCCACGAGGCTCTCTTATCCACTCCTATATTCACTCTCCTTTGGGCACCACAATTTCTAAAAAAATTATCACAGCGCCACGACTATGCTCCGCCACGCCTCTCACCCGCCTTCCTCTTTGCCGCCGCACCCGGCCACATCCCGCGCTACTCCGCTCCCCGCGCCATGCCCCAATCCACTTTGCCCATCACAGAAGGAGAGGCACGGGAGGCCTGTGCCTATGCCCCCATCTAGCGTGCCTGTCAGCGGGAAGGGGAGGCATGCGTGCCGCGTCTAGGGAGTATGTTGGACTGTTGCTCTAGATGTCCCCCTTACCCAAGCTTGCTGGCTACTAGAGTTCCCCACCAGGTAGGTTGTGATCGTTGTTGATGCTGTGTTTCAAGTGTTCCAGGCATTTTAGACTTATGTTTCAAGTGTTTCATCCAAATGTTGCAAATAGATCTAGGATGTTGCATATGTTGCAAGCCTGTGTTTTAGGTGTTTCAGATGTATGTTTCAAGTGTTTTATTTGGATGTTGCATATGTTACAGTGGCTCTATACGCGTGTTTCACATGTTTTAGACTCATGTTGCAAGTGTTTCATCTAGATATTGCAAAAGTAGATCTCAATGTTGCATATGTTGTTATGACTATACACGCTTGTTTCAAGCATATGTTTCAAGTGTTTCAGATGTATGTTGTAAATATTTCATCTGGATGTTTCAAAAGTAGATCTAAGAGAGCACATGCTTCATCTGTCGTAGTCGCCCTACTACTGCTGCTAGGAGTGCCATGTGGGTCACTGTGCGAGTGACTGAGGCCGGTGGACACCTCCGCAGCACGCATTCGCAAGCGGGGTAGGTGACTGGGACCCACGTGGGGCCTAGGATGGGCACAGGGCGCAGGATGGGGTGGTGGAGTGCGTGACGGGCGCGAGTGAGGCATCTGGACGTGGAGGCACTAACGCTGGATGGGATGTGAACTTGAGTCTTGGGATGCAGTGCGGGATAACACGCGGGAGCTGCATCCAGACATCCGGGCGCTAGCCCTTCCGTTATAAAAAGGCTACATAATTCATTTGACACATTCTATCACAATATTGTACAACAATTCAATGCTACAGATAACCTATGATACTGTATGATGAAATCATGTTGATAATTTCATTCATCAATCTAAACATGTAAAGCTATTTCATTCATCAATCTAAACATGTAAAGTTGATGTGGCACTCGAGGAAATTATAGGGGTCTATTTTGATCCCATGAATTGAAATAGATATCTAGAAAGTGTTTCTCAATTCATTATTAGATTTACTTTCTAATTTCTCCCAATTTCTCAGAACCAAATAGTTCCTACGATGAAAATATACATAGTGCATGTTTGGTTGGTGGCCAGCCCCTAGCCTGGCTCCCTAGGGCTAATTTTGGCCTGTTTGGTTGCCTATAAGTGCTCTAGCGCCTGGCTTGGGCTGGCCAGCTGTACACTCGGGGCCTGGCCCAAGTGAAACGATGGAATCGGTCGTTCACGCGGAGCCTGGCTTGGGCTGGCTCCTCCCGTGCGTGGCATGGTGGGCCTGGTTGGCTACCCCTGGCCATCATATATAATCATGAGTCTCACCACCTGGCTAGGGTTCTATGGTACTGTTCACTCATCTCCATCCACGTCACCGCTCACTCGCTCGCTCTCTCACTGTCTCGCCCCCTCCATCTTCATCTACCTCCTCCCGACGCTGACGGTGACCACCATGGCGTTGCTGGTAAGCCACGTAGGTCCCTGGTATGCGGCCTGATTCCCCTCCCACTTGTGTGTTCATCTTTGTGTCTTCTTGTTTTTGATTCGAACACTACATGGGCTTTTCTTTTGATTGCGTAGCTGAACTTTAGGGTTTGGTCGATGATTGTTGCAGATCTAGGAGGCTCACCTCTAGGTGTTGTAGCTGTTCCTTTGGTTTGCTTAGGGCTTACAGTCATACTGCTGCAATGTTGTCCTATTTTTTGTACCCCACATCCTGGTTTAGACTCATGTCGTTGGGATCCATCAATTTTGTACATCACCCCTAGGGTTTGGTAGATGATTGTTCTGGATCTGGGTGGTGCACCACTTGGTGTCACAGCCAGTCCTTCGATTTGGCTAGGTTTTGCCTCATATCGATGCAATGTTGTACTAATTGATCTCCCATTTCCTATTTAGCATCATGGAACCTTCAACTAGGCATCATCAGCTTATCATTAGGGGTGCAACCTTGGTTGTAGTGATCAGTGCTTGGATGTTTGTGAGATTCAGACGCATGTCGGCCTCTAGGAGAGGAATTACTTATGGCCTAATGACTGCTAGAGACCAAGAAAGGGCCAACAACCTTAGGTTCATCTACCACAACGATGATCGTCGTTGTGTGGAACTTCTTAGGATGAGGAGAGCTCCTTTCTTCTAGCTTTGCAACTTGTTTCACAATAGGGCTTGCTCAGGGACAGCATAAACAACAACATTGAGGAACAAGTTGCAATGTTTTTGCTAGTAGTAGGCCACAATCAGAGGTTCAGGGTTCTAAATCCCATCTTTAGGTGTTCCCTAGAAACTATCAGCATGTATTTCTAGGAAGTCCTATATGTAGTAGGTGAATTAAGGAACGAGATGATCGTGCCACCCTCTTCTGCAGTCCATCGGAAAATTCAGAACAACAGGAAGTGGAATCCTTTCTTCAAGGTGGGAATAATTACTTCACCTGATTCATACTGCACTGTAGGATTGCCTTTTCATGGTGTTTTATTTTTTTAGGATTATGTGGGTGCCATTGATGGTACTCATGTGCTTGCTAGAGTACCTAAAAGGCATAGACCAGCTTTCATGTGCAGGAAGCACACAGCCACTCAAAATGTCCTAGCAGTTGTTGATTTTGATCTGAGATTCACTTATGTCTTGGCCGGTTAGGAAGGGTCTGCTCATGATGCCCGCATCCTGGTTGATGCTTTGGAAAGAGTTGATGGTCTTAGGGTACCACCAGGTATTACCTTTTGCATTTACCTATCAACCATGGTCCTTTAAGTCCTCACACTTCTAATTGTTCTCCTCTTTCCTTGTGTCTAGGCAAGTTCTTTCTTGTAGATGCGGGGTATGCTGTCAGGCCTGTAATCTGTACTATGTTTGTTGTTGGAGACCTAACTTTTATTGTTCATAAACTAATTCTAAAGTTTTTGTGCATCCTTTACTGTTGTATTGCATGTACTATTTAAATTTGTGTTAGAACGAAGAATGGGGATGGTTTTCACATTTTTGGGGAAGCGGTTCACATGAACCATGGGGAGGAGATCCAAGAGGTTCAAGAGGTTAACCCAGCACAAATAGGGCAATGGTGTACCACCTCGTCTCATTTGGACCCCACTGATGTTTGCCCGTGTGTTGGAGAAGTTCTCTAATCTAGTGGCTGAAGGAGTGAGGACTGACAAGGGTTTCAAGGACTTCCATGTGAATGTTGTTGCCAAGGATCTACAGGCCTTCACCATGCAGCCAATGACTGCCACATAGGTGTACAACCACCTGCGCAAGTGGCATACTAAATGGGTTAAAGTGTGCAGGCTGAAGGAGCCGAGTGGCATAAACTGGGATGAAGACCTCTACATGATAACGGTGGATCCTGAGCATTACCATGGCCATGTTAAGGTACCATCAGAATTGTTTTCAAGTTCCTTCCATTAACTGTTACTGCAATGCTTCCTAACTATTAACAATTATTCCTAACTATTTGCTCCCACTTGTTCAGGATCACGCTAAGGATGCTGAATTCCTCAACGTGCCTATTGTCAATTACCAATCCATGCAGACCATCTTCGGTTCTGGTGTTGTAACTGGGCGATTTGCAATGGGAAACAATGAAGCTCTAGGCCAGCCATCTAAACAAGATACCATCAACCTGGACACTGATGCACCTGCTCTAAGCAAAGAGGATGAACCAGCACATAAGGAGAAGCCAGATGACAAGAAGCTCGGCAAGAGGAAAAGGGGTTTGAGTGAAGAGGAAGTAGCCCTAGTGACTGGAATGACAGAGGTTGTCTGGGGAATGAGTGCAACTATAAGTGAGGGAAATCACTAGGAGGTAGCATCAAGGATTTATGAAGCAATGATGGGGTGCCCGAACTTTGCCAAATAGATGTGAACATTACTAAGCATTTTAGTTCAACATGACTAGCTTGCATTAGCAAGCATCTGAGTTCAACCCATCCTAACATTTTTAGTGATAGTATGCTATACAAGATAAGTGCACCATTTAATTTTCACATTCTGACATGGGCATAATCAAAGGATCAGGATCGCAGCCTGACAGATTACCACAAACCAAGTTCTAGCCTAAGCACCACTGCTAGCTTTCACACCATCAAGCTAACAGATTCAGTCATAGTACGCTTCACAATCAAAAGATCAGGTTCCCAGCCTGACAAGTCACCACATACCAAGTTCTTCTGCATCCACGACTCATGTCAACTACTAACTCGACACCACTACTAAAACTACGAAACACTTAGCACAACATCAAAACAAAAGGCTGCCATTACCATCTGCAGGTCCTAGGCATCAGTTGGTCTTGAACAAGATGGCCACCACCAGGAACACGATCACTCCAAGCAGGCAGAAGACCAGGTACATCATCTTGCTCTTGTCCACAGCAGCGAGGGCAACCTTCCTATGGTATGTGAAGTAGACGCGCTCAACAACTCGTTTGGTGCGGTTCACCTGCTCCTGCAGCTCAACCCTTGCATTTGTTGCGATGTCATTGCATCGGATAGCATCAATCAGAGCTTCATTTGCAGTGGCCTCACAACGCCTTGTGACCTTGAGCTCCTTCCACAGTTCCTTCAAGCAGGCTTGAACCCGTTCTGGCCAGGGTTCATCCATCCACTCCATGAACTGGCACTGATCAGCCTCATCCTGCATGAGTCAAAGGTTACTACAACTGAGTAATTCCAAATGTGACAAGTGTTTCATTCAATGAGCAATTAGATGCAAATGACAAGATTTGACAGATCAATCAATGATCGATTGAAGCACTAACTAGGGTTGGATATCGAGCCAACCGTAGTTTTTTTCAAGCTTTTTTAGAAATTAGTATAATCTTATTCATCATTATTTCCTGCATTGTTTAAGACCCAACTTCATGACGAGCTTATCGAGCCGAGCCTAACGAGCCGAGCCGAAGTTGAAAGTCGTTCCAAATCAAGTCATTTTCATTTTAAAAGATAAATGAGTCCAATCGGAACAATTTTGTACCGAGCCAGCTTAACGAGTTTTTTTTTCCAGCCCTTGCACTAACCTACATTGGGCAACCCAAGAAGCGCATGCCCGTGTGCTTCCCACCCCAAGCTTTCTTCATAATGGCATGGCGACCATGTTCACACTTGCAAATCCTCACAACATGCATGTCGGACCAATCGGTCACGTGGACAGCCAGGGATGATGGAGTCGCTCTAGTCCTACGAAGAACAGGGGGAAATCCCAAATCGATCAAAAAAACCAGCACTAATGTGCATCTATTGATCACACCTAGGGTTTTCCTCAAGAATCCAACACAAATCAGTAACTATCCTAGGGTTTCTATAAACAATCGAGCACAAATCGCCACCTATCCTTGAGACCTTCAAAGGCAAAAATGGGTTTTTGGCATTCCAACTAAAACCGTAGGGGGGAGGGGAGTAGGACGGGAACGAAAGTATACCTCGGATATCGCGTTGTCGTCACTGCCGCGGATCTTCGACGAGTCGGCGGACTCCCCGTCCTCACTCCTCGCCGAGTGGCTCCTAGACAGAGACCCGGCGGCCGATGAACAGAGCGGAGACGCCGAGTGCGAGGCACAGGTGCAGCCGGAGACACCAGTGCAACGGCCCAAAGCGCGGCGTACCTCCAAGGAGTCCGCGGCAGCGGCGTTGTCGCTCATCGCCGCGGGTGGGATGGCTCGCCGGCAACGGCTTCGAGGGAGGGCTAGGAGGCGAGGGGAAAGTGAGAGGGAGACGAGGGGTCAAGGGGCGGTGAACGAATGGTGGTGAGCGAGCTCGTGGGTGGCCAGTTCGTATTTATGGACGGAGTAATGGGTGACGGGGTAAGCACACCGATTGAAGTTAGGGGTGAATGGACTGAGCTGTGTACACCAAACCAAACACACCCTTGGCTACACTAGTACAGCCAGGAGCTCATACACCCAACCCAACAAAATCTGAGCTAAACCAGGCCAACAAAAGATGTCCAACCAAACAAGCCCATGTTAACCAGACCATCTAAGCCAGAAAACCAAAAACACCACAGAGACTGGCCTTTCCCCGCCAGAGCAATTAGCATGCTCAAATATCACTGTATTCAATGTCTGTATTGAAGTTGTTAGCTATTGGATGGTCTGCTAAAACTAAGGAATTGTAAGAATTGCTACGGCGAAGAAAACGACACTTATATACAAGGCACCATTGTGCACGCCAGGCAGCCAGGGTTTGTGTTACGGTTCATCTTCCATCGAAGTTATTGCAATTTGTGCAGGAAAACATGAGTACAACACAAAATAGAGCGCGACAATTAAATTGTAATCTTACGAGGGTTTTACGAGTAGCAGTTGGAAGTATGACAAGAATTCAAGAGCATAGAGAATACTGCTGGATACATTGGATGGAAGACGTCAAGCGAATCGGGATCCAAAAAAAGATACAAGATGGAATGCATGGCAACAGTTGAAAGAGAGCTGTACCTCGAAACCGCACACACACGAGGTCTAATATTATATAGATGTAAGACGCATTTGTTTACTTAACACGGCACTACGCTGCTTTCAAAGATACATCCCTGGAACCTGCAACAACCCATGCAAGAATTGCAAGGAAGATGCTTTCTGTTGTTCACTGCGGTTCACAGATACAAGAACATAGCATAAAAAAACCATAAAGACAGACACTGGCACCAGATGTAGAAGCTGTTTTTTAACCCATAAAACAACTTATCGTTACTGTTGTTGGATCCCATGATGGACCAGTGAACACTTCATTAGAACAATGTCCCTTCTGGAGGCTGCACTAACTTTCGATTCTGCGAGGCAGCCATCTCTTTCTTGAGCTGGGTTAGGATGTTCTCCATTGTGTAGTCTCGCTGCCAGTTTGCTAGCAAACCAAACTTCTTTGGATCAACCTACATGGATGTACCAATAGGAAAATTAGTTGCATGAATGCATGCTCAGTTGCTCACACAGGAATGACAAAGACAGAGAAGAGCGAGGCAGTAATTACCACTCCCGTCTCGTGATTAACACATGTCATGTTGATTCTTGAGTGGAACCTGACAGATGGTGGCTTCTCAGGATAGTCCTTGTCACAAAACAATTTAAGCTGGTAGATGCGACCCTCATGTACAGTCTGACAAGAGGGACATTGCAGAAAGTGGAAATAAATTAGATAGCCAAGAGAAGTAACTCTATGGAAAAGACTCTGCGCTGTTAGAGAAGAGCGCCAGATGGTTGAATATTCAATGATTTGCTACATGCCCCAAGCAGTTTTCTTGCTATGTGATGTAAAAAATGGGATATCCACAAATTTATTTATTCATATTTCAGGAGGAAGAATCATCATGGTTAATCATATATATGCATTAATCTACAACCACTGTTGTCACCATCCTTTTCTCCATGCTATTAAAGGTTGAACAGCAATGATTGGTTGAAACGATTTAATTAGACATGGTACAAATAAAATTTAAGGTTGCATGCGGGTGTTGCAGCAAAGTACTAGTAGTTGAAAGTTGAGCATGTCTATATCTTATTAAAAGAAAGGCACAGCAAAGCTCAAGAGGATGAGATTGTGCTCACATTGTGAGGGCCGATGATGGTACCAGTCCATGACCGCATATAGATGTCATCTGCATCATCCATTCCATAGCTCACTGTCCCATCACCAATGCCCTTCTCTCCACGCTCAAGCTCTTCTAATAGCCTGAAGTTCCGAGGAACTGCATTTTTTATCATTTGTCAGTTATGCAAGCAGGTAATGCAATGAATTATACTAGTAATCTACTAAATCAATCTTATATGTTACAAAACAGGAAATGAGCCTAGCTCAGTTGGTGAGAGATATGGGCATACACCCCCCACTACCCAAGCTCAAGTCTTCTTTTTGCACAAATTTGGGTGTCTATATCAATATTTGCAATGCACCTAGTTCCTCCTATGTTGTTTTAGTTTACTGTAAAGACCTTTTGATATAAAGCAACAAACAACACTAATGAAAAGCATTGAACTAAAGTAGAGTAAAGACATGGGCAAACATAAGGAAGAACAAGATGACTGACACTCAACCTATATGCAGACCAAAAAAAAAAGGAACAGAACACAAAAGTAACCAAACAGGGGTTTAGTAGTCTTAGAATAGATAACATGTCGATATCTTGCACGCATCATTCTTTGTGCAAATCAGTCTGCATAGTTCATTTGAATGAGTGGCCTAAAAAATGAAACAAAAAAGAAATATCACAGCTCATTTTTGGATTGTATGGAAACATTTTATTCCTCAAAAGAAAACAAAAAAAAATACAGAGGCCAGGCAAAATCATCTTCTGGTATGTATTGCATAAATAAAGATGGAAAGCAGAACCACCTCTCCTACAAGGAAAAAAAAGGAACAAAAGAAGTATAGGTTGCACTAGTTATCTCCTATTCATCCGTTGCTCTCGTTTTACATGTGCATGTGCTTTAAGAAAAGTGAGCTCCATTTTGAATAGAACAACCCTGTAGTAAACAGAAAATAATACCAGGCTGATGAAAGCACCATGGCAGCACAAGGATGACAAATAGATCCACTGTCAGCCTTCATGCAAAAACTCAACCAAGCAAAAATTCTATCAGTACAGCCATTTTCATGATCAAGAGAATGCATTGCTTCTTTATTTTCTCACAAACTCAAACGGTCCAATTGCGATGCTACCACAATACCTAACCCCCAATCTCCACCCCTAATCATTTATTCATGCAATATGAGCTTTAATTCATTAATTAAAGTATATCAGGTACGGACTTGCACAACTGAGAAAAGAATCAGGAAACCAGAGCATTGGATGCAAAAGGAAACACAATCAGGAAACCAGAGCATTGGATGCAAAAGGAAACCCTTAGTAGTGCCAACGCACCCGCTTGATTCCCCTCGAAATGCTTAAAGAAAGAGTGAATTCAATCAATCCGATGTCCCTAGCAAAATTAACACCAGTTCTGAACCAGTATAAAGCATTCATAGGGCTGTTAATCTTGCATGGAAGTAGGACCGGCCGATTCTCTAGCAGTTAGTCCAACCCAGCACGAATAATAACACATCTAGGTTATCCACGCTACAGTATCCAATCGAACAATCGGTCCAACCCAACCCGAACAATAGCACCACACATGCATTCCTCTCCAGCCATAGTCGAATCGTATCACCCAGGGCGCAGATCGGGGCACGCGCGCCCCGCGCAAGGTAGACCAAAGACCGGATCGGATCGGCAGATCCACGGCAGGAAAAAAAAAGGTGGGGTAGGTTACTTTACCGACGACGCTCGATCCGGCGCCGGAGCTTCCCAGCGTCATCGCCGGTGGATGGATCGGCCGGGGTAAGGGAGGGAGAGGGTTTGGGGGTTTCGCCCTCGGGCAGGATGACGAGGAAGGAAAAAGCAGCGGCTGCGCACGAGCAAGGCTGGGAGGGAGAGACCGAGAGGGCGACAGGGTTTGTTCGCTCTGATTCCTCTTGTTGGGCTTCAGGTTTTGTTATTATCAAATCACGGCCGGGAGACCGTCGAGCGGCAATCAGCTGCTGATGTTCTCATTACATTTTTTATATTCTTTTCTCACTCAAATAATATATGCCATTTCAGCAATGAATAATTCGCCCCAAATGAAAAGCAGCGGCAGATAAATCCATGCTCTTCATCATCTCTTAGCTCTGTTTTTATGCCTTATAATCTATGCTAAACATTTATATCCTCTATGTTAACTGTCAAATATGAGGATGAAACAAGGAAATCACATGCAAAGATCAAGACAAAAGAGGTTGATCTCATAATTATTTTTTTTTGCAGAAATAGGCTTAGCCAGCTTCTCAAGCCAGCTAAAATGGTTTTTGGCGCTTTGTTAAAATGCATAATGGACTCCACCATTATCTTCCTTTCGTTGAGATGATCGAAAAAAATATGAATTGTCCAGTTGCGGGATGAAGGAAATATGAATTTTTTGGGGGCTGAATCATCTAAGTTTCCTAAGCAAAAAATCTTTTTACTTTTCGAAATTGAAGAATGGGCTATACCGTTGCATTCCACTCATCAAGCTAATCAGAAAACATATATAAATTATCTAATTTAGAGTTCGGGTGGAGAAATTATGGCCTCCAGAAGATTTTTTGCCCTAGAGCAAAAAAAACGAGCTTAGCTAATTTTTCCGGTTTGAGCCCAAATCATGATTTTCGTGTTGGGAACTCCTTGGATCTCGTTGAAAACTTGGAAATTACGTGTGGAATAAATTTTTGATTGAATTAAGATCACTTCCTCTATTTATATGAAAGAATCATGACCGATTATCGTCAAAAACATATATCTACCTTACTTTTTTTATCTTCAAACTCTAGCTTTTCCCGAGAGTTCTAGATATTTGTTGATGTTCTAGATGGTCTTGTAGATGGTCTTGCCGATTCTAGGATAACCCCGTTGTGTGCCCTCCCGGATGGGTCTTTCCCGAGAGGCATTCGTGGGCTTTTTGGGCGAAGAACGAGCACCAACCAACCTCGCCTTTTGGACCTCTTTCCCATGCGTATGTAGGCCATGTGTGGCCTTAGGCGATCTAACCCCTACCAGTGTGTGACTTAAATCAGCGTCAACACACTTTTCTGGGCGACTCCAGTGGAGACGAAGCAAAACAGATTTACTAAGATATGGCCGATGGAGAGCCTTTTGTCAATCGACTTCCTAGGGAAGTTCACAAGATGCTAGAGGAGAAGCGAAGGCATGAGTTGCTGCCGATTTGGAGTATGCCCTGACATGCTTCAAGATGGACGAGCAGGGAACTGTCAAGAAGATCAAAGATGTCAACTTCGATCCTCTTCCTACTGCATCTACATATGATGTAAAAATAGATCAATCTCCCTCTAGATCTAGTATTACACATGATGAGTTTGCTAAGATGATTCATAAGTTTTTTAAAATCTCTGTAATCGATAAATTTAACAAATTCATGGATAGGTATAAGAAAAAGGAGGAAAAGAAGTCTGAATTTTTCTATATTTTTCTCATGATGCCTTTGTTAGCAGATCGATCTTGGTTGCTAGGCAATCTCAATATGGGATGTCGTTTAGCTTTTGCGGGAGACAAACAAGCTATGCATCGACAAGGCAACCCAAAATTGCCTATTTGGTGTCTAGAATCAAGGGGGCCAATTATTTAGGAGGGTTTGGTATTACTTTACCATTGGCTACCTTTGTAACACCCCAGTGTTACGCAAGCATTTAGCATTGCAAATCATACGCAAGATACATCATTGCATTCATAATCACATGTGAAGTAGAGTGCATCTTGAGTTAAAGCATTTATGTGGAACATGATTGTTGCATATAATTGTTTAGAATTGTTTCACCCAAATTATACTGGTTAGGCTACTAAAACATGTGTGGCTATAATTTTAAATCACCTAGAACTAGTTAGTACAATTTTTGGAGCAACTTTGGTAACCAAAGTTTTGTCAAAATTTGCTTTTAAAAATATTATTAGAAAATGGTCAAAAACCCTTTCTATTTAGCTTTTATTCTCCAATTCAAAATCTGTTGGGAATTTGGAGTTGGTCCCTTAATAAAAGTTGTAGAGAATTAAATTCTAAGCAACTTTTATTTTTGGGCCATTTTTAGAAAAAGTCATATTCTTGCTCAAAATGGGATTTTAAAACTGTTAATTGAATTTATTTGAAAATTTATTGGAAATAAAAATGGAAAAGTCATTTCTTACTGAATCGGGCCGCCGCTTCCCTTTCGGCCCGCTGGCCAAAACGGCCCGGTTCCCCCCCTGAGCGCGCGCGCCCGCGGCAGCTCCACGGCCCAGCCCACGCCCGCGCGGCCGTCTCCTTCTCCCGCCCGCGCGCCTCGTTGTCCCGACCGCGGCAGGCCGCGCCCGCCGCGTGGCGAGCGCATGCCGGCGACGCCGGCCAGATGGCGCCCCGGTCGCCCTCACCAGCGCGCGCACTCGCCACTACAAACCCGCCCGCAGCGCCTCGCCCTTCTTCTTCCCTCTTTTCGTCTTGCTCTTTCCCGCGCACACCGGCCGCAGTTCTGCCTCCGCCACTGCGCGCGCCATCACCGGAGACGCGCGTTCCGGTCGTTTCGTCTCACCGTGAGCCGCTCCATCTTGCCCCAGGCTTCTCCTCCCTCTGGCGCAGCCCACGCTCACCTCAACCGCCCGTGGTAAGCCTTCCCTTCGTGGGAATCGCTCACCGGAGTTCTGGCCGAGCTCGCCGGAGATTTCGGCTCCGTGGGCTACTCCTCTCCGCTCCACCTTTTTCCCTTCTTGCGCACGCATCTTGTTCGCCTCGACTCACCGGTGCTCGAGCACCTTTCCGGTGACCAGTCCTCCGAGCTCCGTTGGCCACCGCGTGTGTGCCATCGAGTTCGCGAGATCGAGGTGGTCCGCATGGTGACCATGGCCTGGCCGGAGGCCTCACCGCCGGCGAGCTGTGGCCGCAGGCGTCTCTCTCCCTCTCTTTTGTGACTGACCCGTGGGGTCGCGGGCCCACATGTCTGTCTCGTGTGTGTTCTCTGGGTTTATTTCTGGGGTGCGTGTAGCGCTTGAGCGGTCGGATTCAAAAATATTTAAATAAAATATTTTTCCAGAAAATAATAAAAGGCTTCTAAAATTCATAACTTGCTCATTTTGGCTCCAAAAATTGTCAAACAAATTTTGGTAGACTTCTTAGGACCAGATTTATGATGCAAAAATATTACATGTCAAGTTTGAAATACTTTTCTGTAGGGTTTTTATTTAATCACTGAAATTGTTGTTTTCTTGATAAATATGTAATAAATCATAGAAAGCTCAGGAAAATATGGTTTCAATTTTGTTAATCTTTTTGGGTAATGTACTTTCGAGGAAAAATATGTTCCATGCATGTTCTGTAGAAAAAATTTTATATGTAGTACAAGTGCTTATTATTGTTAATAATTGTTATTTTTGATAGAGAGGAAAATATAAATAAAACATGTATATAATAATTTTTCTATAGTGATTGTTTATTGTGTAGAATGTAGAAAAAATGCTAAATCTATTATTTGATACTTTTTATAGTATAAATTATTTTTATGCTCATTTTTAGGCCTTAGATTGTTATTTTTGTGTAGGCAGTTTTAGTACTCCAAATGTAATGAAATTTTTGTGGCATGCTAAATTAGATGATAGTAAGCCACTGTAATTTTATAAGATTTTTCTATGCTACTAAAAGAAGTGTTGCTATTCACACCTAGTGTCAACTAGGGTTTAATTAACCTTGTTAATGCAAGATTAGTTGATAAGATTTGCTTTGGTGTATCTTTGAAGTATCTTAGATTTCTGGGGTGACTTGGCATGGTAGAGAATGTTTGTAGTTGTATACGAGTACATGTTCTTGGATGATGTGGACTACCTTGTAGAAGAGTTGTATTTCCACTTTATGCAATAAAGTAAACATGTTCATCTACATCCCATTCATCATGATAATTACATGTCATCTCTGCAAGGCACCTAGGCATGAGCACTTATGCATTTACATCATACAGGATCGCAAGAAGTAACTCCGGTAGCAGTTCCCGAGGAGCCAGAAGAGCAGCCCGAGGTGCAAGAGCAGGAGGTGTCCGAAGTCGACGAGGAGGTCGGTAAGGATCTTCCAGAGTACCCCGACCACCGCCCGAGCTCTTTCGAAAAAGGCAAGCCCCGGAGCATTTCTCTCCCGGTTTGCAAATATTTTATTAATGCTTTACTTTAACTAATGCATTACGTTTAGGAGTTGTTTGCAACCATTGCTGTATTATAACTTGTTTACCCTCGTTCTACCATATCCTTGTGACCTTGGTATTCGCAGTCAAGAAATGCTTAGCTTGCTTAGACCGGTAGAAGTCGGGTGATTTCCTGTCACCTGCGAGCTATAGGTGGTTACCTAGATCTGCTTGAAAAAGTATATCATCTTAGAATAACTAAGTGTTAATATGAAATTGAGACCGGACAGAGACTTGCAGAGTTTTAGACTGTAGTGTTTTTGGTCTGTGTCGATTAAGGACCGACCGTTGTTGGGCCTCGAGTCATGTTGAACGCATACCTTACATTTAGCTGGCCGAATAATATACCTTTCGACCACAAAGCTAGGAGATTATTCGGGCCGAGTGGATTGCCCGTAACGCACTGTACCGGAGCAGGTGTGGTAGGACACGGGGGCATGATGATAAGGCCAAAGAGCAGTCGGGCGGCCTCCGGGTACATGTAGTTCCTGGCAAACTCGAGACTTACCTAAATAGTTGACTCGGTGACTAATATCTCACTTTAACGGGTGAGTGAGGTTTGTGTGAGGAATAAATTACCAGCTGGTTAATAATCGATTCGAATCGCCATTGTTTACTGGATAGTGAACACTTGATTTGAGTTACTTCATCGTAGTAATATTGATGGAATACTTGGACAGTTATATGGAATATGACATGATGGAAGTTGTTAATGATCATTGGTTATCCTTACCTGTTTAATTACATGTTACTCTAGTACAGGTGCAAATGTAGTTGACAGGTTAATAAAGATTTAACTTGATGCAAAACTTCTAAAAAAGATTCTTTAAATACTAAAAATATCTTTTTGCAAATGAGTCGGCTACCCTACCATAAATCCGTTGTGATTTCACGGACTACCGGGTTATACGGGCTTAAGTTTGCTAAATCGTCTGCTTGATGGATGATTTTCTTACTTAATTTCGTATAATTGGTCGATTCTGTTACATCTGGTATCAGAGCATGGTTTAGCGTGTTACTATTCACAAGTGTATTTAAAACAAAATTATGTTTGAAAAACATGATTTCTAAACTAAAAGTGTGCTAGTGGTCATATCCTTTATGTCCAGTTAAGAACTCTAGGTGGCTTATTTAAGTACTGACTTGGGGTTCTTGACCATATTTCTCTTTCATTACTCATACTGCGTGCTATTGTATGAGTGTCATTTAATTGAGTGGTAATGTATGGATCAGCTGCCTCTACGCCTCGATAAATATGAAATGTGAGAGTATGATCGGATACACCGCCGATCTAGGGAGAGTGCTTATATGATACTGGAGTAATTACATGTTCTACACATGTTTTTACAAAAGTATCACATGTGTGGTTGTTCCGTCCGTTGAGGCGATGCCATCAATAGGACGATGTTTTGGGTAGTTACTACCGTTGTACGTGTATCTGGGAATTCGTGTAGAGCGTGTAGGTAAATTTACTACTTTTATGCATTCATGGGGAATTGGGCTAAAATGAATTTTCTGCAGGTACATAACAATGTTTCTCGTATAGAACGTATTAGTTACGTATATGAGAGATCGTCTGTATGTCACCGAATTCATCGCTAGATATTATTTATTTCATAAGTTTGTGAGAACGTAAAAAATGTACATACATCATATTGCTTGTGCATTTTCATTCATGTCATGCATTCCTCCCCTTATAAAGTGATTATCCCCTTTTGATAAAAATTGTATGAACTTAAAATATGTTCTCACCGGATAATCAAAACTTTTGCTACAGATGGCCCGTACGAAGCAGACTGCCCGTAAGTCCACAAGCGAAAGAGCACCCCGACACCAGTTGGCCCTGCGGGAGCGCCACAGCACGGACACCTTTCTGAGCGAGTTTGGCATGGCAACCTTGCTTTGGAGAGTGCTCCATGATGTGGGGTACCCGAAGGGTCAGGAGCCGGTGTACTCTTGGAGTGAGAGCCAGTTAGCCGAGGATGGACTTACAGTAGTAGAGATCACAGTCCCTGCTCTTGGTGATGCTCCAGAGTGGGATGGTTGGCACTTGGAGTTTGAGAGATGCACTCTGGTTGAGGGTGCAGAGGGAGCAGCTTTCCGTGTCATTAGGGACATAATAAGCAGATTTTCTAACGAGCTGGCAGCAGCCTTGGCTGGCACTTTTCCTAGAGATGATCCTCGCGATGCTATTTGGGTGCAGCCGCAAGGAAGTGCCTTGGTCAGAGGCCCAAACGAAGGATAGGCTAGCGACAACCATGCTATAAGTGCGATGTATGCAGCTATCAGAGCATACCAGGGTCTTGAGTGTACCTATTGGACGTTGACTGGTTTACGTGGTGATGATCGGCTCAAAGCAAGAAAACAGAAGAAGAAGCAGGCACATACTATAGCTAGTTTGTAGGAGCAGTTGGCTGACATGAGCTTGCAGCGAGACCAGGCTCTAGAGAGAGGTGATAGTGCTCTGCAGCGGGTGTATACGTTGACTCAGGGCAACAACAATGCAGACCGCATGATTGGACAGTTGGTTTAGGAGAGGAATGAAGCCTAGAACGAGAGGGACCTTCTGAGGCAGAGGGTCGAGGAGCTAGAGGAGTATAACATCAACTTGCATAAGGAGTTTCACGCGCTTTACAACGGGATTGACCCGTATACTCCTCTAGAGCCGTCGGTATGGACGTCGACGACGACGAGGACGAGCCTGCAGTTGCACCTACCGACGACGACGACGTTGCTACTGATGGTAGCGATGGTGACGTCTCCAACCCCGACAATGGCCCCGAGGAGTAGGCTAGTTGCTTTGCGTTAGCTACTAGACCCTGTCGCGATGACCTTTCTTTTGGTTTCATGTATCTTGATGTATCTCGTTTCGAACCTTGAGACTTGGTAGTATGTTGGAACTTGGTTGGTCATGCGATATCTGAGCGCATAAAAGTCCAGTGTGTGTATGCTGGCAACTTGGTTATGTGGACGCGATGTTTGCATTCAAAGTAATTTAATTAGTGGTGTTGTTTTAATTGGAATACAATTATTATGCCTCTGTTTTATTGTATGACTTGTTCTCTCCAATGAATTCAGTACGGCATAATTTTTTATTCACTCATAATTACTATAGTTTCACTTAATCATTACTTGTTGCTAAAATATGCAGATGGTAAACACTCGTCGCGCCACATATGAGGCTGCTGAAACTAGTGGTAATGGTGCCGGGGCAGGTGGGGGTGGTGAAACCAACGTCAACCACAATGAGCCACACCCGGAACCACATTTGCCGCCTCCTCCACCGCTCACTATAGAGGTATTCTTTGCACAGTTTCTTGAGAAGTCAGCGCAATGTCGAGCAATCGCAGAAGAACATAGAAGATTTTCTGCATACCATTGCCAACAATGTTTAGCGCGGTAACAACCAAGGTGGTGGCAATGGGGTGAATCAGTATAGCAACTTTAAGGATTTCATGGACACCAGGCCACCAATTTTCAAGGAAGCAACAGAGCCACTTGATGCTGAAGAATGGATCAACACCATGGAAGATAAGTTCCGTGTGTTGAGGCTAACTGAAGTACTAAAGACAGAATATGCTGCACATCAGTTACAGGGACCAGCAGAGATGTGGTGGAAGCATCATCGCACCACCTTCCCTCCAAATGCCTAGATCTCATGGAGAGAGTTCACTGAAGCCTTCCGTGGAGTTTACATTTCACCAGGGCTGGTCGAGATAAAGTTAGGAGAGTTCTTGGCTTTAAACCAGGGCACCAAAACCGTGACGCAGTATTTGCATGCCTTCAACAACTTGTGTCATTATGCTCCCGATATGGTTGACACAGATGTTAAGAGAATTGCTAATTTCAAGAGAGGGTTAAGTCTGAAGATGATGAAGCATGTGGGTATCAATACCCGCGCCAGATTCAATGACTTCATCAGTGATTGTCTAAAACAAGAGAAGAATAACAATGCATACACTGCATCCAAGACTCGCAAGAGGGCCTTTGAGTCAGGACCATCACAGCCAAGAGTCCTCACTGCTAATCATTCTGCATATCGTTCGTCTGCACCAGGTGCAAGGTTTAGGCCACCACAGCATAAAACCTAGAACTACAAGGGACCGCAGAAGCCGTACAAGATGGTCGTGCCACCAACAAAGACAGCCGTAGCTGCAGGACAGGGCAACTCTAAGGGAGCTATAGCATCTGCTGGTACAGTGAGGGGACCCTACTACAATTGTGATTAGCCATGCCACTTTTCAAAGTTCTGTCCTTACCCGTCCAGAAAGAAGCAACAGACCTATACTGCTCGGGTACACTACACCACCGTGGATGAGATTCCTGAGGGAGAGCCCGTAATCGCTGGTAAGTTTCCTATTAATCAACACCCTGCAGTTGTTCTATTTGATTATGGATCATCGTATTCTTTTATGAGTCAAACATTTGCACGGTAACATGAAACAACTATGTACAGAATTGAGTTATGGTTACCGCATAAGTTCAGCGGGGGCTGATGTTTTAACCAATCAGATGGTTAGAGGGGCAACCCTTGAATTAGGTAGTCGAAAGTTTCGAGTAAATTTGATAGTTATGCCTGGACTAGTTCTGGATGTCATCATAGGGATGAATTGGATGAAGGATTGGGGAGCAGTTATAGATACTGGGAGTCGGGTACTTACCCTTAAGGATCCCTAGGGTGAGGGTACTTTTCAGGTACCATTGCCCAGAAGAACAGACCTTGTGAGTGTGACATGTGCTATGGAAGTCATTCCTATTCATCAGATTCCGGTAGTGTGTGAGTTTCCGGATGTGTTCCCAGATGAGTTATCTGGTCTTCCGCCAGATAGGGATGTTGAGTTTGGGATTGAGTTGATCCCCGGGACAGCTCCAATTTCAAGGAGACCTTATCGGATGCCTCCGGATGAGTTAGCTGAGCTGAAGAAGCAACTAGAGGAATTGTTGAAAAAGGGGTTTATCTGACCAAGTAAGTCTAAATGGGGATGTCCTGCCTTGTTTGTGAAGAAAAGGAAAGAGGGTACTTTGAGAATGTGTGTGGATTATAGGCCTCTTAATGCTGTAACTATCAAGAATAAGTATCCTTTGCCTCATATTGATGTTTTGTTCGATCAGTTAGCCAAAGCCAGAGTGTTCTCCAAGATAGATTTAAGATCAGGTTACCATCAGATAAAGATTAGGCCATAAGATATACCGAAAACCGCCTTTTCCACCAGATACGGATTGTACGAGTATCTTCTTATGTCTTTTAGCTTAACAAATGCTCCTGCATACTTTATGTATCTGATGAATACGATTTTCATGCCAGAATTGGACAAGTTTGTGGTTGTGTTCATTGATGACATTCTAGTATACTCCGAGAACAAGAAGGATCATGAAAAGCATCTGAGAATTGTCTTGACCAGACTTAGAAATCATAAGTTGTATGCTAAGTTTAGCAAGTGTGAATTTTGGTTGAAGAAAGTTCCTTTCCTTGGTCACATTCTATCAGAAAATGGAGTTTCGGTAGATCCGAGTAAAGTGCAAGAGGTTATGGATTGGAAGACACCAACCATAGTTTCGGAAGTTAGAAGTTTCTTAGGATTAGCTGGTTACTATCGCCGTTTTATACCAGATTTCTCGAAGATTGCCAAGCCAATGACAAGTCTGCTACAGAAAGATCATAAGTTTGTGTGGACCGAGGAGTGTGAGATAGCTTTCCACACCTTGCGGAAACTGTTGACCACTGCTCCAGTTCTAGCGTAACCGGACATTGAGAAACCTTTTGATGTGTTTTGCGACGCATCAAAAATAGGATTAGGCTGTGTCCTTATGCAAGAAGGAAGGGTCATTGCTTATGCCTCCTGCCAGTTGAGAAAGCATGAGATCAACTATCCGACACATGATCTTGAACTTGCTGCCGTAGTGCATGCATTAAAAATTTGGAGACATTACTTACTTGATAATGTGTGCAATATTTTCACCGGTCACTAGAGTCTCAAGTACATCTTCACCTAACCAAAGTTGAACATGAGACAACTAAGATGGTTAGAATTGATCAAAGATTACAACTTGAATGTACAGTATCATCCTGGAAAGGCCAATGTAGTGGCAGATGCTTTGAGTAGAAAGTCATATTGCCTGAATGCACAACCTTTGCTCGAAGATGGTTTCAATCTATGTTACATAGTATTCAGATTAGTTGCTCTTTGGAGAATATGATAATAGAAGGCCAGAAAACCGACAAGAGGTTATTCCACATCAAAGATAAAATTAAAAAAGAACCATCCAAGCACTTTAGAGTGGATGAACAGGACGTGTTGTGGTTTGATGACCGTCTTGTTGTTCCCAAGGATCGGGAGCTTGAGAATAAACTTATGGATGAGGCTCACCTTTCTAAGCTATCTATCCATCCTGGAAGTAGCAAGATGTACCAAGAACTGAGACCTCCTTATTGGTGGACAAAAATGAAGAAAGAGATTGCAGCCTATGTGGCCAGATGTGACACATGTTGTAGGGTAAAAGCCATTCATATGAGACCTGCCGGATTGTTGCAACCTTTGTCCGTACCTAGTTGAAAGTGGGATGATATAAGTATGGATTTCATCACAGGTTTGCCACTACTCAGAAAGGCTATGATTCGATTTGGGTAATTGTGGATCGTCTTACAAAGACAACTCACTTTTTACCTGTCAAGACATATTATCGACCACCTTAATATGCCGAGAAGTATATTGCTGAGATTGTGAGATTGCATGGTATACCGAAGACTATAGTGTCTGACAGAGGGTCACAATTCACTGCTCACTTTTGGAAACACTTGCACAAAAGATTGAGAACTAGTTTGATCCGTAGTACTGCCTATCATCCTCAGACAGATGGTTAGACCGAAAAAGTTAATGCTGTTCTGGAGATTATGTTGAGAGCCTGTGTGTTGTCTTCCAGGGGTTCATGGGAGTCATGGTTACCCTTGGCAGAATTTGCTTACATAATAGTTATCAAGAAAGTATCAAAATGGCACCATTCGAAACTCTGTATGGCAGAAAGTGTAGAACACCACTAAACTGGATCGAGTCAGGAGAAAAAAGATATTATGGTATTGACTTGTAGAAGAAGCCAAGAAGAAAGTTCATATCATTCAGCAAAATATGAAAGCAGCTCAATCACGTCAGAAAAGCTATGCGGATAGAAGGAGGAGGCCGCTTGTGTTCGAAGTTGGTGACTATGGTTATCTGAAAGTCACGTCAATGAAGAAGAAACGGTTTGGAGTACGCAGAAAGCTCGCAGCCAGATTTATGGGACCATACAAGATCTTGAAAAGAAAGGGTCCAGTAGCTTATAAGTTAGAGTTACCTGAGACAATGGGTGTTATATTCCCAGTTTTTCATGTATCGCATCTCAAAAAGTGTTTGCGCGTTCCAGAGGAAAGAATCGAACCCCGAGGCATAAAGCTCAAGTCAGATTTGGTATATCGTGAGCAACCAGTTTGAGTTTTGGACTCTAAAGAGAGGGCTACTCGAAACAGTGTGGTAAAAACATATAAGATATAGTGGAGCCATCATGACGAAGGGGATGCAACTTGGGAAACGGGTGAATATCTACAAAAAGCTTATGATGATTTTTATAACAAATGGTTCGTAACCCAAATCTCAGGACGAGATTTTTATAAGGGGGAGGGTTGTAACACCCCGGTGTTACGCAAGCATTTTACAATGCAAATCATACGCATGATACATCATTGCATCCATAATCACATGTGAAGTAGAGTGCATCTTGAGTTAAAGCATTTATGTGGAACATGATTGTTGTATATAATTATTTAGAATTGTTTCACCCAAATTATACTGGTTAGGCTACTAAAACATGTGTGGCTATAATTTTAAATCACCTAGAACTAGTTAGTATAATTTTTGGAGCAACTTTGGTAACCAAAGTTTTATCAAAATTTGCTTTTAAAAATATTATTAGAAAATGGTAAAAAACCCTCCCTATTTAGCTTTTATTCTCCAATTCAAAATCTGTTGGGAATTTGGAGTTGGTCCCTTAATAAAAGTTGTAGAGAATTAAATTCTAAGCAACTTTCATTTTTGGGCCATTTTTAGAAAAAGTCATCTCCTTGCTCAAAATGGGATTTTAAAACTGTTAATTGAATTTATTTAAAAATTTATTGGAAATAAAAATGGAAAAGTCATTTCTTACTGAATCGGGCCGCCGCTTCCCTTTCGGCCCGCTGGCCAAAGCGGCCTGGTTCCCCCCCGAGCGCGTGCGCCCGCGGCAACTCCACGGCCCGGCTCATGCCCGCACAGCCGTCTCCTTCTCCCGCCCGCGCGCCTCGCTGTCCCGACTGCGGCAGGTCGCGCCCGTCGCGTGGCGAGCGCATGCCGGCGACGCCGGCCAGATGGCGCCCCGGTCGCCCCCACCAGCGCGCGCTGGCCACTACAAACCCGCCCGGAGCGCCTCGTCCTTCTTCTTCCCTCTTTTCGCCTTGCTCTTTCCCGCGCACACCGGCCGTAGTTCCGCCTCCGCCACCGCGCGCGCCATCATAGGAGACACGCGTTCCGGCCATTCCGTCTCACCGCGAGCCGCTCCATCTTGCCCCGGGCTTCTCCTCCCTCTGGCGTAGCCCGCACTCACCTCAACCGCCCGTGGTAAGCCTTCCCTCCACGGGACGTTCACCGGAGTTCCGGCCGAGCTCGCCGGAGATTTCCACTCCGTGGGTCACTCCTCTCTGCTTCACCTTTTTCTCTTCTTGCGCGCGCATCTTGTTCGCCTCGACTCACCGGTGCTCGAGCACCCTTTCGGTGACCGGTCTTCCGAGCTCCGTTGGCCACCACGTGTGTGCCATCGAGTTCGCGAGATCGAGGTGGTCCGCATGGTGACCTTGGCCTGGCCGGAGGCCTCACTGCCGGCGAGCTATGGCCGCCGGCGTCTCTCTCCCTCTCCCTGTGATTGACCCGTGGGGTCGCGGGCCCACATGTCTGTCTCGTGTGTGTTCTCTGGGTTTATTTCTGGGTGCGTGTAGCGCTTGAGCGGTCGGATTCAAAAAGATTTAAATAAAATGTTTTTCCAGAAAATGATAAAAGGCTTCTAAAATCCATAACTTGCTCATTTTGGCTCTAAAAATTGTGAAACAAATTTTGGTAGACTTCTTAGGACCAGATCTATGATTTAAAAATATTGCATGTCAAGTTTAAAATACTTTTCTGTAGGGTTTTTATTTAATCACTGAAATTGTTGTTTTCTTGATAAATATGTAATAAATCATAGAAAGCTCAGAAAAATATGGTTGTAATTTTGTTAATCTTTTTGGGTAATGTACTTTCTAGGAAAAATATGTTCCATGCATGTTCTGTAGAAAAAATTTTATGTGTAGTACAAGTGCTTATTATTGTTAATAATTGTTATTTTTGATAGAGAGGAAAATATAAATAAAACATGCATATAATAATTTTTCTATAGTGATTGTTTATTGTGTAGAATGTAGAAAAATGCTAAATCTGTTGTTTGATACTTTTCATAATATATAGTATTTTTATGCTTATTTTTAGGTCTTAGATTGTTATTTTTGTGTAGGCAGTTCTAGTTCTCCAAATGTAATGAAAATTTAGCATGCTAAATTAGATGATAGTAAGCCACTGTTATTTTATCAGATTTTTCTATGCTACCAAAACAAGTGTTGCTATTCAAACATAGTGTCAACTAGGGTTTAATTAACCTTGTTAATGCAAGATTAGTTGATAAGATTTGCTTTGGTGTATATTTGAAGCATCTTAGATTTCTGGGGTGACTTGGCATGGTAGAGAATGTTTGTAGTAGTATACGAGTACATGTTCTTGGATGATGTGGACTACCTTGTAGAAGAGTTGTATTTCCACTTTATGCAATAAAGTAAACCTGTTCTTCTACATCTCATTCATCATGATCATTACATGTCATCTCTGCAAGGCACCTAGGCATGAGCACTTATACATTTGTATCATACAGGATCGCAAGAAGTAACTCCGGTAGCAGTTCCCGAGGAATCGGAAGAGCAGCCCGAGGTGCAAGAGCAGGAGGTGCCCGAAGCCGACGAGAAGGTCGGTGAGGATCTTCCAGAGTGCCCCGACCACCGTCCGAGCTCTTTCGAAAAAGGCAAGCCCCGGAGCATTTCTCTCCCGGTTTGCAAATATTTTATTAATTCTTTACTTTAACTAATGCATTACGTTTAGGAGTTGTTTACAACCGTTGCTGCATTATACCTTGTTTACCCTCGTTCTATCATATCCTTGTGACCTTGGTATTCGCAGTCAAGAAATGCTTAACTTGCTTAGACCGGTAGAAGTCGGGTGATTTTCTGTCACCTGCAAGTTATAGGTGGTTATCTGGATCTGCTTAAAAAAGTATGTCATCTTAGAATAACTAAGTGTTAATGTGAAATTGAGACCGGACGAAGACTTATAGGGTTTCAGACTGTAGTGTTTTCCGTCTGTGAAGATTAAAGACCGACCGTTGTTGGGCCTCGAGTCATGTTGAACGCATACCTTACATTTAGCTGGCCGAATAATGTACCTTTCGACCGCGAAGCTGGGAGATTATTCGGGCAGAGTGAATTGCCCGCAACGCACTGTACCGGAGCAGGTGTGGTAGGACACGGGGGCGCGATGATAAGGCCAAAGAGCAGTCGGGTGGCTCCCGGGTACATGTGGTTCCTGGCAAACTCGAGACTTACCTGAATAGTTGACTCGGTGACCAATATCTCACTTTAGCGGGTGAGTGAGGTTTGTATGAGGAATAAATTACCAGCTGGTTAATAATCGATTCGAATTGCCATCGTTCACTGGATAGTGAACACTTGACTTGAGTTACTTCATCGTAGTAATATTGATGGAACACTTGGACAGTTATATGAAATATGACATGATGAAAGTTGTTAATGATCATTGGTTATCCTTACCTGTTTAATTACATGTTACTCTAGTACATGTGCAAATGTAGTTGACAGGCTAATAAAGATTTAACTTAATGCAAAGCTTCTGGAAAAGATTCTTTAAATAACTAAAATGCTTTTTTGCAAATGAGTCAGCTACCCTACCATAAAGCCTGTCATGATCCTTGGTGTCAATTTATTTTTGGTTATGTCGGGTAAGTCTAGCTGAGTACCTTCTCGTACTCAGAGTTTTGTTTCCACTCGTTGCAGATGGACAGATGTATTACGACTACTGTATCAACTACCTTTATCCTGCGATGGGTGAAGCTTAGGACCATGGGCAGTGGTCATTCTCTACGTCTCGTCTGATGCTTTTGTTGGAGATGATCCTGAGCTGGCACTTTATTTCAAACTCTGTGTGAGTGTGTGTGGTTTGAACTAAATGCTTCCACTACTTTTATTTGAACTTGGTTTGTAATAACTATGTTTAAACTCCGATGTATTGGCGATGCGAACTTTTATGTAATTTGTGATGGTGACCGCTAAACTTATTACGATCTTGGCTGGTATGTAAGTTGGTTTGAAATCCGTCGTGATTTCACGGACTACCGGGTTATACGAGCTTAAATTTGCTAAATCGTCTGTTTGATGGATGATTTTCTTACTTAATTTCGTATAATTGATCGGTTCTGTTACAACCTTTGCGCAGCCGTAAGTTCCTACCACACGAGACAGTAGGTACATATATATAGTTTACACTAACCAATATGTGATATTAATAATAATGGAAACGAATCAAACCTATCGTCAGCCCACTGGCTGTTTAGAGCATCTCTACCGGTTTTCCAATAATATATTCCTAATATGTATAGGTTGTAATCCAATATTTTTTTATAAATATTTGGAGAGTTGCTGCAATAGTAGCCAATATATCTTCTCCGATGCTCATACAGGAGGTGGGTCATATAAGTGTGTAGGAGAAAAGATGGCTGACAAGTGGTAGTTAGAATGGTCTCCATACTGTTTGGAGGAGATATAACTTTCCTCTTATTTAAGGAAAAGAAGAAGAGAGAAATATTAGTGGCTAAAAAAACATATTAGAGAACTGATAAAGCAAGAAAAAAAAGTTATCGATAGAGAGAGCAGCTGAAAATGCTCTTAACACGTAACTCCTCCTCCACCTTAGCCCATTAGACTACCCGCAGTGATTACTCTAAAACGATACTCTAAAGCTTTAGAGTATGAATATAGAGTAAAAACTGCTGCACTGGGTACTCTAAAACGATACTCTATTCTTTCTCTCACTCTATATTTAGAGTAGTACTGTGCTTACTCTATACTCTATAGTGGCGGACCCCACTAGCTAAACAAAGGAAAACAATGTTATAACTCACAAACCAAAAATCCAAATTAAATTTCGATTTCACCATTAAATTCGTCTCAATAAATCCTTCAAAACTAGATCACACATGGATATATTTAGATAAAGTGACAAGTAGGTCCCATAATGGATAGAGTGGATAGAGGATGATATAGAGGATGAATGAGTGCGAGAGAATTGAGTATAGAGAAGAGAATCTTGCTGACTAAAACGTATAGAGGATGAATATAGAGGTCCATGAGTGCGGGTAGTTTAGGCGGCCCAACCAGCCAAGCCTTGTTGTAGCCCGCGCCACCCCATCAGGGCCCCCACGGACGGCTCAACTCTCATCCGCACTAGGCAGCGGGCAAACCGCACAAGCTCCCGCCGCAGTGTCGTCCCCTTCCGCTCGGCTGCTCCCATTCAAAACCCTAGGCGCAAGACGCGACGGCGGCGGGGGCGGCCGGTGGGGCAAGCACGACAGCGAGTGGCTTGCGCAGCGCAGGCGCGCGGGCGTGGCGTTGGCGGTTCGCGGCGACTCAGCGTCGCGGAGGGCCGCGGGGCACGGGCACGGCGGGCGCCGGTCGTGGGTTCGTCGTTCTCTTCCTTATCTCCTTCCCTCGCACAATCGAAGAAGCAAAAGCAAGGGGCCAAGGGCAGAGCTCAACGAGGATCGGAGCCCTCAAATCGTCCGGCCTTAGATTGGAGGTCGTTCAGGGAAGGTGAGGTTCTATTTTCCCCCGTTTGCTTGGCTGCTTTTTTTTAGTTTGGTGATTGCCGAGCGCGTTGTGAGGAGCTGATGCGGAGCTCTTGATATGTTCTTGCAGCTAAGGTGTCGCAGCTGCCACCGCGGCCCCGACGGACGCCCGTTCAAGCGTGATAACACCTGACGAAACCGATTGCCCAGGCCTACAGATAGGAGAGCGTCAGAGAGATGGGGCGGCCTTACGGGGTGAAGGGACGGAAGAAGAAGCGCAAGCTCGAGGAGGAGGCGACCTCTGATGCTGCCCCGCCTGCTGAAGAGGTGGAGGAGCTACCACCGCCAGAGGAGTCTAGTGGCGAGAAGAAGGGCAACGAGGAGGAGGAGGAGGCAGCGGCTGGGGAGGAGGGGCATGCTGCGGTGGACGGGCTCCCAATCGTACCCAGAATGGTTGATGGGAAGCGACGGCCCGGCGCCATCTTCGTGCTCGAGAGGGCCTGCCTCGAGGTCGGCAAAGTCGGCAAGGTACAGTGGTTCGGCTGCATCAACCATCAATAAATTCCTTTTTTTTTTCTTGTGCTATTCCTGTTCCAGAACAAATTCAATTCTGGCTTCTTTGGATGCTCATTTCGAGTTCAATCCTGCCCTTAGCTTGGAGGGATTTGTACGAGTGATTTATTTATTGAGGTGGTTCTACTGTTATTAGTAGGAAAAAGGGCAAAAACGTAGTAATTTTCACCTTATCATGAAACTGGAATGTGCACCTTGCTGTGACAACTTCACAGAATGTGGAAATTGATGAAAGAAATCAAGGATGCTAGAATATCATTGGTTAGTATATTTAGTATTATTCGGGACAGGGTTGGGGTGGCACCAATTGAGGAGAAATTGATTCAACATCGGTTGAGATGGTTTGGACATGTCCAACGGAGGCCTCCTGAGGCGCCGGTGCGTAGTGGAGTTCTAAAGCGGGCCGATAATGTAAAGAGCGGTAGAGGTCGACCTAAACTAACTTGGGACGAGTCCGTTAAGAGAGATCTTAAGGAGTGGAATATCCCCAAGGATTTAGCTATGGACAGGAGCGCTTGGAGATTAGCAATCAACGTGCCTTAACCGTGACCTCTTTTGTCTTGTGCCCTTTATGTCCCTTTATGTGTCTCCCTGTTTCTCGTCTCTTTTGGGTTTCATCTCTAGCCTACCCCAACTTGCTTGGGACAAAAGGCTATGTTGTTGTTGTTGTTGTTCATGAAACTGGAATGTGCACCTTGCTGTGACAACTTCACAGAATGTGGAAATTGATGAAAGAAATCAAGGATGCTAGAATATCATTGGTTAGTATATTTAGTGTATACCTTGTACCAGGAATTCTCAGTATCTTTGTGATTATGCAAGAATAGATAATTTTATCGTTGGCTTGGAGTGGACCCTGTTGAGATATTGGTGACACCTTGTACGTGTATTATCATAAGTTTAATTTGTACAGGACCAATTGTTTTCATATGCTTGCATGGCACATATGTGAATAACTAAAAGCTCTTAAACAAAAACGTAATTTGACTTGTAAGATTCTCATAGAATAGATTGGAAATATTGTTGATAAAACGCAAACACTCCCCAAGGCTTCTTCAAGATAAAAGAAACATGGAAACATCAAGACCTTATACTCTTAAATTCCATGTTTTTGAGAAGTATCAAGTCAAACTTACAGCAAAAAATAAATTAGCCAGCAAAGTTGCACAGTAGGGACTGCCTAACACCTAAAAAACAGTATTTCCCAAATGTCAAAATATAGTGTACTTTGACCATCAATTATTAAAAATATATGTATGTTCAGTGCACAAAAGATGCATCAATAGATTCTTATTTCACAAATGTTGTAATAAACATTGGCTTTGTAGTAATTGATACATATTGTAAGCAAGATAAGTTAATGGTCAAAGTTGTTATGGCCGGTAAGACCTATCATCGTAGGCAGCGTGGCTAATCCTAGCACGCGGTCAGCTCATGGCTGGGAGTCCTAATTTTAGGCGCACATGCGTGCGTTGTGTCTACAGAGTCGGTTTGGAGGCATAGTTAGAGTCTAAGTTAAGTTAGATTGATTGGTTAAGAGTTGTTTTAGGAGTCCAGGACTTGGGGAGTCAGTTAGCTATGTTATTGGCAGGTCTTGTAACGCCTATAAAGGCTAACCATATGGAATAATGGAACTTCAGCCTGGGATTGAGATATTCTTATCTCCCTAGGGCGCCTGGCGCTCCTGTTCATCGTCCCTCTGTTGCCGCGACTAAGATCACGGCTCCAGCACGCCGCAAACCCCCACGCCTGCTCGCCCCCATCCGGGGCAGTTCCGCCGCCAATTCCACCCACCTCGAGCCCCCCCCCCCCCCCCCCCCCCCCCCCACGTCTGGGGTTCCAGCCACATCAGGCGCCCTTGTCCCTGCTACATCGGGGGCCCTGATTTCCCCCACCTCGCAACCTTCACCGCTGCCGCAGATGTACGCGATCCCTGCGGAATCTCTGACGGAGTTCACCAATGCCATCCAAGGCATTCAGAACCAGATGGCCCTGCTGAATTTTCAGATGACCAACATGGCGCAGCGCCTGACGGCCATTGATGGGCGGGACCTGCCCCCTGCAGCGCACCTACCACAGATCACGGCTCCAGCACGCCGCAAACCCCCACGCCTGCTCGCCCCCGTCTCTCCTCCCTACTTCCTCCGCAGCAAGGCCAGGCGTCGTAACAAAAGTATATCTTGGAAGACTTTATGGAGTACTTAATTAATAACATTAGTATAAAAAAGTTATACTTCTGTACCATTGTTGATGAACATGCCAGTGAATCCTTGGGGTCAATATTGACTGTCCTGTTAAACGAATCAACATAGCATGTACTACTTGGGACATTAGTAAATGGTGGCTTGTACTTGCTGTTATCGGTGTCTCTACGCACTGCTGAATATTTTATCTCTTCATCGTGGTCCAAGTCATCACCCAGGAATAAGCCTCTGCATATGAGGCCTGTCATTTTCATTCTTCAGTTTATGGCTATAGCCAATGCAGATCTTTTCCCAGCAAAAGGTTGTTGCTTGCATATCTTGAATTCCAGTGTTAAGTAGATGTTTTTTCTTGTAAAAAGGCATATTTATACTTTCCTAATTTGCTATCCTTGACCATTGCTAGTATATCCATTTTTAATCATTTAAATGGTTCAGTTTTATTGCAGAAAAAGAAATTTAGCATAACATCTGGGATGCTCTCTTTTGAAACAAACGATTACCACCTTATGGATATTAGTTTGACCTTTTCTTTTACCATTCTGTGCAGACTATGCAAATCTTGAACTCAGATGATCATGCAAATTATTTGAGGAAGCAGAATCGCAATCCTGCAGACTATAGACCTGATATAATTCATCAGGTAATGTAAATTTCTTGTGGCCTTAAAATATTGAAAATACTGGAAGATGAATAAAAAACACTCCTCTTTTTATTTGAATTTGATTCTCAATTATTTGTTTCAAGTAAATGGGAATCAAGCATTTATTCTATACCCAATTATCAAGTGCTTTCTTTTAGTAATTCCATTTTTCAATTGATCACCCCTGCACCCTGTGCTATTTCTTAAAGAAAACATCAGTGACCTAGTAAAAAATAGTTGATTGGGCCTACCAACAATAACTCAGCTCATTCCTTTCTGACAGACATCCTTTCCAACTTGTCGTTAATGAGTTTGTCTCGAAAATGTTTTGCAGGCTCTACTAGCAATATTTGATAGCCCTCTGACTAAGGCTGGAAGGTTACAGGCTGTTTATGTGAGGACTGAAAAGGGAGTATTGTTTGAAATCAAACCTCATGTCCGCATGCCAAGAACGTTTAAACGTTTCTGTGGTTTAATGTGTAAGTTACTAATAAAACTCTTATACCTTCTGTATCTTGTGTTTCTGTTATTTTAATAATTGCGCTGATTGCAAGTACTATATAATATGGCAGCACAGTTGTTACAAAAACTGAGCATTACAGCAGTTGGGAAGCGTGAGAAGCTTCTTAATGTTGTTAAAAATCCTGTTACCCGCTATCTACCTGTTGGTGCACGAAAGATTGGTGAGTCTATTGTTTAATGACATATTTCATATCCGGTAGATATGCTAATTGATACATTTTTTATACTGATTAGGTCTTTCATTTAGTGCTGAGAAGTCAGTCAACTTGTTTGACTATGTTGCCAAATCCAGCGATGATGAACCCCTTGTGTTTGTGGTGAGTAATTGTGCTTGTAAGCTGGGCTATTTTGATCCCTTAATGCTTGTACGTAATCCCATACTGTCTGCACTGTATCTCCAGGTTGGTGCCATGGCCCATGGAAAGATTGACAAGGAATACACAGATGATTACATACAAAGTAAGTAACATTTAGTTGATATGATAAAAAAAGTTATGCTGAAAAATCAGATCAGGGTGACATTTTATTTTCTTCCATTAACCGTGGTTTAGTTGTTAATTAGTGCCCACATGCACGTGTAGCAAATGGCCTTAACTTGGTAGCAACTTGGGCATGACCAGTTTGGATCAAAATATCATCCTGCTTCTCACTAGATTGACTTGCTGGTGTAGACATCTTATTTAGAGAATGAGAAACTTGCAAATATAAATGTCCAAAATTATATACTTTGATGATTACATTGCTTGGACAAAGGGACAGATTTTGTGAAGACTGCAATGTCTGCATATTATTTATCTGTATCTGTTTTCCTTTCAACCATAGTGACCACTTCCCCGTTTGTGCAGTTTGCAACTACCCTCTCAGTGCCGCCTGCTGTTTAAATCGGATATGCAGTGCCCTGGAGCAAAAGTGGAACATCCAATGAGGATCTTTTGAAACAAGCAACGGAATCATGTTTTTTGTTGCATGATCCTCCATATTTCATGTACTGCCTTCTTTTTATCTACAACACCTCAAGCTTTGACAGTGTTTAAATTTTAAACCAAATTTTCAGTGTAGCATTATGTGGTGTTTTAGACATCAACGCCGGTGCTTATGATTCATGGCCCTAAACGGTTGTTCATCAAGTCATTTTGGCAAAAAAACCAGAGTGTTGTGCGTAAAGAGACCAAACTTGGTTTAACTCGCACATCGCTGTCAGATCTTTATATCTTTTTGATCGGGTACAACTTAATGCACACACTCACACCACATATACCTTGCGTGTCCGTACATATGCAAAAAAAGAGATTGGGAGCCACGTTGCCTTCATTGCGCGGGAAATGTGCGGTACCACCGAACGCGCACATGTGGTCGCCCTAAAATTTCTGGAAAAATTTCAGAAGTCGTCTCTAGTGCGCGGGAAACACGTAGTATCACCGAATGCACACGTGTGTACCCTAAAATTTCTAGAAAAATTTCAGAAAAAGATGCAATCACAGGCCCATTTGCTGATCATTATATCTGGTCATGGAGTAGTCTGTTCATTTCATTTTTCTTTGTGCTTCCTGCCATTGGCTGTTTCTAGTTGTGGTTTCTCTGCAATGCACAGCAAAAACTGCGGTTTTGTGGATCACGAGTTGTGGTATTTTTGTCTGCCATGGAAGAATTTGTGAATTTCGTTAACCGTGTTGTGAAAATGCTGCACGATATCCCTACACAGGGTTGATCCGCACAGAGAAAATTGGTTTGCTTTTTCTGTCTCCCTTATTCATTGGAAACGAGATCGCTGCAAAAGGGATATACAATGTGAAAAACAAACAATGAACTTCGTTTGGACCTTAGTAACTGCTCCCTTCATCCTAAAATATAAGATATGATTTAATTTGGTGTGGTTTTCAAAATCACGCTTTAATCACTAATTCTTCTTATTATCATTTGTGGCAACAAAAAATTAATCATTAGAGAGTATATGTAAATGCAAATTTAATGCAACTACTTTTGTAGCACACACTATTTATATGATTAGACTAATTATTGTCAAAAAATTACAATGTTTTAATTTTAAAATATACATGCACGCTTTATATTTTGAGACTGAGGGAGCAGAGCCACGGTTTGCATCCTACTTTACAACTTCAACATTCAGACAATAAATATACACAAATATTAAATGTCTCATGATTTTCCCAATTATATTTTAAATAAAAAGGTAAAGACTTCATTTCCACTGTGTGTGCGCTTGGCAACGCGCACGCACGCTCCCCCGTCGTCCGTCCATGATCGACGGGCCCGGTTGCTTCTGCCTTTTCCACCCAACCCTGACGGCCTGGTCCACTAGTCATAGAGAAGGGGGAGAGGTAATTGTTCAAATATTGGTATTCGCGCTTTCTCTCTCTTCCCGACAGCAATCATCCGAACCCCTCTCGCTTCGTCTTCCTCCGACAGGATAGCGTCCGCGGCGACGAGGCGACTCCGGTGGCGATTGGAGCTGTCCAGCGGCGAACCGGATCTAGGGGGAGCACGACGCTCATCATGGTAAGTTGGATCCGCCTCTGACTGATTTGGATTTGGTTTTGTCCCCCATCCAACTCGAGTTTCTTCCGTATTCGGGGGTGAGCACAGAGGTCGCCGTCAACTGATCTCCCGGATCCCTTCTCCTTCCCCGCTCCCTCCCGTCTGCCCTTCCAGATCCCCTCATCCCCCTCTGATTCTCGCCGATTTTCGATGGATTTTGACCTAGGGTTTGTGCAGAGAAGGTGCTCGTGAGGAATCGAAGTTGGATTCGACCATGGCACGGCGCATTTCAACAGTGTTGTCGGGTACATAGCGAGGGGGGCCTCATGGACGTTGTGCAAGGTGCGGTGCGGCTCAACGCTAGCTCGCCGACCGTGTTCATCCCCACGCGGTCGCGCTCATCACCGCCAGTCTGCTGCTCCAACCCACGGTCCCCTCCCTGGCGATCCGCTGCAGTGCTGCTCCAGCCGATCGATCCCCCACCACGTTGGTGTGGCTAGCCTCCTGCACCGGCCGCTCCCCTGCTCGGCTGTAGGTAAGCAAGTTTTCCCGCCCTCCCCTGCTCGATTGTTCCCTGTCTACTCTGCTCTGTCAGCCTGCTAGATGTTTACTGATTTATTTGCCAAAAAGGATCTCATTCAGTTCCATTTTTTGTTGATTTGGTAACTGCAATATGTTTGTCCCGATTTTTTGATTGGCCATCTAAATGGATGCAAAGTAGTTTCAGAAATACTAGTTCATCCATTTTCAGTAAGCAGAGCTTGTTTTGTCTATTTTTTGTGTTACGTGGGCCACCATGCACATGGGTGTGTCTTTGTTCTTTTTCAGATGACTGTTTGTGTGTTATGAGCAACTGTAGGTTCTGGTAGGTTATGATTTTTAGCCTATGTTATGGTTTAAAATTAGCAGTGTTGGTGAGGCGGTCAGGCGATTTGAAATGTTATTGGGTAATGTAGATTTCGTGATGTTTGATTAACTCTCTGGTCAGAAGTTTTGATGAGGAAATGGTACTTCAGCAAATTAATGCAAATCATTAGGTAATTTTACATTAGGCAAATTAATGCATTGTACTATTTTTTGTCACCCCAGTTTGTACACTTAATTCAAAACAATAGAATAGCCTAATTGGTACTAGATGCGTGTGATGTAATCAAGAAATTTTGCCTATATTTTTAGAGTTAACATGAGGCAGTGTCAATGATAGATTTACCGACACCATCATGCTATTATATTATCTAAGCATCCAGCATATGCTTGTGAGTTTGTGACACTTATGCTGTGTGTTTGTGCATTGCACTATGGAGCAGTATAATCATTTGCGAGCATTTTTTTCTAGGTTCTGTTTGGTCGATGCACAAGCGAGGCACTCAGTCCATCTTTTTCTGTATCTAACTTGTGTATAAGCAGCTCCTGTTGGTTGAAGTGCAAGAGATCTCAGGTGGCTGCTGTTATCTTTCTTTTTATTTCTTCTCCAATGACTAACGACATGTTGTTCTGTTAGCAGTGCTATAATAGTTGCATGTATTTACCTATGACCGTTCAATCCCTGTCTTTGTTTAGCATCATTGCTTTTTTGTGTCCTGCCTGTGCATTTGGTTTATTCTGCTAAGGTTGACAGGATTTGCACATATGGTTAAATCTGTAGGAGAAATTCTTTGTTTTCGTATACATAATGCTAATGTGAAATAGGTTCAGAAAGTTCAATTATTTAGTCACAACAGCTCGATTGTTTTCCCTTGCTCCAATTCTTGTAAAGTTGCTTTCTTGGAACCTTCACTAGTTTCTGTAGCATTCATGAGGGCAATCATTATTTTAATTTTGAATTTCTTAGTGTGTTTTGGATCTTGGTTGTGTGGCTACTAATTGGAATCTGCAATTTCTTATCGATCTGAACCTGTAACTTGTACTTTAAATGGCAGCCTACATTGTACTTTTTGGTCTGAATTGCTTTTTTGAAATTACTGAACTGCTTTTCTGAATCTATTGAATTGCCTTTCTGAAATTATTGAACTTCTTTGTCGATCCTGTTGAGTTTTTACCTATGTTTATGCCAAATCAGGTGAACCCTTTCATGTAACATGGTCTCCTTTTTTTAGGTGCTGCTTTGTGTTAGGCAATGGTTGGAGGTCAGCAACACGTTGCTTCTTCGTCTTCAGCGGTTCCTAAGGTATGTCCACCCAATCTGCCAACTCCATTTTTTGTATGCACTTGTTTTTGACTTGCTGCTATTTTTCTAACTTTTTACAATCCATCTCCTATTCCCAGCCTCGAAGACAACAGGCTTCCCCAGTGAGGCTTGTGAAGCTATATAAGGACTTAACTGAACCTCAGAGGAGAAAAATACGGTCGATAGGTTTTGGTGGTCTTCTGAAGATTGGTTCTCAGACCCTTCCTGCAGGCTTTGCAGACTGGTTGATGGGCGAGTGCTACGATGCCGATTCATCGAACCTGGTACTTCCTAGGAGGGGAAGGATTGCAGTTAATGCTCATTCAGTGTGTGATGCTTTGGGTCTTCCAAAAAATGGTGATGAGGTTAAATACGAGATAGATGTCGATGCTATCAACTTCATCCATGGGAAGTATGGTATTGATGAAGGGATCGCACCTAGTATTGACTCTATATTGGAAAGGTTGAAGCAGAATAGGACAACCAATGATGATTTCCTAAGGTCATGGCTGATGATAGCAATTTCAACATTCTTGTGTCCTCCAACTAGCACAGCTATTAGCCCAAGGTGCTACCCTGCCATAGTGGATCTTTCTAAAGTCAAGAAGTTAAATTGGTGTCAGTTTGTCGTTGACCAGCTTAAAGTTGCTGCATCCAAAATAGGGAAAAAGGAAATCTTTCAAGGGTTGTCTTCTTGTGCTTGTGGTAAGTTTATTTGCTTTTTTTCTTTTATGCTGCAGTGTCTAGTGAGTGCTGTGCTGCAGCAGCAAGCGCTTATGTTTCTACTTCTGCCTTTTTCTTTTCTTCTTATGTTTTTGATGCCTTCATTGATTTTCATCTTTTTTTTGCAGATTGTATATGTTTTTGCACCAATTGAGGAGAAATTGATTCAACATCGGTTGAGATGGTTTGGACATGTCCAACGGAGGCCTCCTGAGACGCCGGTGCGTAGTGGAGTTCTAAAGCGGGCCGATAATGTAAAGAGCGGTAGAGGTCGACCTAAACTAACTTGGGACGAATCCGTTAAGAGAGATCTTAAGGAGTAGAATATCTCCAAGGATTTAGCTATGGACAGGAGCGCTTGGAGATTGGCAATCAACGTGCCTGAACCGTGACATCTTTTTGTCTTGTGTCATTTATGTCCCTTTATGTGTCTCCCTGTTTCTCGTCTCTTTTGGGTTTCATCTCTAGCCTACCCCAACTTGCTTGGGACAAAAGGCTATGTTGTTGTTGTTGTTGTTGTTGTTGTTGTTGTTGTTGTTGTTGTTGTTGTTGTTGTTGTTGTTGTTGTTGTTGTTGTTGTTGTTGTTGTTGTTGTTGTTGTAGACTCGCTTTTGGTTGACAACGTTGTAATCCCTTCCACCACGCCTAGGGTTGCAGCATGGTCCAAGCAATTGTTGGATCAGGTCATCAAGCTGGACACCAAACTCGATGGTTCCTTTGGGAATCTCAAGGTATGTATCAAATAGCTCAATGTGGCTTCCCATTTTTTTGTCGCTAAAGTATCCCCATGTCCATATTTATAACTTTTTTTTGCCTATACATGTTTATGTGTTTAGTTGAAAGGAAGCTATTGTACTCCACAGCTTTCTATGTTCCACCTAGACGATATAAGAAGATTCGTCTCCTCGAAAGTTCCTAGTGGCATCTCAGATCAGGTTTTGTACATGGTCTATTTTTCCTCTAATGATGTTATTATGACTACTACTAGAATGTGTTTGTGTTAAATGAAGTTTTTCCCTCTCTTTTTGACCTTTTTTGCAGAAAAAGCAAACTCTCAACAATGCTGCTATCCAGTTCTGCTCTGGTTTCACAGAGCTTCTTGGCACATTTCTGGAACAAGTTTCTGAATGCGAAGCCCCTGCACCACAGCATGTGGGCAGTACCAAGCATCCAAGGGCAAGTTGTACTGAAGGTGAACCAAAGCGTTCCAAATTGGAACAAGATGGACCTTCATGTGCACAAATGCAGACCAGGGCAATGAGAAGGACACATGCTGCCGAAGATGAATCTTTGGGTGAAGAATATGAAGAGGATTTGCTTAGTGATGGCAATGGAGAAGGCAATACTGATGAAGATTCTGAGGATGAAGATGAAGGTCATGATAGTGAATCTGATGATGAAGGTCATGACAGCGCATTTGATGATGGCAATGGCAATGGAAATCTCCCCCCTATTTTGGAGGATGATCTTGTGAATGAAGACAAAGGCAATGGAAACCAAGATGAGAATGGTTCTGCTGCTCTGGAAGAACCTAATTTGGATGCTACTGGAGCTGACAACGAGGATCTTGTCACTCTGAATGTCTGTTTAGAAAGGATGTAAGCTTTGAAAGCTAAAGGGAAGGAGAAGAATACAACAACTTCTAGTGAACCTGAACCACTAGAGATTGTTCCTCAAGAACCTACAGTCAAGCCCAAATCCCATGCTCAAATAATGAAGGAAAAGCTCAGGCTCCCCCCTCATGGTAACTTCACATCTTTGACACCTATTTTTTTTATGTCCCATCATACATGTTATTTTGTTTATTGCTTAGACTGATAAAGAAAACCCAACACAGGTGACTCTCATGCTACAACAAGATCTCCTTTGGATTTTACACCCCCACAGATTGACATCATGCAATTTGTGGATCCACCGGGTGTACCCAGCAGCCCTGCAGATGCTGTCCTAGCAGCTCCTTTTGAAGTTCGAACAACTCCCACATCAGCAGGTTCCGACTGGTCACTGTCAATGTTATCAGAAGAGGTATTGGCTCAGATGGAGAGTGATGCTATTAATCAGGTTGCGATGAGAAAGGCGAAACCAGCAGTTGCTTTTGAGCCATGTGATCCTGTACCTCCTCCATGCACATCCAAGGAGCTTTCTGCTGGCATTTCTGCCCCATCCACATCCAAGGACCCTGCTAGTTCTGTACCTCTTGCATCCGCTTCTAAGGTCCCTGCTAGTGGCAACTGTTCAGTTACACCTGTCTATTTTCCTCACCCAAGGAGGATTGAGAAAAGGCCAGTTGCTTTCCGATCGCCTTATATTGACTTTGCTAAAAAAAGACTTTCCGTTGCAGTAAGGATGTTCATGATTTATATGATGTCGTGTGTGCATATGGAACAAGAAGGTTGTCCAGATCTGCAAAAGCTCAAAAGTGCGTTTGCCCATAGCCATATCTTTTTTCCTTCATTATTTTTTAAAACATGCTGATCATCATGTTATAATGATTTTGTGCTTGCTTTCTTTGCTTCTTTTTTATGTGTGCACATAGTTTTTTTCTAGTCCTTTTATGCAATGCTAGATCATCTTGCTCTGTCTGTGTAAGCCTGGTGGGAAGCTAATGACCCCAGTTGCTGAAGTTGGACTATATGCAATTGACGACACCAGTAGAAAGTCTACCAAACGTGTTCTACCTTTAAGAACCTCGGTTAGTTCATATTTTTCTTTCCATTATTTTCCCACTGTTAATCTGTGTTGCAGCAATTTTTTTTAAGTACCAAGTACTTTTTCATGTTTTTGTTAGCAATTTTCTTAGTTTGGCAAGGCAGTTTCGGTTTTTTGCTACTGTGTGTATTTTTACATGTCCCCATGTATGGTTCACCTTGATTTGTATGAGTATTAGTAATAAGAGAATATACTAAACATATTTGGGCAAGCTAAGCTACAGGCATATATATATATATATATATATATATATATATATATATATATATATATATATATATATATATATATATATATATGATAAGTTCTAGCTAGGACACACACACCATGAAATCATAATGCTTTTTAGATTGTTAGACTATACTATACACATATAATGCTTTTAGACTGTTAGATACAAAAATGAGCATCAATAGTTAAATATGGGGTAGGAGCTGCAGCTTGCTTTTGCATTGAAGAAGCATAGCAGCAGCATAAAGTAATTTTGTTGAAAGCCACATTGGCAGTGCCTAGTACCACTAGTGCAACTTTTTTTTGTTTTGTTTTGTTGCCGCCTTTTTTCTCTCTTTGTCTGCCTTATTTTTTGCTAGGTAGCAGCACCCTGCACACCACCTGCACGTTTTTTCCCTTCCACTGCTGGTACAAAACAGATAGCTGGCAGCGCCTAGTGTTGAGAGCACAATGGGTAGTTTTAGTCAGAGTTTAGGTGCCAGCCTCTATTATTCTCAGTACTGTAATTCTGCACAGAAGCAATTCTTCTTTGTAGTATCAAGTAGTTTTTCATATTTCTATTAGCATTTTTGCTATTTAGGTAAGACAATTTTGATGCTGTGTTTTTTTCGCAGACTTTCATGCTGCAGGGTGAGCTACATAAGCCAGAGATTGGTCGTGCATTCTGGCGTCCAGATAACCATCTAGACCATCGTCATATGGTAAGTTCATATCTTCACATGTATTTTTAGGTTTCGTCATACATGTTTTTTTTCTTCCTCGATGATATGCATTGATAATAACCAACCCAACATAGGTGATGTTCCCCGTGCTTCAAATGATTGGAGATGGCGCAGAACAAGTAGGACACTACTTTTTGCTTGTCTTGAACCTACGTAACGAAAGGTTTGAGGTGTTAGACTCAATGAGAAGTCTTGAAGATGAAGCTCTCTTCGATTGCTGTAACACCTTAATAGGGGCAATCAAACAAGTTTGGACCAAATATGAATATGAGGAAAAAAACCCCATATCCAATTATGAGCTTGTCGATATTGGTGTTCCAATCCAGTCCAACAAGTAGTTTTCTGCTCAAACTAATATTACCCTTCAATATTGTTACCCTTTCTACATACCGTCAGATTTGTTATCTTACTTAGTTTCTACACTTTTTTTTCTTTATTCTTGCAGTCATGATTGCGGTTTCCATATGTTGATGCACGCTCAATATTGGGATGGACATTTAATGCAATATTTCAAGGAGAGCGACATTCCTAATATACGTAAGGTTCTACTGTACAAGTGGATAACTCACAAAGAAAATGAAGTGAAGGACCGGAAAGACAAGCTGAATTTATAACAGGTAAAACCTTTAAACACTTTTTTTTGTAGTTTTTCCCTACAATTATAGGATAGGCTAATACATGGACCCTAAGATCAGTACCATTCTACTAGTTTTAGCTAGTCAGTACCAGTCTAAGAACCAGGGGAGTACTACTTTTTTGTGTGTGTGTGAGGCAAGTTATTAGTCAGGCAATTTGTTAGTAATCTAGTGAGCAATTTAATATCGTTAGTCAGGCAATTTATTAGTATTCTGGTAGCAATTTAATATCATTGGTCAGACAAGTTATTAGTAGTGCCCTGGTAGCAATGAACTTAGTAAATAGGAAAAGGCTATGCACATTAACATTTGAGTATTAACATATAAAAGGTCTGCCAACACAAATCTTAACACAAACACATTCTTGTTCATTTCAATAACAATATTTCTTAGACAAACACATTAACTTAGGCTGATATTTTTTTTTTGAAAACTCTTGAATTAAACTGTTTCTTGACTCCGAACTTCTCTTCCGGGCTTGTCCGGGCATCTCTGTGCATTGTGTTCATATGATTTGCAAACACTGCACCTATTCTTCCGCTTTGCTTGACCATTCATTCCCTTTTGGGCCTCTTCTCCTTCCTGTGCCCTTTGGCTTTTGACTTTGGGGGGTTCCCTACATTTGATGAACTTGGCCCCGCCACTGCACTTGCAGGTTTGAAATTGAAATATAAGCAATTAAGAAATCAAGCACAGGCGTACTAGGATGAAGTAGACCATAATAGAGAGGCTAGTTTTGAAACCTGTTGTTCTCAGCGAAGATTGAGTTGGATCAATGGCACCTAGACCATTTTGCGCACCTTCTGTAGCACTAGTGTTTGCAGCACTAGGAATAGGTCCACTAGTCTGTTGGTTATATGCTGTAGCCTGCCTATTTGCCATCTTCCTTTTCTTAATTTCTCCAAATTCATATTGAATCTCCTTGATGTGCTTCTCCAAAACAACATAGTTTTCATCACATGTACAACCCTCAGCTGCCAGTGCTGCAAGCACTGTGGTTGTGTTGGTCAATCTCAAAGTTTTCTCGCTATTCAATGGCATCCCACGGGCTACAAGTTCCACCGGTGCAAGCACACTTTGGACCTGATCTGCATCACTACCAATGGCTTGCTGCGTCCACCTTTTAAGGATGTACCTTTCTGGTATCGATTTCACACCCATCCTGACCATAACCCTCATAATATGGCAACAAATGGTCCCATCCTTGTCAAATTTGCTGCACTCATAGGAGTAGCTTTCTTCCTCTTTTATTGCTGTAACAAGATAGTTTCTATTTCCATACCCATAAACAAACTTGCTACTGGGCTCCACCCAATATTAAAACTGCCCTTCAGGCTTCACATCATATTCTGCAGTTTTCTCAAACTCTTTCGAGAACTTGTAGAACATGTTCTTTGTGTATAGAGTGGAAGCATGCTTCTCAAGGGGATGTCTTGACCATCGCCTTTGCTCATTCTCATCAGTCTAGAAGTCTTGACCATCCTGAACAACAAGGCACTTTTCTTGTATTTTCTGGTACTGCATTACAAATTGGAGCACGGACAAGTTCGGGTTCACGTACTTCTTGAGCAAAGCGTTGAACCCCTTGCTCCTTTGAGTGGACTGGAGGAAGGAGAAGAAGTTGTGCATGTAATAGGCTGGTACGAAACTCTGCCTGATGTGGTATAGGTGCTGCAAGTGCTTGTTATGCTCCAATCCATGCTTCTAGACCAAACTAGCCCACTTTGACTCAAATTCATCTGGATTTACTGTGTGGTTCAAGCACTCCACAAACTCTCATTCAACTCTTCGTTTTTAGCAAGGATAGGACCTATCGTGCCCGAGAACTTGTCCATTATATGCCACCTGCAGTTCCTGTGTGTCGTGTTTGGGAAAACGCTGCAAATGACAGCTCTCATTGCAGGATCTTGATCGGTGATTATGTTCAGTGGTGCCTTCCCGCCCATCGCCTCCAGAAATGTTACAAACAACCATTCATAGGTCGCTATCTTCTCATTCCTTATAAACGCATAGCCTAGCTGGAAAGTTTGGCAGTGCCTGTTGTCACGCTCAGTTTTTCAAAGAACAAAACCAGGCTCGTCATATGTGTGCCTAGGAAGTCCACACACACAATAACAGAATAAAAATATCAAAACAATGTTTATATAAAGCGAGAAACATACTATATTAACACTTACAACTATTAGAGTTTCGCGAAACGGTCACTAATCTTTTTTTCAGGCTCTAACGTCACAGGGACGGCTTACTAGGGGCTTCGTATGCCAAGCACTTCTTATAGACTTCTGGAAACTCCACTACACCTTTATTCTTCTTCTAAGAATCACCTTACTACACACTGGAGTGTGGGGAAATAGCAAGAGTGAGTCCATGTCGAACTCAGCAAATATAACACGGGTTTCATGAGGCTCAAAAGGTTTGACACGGGTTTACTGTAATAGCTTTTAGTGAGTCATCTTTTTAGCATTTGAGTAGCAACAAGTTACGTAAGCCCAAATAACCTTATGATCATGTAAACGAGAATAATGTATAACAAGAAACAATAATCATCAGTGAGCTTTAATATCATCAGTATTATCATTACCATCAATGTTCATCATTTATTCTGTAAGGGTCTAAGGCCGCTCGTGACCGTGAGCACGGCTGTTATAACAGTTTTACACTCTGCAGAGGTTGTATACTTTCACTGTGAGTCGTGATTTACCCTTTCGCCCGAGGTGATCAGCCTCTTGACCCACTACCAAGGAAGGTTAGCAGGGTTCACTATGAAGTCTTTCAAAGGTTCGTCTAACAAGTTAGGGCCATTAGATTCACTCGGCAAATAGATATAGAGCCCCCCTTCCAAATGGCACAATGACGCACAACCTATACACATAAGGACAGAGGCCGCACTATACCCGATTCGTCAAGCCGTTCTTACGCTATAAAGGTTACCACAAACAAGCTAGAAAAGGTCATCATACTTGACTAAAGCCAGAGCCATATAGCCCTCACAGTTATACTGTAAGTCCCGAATGTTCGCTTACAGATAAGTCCTTAAGGAGAAAAACTAGAGCACCAAGAAAAATAACATCATGCTCTAGCCCTCTTTAAACCGTAATCAAAATGTCATCTTTTAGTGTTGTTGCATATTCCATTAATCATATTACAAGATCATAGTTTATGTTCAGCGCTAGCAAAAGCTAGCCAATGCAAAATCCCATAGGTGACAAGGTATAGATAAAAAACTAGGAAAATCTTTAATGACAATTCAATATAGACACATGCAATATGATTTTATGTGATTAAAGTGAATAGGACAACAAGGAAATCCCATGTTATACTTACCTTTTTTCCAAAGTCTAGCTGCTCAGTCCCTTCAACTGCTATCTTCTAGTCTCAAGTCCTTTTGCTTCGACTATCGGTCCTCAGCTCCTCGTCTTCAGCGCTAATTAATCGTGCTTCCTCTACTCGTAGCAACCAAGCAGAACATACAACAAACACAACTAAGAACAAACATCATACAAAGGAGATACTTTGAAAGAGAACGTACTAAACAATACGGTACGTTGCTATGATCACCCGAGCGCAAGAACGACTAAGAATGGAGCTACTGTTACCAAGGACACATATATCGAGATTGATAACATTACTAAAGAAGACCAACTATACACTTGATCTATTTTGCTTAATGAATTAAGGTGATAGACATTTTAGAGAATTATTCTAAAGTTGAACTAACCAAATTATAGTAAATTTAAAAGTTTGAGTTAAACCTAAAACATATTTTATTTATAAACACTTCATAATATTTAAGTCATTTAAATATTTATAACTTAGGAAACATAGAACATGTGTGAGCAACTAATCAAAACATTATATGTTTTGTGTTTAAACTTAAACAAGTTAGAATAAATAAAGGCACATTCAAGTTGATATATTAATCAAGTTAACATTTAATTCATAAAAGACCGAAGATAAAACCACCATTTGCTTTTAACTAGAAGCTCGGTCGCATAAGCATTAATCCAATTAATACTTAACTTATGATTTTCAAAGATGTGAGACATGCTGAACATCGCTGCTAACACGTAGCTTTGGTCGGCACGATTGCGAAACAACAAGAACAGATTTAAAACCCTAGGTAGCTTTTAATTAAAAAGCCATTAAACTTTACTGTGCAAAAGAAGTAAGCATGTGAGAGCACCTAATTCAAAATTTGTATAGGGAGTGTGTTTAAAATAATTAGATTATAATTAGAAACATATAGGTTAACGCTAAGCAAATTAATCATATTGACAATTACTACAAAAGACTGAAAGTATAGACCAAGATTGCTTTTAATAAATTAAAGTCATTTAAATAAACATTAACCAAATCGCATCTAAGATGACCTTATATGAATCTTGATTAAACTAAGTAAAACATAATATATTATCCTATGTTACCTTTACTCATAATCATTAATCAAATTAATAGCATTAAACTAATAGGATTAATTGCATAAACACTATTAAGATTAATAGGACTAAATTCTTAAACATCTAACGTGACATGATAAACATCATTACTAATATGTAGTTTACGTCGACACAAACACGACACGACGCGAATGAAATTGTAACCCTTAGTTATTTTCTAATTAACAACGATTAAATAATTATTAATAAAAAAGTTTCTAAATCAATAAATTTATAATTATAAGACATGACAAACGTTAACACTACTGCATAGAGCACGACGACATGAATCTAACGCAAATTGAACCACTCGAATCGTACTTAAAACAAAAAAACAACGGAGATAATACGAACAATGACAATCTTATAATTACCAGCATCTTCTTCCTCTCTTCCTCTGCAGGTCGTACAAACCCCCATGCCGATTGAGGAAAGTCAGCAAGGGAGGGGCGCCTCGGCCAGGGGCTTGTCTAGCCGGAGGCAAACGTGGAGGTGCGGAACCACGCGGCGTAGGGCTCGGCTGGCTCGGCGCCCATGACCTGCTGCTTCCAACGACGGCGCGCTAGGCACTGGAGTTGGCCGCCGCCGCAGCAGTGCCTGAGCACGGGGATTCACAGCCGACTAGGCATGCGGGCTCCGCTGCCGATCGAGCACTGCCACCTGCACGCGAGCACCGCAGGCCGTGCGAGAGGAGAACGAATACTTGATTCTCCGATTAGAGTGGAGGCCGCCATGGTGTACTTCGCCGGAAAAGGAAAAAAGGACATGGGGAACGATCAAACGGTGATGGATTCGCGAAAAGGAATACATGACGGAGTAGAGAAGATCGAGATGAACCTCGGGGTGGAAGCGGAATTCACCGGAGATGTCCGAGGTGGCCGGAAAAGCTCGCCGAACCATCGCCGGAAGTTCGCCGGAACGCAAGCTGTAGACGAAGAACTTCGGCGAGGGGTGGAGGGAGCTACGAGCGGCGGCTCGCGATAAGGGTTGTACTTCTGAAACCAGGGCGTTGAGGGCTACGCCGGCATATATATAGTTGTAGGGTTTGGAAACTTTTCAGAATTTCTTAATTTCAGGATTATTTTAATTCCACGAATAAAATAATTCCAGAAAATCTAGAATTGCCTTTTTGGCCGTGAAAAATAGTCCGGAGCTCAGAAAAATCACGGGAAAAATCCTGGAGACTCTTGGAGAGATAAGAAACTCAACTAAATGAGTTTGGACTCATGAAAAGATTGATGAAGAGATTAACGAAAAAGATTAAGCTCACGAAAATTGAAATTTTAAATCCAGTAAATGCCAAAAAGTTTTCCGATGAGAAGTAAACGTCGTCCTGTGGTATTTTGAAAATAATAGCACTCACCAACACCAAAGACAAGCATCACATAAACACCACATTATCAAATTAATATGAAAAAGTTTAAAACCACAATTTTCTATATTTAAATTAGAAGCAACTTAACTTATCTAATAAATTTATTCAAATATTGAAATCATTTATTTTATTTAGTGTTTTCTAAGCATAACCCAAAATTAAAAATTTTGGGGTGACACCTGTTGATTCCTATGAACGGTGTGCAAGGCATCTCATATATGTTAGTCATATAGGTGGCATCAAATGAAACATAGTCGTTATACGTCTCTTTTTAAGCACGCCTTGCTGCTGAATCAACCCAAAACAGGTTCTCAACCTTGTGGTTCTCATCAAGCTTGATCTTGTAGAAGAAATCTGGGTCTTCTTCTTTCAAAGATCTGAAATAATCCAGAGTTTCTTGCATATCTTTGAACTTCTCCGTCTTATGTAGGGATGAAAACGGTCGGGAACGGTCGGGAAAATGTCTTAACCATTCCTGCTCCTGTATTTTTTGGCCGGGAACGGGAACGGGAACGGGAAGGCCGGACGGGAAAACGAATCCGGTATTACGGGATATCGGGAACGGAATATTTCGAACGGGAATGCGTCGATTACGATCGGGAAGCGGTAACACAAAATGAAAACATCGATATATGTAACCACTTAAAACAGTGAGCTCGATGCAACAATAGCAACCATGCATAATCCATATGCATACAATAGCAAATAGTGAGCTCGTCAGAATATTTATGCAAAGAAAACTAAAGAACTACCAAAAAAGAAAATAGAAAAAGAAAAATGAACAAAATGCTTGCTGCTCCTGTGCTCCATGCCTCCATGCGTGAATTCCTGGGCCAACTGGCCAAGCATGGAATGATGGGCCGCATGCATGGCTCAACTCTTTGCCTCCTCTCTTCCTGGGCCAAACCTTGCTTTCTGGGCCAAACTTTGCTTCCTGGGCCAAAATTGCTGCTCCATGGGAAAAACGGGAATTTCCCGCGGGAGTTTTCCCGGACAAATACGGGATCCGCTAATTCGGTCGGGAAATCACTCTAACCGATTTCGATACCGGATTCGCCGAATTTTCCCGGATTTCTTCCCGAATCCGTTTTTTCCCGAGAAAATGATATCCGGTCGGGAATTTCGGTATTCGGTGTTGGTCGGTACGGGAATTTCCCGTTCCCGCTTTCATCCCTAGTCTTATGGATGGTGGAGCGAAAGTTCGAAACTTGCTTGCCCTCGTATGGCACTAGCTGTGCAGACCCATAGAACTCGCTCATCAGCTGCATGATCTGACCCGTGCTCAAGTTGCATCCGTGTAGCAAAACAATGAAATTCTTTTCCTGACTCGGTATCCCTCTACGTGACCTTAGGAACTTTTTGAGGGAGGGCTTCACCACAAGATCGTGGTTGTGCTCAGCTAGAAAATAGATGACTTGCCATCTGCAGCCAATCATTTTCACCACCATCCTCGCCTTGCAGTTTGTATATATCATTTTCTCCCTCTTTCTCTTCTTACATCCATCAAGTTTCTTCCTCTTCTCCCCTTGCCCGTCCTCTTCCTCATTTGTAGTATCCTCCTCCTCCTCCTCAGCTTCATCATTGTCATAGTAGCAAGTGACAGCATCAGTAAACTGAGCAACTCTCCTTTTCCTGCCAAAGCCTTCTTTATTGCACACAAACTGCACCTTCTGTATTTCTCTTGTTTTTGCAGATCGATAGGATGTGTTTGTTCTAATCGAAAAACCGGTTCTCTTTGCATAAGAGTTGTAGTACTCTTTTGCTTTGTCCAATGATGCAAAAGACATGCCATTGTGTGGTATTTGGGGAGTAGACCACACCTCTTCTTCCTGTTCTGCTTCTTTATTTCCAACACCATCTAATGCAGCAACTACAGGATCAGCAGTAGAACCTTCATTCCTATCCTCTATCCTTGCCTGGTCAAATGACAATCTGATCTCAGAAACAGTAGGAACAACCTCTTCTAAAACTGCAGGAGCCACCTCTACTAAACCAGCATGACCAACTTCAGAAACACTAGGCAAAACCTGTTGGTTCACATGCTGTTCATCAGGCTGAGGAATTTCAGAAATTGCAGGCACTTGAGTGCAGAAGATAGGGTTGCTGGTCACATAATCTAAATCAAATGCATTCAAGAAATCTTCGTCAAAATCTGGTGGCGTCTTGTTAAGATCCATACCTGAGAACTCCATACAAAATAGTAATTATAAGTGTGTGATACTATATTATGACAGTGTATGCAACTTAGTTAAACCAGTTAGGCAATAGTATTATACTTAATTAGGCAAAAAAGGCCACCAACTTATGCAGTTTTTTTCAGTATATTCTATCAGCTTTTTATTCAGTACATGCTATTCGCTTTTTTCGGTACATGATATCAGCTTTGTATCTCTTTTACTCAGTTTTTTTTCAACTATATGCTTTATTACTTCTATTTTAATTGCAGGTGTTAGGCCATCAAGCATCAAAATGAACATGTGCAGCAGCTAATACAAGAAAGTTTAATGCATAGGAGTAACCATGTGAAGCAGCTAACACAAGAAGCTTTTTAATGCAGCAAGATGTATATATGTATGAGTGGTGCATACAGCATATTCCCATGTTAAGCAGGAGTGGTTCATACAACATATATCCATGTTATCTATCTAGTAGTAAGATGTGCAGTAAGAACATTAGTCATTGACATGTCCAAGTTATGAATCAGATTGCTTATGTAGTAGGAACTGCAATACTACAGAACTGCTTATGCAACAGAACCGAATTGCTTATGCAAAACAACCGAATTGCTCAAAAGATCTTAATTGATGTTTTTGTCAGTTTATACGTCTGATCTGCTTCTAGAAACAGATCTGATATCAGATGATGCAAAAGAACAGAATTGCTTTGTAGTAATAGATCTGCTTGGTTCCATTTTTTTGTTAACATTGTGTAATTGTGGTGTCTGAGATGATAGTACTCTAGATGAATTAGTATCGTACCTGCTGTTTTTTTTGATGAATCTGCCTTGCCTTTTTTTGGATCGCCTGGCTGGCCGATGATGGCAGCGGGCGTCTTGTGAAACCCCTCTGTTTTTGCGTGCTAGAAAGGGAAAAGCAAAATAGGGTTAGAGGTGAAGAAGCTTCTATGTGGGGGGTTGTGGGCCTGGCATCTGATGGGCCTTTGCCCATGAAACGCGCGAAGCGCACGTGCCGCAGCGGTCTTTTTTCCCGCGCGCGCCATACCTCCCACGCGCCGGAACGAAAAGAGCAGTACCATATTTTTCTATATTTAGGTTGTGCGTGTCGAAAGGCTAACGCATGCGCGTGCGTGCAATAGCCGTCTCCAAATAAAAAACTGTGTTCATCGAGGTCAAGCGTGTTCGACAGTTTAAAAGGTCCCATCCTCACTTCAACTTGAAACTTTACAAATTATAAATCGTTGAGAATCAACTGCGAACAGAAACGAAACTGCACACTGGAACAACTACCTGCACATCTCTCAAGGAATACACACAAAATACAATTGAGATTTAGCTGGGCTGGGATCTTCGTTGTCATATTCACAAAATATTCATGGGGACGGCTAAACGTGTTTACTACTGGATGGAATCTTACAATTACATCCATTACGGTAACTAACCTGGCAGCACCTTGTCAAGGTAACCGTCCATGATCTCTGATACTGTCGCCAAGAATGTTTCCTCGCTCGTCTCTGGAAGAACATAGTCCTCTGCTTCCTCCATCAGAGACTCGATTTCAGATTTTCTCATCACCACTTCTCTGCACATGATGCTACCAATGTCGTATGCAGTGAGGCCCCTCTCCGCACCCTTCTTCAGGAGCATGGTGCTGACGTGAAGAACTCGAGCACACTGAGGAGACAGCTCCCAACCATGGAACTTGAGGAGGGCAATGTCTTCAACAGCATCTAGCGACTTGATGTATGCTAGGGTTTCAGTGCTGAAGGGCTCGCGAGCTTGAGGCCAGTACAGCCACTCAAATGTACAATCTTCAAACTGCATTAGAAAAAGGGCAACAGAACTTTCATTAATCTATTACTAATTATTAAAAGGTGGATCTTCAAACAAACCAACTTAACATGGCAATCTGACGCTGCTAAGTCAACAGCTTCTCAATCTAATATTGATGTTTGGAACAACTAACAGAATTAAAGTTATATAAGAGGCATAAAGCAGTATTCAGATGTGTAAGGCTACATATATAGCACATAGACTGGATATCAAATAAAGAAACACAGACTTTATAGTTTGTGCTGAAAAAGTAAAACACATAATATCAACAATCACTTAATTACCTTCTCTGGGAAGCAGTATCCATGATCAATTGGAACCAACTGCAAGCGATCTCCGTCTTGGCACACCAGTATGTTCCCTGCATGACGATCAGCATTCGCTAACCTAATATCTAAAATGGCAATTTTCTGAACCTCCTTGACAGGAAAAGCTTGAGAGCCCATATCCTCACAACTTCCACGATTCTGCACAAACATTTGCAATGATCCAATTTTAATCTCCTCCCCCTTATGGAAAGAACGAACCAATGCAGTGGGAGGTACACCAGAAAATCCAGCAGCACCATCTGATTTGCATCCATCAATTGGGTGGTCCAGAAGATATGCTGCAACCTCCCTTAATGCGCCTTCCCCGACTAGTGTGCCCCTTTTCAACCCCTCACCATCAACTGACAAAGGAAGGCCCCTGGGGTTATTTTCCGCCATTGGTTCCTCATCTATAGGCTTGAACACGGCAACATTGCTTTCGCCTGAATTATCCTTCATAAAATAGACACCCCCAGATCCTTCTGCTGACATGACAGGAAGGTATCCATTTTCCAGACCACCAATTGTTGTGCTAATCATTTCCATAATGACAGGAGAAAGCTTGACCTTTCTATTAACAATAATCGGCTCAACAGTAGGATGCCTGGAACTATCTGTGTCTATATGGTTCATGGCATCGATTTGAAGGTTTCCGTTTTCTTTGGGAATAACAACCTTTATAACAGTTTCCTTATCAATATGTTTCGGCTGGACCTTTGCTGCCTGGTTGATGAACAAGTGAATCACTGCATCGCCTTTTTTGGCAATATCAGTGATCAACTGGTGATCCTGGAGCTCCTTGTCACCAAGTACAAGCTTTTGATCCTTCAGGCTCTCTATGTGCTCCCCGGTCTCAGCAGCAATCATGTTCTTGAGATACCCAACTTTGTGGGCACCCTCCACCTGGAATCGAAACTTCTTCCCATGGGCAGTCTCGATTACAATCTCATGGAGTTCAGCTAACCGGACAACAAGGTGAAGAACATTGCCATCAGCAAGCCCATAGTCTCTGACACGGGAATTGTTGTGTGAAAGCTCATGCCCGCCAAACAGCAGCCTCTGTTTTGTAATGACAAACCCCTTGAACCGCTGGATTCGGAGCTTGACAGAGGCGACAGACTCTGAATCCAGCACCCGGATCGGCACCGGCGGCATCCCAGGCATGGCAAGAAAAATGAGAATCGAATCCAGTGGCTGGAGTCCACCAAGCAGGCATTGTGGGACAAGAGCAAGATGGTCCTGCAGGGGGCTGAGAGTTGCAACGCCGGCCGACATCTTCTCTGCTGATTACCAACCGGCGCCACCACGCCAAGGAGTTGAGAAGTCAAGCACTAGTAGAACCTAAGGCCGGACTATTTACTGATTATTACTGTACGTCGTTGTAGTGTAACCCATTTAGATCACGAGCCTTAGGGTTTCCTCCTGTCAGTGATGAAACTCTAGGGGGCCACCGCTACACACCTATACCCGCGCCTGTAATCCCATCTGGCCCTCAATTTTGTTTCCCTTTATTTGATCCTGCAGAGAACCACAAATCCTAGGTCAGAAATTTAGCGTATTATTATTATTATTATTATTATTATTATTATTATTATTATTATTATTATTATTATTATTATTATTATTATTATTATTATTATATTACAAAAGTAGCAATCTGACAAAATTAGCAAGAACATGAGCAATAATCCATACTGAAACCGATGGGATTGGATGGAGGAGGCGCCGTGGATCCTTCTGCTGGCACTGCCGCTCCGACCTCACAACGCATCTGCAAATCCTACCACCACGACGGGACTCCGCTTCTGAATTTCCGATTGGAACCTGCAAGCGCCCACCAATAGCGTCACCAATCTATGGATCTTATACTCTACGCTGAATTTCCGATTGGAACCTGCAAGCGCCCACCAATAGCGTCACCAATCTATGGATCCTATACTCTACGCTAACAAGTAACACTACACCAGCACACTACAGCGTGCTGCTACACTACACAAGGGCAATCGATCGATTCGAAGGAAAGAAAGCGGCACAAAGGAAAGAGCAGCCGGGGCAATATTATATAGAATCGATGCACGAACAAGTATAAAATCGGTCTTTACCTATACGGTGTCGGCGCGTCGCGGTGGTTCCGGGACGAAGAAACCGCCCGGGCGTGGCGGATTGCCAGATAGATTCCAAGGGACAAGGGAGGTTATTTTTGCTTTTGCAGTTAATATATATACTCAGGTGCCTACGTTCGGACTTCGTAGAGCACCCGCCACGTTTTGGTTAATTAATTACTCCACACGCATGGACGATTTATTTTGCGCCTCGGTGCTGTAAGGCCAGTCTCAATGGGTGTTTCAATACACGGTTACCAAAATGCCACATCAGCTAAATCACAGTGAAACAAGAAATGAAATTGATTATCACAATGGTGAGTTTCATTGCAGCGTTTCATATGCTAATTGTAGCATTCAATACTGCTATTTTGTTGAGATCAAATGTACTAGCTCAACTGTATAGCCATTGTGTGTCCAGATCAAATATAGCTGAACAGGTGCACACCGCGATCACACACAGACCACAATTTAAAAGGATGCCATCTAAAATGCACACACAAAATGCAATATAAAATGAGATAACCAACCGACAATAGTTCAGAATATAACTCAACACATATAACTCAATTGACGATAACCAACTGACGATAGTTCAGAATATTTGATATGGTGTACTGGACCAACTCACGATAACCAAATGACGATAGTTCAGAATATAACTAAAGTGACAGAAATCTGGTATACTCGACCAGATTGACAAACATAGATAAAGTAGATAACAAAAGTTCAAATAGACTTCAGGCTTGCATACTTCAGCCTTGCATACTGCAGGATCAGATTGCCTCCAGCCACCGTTTTAGATTGCCTTGAACCTTGCTTTCATCCTGCAAAAACAAAAAAACAATTCAACATGAGCTCTCAGCATTGACAAAAAAAAAGTACAGAATCATATCACAGATAAGTAGTTAAATTCTTAAGATAGATAAGTAACTATAAATAGAGAAATGTACTAGTTCTATTTCTACGACCAGCAAACTTATTCCATATATGTTCTACTAGATCATTCTTAAGTCGATGATGAGCATTTCGATTACGAATAGTAGTATCCTTTTCTAAAGCTCTGTCTAAAGGTCCGGAGAGAATTCCGGTGCTTGAACGGTTGACGAACTAGGAGGCACATTCAGATCTATATTTTCTTCAATCATTGCTAGGTCTTTCTCATCTTCAACTATCATGTTGTGAAGTATGATGCAAGCTAGCACAACATCACGGAGTACAGCTCTGTCATATAGTCGAGCTGGTCGTTTTAAGATACACCATCGACGTTGCAATACACCAAAGGCTCTCTCAATATCCTTTCTTGTCCCTTCTTGTTCCTGGGCATACAATTTATCCTTCTCAGTGATAGGGAGTCGAATTGACTTAACAAAAACAGCCCATTCAGGGTATATCCCATCAGCAAGAAAACACCCAATGTTGTGTTGATTTCCATTTACCATGTACTGGACTCTAGGAGCTTGCCCTTTTAACTCATTGATGAAAACAGTGGACTGGTTCAATACATTAATATCATTGTTAGATCCAGCTGCTCCAAAGAATGCATGCCAAATCCAAAGATCATGTGATGCCACAGCCTCAAGAATCAGTGTAGGTACTTTCTGATCACCCCTAGTGAACAGACCCTTCCATGCTACTGGGCATCTATCCCATTGCCAATGCATGCAGTCAATGCTGCCAAACATACCAGGAAACCCTCTTTTCTCACCAAGTTTAAGTAGACGTTCAGTGTCTTCCACAGTTGGGCACCTCAAATATCTCTCGCCAAATATTTGTCTAACACCTTTCACAAAGTTCTTCAATGCCTCCATTGCAGTAGTCTCTCCTATCTTCAAGTATTCATCTTGTTGGTCTCCACATAATGGAAAACTGGGGGGCATGGCGCCCCATCCTCCTCCTTGCGGTGGCCGTGGGGGCATGTTGAACATCGGGGCAGCAGGGGAGGAAGAACCAGCAGTAGGGGTCGAATTCGGCGCAGCAGGGGAAGCGGTGACGGCGGTGCCAGCAGGGAAATCGGTGGCGGCGGGGGCAAAAATCGGTGGCGGCGGTGGGGGGTGGGGAATCGATGGTGAAGGTGAACCTGAACTCGGTGATGGAGCAGGCGCCGCCGGTCTCCTGAGGCCAAGCTGCTTCCCCCCGCGCGGCTTGCTTCCTCTGCCGCCTCCGCGTCGCCGTGAATCGACTGCCGGCTGCGGATCCATGGCTGGTGGATCTAGCGCCGTAACCCTAGCTCGTGAGCGCTGCTCGGGAGAGATGATGGCCTGGCGGGAGTAGAAGGATTGGGGAGGAGGAGGCAGGAGGAAGGGGCGGGAAGGAGACGGGCGGGAGGATCGCGCGCGCAGGAATGGCGAGCTCGCGGTGCCGGCGGTTGCTCTGCGCACGGGATCGAGAATGAAACGAATTTTCCCCTCAATGGCCGTTTCACTGCGTTACCGAGGCCTAGGAAACGACGCTGAGTCGTTTCACCATGGTGAAACAATTTTCTCCTCTCTCCTCCCCATTTCATGCAAAAATTCTCTTTTGGCTGATGTGTCACCTCATTAAATATGTATGACACACCTATGAAATGCCCATTGAGACTGGCCTAACAGATACAGGGGAAGGGGGTGCGGCACCATGACCGTTGGAGGAGCCATATATAGCAGCCATGCTGAATTTTTGGCTTCGAATATGCAAAGCTGGGCTTTGAACTAATGAATTGTTTGTCTAGAGTTGGGTCTGAGAAGTATGCGTACGGGGCCAAGCTCAAGCTATCTCGTCGGTCTCTTGGCGACGTAAAGGCTTTGTTTCTTTGCCGCTTCTCGCTCCTCCCATGGAGAATCGCTCACACCACTTCTAGTTATTTGCATTGCAGGTGAGGAGCGAAACCCCCCCTGCTGTCCCTGCTTCTTTTCTGCTTCACCTCCTCTGCCTCCCGTGTTGTCTCCCTCACCTCCCTTGCCTCCTATGATGCTTCCGTCGACATCCTACTCTGTTGTGCTTGACTGCTTGTTGTCGCCACTTCCCCATCCTTGTTGAGACCGAGCCCACCATCGTTGAGCTTGTCGAGATCCATCCCACTGTCGCCGAGACCGAGGCCACCTGTCGTTGAGATCGCGAGGTCTAGCCGGTCATCGTCGAGACTGAGACCGTTGAGCTTGTCGAGATCGAGCCTGTCGTCGTCGGGGAGGTCGCCGAGACCAAGTATGTGCCTCCTCATCGTGCTTCACGGCTTGCCTTCTTCTTTCTCTGATCGGTTGGGAGTGGGAGCTGTTATGGGAGCTCCACAAAATGGCATCGGGAGCAATAGGGACCTCGAGCGAGAGTGGGTTGGGACCTCTGCTAAACTGACCCTAAATGGAGTAGCGTGCTACAGTGAACCTTGAGGTGGCTTAGCGCTCTCCTACGGCTATGTTAAAGGATCCCTAAATGAAGGTGAATTAAACTCTAAACATTTAAAACTACAAATCTTATCCTATGCGATTCTATTCATCTCATGCACGGTTAAACTCTAGGACAAGGACTAAAAAGATCACACTAAAGCTTTACTTATATTAAGGCCAACATGCCAACACACCAACTAACCCTCTAGTCGTCCTTCCTAGCCACGCTAGGGTTGTAAACCAGTCTCCACAAGTAGGGATGAAACCGGATCGGATACAGACATATACCAATGATCTTGCATTCTATACCATATCCTGTATTCTATCCCATATTTTTTTCTTGGACCTTAGAGCCACATACGGATCATGTCAGATATTGATATTTATCTCATATACATATCATAAATCCAATTTTAAATATTCAGATTCAGATACAGTATGTATATTAAATGTTCCGATGCAGATATGGACTATCTATATAGGGTTTTGACCATTTCGGGACGGACAGGTATCAAGAAATATTCATCCTATTTTCATCCGTACCCGCAATGGCACCATACATCCAAAATCAAAAATTTTCATCCTCATGGAGCCAGCCTAGGCTAGCTAGCTTGATCCCACACTTAGTGGTCGCCTAGGGGTGCCAATACACACGTTCTGTGCTCCCACCAAGCGGGCTATGGAATCCAAATACAGTCCAACCAAACCAGGCCAAACTTATCCAAGCAACCAAATATCCCATGAAAGGCGGGCGCAAGCCCGTCCAATTTGTACCATGGCTAAATCCTACAGGGTTACGAAATAGCCAGGTAACCAATCACTACCTTAGTCATGATTACACTAAAATATAGTCCTTAGTTGCGAATAGAATCGAGCTGGTAAAATTCGGGCCCTATACCAAACTCTTAAGCAAGACCTCTTTAGAAAAGCATAACTATAGCAGAGTATGTGAATACCTAAATGGAACACATGAAAGGATCAACATGAACTAATATTCATGTCACAAACTCAGGATTGCCTCTTGTTTGAATCGGTAATTTAGCTAAGTTGTCTTTCATTGACCTCACTTAACTAAACTCCCCAACTTGAGCAGTCATCCTGGTGTACTACCCATATAGCACACAACTATCCGACCTTCATCTAGGATCATTGTACGATAGGTTACACATTATGAGTCACACCAAGTTAACATCACATTTGAAAGAAAGTACTTAAGTTTACAACAAGTTGTTCATTGCTTAGTCATAAACCATACATTAAGAGTCTAGCGGAATTATTAACACAACACAACATAGTTTTGGATACACATTCATGGATGTGCCAGTCCCATGAACCTGCACCATGTAGGGCAATTGTCTACCACTCCTGTCTGCTGAGGACGTGGGGCGTAGAAAAAGCCATATGCTAGGACTACCTCACCTGAAAAACTCAACAAGCAGATGCATAAATACATGATTGTACTCAATAGGACTTACCCATATAGTAATAAGGATTATGCAATTAAGCTGTAGAAAGGAATGCAATTGGTTTTGCACAAAGACATTTCATCCATGAAGTAAAGTTGTCTATTCAACTAAGAAAGCATAGCATGGTTTGACATGTTCAAGCAATTGGTTAGCTAGGTGGAGCTTGATATTCCATGAGTCCTTCCGATCATCACTAGTTCAAATCTAGAAGAATAGAACAAGCATAAATTCATACTCTGCAAAGGGGTACACATTAACCCCACCAAAGACAATGGTCACAACCCATATGACCCGTCAGTACATAAGGAATAACTCATACCTCAACCTTTCCCAAGTTTGACCAAAGCGCCTATGAACGGTTAGAGCATGAGCTGAGGTACTAGCTGTCACGGGGTTGGAACCGCGATAAGCATTGTTGTTCAAGGTGGTGTCAGAGTACGTGTCTCTGGTGGCTTGGGTGGACTCAAGAACACAAGAATCATAGAGGGGACGCAATGGTTTATCCTGGTTCGGGCCGATCGATGCCCTACGTCCAGCAGCTGATGATCCTTATACTCAAGAGCATCCAAAATCGAGGGGTTACAATTACAATAGAGTGTACAGGAGAAAGAGATATTTGGTAGGGGGTTAGCTCGGTGCTAATCCTAAGGTTCTTCATCGCCGATGGAGCCTTCCCCTCGTTGGAGAGGAGGAAGACAACGGGTGCGGTGGAGGAGCTCTCGGTCGCCCTCTCTGGTTGCTCTACTCTTGGTGCCGAGTAGGAGTGGATCGGTGAGGAACGGAATGATCTGTCTTGGATTGTCCTAATCTCCCCACTGGGTTCCGACCCATCCCTTATATACCGAGATAGGTCGGGTACATGGCGGTTTGGGGGGAATGAGCCTATGGTCTACATGCGCTGGAGTCCAGAAGGGTCTTGTAGTGGCGCTCTATGGACCGTGGCGATGTCGTGGAGCCGAAGAAGCTCTGGACGTCATCCAGCTGCTCTGTCTTGACACACTGAGTGTCAGGCTATGTTGGCTTGGACTGGCCTCCCCCAGGTGTGCCTTCTAGAGACTTCTTGGAGGCGAAGGAGGCTGGCTTGAGGGGCTAACGTGCGGGCCCAGGAGCCCCCGAGCCCCTGGTGGCCGCAGAGGAGTTTGTCTTCATGTGTTATGCTCCGTGTGTGACCCTATTGGAGGAGTGTTTGACAGCGTCGTGCTCACGGGGCAGCGCCTAGGAGCCCCTGAGCCCTGATGGATCGGGTATGTCCTCTTGTGCCTAGGCCTTGGCTGGCGCCTAAGGCCAGGGGGAGGCCAAGGATCGGGTCCAGGCTTCTGTTGATCGGGAGCCCCGGGCTTGGGCGAGCCCCCAAGCGTTGAGCAGAGACGGCAGGCCTACTCGGGCTCAGCCCAATCCTTCGACCAGAGGGTGTCCACAAGCGTTCCCGATGGGTGTAGCCCCTGAGTCCCCGAGCGATCCTGGAAGGGTCAATCGGGGGGCCTCTTGGTCGGGAACCTTGATCCCAAGGCTTAATATACCCATATATTAGGATCTCATCACTTGCTTTCCTAGCTACCCACGCTATACCTCATGCCGAATCCATGGGAAATCCAATCACAACAAAGTACTAGGCTTACCATTCTCATTCATGGAAATTGGTTTGTACAAGTTATGTTCAATCTCGCTACCACGGATACACGGTCCTTAATTGCTCCAGCAAACTACACCATCCAAGACCTCCCCATCTTGCCATGGTCCAACCCCTTGCTAGTCCTCAATTCAAATTCTCATAAATTGATCAAGTTTTAGGCTTTTGGCCAAATTCTCCAACTTATGTTATTTAGTGTACAAACAATTTTATAACGCACGAGAAGTAAGAAACCCATCATTATCTCGACTTCTACTGTATAAGCAGACTAAGCATGAATTACATGGTAAACATAAATAACAAACATGGTACAAGGTAGGGAAACAAATACAAGGCATAAGCTCAAGTATGTTACATGGGTTTGTAGTAATATTGTTGTCGGTGTTTGATGACCGCCAACTCGTCACGGTAGAGGCGAACCGACCTATAGGGCGAGCTTGGGCGGCCGCCCTAGGTGCCCTCCGGCGAGTACTGACCCTACCCCCTATTCTCCGGCTAGCGACGGCGTCCATCGAACCTCCAGTTGCGAGCGCAGGTCCGAGCGCCGCCTACGACGAGAGGTTGAAGAAGCTGTTGAGCTCCTGGGCCGTCTGGCCATCAAAGCCCTTCCCAACCCAGTCCCAATGGCCCATTTTATGGCCTACTATAGGCCCGGCGGCCCACAGCCTTGGCTTCGGCCCTTAGGGCTAGCCGGCAACTAAGCAGGAGGCAGGGGCGCACGCACATGCGAAATTGCTCCAGTGCTCCTAGCCCGGGCAGCCGACTGGCCAATGCCTGAAGACCGCCCCTGGTGGCCTGCGACAAACTCTGCTATGCTCCAGTGCTCCTGGCGGCTGGGCGGCTTGGTTTTTTTTGGTGATTTTTGAATTGGTCATTGGTGGATGCTGATAGATGGGGCAGGAAATGAAACCATTGGTGACTTCTAGAGGGAGATATTTGTGCTACGTTGAGAAGGAGATTTTTAGAGAACTTATCTTGAGAAAATTAAAAGGACGTTTCAATCCATGAAAGATCGGAGGATGAGTTTACCTCCAAAGCGGCCTCGATGTTATTAGAGTTTTAGGATTGGTATGCTTTTCCTACAATGTTTGACATTCTTTTACATATTTCCTCACTTATTGCTTACTCATTACTAAATTTATTTTAATTGCAGGTTGTTTATATTTTTTTTTATTATTGTATGGTAAATTTTATGGACCATGGAACAAAAATTCTTATGTGTTCTTCATGGGAAAGGTAATCACGTTTAAACTTATTTTATACCATTTGTTTGTTGAATTATATATTATATGTGACACTAGCAATATAGATATGGTATGCGTACATAGTTAGACCGGAATATCGGAGAAGTTTTGAATATGTACCTAGCGGTCCGCCCTAGCTCATATTTTTGGCTGGGTCCGCCACTGCGTCACGGGGTTACTCGGGACGTTTGTTCGGGGGGGGTGGGCGTCAACGACTGCAGAACTCGACGGTGAATGCAGAGACAACAATTTATACTAGTTCGGTCCGCCGGAATAGCGTCGGCGTCCCTACATCCAGTTTGGGGTGAATAGTATATTGTGCCCTGCACTTTAAGGTCTAGACTGTGAGGTCTGTTCCTATTGTTTTGCTGATCTAGGGAGCCTTGCCCTCCTTTATATAGTCCAGGAGGCAAGAGTCCTAGTCAGTTACAATGTAGAAGTCCTAGTAGGATAATAGGATATCACTTTTACTAGGATTACATAGGAGGAATCCTAGGTAGACTAGATCTTCTCCCTTCCTTGTGGGGTACCGGGGTACCATGTACCGACAAGCCCCCAAGCACTGTATGGTTGATCTTGGAAGCCTCTTCTTGTTCCTCCAGGTCTTGCCGAGTAGAAACAAGCTTCGTCCAAATGCTTTCTTAAGAGAAACCATGTAACATTTCTTGAGATCTTCTAATGGTGTGCACTTTTTGAAAAAAGTGCACCCACTGGGTGTAGCCCCTGAGCCTCTTGCTATTTAGCATAAAAAGCTGGAGGATCAATCTTTAAAATTTCAGCAATGTTTCCCAAAGAAAAATTTGAAGCAACCGCTGAGGATATGTATCTCATAACCCCTGAGCCTAAATCCGAGTACTCAATACTCGATTATAGAATCCTATAGACATCCTCAAGGGTGCAAGCCTGGCGAGCTTTATAGTCTCTGAATTCGCAGCCCCCGAGCCTAGTCAGACTATCACCGACTAAATGAAGGCAGTAGTCAAGCCCCCGAGCTATCTGCCGAGTAAACTGTAGAGACGAAGAAACTTGATCGAAGGTATCCGTAAATGGAGATGTGGTGTAGCATGTCGTCCTGCAACAAGTCTGTACATGTACGCCTCATGCAGTACATGCATGTTCTTCAATAATGAGCTTGGGTCGGAGCTGAAGATCATGCATCCTGCACTCTGCCTATTTGTAGCTGACAGAAACATATGCATATATGCCATACTGTGTCACTGCCGCCGCCACCTGAGGGTCATCATCCCGCATCGAGTAACCGCCTTACACTACCCGCAGTGGGTACTCTAAAACGATACTCTAAAGTTTTAGAGTATGAATATAGAGTAAAAACTACTGCACTGGGTACTTTAAAACGATACTTTATCCTTTCTCTCACTCTATATTTAGAGTGGTACAGTGCTTACTCTATACTTTATAGTGGCGGACCCTACTAGCTAAACAAAGGAAAAAATGCTATAACTCACAAACCAAAAATTCAAATTAAATTTCGATTGCGCTATTAAATTCGTCTCAATAAATCCTTCAAAACTACATCACACATGGATATATTTAGATAAAGTGACAAGTGGGTCCCACATTGGTAGAGTGGATAGAGGATGATATAGAGGGTAGATAGGTGCGAGAGAATTGAGTATAGAGGAGAAAATCTTGCTGACTAGAACGTATAAAGAATGAATATAGAGGTCCATGAGTACGAGTAGTCTTATGACAAGGACTGAGACTCGCCTGTTGCCGAGTGGTCGTACGCTATTTGAATCGTGGATCATAACAGGCTAGTAGTTTTGGCGTCCAACTTCTGAGGGCTGGTTTAGATGCAAATTTTTTTCGCAAAATAGCACTGTAGCTATTTTCATTGTTATTTGGCAAATATTGTCCAATCATGCTCTAATTAGGCTTAAAAGATTCGTCTCGTCCATTTCGTCTAAACTGTGTAATTAGTTTTATTTTTTATCTATATTTAATGCTTCATGCATGTGTCTAAAGATTCGATGTGACGTGGAATCTGAAAAATTTTGCAAAATTTTCTGGGAACTAAACAAACTCTGAGAATGGTTGCCGGTGGAGCTGCAGAAGCAGACTGAGTTGCCACTCGAGTAGTTGTAGCAGCCAGCCTCCTAGGGTAGGAGCCGGCCAAGCAGTCGTAGGAACACTAAAGTAGTCCATGCGTCCAGCGCCCCCCCCCCCCCCCCCCCCCCCGCAGAAGCAGACTGAGCTGCCACCCGAGCAGTTGTAGCAGCCAGCCTCCCAGGGTAGGAGTCGACACTAAAGTAGCCCCCCCCCCCCCCCCCCCCCCCCCCCCCCCCCCCCCGCAGAAGCAGACTGAGCTGCCACTCGAGTAGTTGTAGCAGCCAGCCTCCTAGGGTAGGAGTCGGCCAAGTAGTCGTAGGAACACTAAAGTAGCCCATGCGTCCAGCCCCCCCCCCCCCCCCCCCCCCCCCCCCCCCCGCAGAAGCAGACCGAGTTGCCCCCCCAAGTGTACAGGGTAAATTCGAGTACTCGGATCTGAATCTTGATTCATAGCCGAGTACTATCAGGAAACTAAGGATGAAAACGGTCAAAAACTCCTAAATTGTTTTCTACTTTTACATTTGAAATACGAAAACAAAAGCGAAAACGGTAAAGCCGGACACGAAAACGAACACGAACTTACGAAATATCGAGAATTCCGAAAACGAACCAATTCGAGCGGATTTATATCGAACACGGTCGATATACGAAACTCAATACTGAATACCGACCCGTAGGACCAAATGCATAACTAAGTACATGCATGATCAAATTCATGTGCATATAATAATTAACAAGTGCATGATCCTTGGTCTTAGGTATTTAACATAATAGCCGACACATAAATACAAGTTTGTGTGCTGAGCAGCCTGTCATCGGGCTATGTGACCTGTGCAGTTGGCCAAATTCGGTTTAAACCGAATTTTAAATTCGGAATATTTCAAATTAAAAGTAGAAAAGTAGAAAACGGTCGAAAAATATCTAAACCGGTTTCTACTTTTACATTTGAAATACGAAACATCTAAAATGCGAAATCGAAAACGATAAAGTCGGACAAGAAAATACGAATTCGATCGAATTAAATGTAGAAAACGATGTGGTTCGGTTCGGGATATTTCCGTTCCGTTTTCATCCTTATCAGGAACGAGGTCGAGTTGGTCGAGTACCAGATAAATCCGTCCTCTGACTATTAGGGCAGTCCCAACGGTAATAAATGCCGGTTTCTATTCTCATTAAATGCGATGCCACATAGGAAAAAATGGTGACGTGGCAGCGATGCCACATAGGAAAAAATGGTGACGTGGCACATCAGTTAACGAGGAAAGAGAATCAACAGTCAAGAAATTGTTTCTTCGTTGAGAAACGAAGTCGACCCTCGCACCGAGGCACGAGGAAACGCCGAAATCGCCATGGGGGAGAAACCGTTCGTTTCTATGGCATTAACTTCCTGCCGGCAGCTGCGCGCGCTCGCTCGCCCGGGCCGCTGCGCCCGCCTGCTCGCCGTCGGCGCCGCGCACTCGCCGGTCCCGCGAGCTCGGTTGCCTTCCGCCGCGTGCGGTCGCCGGCCCGTGAGCTCGGTTGCCCGCGAGCTCGTAGCCGGCCGCCCCGCGCCGGTCGAAACCGCCCTGCTCACCTGCGCTGCCGCGACCGTGCCCACCCGGCTCGGCCGCCTCGGCCGTGTTCGCTCGCACCGCCCACGTCGCGCTCGCCCGCGCCGCCATAACTGCACCCTCTGCGCTCCCCTGCGCCGCTAAGACCGCTCGCGCTGGCCGCGCTCGGCCGCGCCTGCCTGCTCGCTCAAGCCGGCTGTGCCCGGCCTGCTCGCCCGCGCCGGCCGTGTGCTCGCTAGTACCGGAGGAGGAAGAGATAAAGGAAGGGAGGGAACAGTGGAAATTTATTGAACATTTATTGTCCGAAGACTTCACAGTTGGACGGGGATCGTTTCGACTGTGGCCTTGTTTAGATACCCAAATTCACCTCTAAATTCCTCTATGCAAAAAGGAGATTCCCCATCACATTAAAATGCCGGTAAATGTATGGAGTACTAAATGTAGATGAAATCATAAACTAATTGCACAATTTTATTGTACTTTACGAGACAAACATTTTGAGTCTAATTAATCAATTTTTGAACAATTTTCTGCACTAAAAACCAAAAGATGCTACAGTGTTCCGGCAGGAACACTGTAGCAGCAGTCGACGATTCGGCATGCTGACTTCGGCATCTAAACTCCATGCATGTATCGCAAGTTTGATGTGACGGGAATCTTTTGTTTGCACAGTACTTTTTTTTTGAGGAAGTAAACACAGCCTATGGCGATTTCAGTGTTTCCTCGTGCCTCGGTGCGAGGGTCGACGCCATTTCTCAACGAAGAAACGATTTCTTGACGGTTGCTTCTCTTTCCTCATTAACTGATGTGCCACGTCACCATTTTTTCCTACGTGGCATCGCATTTAATGAGAATAGAAACTGGCATTTATTACCGTTGGGACTGCCCTGATAGCCAGGAATAATCCGATCAAGCCTTGGCATATAGGCATCAATGCTGTTGTCGGGAGTAGTTGGTTCCAGGTTTGTGAAACTGAGAGTCATAATCAAATTTGCTCAGGGAGTACTCGGAGTCTGGTAGTCGGACAGCCGCTACCGGAGTCGTACTTTTCATGCAAGCCTCCAAATCTTTGATTAAATAATCTTGCATGTTATTTGCAGTTCGTAGGCCACTTAGTTGCTGGTTCCTGATCCAGCAGTCTGAGCTTGAACTAAAGGGAATCCTTTGAGTGCTCGTTGTGGGCGATGATGTAAGAGCAATAGGAGCAGTCGTCCTAGAGTACTCGTCGCCGGCAGCTTACATGTTGAGCTTATGTTGTTGAATGTCGTGCGTTAGCAGCAGCAAGGGAATTTATTCCCATATGTGCATATGCTTCCAACGAAGTCTTGCTTAGTTGACAGTTTGCTTGATAGCTGATAGAAACTAAACGTAAGTATGTACGTGCCTTGGCTTCAGTAATTTATTTGCTTGCACTCATCTTGCTAATGTAATAATAGAGCTTTGTCGCCGCGTCACATGTGGCTGTAGCTGATGTGCGAGCGCCGATCGCCATGTTTGTGTGATCGTCTTCATCCTGATTGACTTAGGACGAGTCGAATTTTGGTGACCATATACAGATTGACTTAGAACGAGTCAAATTTTAGCGACTGCGTCTTCATTGACTTGAATCGAATTTTGATGACCGCGTTCTGATTGACTTGGGACGAGTCGAATTTTGATGACCACATCCTGATTGACTTAGGATGAGTTGAATTTTGGTGGCCGCGTCCTGATTGACTTAGAATGAGTTAAATTTTGGCGACTACTTCCTGATTGACTTAGGATAAGTCGAATGTAGGCTGTTAGAACTGTAGCCTGTATTCGTCGTATATTTGGATATCATCGCCTTAATTTACTTAAAACGGATTATCCGAGTAGTCGCGTAGCCGTAATAACGACCACGTATGCGACCTTAAGTACCAAAAAGCACTTATAATAAGGTGACCTTGTGACTGTGTTCCTTAAGGCTCACGCGCCAGAAGAGCAAGTCGATCGCCTTCTTCCGAGGTAATCTATTACGGGCTTGGCATACATTTAGCATAAAAAGTTAAGTGCCATACTATACAACAGGATAGGATTATGTCGTAGAATGTGAGCCAACTGATAGACATAGTTGACATATCCGAGTGTCTAGAGTTTTATACCAGCATGATCTAGCCGGTAGTTCTCTGGCCAATGACTTTTAAGTCGAGAGCGAGCATCGGTATAGATAGCCGGGTATCTCTCATTCGAGTAACATTAAAAATTACCCGGGTTAAACTTTAAGACAAATGCCAGATTGTCTTGTTTTGTAGCTAGAACCATTGGACGAGCCACGGTGTGATGCCGTTAAGTAAGACTATAGTCAGACTACGTAGACTCCGGTTGTTCGATGGCTCAGAAGCCGTCATCGAGTACCTGGAATCTGTCATCAAGTATCCGGAATCTGTCGTCGAGTACCCGAAAGCCGTCGTCGAGTACCCGGAAGTCATCGTCGAGTACCCGGAACCTGTTCTGACTATAAGCGCGGAGCTTGTAAGAGTAGTCGGGAACACATCCCGCGGAGGCATATAAATAACATCCAGAGAAAAAATATTAAAGCTTACTTAGCTTGATTGACGGAAGAGTCGGCGTAGCGAGTAGTTGGTCACCCAGCAGTCGGTGTTGTCACCCAGCAGTCGGACACCGTGGCCGAGTAGTCGGACACCCGTCCGAGTAAGTAAACCAGTCAAGCGACCGGTACGCTGGGCACTCAAGTCCGAGTAGTGGAAGTAGTCGTCGAGCTGCGCGACGATGTCGTTGCGGATATTGAGCCGGAGCTCGTCGCGGGACGCAGAGTCGTGCTAGAGATGTTGGACTGCTGTTTCGACAGACGCGTTCGTGCACACTTGCATGTCTCTGAGGATCGTTGGCTTGCAAGTTGCTGGCTTGCTTGTATGCTTCCATGTACGGCGCGTCCACCACCATGTCAGTTCGAAGTCCACAGCACGCATGACGGGAAAGAGTCGGAGTGAGTACTCGGACATTGCGGGAAGAAGTCGGAGTGAGTACTAGTGGAGTCGACCTCAATCGCGGTGCACGTTGATGAGGCCGCCGATGAAGTAGTTCACGAGCCGGATGAGGCGGTCGCACCAATATGACCGTCAATGATTCATAGCAAAATCCTGCGCAGGAGATCACTCGAGCAGTCGAGCAGCTTGGTTTGCATGCCTCATGGAGACGAAGCGATCTGAGCCGGGAGAAAATAGTACTCAGCTCTAAGACTTGCTGCAGCACTCGGCGTGGATAGTACTCTGCTACAAGTCTTGCTGTAGAGCGTATACGACCGCGATGATGGACTGCCGCTCCGTGTCAGATGCTGCTTGGTTAGGATCTAGAGCCTTGTTCACTTCCCCTCCCAACCCAAAATATTTCCTCTTCCACCCATCACATCAAATCTTTCGACGCATGCATGGAGCATTAAATGTAGGTAAAAAAGAAAACTAATTGCATATTTTGTCTGTAAATGTCGGGACGAATCTTTTGAGCCTAGTTAGTCCATAATTGGACAAATTTTGCCAAATAACAACGAAAGATGCTACAGTAACTTTTCAGCTACTTTTCGCGAAGTGAACACACCTAGGTGTGGACCGCCGCTCCGTGTCAGATGCTGCCGAGTACCTCCAGTGAGCTCGTCCTCTGATTCTTGTCTGCCGCATTATATTGGCCTGTTACTTGCTTGCGTGGTCATGTACATCATGTGTTGGAGTCGAAATGCAAACGAGCAGGAGAGGAAACTATCGTGCATGAACGGTTGACACCTAGTGCATGAGCAAGCCTTGCTATAATTAGCATGTATGGCTTTTGGTAATGAACTTGCCTTGCATGACTGGCTAGCTACGTCGTTTATGCATCGACCAAAATTGGTGTTGTCGTATCCGAGTTGGATAACTCTGGAATCCTTGCCGTAGTTGACCCCAGCTGATCCTTCTGTCCAAAGCTGCCGCTTCGGCCTGAGACTCTGGCTTTGATAAGAGAAGCTGTCCGGCTGGCATATGCTGCTATATCTGTCGAGGAGATGTAGGCCTTGTTTAGGGGTGTTTGGTTGGAGGAGTTAAATTTTAACCAACACTGTAGTATTTTCGTCTTATTTGACAAAAAGTTTCCAATCTTAGACTAATTAGGCTTAATAGATTCGTCTCGTAAATTACTCATAATCTTTTCTTGCGATAAAAATTACTCCTAATCTGTGCCGACATGCATGCAAAATCAGTTTGGGTTCATGTCTGATAGGTCGACCATGGAGGCGATTTTCTTATTACGACAATTGATGGAGATATATAGGGAGCAGAAGAAGGACCTGCACAGATATTGACCTCGAGAAGGCATATGACAAAGTACCGAGAAATATCATGTGGTGGGCCTTGGAAAAGCACAAAGTCCCAACTAAGTATGTTACCCTCATCAAGGATATGTACAGGGATGTGGTGACGTTTGTCCGAACATGTGATGGCGACACCAGTGACTTTCCAATTAAAATAGGACTGCCTCAGGGGTCAGCTTTGAGCCCTTATTTATTTGCTTTGGTGATGGATGAGGTCACAAGGGACATACAAGGTGATATCCCTTGTGTATGCTCTTTGCTGATAATGTGGAGCTAGTTGACGACAATAGGGCGGGGTTAATAGAAAGTTAGAACTATGGAGACACACGTTAGAGTCGAAAGAGTTCAGACTTAGTAGGACTAAGACCGAGTACATGAGGTACGATTTCAGCGCGACTAGGCACGAGGAGGGAGAAGTTAGCCTCGATGGGCAAGTGGTGGCCAAGAAGGATACTTTTTGGTATTTAGAGTCGATGCTACAAAAGGATGGAGACATTGATGAAGATGTTAGGCATAGAATTTCAGCCGGCTGGTTGAAATGGCGTCAAACTTCTGGCGTTCTCTGTGACAAAAGGGTGCCTCAGAAGCTGAAAGGTAAGTTCTATAGGACGACGATTCGTCCGACGATGTTATACGGTGCTGAGTGTTGGCCTACAAAAAGGCGACATGTCTAACAATTGAGTGTAGCAGAGATGCATATGTTGCGTTGGTGTTGTGGGCACACAAGGAGGGATAGAGTCCGGAACGACGATATTCGGGATAGGGTTGGGGTGGCACCAATTAAAGAGAAATTGATTCAACATCGGTTGAGATGGTTTGGACATGTCCAACGGAGACCTCCTGAGGCGCCGATGCGTAGTGGAGTTCTAAAGCGAGCCGATAATGTAAAGAGCGGTAGAGGTCGACCTAAACTAACTTGGGACGAGTCCGTTAAGAGAGATCTTAAGGAGTGGAATATCTCCAAGGATTTTGCTATGGACAGGAGCGTTTGGAGATTGGCAATCAACGTGCCTGAACCGTGACCTCTTTTTGTCTTGTGCCCTTTATGTCCCTTTATGTGTCTCCCTGTTTCTCGTCTCTTTTGAGTTTCATCTCTAGCCTACCCCAACTTGCTTAGGACAAAATACTATGTTGTTGTTGTTCTGTTCTCTGATCTTGATTGACTCCATTAGTTTTAAGGTAATTGGTCTCTTCCCATGTCTATGGTGGTTCAGGAACCGGACCTCCCACTCGGGCAAAAGGACTGACGACTCCTCCAGGCCTGACCCCTCAAACTTCAGTCCCTAATCTCTTGCCTCCTACGGATGCAGTTCGTGTCTTCTTCCTTGGTTCATGTTATATTAGTAATTTTGGATTATATTCCATGAAGTAAAGGATGACGTCATAGGTACTTCTGTACTGATGTTTAGTGTTCTGTCACAGGTGCCTTGGCCAAAGCAATTTTTTGGGTAGACCTACTACTGAAGGTGTCCTGCTAGACTGCTATTCTTACAATTTAAAGGCTATGCACAGTACACAGGAGATAGTTGTAGGTCTGGGCAAGCCCACTGAAGGGGCGATGCAGAAAATGTTCATTCCATTCATAAAATATTCAAGAAATGTCATGAATTTTGAATCTGTTGTGGAAAAATAAGAACAATTGTGCCAGTGTTTTTAAGTCTTCACTGTGTATCTTTTTATATGATATAATAAGACATACAGTTCAGTAGTATGTGAAAGGGGTACCGGTAGAACTATTGAAACAATCGATGATCAATGTCCCATTATATATACAATGAGACCTGAACAAGCAATTATACCCGGTTAGAAAGTGCTCTTTCTAAGAAGTTAGCTTATCATCTTTCTACGCCAATGCAAAGGGGAGGCGGGCGCGGCGGAGCGCGCCTACCTTCCTAGCATGTATTAAAGTGTAAACAAACTAGTGCTGTAGAGGTAATATTGGACCGTCCGATAGTCCTCGAACTATGAGGCTACAGAGTGGGAATGGTCCAAAAAGTTTAGGCTATTCCAAAAACCTAAATGTTGAGTTGATCGGACCATGATTTTTGATATCGGACTATCCGGTAACTCATGAAAGTTTATGGTGCTCTCGGGGTTTGAAAAAGGGATTTATCGGATCGTCCAAAGTGGTAGCACAAACCGTCCAAAAATCCCTGGACTTGGCTGAACTGAAAACATTAAGTGTTGTGATCATCGGATTGTCCTTCACGTAAGGACGAATTGTCTAAATTTTTTGTAAGTTTCTGCAGAAGGTTTTTGGGCTCAGTGGTGAGTATTAGACTGTTTGATGGATCACAATTCATATGTTCTAAGTGATTTCATGGGCGAAAAGTGTAACTACTGTTCTTGCATGTTTATGGGACTTGGCAGAAGGGTTCCATCTAGCAAGGTAGATTGCTCTACAGCGAACTGACCCTAGCGTAGTTGGTTAGGTTCCTTGTGGTGAAACCTGTCCACCCAAGTTCAAGTCCTCAACTTGGTATGGGCGCTCGCATTTTCCTAGATTTATTCTATGATTTAACGACGTTGTGCTTTTAGTGGTAGGCGACGTTCCCGTCGACAACGAGGCGCCTATGGTGACTTCGGCAATCTTGAGATGTGCCGGCACAGTCTTTCAGAGGTGCTCATAGGGGTAGAGTTTGCGTACATGTATTCATAGGGGTAAGTGTGTCTGTACTTGTGTAATTCACAAAAAAGGTTATCGGGGTTATGATACCTCGGGTATCTCAAGACACCGAGTAGTTAGCCTCTCGGGCAGCACAACTGGCCGAGGCCTAGTGACCTTGGCCCGCCAAAGCTGTAAAGGTCTCAGGTGAAAGTCCTATGTTTGGTGTTGGTGATTAGTGACAAACCTCAAGTACTAACCACATTATTAAGCACATGTGTGTAGCATTGAAATGTGGCTAGTGCAAGTGAATGTGGAGCTTGGATCAAGGGCTAGATGATGACCAGAAGTGACCAGGCTTATGATGATCAAGTGCCTAGGATGGAGCTTAAGGCAAATGTATAAATTAGACATTTGATTTTGGTGATCAAGACACCAAGTGGGTATGATCATATTTAGGGTAGATAGCCGTACTATTAAGATGGGAATCTTTTTAGCTATTATGGTCCTTATAGTACCTCTAGATTGCATTTACAAGTAGGACATTGCATGAGATCTAGAGTGCTAACTACACCCGAGCTTTGACTTTGCTTAAAATGCTAACAAGTGCTAAAACTTCATACACTTGATGTTAACAACATTTGAGCTAGGGCAATTTGAATTGCACACTTGGAAAACATGATAAAATGGCTTACATCTTATTTACATGTCTCATCCTTGCTAGTAAGCCAACCTAAGTGCAAGAAATGACAAGGTGCAACACTTAAAATTGAAAACAGCACGAGAAGGTGCATCGGACGCTGCACCGGACGCTAGGGTTGTCCACTAGACGCGTCCGGTGAGAGCTTCGCCCTTCAGTTTGTGTGACACGGCGCATCGGAGCGTCCGATACCTCGTCGTCGGATGCGACGGTGCAAGAGCAGCATTGGACGCTGCTTGTGTCATCGGACGCGATGACGCTGCATGCCGTCAGCTCGTGTTCGTAGGCGTGTATGCACCGGACGCTCGGGTGTGTTCGTTGGCCAATCAACAAACGCGTCCGGTGAGCGTTTTTGAGCTCTGGGAGCTCTCTAGACCGCATCGGACACCGAGGGTCCAGTGTCCGGTGTATACCACCGGAGCGTCCGGTGATCACTTAAACGCAGGATGACTTGACCATTACCATTGCGATCGGGCGATCCACGTTTGAAGCTAGGGGACACGTGGACGGCATCCATGCACCGGACATTGTGGCCGCGTCTGGTGACCACTCATCGGAGCGTCCGATGCCCCTGAGTCTGTGGCTGATTTCTTCTAACGGCTCTATGATTTGTGTGGTGGTTATATAAGTGGATTGACCGGCTCTTTGGACTAGCTCTTGGCTTGTGGATCATTCTAGCACTCCTTTGAGCTGAGCACACGCCCTCCACTCTTTCTCCCTTGCTTGATTGCGATTCTTGAGTGAGATTGAGTGATCTAGTGCATTGCTAGTTGTTCTTACATCTTGAGGCACTAGGAGGAGCGTTCTAGCTGCGGGATTCTCGTTTCTCTTGGTGGTTGTCGCCACCTAGACGGCTTGGAGCAGCGGTGGAGGTTCGGCACGTGTTGGTGATTGTTCGTGGCCGGCTCTGGTGCGCTTGCTGTGAGGGGTTGTTGTGGTTCCCCGGTGGAGCGCCGAATTCCAACTCTAGTGATTGCTCGTGTCGGAACTTCTCACCATTTGGTAGGTTCTTGTGGTGCCTTTTGAGAGGCTCGATGTGTGATACTGATTAGCCACCGAACCACGTGGTGTAGGGGGACACAACGGGAACTAGCATGCCGGCAAACACGTGAACCTCGGGATAAATCTTGTGTCTCAATTGTGCTTGATCAATTAAATTTTATCCCGGTGATTAGTTACTTCATTGGCTATCTTGGTATTCACTTTGGTTGGCTCAATCATTACCCCTTGGTATAACATTCCAAATCCCCTTCTGCACTTACTTTGTTATCTTCTTGTTTAGCTTGTTGTTGCTCTTGTTTAGTTGCTAGCTTGTATAGTTCTAGTTGTAGTAGCTTTGTAGCTTTGCTAGCTTGCAGTTTGTCTTGTGGCGGTTGTTGATATTTGTTAACGCACACAGAAAAGGATTCGCAAGCACACGGATATCGGTGAGCATTTTACCTAGGAGATATTTCCAGAGTATCGTATTTATTTATCTGCAAGGAGAAAGCGTGCGATGACTAACCTAAATCTATACTCAACCTCTGGGCCGCACTACAAGGTAGTGAAGATATGAACGATTAGAGAAGATTACGACGATAGTCTAGTTCCAACCTATGGTAAGCTATGAAACTATTGGTCTATGGGGACATACCAATAGAAAAGAGACACCATAGAGGATGCTTAACCAGGACACTTAATCCTACCAATCCTTCTGACAGGATGTGGGGTACAAAGGAAGCAATAGGAGTGTCACATCCTACGCTACTACCATGGATCCGGCCAGACAGGGGATATCTACGAGTATCTCTAGCCTAAGCACCACGCTTACGCTACAGACGATTACCCTCTACCATGGAAGAGAATAAAGTAAACTCATAAACCATAGAACAATAATAACAACACGGCACAGCCAGAACGTACTTACTTAGTATTGGAAGTTGAATTACTGAAGAATCCTAGAACCAAGCCTCGGGTTAGGAGACTTGATCCCGCAGGTACAAGCCAGAGAGGAGACACCGACATGCCGGGCTTCCTCCAACTCCCCCTCCACTCTAACTCTCTCAATCTAGAAGAAGAACTCTAATCTCACATGGAGACTACAAAGCTAATATCTCTTATATGTGCCCTAAGAGAGAGATCCATTCAAGGGATCCCTCCCTGTTGATCCTCATAGGAAATAATGAATTAGGGTTTCAAGGGATGTCTCCTCCAGGGGCTAGGGGCCTTGCTTATATAGACCTCTAGGAAGCACCACAGCCCTCGGATCAAACCGACCTTAATCTACGATTATTATTAATCCTCAAAGGCGGTGGAGGCAAGATCCGCAAGGTGGAGCCTGATTGGCCACCTGGGTGGGGCGGCCGCCCCCACCCTTGGGGCGCCTGCCCGGCTTTCGGGCCCGTTTCGCCTCCGGTTTGTTTCTAGAGTCTTCTTATATCTTCTAGATTATAGAAAAGTTATGCGTGGCCCGGTTGTCTCTATGTAAACCTAACATGTGGGCCTTCCTTGGTTCTTTTCAGCTGACCACCTACAGAAATAGATATTCACCAAAACTCATGGAATTATGTCAGTAAACCCCCTATATCTAAGTGGTAATTATTGTTTAGTCTTTTTTCATGCTATGTTGATGGTTAAAAAATGATACTTATCTACCGTCAACAGCAGTTGTGTGAACCAAACTAAAATTGTCAATTGGATAGATGGCTTGCATCACCCCATTAGGCTAGGCAAAACTCGTATCTTGCCATTTGCGTTACTAATTAAATTATTTGAGTGATCTTTGTAGAAAGTTTTATTAGGCTATTCACCCCCTCTAGCCATCAAGACCTTTCACCAAGCCAAGTACCAAGCTACGTGGTCCACCACGACCACTCCCTTCTCCTTCCGCTGCAGGCTTCGTAGCACCGCATGACCTCTCCTCTATCTTGGCCCCTGGGAAGGAGCGAAGGGAGGTCAAGCTTTGTCAAATACGCTAGCCCTATCAGGGATAAGCATGCTCCACTCACTCCGCTAGGACTGAGGGGACAGCCATCCCCCATCTCGAGGCAGACGCCATCTCTACACCATCCTGCCCGAACAATGTGGCAGAACCACCTGAACTAACTCACTTTCGGAGGCACTTGTCTTTCACTAGACACTAAGTACCTCGAAAGTGTGCTAAGTCGTACAGTTTTATCGAGCACACCCAACGGGAGAACTTGAAACAATCCACATTTTACATCCAAGATCCAATAATGAGCGTGAGCTTACAATACTTAGTCCATTTCATACAACATAAAGTTTTGGAAATTATTTATTACAATACCAAGGTTCAAAGTGCAACAAATAAACAGCAGAATGATACAAGTATTTGTCTGTGCCCACTAGAAGAATCCTCCACGTAAGAGCAACTTCTCAAGCTCCACATGCAACAAGGGTGAATAAACCATGAGTACACAATGTACTCGTAAGACTTACCTGACTAGAGGGAATATATTTCCTGACTCTCAAGGATATGATAGTGAAAGGATCTAATTGACCTAGTGGGGCGGGTGAATAGGCATATTTGCAAACCCTGAAATTCAAAAACTTGAAATGCGGAAGTTAAATACCAACCGGAACCTCCGGTAGGTTTGGACTGGAACTTCTGGTATGACCAGAACTTCTGATGCAAACCAACCAGAACTTCTGGTGCCCTAAGATGCTACGAAGTCAGAGTGAATATGAGCTGTTATTTCAGATCTAAATGATACCACCCCTTTCTCAGATGTTGTTGATGAAGATGTGATGTACCCCAAAGCTTGGCACCTTGTTGAATTGTAGATCGGTCACTCCAACCTAAGAAGTTGAGGTAGGGAGGAGAAACAACAAAGAACAAGGGTAGTCGATGCTACCACCACAGCAACAAGCACACATGACACAAGATTTGTTTACTGAGGTTCGGTCCCCACTTAGGAGTTCCTACGTCCCTGTTGTTGAGGTGACCATGAAGGTCCGACCACGAAGGTCTCCTCCCTCAAGCAACCACAAAGGTTAGCCCGAGATTTTCACTAAGGATCAAAGAGGTAATACAAACACTTCAGGATGTCCTCACAAATGAATCAACATGGGCAACCACGAAGAACGCCTAGCCAGCTAAGGTTCTAAGAACCTAAGAGTAACAAACACAAACCAAACCGGCTAGACGAAGAATCCAAGTGCTCAAGTCGAAGATCATAGCTCCCAACTCTCAAATCTCACGTCTCTAGCTCGAAACTTGCAAGGGTTGAAGGCTAGGAGCAAAGAGGGAGAGAGAGTGGGTGAGTCAAAGCTTGGAGGCTGTTTGGAGAGAGCTTATATAGAGTAAATGGCGTGGGTAATGGTTAGAAATGGGGGTAAGAAAGTATATATACTTACAGTCCAGATTGACTACCGGAACTTCTGATGGTTGATCACTGGAACTTCCAGTCCACCCAGAACTGATCGTTTGGCTTGAGTTGGATGAGGAGTGAACAGTCGGAACTTCCAGTGATTGACCGAAACTTCCGATGTACACCGGAACTACCAGTGAAATACCATAACTATCGGTAGTTCACTTCTACGCCCAACTTCATCGGGTGGGCGAGAGGCACAGATGAACTACCGGTACTTCCATTGTTTCACCAGAACTTTCGATCTGCATTGGAACTACCGGTCAGAGACCAAAATTTTTGGCAGTTCACTTCTACGCACAACAATGGGCGTAGCTCTCTACTACCGGTACTTCTGGTGGGGTAAGCCGAAACTACCGGTCCACTCAGACAGATAAAATATATTCTATGTGCCCGTGAGTGAAAATGTGTCTCTAAAGCGCATAAACTAGATCAACATGAGCACTCTTTTCCTAAGTCTAGCAAGTCTAATTTGTATCGCTCTTGATAGTACGTCATTTCCTATAACTCAAATTAAAAGTAAAATCTATTTGAGCCCTTGAGCCGGAACGCCATCCATCAATTGAAATTGGGGACGCTAAAGTCACAATATATCATCGTTCAAGTCTTTCAATGGACTAACACCTGTGGATTCACTTGAATAAACTCGTTAGTCCCTAATTTGATTGTCATTAATTATCCAAAACCCACATCGGGGGCGAATGCACTTACAAACTCCCCCTTTTTGGTAATTGATGACAACCAACTTAGGCTTATATAAGATTGAAAGAATTGAAGCTTTTGAACCCCAAATTTTATGAGGAGCTCCCCCTTAATGTATGCATAGGATATGACTTTCAAATCTTGGTTATAATCAAGATTGCATACATTAAAATTGAGCTCCCCCTAAATTTTGGAATCCGTGGGGTGCCTAAATGTGTGTGTGATAGGGAAAAAATCCATGATGCATATGACAAGATATATCACAAAGAATGAATTAAAAGAACTTGAATGGCTAAGCAAGAAAGAAAAGGACTTAAACAAGACAAAGCCATTAAAAACTCAACAATCACCAACACGATATCAAATAAAGGCTATCACATCAAGATATAACATTAAGCATAAGTGTTTAGCCTACACACAACCATCCCACACAAATAGTTCAAGTTCACTACGGTCTATGTAGTTCACCACACGAGATTAAGAGTTATTACAAACCGATAAATAACTACCCTATTACATCAAGATAAGCCTAACACTCCCCCTTTGGCATCAAGTGCCAAAAAGGGCAGGCAACGATAGAATGTGAAGGGTAGAAGGACCACTAGAACTCCTCGTAGTCGTCACTGTCGTCAGTGTCGATGAACTTGCCCTTGCGAGAAGTGGATGGCGCGTATGGCAGAGCAGAGCCTAAAGGAGCGTCAGTCAAAGTGGAGATCCTAGTGATCTCATCAGCAGTGCCAAATATCTCAAAGAAGGTGGCACCCATCTTTGTATCCTCAACAGAGTAGCCAGCTAGAAGATCAAGTGCACTATCATAAGTAGGAACACTATGGCCACCCTGTGTGCAAAAATCCTCCTGACCAGCATAGCCCTCATCATGTCCATATCCCTGCTCATAGCCAGTTGAAGTCCTATGCCCAGCATCATACTCGACATATGGATCCAGAAACTCACGAAGAGGGGACGAAGGAGGAAGATTGACCTACTCCTCAAGGCGATGAAGGCGCACATCGTATTCTTTTAGGTGTAGCAGAAGTAGGAGAAGAACCACCCGAGGGCATGGCGAGTGGCACCACCTGCACCATGGCCATGACCACTCCCACATCCACGTCTAGGCAGCAAGAGAGGGTGCATCCTCAGCAACTGCAGCATCACCACCTTCATCATCACTAGCACCTACAGCCCCACTGCCACTAGCCTCAGTAGCCTTGTCCTTGCCCTTCCCAAAGTGAGGCCCCAAGTTCCTGATTCTCTAATTCAAATGATTAGTGTCATAAGCAAAGGAGAATCCAGTCACCTGCTCAATGATATACATAAGGTAGGGAGCATAGGGCAAAGACTTGTGAGGATCCAATGACACTTCTTGAATGTTGCGCCAAATCAAGTCAATCAAACTAAACCTCTTGTCAAGTCCAAAGCAAACAAGAATAGTGGGGGCATGATGCTGAATGGTAGTGGAGTCACCAATCTTTGGATCAATGGTGGCACGGAGCAAGTTGTTGAGCACATAGAAATAGGGCTTCAAGTGATGGCTCTTACCGTCAGCATGTCTCACATGAGTATACAAACCAGTTGCAACAAACTCATCTTGACCAATGCCATTGGGGTAATGCTCAAACAAGCTCAGTGCACTCCTGTCAGTGCAGTCAAACCCAAGCAGGTGAGAGAAATGAAGATAGGAGCAACAGTAATGTAAGCCTTCGGTCATCCAATGAAGCACCTTGCGCTCCTCATCAATCCATAGAGTGGACCAAAACTGATTAAGGATCTCTGTGTTCCAATTCTTCTTGAAGGTCATGAGGTCTAGAAGGCGCCACTCAGCGAGCTTGTCAATCAGTGCATTGATCTTAGGATGATCATGCTCACGGAGAGACTCTAGAGAGGGTGCCTGTGCTGCACATGTGGAGAAGTGGGACCACGAATCCCATCCTTCAAGCAAATGAAGACGTAGTAGTCATGATGGAACTATGACCAAAATCTCCCCTCAACACCCTCAAACTTTGTCCATCTGTACGGGTTGTCCTTGCGCATGATCCTCATGTCCCTAGCTTGCTTCTGGTAATCAATAGCCCTCCGTGGCACAAACCCAGTAGGATGTTCAGGATGATGTGGCATGGCCCTCCTATTGGGATGGGGAGTGAGCACACGAGACTGGCTAGCAATGCTAATGTAGAGAGGAGAGTGGCGAACAACTTCAGGAGTAATAGAACTCCCCTCAATGTCAATAGGATCCACGACCACTGCCTCATGCACTAGGGTGCTGTGGGTCAGAGGAGGACAACACCGCGTGGAATGATCGGGCACGCGAACGGGGGTGGTGTCACCACCAGCAGCCTAGGAAGACCCCGCAGCGTCTGTGCCATGCCGACGGGCACGACCACCGGTAGGACGCTCCTCCTCCCCATCGCCCAAACTCTACGGGTGAGCACGGCGAGAGGGATTCTAACGATGAGTCATACTGCAATGCAAAGAGCAAAGCTAGAGAAAGGTCTAAGACATGACATTGGAATGCGACAAATGAACAGACAGACGAAGCCACATGAACACGCTGCCTATATGCCTACCAGAAGTTCTGGTCGAGTCTGATCGGAAGTTCCGATCTGCATATGTGCAGCGTGTTCCACGTGTTTCGATGAATCCGACCACATGACTTGCGCAAAAGGCATTCACAAAGCATGTATAGACTAAATATAGCTAGCATGTGCTAGGAATTGACCCAACATTAAGTACATTGGGAGATCGAGCGAGAAATCTTGGTACCTTGTTCCTTGGAGAGAGAGGACCAAATCCGCATGTGCCAAGACCTCCCGACATGCACCAACACCACCAAAATGATCTCCAATGCTTGAGGAACATCCCTCTCAAAGGGATTTGAAAAAGAGTGGAGCAGGAGGGAGATCGATGGTGGAGAAGGTGAGAGCGCCGCCGCCGTCACACGTTGACTCAAGGGGAAGAAAGGGACGGGATGAGGAAGTGGTAAAAAGTTAAAACATTAACCCTGCGGACCCTTTTATACCGCAATCAAAGTGGCTTACCGGAAGTTCTGATCAGGACGACTGGAAGTTATAGTGGGTCAAGTCTGTGCCAGAATTTGAGCGAGATTTTGAACTACCGGTAGTTCCAGTTTTTGACCGGTACTTCTGGTAAGACCGGAAGTTCTGGTAGAGAACCATCGGAACTTCCGATAGGTCAAAAATCTACAAAAAGCATTGCAAAAGGGTGAACTTTATAGTGATCATGAACCAGCCCAAATATGTCCAGATTTCATGAAATCATTACATAACAATGGACACACTTGAGATGTGAAAATAGATTTTGAAATTTCACACAACATTTTATCAAAGTTATTTTCTCTAGAGCTAGATCAAACAAATGTGCACAAGATCTCAAGCCACGTTATGAGAATCAACAATATTTAGCTCATGCCGCAAAGCACAAAATCTTGACTCGTCTAGAGGCTTTGTGAAGATATCGGCTAGTTGATCTTTGGTTCTCACATGTTGAATGGTGATATCTCCTTTATCTTGGTGGTCTTTTAGGAAATGATGGCGAATGTCAATGTGCTTGGTTCAAGCGTGGTTTACGGGATTGTCTACAAGCTTGATGGCACTCTCATTGTCACACAAATGAGGAATTTTGGATTGGACACTCCCAAAATCTCGCAAGGTTTGCTTCATCCAAAGTAGTTGGGCATAGCAAGCGCCGACCGCCACGTACTCGGCCTCAGTGGTGGACAAAGCTATAGAATTTTGTTTCTTAGAACTCCAAGACACCAAAGACCGACCAAGAAATTGGCAACTCCCGGATGTACTCTTCCGCTCTACCATGCAACCGGCATAGTCCGAATCGGAATAGCCAAGTAGAGTGAAATTGGAGCCCTTAGGATACCACAAGCCAAGATTTCGTGTATGAACCAAATATCGAAAGATTCTCTTAATGGCCATGAGATGACATTCTTTCGGACTGGATTGAAATCTTGCACACATGCACACACTAAGCATGATATCGGGCCTAGATGCACAAAGGTAAAGCAATGAGCTGATCATGGAGCGATATACCTTTTGATCCACAGCCTTACCATCATTGTCAAGATCTAGATGTCCATTGGTTGGCATTGGTGTCTTCATGGGCTTGGCATTATTCATGTCAAACTTCTTCAACATGTCATTGGTGTACTTGGTTTGACTTATGAACGTCCCTTCCTTGAGTTGCTTGATTTGAAAGCCGAGGAAGAAAGTCAACTCGCCCATCATGGACATCTCAAACCTCTTAGTCATGATCCTACTAAACTCCTCACAAAGAGACTTATTAGTACTACCAAATATAATGTCATCGACATATATTTGGCAAACAAAGATATCATTATCAACTTTGCGAGTAAATAGAGTAGGGTCGGCCTTTCCTATCTCAAACCCTTGTTTGAGTAGGAATTCCTTAATACAATCATACCAAGCTCTAGGGGCTTGCTTGAGCCCATAGAGCGCTTTGTCGAGGCGGTATACATTGTCGGGAAATTTAGGATCTTCAAAATCCGGTGGTTGCTCAACATACACAGTTTCAGAGAGGGGGCCGTTGAGGAATACACTTTTGACGTCCATTTGAAACAACTTGAAATCATGGTGAGTAGTAAAGGCAAGTAATATATGAATAGATTCAAGCCTAGCTACCGGTGCATAGGTTTCCCCAAAATCCAAACCTTCGACTTGAGTGAAGCCTTGAGCCACCAATCATGCCTTATTTCTTGTAACCACGCCGTCCTCATCTTCTTTGTTGCGGAAGACCCACTTTGTGCCTATCACATTTTGCTTGGGCCTTTCCACCAAGGACCATACTTCATTCCGAGTGAAGTTGTTCAACTCTTCTTGCATGGCCATCACCTAATCCGGAATCTTCAATGCATCCTCCACCCTAAGAGGTAACTTGGAAGAAACAAATGAGCAATGTTCACAAAATGTAGCTAATCATGAGTGTGTCATTACTCCTCTTTGTATGCTTCCTAATATTGTATCAATGAGATGGTCCTGTTGAATGGATTGATGTGCTCTTAGGTGAGGCACTTTAGATCTTGCTTGAATTGGACCATCGTCTTCACTATCATAGTCTTGGTTGACCGATGGACTATCTTCATTGCTTCTAGCTTGATCATCATCTTGATGTCATCTTCAACTTATGGTGGATCTTGATTTGCTCATTCTCTTGAGCCATGATCAATTCTTGAAGTAGAAGCATCACCATGGACATCGGTTGACCCATGACGCATATGTGGATCATGATTGACTTGCATTTGTGCATCATCATCATCATCTTGTTCAACGGGTTTCACTTCACCGGTTGCTAGCTTCTTTATCACTTGATGAGACGGTTCTTCTTTACCTACAATTTCAGCATTGACTTGCTCCTTTTGAGAGCCGTCGCTTTCATCAAAAGTCACATCTACCGTGATTTTAGTTTGACCGGTGGTCTTACTGAAAACATGATAGCCTTGTTCGTTAGTACCATAACCAAGTAAGAAACCTTCGTCTACCCTAGGTGCAAACTTTGAGCTTTCAGATTTCTTATTAAGTATAAAACATTTGCATCCAAAAACTCTAAAGTAATCCACCTTGGGCTTTTTACTGGTGAGTAGCTCATAGGTGGTTTTCTTCATGATCTTGTGAAGATAAAGGCGATTGATTTCATGACATGCGGTGTTGACCACTTCCGCCCAATAATCTTTCTCTAGGTTTTGTACTCATCCAACATTGCTCTTGCAGCTTCTATGAGAGTTCGGTTCTTTCTCTCCATAACCCCATTTTGTTGGGGAGTGTCGGGAACTGAGAACTCATGCTTGATCCCTTCTTCATCAAGAAAATCTTCTATGTTGGTGTTCCTAAACTCCATCCCATTATTGCTTCTTACTCTCTTGATCTTCATATCGAACTCATTTTGAGCTCACCTTGCAAATTTCTTGAAGATACCTTGGGTCTTACTCTTATCTTTCAAAAAGAACACCCAAGTGAAGCGAGAATAATCATCAATAATTACAAAGTCATATTTGTTACCTCCAATGGTTATATAAGCATTGAGTCTGAATAAGTCCATGTGGAGTAACTCAAGTGGTCTTGATGTTGACACGATGTTCTTGGCGGGATGCTTGACTCCAGCTTGTTTTTCCGCTTGACATGCACTGCAAATTCCATCTTTCTCAAAAGAGACATTTGTTAGTCCAAGAATGTGTTCACCTCTTTGAAGGCTGGCCAAGTTCCTCATCCTAACATGAGCTAGGTGGTGATACCACAACCAACCCATGCTAGATTTTGCCACTAAACAAGTCTTGGATTCCAACTCTACTAGCCAAAAAATCAACTAGGTAAAGCTTGCCCTTTAATTGACCCGTAAATACAATAGAGGAATCCATCCTTCTAGAGACTTCCATATCCTTATCCGTAAAGAGACAATTATAACTCATCTCACAAAGTTGTGAAACAAATAACAAATTGTATCCCAACGAATCCACAAGTAATACATTGGAAAGTGATTATCATTTGAGATAGCGATTTTACCCAAACCAAGGATTTCTTCTTTACTATTATCATCGAACACAATCCTTTCACTAGTGTTCTCATTTGGTTGAAATGATGTAAACATGCTTTTCTCCCCGGTCATATGATTGGTGCATCCACTATCAAGCACCCAACTTGTTCCATCAGAGGAGTAATCCTACAAAACAAGATTAAGCCTTTGTTTTAGGTACCCAAATAGAATTGGGTCCTAGGGGGTTAGTAACATAAGCTTGGGGCACCCAAACACTCCTCAAGATTTGCTTCCTCTTGAGTGCCCCTACATACTTCACAGTAATTTTGCCATCCTTACCCCAACAACACATGTAATCACAAGCATGGTTCCTAGAAATAGGCACTTGTTGCTTGTGCACTTCAATTTTCTTCTTCTTGTTATTCTTATTGGTAGAAGGTGTGCTTGTGGGAGTGGCCACATTTTTTACCTTGTTGATAATATCAACAAGTGGCACACCCTTGTTGAACTTCACACAATCCACCCCATTGACCTTGTACCTTCCATTGGCCTTACCAACATACCTATCATACCCAAGGCCATCCTTGATAGAGAAGTGTCTTGGTGGCTTGTAGGTTGTGGTTGGTTGCTTGTCCTTACACTTGCAACCATGCTTGATGATCATGTTCAACCTACTAATCTCCTCTTTCTTTTCTAGCTCAACAAGGTTAGAAGCACAAGCATTTATATCAACATTATAGCATTTTTCACAACCTTCACTAGTTGAAGCTTTAGAGTCCATAGAAAGAGTAGAAGTGCTCTTCCAAAGAGTGTCATAGTTAAGTTCAAGCTCATGATGTTTATCTTTCAAGCTTGTAAGGCTATCTTGAACCAAACTATAATCACTCTTTAGACTAGCTAAAGAGTCATTAAGTGAAGAATGTTCCTTGGACAAGCACTCATAGGAATCCTTGGACAAAGACAATTCTACCCTTAACTTCTCAACCTTCTCCTTTTCTTTGGAGAGACATGCCTCAAGCCCTTGGTTCTTCTCCCTTTCCTCTAGGAGCAATTCCCCTTACGACTCAATGCATGACTCATGCTTATCTATGGTATACATTAGGTTCAAGATTTTAGTTGTAGCATCTTTACCAAATCTTTTAATTAACTTAGTGGCATATTGTTCATCATCTTCATCATCACTCTCACATTCATTACTAGAGTGTGTAGGAGAGTCAGATGATACCTTATCTCCCTTTTCCATAAGGCAAGTAGGAGTGTCAAGATTATCGTCAGAGAGGTTTGCGAAGAGTCTAGAAGATGAAAAAGTGTTGGTGAAGTGTGAGGTCGGTGAAGCATTATCGGTGAAGGACTTGGTTGAAGAGGATGTCTCATGTATAGCAATTGCGGCCACACTCTTCTTTTCATTTCCATTGGCATTATCATCTTCACTATCATCATCGGATTACCACTCTTGGCCAAGATGTGCTTCACCCTTCTTCTTGTTCTTATACTTCTTATCACCTTCTTTGTTGTATCTTAACTTCTTGCCTTTGTTGGGACAATCCGTGGCAAAGTGACCGATATCACCACACTCATAGCAAAATCTCTTCTTGTATGGCTTTCCACCATTTCTTCTCATCTTATCTTTCTTCATTCTCAAGTACTTGCTGTAGTTTCTAATCAAGAGTGCTTGTTCATCAAGTTCTTCATCACTATCATTACTCTCATGCTTGCAAGTCCCTTTGTTGCAATGGCTTGATCCACTAGCTTGTGAAGCGGTGAGGGCAATGCTCTTCTTTCTTGTGGATGCTTCTATGGCTTCATCATCTAGAACCTCATGATGCGTCAACTTTGCAAGCATCTCATGTGGAGTCATAGTATCATAGTTCTCCCTCTCCATTATGATGGAAGCTAGAATGTTGTTCTTTTGTCTATACACTCTACACAACTTTCTTGCAACGGTATGATCATCCCAATGAGTATCACCAAGAGCTCTAATCTTGTTGATCAAAGTCATAAGCTTGTCAAACATGACTTGAGTGGTGTCTCCTTCGATCCACCCAAAGTTCTCAATCTTGCTTGTGAGCAACTCAATTTGTCCTCTTCTTACACTCTTGTCTCCTTCAAATGATACCTTCAAAGTGTCCCAAATGCGCTTCGCATTCTCCATGCCTTGAACCTTGTTGTTGTCATTCGGAGTGAGGCATTGCAATATCAAAGTCATAGCCATGGCATTTTGCATGATATCATGTTGAACTTCGGGAGTTATCTCTTCTCCTTCTTCGAGCATTTGCACACCAACCTCAACAACTTCCCAACATCTTGCGGTGACGAGGTGCATCTTCATTCTATTAGCCTAGTAATTATATCTCACACCATCAAATGGAGGTGGCTTGCCGGGGTTGATGACGGGCATTTGACTAAGTGGCCCTTTGCTTTGACTTCCTTGGCTATAGTCATAAGAAGCTCTCTTGTAGCTTTTAGATGTCTTGTCTTCATTATTCTCTCCTTGCTTGGCACCACTTGTTGCATCATCACTTTTCTTGCTCAAGATCTCCTTCATCTTGTCCAGTTGCTCTTACATTTTGTTCATTAGCTCTTGTTGTTGCTTTTGTAGCTGTTTGGTGAGTGTGCTGGAGAGCTGCTTGACTAACTCATTGATTTGATCTTGATCCATCTTGTCCAATCTTACTCCTCACGCGGTGAAGCATATGTCACGAGGAACCTTGCTTTGATACCAATTGAAAGGATCTAATTGGCCTAGAGGGGAGTGAATAGGCATATTTGCAAACCCAAAAATTCAAAAACTCAAAATGTGGAAGTTAAATACCAACCAGAACCTCCAGTAGGTTCAGACCAAAACTTCCGGTATGACCAGAACTTCCGATGCAAACAACCCAAAACTTCCGGTGCCCTAAGATGCTACGAAATCAGAGTGAATATGAGCTGTTATTTCAGATCTAAATGATACCACCCCTTCTCAGATGTTGTTGATGAAGATGTGATGTGCCCCAAAGCTTGGCACCTTGTTGAATTGTAGATCGGTCACTCCAACCTAAGAAGTTGAGGAAGGGAGGCGAAACAACAAAGAACAAGGGTAGTCGATGCTACCACCACAGCAATAAGCACGTAGGACACAATATTTGTTTATCGAGGTTCGGTCCCCACTTAGGAGTTCCTACGTTCTCATTGTTGAGGTGACCACGAAGGTCTCCTCCCTCAAGCAACCACAAAGGTTAACCCAAGATTTCCACTAAGGATCAAAGAGGTAATACAAACACTTTGGGATGCCCTCACAAATGAATCAACATGAGCAACCACGAAGAACTCCTAGCCAGCTAAGGTTCCAAGAACCTAAGAGTAACAAACACAAACCAAACCAGCTAGACGAAGAATCCAAGTGCTCAAGTCAAAGATCACAACTCCCAACTCTCTAATCTCACATCTCTAGCTCGAAACTTGCAAGGATTGAAGGCTAGGAGCAAAGAGGGAGAGAGAGTGGGTGAGTCAAAGCTTGGAGGATGTTTAGAGAGAGCTTATATAGAGTAAATGGCATGGGTAACGGTTAGAAATGGGGGTAAGAAAGTATATATACTTACAGTCTAGATGAACTACCAGAACTTCCGATGGTTGATCACCGAAACTTTCGGTCCACCTAGAACTGACCGTTCGGCTTGAGCTGAACGAGGAGTGAACAATTGGATCTTCTGGTGACTGACTGGAACTTTTGATGTACACCAGAACTACTGGTGAAATACCAGAACTACCACTAGTTCACTTCTACGCCCAACTTCGCCGGGTGGGCGATAGGCACAGATGAACTATCGGTACTTCCTGAGTTTCACCGAAACTTCCGGTCTACATCGGAACTACCAGTTAGAGACCAAAACTTTTGGCAGTTCACTTCTACGCACAACAATGGGTGCAGCTCTCTACTACCGGTACTTCTAGTGGGGTAAGCCGAAACTACTGGTCCACTCAGATAGATAAAATATGTTCTATGTGCCCGTGAGTGAAAATGTGCCTCTCAAGCGCATAAACTAGATCGACATGAGCACTCTTTTCCTAAGTCTAGCAAGTCTAATTTGTATCCCTCTTGATAGTATGGCATTTCCTATAACTCAAATTAAAAGTAAAATCTATTTGAGCCCTTGAGCCGGAACGCCGTCCATCAAATGAAATTGGGGATGCTAAAATCACAATATATCATTGTTCAAGTCTTTCAATGGACTAACACCTGTGGATTCACATGAATAAACTCGTTAGTCTCTAATTTGATTGTCATTAATTATCCAAATCCCACATCGGGGGTGAATGCACTTACAGATAGGCAATAGGGCTTGTTGGTTCTTTTGTTTTGCAGAAAGCAATATTAGTGGTTTGTCCTTAAGATAAAGTTTATTAGCATTCAAGATTAGTTTATTATCTATCCATTCTACTTTCAAGCAAGAGCTGAGCAATTAGAATCATTTCACCATCTTTCATATTCCAGTTCTTACTACGGTGCTGGACCATAGCCAAGTCATACCATCACATAGAAATGGCGATTCGCAAATCAATATAGCCCAGCTGGGTACCCTAAAAAACACATGCCTCGCTTGTACCCTAGGCACAAACAAGACCAACCTATTCCACTATTGTTGAGGGGTCCAGGTCCTTGTCCAAACTTAGACTCCAAGCTCCCACACTTGAGACCCGGTCTCAATGTGGTGCTTAGACCTCCACCTTTCCTCGCCTCCAATCAATCGGTCTAGAAAGAGCCGAAACCAATGACAAGAGAGTAACGAGCCTTCCCGCTCCCATAACCAAGTATATACTCGGGATAATAAATCTGTGACCTAACTACCATCCACAACAACGGACAGTCCTCAATCAACACGGATAGATAAAACAGCGCAACCAAGCCATGCCCCGTGGCCACGGGTCACAACCTGTTACACCCACCAATACCCATACCATATCCCTGCTCGGTCACCATTTCCCTTTCCATCTTTTTATTATGAGAGTAATAATAATCACCTATTGTGAGTAACGGCAGGTTACTCACACTACCGATAACCTAAGCATAACATCTACTCGATACGTACTGGTAAGACTCATAGGTAGATATAAATATGCATGTGGTTTTCATAACATTCCTGCAACATAAATGCACAACATATAGATATATTGTTATTATAAAAAATAAGAGTTATGCACCGAGGTTTGCCTTGGGTAGGCGCAGTGTCAGCTGTGTCAGTCACGGGTGGCTCTGAGAACTCCTCCTGTATGAGTACCTCCTTCTCGTATTCTTCTATGATCTCCTCGTACTCCTAATCTCCGAGGGGTCACGTACTCCACCGACTCGTTCTCTACATGCATGCGATGATGATCCAACATTTAGTATTTAGGCAACAACTCTTAAAATAAGAATACACCGGCTAAGCCACTAAGCTAGCTCTAATGACTAAGACAGAAAACTAACTATCATCTTCTTCAAGCAAAGATCAGGCTCATCATACAAGTGTTTCATCTTATAAATCAACATTAGTCTTTTATTCGTATTAGTTATTAATGGATAATTAGCTACCATACCTAACAGTCTTGCTTAGGGCTATAAAAATTACAGCAAGCACATAATATTGCCATATATAAAAATTTCAAGGTTAAAGCTATTATAGATTTGCCACAAAAATTCCTACAAGTTTTAACTTGATAATATTAAGTACTTTCAATGATTTAATATGTCTTAGCACCAACACAGATATATATAAACTAATTACACTAACGAATAGATCATGAATTTAGAAACCTAACAAAATTGGTTTTATGATTTTTGGACACTTATATGAATTGATCTTAATTGTACAAAACTGGCGCATAAAGAAAATAAAAAGCTATTTCTAATTTCTTTCAAAAAAGAAAAGCCAATTGGCCCAGCGCGGCCCAACGCAGGCACGACCCAAGCGCGGAAGTGGCCCACGGCAGGGGAGCCCGCGTGCCGCTAGCGTTTTAGCAAAAACACCCCTGCACTAAACAGTATTAGTATGACCACTATGTGCACTATTCCTAAAGGCAATAATCATGCAATAAAACCCTCGCACTTTCTCTCCTTCACAATGGGTGGGTCCTCAGAGCTCCCCGTGCTCGCTGGCACCGCACCGGCCGGCACGGAGCCACAACACAGGCCAACAGGGACCCGCGCAAGCCTAGTTAGGGGGCCGATGCTCACCTAGGGGTCGACACATGGCATCAGACAGTGGTTCAGAGGCCGAAGGCGAGGACGGGTGGGTTCCCCATGGCGGTGGGCAACCTGCAGCAACAGCGTCGGTGCTCCGGTGAGCTGAGACACTAAGAGAGTGGTAGAGGTGGCGGGTGAGCTCCAGTGATTCACCACAAACCTAGCCAAAGTGGTGGCTCGGCCGGTGATCACCTGAGGAGGGCCGGCCACATGCGCTCGACCGATGCGACAGCGCACCATGGCGGCGCGAACACGTCAGCGGGGCCTAGGAGACGGTAGGGGTTTGGCTGGCAAGCATAAGGCACGGAGGAGGTCAAGGCAAAGCTCGTGGTGCGGTTGCTTGAACGCGAGCGGGACCTAGGAGGGATTATTACCCCCATGGCCGAATGTGGCCTTAATGGCACGGTGGTGGGTCAAAGCCCATAATTGGAGTTCATTGGGGGCATGAGTCAAGGCAAGGTGGGGTCGGGCAGCTGGAGGACTTGATGGTGAAGCCGTGCTTGTGGTGAATTGGGCCGAGGTAACTCCTCCCAGGCGGATTTGGTGAAGGCATCGCGACAAGGAGGATGCGACAAGGGAGGACGGGGAGGTCAGACCGACAAGCTCCCAGTGTGACGTTCATCAAGGCAGGTGGTTAAGAAGCTTGGCTGCCACAGCGAGCTAGGTGCACGCGGTAGCGGCCGCAACACGGCCATGTGTCGTGGCCAAGAGCGCACCAAATGCACGCAGCACAACGCTATCGGGCAGACGTGATGGCGCTGCAATGGTCAGACCAAGCCCACGCACGCGTGATTGAGAGCAGTAGCAGCACAGCGCAATGGTGTGACCGCCGGGCAGAGCAGCGACGCGACGAGTGACCACACGAGTGCAAGGGAGGGCAGTGGCTGCAGTGGCAGGGAGACAGCGATGGACCTATTGTGTAGAGGCCAGTGGCTGGCCAGCAGACCAATGGGGCTAGCCACGGCTAAGCCAAGGTGGGCCCGGCCAGCCCAGTAGGGCAGCGTGGTGCACGGGGCGTGGCCAGGCTCGCGACACAGGGTGTCCATGCATGGTGACCGCGCTCAAGAGACAGGAAGCTGAGGCAACGTGTTCGTGCACAATTTTTAAAGCACGTTCAAAAACTAATTCGTCAAAATTGAAACCCAACCATCTTCTCTATGCACAAGAGGGCATAACGGGCTATCTATAGAAGCTAAAACATGATATCACTACTTAACTAAATTTCATAGAATAAATTCGTGAACTTGGTGTTGTCAACTGTTTTTGGACTCAAAATTTTTTTGACTGATTTAGTTCTCAAGTTCATTCCAAGCTATTAAAAATACTAGTTAACCATACTATTTTTCTATGGCAAAACTTGCATTACCATCTACAAAGTTTGTACTACAAACTTTATTAGTGTGTCCTACACATGTTCTATAGCATTCTTGCTCACAAAAATTTAGTTTTCAACCCTACTTGGTATAAAATGCATCATTGGACTACTTTTCATTTTTAACATTTTATTGATTATTTTGGGTTATGAGATTTTATCTTCACAATTGATCACATGCAATAACACATAAACATGATGCTTATAAGTGGTTTAATGAGTTGTTTGACATGGTAACACCAAGGGTGTTACAGACAAGACAACACTGCCAGGCGGTGATGACCGGTATGACATCCCACCATCTAAATACGGCCTGACAAGACGGGCGTATGGCCTCACCCGCTACGGGATGGGGCACTTGACCCTGGCCTTGACTTTTAAGACCAACCAAGCCATCAGGAACCTTGACTTCACTTTCCAGGGTCGAGGCCACCGGCGCCACGACTAGCAAAGGCAACCGATGACCTAGGAGTGGCTATCTGCTCCCACACTGTCACCACGATGCCACCAGGAGAACAAGAGACGATGACGAAGGCCACGACAAGATCACGTCGCACAGGATAGTTGGCGAACCACCACCATGCCAATAGTGCCATCATGGCTAGCACTATAGCATCACGCCATGACATGTCGCGATGTGGGAGCAAGACCATGACGCCAACCACACTGGAACATGCGCTGACGCCAAGACAAGACAGGCTTGCTTGCAAGCTAAGCTTACTAGCTTCCCTTGGGCTCACGACCACTCGGTCAGGAGAACCCCTCTCTCTCTATATGTAACCTGGACCCCAAACTCTATATAAGGGCGGCCAGGCCTCCATTCCAAGGGGACGGACTCTCGGGACTTCATTTGAGCAGTCGTTTACCTCACTCCTCCTACCTCTTTGCCTTAGCTTACACACCCCATTGTAAGAACTTCAGAGCATTCAACCGAGGAACACGAACTCAAAATCTCTATGAGAATGGACGTAGGGCTTCGGCCTGAACCAGTATAATTCCTTGTGTCTTTGGATGCTGCCATTGTCTTTCTAGAGTAGCGTGACACACGTATAAATTCACTAGTCAGCCGACAAAGCACCGACAAGGGTAGATTTCTCTACATTGGCTTGGTTCACAAAAATACTAGTTTGGAGATCTCTAGGTGATGAACCAACTAGAGGTTGTCTTCTAGGGTCTCTAGGTGATGGAGCTTAGAATTTGACTTACCAAGAAGATGGAGAAGAAGCAGCACAAGCTCCTTAGCGGTGTGGGAGGCTTCTAGTTCATCCTTTCCCTTTCCATGCTCCTTCTTGAAACCTCCTCCTTGGACCTTCCCTTGCTAGATAGATGAGGGCTCCTACCCCTTCAATCTCAACCAAGTGGTGTGGGAGGCTTCTAGTTCGTCCTTTTCCTTTCCGTGCTCCTTCTTGAAACCTCCTTGAACCTTCCCTTGCTAGAGAGGCGAGGGCGCCTACCCCTTCAATCTCAAGCAAGAGCAGGTGTTGGTTGTAACACCCCTAGGTGTTAAGCGTGCATTAACATCCCAAAGCATGAGCATTAGCATCACATTCATTTTCATCATCACATGCAATATAAGTTAAAATTAAATTAAAGTGTGAAAAACATCTGTTTGAAGCATAATTGTTGCATTTGCTTGCTAGAGTTGTAGAACTTGTTTGGCTATAATTTTAAATAACCTAGAATTAATTAGCAGAATTTTTGGAGCAACTTTTGTATTCAAAATCGCCCCAAATTTTGCTTTTAAAAATATTCTAGAAAAATGAGTTTTATTTTAAAATTAGACTTTAAATCATTAATTCAAAATCTATTTGGAATTTTGAAAAATACCCTAAATAAAAGTTGTAGAGAATTAAATTTTGAACAACTTTTGTTTTGAGGTCAACCTTTGAAAATGTATTTTTCATCTTCAAAATTTGAATTTGAAATGAATTACAAAATCTAGAAATTTTATTTATAAAAGAAAAAGGTTTTCCCACCTGACTGGGCCAGCGTCCTGTTTCCGGCCCAGCTCGGCAGGCCGGCCCGGCCCGCGTCCGCGTCCGCGCGCTCGCCCGCACGCGCCACGCGCTAGCGCACGACCGTGCTCAGGCCGCGGCCGCCGCGTGGAAGCCGCTCGCCATCGCCGGCGTACGGGTGGCACGCCGTGGCCCCCACCGCCTCGCCACGCCTCCAAGTCGACCAAACCGCGTGGCCGCTCCTCGTTCCTCCCATTTCGCATTCCTCGCATGCCAGCGGCAGCCACGGCGGAGCCAGCGGTCACCGCGCCATTGCCACCGCCCTCCGAGCTCCGCCACCGCCTATCGCCGCCATTGCTGCACCCGCGTCCGATTCTTCGCAGCCATTGCTCCGCCTCCCTCCGCTCCACCCCGTGCTCCCTCCAGGTGTCGCCATCGTCAAGGTGAGGGGGCCAATTTTGGCCGACCATTCTTCACCACCGCTCGTCAGAGCTCGGCTCCGCGCAGGTGGGCTGCTTCCATCGCCTTTCTTCTCTTCTTTCGCGCGTGTCGTTTTCGCCTGGTGATGCTGGAGCTCTAGCGCTCCTCGGACCGCCATGCCGTGCACCGGCGAGGTGTGGCCACGGTGAGGTAGCGCCGCCGTGCGCCATGCGCGCCGGTGAGCTTGCTCCGGTAAACTACCCAGCCAAGTCAGGGCACTTGTCGGTGCGGCTTGGTGCCCCGATCACGCTCGCGCTGACCGCCTCGCCGTTTGGCTCACCAGCGGCGAGATCCGCGCAGTCAACGATGAGCCCCCTCGGCTCCGGCTGACCGGTGGGGTCAGTTGACCCGTGGGCCCCGACTGTCTATCTCTCGGTGTGGATTCAGGGTGAAACCGCAGGGTGTGCGTAGCGTTTAAGGCCAAGTAGATTTTCGGGTTTTAAAGAAAAGGATTTTTCAGAAATTGTGAACGGCTTTCAAAAATCATATCTCAAGATTTTTAGCTCAAAAAATTGTGAAACAAATTTTGTAGTGTTTCTCATAAGTAGATATATGGCTTAAAAATATTACATGTTAATTTTGAGATACTTTTCTGTGTAGATTTATTTAATTCTTATAAGTGCTGATATCTTAGAAAATGTCTAGTAAATAGAATATTGATTAGAAAAATATGGTTCCTATTTCATTAGTCTTCTTTCATGATGTACTTTCTAGGAAAAATGTTTATGAGGCATGTTCTATGAAAAATTATTGAAGTGTAGTTCAAATGCCTTTAATTGAAGATTTTTGTTATTTTTAGTAGAGAGCAAAAATTGTATAACACATGCATGTGATAATTTTTATAATGTGCTTGTTTACTGTGTAGAGCATAGGAAAAATCATAAATCTATTGTTTGATACTTTTCCTAGTATAAAGTATTTTCATGCTCATTATTATGCTATAGCTTGTTTATTTTGTACATATTGTTTTACTTCTCCAAATCTCATGAAATTTTTGTAGTATGCTATTTGTAGTAGGACTATGCTACTGTATTTTTTGTGGATTTTTACATGCAACAAAAAAAGGTGTTAATATGTAATCCTAGTTTAAATAGGAAATAAAAGGTTATTATTTATGAATAATTGAAAGTAATAAAAAGTGGTTGGTGTATCTTTGAAGCACCAAACTACCTTGTTGGTGTTACTTGATAGGTTAAGGTATTAGGGTTTAGCAAAGTGTAGCAACATTTGTGTGAGAATTATATGCTAACTAGTATAAGAGTAGATGACATGTTTTGTGGTACATGTTCTTAGATAATGTGGACTACCTTGTAGAAGATTTTGTCTTTAATCTATACTATCAGATTCAATGTGCTCATCTGCATATCATGTCATCATGGCATTCCACCATATCCGATGCATCGTCTACATGTTTACTTATGCAATTGCATCATACAGGATCGCAGGAGGAGTCGCCGGTAGCAGTGCCGGAAGAACAGACTTGGACCGATCCACAAGAGCTCCAGGCATAGGAGATGCCCGAGGAAGAGGAATAAGGAGAGGAGTTGCCCGAGTGCGTAGATCACCAGCCTAGTTCATTTGAAAGAGGCAAGCCCTGGAGCATTCTAAATCCCCTATTTTATTCAAGCAATTCTTGATATATGAGTTATATATTGTTGCATTAAGTTATAGGAGTTGAGTGAAACACTTGCTGCATATATACCTTTTCCTTGTCCTATAAATATGCCTGGAATCCTATTTTAGTTTAGGATCGAAAGTATTGCTTAGCCATGCTTAGACTGGTAGAGATCGGGTGATTTCCTATTACCTACGAGATATAGGTGGATACCTGGTTATGGTTAGCTATAATTATTATCATGGAAAGTAACCAAGTGTTGATGGATAAACAAAGACCGGGCAGAGTCTTATAGGGTTTTGGACTATAGTGATTTCGTTTGTGTCGATTAAGGACCGATCGTTGTTCGTCCCTCTTGTCATGTTAAACGCATGCCTCACATTTAGCTGGCCGAATAAAGTACCTTTCGACCACAAAGCTAGTGACACTATTTGAGCCGGGATAAACTCGGATTGGCAGACTGGTGCTGAAGGGGTATGACGGGGACGCGAAGAGTGAGCCTAAGGTGCGTCCTAGCAGTCGGGCGGTCCCTAGGTAGTGCGGTCCATGACTGTTATCCCGCGGCTACTTGGAAAGTGTCATTGGTGATCTAAGCGACCCTAACGGGGGAAGTGTGGTTTGTGTGAGAAATAAATCACCAGCTGGTTAGGAATCGATTCGAATCACCATCGCTCCTGGATAGTGAGCACTTGACTCGAGCTACAACATCGTAGTAATAATGATGGAACACGGATGGTTATGTGAATGATATTGGAAAAGCTAAACCTGATATGATAACATTTGATGTTAATGGTTAATCAAATGATTGCTCTAGCATAGGTGCTTACTTAGATTAATCAGGTATAATTAAGTTGATGTTTAAATTTTAAATGGTTCATAACTGATAACTTATGCTTTTCTGCAAAACTAGTCAAGCCAGTCCACTTTATAAAAGCCTTGCATGCTCCTTTGTGCCATTTATTTCTGGTTTATGATGGCTAAGTCTAGCTGAGTACCTTCTCGTACTCAGAGCGTTGTTCCCATTGTTGTTGCAGATGGTCAGATGTATTATGGGTATTGCGTCAACTGTCTGTACCCGACAATGGGCGACAACTAGGACCAACGGCAATGGTCACTCCATCTATCTTATCCCATCCTTTTGTGGACTATGACTACCTGCTGGCACTGTATCTGAACTAAGTGTGTGTGTGGTTTTAAAACTACTTGCTTCCGCCATGTTATTTGAACTTGTGTTGTAATAACTTTATGTTCTGAACTCTGATGTACTGAATTGTCATTGCGAACTTTATGTACTATGTGACTATGGCTGCTAAATCAGTACGATCTAGGTTGGAATGTTGGTTGGTTGGAAATCCTTCGTGATTTCACAAAATCTTGGATTGTACGGGCTTAAGTTTGGTAAATTATCTGCCTCGGTAGAAGATTTTCTTACTTAATCTCGTATAATCATGTTGATCTGTTACAGCTAGTATCAGAGCATGGTTTAGCATGTTACTGTTCACATGGGTATTTAAAACAAAACTATGTTTAAAACTGTGTTTTAAAACTTAAGAGTGTGCCAGTGGCCATGTCCTTTATGCCCAGTTAAAGACTCTAGGTGGCTTATTTAAGTACTGACTTGGGGGTTTTGCATCATATTTTTAATTCATCGCTCATACGGCGTGCTATTGTATGAGTGTCATTCACTTGAGTGGTAATGTATGGATCAATTGCCTCTACGCCTTGGTAAGTGAGAGTTGTGAGAGCATGGTCGGATACACTGCCGATCTAGGGAAGTGCTTATATGATGCCGAAACACTTACGTGCCATACACATGTTTGTATAAAGGTATTCAATGTGTGGGAATTCTGTCATGTGGTGACGATGCCGTCAATAGGACGATGATTCGGGTAGTTGCTACCGTTATACTCATATCTGGGGATGCGTGTAGAGCGAGTAGCTTACTTTACTGATTTCTTGCATATTTTTCATACTGTCAGGGTTTGGGCTGAAGTGATTTCTGGCAGGTACATAACAGCGCTATCGAGTAGTACGTATTGGCTACGTTTACGAGAGATCGTTGTGTGCCACCGTCTATACCGCTAGTAATTGTTATTTTCTAAGTTTATGAGGACGTACGAAACGTGCATGCATCATGTTTGTGCATTTCATTCACGGCATTGTTCCTCCCCTTATAAGTTGATTATCTCATTTTGATAAAAATGACAACTTAAAATCTGTTCTCACTGGGGTAATAAAATTTTGCTATAGATGGCACGCACCAAGAAGACAGCTCGCAAGTCCACAGGCAGAGTTCCCTGCCATCAGCTTGCCCCACGCACTCGTCAGCGTCACACGTTCCTTAGAGAGTTTGGGATGCCCATGCTCTTGTGGAGAGTACTCAGCTATGTTGGCTATCCCGATGGAATGGAGCCCCGCTACTTCTGGGCAAATGAGAGGTTGGGGGAAGGTCTTTTGGTTACTGTGGAAGCCGTTGTTCGTCCTAGAGATGATGGTTCTGAGTGGACTGGTTGGTGTTATGAGTCAACTGGCAGGACCGCTAAAGAAGCCGCTGAGAGAGCAGCCTTTGGAATACTGAGGGATATCATGGATCATTTTCCTTGGGAGTTGGCAGCAGCTATAGTTGGGGTCTTTTCGAGGGGCAACCCCTCCACTAACTCAAGGCAGTAGGCAAGAGGAAGGTCCTTGGAGATTAGTGCAGTAGAAGCACATAACAGTGATAACCCTGCCATGAGTGTTATGTTCGCAGTGATGAAGGCCTTCGATGGAGTGGAAGGTAGCCTGCGACGTGTGTCTGGTGCTCTTGGTTAGGCTCGCGACGACCGACGTCATCTTCAGAGGGATCACGACGCCGAGATTGAGAGGCTCACAGCAGAGATGGCGCAGTTGACTCGTCAGAGGGATCAGGCTACCCAAAGGACTGTGGTCTTTGAGGAAGACGTATGTGCACTGAGAGAGCAGTTTAGACGTCTGACCACCACCAACAGGAACACTGAGCGTATGTTGACTCATGTGCTCCATCAGAGGAATGAAGCTTGGTCTGTAGAGAATGTTCTAAGGGCTCGACAGTTTGATCTAGAGCAGCAGCTGGCCAATGCAGAGGAGTACAATGACAACCTACATGAGGAGGTTCATCGGCTAAACAACCAGCTCTACCCCTATGTTCCTCCTAGTGCGGTAGAGATGGATCTAGATGAGGACGAAGATCCCAAAGAGCCTGAGGCACCCACTGAGGATGACGATGATGTTGTGGATGGTGATAATGCCAACATCTTCGACTTAGATAGCGACCACGATGAGTAGACTAGTAGTTGTTGCGCTAGCTACTAGGGTTTTGTTTGCATGATCTTTTGCTTAGTTGGCACATTGGGCATGTAATAATGAGTAGAAAGACTAAGGCTTTGATGTAATGTCAGAAAACTTGGACGTGTTTGTGGCGATATCCAAACATGAAAAGTCCAGTGTATGTATGCTGGCAATTTGGTTGTAATGGATGCGATATGTGCGCTTTAGTAATCTAATTAGTGATGTTGTGTTAATTGGAATGACTTATTGTGCCCCTATTTTATTGTATGAATTTATTCTCTCCAGTGAATTCAGTACGGCATAATTTTTCATTCACTCGTGATTTCTACAACATCACCTAATAATTACTATTGCTGAAATATACAGATGCCGAACACTCGCCATACCGTGTATGATGCCACTGAGGCTGGTGGCAGTGCCGCTAGAAATGAGAACCGTGATCCACCACCACCTCCTCCTCCACCGTACACCGCAGAACAGTTCTTCGCATAGTTCCTCGGAAGTCAACGCAACATGGAGAACATGCAGTAGAATATGGAAGCTGCATTGCGCAATATTGCGGATAACACCCGTCGTGGAGTAAACCCGGGTGGGCATGAAGTAAACTAGTATAGCAGTTTCAAGGATTTCATGGACACCTGTCCACCAATTTTCAAGGAAGCCGCTGAACCCTTGGATGCAGAGGAGTGGATAAACACAATGGAAGACAAGTTTCGTGTTTTGAGGATGACAGAAGTGTTGAAGACCAAGTATGCAGCTCATCAGCTTCAAGGTCCAGCAGGGATGTGATGGAAGCACCATCGCACCACTTTTCCCCCCATGCCCACATCACTTGGAGGGAGTTCACTGAAGCTTTTTATGGAGTGTACATCCCATCTGGTCTGACAGAAATGAAGCTCGGAGAATTTTTGGCACTGAATCAAGGCACGAAGACTGTGACTCAATATCTGCATGCATTTAACAATCTGAGCCGCTATGCCTCTGACATGGTGAATACTGATGCCAAAAAGATCACCGGTTTCAAGAGAGGTCTGAATCCCAAGATAATGAAACACGTGGGTACCAACATGAGAACTAGTTTCAACAACTTTGTTAGTGACTGCTTGAAGCAAGAGAAGAACAATAATGTGTATCCTGCATCCAAGACTCGTAAGAGAGCTTTTGAGTCAGGTCCGTCCTAGCCTAGGGCCCCGATGGCAAATCATCCCGCGTATCGTTCGCCTGCCCCTAGTGCAAGGTTCAGGCCACCACAATGGAAGAGCCAGAATGCTCAGCAACCTCAGAGGAACCAAAAGCCATTCAAGGTGGCGTTGCCACAAGCTAAGGCAGGACAAGGCAGTTCATCTGGAGCTGTGACTCAAGTAAGGGGACCGTGTTTCGACTGCAACCAACCTGGGCACTTTGCGAAGTTTTGCCCCTATCCTAAGAAGCAGCAGACACAGTATCAAGCTCGTGTGCACCACACCACCGTTGATGACATCCCAGAAGGAAAACCTGTCACAGCTGGTATGTTTTCTATCAACAATCATCCTGCAATAGTTTTATTTGATTCTAGATCATCTCATTCATTTGTAAGTCAAGCTTTTGTTAAGAGGTATGAGCAAAAGATAGTTGAATTGGAATGTGCTTTCAGATAAGTTCAGTAGGGGCTGATCTATTGACTAATCAGATAATCCAGGGAGTAACCCTGAACATAGCGAACAGACAATATAAGCTTAATTTGATAGTTATGCCAGGACTAGTTTTGGACGTGATTATGGGAATGAACTGGATGAATAAGATGGGAGTAGTAATTGATGTCGGAGGAAGAAGTATTTCTCTTAAGGAACCTATTGGAGAAGGCACCTTTCAGGTGATCCTACCTTGGAAAATGGATCTAGCCAGTACAACTTGTGCCGTCCAAACTACTCTTATAGCCAAGATTCTAGTAGTATGTGAGTTTTCGAACGTGTTTCCAGATGAGTTACCTGGTCTTCCACCGGACCGAGATGTTGAGTTTGCCATTGAGTTAATCCCTAGAACAGCACCGATCTCAAGAAGGCCTTATCGGATGCCTCCCAATGAGTTAGCCGAGTTGAAGAAACAACTCCAAGATTTGTTAAAGAAGGGTTTGATTCATCCTAGTTCGTCTAAATGGAGATGTCCCACACTGTTCATGAAGAAGAAAAAGGATAACTCCTTACGTATGTGCGTGGACTATCGGCCACTGAATGCAGTGACAATTAAAAACAAGTATCCTCTACCTCGGATTGATATCTTGTTTGACCAATTGTCTAAAGTCAAAGTGTTCTCTAAGATAAATTTGAGATCAGGGTATCATCAGATCAAGATTAGATCGCAGGATATACCCAAGACCGTGTTTTCTACCAGATATGGTTTGTACGAGTATCTTGTCATGTCCTTCGGATTGATAAATGCTCCTACATACTTTATGTATCTGATGAATTCCATCTTTATGCCAGAGTTGGATAAGTTTATGATTGTGTTCATTGATGACATCCTAATATACTCAGAGAATGAAAAAGATCACGCAGAACATCTTAGGATTGTCTTGACTAGACTCAGAGAGCATCAGCTGTATGCTAAGTTTAGTAAGTGTGAGTTCTGACTCAAGACAGTTCCTTTTCTTGGTCATGTGTTATCGGAAAGTGGAATTTCAGTAGACCCTAGTAAAGTACAAGAGGTCATGGATTAGAAATCACCAACCACAGTTCATGAGGTCCGAAGTTTTCTTGGTTTAGCCGGTTACTATCACCGCTTCATACCGGATTTCTCGAAGATTGCCAAGCCAATGACAAGTCTTCTATAGAAGGATCATAAGTTTGCCTAGACAGAGGAGCGTGAGGCAGCTTTCTGCACCTTGCGGAAATTGCTAACCACTGCTCCTGTTCTGGCACAACCAGATATAGAAAAGCCATTTGATGTGTTTTGTGATGCATCTAAGAATGGGTTAGGATGTGTACTAATGCAAGATGGAAGGGTTATTGCTTATGCCTCACGTCAATTGAGGAAGCACGAGGTTAATTATCCTACACATGACTTAGAGCTTGCAGCAGTTGTGCATGCTCTAAAGATTTGGAAACACTACTTGCTAGGAAATGTGTGTAATATCTTTATAGATCATAAGAGTCTCAAGTACATCTTTACTCAATCTGAGTTGAATATGCATCAACGAAGATGGTTAGAGCTGATAAAGGATTATAATCTGAATGTGCATTATCATCCAAGGAAGGCTAATGTAGTAGCAGATGCACTAAGTAGGAAGTCACATTCTATTGCTATACAACCGTTGTTTGAAGAGGGGTTTAATTTGTTGCATCATGTTGTGTTACATAATATTCAGATCAGTTGTACCTTGGAGAGCAAAATCATTGAAGGTCAGAAAATAGACAAAGGAATATTCCATGTCAAGGAGAAAATGAAGAGGGAACCGACCAAACACTTTAGAGTGGATGACCAAGGAGTGTTATGGTTTAAGGACCGCCTAGTAGTACCTAAGGATTGAGAGCTCAAGAACAAATTGATGGATGAAGCTCATCATTCTAAGCTGTCTATCCATCCTGGAAGTAGTAAAATGTACCAAGAGTTGAGACCCCGTTATTGGTGGACCAAGATGAAAAAGGAGATTACAGCGTATGTTGCCCGTTGCGACATGTGTTGCAGAGTGAAAGCTCTTCACATGAGACCCGCAGGACTATTGCAACCCTTGTCTATACCAGATTGGAAATAGGATGATATAAGTATGGATTTTATCACTGGTCTTCCCACCACACCAAAAGGAAATGATTCGATTTGGGTAATTGTAGACCGCCTTACCAAATTAGCTCACTTTTTGCCAGTTAAGATAACTTTTCGACCACCTCAATATGTGGAGAAGTATATTGCTGAGATTATCTGATTACATGGTATACCGAAGACTATCGTGTCTGACCATGGTTCACAGTTTACCGCTCATTTTTGGGAGCATCTTCATAAAGGATTGGGTACTAGTTTGATTCGTAGTATAACTTACCATCTGTAGACAGATGGGCAGACCGAGCGAGTTAATGTTGTTCTTGAAGATATGCTTAGAGCTTGTGTGTTATCATCCAGAGGTTCATAGGAATCATGGTTACCTTTGGCAGAGTTCGCTTACAACAACAGTTATCAAGAGAGTATCAAGATGGCACCTTTTGAAGCCCTGTATGGCAGAAAATGTAGGACACCGTTAAATTGGGTTGAACCTAGAGAAAGAAGATTTTATGAGATTGATTTTGTAGATGAGGCAGAGAAAAAGGTCCGTATTATCCAACAAAACATGCAAGCTGCACAATCACGTCAGAAGAGTTATGTAGATAAGAGGAGAAGACCACTAGAATTCCAAGTGGGTGACTACATCTATTTGAAGGTTACCCCAATGAAGAAGAAACGATTTGGAATCAAGAAGAAACTTACTGCTAGGTATGTAGGACCATACCGGATCATAGAGAAAAAGGGCCCCGTGGCTTACAGGTTACAGCTACTACAAGCGATGAGTTCAATCTTTCCCGTCTTCCATGTATCATAGTTGAAGAAGTGTTTGCGTGTTCCGGAAGAGAGAATAGAACCTTAGGGTATTCGGATCAATACAGACTTGCAATATCGTGAGCAACCGGTTCGAGTTTTAGATACTAAGGACCGAGTCACTCGGAATAAAGTGGTGACAACATACAAGATTCAGTGAAGCCATCACGATGAGAGTGATGCGACGTGGGAAACAGGAGAATATCTGCAAACCGCTTATAAAGATTTTTACAACAAGTGGTTCGTAACTCAAAATCTCAGGATGAGATTCTTATAACGAGGGAGGGCTGTAACACCCCTAGGTGTTAAGCGTGCATTAACATCCCAAAGAATGAGCATTAGCATTAGCATCACATTCATTTTCATCATCACATGCAATATAAGTTGAAATTAAATTGAAGTGTGAAAAACATCTGTTTGAAGCATAATTGTTGCATTTGCTTGCTAGAGTTGTAGAACTTGTTTGGTTATAATTTTAAATAACCTAGAATTAATTATCAGAATTTTTGGAGCAACTTTTGTATTCAAAATCGCCTCAAATTTTGCTTTTAAAAATATTCTAGAAAAATAAGTTTTATTTTAAAATTGGACTTTAAATCATTAATTCAAAATCTATTTGGAATTTTGAAAAATGCCCTAAATAAAAAGTTGTAGAGAATTAAATTTTGAACAACTTTTGTTTTGAGGTCAACCTTTGAAAATGTCTTTTTCATCTTCAAAATTCAAATTTGAAATGAATTAGAAAATCTGAAAATTTTATTTATAAAAAAGGTTTTCCCACCTGACTGGGCCAGCGTCCCGTTTCTGGCCTAGCTCGGCAGGCCAGCCCGGCCCGCGTCCACGCCCGCGCGCTCGCCCGCGTGCACGACGCGCCAGCGCACGACCGCGCTCAGGCCGCGGCCGCCGCGTGGAAGCCGCTCGCCGTCGCCGGCGTACGGGTGGCACGCCGTGGCCCCACCGCCTCGCCACGCCTCCAAGTTGACCAAACCGTGCGGCCGCTCCTCGTTGTAACACCCCTGGGTGTTAAGCATGCATTAGCATCCAAGGCACTAGTCATAATCATCTCATACATGGTTATCATTGCATGCAATATAGACCCTTTTAAATTTAGAGTTAAAAAACAACTACTCAAAACCCAAATGCTACATTTAAGTGCTAAGGAGTGATGAAACTTTATGTAGCTACAATTTTAGATAATCTAAAATAAATAAACATGATTTTTGGAGCAACTCTTGAATTCAAATTCCTTCAAATTTTGCTTTTAAAAATATTCTAGAAAAATGAATTTTTACTTAAAAATTTAGCTTTGAATCCCAAATTCAAAATCTATTTAGAATTTTAAAAAGTGCCCTACATGAAAGTTGTAGAGAATTAAATTTTGAACAACTTTTATTTTGGGCAAAAGTTCTGAAAACCTCTTTTTCATCTTCAAATTCAAATTTGAAACAAATAGAGAAAACTGAAAATATTATTCATAAAAGAAAAAACGATTTTTCCCTTAACTGGGCCGCCGCCTCGCTTCTTGGCCCGTGGCCGAAGCCGGCCTGGCCTGCCTCGCGCGTCCGCTCGCGCCAGCGCGCGCGCGCCCCGCACCAGCGCACGCCGCGCTCAAGCCGCGGCCGCCGCGTGGCCGCCGCTCGCCGCCTCCGGCGTACGGGTGGCGAGCCGTGGGCTCCACCGGCTGCGCCACGCGCCTTGAACTCGCGCCCGCTCCTCCATCCTCAGCACGCCCTCCATTTCGCTCTTCTCGGCCTCGCGCGAGCAGCAGCAGCCGCCGCTCCCGCCTCCTCGCGCCACCGCCGCTCCGCCCGAGACGAACACCGCCGTTCCCGCTCAACGGCCGCGCCACCTCCCAATTCGTCTCGCCACTGGCTCCGCCACCTTCTCCTCTTCTCCGAACGGGACTCGGTATCCCCGGTTCGACGACGGTGAGGCTCAATTTCGCTTTTTCCCGCGCGCCACCGTCGCCGGCCGTCGGGCTCGAGCTCCGCCATCGGCGCCCTCGCTCCCTCCTTCTTCCCTTGTTTGGCACTGTCGTGCTCGCCATCATTCCGCGGAAACCATGCGCGCTCGAGGTAGCCGCTCAGAGCCGGGGGTCAGCCGTTGGCCGACAGCGACCACCGCTTCGCCCCGCGACGTCGGGACGTCGGACACCATGGCCGCGCACCGCGCTTCGCCCCCCCTTCTGCTCTCTGGGCCAAGCGGCCTTGGGCCGAACCAACGAGCTGGGCCGCCTTTCGTTTTTCCCGCGCGGCGCACCGGTTAAAAAAACGGCCGTGGGCCGGTCATTCCAGTGGGCTGGCCCGTTAAGCGATTCCAGAAATAGTTTTTAATTTTCTATTATGTTTTAGAAAAGAAAAGGCTTTAGGAAATGTTTGTGTACCCTTTTTAGCTCCAAAAATTATGAAACAAATTTTGTAATGTTCCTCTTGAATAGATATACAGTTTAAAAATATCTCATGTTATTTTTGTAACACTTTACTGTGCAAATTTATTTAATTGCTATAAATGCTGATATATTAGAAAATGTGTAGTAAATAAAATAATGAAGGGAAAATTGTGATTCTTGTTTCTTTAATCTTTATTAGTGATGTACTTTCTAGGAAAAATATTAGTGAAGCATGTTCTGTGAGAAAATTCTGAAGTGTAGTTCAAATGCCTTTAATTGATAATCTTTGTTATTTTTAGTAGAGAGCTAAATTTGTATAGAACATACATGTGATAATTTTTGTAGTATGTTAGTTTACTGTTAGTAACATAGGAAAAATGTGAAATCTGTTGTTTGATACTTTTTCTAGTACAAAATAATTTCATGCTCATTATTATGCTATACTTTGTTTATTTTGTACAGACAGTTTTTCTTATTCAATTCTTATAAAAATTTAGTAGTAGGATAGTTAGGGTAAGAGTAATCTACTGTAATTTTTGTAGATTTTTATCTACACCAGAAATAGGTGTTGCTGTGTAACCCTAGTCAAATAGGGAATAAAAGATTATTCTTTATGAGAAATTAAGAGAAATAAAATATGTTTGGTGTACCTTTGAAGCATCAACATGTCTTGCTGTTGTTATTTGATGAGTTAGGTTGGTAAGTTTTGGTAGCTTAGGTGCACTTGTATGTGTAGATTATGTGTTAACTAGTAGAATAATAAGGTGTATGTTTTAGGGTACATGTTCTTGGATGACGTTAACTCCCTTGTAGAAGAAATAGTTATTTTCAAAACTACTCATTCCATGTGCTCATCTGCATCTCATGTCATCAAAGCACTCCACCACAATCCGATGCATCATTCGCATGGTTGCTTATGCACTTGCATCATACAGGATCGCAGGAGGAGTCGCAGGTTGCAGTACCGGAGGAACAAGCTTGGACCGACCAGCAGGAGCCCCAGGCACAGGAGGTGCCCGAGGAGGAAGAGTCAGGCGAGGAGCTGCTAGAGTGCGTCGACCACAATCCTAGCTCATTCGAAAAAGGCAAGCCCCAGAGCATTTTAAGTCTCCTATTTTTATAAAGTTGTTCCTTAATACATGAACTATAGTTATATATATTGTTGCATTAAGTTATAGGAGTTGAGTGAAACCGTTGTTGCATTATTACCTTGGCCCCCGGATTATCTTTCACCCTGTTAGGTCAGGAACGAGTTAATTGCTTAGCCATGCTTAGACCGGTAGAAGTCGGGTGATTTCCTGTCGCCTGCGAGCTATAGGTGGATACCTGATTATGGTTAGCTGTAATTGTGATCATAAAAAGTAACCAAGTGTTGATGGATAAATGGAGACCGGGCGGAGTCTTATAGGGTTTTGGACTATAGTGATTCCGTCTGTGTCGATTAAGGACCGATCGTTGCTCGTCCCTCTTGTCATGTTGAATGCATGCCTCACATTTAGCTGGCCGAATAAAGTACCTTTCGACCGCGAAGCTAGTGACACTTTTCGAGCTGGGATAAACTCGGGTTGGCAGACTGGTGTTGAAGTGGGTGTAACGGGGACGCGAAGAGTGAGCCCAAGGTGCGTCCTGGCAGTCGGGCGGTCCCTGGGTAGTGCGATCCATGATTGTTATCCCGCGGCTTCTTGGAAAGTGTCATTGGTAATCTATGCGACCCTGACGGGGAAACAGGGTTTGTGTGAGGAATAAATCTCCAGCTGGATAGGAATTCGATTCGAATCGCCATCGCTCCCGGTTAGTGAGCACTTGACTCGAGCTATGGCATCATAGTAACATTAATGGAAGACTGATGGTTAAGTGAATGATGTTGGAAATGCTAAACCTGATATGGTAATCTAGATTGTTAATGATGAATCAAGTGATTGTTTTTAGTAATAGATGCTTACCTAGCTGGAATAGGTTGTACTAAAAGTGATGCAAAAAGTACTGGTATAGTTTTTCATAACAACTCATGCTTTTCGCAAATGAGTCAAGCCAGTCCAATCTATAAAGCCTTGCATGATCCTTGGTGTCCTTTATTTCTGGTTTTTGACGGGTAAGTCTAGCTGAGTACATTCTCGTACTCAGGGCGTTGTTCCCATTGTTGTTGCAGATGGTCAGATGTACTATGGGTACTGTTCCAACTGTCTGTATCCGGCGATGGGCGACAACTAGGACCTTGGGCAAGGGTCACTCTGTTCGTCTTATCTACTGCTTTTGTGGACCATGACTATCTACTGGCACTGTATTTGAACTAAGTGTGTGTGTAAAACTACTTGCTTCCGCTATGTTATTCTGAACTATGTTGTAATAACTTTTATTCAGAACTCCGATGTACTCCACTTTTATTGTGAATTCTATGTATCATGTGAACTGTGGCTGCTAAATCAGTACGATCTTGGTTGTATGTTGGTTGGTTTGAAATCCCGCATGATTTCACGGAATCTCGGGTTATACGGGTTTAAGTTTGGTAAATTAACCGCCTCGGTGGAAGATTTTTCTGACTTAATCTCGTATAATTATGTTGATCCGTTACAGCTGGTATCGGAGCATGGTTTAGCACGTTACTGTTCATATGGGTATTTAAAAACAAAATTGTGTTTTCCACTAAGCTTTCAAATTTAAGAGTGTGCCAGTGGTCATATCCTTTATGCCCAATAAGGACTCTAGGTGGCTTAATTAAGTACTAACTTGGGGGTTTGCATCATATTTGAAATTTCGTCGCTCATACGGCGTGCTATTGTATGAGTGCCATTCAATTGAGTGGTAATGTATGGATCAATTTCCTCTACGCCCTGGTAAGTGAGAGTTGTGAGAGCATGGTCGGATACACTGCCGATCTAGGGGAGTGCTTTTGTGATACCGAAATACTTACGTGCCATGCGCATGTTCGTATGAGGGTATTCAAATGGTGGGGACTTCCGTCATGCGGTGACGATGCCGTCAATAGGACGATGATTCGGGTAGTTGTTACCGTTATACTCGTATCTGGGGATGCGTGTAGAGCGAGTAACTTACTTTACTGTTTTCTTGCATATTTTCATACTGTGAGGTTTGGGCTGAAGTGACTTTCTGCAGGTACATAACAATGCTTTCGAGTAGTACGTATTAGTTACGATACAAGAGATCGTGGTATGCCACCGTTTATTCCGTTAGTAGTTATTATTTTTCTAAGTTTGTGAGGACGTACAGAACGTGCATGTATCATGTTGTGCATTTCATTCATGGCATTGTTCCTCCCCTTATAAGTTGATTATCTCATTTCGATAAAAATGCCAACTTAAAAATCTGTTCTCACCGCGGTAATAAAATTTTGCTACAGATGACACGTACCAAGCAGACAGCTCGCAAGTCCACCGACAGAGCTCCTCGTCATCAGCTAGCTCCACGCACTCGTCAGCGCCATACTTTTCTTGGAGAGTTTGGGATGCCTATGCTCTTGTGGAGAGTACTCAGCGATGTAGGCTATCCTGATGGAATGGAGCCCCGCTACTTTTGGTCGAATGAGCGGTTGGGGGAAGGACTTTTGGTGACTATGGAAGCAGTAGTTCGTCCTCGAGGTGATGGTTCTGAGTGGACCGGTTGGCATTTTGAGTCAACTGGCAGGACCCCTGAAGAAGCCGCTGAGAGGGCAGCCTTTGGGATCCTGAGGGATATCATGGATCACTTTCCTCAGGAGTTGGCAGCAGCTTTAGTTGGAGTCTTTCCGAGGGGCAACCCCTCAAATGACTCATGGCAGCAGGCAAGAGGAAGATCTCTGGAGATTAGCGCTGCGGAAGCACAAAACAGTGACAACCCCGCTATGAGTGCTATGTTCACAGTGATGAGGGCTTTTGATGGAGTGGAAGGTAGCCTGAGACGTGTGTCTAGTGCTCTTGGTCAGGCTCGTGATGACCGCTTCAGAGAGATCACGACGCCGAGATTGAGAGGCTCAACACAGAGATGGCTCAGTTGACTCGCCAGAGAGATCAGGCTACCCAGAGGACTGTGGTTTTCGAAGGAGATGTGCGTGCCCTGAGAGAGCAGGTTGAGCGACTGACCACCGCCAACGGGAACGCTGAGCGCATGTTGACTCATGTGCTCCATCAGAGGAATGAAGCCTGGTCCGCAGAGAATGTGTTGAGGGCTAGACAGTTTGAGCTAGAGCAACAGTTGGCTTATGTAGAGGAATATAATGACAATCTGCATAAGGAGGTTCATCGGCTGAACAATCAACTCAACCCCTATGTTCCTCCTGGTGCGGGAGAGATGGATTTGAATGAAGACGAAGGTCCTGAAGAGCCCGAAGCACCAGTTGGGGAGCACCACGACGCTGCTAATGGCGATGAAGCCAACGTCTCGGACTTAGACAGCGACCACGATGAGTAGGCTAGTAGTTGTTACGCTAGCTACTAGGTTCAATCTACATGATCTTTTGCTTTGTTGGCACGTTGGGTATGTAATAATGAGTAGAAAGACTAAGGCTTTTATGTAATGTTGGAAAGCTTGGATGTGTTTGTGGCGGTATCCGAACGTCAAAAGTCCAGTGTATGTATGCTGACAACTTGGTTGTAATGGACGCGATGTGTGCGCTTTAAGTAATCTAATTAGTGGTGTTGTGTTAATTGGAATGACTTATTATGCCCCTGTTTTATTGTATGGATTTATTCTCTCCAGTAATTTTAGTACGGCATGATCTTTCATTCAGTCGCAATTTCTACAACATCACCTAATAATTACTGTTGCTGAAACATGCAAATGCCGAACACTCGTCGTACCGTGTATGGTGCCGCTGAGGCTGGTGGCAGTGCAGCCGCTAGTGATGACCGTGATCCACCACCGCCTCCTCCACCCTACACTGCGGAATAGTTTTTCGCACAATTTCTTGGAAGCCAACGTAATTCTGAGAGCATGCAACAGAATATGAAAGCTGCGTTGCGCAGTATCGCAGACAACACCCGTCGGGGAATAAACCCGAGTGGTCACGAAGCAAATCAGTACAGCAGTTTCAAGGACTTCATGGATACTCGTCCACCGATCTTTAAGGAAGCCGCAGAACCCTTGGATGCAAAAGAGTAGATTAATACTATGGAAGACAAGTTCCGTGTATTGAGAATGACTGAAGTGTTGAAGACTGAGTATGCAGCTCATCAACTTCAAGGTCCGGTAGGAATGTGGTGGAAACATCACCGCACCACTTTTCCTCCCCATACTCACATCACTTGGAATGAGTTCACCGAAGCTTTCCGTGGAACGTACATTCCCCCTGGTCTGACTGAGATGAAGCTTGGGGAATTCCTGGCACTGAATCAAGGCACAAAGACTGTAACTCAATATATACATGCATTCAATAACCTAAGCCGTTATGCCCCTGATATGGTGAATACGGAGGCCAAGAAGATCGCTAGCTTCAAGAGAGGCCTAAATCCCAAGATGATGAAACATGTGGGTACAAATATGAGGACTAGTTTTAATGATTTCGTTAGCGACTGTCTGAAGCAAGAGAAGAACAACAATGTTTATGCTGCTTCCAAGATCCGTAAGAGAGCTTTTGAGTCGGGTTCGTCCCAGTCCCGAGCCCCAGTGGCCAACCGTCCAGCTTATCGATCGCCTGCCCCAGGTGCAAGGTTTAGGCCACCGCAAAGAAAAAATCAAAATGCTCAGCAACCCCAGAGGAACCAGAAACCATTCAAGATGGCATTGCCTCCGTCGAAGACAGCACAAGGCAGTTCATCTGGAACTGTGGCTCAAGTGAAGGGACCGTGCTTCAACTGCAACCAACCCGGACACTTTGCAAAGTTTTGCCCCTACCCAAGGAAACAGCAAACGCAGTATCAAGCTCGTGTGCATCACACCACTGTGGATGACATCCCAGAAGGAGAACCGTAACAGCTGGTATGTTTTCTATCAACAATCATCCTGCAGCAGTCTTGTTTGATTCCGGATCATCTCATTCCTTTGTAAGTCAAGCTTTTGTTAAGAGGCATGAGCAAAAGATAATTGAACTGGAATGTGCATATAAAATCAGTTTAGCTGGGGCTGATCTGTTGACTAATCAGATAGTTCAGGAAGTGACCCTAAACATATCAAACCGGCAATATAAGCTTAATCTGATAGTCATGCCAGGGTTAGTTTTGGATGTGATCATGGGTATGAACTGGATGAATAAGATGGGGGTAGTAATCAATATTGGAGGAAGGAGTATCTCTCTTAAGGAACCAAGTGGAGGAGGCACTTTTCGGGTGGTCCTACCTCAGAAGGTAGACCTAGCTAGCACGACTTGTGTGGTCCAAACTACTCTGCTAGCCCAGATTCCAGTGGTCTGTGAGTTTCCAGATGTGTTTTCGGATGAGTTACTTGGACTTCCACCAGACCGAAATGTTGAGTTTGCCATTGAGTTAATTCCGGGAACAGCACCGATCTCGAGAAGGCCCTATCGGATGCCTCCCAATGAGTTAGCCGAATTAAAGAAGCAACTCCAGGACTTACTAAAGAAAGGTTTGATTCGTCCTAGCTCGTCTGAATGGGGATGCCCCGCTCTGTTTGTGAAAAAGAAGAAGGATAACTCCTTACGCATGTGCGTGGATTATCGACCACTGAATGCAGTGACAATTAAAAACAAGTATCCTCTTCCTCGGATTGATATATTGTTTGACCAGTTGTCTAAAGCCAAAGTGTTCTCTAAGATAGATTTGAGATCAGGATACCATCAGATAAAGATTAGGCCGCAAGATGTGCCTAAGACTGCGTTCTCTACTAGATATGGATTGTACGAGTATCTTGTCATGTCCTTCGGATTGACAAACGCTCCTGCATATTTTATGTATCTGATGAATTCGGTATTCATGCCAGAGTTGGACAAGTTTGTGATTGTGTTCATTGATGACATTCTAATATATTCAGAGAATGAAAAAGATCATGCAGAGCACCTCAGGATTGTCTTGACTAGACTCAGGGAACATCAACTGTATGCGAAGTTCAGCAAGTGTGAGTTCTGGCTTAAGACAATGCCTTTTCTCGGCCACATGCTGTCTGAAAATGGCATTTCCGTAGATCCTAGTAAGGTACAAGAGGTTATGGACTGGAAGTCACCAATCTCGGTGCATGAAGTTCGCAGTTTTCTTGGTTTAGCCGGTTACTATCGTCGCTTCATACCGGATTTCTCGAAGATTGCCAAACCAATGACAAGCCTGTTACAGAAGGATCATAAGTTTGTATGGACAGAGGAGTATGAGGTAGCTTTCTGCACCTTGCGAAAGCTGTTGACCACTGCTCCTGTTCTGGCCCAACCGGATATAGAAAAGTCTTTTGATGTGTTCTGTGACGCATCTAAGAATGGGTTAGGATGTGTGCTAATGCAAAATGGAAGGGTCATTGCCTATGCCTCGCGTCAACTGAGGAAGCATGAAGTTAATTATCCTACACACGATTTGGAGCTTGCAGCAGTAGTGCATGCTCTAAAGATTTGGAGACACTACCTAATGGGTAATGTGTGTAACCTCTTTACAGATCATAAGAGTCTCAAATACATTTTTACCCAATCTGAGTTGAACATGCGACAGAGAAGATGGTTAGAGCTGATAAAGGACTATAATCTAAACGTGCATTATCATCCCGGGAAGGCTAATGTAGTAGCAGATGCACTGAGCAGAAAATCACATGCTATTGATGTGCAACCGTTGTTCGAAGAAGGGTTCAATTTGCTACATCCTGCTGTGTTGCATAATCTTCAGATCAGTTGTACTTTGGAAGACCAGATCATTGAAAGTCAGAGGACAGATAAGGGAATCTTTCATATCAAGGAGAAGATGAAGAGAGAACTCACCAAACACTTTCGATTGGATGACCAAGGAGTGTTATGGTTTAAGGATCGCCTGGTGGTACCAAAGGATAGAGAGCTTAAGAACAAGTTGATGAATGAGACCCATCATTCTAAGCTATCTATTCACCCCGGAAGTAGTAAGATGTACCAAGATTTGCGACCCCGTTATTGGTGGACTAAGATGAAAAAAGAAATTGCAGCATACGTTGCTCGTTGCGACATGTGTTGTAGAGTTAAAGCTCTTCACATGAGACCTGCAGGACTTCTGCAACCCTTGTCTGTACCCGATTGGAAATGGGATGATATAAGTATGGATTTCATCACTAGTCTTCCCACCACACAGAAGGGACATGATTCTATTTGGGTCATAATAGATCGTCTCACCAAGACAGCTCACTTTCTGCCAGTTAAGACGACATTCCGACCACCTCAATATGCAGAAAAGTATATTGCTGAGATTGTCCGATTACATGGTATACCAAAAACGATCGTGTCTGATCGTGGTTCACAGTTTACCTCTCATTTTTGGGAACATCTTCATAAAGGTTTGGGTACTAGTTTGATTCGTAGTACGGCTTACCATCCGCAGACAGATGGGCAGACAGAACGAGTGAATGCTGTACTTGAAGATATGCTTAGAGCTTGTGTACTGTCATCCAGAGGCTCATAGGAATCCTGGTTACCATTGGCAGAATTCGCTTACAACAACAGTTACCAAGAGAGTATCAAGATGGCACCTTTTGAAGCTTTATATGGCAGGAAGTGCAGAACACCGTTAAATTGGGTAGAGCCTGGAGAAAGAAGGTTTTATGAAATTGATTTTGTAGATGAGGCAGAGAAGAAGGTCCGTATTATCCAACAAAACATGCAAGCTGCACAGTCTCGTCAGAAGAGTTATGCAGATAAGAGAAGAAGACCATTGGATTTTCAAGTGGGTGACTATGTCTATTTGAAGGTTACCCCCATGAAGAAGAAACGGTTTGGAATCAAGCAGAAACTGTCTGCTAGATATATCGGACCATACCAGATCATGGAGAAAAAGGGTTCTGTGGCGTACAAGTTGCGATTGCCAGAAGGAATGAGTTCGATCTTTCCCGTCTTTCATGTATCCTAGTTGAAGAAATGTCTACGCATTCCGGAAGAGAGAATAGAACCGCAGGGTATTCGGATCAAGGCAGACTTGGAATATCGTGAACAACCAATTCGAGTTCTGGATACAAAGGACCGAGTCACTCGGAATAAAGTGGTAACAACCTACAAGGTTCAGTGGAGCCATCATGATGAGAGTGATGCTTCATGGGAAACGGGAGAATATCTTCAAACCGCGTATAAAGATTTTTATGATAAATGGTTCGTAACTCAAAATCTTGGGACGAGATTTTTATAAGGGGGGAGGGCTGTAACACCCCTGGGTGTTAAGCATGCATTAGCATCCAAGCCACTAGTCATAATCATCTCATACATGGTTATCATTGCATGTAATATAGACCCTTTTAAATTTAGAGTTAAAAAACAACTACTCAAAACCCAAATGCTACATTTAAGTGCTAAGGAGTGATGAAACTTTGTGTAGCTACAATTTTAGATAATCTAGAATAAATAAACATGATTTTTGGAGCAACTCTTGAATTCAAATTCCTTCAAATTTTGCTTTTAAAAATATTCTAGAAAAATGAATTTTTACTTAAAAATTTAGCTTTGAATCCCAAATTCAAAATCTATTTAGAATTTTGAAAAGTGCCCTACATAAAAGTTGTAGAGAATTAAATTTTGAACAACTTTTATTTTGGGCAAAAGTTCTGAAAACCTCTTTTTCATCTTCAAATTCAAATTTGAAACAAATAGAGAAAACTAAAAATATTATTCATAAAAGAAAAATCGATTTTTCCCTTAACTGGGCCGCCGCCTCGCTTCTCGGCCCATGGCCGAAGCCGGCCTGGCCTGCCTCGCGCGTCCGCTCGCGCCAGCGCGCGCGCGCCCCGCGCCAGCGCACGCCGCGCTCAGGCCGCGGCCGCCGCGTGGCCGCCGCTCGCCCCCTCCGGCGTACGGGTGGCGAGCCGTGGGCTCCACCGGCTGCGCCACGCGCCTTGAACTCGCGCCCGCTCCTCCATCCTCAGCACGCCCTCCATTTCGCTCTTCTCGGCCTCGCGCGAGCAGCAGCAGCCGCCGCTCCCGCCTCCTCGCGCCACCGCCGCTTCGCCGGAGACGAACACCGCCGTTCCCGCTCAACGGCCGCGCCACCTCCCGATTCGTCTCGCCACTGGCTCCGCCACCTTCTCATCTTCTCCGAACGGGACTCGGTATCCCCAGTTCGACGACGGTGAGGCTCAATTTTGCTTTTTCCCGCGCGCCACCATCGCCGGCCGTCGGGCTCGAGCTCCGCCATCGGCGCCCTCGCTCCCTCCTTCTTCCCTTGTTTGGCACTGTCGTGCTCGCCATCATTCCGCGGAAACCATGCGCGCTCGAGGTAGCCGCTCAGAGCCGGGGGTCGGCCGTTGGCCGACAGCGACCACCGCTTCGCCCCGCGACGTCGGGACGCCGGACACCATGGCCGCGCACCGTGCTTCGCCCCCCCTTCTGCTCTCTGGGCCAAGCGGCCTTGGGCCGAACCAACGAGCCGGGCCGCCTTTCGTTTTTCCCGCGCGGCGCACCGGTTAAAAAAAACGGCCGTGGGCCGATCATTCCAGTGGGCTGGCCCGTTAAACGATTCCAAAAATAGTTTTTGATTTTCTATTATGTTTTAGAAAAGAAAAGTCTTTAGGAAATGTTTGTGTACCCTTTTTAGCTCCAAAAATTATGAAACAAATTTTGTAATGTTTCTCTTGAATAGATCTATAGTTTAAAAATATCTCATGTTATTTTTGTAACACTTTACTATGCAAATTTATTTAATTGCTATAAATGCTGATATCTTAGAAAATGTGTAGTAAATAAAATAATGAAGGGAAAAATGTGATTCTTGTTTCTTTAATCTTTATTAGTGATGTACTTTCTAGGAAAAATATTAGTGAAGCATGTTCTGTGAGAAAATTCTGAAGTGCAGTTCAAATGCCTTTAATTGATAATCTTTGTTATTTTTAGTAGAGAGCTAAATTTGTATAGAACATACATGTGATAATTTTTGTAGTATGTTAGTTTACTGTTAGTAACATAGGAAAAATGTGAAATCTGTTGTATGATACTTTTTCTAGTACAAAATAATTTCATGCTCATTATTATGCTATACTTTGTTTATTTTGTACAGATAGTTTTACTTATTCAATTCTCATAAAAATTTAGTAGTAGCATAGTTAGGGTAAGAGTAATCTACTGTAATTTTTGTAGATTTTTATCTATACCAGAAATAGGTGTTGCTGTGTAACCCTAGTCAAATAGGGAATAAAAGATTATTCTTTATGAGAAATTAAGAGAAATAAAATATGTTTGGTGTACCTTTGAAGCATCAACATGTCTTGCTGTTGTTATTTGATGAGTTAGGTTGGTAAGTTTTGGTAGCTTAGGTGCACTTGTATGTGTAGATTATGTGTTAACTAGTAGAATAATAAGGTGTATGTTTTAGGGTAAATGTTCTTGGATGACGTTGACTATCTTGTAGAAGAAATAGTTATTTTCAAAACTGCTTATTTCATGTGCTCATCTGCATCTCATGTCATCAAAGCACTCCACCACAATCCGATGCATCATTCGCATGGTTGCTTATGCACTTGCATCATACAGGATCGCAGGAGGAGTCGCAGGTAGCAGTGCCGGAGGAACAAGCTTGGACCGACCAGCAGGAGCCCCAGGCACAGGAGGTGCCCGAGGAGGAAGAGTCAGGCGAGGAGCTGCCAGAGTGCGTCGACCACCATCCTAGCTCATTCGAAAAAGGCAAGCCCCGGAGCATTTTAAGTCTCCTATTTTTATAAAAGCTGTTCCTTAATACATGAACTATAGTTATATATATTGTTGCATTAAGTTATAGGAGTTGAGTGAAACCGTTGTTGCATTATTACCTTAGCCCCCGGATTATCTTTCACCCTGTTAGGTCAGGAACGAGTTAATTGCTTAGCCATGCTTAGACCGATAGAAGTCGGGTGATTTCCTGTCGCCTGCGAGCTATAGGTGGATACCTGATTATGGTTAGCTGTAATTGTGATCATAAAAAGTAACCAAGTGTTGATGGATAAACGGAGACCGGGCGGAGTCTTATAGGGTTTTGGACTATAGTGATTCCGTCTGTGTCGATTAAGGACCGATCGTTGCTAGTCCCTCTTGTCATGTTGAATGCATGCCTCACATTTAGCTGGCTGAATAAAGTACCTTTCGACCGCGAAGCTAGTGACACTTTTCGAGCCGGGATAAACTCGGGTTGGTAGACTGGTGTTGAAGTGGGTGTAACGGAGACGCGAAGAGTGAGCCCAAGGTGCGTCCTAGCAGTCGGGCGGTCCCTGGGTAGTACGATCCATGATTGTTATCCCGCGGCTTCTTGGAAAGTGTCATTGGTAATCTATGCGACCCTGACAGGGGAAACAGGGTTTATGTGAGGAATAAATCTCCAGCTGGATAGGAATTCGATTCGAATCGCCGTCGCTCCCGGTTAGTGAGCACTTGACTCGAGCTATGGCATCGTAGTAACATTAATGGAAGACTGATGGTTAAGTGAATGATGTTGGAAATGCTAAACCTAATATGGTAATCTATATTGTTAATGATGAATCAAGTGATTGTTTTTAGTAATAGATGCTTACCTAGCTGGAATAGGTTGTACTAAAAGTGATGCAAAAAGTACTGGTATAGTTTTTCATAACAACTCATGCTTTTCGCAAATGAGTCAAGCCAGTCCAATCTATAAAGCCTTGCATGATCCTTGGTGTCCTTTATTTCTGGTTTTTGACGGGTAAGTCTAGCTGAGTACATTCTCGTACTCAGGGCGTTGTTTCCATTGTTGTTGCAGATGGTCAGATGTACTATGGGTACTGTTCCAACTGTCTGTATCCGGCGATGGGCGACAACTAGGACCTTGAGCAAGGGTCACTCTGTTCGTCTTATCTACTGCTTTTGTGGACCATGACTATCTACTGGCACTGTATTTAAACTAAGTGTGTGTGTAAAACTACTTGCTTTCGCTATGTTATTCTGAACTATGTTGTAATAACTTTTATTCAGAACTCCGATGTACTCCACTTTTATTGTGAACTCTATGTATCATGTGAACTGAGGCTGCTAAATCAGTACGATCTTGGTTGTATGTTGGTTGGTTTGAAATCCCGCGTGATTTCACGGAATCTCGGGTTATACGGGTTTAAGTTTGGTAAATTAACCGCCTCGGTGGAAGATTTTTCTGACTTAATCTCGTATAATTATGTTGATCCGTTACACTCGTCCCTCCCATTTCGCATTCCTCGCGTGCCAGCAGCAGCCGCAACGGAGCTGGCGGTCACCGCGCCATTGCCGCCGCCCTCCAAGCTCCGCCACCGCCTATCGCCGCCGCCGCTGCACCCGCGTTCGATTCTTCGCGGCCATTGCTCTACCTCCCTCCGCTCCACCCCGTGCTCCCTCCAGCTGTCGCCATCGTCAAGGTGAGGGGGCCAATTTTGGCCCACCGTTCTTCATCGCCTCTCGTCGGAGCTCGGCTCCACACGGGTGGGCTGCTTCCATCGCCTTCCTTCTCTTCTTTCGCGCGCGTCGGCTTCGTCTGGTGATGCTGGAGCTCTAGCGCTCCTCGGACCGCCATGCCGTGCACCGGCGAGGTGTGGCCGCGGTGAGGTAGCGCCGCCGTGCGCCATGCGCGCCAGTGAGCTTGCTCCGTTAAACCACCCGGCCAAGTTCGGGCACCTGTCGGTGCGGCTTGGTGCCCCGAGCACGCTCGCGCTGACCGCCTCACCGTTTGGCTCACCAGTGGCGAGATCCGTGCGGTCAATGACGAGCCCCCTCGGCTCCGGCTGACCGGTGGGGTCAGTTGACCCGTGGGCCCTGACTGTCTGTCTCTCGGTGTGGATTGGGGGTGAAACTACGGGGTGTGCGTAGCGTTTAAGGTCAAGTAGATTTTCGGGAAAAGGATTTTCCAGAAATTGTGAAAGGCTTTCAAAAATCATATCTCAAGATTTTTAGCTTCAAAAATTGTGAAACAAATTTTGTAGTGTTTCTCATAAGTAGATCTATGGCTTAAAAATATTGTATGTTAATTTTGAGATACTTTTCTGTGTAGATTTATTTAATTCTTATAAGTGCTGATATCTTAGAAAATGTCTAGTAAATAGAATATTGATTAGAAAAATATGGTTCCTGTTTCATTAGTCTTCTTTAGTGATGTAATTTCTAGGAAAAATATTTATGAGGCATGTTCTGTGAAAAATTATTGAAGTGTAGTTCAAATGCCTTTAATTGATGATTTTTGTTATTTTTAGTAGAGAGCAAAAATTGTATAACACATGCATGTGATAATTTTTGCGATGTGCTTGTTTACTGTGTAGAGCATAGGAAAAATCATAAATCTATTGTTTGACACTTTTCCTAGTATAAAATATTTTCATGCTCATTATTATGCGATAGCTTGTTTATTTTGTACAGATTGTTTTACTTATCCAAATCCTATGAAATTTATGTGGTATGCTATTTGGAGTAGGACTATGCTACTGTAATTTTTGTGGATTTTTACATGCAGCAAAAATAGGTGTTAATGTGTAACCCTAGTTTAAATAGGAAATAAAAGGTTATTATTTATGAATAATTGAAAGTAATAAAAAGTGTTTGGTATATCTTTGAAGCACCAAACTACCTTGCTGGTGTTACTTGATAGGTTAAGGTATTAGGGTTTGGCAAAGTGTAGCAACACTTGTGTGAGAATTATATGCTAACTAGTATAAAAGTAGATGACATGTTTTTATGGTATATGTTCTTGGATGATGTGGACTACCTTGTAGAAGATTTTGTCTTTAATATATACTATCAGATTCAATGTGCTCATCTGCATATCATGTCATCATGGCATTCTACCGCATCCGATGCACCGTCTACATGTTTACTTATGCAATTGCATCATACAGGATCGCAGGAGGAGTCGACGGTAGCAGTGCCGGAAGAACAGATTTAGACCGATCCGCAAGAGCTCTAGGCACAGGAGGTGCCCGAGGAAGAGGAACAAGGAGAGGAGTTGCCCGAGTGCGTAGATCACCAGCCTAGTTTGTTTGAAAGAGGCAAGCCCCGGAGCATTCTAAATCCTCAATTTTATTCAAACAATTCTTAATATATGAGTTATATATTATTGCATTAAGTTATAGGAGTTGAGTGAAACACTTGCTGCATATATACCTTTTTCTTGTCCTATAAATATGTCTGGAATCCTATTTTAGTTTAGGATCGAAAGTATTGCTTAGCCATGCTTAGATCGGTAGAAGTCGGATGATTTCCTGTTACCTGCGAGATCTAGGTAGATACCTGGTTATGGTTAGCTATAATTGTTATCATGGAAAGTAACCAAGTGTTGATGGATAAACGGAGATCGGACGGAGTCTTATAGGGTTTTGGACTATAGTGATTCTGTCTGTGTCGATTAAGGACCGATCGTTGTTCGTCCCTCTTGTCATGTTAAACGTATGCCTCACATTTAGTTGGCCGAATAAAGTACCTTTCGACCGCGAAGCTAGTGACACTATTCAAGCCGGGATAAACTCGGATTGGCAGACTGGTGCTGAAGGGGTATGACGGGGACGCGAAGAGTGAGCCCAAGATGTGTCCTGACAGTCGGGCGGTCCCTGGGTAGTGCGGTCCATGACTGTTATCCCGCGGCTACTTGGAAAGTGCCATTGGTGATCTAAGCGACCCTGACGGGGGAAGCGTGGTTTGTGTGAGGAATAAATCACCAGCTGGTTAGGAATCGATTCGAATTGTCATCGCTCCTGGATAGTGAGCACTTGACTCGAGCTACAACATCGTAGTAATAATGATGGAACACGGATGGTTATGTGAATGATATTGGAAAAGCTAAACCTGATATGATAACATTTGATGTTAATGGTTAATCAAATGATTGCTCTAGCATAGGTGCTTACTTAGATTAATCAGGTATAATTAAGTTGATGTTTAAATTTTAAATAGTTCATAACTGATAACTTATGCTTTTCTGCAAAACTAGTCAAGTCAGTCCACTTTATAAAAGCCTTGCATGCTCCTTGGTGTCATTTATTTCTGGTTTATGACGGGTAAGTCTAGCTAAGTACCTTCTCGTACTCAGGGCGTTTTTCCCATTGTTGTTGCAGATGGTCAGATGTATTATGGGTATTGCGTCAACTGTCTGTACATGACGATGGACGATAACTAGGACCAACGGCAATGGTCACTTCGTCTATCTTATCTCATGCTTTTGTGGACTATGACTACCTGCTGACACTGTATCTGAACTAAGTATGTGTGGTTTTAAAACTACTTGCTTCCGCTATGTTATTTGAACTTGTGTTATAATAACTTTATGTTCTGAACTTCGATGTATTCAACTGTCGTTGCGAACTTTATGTACGATGTGACTGTGGCTGCTAAATCAGTACGATCTTGGTTGGAATGTTGGTTGGTTGGAAATCGTTCGTGATTTCACGGAATCTCGGATTGTACGGGCTTAAGTTTGGTAAATTATCTACCTCGGCGGAAGATTTTCTTACTTAATCTCGTATAATTATGTTGATCCGTTACAAAGGTCGTCCTTCAAGTTTTGTTGAGCTCCTGATCGATCCTTGCTGCTCCTTTTCCCTCCTCCACTTCCTTGGTTTGGTGAGGGCCTAGAGAGAGAGGGCAGAGAGCAAGAACTAGAGAGAGAGTGAGAATGAGACAGTGATTGGAGAGCTTCCTGGCGGCTTGGAATCGTGAGAGGCAGCCACCTAGGCTGACAGGTGGGGCCCCAAGTATTTAGAGTTTGACAACTCACCAAACTGTGCATGACTGTGATCTATCGGACTGTCCGACTTGAACCATCGAACTGTCTAATAAGAGTTGTGTTTGTGCAAACTTAAAGGTCTAAACGCAGCTCACGCACTATCCGATGGGAGACATTGGACCGTCCGGTAAACAATAACAAAGCCCAAAAAGTACATAATTTAACATGCAAGTTTAAAAACTTGAGATTAAAATTCAGATGATGCTTATGATAATCAAGTTGGCACGATTGGGTCATGACAATTCATTAGTGCAATGAGAAATAAAATGAACCTAATGCCTGAACATAGATTATCCTCACATCCTCACCTTGTGTCCAAGGACGACAGATCATGGACCGCAACTTGCTCTTCGATGTCACTCTGCTTCGGCGTCTAATGTAACACCTTGGTGAGCCCACGGTGCACCATGCATAGCGATGATAGCAAGACTGTTCGAGTGATCAGACAAATGAACATTCAGGGGTCGCTGAGTTGAAGAGTTACAATTGAAGCAAATATGAAGAGATCACTCATACCCACAGACAGTGGACATTTAATGATTTAGCGGAGAAAGAATATTTGAACTAAGGATTAAGTAGATTTGATGAGCTAAAAATCTAGAAATATAGGCCCTTGGAAATTGGGGTCCTTATTCCCATCACACGGGCTCATGGACGAAGCCAGCGGGGGGGCTGGGGGGGGCTCCAGCCCCCCTACTGCTGCTAAGCTAGTGGAACTTCTAGTGCTCTTCTTCCAATTTTAGACGCAGATGTATAAGGTAGGGTGGGCTAAGACATTTATTTTTTAGATGTATTTTGTGAATTTCATTGTTAATTGACGTTTTAAATATAAGACTACTTCAAGCTATTATACTTTTTCTATTACGAGGGATTAAAGTAGAGCTAAGTCACTGTAGCACTTTTGTTTAGCCCCCCCTAAATTTTTTTCTGGCTTCGTCCCTGCACGGGCTGCTCCCATAGGCCTAGCCCTAGTTATTGAAATTTAGACCTATGACTAAGAGCACACTAGCATGGAGAGTGAAACCTAGTTGTCAATCAAACAAAGAGCAAAGCATAAAGCCAGGACAGGGATGGAAACACTAGAATTGAAAAGATGGACAAGAGACAACTAGATTTTTTCCCACCCCTGACCTATGTTGGAGTACCAAAGAGTCACTAAAACTCGGTTACGCTCTCTTGAGCCACAAAAACTGAAGTTTCTATTACTGAACATTCGTTATCTGCTTCAGATAAACATGTTTCAAACTGAGTATAACTCTTGGAGCCTCCCCACAAAATAACTCCATCAGAGGCGTTGGCAAAAATCCATAAGAGTAACAAATCTCCAAAATGTTGCACGCTCTCCACCAAATGCTCTTGATGTAGGCAAGTAACTTAAATAGCCTTGATGTAGACACATCATACCCTTTACACGTCGGCAAGCAACTCCTTACTAAGGGGATGTTTGGGATTGCTCCACAAACTCCACCGTGGAGCTGCTCTACAAAAAACTGGAGTTTGTAGAATACATCTTTAGGTGCTCTCACAACTCCACATTTTTTTTCTTGAACAGAGTGCGTAGAGCTGAAACCGTTGGACTAAAAAAACGTGGAGCGGAGGAGTCCCAAATACCCCCTAACTTTAATCAAATATTAGAATTATATATTTTTATGGATCTTAAAGAAAAGTCACGTGACTCCATATTTAATTGTAGCAATTTAAGATATATATTTCATCTAAATATTGATGTGCTTTATAACACAAAAAAATTATTAAAATTGTATTTTATTGATACATGCTTAATAGAACATTATCATTATTGTATTATTACTAATATTAACTTATATTATGGATGTCAAATTATATATGTTAAATTTTATAGAAAGGGCAAAACATAAATATATATCATTCCGCCATTATTTCTCATGAACATTTGATAGTTTTTTCCTCCTGTTGTAACAGGAGGATATGCTTGTTAGTCAAACACTCCCTCCGTCCCAAATTATAAGTCATTCCAAGAATCTTAGATAATCAAAACATAAGTTTGACCAAATTTATATAATAAGATAACAATATTTATGATATCAACTAAGTATTATTAGATCCTTCATTAAATATATTTTCATAGTATGCTTTTTGATATCATGAATCTTTGTATTTCTCTCTATAACTTTGATCAAACTTGAGATGATTTAACTCTCCAAGATTCTTAGAATGACCTGTAATTTGGAACGGAGTGAAAGATAACACAGAGATCAAGATCATAGACTTTACTACCCTTTTACCAGATAAAATAAACTTCATCAGAGGTGCCACAATGATATGAAGTTTTTTTATTTTTCTGAAACCTGTAAACGCAGCCAAACAGCTGATAGCCATACAAGACAGACAAAAGAATCAAGATAACTGCACTAGTGATAAATACATGTGTGAATGAGAAAACCTGTGATAAATACAGGTGTGAATGAGAAAACCTGAATTCATGTGTCAAAAACATCCCAGTCACAAGCCCACATGCGGGCAACAAATTTATACAAACACCCTCTCAAAGGCTCCTCTCGACAAAATCCCAGATCCTCTCCTCCATGTAGATCCGGTCACCAAGCCGTCGTGGCATGTGCCTCTCGTCAGGGAAAAGGAGGATTTCATAGGGCTTGCCCTCTGCCATCAGTGAGTTAACGAGCCTTGCCGTGTGCCTGAAATGCACGTTCTCGTCAATCATCCCATGGATGAGGAGCAGCTTCCCTTTCAGATTCTTCGTGTGGTGCATAATTGACCCATACTGGTAAGCATCCGGATGCTCCGCAGGCAGACCCAAGTACTTCTCTGTGTAAAAGGTGTCGTAACCATCCCAAGCTGTCACTGGAGCACCAGACACTGCACAACAGAACGTGTCTGGAAACCTTGTGAGGCACATTGCTGAGAGAAATCCTCCGTAGCTCCAGCCATAGATACCAATATGGCCAGGTTTTGCAAGGCCCTTCTTTATTAACCACTCAGCGCCTGCTAATTGATCTTCAGCATCAACGCGACCAATATTGTACTTCAGTTGTCCCTCAAAATGCAGCCCTCGCCTTGCCGATCCTCGATTATCCATCTACGAGAAAAACAGAGTCAGTTAAAATACTCAACAAAATTGTTGTCATGAACTCAGCATACACCCAACTAAATGCCAGAAGTCATATTATATTATATATGTACCTAAAGATGAAAGATACAAGTGGCTATACTTGCATTACAGCTGCAAACATTTTTTACTTAAACAGATAGTTGTGCACATACAGCTTGCAAAAGTACGAAAGGAGAAAATTTAGATTACATTTGTTTCATACCCAACTGATAGACATCTGAGTATATATATTTTCTTATTGTATAGGTACCTACTTTCAGTTAATGCAAACATTGGTTATTCCACATATGTGACTTAGAACTGCAGGGCAAACTAGCGTTTTTCGAGGGGTGGGCAGCAAGGGGTGATGTGGAAATTGCGTCTCATGAATTAAAATCTTATCAATTAAGTAGAACATTACATATCTAGTCAAGAAAAAAATCAAGGAAATTATACTAATTGAGGTGGTGGCATTTATCAACTCCTCAATAGCTGACAATTTGCTTTGGAATGTCACTTGGCTCAATTACAACTCTTAACAACTCTCTAAAGTAATGTATTGCCATGCAATTCTCATAGGTCAACTTATAAATTAACATAAAACAAACGCACGATCTCCAAAAGTAAAATTATGCCCAACTACCAAAAGAAACAAGAATATAATATTTTACCTTCCAAACTAATATACCCTTACTTCGTAGATATTGAGCTCTCATGTCAACTGTACACATCCATGAATCACTAACAAGCTGGACACTGGGGCCACCATAAACATTAATCAGTGTTTTGTAGGGAGGTGGCCCATATTTTCTCTCGTCAGGAAGGTAGAGAGCACCATATAAATTGGTCCCATCCTTTGCTGTAATTTCAACTATCTCTGGAGACAGCTGCTGGAACTTTTTAAGTGGCGGAACTGTCAATGGCTGCTCAAACAGGGGCATAATTACACTTCCATCAAGCAAAGAGCACAGCAAGATCACAGGTGGAGATTTTATTGTGTCGTACACATCAATAAACTTCAGCAACTGATGATCGAGAATTACTGAATGCCGGCCAGTTCCACGAGTCAGCCTTTTAGGGGTTTGCAAGGGAAGGCTCCAATCTGGAAAGAGATTAGTGTGGTAGAGATTTGTCTCCAATGGTCCATCCAACGTGCCAGTGAAATATATAAGTCCATTACTCTCATTGACACCAGCAATGTGCTCAACCATCCAATCACCTTGTGTGAGAGGTCCTAAGCATGCTCCATCATTGTCATGAACATACAAGTGCCTGAATCCTGTTTTTTCACTGGCCCAAATAAAGCCACCTGGATGTTTACTATTCACTCCTTTGTCTAGTGGAGTGAAGCAATCATGCAATGTGATCCATATATCATGCTGCTCTTCTAGCAAGACTTCTCCTTTACCTGTAGTAATATCAAACTTCAGCAATTTAAGTTTCGTATGAGATCTGTTGAGAACTTGAACAGCAAGAGCACTATTATGCATCCAGTTGACTCTAGCTAAATATTCTTCGTCACTGTGGGAACCATTTGGATCTCCACAAAGGAGATCCATCCAAGTTACTTCCCCTCCATGGGAAGGAACAACACCAAGTCGCACTTTAACATTAGCTGCTCCTGCGAAAGGGTACGCATGGTCTTCTTGAGCATCTGGACCAACAGAACTTTTGCCCTGATGCATAATTCTATACAATGGAATCTCAGTTGAATCCACTTCAGTAAACGCAAGGTGCTTGCTGTCAGGAGACCACCAAAATCCCATCTTCCTTTCCATCTCTTCCTAACATGACATAAATGCAAATATTAGCTACTAGCCAACACAATTTTGAAACAAATACTGATGGATCATCATGGGCACCTGTGCAATATACTCGGCAAGCCCATGGACCTGAAAAGATTAAAAAAAACAAAGATGTCAACTTCTAAAGCAGCAAGAACAATAACATATAACATGAACTTTTATATACCACCGACAACTAAAATAAACAACACATATGTTGTTTTAGCAGTTATAGGAATGGACTAGCATAAGAACATGCATGTTGCATAGGATATGTATGTTTAATAAAGAAAATATATCATTGTGGAAGGATGATATAGGCCTATTTAGCAGCTTATATCATATACAGTAACTTATTCATTCATTACATACATAGTTACAAGGCAGCTCCTAAAAACCTAGAATACCCTCGAAGGCTGTTGTGCCCTTGTAAAATCTTCAAAACTTATCTAAGCACTACAAGACAAAGGACACACGCGCGCGTGCGCACGTTAGGTTCAGCTTACCTGTGAACGGAAAGCTAAAGCTATAAGAAAAAAGACCAGCTCAATGGTTCCAGATTAAGCTTATTTCAATGGCTAACTAAGACTCAATAGGATCAAATAGACCTGTGATAGTCAGCACCAGTACCACAGTTTGCTGGATGGTTTAATTCCAAAATACCTAGAGATTGACACAATGCATTATGCATGTTACGATGAATATCAAAATAAAATTGCAGTTTGAAGCACAGTCACATTGGACATGCTAAGAAAGCACTCTGATGCTTCTAAGAAGTCAACACGATATGTTATTTTGCAAATGCAGGCTAACACTAGATAATTTTTAATAACATTGTTCAATTATGATATTGTAAGGAGTTACCTTCCTACTTTCTCTTGCACCGAAAGTTAATTGCCTAGTTTCTCCACTGGAGAACCCCAAGGTATGCAGCTCGTCATCCCTAACGTATGCAATCATGCTCCCATTTGGAGATAGATATGGGTCAATTATCGGAGATGTGGGAGAACTTTGTAGTTTCAGCACTGGTTCGGAGCCAGATAAATCCTGGAAGTAAACCTGTTGATGTAGAAAGTACAGTCAAATATTACTCTGATGAAACAGCATATCTGCCTGATTTTCAGAAATAGCTAAACAGTTTCAGCATCATAATTTCCTAGAAACAAGCACATTAACACTAAACTAACCACAGATGAAAACAAACAACACATTTTCCAAATTTGGTTTTCCTAAAATCAGAAAAGAAATAGTTAATAGCACCAGCAGACAGGAATTACCACATATAACTAAGGAAAGTATTGCATAAAAAACTGAATTAATAACAACATGGGTGCTCAGGAAAGATTAACCAAAGAAAGTGAATGTGGTTGTTATCATAAAGTATAATGATAGAGTTTAATATTTACATTGTGACAGTTTAGACATGCCTTAACTCAAAATGCACTGAGCAATTTAAAATCGAATTGAAATTTAAGTCTACAACAGCACATAGATTTTTTCAAAGGGTTCAGATTTTGTGCTACAGTATGTCCTGTTAAACTTCATTTTCTGAAAACATGGGAATATAAATGGTACATGCTCCCATAGTCCCATGTGCTAAATCTGCTCAATGAAACCAACTGCAAGCTTCCATTAAATCAACACACAAAATAGAGAGAGCTTTGAACCTAAGTGTATTAACCCATCAAAATGTGATCTGTCATGGAAGTTCAACTATCATCTCGAAAAGCATCTTGCCACATCATAATCCCCTCCATTGAACTAGTAAAGTATAATTAATTTCAACCTGCTCAATCCAATGGATGTCCAAAAACAATTTTCTATTGCAAACAACGAATACACAATCGAGTAGTCTAGTGCAAACATATTGCAATCGATCAAGCAGATTTGTTCCAGTAAATTGACACGAGGGAGAACTTTAATTTAGTTACCCCGGACGGAAGCGGCACGACAATGCCGGCGCGAGAGGAGGATTCACCGGAATGGCGAGCGCGCCACTCGTAGCGAGTGACCCCGAGGCCGCGCTCCCGTGCGCGCTCGCGCCGCAGGCGCTCCTCGGCGGAGAGGTTCCCCTCCTCGAGCCCGCCACCGTCGGGGGGCCCGAAGAGCAGCTCCTGGCAGCGCTGCGCGGTGTCGAAGGTGAACACCTTCCGGTGGAGAGTGCCGTCGGGGCTGTACAGGTAGGCAACCCGGCGGTCGTCGGGGCTGAAGCTGAGCACCGAAGGCGCCCCGTAGCCCGGCAGCGGGTGCTGCACGATCTCCTCGACCGTCATGCCAAAGCAGTCGGCACCCGCCGCCGCGGAGTCCACACCCCGGCCGCTGTCACCGGCCGCAACGGCATCCGCGAGCGGCATCTTGGTCCTGTGCTCCAGGCGAGGCTTCTTGCGGTTGTGGTGATCCGAGCTCTCCGGCCCCGCCGCGTCAACCGATCGCATCGACCGCAAGGCCGCCGCCGGGAGGCCCCTCCTCCTTCTCGGGGCCTATCCCTCGCCGTGGAACCAAGAAAGCCGGGATCTTTCCCGGCTGGGAAAGGGAAGAGAAGAGATCGGAAGCCGCCGCTCTGGGATGGGATGGGACGGGATGACCGGATGATAGTGGGTTTGTGCAGGGGGGTTTGGTTGTTGACTGTTCCAAGGAGGATTTGGAAGTTTGTTAAAGATTTACTCCTTCCGTCCCAAAATATCTATCGTTTTGGCTTCTCGAGAAATAATTTTGATAAAATATATATTAAAAAAATATTAATATTTGTGATACATAATTGATATTATTGAAAATATTTTTGAATCTAGTTTTTAATAAATTTATTTAGAGATACAAATGTTGCATGCATTTTCTACAAATCGAGTCAAACATGAAAACCGAAAACGACAAATATATCGAGAGGGAGTATTTTGCTAGGCTTTTTTATTATTTTTTTGCTAGGCTAGGGCTAGGCCGTTTTTCTGATTTCTTCTCTCCAGTTTTTGTTGCCGTTGGGCCTTGGCTGCTTGACTCGGTTCGTTTATGTTTCCATCTCCATCTTATCTATCTATCTATCATCATCACAATATAAAAAGAGCAAGTTTTTTAAGTGATTCTCTCTTCTATAATAACAATTCGATCTAAACATCGTGTTATATGAGCCCTCCGTCATCCGTGATCTTACATATAAGATGTAAGACTCCTCCTCAACGAAGATTCTTCCTAGACCTCGAAAAAAGAAAATAATACACGTGAGATGTAAGACTCCAACACCCATACGAGCCAAATTATCATGTTTGAGGACTCTGACGCAAAAACAAGCCAAAAAGGACTCTGACGCCCATATGAACCAAAATATTAGTGCAAAATGTATTTATACAAGCCAAAAAATTAATGCCAAAAATATTAATGTGAAACATGTTTGAATTCGATATAAAAAAATATTGCGTGGCCTTATCATTGACTCTGAACCCATCTATAAAGATATTCTATTTCTATAGTTAAAGAAATATATATATATATATATATATATATATATATATATATATATATATATATATATATATATATATATATATATCGAGAATTCATTTAGCATTCCCAATACGAGCCAAAATATTAGTGCAAAATGTATTTATACAAGCTAAAAATATTAATGTGAAACATGTTTGAACTCGATGTCAAAAAATATTGCATGGCCCTATCATTGACTCTGAACCCATCTATAAAGATATTCTATTTCTATATTTAAAGAAATGTCTATGATATATATATGAACTGATCGAGAATTCAATTAGCATTCCCATTGTATTTTAAATATTTTTAATAATCACGTGCGTGTCGCACGGGCATATTTGCTAGATATAAGAGGTTTAGAGATTTATCAACATGTAATATGTTCAATTTGTTTTAGGATCGAATTTCACACAATGTCTTAACTCCTATGGGCATGAAAGATTTGAGAACCGTGAAAACACTCCATATTCTAATTTATTTTGAACTAGCAAATATGTCCGTACGTTGCAACGGGAGAAAAAAAAATAAAGCATTCACAGAAAACAACAACAAAATACTCCCTCCGTTCCAAATTATAAGTCGCTTTGACTTTTTTTGTTTCATCAATTTTGCTATGTATCTAGACATGTTAATATATGTAGATGCATAGGAAGAATAAATATACCAAAAAAGTCAAAGCAACTCATAATTTCGAACGAAGGGAATATATCTATTTATGCTTAACCATTTTTATGAAATTTAAAAGCTATAACTCATTTATAATGACCATGACGTCCTAAGCAAATTATATGATAATGTCCTACTTAGCTGTATCAAAATAAAATACAACATCGATAAAAAATTCTCCCGTCCCTAAAATAAATAAAATTTTACTTGTAAATATATATAACTCTAATTTTTATATTTTTTAATTATTTGATTTGATTAATTAAACCATTAATTGATCTATTCGTACTCATGGAGATGGAGTCAGAGATGCAAACACACCTACGGGACTCTAGCTGCCACTCGTAGCGAGATGTGACCGAGCGTGATGTGACCGAGCGTGACATGACTCTGCCATTGATGATTGCCTTCTAGTATCAGCTACGGGTTCTTCTGCAGCTTCCACACACTTCAGGCTCGAGGGTAAACAAACACCAACAACGACATCAAGCACCTAAGCTACATAAGGTTCTAATCCGGCACAGTTCTTGGTCAAGCAGTTAGCCACTGCCCAGAACTCATGGCTCCGGTTTTGAAAATCACCGACTCACCTACGTCGCTGCGATGGCTGGCGCGCTGCCGTCTGAGCCTAGCATCAAGCTCTACACCATGGAGGCACAATGGGTTCTGGTTCTGCTGCTGCAACACCTCCTGCTCTTAAAGGGCGACCATCTACCACCCTTGGATGCCATCCTCTAGTCCCTCCGATCCTCCTTCGCGATGACCCTGGCCACCCATGCCGTGCTCGCCGGCAAGCTCCACTATCTCACGGACACCGGCGATGCCGCCATATGTTGCTCTACCGGTGGCGCTAGGTTCGTGGCCGCGGAGTACGACGCTGACATGCGCCGCCTTCCGGGCGACGAGGACCGTGACGTGCTCACGTTCAAGCGTCTCGTTCCGGAGCTTGACACGAGCCTGATGCCGACACCGCTGCTTGCCGTACAGGCAACGCGTCTCGTGGGAAGCGCGGTGGCCATCGGGTCAGCGTGCACCATGCCCGTCGTCGACAGCCCCTCGATGTGAAGCTAGCATGTTCTTTCTTCTTTGTCCCATGGATCAAAGCGCGTTGTTATTTCATTGTATTAGCTCGACAGACGTCTGCAGCCCGACTTTCTTGAACCTAGATTTCCATAATTATATTCGGACTTGGTTAAACTCCTAACATGGATATCACGTACGTGTACCTTGATGTTGTCTTCTCGTGCATATTATACCACGTAATGGTCAAATCACCGCTGTCCAAATTAATCGTATACGGACTTGGTCCAGTGACTTTTTCCATGACCAACCCAAATTCCTATTTGGTCATGTCTTACTCATAGAGATGGATACGGAGGCTCTGTTATTTCCTTCCACGTAGCGCCTCCAAAAGTCCAAAATAATTCTATTGCTTATATTTTCTTAAATCTGAAACATAGTAGCACCTCCGTATTCTCATGCTTGCCTATTTTCAAATTTAGGTGTCAACGTACACGACCCAATACATTTTGGAATCAGACTCCGTATCGCGCTAGACAAGAGCTATTCTAACTCGTATAAGCACGGGTTATATATATAAGTCCAGATGAAAGAAAACTCTCCATTGTCCGGTAGTTAGAGAGAGATGGAAGTCCGATAGTTAAAGGGAGACGGGCCAAACAAATTGATGGATAAAAAAAGAGTCTGAAATTTTGCCGGTATAAGAGGTTTAGAGTTTTATCAACATGTAATATGCTTAATTTGTTTTAGGATCAAATTCCACACAATGTATTTGAGAACCGTGAAAACGCTCCATATTCCAATTTATTTTGAAATCAAACTTTGCAGTATGTTTGGGTATTGATTCCCGCACGATAGAGATTGAGTCCATCCACCCTCATTGGATGGTTATAAGCGATGAAGTGTAAAGAAATATTTCATTCTTTAATATTAGTGATGAATAGATAGATATACGTGTACTCCCTCCGTATCAGATTTAGAAGTCGTTTAGGACAGTGACACGATCTCCAAAACACAACTTTGACCTCTTGTTTTTATAAAAAATATTTATGGAAAAGTGATATATGTATACTTTTATGAAAGTATTTTTTCAAGACAAATCTATTCATATAATTTTTACATCTACAAACTCAACAACTTAAAAGTTATTGATGATTTATATTCCCAATGTTTGACCAAAACCTTGTCCAAAACGACTTCTAAATCCGATACGGAGGGAGTATATGGAGTTCAGCAGATGAACCTTGGTTGTAATCATCATCATCATCATCTTTGATTGTAAAGAGTGATAGTATTTCTTTATTTCCTTAGTACCATGTTATTAGGACATCATCAAAGAATTTAAAAGATAACAAAGTTATGTGTTGATAATAATAATTTTAGGCAGTAATGAGATTTGATGTAGGACTAGTTAATTAGGATACCGAATTACCTCATGACTAGAATTATATATGCTAGCAGATATTTCCAGATAGATGTAACGTCTAAAGAGATTTCAGTAAAAATTAGAGGTAAAAAATTGGATGTATGTGGTACCAAATTTGTATTTTTTTAAGTTGTTGTATGATGTACAAGAATCTACAAATCTTTTTGTTAGATAAATAGGACCATTAGGACACATATGTATGCTTAAGTTGTATCCAAAATCCATCAATAGTATCAACACTTCATAAAATATGTCTAGAGATTTGATGAATATGATTAATAGGGCTTCGCTCTTCCTAAAAACTACTTTTTGGTATGCCTATAATGGTGGCATTGGTTAGACTTTCCCAAACGTATGATGAATCGATTGATGGAGAACTCAATGTTCACATTCTGGGCTTCTAATCAAATATGATTCAAACCTCTACAACCACTGCACCACTACTTTGTCATTGCTTATCAACCATGCACAACATGATTGACTAGGGATGACAATGAGTTCCCAAATCTGATGGGTTAAAACCCTATTAGGGTGTGGGTATGTGGCCTTTTAAGCCCCACGGGTACGCTAATGGGGGTATTTTCCCCCATCGGGTAGAGCGAGTACAGGTACGCTCCCCCACCCCAATGGCAGACCTGTTAGAAGTCGACAAGTGGGTCCAAAATGTAAGATACACTATGTGTCATATGTATATATACTCAAAACCCTAGAGCCCCTTCTTTATCACCCACCCCAGCCGCCAGCAGCTAGCCAGCCTCACTGCTTCAGTCACCTTCTTGCATCTCGCATCTTGCCTTCTCCAATCTACAATTCTCCTAGGACCTAGATCTAGAGACACTGCGATGACTGATAGAGAGGAAGGTGTAGAGAGCACCGACCGAGCATCGGACCGTCAGAACCTGTGAGCCCTCGACTCCTCGTGTCTGCGTTGCCACGAGCCCACGTCATCATGACCACATGAGTCTGCCACTAGTTAGATGCACCCCTCATTGGTGAAACGCAATAGAAGAGGGTGAGCCGGCCTCAGTGTGAGCGGCGACAAGCACGACTCGACAGATCTAGGCCGAGAATAGCTTGTCCCTATTTGTCCTCGTTCTTGTCCATTTTGTTGTTTGTTCTTTGCACAATTGATGTCATGACGTGGTCATCACTTGTTCATCCTCATCATGAGCATCATTTGCATCTTAAATTCAAATTCAGAAACTAGTTGTGAAGAAATTGCACATTTATGGGCATTACTTGCTTCAGCGGACCATCTGACACACCATCGGAACATTTTGCCTGAACACTTACACAGACTTAGAACTTTTCAGACTATTCGTGCTCTCACGAATCGTCCGACGCTCATGCGGACCGTCCACAGAACACTTCATGCACAGATTTGAGCTATCACTTGTGGAGCTCTCCTGGCCCCCACAAGTCAAGCTGGCTACCACCATCTCATGGGAGACTGAATCACCATAACACTCACTCTCTCTCTCTCCACTCACCCTCACTCACTCACTCTCTCTCTCTCTCTAGTTCATCTATCTACACTCTCACACACCAAGAGCAAGAAAAGAGGGAGCAAGGGGAGGGGAAGGGATTGCAACATCCCACACCAGCAGTAAGAAGCCATGGAGGGCATCTAGGTGCTGCTATCCACAAGGGTTGGGATAGAAGAGGGAGGAGCCCTCTCTCCCTAACCATTTGGAGCTAGGAGGAGAAGGATATTTCAAAAAGAAGGAGAGCAAGGAGCTAGGAGTGGATCTAGCTTCTCCATTGCATTGAGGAGCCTAGCAACACTCCCTTGCAATTCTTGGTGAGAAAGATTCGAGCTCAAACCATTCATTCATAAATCACATGTTCATCACCTAGAAAATGTCCCCCAATGACTGACATGCTCCATAGTATCCTAGGAACACCCCTAGCAACAGATTTGACATGCAAAAACTCTAGATGAAGATCACCATTTCGAGATGTTTTATTCTGCACTGCACATGTTCCCGTGGATCATCCGCCTGGACGCCAGAATGTTCTGCGAGAACAAACACACAACTAAACACTTAGACAAAATTGGTCAATGCTCCCACGGGCTAACCATGAGAACCTCGGACCATCTGACTAAAATTCAAAGTTCCTATTTTTGATGACCCGAAAACACCCTTCACTAACCCTGTTCCCGTGGACTCTTCGCCCGCACCATGGACCATCTGAGAGGGAAGCTATAGACTTGAACACTTAGGGCCTACAGACTTGTTCTCATGGACCCTCCACGAGAACGTCAGACTCTCTGACTATAATTAAATATTCTTTAAATTGAACTTGTTAGCTTCGGGTTTGCACTCTCGGATCATCTGTTTGAACCTTGGATCGTTCATGAGACCCAACACTTTGAATTTTGACAATTGCTCTGGCGGACCATTCTCACGGACCATCCGATGATCTGTTGGATCATTCGCCAGAGCATTCGACAACACCAATGATATTACACTACATACACATGTTACATCTACCTATAACCCATGTATTGATAATAAATGCATATCATATCATGTCATTTATCTTTATTCATTGTACTCATTGTGCATCATGCATTCATTAGGTGACAAGGGCTCCAAGGAAGTCCAACTTGAGGAGACCCAAACCATCGACGTGATTGATGAACCGCCAACCGAGCAGTCCCAAGGCAGGCCCCTATGCATCCCTCTCTTTGCAAATGCACAATGTGAATATGGTTAATTATTGCATTGATATGTTACAATATGACTAGAATGCCTATGTTTACCTATTCGAGCTTTCATACCTTGAATGTTCCCGCACCACTCAAATGTTGACTGTCCACATTCATTACTCGATTAATCCATGCTTAGTTTGCTTAGATGATAGAAGTCGAGATGACAATGGGTTTCTCATCGCTCACGCGTTATAGGGCATGTTTGTCCACTAAAGCAACATAGATTATGATCTAAAACTGACCAAGAGAATGAGCATGATGATGAATGGTCGGCGAGGGCTTGGGCCATGGCAAGACGGTGAGGTCTTGGATAAGAATGTTGCGTATGCAACATAATTGTTTCAAAAAAATTGCATAGAAAAACTTATACATGACAACATGAATGCATCAAATATTTTATTACCTGTGCCAATTTATTTATTTTATAAAATATTATTGTTTCCTTCTATTAGGTAGGTCTTAACTCCAATTGAGTTATCAAAAAAACTTTAATTAAGTGTAGAAAATTTTAAACTATTTTAAAATTAAATTTAGGATGTTATAGATTCACAAACACTGTAGTCCTTTTTCGTATACTACTTAAAAAAGGATTTACATGAAAGGAGAGACCGGAATGCATCTGTATCTTTTGAGCAAATTTTGGATCCTTAAGACCACCACTGCAATAGAAAACGGACTTGCTAGCGCCCGAACGTCTGTTCTAGGGCGCTAGCGTCCGGATGTGGCCGTGTTTCATGTGGGGCCCATGCTGCTCCATTTCCCACGCTTGCACGTGCCCACGCGGGGCTGTGTCTCGATCTGCACCTTGCTCTGTTTCTTGTGCCTACTGCTCGCGCCCCCTCCATTTCCACACGCATGTATGTAGGCTCAACAGCTGTAGCAGACGGCTATGGTAGGTGGGTCCTATTACAATATGTGCAATATCAGATCTAATTTTGCAACATCTAGATGAAATACTTGCAACATACGTCTAAAACATTTGAAACACTTACAACATACGTTTGAAACACTTGCAAAACACTAGAAAAAGCTTGAAAACCATGTGTGTAGCCATTGCAAATATCCATATGAAAACACTTGAAACACTTGCATATATATATATATATATATATATATATATATATATATATATATATATATATATATATATATATATATATATATATATATATATATATATATATATATATATATGCAACATCCAGATAAAACACTTGCAATATACGTCTGAAACAGATGAAACATTTGGAACCAAACGTATTGCGATTGCAACATGTGCAACATCCCGATCTACTTTATAACATTCTGATCTACTTTTGCAACATCGATACAAAACACTTGAAACACCTGAAACACTTGAAATATATAGTTGCAACATGCGCTTTTCAGCTCAAACATCTCCTTGTTGCTTCAGCGAATGGAGGCTCAGCGGTGCATGGAGGTCACCGGTGTGCTCGCTAGCAACGTGGAGCTGAGCGATGGCGTACAAAGGGTAGGGTGGGGGCGACACTGGCGGCGGTGGCATAGAGGACGGGTGGGCGGCGCGGAGCTCGGTGGCATAGAGGGCAAGGTGAGGACGGTGCGTTGAAGCCGCGACGGACGAGGCAGCGTAGGGAGTCGCGTGATGTAGACTTGTCCGTATGTAAGTTCGCCTTCCATGGGAGGAAACAGATGTTGGTGGGGATCACTTAGGAGCAAAGCACGGCAGCGAGGAAGGCATGTGGGTGGATGCAGCGACGCAGGAACAAGCAGGGAAAGGAGGAAGGTGGGTCCGCACAGTGACATAGGGATGCACCCCTTGCAGTGGAGAATGAGAGTCGTGTTGGCCTGTGCGAAGAAGCCCGAGGCCGTGCGCCAACTCGTTTTGGTCCATGGCGTTAACGGTGGATGCGGTGTCCGATGAAAAGAGAACCGTTCGGACGCTGATAGAAAAATGTTGGATGTTCATGTTAGGTTCTTTATTATCTCCTTGTAGAGTTTTTAGGATCAATCGCATCTTCATGAACTTATTGCTTGGCTCCTCTCGATCCTGGTTCAGCCAAGCAATCTTCATGAAGATACATGCGCTACAAGTGTGACAACGTATCTGCATGAAAAACTTAATTATTGCTTTGGCTCCTCTCGATCTTCCCCATCGCATCTTCATGAAAAACTCATTGCTTGGCTCCTTGTTTCTTTATTACAGCTTGGCAAAATGTGACAATGTATGAACATGTGTATACTAAATTCATCCTAAAATATATTATTTGTACGATCTTGGCCACTTGTACGCTTCTCTTCTAGCATGCATCATCTAATTCTAACCCCTAACTAGATCATCTTCAATTATAAAGATAAAAAAAGAGGAGGCCTAACAAGATTCGACCAGCAACCCACTTCACGACACGACGTCCGGGCCGGCGAGCCAAGCGGCCCAGAGCTGCACACCACTAAGCCTAAGCCGAGCGCGCCAACTCACCACCGCGCGCCACCGAGCGCGCGCGCGCCGGAAATGGCGGTGGCGCCCTTGCTCGCCCTCCTACTGTTCCTCTCCGGTCCCCGCCGATGCTCCGCCGCAGCAGCAGCGAACTCGACGTCCTCACCTTCCTCGTCCCCGCGGCCCGCGCCGCTGGTCCCGGCGCTCTTCGTAATCGGCGACTCCACGGCCGACGTAGGCACCAACAACTACCTGGGCACGCTCGCCCGCGCCGACCGCGAGCCCTACGGCCGGGACTTCGACACGCACCGCCCCACAGGGCGCTTCTCCAACGGCCGCATCCCCGTCGACTACATCGGTAATAAGGCCGGGCTCCGCGGCCTCCTCTCCATCCTTTAGTTCACCGACATTATATTGATGGTCTTTGTGCAGCGGAGCGGCTGGGGCTCCCCTTCGTGCCTCCATACCTTGAACAGAACATGCGCACGGGCGCCGCCGATGTTGGCCTCACAAACATTGATGGGATGATACAAGGCGTCAACTACGCGTCCGCGGCAGCCGGCATCATCTCCAGCAGTGGCTCTGAGCTTGTATATATACATATGATACTCAATATATCCTCCCATGAATCCCATTATCGAATCCTACAAAACCTGATGCTAACCTTAGCTCGGCCGCATTGTCATAATTTAGTTGACAAATAAATTTAGTGATTCTAGTTGTAATCTTGGTTTGGTTGTGCTGTAGGGAATGCATGTATCCCTGACCCAGCAGGTGCAGCAGGTCGAGGACACATATGAGCAGCTGTCACTGGCTCTTGGGGAGGCGGCGGTGGCCAACCTGTTCAGGAGGTCCGTGTTCTTTGTGTCCATCGGGAGCAATGACTTCATCCACTACTACCTGCGCAATGTGTCTGGTGTCCAGATGCGATACCTCCCTTGGGAGTTCAACCAGCTCCTTGTCAGTACAATGAGACAGGAAATCAAGGTGCGCTTCTTGTTCTCCAGTTAGGTCAGCATTGGTTGCCACGTTTCTTTATTTCTGGAGTGTATGGTATATATGCTTGCTAGGCTGATACCTATGTTCTTGGGCAAATCAGTGAGTTGGTGGTATCACACTTAATTAGCCGTTGTTAGCCTTAGTCATGTGAGCATCAGTTGTGATACTTGTAGTTCAACTTTGTGCTGCTATATTCTATTTATAGTTTGGTACTTTGACGAATATTGACAGATTTTCTATGCCTGAACTATTTTCACTTGCAACTGGCATAAATGATCCGGGCTGAGGCTACAACCCCTTTGTCTGTTGCTGTTCAGTGTTCTGAATTTTAAACTCTCAGCTCAGGAGTGAACATATTTGTCTATGTGGAAACATAACATTTGCAATTTCGAAAGCTAACTGATCTGAACACATGAAAGGAAGTAACCTAATAGATATTCAGATAACCTTAGTTATGGGAGTTCTGGGATGTAAGACCTTTTCAAAGTTCCTCAGATGGATATATCGCTAGCTGTGAGTTTCCAATGTGGACTACTGGATATATCATTGGTTTTCTATATATATGTTCATCTTTAGTTCTTTGACAATTGAACAGCTACTGCAATCTAAATTTCAATGATGTCAGTTGCAGCATTTTGATGAAATACTAAGTTTAGTTAATTGAAATACAACTATCCTGAGTGTACCAAGGACTTAAGGAAGCAAGGACTAATCGGCTATAATTGATATTAATTATTTCTTGGAGTGAATTTATATTTGATTCAATTATATGCTCACTTCCATATTCCTGAAGTGAATTTGTCATGGCCCAGGATCAACTGGGCCCAATGAACGGTACATTCAATTCCAAAGTTCTGTTCACAGGTACCCTAGCACACTGCTGTGCACGTCTCTGCTGAGTCCAAAATAATGCACAAGGACCTAGAGTCCAGTTAGTTAGGAAGTGTCAGAGTATGTTAGGGGCTATTGGGCCCGGGCTGGCGGCATAGCTCATTAGTGTTAGGGCTAATTAGAGATAAGGGTCACTTACTTAGGGGTCAAGTAAGCCTTGCTCGTAAGTCAAGAAATCCTCTCTATATAAGGAGATGAGATGTATCAATCTAATCAAGCAAGAATTAAGAAGGAAAAACCTTCCCTCTTGCCCTGCCATGGGCGAACGCCCGCGGCCGGCTCTCTCTCGCCCTCACAGCCCTAGCCCGTGAACACTACCCTTGGGTACTGTAGCACAGCGCATCGCTCTCCTCAACTCTCTCCCTCTCAACCCTAGCAGCCATATAACAATCTGGTATCGGAGATGCCAGATTACGATGAGCCTCCGCCGGTCACTTCCTCACCAATGACGATGGAGCAGGTGACTGCGGCCATCACCGATCTTGCTCGATCCATCGCTGCCATCTACTCGCGCCTCTCCGATATGGCTGCACAGCAGCAGTGTCCGATGCCACCGTCCCTCCCCTACGGGATGCCAAGCTACGGTATGACGCTGCTGCTGTTCCAGGACATGCAGCCAATGGTGCTGCCGTTCCAAGGCATGCACCCCACGGCGCCGCTGTTCCAAGGCGTGCAGGTAACCGCCCCGGTTCCTATCCATCATCTGCGGATGCTACCGACTCCGTCTTCGTCATGGCATCGACGACGGGGTCGGTGTTCACCATGGCGAGCGCTCAGCCCTCCATGGCCACGGCGACGATCGCCCCAGCACCCACCACCGGCGCCGTTGTCCTTCACTGTGGGCCAAGCCTCCAGCACCCATTCACCGATGGGATCTTCTATAGGGGCACCGGCGTCCCGCAAATCCAAGACGAGGGCGAGAAGTCGCAGCAGATCGAGCATCCGACGGACATTGCGACAGAGCCAACGGGGAAGATGCTTACCCACTAGGTGTTGGCGGCAGTGCGGCTGCAGGCTGCTACGCGTGGGCTCCTTGCACGTCGGCGGGTGCAGGAGATGCGCGATCTGCAGCAGATTAAGCCCTGCACCTCTTCGCAGCTCCTCCAAGTTGCGCTTCGCCTCGTGGAGGACTTCGATTCTGTCCGCTACGTCGGGGATCTTTGGCATACTTTTCCCCCCACGGGTGGTGGGCGTGTTGTTTTCCTCGCAGGCGGCGAACTCAAAGTCTGCAGTGTCGGCGGTTGGATGCCCTCCACTTTTCTCTGTGTGGTGAAGACCAGCAGCCATCCGACGGGGAGAAGGCATGGTGTCACTGGCGAGAGCGCACCGTGTAGCACCGCTGCATTCCGCCACCGGCCGCCACGAGGGCGCCTTCATTGGTCGCTGTTGCGACCACTTCCAAGTGGCCATACACATGAACCCCTTTCGTCTAGATGGCGTCCATGGGATCCAGGAGGCTGTACACGTGCAGGTTTAGCATGCGAACAGTGTCCACCTTATGTTCAGGAGTTAAAAATAAAGAGTCCTAGTCCATTTCAGGTTGAGAATAATAAAATAAGTCGAGATGTAAAAGACTTGTTTTTAGGTGTTAGGATTGTGTCGAGTCGATTCATTGTTATAAGTTGGTTAGGTTGCAACTCGAGGACGAGTTGCATGTCCAAGTGGGGCAGTGTTAGAGTATGTTAGGGGCCTATTGGGCCTGGGCTGGCGGCATAGCCCATTAGTGTTAGGGTTAATTAGAGATAAGGGTCGCTTGCTTAGGGGTCAAGTAAGCCTTGCTTGTAAGTCAAGAAATCCTCTCTATATAAGGAGAGGAGATGTATCAATCTAATCAAGCAAGAATTAAGAAGGAAAAACTTTCCCTCTTGTCCGGCCGTGGGCGAACGCCCCGTGGCCGGCTCTCTCTCGCCCTCGCAGCCCTAGGCCGTGAACACTACCCGCGGATACTGTAGCCCCGCGGATACTGTAGCGCAGCGCATCGCTCTCCTCAACTCTCTCCCTCTCAACCCTAGCAGCCACATAGCCGGAAGTCTATTCATTCAATTTTCCCACTCCCATGCCTGACGGTGACTAGCATCGGTGGCTTACTCGCCATCGGTGTGCCGTACCACCCCTGCTCTAATACGTTGTGCTAATTGTACACATAAAAATTTACTTCTTATTTCTAATTGTACATATATAAGATTTTTACTATGTACAATGTACTGCACCCTGCCCTCCAAATTTTGAGCCCAAGTTAATTGTATTGTACTTCGGTCTCAACTGGTGGATCAGCTTCCAAATTTCTCCTTCTGTGTTCAAGACCTTACTATGATACACCATGATTCTAAGTTCATATTCATATACCCTGATTCATATTCATATACCCTGATTCTAAGTTCATATTCATATACCCTGATTCTTATGGCCTAGTTTGTCACATCGATGGTTGTATGATTGTCTGACACCCAAGGGTTGAATTTATATAAATAAAGGGCAGAAAATTGTTAGTTTTTAAATGTTTATGAGACCTTCAGTACTAATTGAAATGCTGTATTTTTGTGTCTTTTTCATATATTCGTTATTGTCAAATTATCTGTGGACCTTGTTATATAATCAAGTTGTATATCCCCTGCTCTCTCTTCTGATAGTGATGTTTTTTTGCAGAATTTATATGACATCAATGTTCGCAAAGTCATACTGATGGGCCTACCTCCTGTTGGTTGTGCACCTCATTTCCTCGAGGAGTATGGCAGTCAAACTGGCGAATGCATCGATTATATCAACAATGTCGTGATCGAGTTCAACTATGCCCTGAGACACATGTCTAGCGAGTTCATCAGCCAGCATCCAGATTCCATGATTAGTTATTGCGACACTTTTGAGGGGTCTGTGGACATATTAAACAATCGTGACATTATGGTGAGCAAACTAATCATTGGTAAGTTTGGATTACTTGCTGGCCTTGGGGAAGCGCTTACATCTCATTGAGATATGACATTGTGCAGGTTTTGTCACCACCACTGATGCTTGCTGTGGGCTGGGCAAGTATGGAGGCTTGATCATGTGCTTTCTTCCACAGATGGCGTGCAGCGATGCATCAAGCCATGTCTGGTGGGATGAATTCCACCCAACAGATGCTGTCAACCGCATCCTGGCAGATAATGTGTGGTCCAGTCAGCACACCAAGATGTGCTATCCTTTGGACCTGCAACAGATGGTAAAACTGAAGCTGTAGAACCAATCTGGAATGACTTGTTTAACATGCGTTTCAAAAAACCTATAAGAGGTGACAAGCCGAATTGAAATGTTTAGAATTGTGAATTACAAATACTTATAAGGATAGACTAGTCAGTTTTAGATAGCACAGGTTACATGAAAAGCAAGATGTTGTTCCTTGGTATATGTAGATGCAATGTAGGGGATCTATATGGTCAAACCGGAACACATGCTGTCAGGCATAGGTGCTAATGAGTGATGAATAATTTTTTTTCTGGAACATGTAGGAGAGCTGCGTATTATTATATTAAGAAGAATAAAGGAGTGGGTTTAGAAACCCCATACAGCCACACACCTACACACCATTTTACAACTAATATTGTACCTCTTTCTCAACTTCAAACTTGACCCAAAACCACTAGAGAGGAACTCACACATTGGCTGGCTCTAGAACAAGGAGATGGGATATTTCCCGAGCTCTGGCCAAACTCCACAAGAGAAACTCATCTTTTACTGAAACCAGAACACTATTTAGGCTCGGTTGAATCCCATCAAACACACAACGATTGCAATGATTCCAAATGGACCAAGCTCCTAGAATGATGATGGAATTGAGACCTTTTTTAGTCTGGTCATCAACCCCAAAATTAGTTCTTGCCCACATCAAAGGAGTTGTCATCAGGCTAGGGGGAGAGGTCCTGCAGGCCGACCTTATGTAGAATGTTGTACCATACTTGCCGGGAGAAGACACATGAGATCAATAGGTGTTCAATCATTTCCTCAGCTTGATCACAGAACGGGTAGCATCAAGGATGGGGCAGACCTCTTTTAACAAGACGATCTACAGTCCAGCACCTATTATGTGCCACTAACCACATGAAGAACTTGCATTTGCCTGGTGCCTAGCTCTTCCAGATTCTTTCCCAAGGCCCAAACTGTACAGCCCCAATAAAAAATCTCTCATATGCAGATTTAGCAAAGTACACTCCTGAACTAGAGAACTGCCATATATGAGCATCATCTACTTCAGGTTGCAAAGTCAAATCCAAGGTCCCACAACTTAAAAATTCTATCAACACGGGTACCGTAGTGGCACTCTGTATGTCCTGCACCCATTTCATCTCGGTAAGGGCTTCATACACCGTGAGTGATGAATAATTTCAGTGAAAGAAAGTTCATTTGAGATTATACCTGAAATGTATGTTTCTAAATAAGTACATTCTGACAAAACTGTTGTCCATACTATCTATATATACTATAAAGACAAACCCCACTAAGCTAATTATCTTGAACCTCCTTGCGCCACGTCATCCACTTATCCTTTGCAATTAATACAAACCCCACTAAGCTATTATCTTGAACCTCTTTGCGTTACATCATCCACTTATTCCTTTCAATTAACACCGTCTGATCATGTGCATGCATGTGTAGTAGTAGTTCGTCTTCCAAGTTCATGCACACAATATAGTAGTAGATATATTTAGTTGTCCACATCAGAATGCTAAAATATAAATTCCTCCTTCATACCCGCGGCAACGCGCGGGAAATCCTCCTAGTTCTCCAGAAAACGTGCGTTGAAAATATGCAATTTTTTACAAGTCAACAGAAGTTGACCATGGGACTCCAGTGCTTACAGGTGGTTACAAGCTGGTGCTGCAGCATCATCAGTTAGTAATCAGCCACTTCACATACCAGTTTACAGCCTCATGAATTAAAGTGAAATAAAAAAGAAGGCCTAGCACTCATCATTCTGTCCCTTACAACCATGCCCTCAAGTGAACCACCTGCTTACAAAGATACAATAGCTTGGTTGCATCCTTCAGTGCGTTGTCTCTAGCTAGGTTGCCACACTGGTATTCCTATTCTCACCCTTCAAATCACTGATACGTAGTGCCTGCACCTTCAGGAGGTTGCTGCTGCTGTTTGTTTGAAACCTGAGTCAACTGAGTGACCAGTGTTCCTTCCTTCCCAGCAGCAGCTTGGCCATCGTCCATGCCCACACTGAGAAATATACGGAGAGCATGAGGGTGCTACAACTCTTCATCACTAGCTCCAGAGTTGAGAACAAAGCTGGGAAACGCCATGGTTATGTCCCTGTATAGAAGATTAGAAGACGTGCAACACAATGCAACACGTCGTCAGATTTTATGGTTAGCATGTAATTTTTTCAGCCAAACACGAAGCGTTTTTACAAACGTAATCAGTAGAATTACTTTAGATAGGGAAGCGTCATGTTCTTTAGAAGAGCTGGGTTTTTACTTGCGAACACCTTCCATTCATCAGGATCTATCTTCCCGTCGTCGTTCATGTCTGCTTGCTTGAAAGTCTGCCAAAACTTAAGTTAGCATGCCATAAAATCCATGTCTTGTTGGCTGGGGACTTTGTGATGTGGTGCTTCTTGCGCCACAAGAATTGAATTGAAAAATTTAAACATATAATTAAAAAATTTTGTGAAGGAATTTGGCTGAAAACTACTAGGCACTTTGCTTTGGCATCAATAAAGTGAAGAGTGGATGGAAATATCGAATCTAGAGGTCTCTTGCTAGGATGGTCCAGCTACGGCTGTGTTAGGTTGACCTCCTTAGGCGCTCGATACAAGCGCGTTGTATGTTTGTCTAAACTCTTCTACTTAATACAATGATACTACTTAATACAATGATACGCAAAAAAAAAAGAGTGGATGGAAATTTAGAGCAAACAGATGTGTCACAGTACACTTTAAGGCTTTAAGCTCAGTTGTGGACATATTTGTGGACCAAGCAACATGCAGTATGATTGAGATGAAAGTAATGGTTTCTATTGAAGCACTGTACCTGATCAACAATTTGTTCAACAGCATCGTCAGAAAGAAGTAATTCTGATTCATTCAGAATGGCAAGCACCATTTCTTTCAACTGCATATACAAATGTTTAGAGAAAAAGATTCTGTTAACATAGGCTTTTCAGAGTTAACCAAAGCTAAAATAGTTTGCACACCACTTTTAATGCATATATATAAAACATTCATTTGGAGTGATATGGAATTTATTCCAACATAATAAGCTACCATTTCTCAAAGGTACTGCATTACTGAATACTGAAGTCTTGGTTATGTATCGGAATTTGGGAGTGCAATATGTGGCAAAAAGAACATTAAGTCACTCAAAGAAGATTAATGACACAAACCTCTTCGCGTTCAATGAATCCGGTACCTCTCAGATCATATAGCCGAAATGCAACTGAAAGGAAGAATTCCTTAATATGTCAGACAGAGAAGAAGCATATGGTAGATGACAAAAGAGAGAAGATAATTTTGGTACAAATGATCAAAGAGGTTACTAATTTATCATACTAGAAATTAAACAGTTCTACTAGCTTTATGCAATGAATGGTTTTTACCGGTTCATGTTTTCCTCTATCTTCTAAATTGCCTTATTGTCAGAAGCCGTGTTTCTTCTGTACATTTTTGTGAGATAAAAAGTGAAAAAAACAATTTGCAAAACTAGAAATTGAACTTTACCCAATTTTCATCCTGAAGCACTACATCAGAGTAATGTTAAAACTACGTTGCTGAGACAAGTTGCATCAGGAGATGGGAGTTGGAATAGAAATTTTTTATTCTTACAGGCGATCTTTTCTGCCATCGGCGTATCTGGGTGGAAAATGCTGAGGGACCGAATGAACTCCTCAAAATCAATCACGCCATTGCGCTTCAGATCGAACAGATCAAATATCTGTACATATTATAGAACAGTATAAAAAAGTCTCATAAAAACATAATTTAGAGTTTGCGAGACAGGAGACAAGATAATTCTAGAAAAGTTTTTAATTTGCATGAAGATAGCTAACTACTGATAAAGTTTCCAGGCCAGAAAGAATCAATTGGTACATACTCCTGGAATTATGCATATCACAGTTCCAAAATTAAACAAAAAGGATCCTACATATAACTGCTGCTATTTGGAGGAGCATATACTAGGAACTGACCCGATCGGCGAAAAGATTCTTCTTGTTGCTGTTCCTGAAGAGAGCAAGCTGGAGCTCCTCCTATATATTCAATGGATTTAAAACGCAGCTCTAGATGTTCAGAATCACATGGTCTAACGAACTTTCCACCACAGAAGCGTTTGATGCAGGCAGTACCTTGTGAATTAGGCCATCTTTGATTATGGAATAGCTTATCTTCTTGTAGAGCTCATAGAGGGCCTCAACTTCATTGACAGAAACTGCAACAAGTATGAAGAGGCGAACAGAGAAAACACAAGGGTTATTCATCTATTCCTTTATTCTTGAGATGAGATGCGAGTGTTCAGATTCTTACAAGTAGTCTCTTTAGCCAAGATATCGGGATCCACATATCCCGGAGGTCGTTTGGACCCCTTGGAGGAGACACACCCCATGCAAACCAACTACTCTCTGAAGATGGATGAACAATCACAGCAGCAGCGAATCGCAGAAAAAGCGACCAAAGCAAGCACCTAACCAAAGAGAGGATCGGAGAGACATTGGCATCAGCAACAACAACCCAACAGACAAAAACACAGGGCGTGAAGACAAAAAGGCAACTCTTCAAATCAAAAATCAAAACACAGGAAGCAGTTAGGCGGCTCACCGCTCACCGGCGAAGACAGACAAGAGTAGTGCACAAAAGAGGGAGAGTGCGAAGCGTGGTATGGTATGTTCCGAGCTCCGACTTTGTGGCAGCCGCCGGTGCAATGGACGTATGTGGAAGAAGAGCCAAGCAGGCCCATATATGTAGCTGTAGCCTGTAGCCTGTAGCCTGAAGAAGAAACATTACTAGTGCCGACAGGCTGGGCAAGCGTTGACCTGCATACCGGTTCCTCTTTCAATGAGATCCGCACATCTATAATTTTTCGAATCCATCGCCTCACCTGCCATTCAAATCCAAAGCATGCTCCGATCATATATTATAAGCACGGCCTACTAGTCTACAGTTGTTCCTAGCATTCTAGCCGAGATGCAAGTTGTGTAGACATATATGTTCGCTTTGCTGAAAAGTTATGACTGAGAGTACTGTTCTCTGATTTACTCTAAGAGAAAAACACAGCTCCGACTAAAAAACAAGTCGAAAAGTATGAATTATAAGACAAGCGCAAATTATCTATCTAATATACGAGTACATTAGAGCAATAGACAATTAGGACAGGACAGGAATACAATTTTGAGTACGGTTACATCTACAGGAGATCGGCTGTGTCTAAAAACGACGTCTTGCGTTTGACAGCACCAGAAATTTGTCAGCATCGGGCGGGTGCCTATCAGATGCTTGTACTATTTCTGATTTTTTTTTCTGGCGGATGCAGCCGTGGGCAATTAAAATTAAATCTTGAAGGAGGCACGCCATCGCAGGAAGCAAGGAACAGGATGCAGTCAGCGTCAGTGCCCTCTGGCATATCTAGAAATCATCAACCTAACGCTGAAACAAGCCGATGGCGAAGGCGGCAGCGGAGGTCGTCGTCTGCAAACTGCCTAGGTCCACAGTCGGCTACTAAGGCCGTAACAAGAAAATGAGTGAAATTGAAATCTCGATCCAGTGTTTCTACCTTGTTTGCCATACGATGGATAAGATGTACACAAAGAAAAGGCGGCATGACTGTCAGCTTGTTCGGGTCTAGCCAGCCATCAGTGTTTTTCTCTCACATCAAATCAGCACCAGCCACCAGACACCTGTCAGGCAACAGTATTTTTCTCACAACAAATCAGCACCAGCCACCAGCCACCAGCCAACCGATGGACTGACTTTCATGACTACCAGCCTCCATTGTTTTTTTATACAAGTTTTTCCGAGAGGGTTTATCCAATTATATCAGTAATGAAATGCATTTTGTATGTCACACGCTTAATGATAGGCAACACCTAGGGCTAAGACATGGGATGAGAGAATGGACTGGGCCCCGGCCTGATGTGAATAGTACCCACGGGCACTGTAGCGCGTGGCTACTGTAGCGTCGTCGTAGGTTAGGTCAAGATCAGTTTCGGTTGCTTGCAGGCTAAGTCCCTCAGAACTATAAATACAATGAGCCATATAATCGTTCAATTTTAAGCAAGGAACAGGCCAAGTGCCTTGTATCTTCTCCCTCTCCCTTCTAAGGCTCGGTCTTCTTCCTATGCCCCTCTCTCTCCTTTGCCCTAGCGCCGCCGCCGCCTCTACGCCCAAACCCTAGTCGCCTCCTCCACCACGCCGCAACCCTAGCCGCCACCCCTCTCCTCCATAGCTGCCGCCCCCAAGGGCACCCCCGCGTCACGCCTGTTACATCTGGTATCCAGAGACTAATTCGATCCTTCAGGCACCCATGACTTCCACTGCCACCATCATGAATGAGCTCTAGAACCTCAACGCCAAACTGGATCTGATCCTGAACCTCAATGACAAGGTTAACGCGAACCCTACCAATCTCAACGCCACCTTGACCCACATCGAGAGTGCACACCCCAAGAAGGACGCCACCAATGACTTCATCAACGGGTGGACACGGAAGTTCCAAGAGTTCTTCGATAGGCGCAACACCTCCCCATCTACAACAGATCCAATTCCGCTGGAGACCAACACCCTGCAGAACTCTAACACCACAGCAATGATCCAAGCCAGATTGAATCTAGACGCCGCCGTCAACAATCTTGCTACGGAGACACAACAAGTTATGATCACCGCTGATAACCTTCTAGCTGAGACAGAGCACATCATGATCTGCCCCAGCAAACCCAAAGAACTGCTGCCCGACACCGCCAAACCAAGGATGGCAATGGGTAAATCCCCATCGGGTATGGACTCTCCAGACCCATCCCCATGATAATAATATGACACCGCGGGTATCCCCATATTTGGTTGTGGGTGGGGGAATTTCTCCAGACCCATACCCGTCAGAGTAAATTATACTCGGCGGGTCACCCATACCTACCAAAAGTCCTTTTGTTGCCACATAGAAAATCAACAATTCACAAATCACAAGCAACCATCACTCCTAGAACAAAAAAATAGACAAAATAGTAGCATAATAATTTCTATTGCAACCACAAGTCACATAGCACCATAATAATTCTTTAATTTTGGGCTTCTTTAATTTTAGGCCGGGTATTTTTTTACCCACAGGTAAACGGGCATGGGGCCTGCTACACCGTCCCCGTACCCACGTACTCGATGGATGAAGGTTTTGCTCCGTTTACGTACCCATGGGTACGAGTTTTACTCCATATTGGTACCCTAATGGAGTAAATATCCATCGGGTATCGGGTCGCGGGTCCCCATTGGCATCTTGACGCCAAACCCTTATTGCTCACTGCACCCCGCAGTGACCAGGCAGCAAACAACGTCGACATCATCCTTTCAGCAACAACTTCACCACCAAGCCGATGGACAACGATGCCTCCCTGAGCAACAGCGACATCCACAAGGTCATCGACACTGGGAAGAAGAAGTCTAAGGAGTTATTCGCTCTCCAAATGTCCCCTCCAACATCACACCCTCCTCACAGCTTTCTCAATCGGTAGCAATTTCTAAACTTGTTGAGTATCGATATTAGGCATACCCAACCAAGGGCATTAATAGCGTGTCAGCGGTTAAGTCGCCCGAGGCTTAGGACCGGTTCCCGCGTCGCTCGAGCCCTATCGTAAGGCCTCGAGTGGGGCCAACCCCTCGGGAGCAATTTCTGCCTCGCTCGAGCCCCTATAACGTCATTAAAGCGCCCGACCCTTACATCCCATCGAGAACGATCTTTGCCTCGCCCGACCCCTTTAACGTAAGCACGGGAGCGCCCGATCCCCTTGGCATACTTTCACCTCGCCCGAGGGACGTGTAAGGCCCTCTGGCGAGGTCAGGAGCCACGTGGGCCCCCACCACGACACCCATTCTCAATGATGGGACGAACACGACTGTGCACAGTGAACGGGAGCATGGGAGCCGCGTTATGATCCGACATGACTTCGGTCATTCCACCACAACGACGTCCATGCCTCTACAACAACAGGGGTAATAGCAACTATACTACCTAACTCCCTCTCTACGCAAATCTAGGCACACGCGCCACCCATCCTTGATGGTATAAAAGCACACAGGACGAAGCATGGCCACAGCGCGTTGCACCAGCGGACGGAGAGGCTAAAAGCTCAACACCCATTGCGTCTCTACGCTACAGGGCAAACTGCTCACGCTGGATAAGGAGGAAGATGGCCACACCCAAGGCCACATTTTTTGTTTTTCTCTTTCATCTTTTTCCCTCTCACCTTTTTACCACAAATATGACCTGAGCCCTCTCCTTGGGAACTATAAAAGGAGAGGTAGAGGCCACATCTAGGAGGGGATCCTAGATTAAAAAACACACCTCACTGATCAAGCACTCACACTCTGAACCTCTAAAGAGACTTGGGATCCGTTCCCTCTCTTGAAAGCTTGTAACCCCTACTACGACCACTCCGGTGCAAGGTAACACAAGTAGTAGCAGAACCCACTGGACGTAGGGACATTTTTGCCTGAACCAGTATAAACCCTTATGTCCGCATTGCACACCATCTAGGCCTAGACACACAGATACAAATTTACTCGTCTTAATGTCTAGGGCATAGTTCTAGACACCGATGGTTGGCATGCCAGGTAGGGGCCTTTTGCGCATCACGATCTGCTTCGCCAGGCTTCGGATGGCCGATCACCGCGTTCACTTCACTCTGGGCTCCCATATCTAGTTTGGGAGCTTAGATTTTCTCTACATGGGGGTGGATCATGACCTGGTCCTGCTCCCCCCTTACATGCCAGTCGACCCTGTGTCCTCTCTAGGTTCCGATGAACGTATCAAAAAATAGGACCCTGTCGGTACGGAGGGTGAGTGCGCCCTGCCGTCCCCTGCCGGGTCACTTGACTCACTTGCTGACATTGGCTCCATCATCAAGTCGATGGCCGACCTTTGTCTGCATGCCAACGAGACGCAGGCTTCTGAGGGCACTCAGCCTCATGGCTTCGACTACCCAAGGCTAGAGCGTCATCTTGATGCCATCCTAGGACCACGCCCATCCTAGGAGGATCTCCATTGCCTCTACTTCATCTTCGCCAATGCCTTAGCATAGCTCTCGGGGGACCACCGCTCTCCCCAGAGGTAAGCGCCATGCCAACACAACTGGCGTGGCCTTACGGGTTGCAAATGCCATGAGGACCTATAGTCACCTTACACAGCCTATGGAGGACACATCCATAGGCTTGCCATGCCATCATCTGCAGTCCCTCTCAGAGCTCCTCGTGAGCACCACGACATCCTCAAGCGTCGGCTCCGAGGAGGACGGTGGCGGCTAGGCTAGAGCTGACTTCTCCGAGCTCGATGACCTGAGGGCTCTACACCAATTCCTTAGCAACAACAACTACCTTCTTGAGGGCTTTGACTCCGACAATGGGAGCCACGACTAGTCTTGAGAGTGCTTTGTGTGCGATAGGGAGCTCCATGAAGGAGCTTTTGATGAAAATGAGGGCGAACACACCCCGGCCGATGCCATGACCCGCATCGCCGTGCGCGCCGGGGGTGCAGCCATGCCACGACCCGCATAGCCCCAGCTAGAGCAACTCTAGGAGTTAGAGAGAAAGCTCGAGGAGGAGCGACAGCAGCTAGTGCAATTGCGCACGACGCTCGAGCAGGAGCTCGGGAGTCACAACGACGGTGGCATGGCTCGACGCAGGGCTCGCGATGTCCATCGATGCATCTGCGATGACGACAACGGTGATCATCCACCATTCTTCGCTCGGGCAAGCCAGAGTGTTACTGCCATGGCAATCCTCCTCTGAACGATGCCCGAACCATCAACACCGGAGGGACGGCAAGCCCATGAGGAGCTATGCGTCCTTCTTGAGCGTGCTACAATGCAGCAGGCCAAAAGCTTCGCATCTCGATGACATGGGCCTGAGCTCGACCAGCCCGCACCATCGGTGCCACGTGAGAAGAAAGCTTCGGTCCACCCGGAACAACAGAAAGCGGGGGACAAGCCCTCATCTGTCCATGACTGCGTTAGCAACAACTACGACGCGCGTGATGTCCTCAACGTGTGCAAGAGGCACAAGGAGGACGATGCTAGTCGTGGCTACCACCCTTGCCAGGGAGGCCGCTATGACAGTGGGGAGGACCGAAGCCCGTCTCCTAACCCCCTAGGACCATAGGTCTTCAGCCAGGACATTCACAACGCACCGTTCCCGGCACAGTTTTGGCAACCCACCAATGTCACCAAGTATTCTGGGGAAACAAACCTCGAGCTTTGGCTTGATGACTACTGCCTCGCATGCTAGTTAGGCGGTGTGGATGATGACCACTTCATCATCCGCAATCTCCCTCTGTTCCTGGCCGACTCAGCGAGAGCTTGGCTAGGGCACCTCCCGGCTCGACGCATCCACAATTGGGCCGACCTCATAAAGGTTTCCGTGTCAACGCTGTATGCTCACTATTTTGGGGGACCTCATCGGGCAAACCGTTGAGGCTTACATAGATGACATCGTAGTCAAATCAAAACAAGCTGATAGCTTGGTTGCTGACCTCGATCAAGCCTTCAAATGCCTATGGGCCAAGAACAACATGTCAACCCCAAGAAGTGTGTCTTTGGGATCTCAAGGGGAATGTTACTTGGCTTTATCATCTCCGAGCGCGGCATCGAAGCCAACCCAGAGAAGATCTGCACCATCACAAGCATGGGCCTGATTCAGGATTTGAAAGGGGTGCAGCGAGTCATGGGATGTTTGGCAGCGCTGAGCCGCTTCATCTCATGCCTCGATGAATGAGGCCTGCCCCTTTACCAACTTCTGAAAAAGACTAACCGCTTTACCTGGACTCTTGAGGCCCAAGAGGCGCTTGACGGGCTCAAGGCACTTCTAACAAAGGCCCTGATCCTTATGCCACTGATCGAGAGGGAACCACTCCTGTTGTATGTCGCGGGCACCACTCAGGTGGTGAGTGCCCGCCATGGTGGAATGACAGGAGGAGGGTTATGCCCTCAAGGTCTAGCGTCCCATCTACTTCATTAGTGAAGTCTTGTCCGACACCGAGATGCGCTACCCTCATATTAGAAGCTCCTGTACATTGTCCTCATCGCCTAAAGAAAGCTACGCCACTACTTCGAGTCGCACCCAATCACGATTGTGTCCTCCTTTCCTCTTAGGGAGGTGATCCAAAGTCGTGAAGCGACTAGAAGAATCGCCAAGTGGGTGGTCGAGCTCATGGGAGAGGGCATCACCTACGCTCCTCGAAAGGCCATCAAGTCCTAGGTGCTAGCATACTTTGTGGCAGAATGGACTGAGACCCAAATGCCACCGGCCCTAGTGGAACAAGAGTACTGGATGATGTATTTCGACAGGTCATTCATGGAGAGTGGAGCTAGAGCAGGGCTCATCTTCATCTCCCTCCTCGGCGTGCGCATGAGGTATATGATCCGAATTTATTTTCTGGCCTCTAACAATGTGGCCAAGTATGAGGCACTTGTCAATGGTTTGCACATCGCCACCGAGCTTGGGATCCAATGGCTTGATGTCCGAGGCGATTCCTAATTTATCGTAGACCAAGTCATGAAGGAGTCAAGCTATCATGACCCTAAGATGGTGGCATACTGCCAGATGGTCTGCCTCCTGAAAGACAAGTTCAACGGCCTCGAGCTCAACCACATCGCAAGGCAATCTAATGAGGCAGCAGACGAGCTTGTGAAGCTAGCATCCGGTCGGGTACCAGTTCCCACCGGCGTCTACGTCAGCGATCTGTATAAGCCCTCGGTCACTTACCAAGGATCGGCGTAGGATGGCAGCGAGCCGCTCAAACCAGCCTCAGGGGCTGGCCTGACCCCGGCCCCCACCGACCCTGAGGTTATACAAGTCGATGAGGACCCTGACACAGGACCTGACCCCTATCAGACTGGATAATCTTGTACCTTGACTACCTAGTTCGCGGCATACTCCCATCCGATAGAACCAAGGTCCGACGCCTCGCGTGCCGCACCAAGTCGTTTGTCCTGTTGGATCGAGAACTCTACAAGCTGAGCCCCACTAGAATCCCACAACACTGCATTCCCACCAAGCAGGGGAGGAAGCTACTGCAGGACATACGGGGGCATCTATGGCCACCACGTAGCACCACACACCCTCATCGGGAACGCGTTCCGGCAAGGTTTCTACTAGCCCACTGCCATGGCTAATGCCACTGAGGTAGTACGCTCCTATGAAGGGTGTCAATACTATGCTCGACAAACCCACTTACCACCCCAAGTGCTCTAGACAATCCCCATCACATGGCCTTTCACGGTCTAGGGTCTGGACCTTATCGTGCCGCTCTAGAAAGCGCTCGAGGGCTTCACCCACTTACTTGTCACCATCGACAAGTTCTCAAAGTGGATCGAGGCTCGACAAATTACACAAATCATGTCTGAGCAGGCAGTGCTCTTCTTTACCGACATTGTTCATTACTTCGGGGTCCTAAACTCCATCATCACTGACAAAGGCATGCAGTTCATCGGCAAAAAGTTCCTCAGTTTCTGTGATGATTTCCATATCCGCATGGATTAGGAAGCCGTGGCACACCCCTAGACGAACGGGCAGGTCGAGCGCGCCAATGACATGATCTTGCAGGGTCTCAAACTAAGGACCTTCAACCAGTTGAACAAGTTTGGCCATGGATGGGTCGTGGAACTCCCCGCGGTCCTCTAGAGTTTGAGAATGACCCCAAGCCGAGCAATAGGCTTCACGCCCTTCTTCATGGTTTATGGATCTAAGGCCATCCTCCCCACCGACTTGGAGTATGGGGAACCGAGGGTCAAAGCGTATGACAACCAAGGGAACCAAACCTCCCTTGAAGACGCCATGGACCAGTGGGAGGAAGCACGTGACGTCGCCTTGCTCCACTCCACCAAGTACTAGCAAGCCTTACGATGATACCACCACCGCCATGTGCGGGGTCAGGCATTTAGCATTAGAGACCTGGTGCTTCGCCTCAGATAGGACTATAGGGGCCGCCACAAGCTAACGCCACCATGGGAAGTCCTGTTCATCGCCGTAGAAGTACTTTGACCTGGCACCTACAAGCTTGCCACCGCAGACGGTGAAGTCTTTACCAATGCTTGGAACATCGAACAGCTATGTCGCTTCTACCCTTAGATTTTTAGGTTGTGCACATGTTTAGTCTTGAAAAAATAAAAAGAGCACTCGCTATTTCTTACTTTGTCCAACTCTGAGTGAGACCCGACCCTACCTCTGTTTAGGGTCGAGCCTCCCTCGAGGGCTGAAAGAGGGGGAACCCCCCGACGCTTTGAAATTTTCATAATACTTTTCAAAAAAAAATCATACCTGAGCCCTCACAGTGTTGTTTAAGTAAACTGACGTTTTATAAAGTGAAGAGCCCCTCGGACTAGATCGGTTAGATTGCGAGAAACCTACATCCCGACGGTTACGGTGCCTTTGCTCACTAGTCTTGGCCTAAGGGGTCAACTTGTGCTTCTAAAAAAATCCATGAATTTAAACACAATGTGGGGATCGGGCAACCACTCAAAAATATTTTATGAAAAGTTGTCCACCCGAGCCCTCCGATGGCGATTGGGAAATGCGGGTGCGTTAGAGTGCGAGAATCTCTCGGGTCCAGTTCCTCGCTCGTTAACCCCGACCTAGGGGACTGAACTCAACTCTAAATGCTGTAGGCCTAGGCTCACTATGAGGATCGAACGAACACGTAAAAACTTAAAACGAAAGATAAATACAAGTTTTAAAGCGGCCCCGAGGGCCACGAACTTGTTCAAATATCCTAAGTTTTTACACGGGCACCTCGCCTGACACCTTTTATAGCTCCAGGGGTTGAGGGTCAATCTCTTCCTCAAACTTAGCTGCCAGGGTCTTCGCTGGCTCTAGCACTTCCTCATCGATGGCGTCAAGCTCCTCCTCGGGGATATTGATGTAGCCCTCACTAAGCGCCTCTAGATCGATCTTCTGGTAGTGGGACCTGAAGACGGCGAGCACATGTTGCATCCTAAGGTGAAGTGCCTCATTTACTTGGGTCTGAACCCGCTCGAGGGCGACCCCGAGACGACTCTGTAGCGAGCTCGCCCCAGGGCGCACCTGGATCACCCCAAGGGCATCGCACACTAGCCTAATAGTGGAGCGCAGCTCGGAGTGCTCGTGTTGTTCCATCTTTAGGGCCTCCCGCACCGACAAAAGCTCTGCCTCCACCATGGCAAGCTTGCCCTTCAACCCTAATCATTGCAATGGATAAGGAGTAGGTTTTGGAAAACCCAACAATGGATGGGTAAAGGCACTTACCTTCTAGCTCCTAGACCCTGGCATGATCCCACTGATGCCCTTGGGTCACCATGGCTCAGAGGGACTGCACCTCAGGCTTGAGCTAGCGGTTCTCCTTAGCAAGCTGAGAGGCTGCACGTATACCATCCTTCATCTGGTCCGTTGTGGTGTCTCACTCCTTCTGAGCTATGATGCACTCTTGGTGAGCCTCGCCATGTTCACCAATACAATGCTCACACTCATGGTGGATGGATCTAAGCTTAGACTAGAACTGCCCTGAGGCCTGCAACAGCTCATCGTGCTCATCCTTCACTTTTTAGGCCTCCTCCTGGTCCTTGCGAGCTCGCTCGATGAGGGCCAATAGCTTCTCCCCCACCTCCTTAGCATCATTGACTGCCTCCTCATGTCAGATACGGAGATCCACCATTTTGCCGTTGAGGTCAGCCACCCCCTGCTAGGCCTTCGCAAGATGCGCCTCGACCGCGTTGGTCCTCCACGCCTCCTCTGACCAGCTTCCCCATGGCCCTGCTCATAACGGAGGAACTCCACCTTTGCCTAGCTCTGTTTGAATAACACCTACGCGAGGGGCCATATCAAGGAAAAAACTGAACAATAAGCTTCCACCTAGCTCGACGTACCTGGCCAGCTGGGTGAATATTGTCATGCAGGGCGAACAATGCCGAGGACAGGGTCTGGTTAAAGGTCTGGCACCCCGCCTAAAGCCGGTCCTAGTACCCCTGCTCCTCGGCGTTGTCCAGCATGAAAACTGGTAGTGCCTCTGATTCGTTCTGATCTGACCAAGTGAGGCACGGACCGCCCCACTAGTAGGGATCGCATCCTACCCGCACAAGGGCCGTGGGCCCCTCGAGGTAGGAGGGCTGAGCCACCTCGGCCATGTTGGAAGGCTCACCGGACAAGACCGACACCACCTCTACCTCAGCGACATCAGGCTCACATGACACCGTCTCATCCGCCTAGGACCCACCTCCAGCAGTGGCCCCTACCTGAGCCGACGGGTCCTTGGGCGTGGCCACCTTCACCGCCACATGGGCTCCAGCGGCCGCACCTGCTCCCGCAGTCAATCCCGACGCCTCCGTCGCTAGAGGTGGAGGTGCCGCACTCTCCTGTGGGAGCACCCCCTCGAGAGCAGGATCTCGCCCGAACCATGATAGCTGCTCTAGCACTACCATCCCTATCTAGACGGTCTTCTCCACCTCCGCTTCCGAAAGCGCTGCCTTGGCCGATGGGGTGGGATTAGGCAGAGGTGAAGCAAAAGTGGCCGGCATCCCTCGTCCCCCATGGCTGCGGACGCCGGAGGGACGTTGCTAGCCACCTCCAAGGCAGAGACGTCCAAGCCCACCACACCGCCAGCTGAGTCCTAGCCTTGCCGTCTTAGCGCATTCCATGGCGTAAGCGGGGGGGAGGGGCATCGGACTGAACCCTCCTGCAAGATGACAAGCGTCAGCAGCACCAAGTCTTAGCACAAATAAACAACACAAGAAGACACTTCTTAGCTCTACATGGTAGGATGGGGACGTTTTTGCACCAACCCGCTGGAGCCTAACCCTGCCATCATAGGGCAGGACCTCTTCCTGGTCACCACTGTCTCGGCCATGCTGGGCTCAGGGGGTGGCGGTGATGACCCCACCATCTCCTAGGAATAGGATCCTCCTATCCCCTCAAGGTGGGCCGACCCCTGTGGCCTTAGGGGCTCTCCTCCTATGCCTGCTACCATCGTGGCTCCCCCGAGGTCAGGGTCCTCTGGCTTGTAGAGCAGTAGCTGAGCCTACGGCGCTTGCCCCTCGATTGAGAGGCACGAACCCTCAGGTTGTTCCCCCTCCTCGGCCATGGAGTCTAGCTAGTCTTATGGGTGGACCTCCTCATCATCATCGTCCTCTTCAATGCTCGACTCCTCTTCTTCGGCCTGCCACTGCATCCTCTGACGCTTCTCGCGCTCCTCCTTCCTCTTGGCCTTGCCAGCCCTTCTTCTTTTTTTCCTTGTACTTCTTCTTCTTCACCCCCTCGGCGTGAGCCCGGTTCTGCGCCCTCTGGGCCATGTCCCCAGGATGGGGTGGGTTGAAGTCGGGGACCAAGCAGAGATTCCCCTACAACCGCCCGATTTTGGGGTCTGGTGATGGAAAGGAAATGCAAAAAGGCCAAGGGAAAAAAGGGGAGGGGGAGGGTGGGGGCGCTTACCATCTCGATGAAGCCGTTATCAGGATGCATCAGCAGGTGGAGGTTGAGAGCGACGTCGGAAGGAATGCTCCTGAGCACCGACTTGATGCGCTTCTTGATCTCCTCGTGATCGAGATCCTTCATCATGAGCATAGTCCCCTCAAGGGGTGCATTTGGCACCATCTTGTCCAGCCGGCGTGCCCGCCACATCAGTGGCAACACCCTCAATAACCCTGGCCCTAGTTACATCCTGATCCACTAGGCGCTTGACCACCTGGAGGAGGGTGTCGATCTTCTTCTTATAGGCAGCGACGGGACCATAGCCCTAGTGCACCGATGCTACTTCGAAGAAGCGACCGGTGTACGGAGGCAGGGGTGCGTCGGTGTCGCTCTTGAGGTAGAACCACCTCTAGTGCCACCCCCTTGTTGGATGATGACTCCTTCATGGAGATGTACCTGTCTGTCCAACTCTAACATTGCTGGATCACACAACTGTTGATGCACACCGGCACCATCTTGCCCCTCCTCACTGTCTTGTAGCAGACGGTGGCGTAGAACTAGTACTTCCATAGGGCAAAGTTGGGCTTAATGCCCAGATAGCCCTCACATAGGGTGACAAAGACCATGATTTGCATAATCGAATTGGGGTTGAGATTCTGTAGCTCAATCCCGTAGTGGTGGAGGAGCTCGCGGAAGAAGTCGCTCACCGGCGTCCTGAACCCCCGCTTGTGGAAGTGCGTGAAGCTAACGACATAGTTGGTCAGGGGGTTGGCTTGTCTTCACTGCCAGGGATGATCCACTCCGGCTGTGTGGCATTCATCACCAGACAAAGGAGCCCTTCCTCGACAAGCCGTGACGTGATCTTGTCGGTAAAGCTAGAGTGTCCCCATGGATCCATCGAGAGAGCGAGAAAGCACCCCAACGATGATGGCAGCGGCGGCGACTGCGTGGTGAGTTTTCTCTAGCTATCTCTCTCTTGCTTGCTATGGCAGATGGGAAACATGAGCACAAGAGGGGCAGAAAGCAGAGGTGTGCGAGAGAAGGAAAAAACCATCGGGTTAAAAATAGGGGAAACAAAGCGATTCAATGACCCAACCACCCACATTAATTGTGGCCGTAGGAACGTCTCATCATGTCCCTGATATCTTGGTAACTGTGCGCACGCCTCCTGCAAATCCACCCTGTCACCTCACACCGTCCGCCTCGCATGCCACACCTGCCGTTATCCCACCACCGTGCGGGGTTCAGGCGCATTCTCGCTCCATGGGCCAATCATAGGCCTCGGTAGGTAAGAACAGGATACAGAGCTGTATACGCTCCTATGGCCCAATTACAGTCTATTGGTTCAAAGGCTGGCCCACCGTGGGTTCGACAACCGCCCTAGGGCAGTTAGACTTAGGGATGGCGAGGAATGGGCACACTAGCGGCCAGTACCGGGCGCCGAGAGCATTTTGACCCATGTTTGAGTCCTGATGGACGTTAGATTCATGGTATTCCTCGTTGGAAAGGAGCAAGCCCTCAAAGCCGGTCGGACGGCCCTGAGAACTATATGAATCAACCATCAGGAATTTAGAGTGTGTCACCAGCTTGACCACCAGCCGGCGCCCAGCGGATGGGACCGAGGCTCCACTCAGACGTACCCGCTAACAACTCACCGAGTGCCGTGGTTTGTCCAACGAGGACAGCATGGTCTGGCTCACCCCCTCCGTTCCATAGAGGAATGCGCGAGAGGCCGAATCAAAGATGGGAGGCCTCCTGACCGGACCCCTGCATCAAGCAGGGGCTTGAGGGCTACGCTCTCACCATGACCCTACAAACGGTCACACCCCCATGACATCACTAAAAGCGCACGATGTCGATATCCTTGGAGCTTGGCAGAGAACACAAGTCTTTTTACAATATTACTGCTAAAACAAAATGCGAGATCTATCCTGGGCAGGGATCAAGGCGGCCTCGGCATCGGTATCCTTGGAGCTTGGTAGAGAACACCGGCTAGCAGGGCTCAACCTTGATGTTGGCCATCGCTCAAGGCCCCAAGCCTCCGGTTGCCTCCTCGACGACCTCCTCGATAGGAACCAGGTTGAGCATGGCATCAGCTGCCTTGTCGAAATCCTCCTAGGACCCATCATGGTTGGCTAGCTCCTGGCCCTCCGGAAGCCCCACCAGGTGGTGGAGCACGTGCCCCAACCACACCTACACCACCATCAGGGCTATCGCCACCCCACGATGGACACCGAACTCCACCACGTCTCAGACGCGATTAGGGATGTCGAGAAGGCGCTCCTCCTGGCTCCCACCATGGGCATGGACATAACCCACCGCAGTGGCTGCCTCCTCCCAAAGCACTAGCAGCTCTGACTCTAGCTCTGCCCCATGCATAACAGAATGAGCAGGAGAACAAGGAGAAACGGATGAACCAGAACGGCAAGTAGAAACTTACTAGCCACCCGGCTATCCACAGTCACCAGTTGGTCACGGGCGGACTACACCTCCTGCTCTGCCGCCTCGAGCATGGCTTGAGAGGCCTCCAGGTATTCCTTGAGCCTCTCCACCTCCCCCTCTACCGCCATGGCCGGGACCATCGGTGCAATGATCAGGGGCTGCATTGAAGCCCCTGCCCTAGCGTGCGACACCGAATGGACCTTTCATCTCCGGCTGCGTCGGCGGCGGAGCGCTTGTTCTGCTCCATTGTGAAGGAGGGAGGAGGATGGCATGGTGTGGGAGGAACAAGGAAACTACTAGCCACTGGGTGGGGACTAAGAAGAACTGCGGGGCTACCATGATCCACCGGCATCAGTATTTATAATGCCGCATGAGGTGACTGAACGGGCGCCGAGTGCCTAGCCCCCCACACGTGTAAAGATCAAGCTGCCTCTCCATCTTCTCATACACTGGGACATGAGATGATATAATAACCGCAACCCAGCGTGATGCCTCATCTTCCCCAGATGGGTCCACTTGATTTAAAGCCCTTGAAGGGATGCCTCACCCCTCTAAGGCCTCGAGGGCTACACCCGGCGGGTGCACTCACGCGCACCCATCGAATGACTTCTCCCAAATCAAATCGACAACATGCCCCATGTCACGCAAATAATGGCCAATCATGCTCAAGCCTCTAAAAGAGTGACATACTCTTCCATAGGCTTGGGGGTTACTGTAGGGTATCGATATTAGGCATACCCATACAAGGGCATTAATAGCGTGTTAGCGGTTAAGTCACCCAAGGCTTAGGATTGGTTCCCACATCACCTGAGCCCTACCGTAAGGCCTCGGGCAGGACCAACCCCTCAGAAGCAATTTCTGCCTCGCCCGAGCCCCAATGATATCATCAAAGCGCCCAACCATTGCATCCCATCAGGAACGATCTCTGCCTCGCTTGACCCCTTCAATGTAAGCACAGGAGCGCCTGACCCCCTTGGCATACTTTCGCCTCGCCCAAGGGACACGTAAGGCCCTCTGGCAAGGTCAAGAGCCGTGTGGGCCCCCACCACGACACCCATTCCCAATGATGGGACGAACACGACCGTGCATAGTGAACGGGAGCATGGAAGCCGCGTTATGATCCGATATGACTCCGGTCATTCCACCACCATGACGTCCATACCTCTAGAGTAACAAGGGTAACAACAACTATACTACCTAACTCCCTCTCTACACAAATCTGAGCACACGCGCCATCCATCCTCGATGATACAAAAGCACACAAGACGAAGCATGGCCACAACGCATTGCACCAGCGGACGAAGAGGCCAAAACCTCAACGCCCATTGTGTCTCTGCGCTACAGGGCAAACTGCTCACATTGGATAAGGAGGAAGACAGCCACACCCAAGGCCACCTTTTTCTTTTTCTTTTTTATCTTTTCCCCTGTCACTTTTTTTGCCACAAATGTAACCCGAGCCCTCCCCTTTGGAACAATAAAAGGGGAGGCTGGGGCCACGTCTAGGAGGGGACCCTGGATTGAAAAACACACCTCACTGACCAAGCACTCACACTCTAACACCTCTAAAGAGACTTGGGATCTGTTCCCTCTCTTGAAAGCTTGTAACCCCTACTACGAGCACTATGGACATAGGGACATTTTTGCTATTGGTATAAATTAATGCACACTCTACTTTATCCGCAAGCGCACAGATAACGTCTACTGATGTAGCATTTCACCAGGATGACCTAGTTTTTATATCAAACCCAAAGGAACGGAGTATGGTCTTCTTAAGTCTTAAGCTTTAATCCTTGAGTAGCTATCAAGGACTGAGAATTTTGAAGGTAGAGGGGATCACTAAGGCTGTCTAATTCTACTTCAAGTATGAAATGCTAATAGTGTTCTTGATGGGGAAATTGTCATAGGAGGTCATAAGCTGAGTATGAATTCTCCTACTAATAAATTATCCTGCTAGTCCTACAAATGGGATAGTGGGCTATAGAAGAATCAACAAGGCTATAAGAGTCACCCTTGCGAACTACCACTAAAATCCAGTATATAGGGTACATTCATGAGCTATCAAGTCTAAGCACCGTGCTTACATCCTCTAACTCCTCTAATCCTAGCGCTACTAGAATTAAAGTACTCAAATGAGTCACAAACCTCAAGAACAATATGAACAATAAGAACAACTTGGAAATAGACGTTGATTACCAGAGAGATCTAGATGCAAGATCTTGAAGAACTTGAATCCACAGGTACAAGATGTTGAAGAAGATTCGATAGGCCGGAGCTCCTTCTAAATCTCCTCCTCTTCTCTCTCTCTCTCTCTTCTAGTTCTAATTGAAGACTAGATTCTATTCCTAAACTAGAGGGAGAACTAGTCTTCTTCTTGATCACTGGCTCTTCAATCCTTCTCCTATGATTTCTAATTCTGTTGGAGGTTCTGATCTGGAGAGATTGAATGAGGCCTGGGGGTCTGGAGGTCGCTTTATGTAGCCCTGGGGGATCAACTGTGGCCCTTGGATGAAACCAACCTTCACGTAGGGTTCAGATGCATCATAGGAGGCGGTAGAGGCAGCTTGCAAAGGAAGGAGCCGTGGCGGCGTGGGGGGGAGGCTGGGCGTGACATGGAGATAAGTCCGATAGGCATGGGTTCCTTCTCATGGAAGATATCCTTTTCTTGCATTTTCCTATTTAATCCCTGAAAAATCACAATTCACCAAAACTCGTGGAAATTGTCAGTAGAACCCCTATTCTAAGGTGGGAATCATATTTTTATCCTTTTTATATGTTTAGTTGATGGTTTATAATGATAGTTAATTACCGTCAACAACTCCCCCACACTTAGTCTTTGCTCGTCCTCGAGTAAAGGTTGAATTACCTCAAGACATAACTTTAAGATAAGACATCAACACTAGACCTCTCCTAGTCATACCTATACTATGGGATTCAATGTGTCTACCACAACACTTTGGGTAGTTGAAGAACAGAACAACTTGAATTTGATCACCTTCTTCCTGTCAGTCAAGTCAATTGGAGATTTTTGCACAAGTTTAAAATAAAAGCATAGTTCACCTTCTCCCTATGTAGCTCACTCAAGTCACTCATATGTAGTATTTATGGAATCCTCTCCAAGGCATAAATGACTGGTGCCTTAAAACATCCTATCTCTAAAAGTTGTATCTGGAGTGAAAGGTATGATCAAGAATGTAGCACTTTTACGTTGCATTTATTGCTAGGTCAAAACTCGGACCCACAGAGGGAATTGTCATACTCTTAGATCAAGATGTGCATGTGTGTGGTATATAGTGGCTAACTTATTTCTACTTTGCTCCTTTGAGTGTATATCTCTCTGTTTTTAAGAATTGAAAAATTATACAGAGGCTTTTAAGATCATGGGCTATCGTTGTTTTTCTTCTTCTTTCTCTTTTTTTTCTAAGTCTTGCCTATCTTTTTATTTTTCTTTTATTTTTGCATAGCCCAAGTATTTTTTTTGCCTATAACAGAAAACTTATAGAGAGATATTGATCAAAGAACTTGGAGCATTTATTCAACCTATAAAATATTTTTGAATGGTAAGGCATGTTTTTGCATACTCCCAGTGTAGGAATAGCAAATGTATGTGGAGTATAAGTGATCTTGATCTTGGGAGCATGAAACATCTCTCAACACAGGCAACATGATTTGACAAAACTCGATACAAAAATAAAAGGCTTATAAGCTGGTCTTAAAAATTTATCATGTAAGGCTTTGGTAGGATATTACTCAAGTACAAAGGAGAAGTGAAACTATTAATTTTGCAAGTTTAAAAATAAAAGTTCTCCAAGGACAAGACTGAAAGATTTAGGTTCTCTTATTCTACTATCTCATATCCCACAACAACTTAAGCAATGCGGGGTCCCTAAAAAGGTTCCCAACAGTAACAAGACTTCTAGGAAAAGTGTTGTGTGAGTCTATCTTTAAATTATATCAAAGTAATTTATTCCTTTAATCAGGATTAATAGATCATGTGTTTATTCAGGGAATTCTTAATTTAATTCGAAACAGAAGATTAAATAGTGAAAAATAGAATGTATGGAATGTGTACCGAACCGTGGACGAAGGAGGCAAGGCATGGTGACAGGGGGCCGGTCGGCCTGGCCCTAGGGCCGATCGGCCTGGGCTGAGGCCCAATCGAGGCCCGCTTCATCGTGCGAGGTCTTGGCGACGTTTGCTTCTGTGTTCTTTTATTTTCGCGATCGAATCTTCTCTAGTAATCCTGTGGTCTTCCCCCACACTTATTTCCTATTTTCTTTTAAGCGCAACATGTGGAGACAAGACAAAATATTCCAAATAATAATAAAGAGAAAAAACACTTGACTCTAATAAAACTTTATTGATATCATTTAAGGCACTTATTACATATCTAGCTAATAATAGAACTCTCACACTATAACAACTTGATAACTCTAAATAATAAATCTCACTTTTAATAAAACTCTCACACTCAAACGACCCTGTGCCTTATCAATCTACTATAATACTCTCTCTATTCTTCATCTTTCTCTAACTCATCAAGTCTACGACATAGAGTGTTTGCAAGAGTTTTAGTGCTTTTCTGCCTGATGACTAGCTTATCGATCCTAGCATTAGACTTCCCTATCGTGTCAGCTAGCGTAGCCATTAGGCCTCGAGTCTGCTCGACAATCTGATCAGTCATGGAGCTAGATTCTCTCAATCGGTTGAGCAGTTGCCACTGCTCACCTAGCCTTCTATCTAAGGAGTTTATCATCTTCTCTTGATCATATATCCTCTTCTCCTATTCTTGTAGCTTCTCTTTTTGATCTTCTATCTCCATCCCTTGCTCTTCTATCATCTTCTCCAGCTGCACTATGGTAACTCTAGGCTGCTTAGGCTCGCGAGAAGAGGAAGAAGACGATGAAGATCTCTTCGTAGGAGGAGTGACACGAATCTGATCTGGGTTGGCTCTAACACCTTCGAAAGCAGGATGAGGAGTGGTAGATTTGTATTTGGCGCAGGTTACATCTCCAAACTTGTTGGTCTTCAACCCCATCAGCGTCTCATTGGGCTTGGGAGGAAGAAGAGCAATTTCTTTAGACACGTTGAACTAGCGAGATCTGTCTACGATAGTGTGGCACGGAGGAGGTGTCTCTAGCCTAAGCGTAGAAACTTCGTGGGTGTACAAAGATTGTTGCGGAGAGTGTAACAGAACCGTCCAAATTATAAGAGCACAAGTACAAAAACAATCAATGAAGTGATCAAATTCTCGCACTTGAGCCCATATAACTCCGGTAGTCCAATGAAATCACGAGGGATTTCAAACCAACCAACATACCAGCCAAGATCGTAGTGATTCAACATAACAAGTCACATGTTACAACCATTTCACAAGTAATTCAATATACATCGGATTTAACGTAGCTATTACAACTTAAGTTCAAAAGTAGCGGAAGCAAAGTAATTTGAAACTAACAACACCCTTATTTCAATTACATGCCAGTACCAAGGTTGACTTCCAACAACAGCATTAGAGAGAAGATAACTCAGAAGGATCATGCCCGTGATCACACTCCGCCACTACGGAAGGAGCCAACCAACTCTTGCAGTCGCCATGATACATCATAACCTGCAACAAGTGGGGATAAAACCCTGAGTACGAGAAGGTACTCAGCTAGACTTACCCATCAGAAACCAGAAATAAGGTGACACCAAGGATCATGCAAGGCTGATATAAAGTGGGGCTAGCTTGACAACATTTTGCATAAAAGCTTAATATAGATGATCAATCATTAATGCTTAAACATCAAGTTAATTATCATTAACCTATCATCTATATTAGAACCTGTACTAGAGCACTCACTTTATTAGGAGCAAACAATATTAACCATAGCAGATATAAATTGAGGCAACCTTTCCATCGTTATCCAATTAACCATCCGTTCAATTTAATGGAATCTACGTTGCCGCTGCTCAAGTCAAGTGCTCACTAACCGAGAGCGACGGCGATTCGAATTGAATTCCTATCTAGCTGGAGGGGTATTTCTAACACTCACCGCGCAGGCCCCTGCCAGGGTCGCACAAGCCACCTTTCGTACAATTCAGGAGTTGTGGGTTCGAATGATGCCGCATCCCCAAGGGCGACACTCTGCCAGGTGCTAGGGACTCTAACCTCCCCTTGGTCTCACGCCAATGTCCCCAAGCACAACATTACTCTCCTCTAAGATGCGACCTATCATTTGACTCCCGGCCTAAACCGCATTACTCGGCTTCACGGTCGGAACGACTTATCCGGCCAACTAAGTGTTATACTGCATTCAATATGACTCAAGGACGTACAGCGAATCGGTCCTTAAATGACTCAGACGGGGATAGATCCGCACCCAAGACCTCCATGCCTTGTTGCTTCACTATCGTCATCCCACCCGGTCTTATTTCATTTTATTAACACATGGTTCTTTTCCACGATAGCAATTATAGCCAACCGTGCCATATATGAATATCCCTACATCTCGCAGGTGATAGGAAATCACCTGACTTCTACCGCTTAAAGCAGGGCTAAGCATCTACTCGATTCTAGTCTATGCAGGATTCAAGGATTCATATATCTGGACAAGGAATGATATAATGCAGCAAGGGTTTCCAACCAACTCCTATACTTAATGCAACAATACTTATAACATATATAGAATTATTTGCTTTGAAGGTAGGAGGCCTATAATGCTCCGGGGCTTGCCTGGGATCCGTCTCAAGTTAGAGTATGTCAGATGAATTCGCTTGGCGAGCATCCTCCAATTTAGCACTCGTCCGATCTTTCTACCTTCGGGATGGATCCACCAAAAACCGTCCTCGGGTTTGGCTCCAACGCCATTTCCTTCACATGTTTCTGCTAGCGTACCTATATGAGATGCAAGATGCAAGTGCATGAATACATGGAAGTATAATGGACAATGCATCACATACAGTAAACAAGACAAACACCATATTACACTCCACATGCATAGACACTTCATGTTGCTTAAATAAACATCACCCAACCTAATATAAAAGATGACAAGCATATTAGGCATGGCACACAAGGTTTCAAAAGATCTCATGTGTATTAACTTAACTACCCTCAAAGGCATAAGTCACACTTAACAATATACAAGCAAACAACTATAATTGGAATTTATCCATTTCTGGACAAGCAAATAGTAGCTTCATAATTCAATCATATCAGGAGTTTTTTAAATCCAAATGACTTGAAAGAAGACATTATGGAAATCTTATGAAATTCTCTACATTTCATCTAATATCACAATAGTATGATTCTAAAGTATAACTATCGAATTTACACAAACACAGAAACAGGTCTAACAAGACAGAAAGCAAGCAATTCTGTAACCCGACTTTAAACAGATATAACTCCTAAACCACATAGCTAAATGCCACCAAATTTTAACAGCAGCTAGATACATGAATTATCTACAACTTTTGTATAAACAAGTTTCCCAGCAAATATCATTAACATGGGGTAATCTACATTGCCCCTAGAACTGTCCGGAAACCACATTTGCAAGAAATAAATACTAACTTATGTTGCAAACAAATAATTGAACAAAACTAACTTTACCAACATGTCACACATGACTAATGAACACCAGAAAACATAGTGTCCATTCCTAAATAAATTCTTTTAATATATTTTCTTACTTTATTTAGATAATTAGGTGGAATTATGAACACCTATCAAAAGTGCATAATAAATTATACCAAAATTACAGTGTCCTACAAATGCTACCAAAAGTCTACTGTCCAAATTTCAAGCCATTTGGACAAGCATATCAACCTCTATGAAAAAGACAAATAGCTATTGCAATAAATCATGTGAGAGCAAGTTAAACCTAAAACTCCATCTTTTCTATGAACACATGGCCCTAGCATGAATCAATATGATATATAAACATCATACTAAGCTAATGAACAACATTTTCCATTTTATCAATTATATATTATTTACAAGCTATTTATCAAGCCATAAACAAGTTAAATCAATAACTTGATCATACAGTAAGCAATGACAATGAAATTTACACCACAGTACATTAATAGCATGGAAAGACTACGATAAAAATTTCACATCATTTGGAGCAACACAACTCAAGATATAAAAATGACAAGCAATATAATGTAGATTTCCTTATTTATCAAGGTCAAATCAAAACCTTAAGAAAACAGTGAAAAACTAGTGTGTTTAATATTTTTCCTAGCAAGTACATGTCATTACAAAATTAACAAAGCAAGAATCACTATTTTTGGGTTCTAAAACTCCAGATCTTGCTCTGGTCAAGTTTATAAGCACTTTAGAGCATTTTTAAAGCTTAAATAAAACATCAGAAAACATCTACAAACACCTAACATTTTATGACTCTATTGCATAGATCACTTCTCAAGGTTTCCAAAAAGTACATATTTGCCATTTTTGGAATTACCTAGCATGAGATATGGAATTTAGAAGATTTAACACCAACTTGAAATTCAAAATCAGAATTAAAACAACCCTAGCTAATTTTGCTAGGTGCACCCTAATCGGTACCTAACTGCACCACTCAAAACTCTGACTTGCGGGACCTGCTACCCGGTTGGCCCACCTGTCATTCACAGAAAGAGACAGAGAGAGACAGGAGGCCTTCTTCCTCTTCCGTTCGCCGGAAAACAGAGGAGGCGGCCGGCGCTCCGCTTTCGAGGGTGCAGGAATGAGCGGCGTGGGGAGCTTTGCTGGGCCGTCCATGGCGACGGCGTCTGCGCAGCGCGAGGCCACGGGCACAGAGCGAGAGAGGGGCGAGCGAGAGACAAGAGCGAGCGCTCGGCTTCTCCACTCGATGAGGCAACACGCAGGCGTAGTGAGGGGCGACGATGGAGCATGGGCACCACGCGGCAGGGAGGTGGGGGCGCGACGCGAACATGACCGCCACGTCCAGAGCACGTGTCGGTGGTTCGGACATTGTGTCGAGTACGTGTCGTGCGTTGCTGTGCCTGACTTGGAGACCATTTTTGGGCTGGCTCGGTTCTGAATTGGACAATGAACCTAAAATGAAGTTTTCAGCCCACATGAAGACCTACAATTTCTATTTAAGGTTCACTGCAATTAGGGTTATGGATTAGTGGATAATCAAGTCCAAAGTTGACACTGTCAGCGATTTGAAAGCAACGAGCAACCATCCAAAATGAGGGTCAAAATGAATTGCAACTGGTGCCATCTTCTTATATGTTCTTCCCCAACATGTAAGCTCCAACTTTTACATTTGGACCTACTCAAGTTACTTAACAAATTTTGGAGAACGCGACATGCCAAACTCAAGGTCATTTGAGCGACAAAGTTGCAAACATGTTGTTTTAGCAACTGATTTTGGAGATCCAAATATACTCCAAATGTGATGACACTTGATTCATTGTGTCCCTCATGAACAGTACTCCAACTCATATTAAGGAACCTAATTGAGCCACTATATGAAATTGGAAGATAAAATGTCGTGAACAAGTTGACTTGATGCTGCCGATTAGGGGACTTAGAATATGCCAAGTGCTGGAAACAGCCCTCAATCTGACTTGTGGGCCCTTTTTGAGCATGTTCCACATATTTTCATGACTTGACTCTTAAACAAAGTTTGTTCCTTATGAAATTCTCTACAACTTTGTAAAAGGGTGCACAGTCATGCAAAGCTTCTAGGTCAGACTTTTGAAATGGTCAAATGAAAGGGTCTAGGGTCCATACATGGTCAACCATCACTTAGAAGCATATTTAGGAAAAATGATCAACATGAACATTGTTCCATTAAGTGTCCTAAGTGTAGTTAAGGTGTTGTAGAGGCCAAACATACACACCATGCATAGGTTGCACAAAAGTATAGACCTCACATGCATTGAAACATAGAACTCAAGTGAAATGCTATAGTTGTTTCATCTGGTTGTTTCAAGATACAAGCTACACATGTTCCACTAGGGTGTTCCACATGTGTCCAAGATGTGTTGCACATGTTGCATAAATACTAGTTCCCATGGGATGTAAGGCAGGTTTTAGTTATAATCCAAACAAGCATATAACTTATCATTTCATGTGACTTTTTGATTCCAAACTTTATGAAACTTTTCCAGGGGTCACTATAGATAGAAGGTGATGTGAGACACATGAAGATATTGCCATAACACCACCCAAGCACATATCTCGAAAATGGGCCGATATGTAAAATAATGGTGCAACATCCAACTTTAGGTTAGGCTCATCTCCATAGGTTGACCTTGACATTGTCATCTCCACTTAATCTGTCATGTTAGAGCTCAAACCCACTGCTTAATGAGTGACAAACACCTAGGGTGTTACAGAGAGTGCTCCCGCTGAGTTCCTGAGGATGCAAGGATGATCTCCTTTGATGGCATGGTGTAACGGATCAACATGATTATACGAGATTAAGTAAGAAAATCTTCCACCGAGGCAGATAATTTACCAAACTTAAGCCCGTACAACCTGAGATTCCATGAAATCACAAGGGATTTCAAACCAACCAACATACAACTAAGATCGTACTGATTTAGCAGCCACAGTCACATGCTATAGAAAGTTCGCAACAAGAGTTGAATACATCGGAGTTCAGAATAAAGAGTTATTACAATACAAGTTCACCAAAACATAGCAGAAGCAAGTAGTTTCAAACCACACACACACTTAGTTCAGTTACAGTGCCAGCAGGTAGTCATAGCCCACAAAAGCATAAGATAAGACGAACGGAGTGACCATTGCCCTTGGTCCTAGTTGTCGCCCATCGCCGGGTACAGACAGTTGATGCAATAACCATAGTACATCTGACCATCTGCAACAACAATGGGAACAACGCCCTGAGTACGAGAAGGTACTCAGCTAGACTTACCCGTCAAAACCAGAAATAAAAGACACCAAAGAGTATGCAAGGTCTTTATAAAGTGGGCTGGCTTGACTCATTTGCGAAAAGCATAAGTTATCAGTTATGAACCATTTAGCTATAAGCATCCACTTAATTATACCTAATTAGTCTAAGTGAGCACCTATGCTAGAGTAATCACTTGATTATTCATTAACATCAAAGGTTACCATCTCAGGTTTAGCATTTCCAACATCACCCATATAACCATCATTGTTCCATCATAATTACTACGATGTTGTAGCTCGAGTCAAGTGCTCACTATCCAGGAGCGATGGCGATTCGAATCGATTCCTAACCAGCTGGTGATTTATTCCTCACACAAACCACACTTCCCCCATCAGGGTCTTTTAGATCACCAATGACACTTTCCAAGTAGCCGCGGGATAACAGTCATGGATCGCACTACCCAGGGACCGCCCGACTGCCAGGACGCACCTTGGGCTCACTCTTCGTGTCCCCGTCATACCCCCTTCAGCACCAGTCTGCCAATCCAAGTTTATCCCGGCTCGAATAGTGTCACTAGCTTCACGGTCGAAAGCTACTTTATTCGGCCAGCTAAATGTGAGGCATGCGTTCAACATGACAAGAGGAACGAGCAACGATCGGTCCTTAATCGACACAGACAGAATCACTATAGTCCAAAACCCTATAAGACTCCGCCTGGTCTCCCTTTATTCATCAACACTTAGTTACTTTCCATGATAACAATTATAGCTAACCATAACCAAGTATTCACCTATATCTCGCAGGTGATCGGAAATCACCCGACTTCTACCGGTCTAAGCAAGGCTAAGCAATTATTCGATCCTAACCTAACAGGGTAAAGAGATATCCAGGTGGACAAGGATAATGATAAATGCAACAACGGTTTCAATCAACTCCTATAACTTAATGCAACAATATATAAAACTCATAATAAAGAATTGCTTTTATAAAGTAGGAAACTTAGAATGCTAAACCTCAGGCAACTCCTCTCCTGGTTCCTCTTCCTTGGGCACCTCCCGTGCCTGGGGCACTTGCTGATCGGTCCATGCCTGCTCTTCCGGCATTGCTACTTGCGACTCCTCCTGCGATCCTGTATGATGCAATTGCATAAGCAACCATGTAGACGGTGCATCGGATGCGGTGGAATGCTATGATGACATGATATGCAGATGAGCACAATGAACTGATAGGATGGATTACAGACAACATCTTCTACAAGGTAGTTTACATCTTCCAAGAACATGTGCCACAAAACAAGTAATCTACTCTTATACTAGGTAGCATAAAATTCACACACAAGTGGTGCTACACTTTGCCAAACCCTAATACCTTAACCTACCAAGTAACACCAGCAAGGTAGTTTGGTGCTTCAAAACACTTCTTATTTCTTTTAATTACTCAAAAAGAATAAACTTTTATTTCCTATTTATACTAGGGTTACACATCAACATCTATTTCTGGTGCAGGTAAAAATCTACAAAAATTACAGTAGCACACTCCTACTCCAAATAGTATACTACAAAAATTTCATAGAATTTGAATAAGTAAAACTATCTGTACAAAATAACCAAGCTATAGCATAATAATGAGCATGAAAATACTTTGTACTAGAAAAAGTGTCAAACAACAGATTTCATTTTTTTTCCTATGTTACCCACAGTAAACAAGCACATCACAAAAATTATCACATGCATGAGTTATACAAATTTTGCTCTCTACCAAAAATAACAAAAATTATCAATTAAAGGCATTTGAACTACACTTCAATAATTTTTCACAGAACATGCCTCATAAACATTTTTCCTAGAAAGTACATCACCAAAGAAGATTAATGAAATAGGAACCATATTTTTCTGACCTCCCTTTAATTTACTACACATTTTCTAAGATATCAGCAATTATAAAGATTAAATAAATCTACACAGAAAAGTATCACAAAACTAACATGCAACATTTTTAAACTGTAGATCTACTCAAGATAAACACTACAAAATTTGTTACACAATTTTTGGAGCTATAAAACTCGAGTTATGATTTTTGAATGCTTTAAATAACATCTAAAAATCCATTTTTCTTGAAATCCGAAAAATCAACCGGCTCTAAACGCTACGCACACCCTAGATCTGCACACCGCGAACACACACGAGATAGATAGGCGGGACCACGCGGTCAAATGGGCCCACCCGTCAGCCGAACCGGCCAGGGGCGGCGCTGACCGTCGAGCTCTCGCCGACGGTGAGGTCTCCGGACAGGCCGTGACTGCCAACGTGATCTCCGTCTTCGCGCGAACCTAGCAAGCCAACTAGCATGGTCAAAGGAGCTCAAGAGCGGGCTCACCGGTGGCCATGGCGGCGCGGTGGCTCGGCTCATCGCTGGCCGGCCAACTCCGACCGGGATGGGGTGTGTGGGGTGGTCTGCGAGCTTCACCGCGTGAGTGCGGTGCTCGTGCACGTGAGAAGAGAGCGAGAAGGGGGACGGAGGGGTGAAGTTCACGGGGCAGTGCGCTGCCGGTGAACTCGACCAACTCCGGCGAGCCATTCCCGCCGACGGGGGCCTTACCACGGCGCGATAGGGCGAGCACAGGATTCGTGGAGTCGTGGCAGAGCCCTATGTAAGATGTAGCAGTTGGCGGCGAGCTCTAGCGGCGGGAAACTCCAACTCCGGCGAGGCGCGCGACGGCGGATGCGGAGCTTGCTGCTGCTGCTGCTATGCGGCTGCTGGTGAAGCGAAGTGAGGGCTGCAGCTGAGGCGGGCGAGCACGCGGAGGGAGTAAGCAGGCATGGAGGGACGTGGGGTCCACCAGAGGGCGCGTGGCGCGCGACGTCGGTGGCGTACGGCCACGCGACAGCCGGCTTCTGCCGCGGTCGCCACGGCACGTGCGCACGCGCGGGCGAGAGGAGGCAGGCGCGGGCGTGGGAGGCGGGCCAGGCCGGCTTGCGCGAGCGGGCCGAAAACGGGGCGGCGGCCTGGTAAGCCCTGAAGACCTTTTTCTTTTATATTTTAAATTCTAAATTTTCTAAATCGATTCAAATTTGATTTTTTGAAGATGAAAAAGACATTTTCACAAGTTGTCCCCAAAATAAAAGTTGTTCAAAATTTAATTCTCCACAACTTTCATTTAGGGCACTTTCCAAAATTCTGAATAAATTTTGAATAAATGGTTTAAAGCCAAAATTTTAAATAAAAACTCACTTTTCTAGAATATTTGAAAAAGCAAAATTTGAGGAGATTTTGAATACAAAAGTTGCTCCAAAAATCATGTTAATTAATTCTAGATTATCTAAATTTGTAGCTAAACAAGTTCTACAACTCTAGCAAGCAAATGCAACCACTTTGGTTCAAACCCATGTTTTACACATTTCAAATCAAGTGAATTTATGTTGCATGTGATGATAAACATGTATGAGATGCTGATGCTGATGTTGTGGAATGTTAATGCATGCTTAACACCCAGGGGTGTTACAGCCCTCCCCCCTTATAAGAATCTCATCCCGAGATTTTGAGTTACGAACCACTTGTTGTAAAAATCTTTATAAGCGGTTTGTAGGTATTCTCCTGTTTCCCACGTCGCATCATTCTCATCATGATGGCTCCACTGAATCTTGTAAGTTGTCACTATTTTATTCCGAGTGACTCGATCCTTAGTATCCAAAACTCGAACCGGTTGCTCACGATATTCTAAGTCTGCCTTGATCCGAATACCCTGAGATTCTATTCTCTCTTTCGGAACATGCAAACACTTCTTCAACTGTGATACGTGGAAGACGGGAAATATTGAACTCATCGCTTCCGGTAACTGCAGCTTATAAGCCACGGGACCCTTTTTCTCTAAAATCCTGTATGGTCCTACAAATCTAGCAGCCAGTTTCTTTTTGATTCCAAACCGTTTCTTCTTCATTGGGGTAACCTTCAAATAGACGTAGTCACCCACTTGGAGTTCTAGCGGTCTTCTCCTCTTATCTGCATAACTCTTCTGACGTGATTGTGCAGCTTGCATGTTTTGTTGGATAATACGGACCTTTTTTCTGCCTTATCTACAAAATCAATCTCGTAAAACCTTCTTTCTCCAGGTTCAACCCAATTTAACGGTGTCCTACATTTTCTGCCATACAGGGCTTCAAATGGTGCCATCTTGATACTCTCTTGATAACTGTTGTTGTAAGCGAACTCTGCCAGAGGTAACCATGATTCCCATGAACCTCTGGATGATAACACACATGCTCTAAGCATATCTTCAACAACAGCATTAACTCACTCTGTCTGCCCATCTGTCTGCGGATGGTAAGTTGTACTGCGAATCAAACTAGTACCCAATCCTTTATGAAGATGCTCCCAAAAATGAGAGGTAAACTGTGAACCACGGTCAGACACGTTAGTCTTCGGTATACCATGTAATCGGACAATCTCAGCAATATACTTCTCTACATATTGAGGTGGTCAAAAGGTTATCTTAACTGGCAAAAAGTGAGCGGATTTGGTAAGGCGGTCTACAATTACCCAAATCGAATCGTGTCCTTTTGGTGTGGTGGGAAGACCAGTGATAAAATCCATACTTATATCTTCCCATTTCCAATCTGGTATAGACAAGGGTTGCAATAGTCCTGCGGGTCTCATGTGAAGAGCTTTCACTCTGCAACACATGTTGCAACGAGCAACATACGCTGTAATCTCCTTCTTCATCTTGGTCCACCAATAATGAGGTCTTAGCTCTTGATATATTTTACTACTACCAGGATGGATAGACAGCTTAGACTGATGAGCTTCATCCATCAATTTGTTCCTGAGCTCTCGATCCTTGGGTACTGCTAGGCGATCTTTAAACCATAACACCCCTTGGTCATCCACTTTAAAGTGCTTGGTCGGTTCCCTCTTCATTTTCTCCTTGATATGAAATATTCCCTTATCTGCTTTCTGACCTTCAATGATTTTTTTCTCCAAGGTACAACTGAGCTGAATATTATGCAACACCGCAGGATGCAATAAATTGAACCCTTCTTTAAACAACGGTTGCACAACAATAGAATGTGATTTCCTATTTAGGGCATCTGCTACTACATTAGCCTTCCCGGGGTGATAGTGCACATTCAGATTATAGTCCTTTATCAGCTCTAACCATCTTCTCTGTCGCATGTTTAACTCAGACTGAGTAAAAATATACTTGAGACTCTTATGATCCGTAAAGATATTACACATATTTTCCAGCAAGTAGTGTCTCCAAATCTTTAGAGCATGCACAACTGCTGCAAGCTCCAAGTCATGTGTAGGATAGTTAACCTCATGTTTCCTCAATTGACGTGAGGCATAAGCAATGACCCTTCCATCTTGCATTAGCACACATCCTAACCCATTTTTAGATGCATCACAAAACACATCAAACGGTTGTTCTATATCTGGTTTGCCAGAACAGGAGCAGTGGTTAACAATTTCCGAAGGTGCAGAAAGCTGCCTCACACTCCTCTGTCCAGGCAAACTTATGATCCTTCTGTAGCAGACTTGTCATTGACTTGGCAATCTTCAAGAAATCTGGTATGAAGCGGCGATAGTATTCGGCTAAACCAAGAAAACTTCGAACCTCATGAACTGTGGTTGGTGACTTCCAGTCCATGACCTCTTGTACCTTACTAGGGTCTACTGAAATTCCACTTTCAGATAACACGTGACCAAGAAAAGGAACTGTCCTAAGCCAGAACTCACACTTACTAAACTTAGCATACAGCTGATGCTTTTTGAGTCTAGTTAAGACAATCCTAAGATGCTCTGCGTGATCTTCTTCATTCTCTGAGTATATTAAAATGTCATCAATGAACACAATCACAAACTTATCCAACTCTGGCATAAAGACGGAATTCATCAGATACATAAAGTATGCAGGAGCATTTGTCAATCCGAAGGACATGACCAGATACTCGTACAAACCATATCTGGTAGAAAACACGGTCTTTGGTACATCTTGTGGCCTAATCTTGATCTGATGATACCCTGATCTCAAATCTATCTTAGAGAACACTTTGGCTTTAGAAAATTGGTCGAACAAGATATCAATCCGAGGTAGAGGATACTTATTTTTAACGGTCACATCATTCAGTGGCCGATAGTCCACGCACATACGTAAGGAGTTATCCTTTTTCTTCTTCATGAATAGTACAAGACATCCCCATTCCGACGAACTGGGACGAATCAAACCCTTCTTTAATAGATCTTGGAGTTGTTTTTTCAACTCGGCCAACTCATTGGGAGGCATCCGATAGGGCCTTCTTGATATCAGTGCTGTTCTAGGAATTAACTCAATGGCAAACTCAACATCTCGGTCTGGTGGAAGCCCAGGTAACTCATCTGGGAACACGTCTGGAAACTCACATACTACTGGAATATTGGTTAGTAGAGTAGTTTGGATGGCACTTGGAAGGTGCCTTCTCCACTAGGTTCCTTGAGAGAAATACTTCTTCCTCCTACATCAATTACTACTCTCATCTTATTCATCTAGTTCATTCCCATGATCACATCCAAAACTAGTCCTGGCATGACTATCAAATTAAGCTTATATTGTCTATTTGCTATGTTCAGGGTTACTCCTTGGATTATCTGATTTGTCAACAGATCAGCCCCGGCTAAACTGATCCGATAAGCACATTCCAACTCAACTATCTTTTGTTCATACTTCTTAACAAAAGCTTGACTCATAAAGGAATGAGATGACCCAGAATCAAACAAGACTACTACAGGATGATTGTTGATAGAAAACATACCAGCTGTCATAGGTTCTCCTTCTAGGATGTCATCAATGGTGGTGTGGTGCACACGAGCTTGATACTGCGTCTATTGCTTCTTGGGATAGGGGCAAAACTTTGCAAAGTGCCCTGGTTGGTTGCAGTTGAAACACGGTCCCTTTACTTGAGTCGTAGCTCCAGATGAACTGCATTGTCCTACCTTCGACTGTGGCAAGGCCATCTTGAACGGTTTTTGGTTCCTCTGAGGTTGCTGGGCATTCTGACCCTTCCGCTAGGGTGGCCTAAACCTTGCACTAGGGGCAGGCGAATGATACGCGGAACGATTTGCAGTCGAGGCCCTAGGCTGGGATGGACCTGACTCAAAAGCTCTCTTACGAGTCTTGGACGCAGCATACACATTGTTGTTCTTCTCTTACTTCAAGCAATCACTAACAAAGTCGTTGAAACCAGTCCTTATGTTGGTACCCACGTGTTTCATCATCTTGGGATTCAGACCTCTCTTGAAGCTGGCGATCTTTTTGGCATCAGTATTAACCATGTCAGAAGCATAGCGGCTCAGATTGTTGAATGCATGCAGATATTGGGTCACAGTCTTCGTGCCTTGATTCAGTGCCAGGAATTCTTCGAGCTTCATTTCTGTCAGACCAGGTGGAATGTACACTCCACGAAACGCTTCAGTGAACTCCCTCCAAGTGATGTGGGCATGGGGAGGAAAAGTGGTGCGGTGGTGCTTCCACCACATCCCTGCCGAACCTTGAAGCTGATGAGCTGCATACTCGGTCTTCAACACTTCGGTCATCCTCAAAACACAAAACTTGTCTTCCATTGTGTTAATCCACTCTTCTGCATCCAAGGGTTCAGCGGCTTCCTTGAAGATTGGTGGACGGGTGTCCATAAAATCCTTGAAGCTGCTATACTGGTTTACTTCATGCCCACCCAAGTTTACTCCACGACGGGTGTTATCTGCAATACTGCGCAATGCAACTTCCATATTCTGCTGCATGTTCTCCATGTTGCGTTGACTTTCAAGGAATTATGCGAAGAACTGTTCCGCGGTGTACGGTGGAGGAGGAGGTGGTGGTGGATCATGGTTTTCATTTCCAGTGGCACTACCACCAGCCTCAGTGGCATCATACACGGTACGACGAGTGTTCGGCATCTGCATATTTCAGCAACAGTAATTATTAGGTGATGTCGTAGAAATTGCGAGCGAATGAAAAATTATGCCGTACTGAATTCACTGGAGAGAATAAATTCATACAATAAAACAGGGGCACAATCATTCATTTCAATTAACACAACATCACTAATTAGATTACTAAGGCGCACACAACGCGTCCATTACAACCAAATTGCCAGCATACATACACTGGACTTTTGACGTTCGGATACCGCCACAAACACATCCAAGTTTTCCAACACTACATCAAAGCCTTAGTCTTTCTACTCATTATGACATGCCCAACGTGCCAACTAAGCAAAAGATCATGCAAACCGAACCCTAATAGCTAGCGCAACAACTACTAGCCTACTCATCGTGGTCGCTGTCTAAGTCAGAGATGTTGGCGTGGTCGCCATCCACAGCATTGTCTTCATCCTCAGCGGGTGTCGCGGGCTTTTCGGGATCTTCATCCGCATCCAGATCCATCTCTGCCGCACCAGGAGAAACATAGGGGTAGAGCTAGTTGTTCAGTCGATGAACCTCCTCATGCAGGTTGTCATTGTACTCTGCATTGGCTAGCTGCTGCTCTAGGTCAAACTGTCGAGCCCTTAGAACATTCTCTGCAGACCATGCTTCATTCCTCTGATGGAGCACATGGGTCAACATGCGCTCAGCGTTTTGGTTAGCGGTGGTCAGACGCCCAACCTGCTCTCTCAGTGCACGTATGTCTCCCTCAAAGACCCTAGTCCTCTGGGTAGCCTGATCCCTCTGACGAGTCAACTGAGCCATCTCTACAGTGAGCCTCTCAATCTCGGCGTCGTGATCCCTCTGAAGCTGACGTCGGTCATCACGAGCCTGACCAAGAGCACTAGACACACGTCGCATACTACCTTCCACTCCATCGAAGGCCTTCATCCCTGCGAACATGGCACTCATGGCGGGGTTATCACTGTTCTGGGCTTCTGCTGCACTAATCTCCCGGGACCTTCCTCTTCCCTGCTGCCATGAGTCAGTGGAGGGGTTGCCCCTCGGAAAGACCCCAACGATCGCTGCTACCAACTCTTGGGGAAAGCGATCCATGATATCCCTCAGTATTCTAAAGGTTACTCTTTCAGCGGCTTCTTCAGCGGTCCTGCCAGTTGACTCATAACGCCAACCAGTCCACTCAGAACCATCAACTTTGGGATGAACAACTGCTTCCACAGTGACCAAAAGACCTTCCCCCAACTGCTCATTTGCCCAGAAGTAGCGGGGCTCTATTCCATCCGGATAGCCTACGTAGCTGAGCACCCTCCATAAGAGCGTAGGCATCCCAAACTCTCCAAGGAACGTGTGATGCTAATGAGTGCGTGGAGCAAGCTGATGACGGGGAACTCTGCCTGTGGACTTGCGAGCTATCTGCTTGGTGCGTGCCATCTATAGCAAAATTTTATTACCGCAGTGAGAACAGATTTTTAAGTTGTCATTTTATCAAAATGAGATAATCAACTTATAAGGGGAGGAACAATGCCATGAATGAAATGCACAACATGATGCATGCATGTTCCGTACGTCCTTACAAACTTAGAAACAACAATTTCTAGCGGTATAGATGGTGGCATACAACGAGCTCTCGTAAACGTAGCTACTGCGTACTACTCGATAACGCTGTTATGAACCTGCAGAAAGTCACTTCAGCCCAAACCTCACAGTATGAAAATATGCAAGAAAGCAGTAAAGTAAGCTACTCGCTTCACACGTATCCCCAGATACGAGTATAACGGTAGCAACTACCCGACTCATCGCCCTATTGACGGCATTGTCACCACATGATGGAAAACCCCAATACAAAGGATACCTTCATATAACATGTGTAAAACATGTAAATAATTCGGCATCACATAAGCACTTCCCTAGATCGGCAGTGTGTCCGACCATGCTCTCACAACTCTCACTTAACAAGGCGTAGAGGTCATTGATCCATACATTACCACTCAAGTGAATGGCACTCATACAATAGCACGCCGTATGAGCGACGAATTAAAATTTGATGCAAAACCCCCAGTCAGTACTTAAATAAGCCACCTAGAATCCTTACTGGGCATAAAGGATATGACCACTGGCACACTCTTAAGTTTTAAAACTCGTTTTTAAACACAGTTTTGTTTTAAATACCCATGTGAACGGTAACATACTAAACCATGCTCCGATGCCAGCTGTAACGGATCAACATGATTATACGAGATTAAGTAAAAAAATCTTCCACCGAGGCAGATAATTTACCAAACTTAAGCCCGTACAACCTGAGATTTCGTGAAATCATGAGGGATTTCAAACCAACCAACATACAACCAAGATCGTAATGATTTAGCAGCCACAGTCACATGCTATAGAAAGTTTGCAACAAGAGTTGAATACATCGGAGTTCAGAATAAAGAGTTATTACAACACAAGTTCACCAAAACATAGCGGAAGCAAGTAGTTTCAAACCACACACACTTAGTTCAGTTACAGTGCCAGCAGGTAGTCATAGCCCACAAAAGCATGAGATAAGACGAATGGAGTGACCATTGCCCTTGGTCCTAGTTGTTGCCCATCGCTGGATACAGACAGTTGACGCAATAACCATAGTACATCTGACCATTTGCAACAACAATGGGAACAACACCCTGAGTACGAGAAGGTATTCAGCTAGACTTACCCGTCAAAACTAGAAATAAAAGACACCAAGGAGTATGCAAGGTCTTTATAAAGTGGGCTGGCTTGACTAATTTGCGAAAAGCATAAGTTATCAGTTATGAACCATTTAGCTATAAGCATCCAGTTAATTATACCTGATTAGTCTAAGTGAGCACCTATGCTAGAGCAATCACTTGATTATTCATTAACATCAAAGGTTACCATCTCAGGTTTAGCCTTTCCAACATCACCCACATAACCATCATTGTTCCATCATAATTACTACGATGCTGTAGCTCGAGTCAAGTGCTCACTATCTAGGAGCGATGGCGATTCAAATCGATTCCTAACCAGCTGGTGATTTATTCCTCACACAAACCACGCTTCCCCCGTCAGGGTCGCTTAAATCACCAATGACACTTTCTAAGTAGCCGTGGGATAACAGTCATGGATCGCACTACCTAGGGACCGCCCGACTGCCAGGACGCACCTTGGGCTCACTCTTCGCGTCCCCGTCATACCCCCTTCAGCACCAGTCTGCCAATCCGAGTTTATCCCGGCTCGAATAGTATCACTAGCTTCGCGGTCGAAAGGTACTTTATTCGGCCAGCTAAATGTGAGGCATGCGTTCAACATGATAAGAGGGACGAGCAACAATCGGTCCTTAATCGACACAGACGGAATCACTATAGTCCAAAACCCTATAAGACTCCGCCCGGTCTCCCTTTATTCATCAACACTTTGTTACTTTCCATGATAACAATTATAGCTAACCATAACCAGGTATTCACCTATATCTCGCAGGTGACCGGAAATCACCCGACTTCTACCAGTCTAAGCAAGGCTAAGCAATTATTCGATCCTGACCTAACAGGGTAAAGAGATATCTAGGTGGACAAGGATAATGATAAATGCAACAACGATTTCAATCAACTCCTATAACTTAATGCAACAATATATAAAACTCATATATAAATAATTGCTTTTATAAAGTAGGAGACTTAGAATGCTCCGTGGCTTGCCTCTTTCGAACGAGCTAGGCTGGTGATTTACGCACTCGGACAACTCCTCTCCTGGTTCCTCTTCCTCGAGCACCTCCTGTGCCTGGGGCTCTTGCTGATCGGTCCAAGCCTGCTCTTCCGGCACTGCTACTTGCGACTCCTCCTGCGATCCTGTATGATGCAATTGCATAAGAAACCATGTAGACGGTGTATCGAATGCGGTGGAATGCTATGATGACATGATATGTAGATAACCACATTGAACTAATAGGATGGATTACAGACAACATCTTCTACAAGGTAGTCTACATCATCCAAGAACATGTGCCACAAAACAAGTCATCTACTCTTATACTAGGTAGCATAAAATTCTCACACAAGTGGTGCTACACTTTGCCAAACCCTAATACCTTAACCTACCAAGTAACACCAGCAAGGTAGTTTGGTGCTTCAAAGATACACCAAACACTTCTTATTTCTTTTAATTACTCAAAAAGAATAAACTTTTATTTCCTATTTAAACTAGGGTTACACATCAACATCTAGTTCTGGTGCAGGTAAAAATCTACAAAAATTACAGTAGCACACTCCTACTCCAAATAGTATACTACAAAAATTTCATAAAATTTGAATAAGTAAAACTATCTGTACAAAATAAACAAGCTATAGCATAATAATGAGCATGAAAATACTTTGTACTAGAAAAAGTGTCAAACAATAGATTTCATATTTTTCCTATGTTACCCACAGTAAACAAGCACATCACAAAAATTATCACATGCATGAGTTATACAAATTTTGCTCTCTACCAAAAATAACAAAAATTATCAATTAAAGGCATTTGAACTACACTTCAATAATTTTTCACAGAACATGCCTCATAAACATTTTTCCTAGAAAGTACATCACCAAAGAAGATTAATGAAATAGGAACCATATTTTTCTGACCTTCCTTTAATTTACTACACATTTTCTAAGATATCAGCAATTATAAAGATTAAATAAATCTACATAGAAAAGTATCACAAAACTAACATGCAACATTTTTAAACTGTAGATCTACTCAAGAGAAACACTATAAAATTTGTTTCACAATTTTTGGAGCTATAAAACTCGAGTTATAATTTTTGAAAGCTTTAAATAACATCTAAAAATCCATTTTTCTTGAAATCCGAAAATCAACCGGCTCTAAACGCTACGCACACCCCAGATCTGCACACCGTGAACACACACGAGACAGACAGGCGGGACCACGCGGTCAAACGGGCCCACCCGTCAGCCGAACCAGCCAGGGGCGGCGCTGACCGTCAAGCTCTCGCCAACGGCGAGGTCTCCGGACAGGCCGTGACTGCCAACGTGATCTCCGTCTTCGCGCGAACCTAGCGAGCCAACTAGCGCGGTCAAAGGAGCTCAGGAGCGGGCTCACCGGCGGCCATGGCGGCGCGGTGGCTCGGCTCACCGCTGGCCAGCCAACTCTGACCGGGATGGGGTGTGTGGGGTGGTCTACGAGCTTCACCGCGTGAGTGCGGTGCTCGTGCACGTGAGAAGAGAGCGAGAAGGGGGACGGAGGGGTGAAGTTCACGGGGCAGTGCGCTGCCGGTGAACTCGACCAACTCTGGCGAGCCATTCCCGCCGACGGGGGCCTTACCACAGCGCGATAGGGCGAGCACAGGATCCGTGGAGTCGTGGCGGAGCCCTATGCAAGATGTAGCAGTTGGCGGCGAGCTCTAGCGGCGGGAAACTCCAACTCTAGCGAGGCGCACGACAGCAGAGGCGGAGCTTGCTGCTGCTGCTGTGCGGCTGCTGGTGAAGCGAAGTGAGGGCAGCAGCTGAGGCGGGCGAGCTCGCGGAGGGAGTAAGCGGGCGCGGAGGGACACGGGGTCCACCAGAGGGCGCATGGCGCGCGACGTCGGTGGCATACGGCCACTGATATGACCACAACAACCAACAACATGTTACAACCTCCAAGTCAAGTTATACCATCACCAGTCCAAGTCTTTGATGGACCAATTACACGTAGTCGAGCCAAGAAGCTACAACAAGAGGTGCACGCGCTACTTTCTGAAAATCATTTTAATGTTAATGAGAATTATATACTGCCTAAGTCGTGCACATTGCTATTGCTTAGGTGCACCACGGAGGATGACAAGAAGACACCAAGGGTGAACCAAAGAGGAGGATCACGTTCGAGCCAGTCCCGTGTGACAGAACCATCAGAAAGAATCAGTCACAATGTTTTGCTCGCAAAAGCTATGAAGGCCCATGAGGACTTGTTGGAAAGCTTATCAAGTCTAGTTTCAAGCCCAAGTTCTCTCACTTGATTTGGATTCTCCAATGTTGAGATTCGACTGATTTAGTACAGGCTGGTCAGCTAGTCAGCAGTCAGCCTGATGTCCAAGTTCCCATGCAAAACTATACCAATCTACAATATTTCGTGGTACATGCTGCACATGGTGTGAAAGGTTATCAAGTTAACTTTCCAACCCAACAAACCGCATGTCATTTGGAGTTTCCAAGATAGAGTTATTGCCAAAACACTGAAGACTGCGCTGAAGACCAGCAGCCACGCGAAAACTCTCGAGGAAGGCATCTCGAGGAGGCCCGTTCACATAGTGCGTCTTATATTTTTCTTTTCGAGTTTCCACCTATCTAGCAGGGCTGTTGCTAGTATAAATACCTCCTAGACTCATTGTAATCTCAGACTTTTGATAATAGAATACAAACCCCCCTTTTGTTCAGCTGTGTGCTAACAAATATTGAGAGAGATCTCTACCCCTTTGCTCTTGTGATTTCCTTTGCGAGATTTACAGAAGCGGCGGCTTCATCCGCTCCCAATTGGTGCTCCTACTCCCTTCGAGTTTTCCTCGATTGATTGTAGGCTGTGTTGGTTGGTTCTTTGAGAGTGTGGTTGGGCGAATCCTCGATTCAGGTTGCCGATTAAAGACGGTGGTTGGCTTCGAGTTTTATTTGCCAGGTTGCACTAGTTATCGCTGCCTGCAGCAAGTTATCCGGCTGTTCTTCAGCTAGTTATCGGTGATCATCCTACGTCGTGAAGATCGGGACCCCCTGAGCGTATCATCTGGTATCAAAGCTTTCGTTACCACGGTAGGATTTTTCCCTTAGCTACTTATATATTTTGTTTCGTCCTATCCACCAAAAAGCCTGAAAAATACATTGCTTTAGCCTTTTGTTTCAATCTGTTATTTTAGTGAGTTTTGTTAAGTTTCAGTTCATTAGAGTCTTTGTTTTAGTTGCTGATCATTATCCTTTGCGTGTCCTTTGAGCCTCTTTATATATCTGAAAATCCCTACAAAAAAATCTGAAAAAAACGCATATCATGTCCTTCGCGTAAACTTTGATCCTATTATAGCTACCGGTTGTGTTTTGTTCTTATCTTAATTGTGCAAGTGTCTTAATCTGGTCTTTGTGTTTAGTTATAAAAAAAAGTGTGTCAAAAAAAAAGAGAAGAAAGAAAAGTAAAAAAAAATAATAGAGAAAAACTGAGAAAGAAAGGTTGAAAGATCAGTAGGTTTATGTGCACAAGTGCTGAAAGTTTTCATATCAAGTAGTGCAACCAGTGTGCTATCCTTGTTTAGGTGCAAAATTTTGGTTGGGTTTGATTGCAACACTTGCATCCCAATCATACTCCTTGTTTGCATCAAATCTGAAATTTCCTTGCGTGTGTGTGTGATCGATTTACATCTCATTCATATTCTGTGATCAGCACTAGGCAGAGAACTTCTAGTTTGGATTGTTACTTAATATTACAATAACTAGAATTTAGATTGCATTCCTTGTTTTATTCTCCACCAAGCTCCACATAAAAACCACCATAATCTATACTCTCTAGTCTTGTATTCGCCACGCCATCACTTTCAGTTACCACCACACATTTGTTTCTCTGTAATCCGCGGCAGGGAATTCATAAGAGCTTTGGTTGGTAAGAGAGGTGAGGTTGTGAGAGTTCTACATATTTTCCTATACCACATATAAGCTTGCTATTTTTGCATATGCAATAACCATGACAGGCCGAAGATATACCAATCTTCCATTCTATGGAAGTAATGATCCGGAGGAATTTCTCGTTTGGGCAGAAGAAATGGAGATTGAACTTGAGGTTCAAGATTTTTCAGAAGCCAAGGAGATATCACGAGTTGTGCTTGAATTTGAAGATTATGCTCATGATTGGTGGAAACAATATCCACATAAGCATCTCATCAAGAATTGGGAAGATTTGAAGAAGGCCATGAGAAAAGAATTTGTTCTAAGGGAATATCGGCTGATTTTGCTTCGTCGTTTGCAGCGTGTGAAGCAAGGTAGTAAATCTGTCCAAGCATATTATGATACGCTGAATTCTTCCTTGCATCGTGCAAATGTTGTTGATGACATGAATGCAATGGAATATTTCGAGAGAGGTCTTAATGATAACATTGCTACTGCACTTGAGGGCAAATATTTTAGAAGTATGCAAGATCTTCTAAGTTGTGCAATTAGAGAGGAAAAAAAAGTTATAAAGGTGCAGCAAGGCAAGGTCACCCAGAACATTAGTTTGTGCCAAGATAAAAGTGTTAAGTTGCAGCCCAATATGTCCTCCATTGTTGGAAAGAAGCAATCATCAAGTCCATGCAAGAAGAGAGGACATGTTGTCCCAAAAGTTTCTTTAGTTGATTCTAGTACCAAGAGAAGTGAACATCAACAATTCAACTCCAAGAAGAACTTTGTTGTGCAGCAAGAAGAAGGCTCTATGTCCCAAATTGATATAAAAAATGGTGAGGTGTGTGACATTACAATGGATCATAGTGTTACACCATCTCTTGATGTTGTTGCTATTCCAAAGTGCCATTTACAATCTGAGGATGATGAGAATCAAGTTGCAAATGTTCCCATCAATGTTTGTCTCAGTTTTGAGCAAGATCAAGAAGAAAATTCTGCTGCACATGGCACACAAAGTGAGGTAGCAGAAGCCACTATGCAAGTTGTAGAAGATCATCAGTTGAGTTGTAAAACTAGAGAAGATACTTCTCTGATCGAGGCTGATCCTTTGTGTGTTGAGTTGAGGGAACATGCTACAGTTCCACGCCATGGAAATCTAAAAAATTTTCATCAAGAAGCACTGCCACCATGTTTGAACACAAGTGCTGCAGATCTTAAAAGTTCTGAGTCTTATTCTAGTGCTAAAAGTGGAGAAGTTATATGCTCCAAATCTGTCCAGAAAATTTCTATGTCATCTGATGAAAAATCAGTACCCAATTATGACCAAGAGGTTGACAACACTCTGATTTTTGAAGGTGAATCTAATCTAAATTTGAAGGCCAATCAATGTTTCAGTTTGAGAGCTGAATGTGCGCACAAAGATGATGCCATTGTGCCATATATTGCAAGTAATAAATCTATCCAAGGTGAAGTTCATCATGATCTAATGGATCTGAAGTTTCGAACCAACATGGTTCCAAGCACAAATGTGGTGTCAAGATGTGTTGTACCATCAGCTGCATTATGTGATGAATTATTGGACAGTGGTGCTGAAATTTTGTGCTCCCCCATGTCACAGAGTGTTGAGATTATTGAAGGAAAGATTAGCGCACATGATTCCACTTATACTAATGCTAGTCCGGCATCTTTGGAAGAGGTCAAAGATGATTATTTGGTTGCATCTATTGCTGTTCCAATGCCACAGAAAGTTCAGATTGAAGGCAATATTAGTGGGGATGAATCCACATCAGCAATTGAGAGATCATCATTGTTTGAAGAGGATAGACCTGATGGTGTTGCTGTCACCATTACTACCCCAATGGCAATCGATTACATCATGAATGATGGAAGATATTCATATGTTGCTCTAGAAGACATTGAAAATATTATGCATCAAATCCCTTGTGAGAATGAGTGCCACATAGCCAAATTGAGTGAGAGTGAAAACAAAAGTGAGTTGTGTGATTCCACCAAATGTGAGATTGAGAGTATCCACAATATGAGTGTGAGAGATACACCACACAAAAAGAGAGAGCTTTATTGCAAGGCATGCACGGATGATTTTAACACTAACCCACTAATGTCTACTCTTAGTGTTGTTTCTCCCAACATGCAGGTCTATAAAGAAGATTCAGAGGAGATGGCTGCTCAAAAGACCTCCAAACTTGGCCAGAGAAATGCGAGGGTTGCCACTATTGAGAACCAACTCTATGCTATGCAAAACCTGAACCATGACAAGGAAAAAGGTAAAAGTTCAGAGATACAATGCATCATTCATGTACCATCACAAAATCTGAAAGGTAATGCAAACAATTTAGAACTGAATCTGCAACATATATTGACCAGTAATTGTGATGACAAATTTGCTTCAACTGAAATTGAGTATACACAAAATCTTTGTGCTGATTTGATTGATCCACATGTTGATACAAGTGCTGAAATTTTGAAAGTTGACAAACATTGTTCAATCATGCATGACCATTGCTATACTTTGACTGAAATATATGATAATTTACATGTCGATAATGTGGGCCATGTGAAATTGATTAGTCATGCTGAATTCTTTAGAAGAATATCTCTTGCTGAATGTATGTTCTATGTCAAGCTTGATGAATTTGTTGATATTAATAAAATGGTTGAAAGTGTTCTTGATATATCATCTATGAAATCTTTGAATAATGCCTATTGCTGCAAGTTTACATTTAACATCATCGGACACTACATTATAAATAAATTTTATGTTTGTGCTCTTTGCATAACATGTCACAACATTACTGAATTGAAGTTGAATAAAATGAGTTGTACATCTTGTGAACCATACTTTTCTTTATTTGAGATAAAAAGGTTGTTTAGAGCTTGCTATTCAGAACAATCAGTGTTATTTTCTTGTTCATATTCTCCACTGAAACAAAGAAATCTTGTGCAAATGTGTTTGGTTCATTCACCCAAAGTCTTTCCATATACATGTGGAACCATTGAGTATGAAAGGTACATTACTAAACCTTTGCATGAGTTGAGCATCAAGAATTATTGGAATATCAAACATGCTTCGTTCACATCTATTGAAATGTTTGATTTTGCAAAGATAAAACTTGATAACCTGAATCAAATGAGTGGTTTAAAAGAAATTTTTGTGCTTCCATTTTCAAAGTTAATTTCAGGTTCACAAAATCTGAGAAACTATTCATCTCATCGAAAAGGAAATAATGTGCATATGAATTATAAAGAAGATAATGAACAAACTTCAACAAGTAATCATAGCAATTGGCATATGCATCCACTCTCTATTTTCTTTAGACTGTTTTCAGGAGAGCAAAAGCAGAGGACAAGTTTTTTTGAAGAGAGGAAGGATGATAGGATCATACCAAGGACATTAACATTCACTCTTAATTCTAAGGATCCATTCAAGGTGAAAGCTAAACTTGATTCTAAATCCTTTTGGTTTCCACCTATAAGACTACTACTTGGTTTATATGATTACAGATTCAAACACATTGCTGTGATGGAAGAAGGAGATTGCAACAGAAACATAGCATCTACCCCTGTTGGTCTAGCACAATTTTTGGACTTCGACGGATTAGAGTCGAGGACGACTCTTTTTCAAGGGGGGGAGGATGATATGACCACGACAACCAACAACATGTTACAACCTCCAAGTCAAGTTATACCATCACCAGTCCAAGTCTTTGATGGACCAATTACACGTAGTCGAGCCAAGAAGCTACAACAAGAGGTGCACGCGCTACTTTCTGAAAATCATTTTAATGTTAATGAGAATTATATACTGCCTAAGTCATGCACATTGCTATTGCTTAGGTGCACCACGGAGGATGACAAGAAGACACCAAGGGTGAACCAAAGAGGAGGATCACGTTCGAGCCAGTCCCGTGTGACAGAACCATCAGAAAGAATCAGTCACAATGTTTTGCTCGCAAAAGCTATGAAGGCCCATGAGGACTTGTTGGAAAGCTTATCAAGTCTAGTTTCAAGCCCATGTTCTCTCACTTGATTTGGATTCTCCAATGTTGAGATTCGACTGATTTAGTACAGACTGGTCAGCTAGTCAGCAGTCAGCCTGATGTCCAAGTTCCCATGCAAAACTATACCAATCTACAATATTTCGTGGTACATGCTGCACATGGTGTGAAAGGTTATCAAGTTAACTTTCCAACCCAACAAACCGCATGTCATTTGGAGTTTCCAAGATAGAGTTATTGCCAAAACACTGAAGACTGCGCTGAAGACCAGTAGCCACGCGAAAACTCTCGAGGAAGGCATCTCGAGGAGGCCCGTTCACATAGTGCGTCTTATATTTTTCTTTTCGAGTTTTCACCTATCTAGCAGGGCTGTTGCTAGTATAAATACCTCCTAGACTCATTGTAATCTCAGACTTTTGATAATAGAATACAAACCCCCTTTTGTTCAGCTGTGTGCTAACAAATATTGAGAGAGATCTCTACCCCTTTGCTCTTGTGATTTCCTTTGCGAGATTTACAGAAGCGGCGGCTTCATCCGCTCCCAATTGGTGCTCCTACTCCCTTCGAGTTTTCCTCGATTGATTGTAGGCTGTGTTGGTTGGTTCTTTGAGAGTGTGGTTGGGCGAATCCTCGATTTAGGTTGCCGATTAAAGACGGTGGTTGGCTTCGAGTTTTATTTGCCAGGTTGCACTAGTTATCGCTGCCTGCAGCAAGTTATCCGGCTGTTCTTCAGCTAGTTATCGGTGATCATCCTACGTCGTGAAGATCGGGACCCCCTGAGCGTATCAGCCACGCGGCGGCCGACTTCTGCCGTGGTCGCCACGGCGCGAGCGCGCGCGCGCAGGCGAGAGGAGGTAGGCGCGGGCGCAGGAGGCGGGCCAGGACGGCTTGCGCGAGCGGGCCGAAAACAGGGCGGCGGCCCGGTAAGCCCTGAAGACCTTTTTCTTTTATATTTTAAATTCCAAATTTTCTAAATCGATTCAAATTTGAATTTTTGAAGATGAAAAAGACATTTTAACTAGTTGTCCCCAAAATAAAAGTTGTTCAAAATTTAATTCTCTACAACTTTCATTTAGGGCACTTTTCAAAATTCTGAATAGATTTTGAATAAATGATTTAAAGCCAAAATTTTAAATAAAAACTCACTTTTCTAGAATATTTGAAAAAGCAAAATTTGAGGAGATTTTGAATACAAAAGTTGCTCCAAAAATCATGTTAATTAATTCTAGATTATCTAAATTTGTAGCTAAACAAGTTCTACAACTCTAGCAAGCAAATGCAACCACTTTGGTTCAAACCCATGTTTTACACATTTCAAATCAAGTGAATTTATATTGCATGTGATGATAAACATGTATGAGATGCTGATGCTGATGCTGTGGAATGTTAATGCATGCTTAACACCCAGGGGTGTTACACATAGTGGCAAGAGGCTTTGGCGGAACAACGGCGAGCGGTTTTGGTGGAACAATGGCGAGAGCCATTGATCTGTTGTTGGAGTTGCGCTTATTGGAGTTGTTGCTGCGTTGGCTAGCCATTGGAGGAGGAAGAAAGCTTCGCTGCTGGTTGGAGGCTTCACAGATGGAAAGTTATGAGTCTAGGGGCAGGCAGGGGCCTGGTTTTATAGCCCAGATCAGCTTGCAGAAGGGTTCAATCTAGATTGAATGGCTTCGGTATGAGGGACGAAAAATTCACAGATCACGGCTGCATAACTGTCAAGAGGATAAGATAAGAAGGGACTCGAGAGGCGACGCGGGGCGAACCATGCCCAGAGGGGGCCGATCGGCCTGGGGGTGGGGCCGGTCGGCCTATCCTCAGGAGATCCCACGACCAACTTTCTCGTGGCGCCTAATAACTCTTACCTAACCTCTAAAAACTATCCCTCGGTGTACAAAACGTATCGGAGGTGGCAGATATGTAATATTTAAGGAAAAACGAGGAATTGGATGACATCCAACTCCTTAGGACTTTTGTCAGATTCTAGAAAAAATTTAAGGCATTATCCATTTACCTTTAATAACGTACCTTCATCATTTTGAAGTGTTACTGCTCCATGTGATGAAGTTGCCACCACCGTGAAAGGTCCTTCCCACTTGCTTCGTAGCTTTTCATGTCCGAATAGCTTTACCCTAGAATTAATAAGTAGTACCTTGTCTCCTGGAGTGAAACTCTTCTTCTTGATTCTTTTGTCATGCCACCTTTTGGTTCTTTCTTCATAAATCTTCGCATTGTGGTATGCTCGTTCACGCCATTCATCGAGTTCTGAGAGTTGTATTTTTCTTATAACTCCTGCGGCTTCTAAATCCATGTTCGATCTCTTGATCGCCTAGTGGGCCTTGAATTCAAGCTCTACTGGTAAGTGACAAGTATTTCCATAGACGATTTGATAGGGGGGACATTCCTAATGGTGTCTTGTAGGTTGTGCGGTAGGCCCACAGTGCATCAGGAAGCTTATCTTTCCACATTGTTCCTATATCGTTCACTGTCTTCTGTAGAATATTCTTAATTTGCTTATTCGATGTTTCTGCCTGGCCACTTGTCTAGGGGTGATAAGGAGTAGCAATGTTGTGAAGGATCCCATGTTTTGACAGATACTTGCGAAAGTTCTTATCAGTGAAGTGGGTTCCTCCATCACTAATTACCATTCTGGGTACTCCAAATCTTAGAAATATGGTTTCTTCAAATATCTTCTTAGAGTTCTTGCCATTCGCAGCATGACATGGCAAGGCTTCTACCCATTTGGAGACGTAGTCGACCGCAACCAAGATATACTCGCAATTTCTTGACTTCAGAAACGGCCCCATGTAATCGATTCCCCAGACATCAAAGAGCTCAATCTGAAGATTGTTGGTGAGTGGCATGGCATCTCTGGTGTTGATATTACCGTGCCTCTGACATGATCCACACCTCCAGACAAAGTCCTTTGTATCTTGGTACATGGTTGGCCAGAAGAATTCACTTTCCTAGATTTTTTGCATGTGTTCGGAATGCTCCATAATGTCCTCTATATGGTGATGAGTGACAGCGTTCAATGATCTTGAGTCCTTCTTCCACTGCTACACACCTTCTGAGCAACTCATCTGAGCATACTCTGAAGAGGTACGACTCATCCCATAGGTGAATGCGACTTTCATAAATGAGCTTCTTTTTGTTCCCTCCTGGTGGTACATAACCTGCAACTATAAAATTGACAATGTCTGCATACCAGGGGTCAGATCTGTTAACTTGAAAGAGCATGCCATCCCTTAGTGAATCATTTATGGGTAATTCCTGTGGATCTTTAAATTGCATTCTAGACAAGTGATCAACAACATAATTTTTTACTCCCTTCTTATCTTTTATTTCTAAGTCAAATTCTTGGAGTAGTAAAATCCATCTAATCAAATGTGGTTTAGCATCTTTCTTAGTGAGCAAATATTTAAGTGCAGCATGATCAGTGTAAACAATCACCTTAGCTCCAACCAAGTAAGATCTAAACTTATCAATAGCAAAAACAACAGCCAGGAGTTCTTTTTCAGTAGTAGCATAATTAAGTTGAGGTCCTGTCAAAGTTTTGCTAGCATAAGCAATTGCATGATGCTTTTTATCTTTATATGGTCCTAGCACTGCTCCTACAGCATAATCACTTGCATCACACATAATTTCAAAAGGCAATGACCAATCCGGTGGTTGAATGATTGGTGCAGAAGTGAGTGCGAGTTTCAAAGTTTCAAAAGCTTTCAAGCATGCATCATCAAATTCAAAGGGTACATCCTTAGCCAGTAGATTTGTAAGTGGTCTTGCAATATAAGAAAAGTTTTTAATAAACCGACGATAAAATCCAGCATGGCCTAGAAAACTTCTAATCCCCTTAACATTAATAGGAGGTGGTAGTTGTTTAATTACTTAAATTTTAGCTTTATCTACCTCAATTCCATGTTTAGAAATTAAGTGTCCCAGCACTATTCCCTCTCTAACCATGAAATGACATTTTTCCCAATTAAGGACTAAGTGCTTTTCTTCATATCTTTGCAGAACCTTGTCTAAATTTTCAAGACAATCATCAAAAGTTTTTCCATAGACAAAAAAATCTCCATGAAAACTTCCATAATTTCTTCGATCATATCAGAAAATATAGACATCATACATCTTTAAAAAGAGGCATGTGCATTACATAATCCAAAAGACATTCTACGGTAAGCATAAGTTTCGTATGGACATATAAAAGTGGTTTTGCTTTGATCATCTAGGTGGATTGGAATATGATGATATCCAGAGTACCCATCAAGAAAACAAAAGAAAGAGTGATTTGCAAAACGTTCTAACATTTCATCAATAAAAGGCAACGGAAAGTGATCTTTCTTTGTTGCCTTATTAAGTTTCCTGTAATCTATACACATTCTCCAACCAGTGATGGTTCTTTGTGGAATTAACTCATTCTTCTCATTTTTAACTATAGTCATGCCTCCCTTCTTAGGCACAACTTGAACAGGGCTCACCCACTCACTGTGTGGCACAGGATAAATAATCCCGGCGTGCAAGAGTTTCAAAACCTCTTCCTTTACTACCTCTCTCATCGCATTGTTAAGTCTTCGTTGAGGTTCTCTAGAAGGTGTAGCATTAGGATCGGTAGGAATGCGATGGGTGCAAAGAGCAGGGCTGATTCCCTTAAGATCTTGGAGTGAATAGTCAAAAGCTGATCTATGCTTTTCTAAGACAGTGATCAGACGAAATGTCTCTTCTTTAGAAAGTTTATCATTTATGATCACGAGAGATTCCGGATCATTGTTTAAGAAAGCATATCTAAGGCCAGCAGGTAGGGGTTTTAACTCTATAGGAGGTTTAGGTGGTTCTTCGAGGAAGTCTAAAGGATCAGGAACAGAAGGATGATCTTCTTCCTCTATGAAGAATTCAGCATCTTCTTCAAGCTTAGGTTGTTCTAAAGTTTCAAGGGATGCTTCCTTAATTTCTTCCATAGGATCTATCTCAGGACATGGATCACTCTCAGTATTTAGGGAGTGAATGATTGGTATGGATCTTTGAAGATTTTTCCCAAGACAAATATTTAATTTCCCTATTTGACCTTTGAGAAGAAGTCTTTGGATTGGTTGACCTATCAGGAGGTCGAATTCAATGATGTCATAGACATAAAAGCTCATACGCACTAGAATTCCATCTACCACGATAGGTAGGACATATAAAACTCCCAAACTAGGAAGAATATATCCTGAGGGGCTTTTTAACAATTTTGTTATTGGGGTCAATGGCATGTAACTCAATAAATCTTGAGCAAAAGATGCAGACATGATGTTGACACCCACAATAGGATTATAAAGAGCTTCAAAAGGTTCCAGATTAATTTGGCATTGAATGAAAGTGGAAGGTGAATCTAGGTGAATCACTTCAGAAGAAAGCTCTGATTCTTCCAACCATTCATGGCTTAGTACAAAAGCTAGATTTTTCGTAGTCTTTGTAAGGAAAGCATGTTCAGTAAACTGTAAAAGTTCTTCGGGATAAGGTTTTAATTTTTTAGGCTTCCTTATAAGGTGATAATTCGAGGTATTTCCAAATTCGAAAAAATATTCATCCTCGAATTCAAACACATTCGCTAAAACTAGGGTCTCCCCTGTATCAGGAATTATAGCTGAAGATTGATATGGATTAGGAAAGGATTCAGGCTCAGCTATTTGTTTTTCTACAAGTTCTTGTGGTGGCTTAGCTTCATAGGTAGGAGTAATTTGTGAAAGGTTGAGCAGTAATTCCCTTGCTTTAGTAGTTGGGGTATGTAGAAAGGATCCATTTGAAGCTAAGTTAAGAAATGTAGTTGTTTCTCTATTCAGGCCCATATAAAAATGTTGAAGAAGAACAGGGTCTAGGATAGATAAAGATGGACCAGAGCGGACAAGAGTATCAAATCTTTCCCAGGCAGCAATTAGAGACTCATCACTTTCTTGTGTGAAGGACAATATCTCTAAGCGTAGGCAAATGATTTTAGAAACTGGAAAGAATTCTAAGCAAAAGCTAGAACATAAAGCTTTCCAACCCCATCCTTACTTGGTGCGGATCGATCGTACCAGGTTTTAGCTTTCCCTTCTAAAGAGAAAGGAAAAAGCTTCTATCTTAGGGTTTAATCGGACATGCCTACAATGTATAGGCATGCACAGGTCTGTTCGAACTCATTTAGGTGAATGTGAGGATTTTCATCTTCCTTGTCTGAAAAGGATTGGCTCTTAACCATTTCTACCAAACATGGTCGTAGCTCATAGCTCTCAGAAAGAATAGGCTTAGCTGATTTTGGGAGCTCTAAGTCTACTATGGTGGGGTAGATATACTGGTTGAGTGGAATGGAATCTATGGAGCTAGTGGATGGCTCTAAGAAATCCATGGGTAAAAAGATAAAAGTATAGTACAAGATTAAGCTTGACTCAAGATGAACTCCGCACCGGTCCCCGGCAACGACGCCAAAATGCTTGTTGGTATAAATTAATGCACACTCTACTTTATCCGCAAGCGCACAGATAATGTCTACCGATGTAGCCTACACCAGGATGACCCAATTTTAATATCGAACCCAAAGGAACGGAGTATGGTCTTCTTAAGTCTTAAGCTTTAATCCTTGAGTATCTATCAAGGACTGAGAATTTTGAAGGTAGAGGGGATCACTAAGGCTATCTAATTCTACTTCAAGTATGAAATGCTAATAGTGTTCTTGATGGGAAAATTGTCATAGGAGGTCATAAGCAGAGTATGAATTCTCCTACCAATAAATTATCCTGCTAGTCCTACAAACGGGATAGTGGGCTATAGAAGAATCAAAAAGGCTATAAGAGTCACCCTTGCGAACTACCACTGAAATCCAGTATATAGGGTACATTCATGAGCTATCAAGTCTAAGCACCGCGCTTACACCCGCTAACTCCTCTAATCCTAGCGCTACTAGAATTAAAGTACTCAAATGAGTCACAAACCTCAAGAATAATATGAACAATAAGAACAACTTGAAAATAGACGTTGATTACCAGAGAGATCTAGATGCAAGATCTTGAAGAACTTGAATCCACAGGTACAAGATGTTAAAGAAGATCTGGCAGGCCAGAGCTCCTTCTATCTCCTCCTCTTCTCTCTCTCTCTCTCTCTTCTAGTTCTAATTCAAGACTAGATTCTATTCCTAAACTATTAGGAGAACTAGTATTCTTCTTGATCGCTGGCTCTTCAATCCTTCTCCTATGATTTCTAATTCTGTTGGAGGTTCTGATCTAGAGAGATTGAATGAGGCCTAGGGGTCTGGAGGCCGTTTTATATAGCCCTGGGGGATCAACCGTGACCCTTGGATGAAACCGACATTCACATAGGGTTGAGATGCATCATAGGAGGCGGTAGAGATAGCTTGCAAAGGAAGGAGCCGTGGCGGCGTGGGGGGAGGCCGGCCGTGACGTGGAGATAAGTCCGATAGGCGTGGGTTCCTTCTCATGGAAGATGTCCTTTTCCTGCATTTTCCTGTTTAATCCCTAAAAAATCACAATTCACCAAAACTCATGGAAATTATCAGTAGAACCCCTATTCTAAGGTGGGAATCATATTTTTATCCTTTTTATATGTTTAGTTGATGATTTATAATGATAGTTAATTACCATCAACATTTGCCCAAACTAGAATAAACCCTTGTGTCCACATTGCACACCATCCGGGTCTAGACGCGCATATACAAATTTACTCATCTTAGTGTCTAGGGCGCAGTTCTAGACACCGACAAAACTGCTCTCGGGAGAAATCGGCGCATCACCAACATTTGCATCAGCAACACCAGCACAAGCGGCGCCCTAAACCCGACCACAGCAGCCGACATAGCAGGCACCCTCTCCTACATCACTACAGGGTCCTCTTCCTTCGGCAGCACCAACACCACCAAAGCCTTGGCTAACCATCAAGGCCGAGTTGCCAGCCTTGACGCATGATGGCTCCACAAATACACTAGTGTGGCTCAACAGTTGCGAACCCATTGGAGGCCAATATGCTACTCACGACATGGAAATTAGGTATACAATTTTTCGTTTAGTAGATAAAGTACAACTACTATACATGGACCTAATGACAGGGATCAACCCGGGAATGGACATGGAAAACGTTGGCCACTACATCAATGACTACTTCGGCCGACCAAATCAAGGCGATCCGCTAGACACGTGACAACAGATCAACATCCACATCACCTACAACAAGCAACCCATCCACTACTACAACCACAAGAACATTCTCAAATTCTCGCTCATCATCGACGCCAATGCCATCGACCACAACCTCCTCATGATGATCGTCACCTCACAGTCAGCCGTACGTGGCCAACACACCATGTGCCAGGCTGGCGCCATCCTTGGCATCGGAGACCACATGCTCGTCGACATAGGCGGAACCCACAATTTCATCAACATCAACTTCACGCGCATCATTGGCCTCACGGAGCAGCGTATCAACACCAACGTCCCTCATAGGCAAGCTCCATCCATCATCACCACATTACTCGCACTATCGTCCATCACGCAGGCCACACGTTAGTAGGCTACGCTACCTCGGTCACCATCACTGCTGCCCCTACCTTGCTGCAACATGAGCCAGGCGACACAACCTCATCACCCGAATGCCCCCGACGACGATAACCACATCTGCGACTTTGGCTCACCCATTGACTGGGCAATGATCAGTAACCTCACAACTCCTAGGAACACTAGCACCGTGCACAACTACATTGATGACATCACCATCGATGCCTCGAGAGCCATCCCTGACTCCGATGACACCAACAACTACATCAACAACTTTGCCACCATTCCAACATGGCTCGTGGCTCAGTGCAAGGACGCGCTAATCAGAGAAGGGGGAGTAGTGCCATACAACCAATGAGGGCCCAAAACCCAATTGGCCTAAGCCACACCAGCAGCAATGGTGCCCAAGAAGCTACTATAGCTGACAGCACAGTAGCGCCAGCCTGGTCTAAGGACCAAGGGCTTATCCTCATTGATAGTTGTCTCCATATACCTACCGCACCATCTATCTAGCTAACATACTGCAGGTGTTGCTACATGTTGAACCTAGGTGCATGGAACAACTAGTGCTCAGCTCACGCCCACCTTCGTCTACGACACATGGCAATGGTACAACGATGAGCATCCTCCTCGGGTGTAGCACGGTGTCTACCACCGTTGTGGTCTTCATCGACAACTTGGGCCACCAGCTCATCCACATCAATAACGCCTACGTCACGCCCGTCAGCAACAATCGTACCCATGGCCTCATCACCTAGCCCGGATAGATGCTTCACTTCACCATGGCAGCCGCCATACCTTGACCACTCTTCATGACGAGTCGCCAAGTAGCAGGTGCCGGCAATAACACGGGTTCGAGCAACTACTACTTCTACGTCTACATCGACAACTTCCTCTACTGCCTAGAGCTCGCACCAATTCACAGACGGGAGGACATCACTGTCGCTGACCCTATTGATAGCTAACTCCATGCTTGCATCGAGGCCATGCTACCAGGGTAGACCTTCTCTTCCAACGACGTCAACACCGGGCCAGACTGTATGTCGGCACGAGGACGCGCCGATCAAAGAAGGGGGAGTGATGTCACACGCCTAATGATAGGCCCAACACCTAGGCCCAAGACATGGGCTGAGAGACTGGATTGGGCCCAAAGCAGGCCTAATGTGAATAGTACCATGGGTACAGTAGCGCGTGGCTACTATAGCGCCACCGCCACCGTAGGTTAGATCAAGGTTAGTTTCGATTGCTAGCAGGCTATGAAACTCAAATAGACAACAAAACTTGTGAAACATGTTAAGCGTTAGTGGTTTGGCCACTTAAGCCTTAGTTGTCCAAAGCTTTTCTTCTAGGTAGAGTTTCAGTGGGATTTCTTTCTTAATGTTTTTGTATTTTTATATTTTCTGTGATGCAAAAGAAAATGCAATAGGATGAATGCATGCATATTTATTTTTATTTTTATGCCACCACGGTGAATATTCCTATGGTTTTTACACACCACAAAATTATCCACATGGGGCTTTAGGATTTATGATGCAGCAAATAATATATATATATATATAATGCAATGCTTATGCATAAAAGATAAATATGGATAACTACCGATTTTACCTCCCGACGAGGGTTCATTGTTTTAAGTCCTCTGAACCAGACTTCTCACCATGTTCATTTCTTAGGTGCATCATTTTGATCCCAAGAAGGAGACCTTGAAGACTGCACTTCTTGATATGGTGTCACCCATGTTCTTCGCTCATTCAGCAAGTTGAAGTGAAGCATTAATTGTGGAAGCTGGCAGCATCTTCCTTGTAGATGCAGGACCTTCACTTGTAGAATTTAGGAGTTGACCAACTCCGTGTTTTGCTCAAAGTGTGTCCTGCTCATAAAGATAAGGTAGAGATCAAGTGCATGGGCTCTATTGGTGGAAAAACACCAACAAAACCAAAAGTTTTGTTCATTCTTCTCTAACCTTAGTCATGGCGAACAAGATAAAGCTGATGTTATGGGTGATAAGATCAGAAGATGAGCATGAGTGTGAATATGCAATATTTTTAGCTCATTTGGTTAAGACAGTGAGATCAAGAGAGTGAAGCTAAGAACAAAGATTAAAGAACTAAACATGGCAAGTTGATCAGGTTGGATCAAGCGAAGTTGTAACTTAAACATGTTTGGTTCTTCATTTATGTGCATACCAGGATCGAGAAAAGCTTTTTGATTAGTGATTATGTACCTCAAGATGTTACCTTTGTCATTGAAGAGTGATGGTACTGAACCACCTTGTGGAAGCTTCTCTTGCCCAGCTAGTTTTGCTCATGAATGGCTTGTCTTCACCATCTTTTTGTTCTCCTGATCTTAACATTCTTGTCGGTCCTTGTGCTCCCCTCATTATCTTGAGAATTTCTCCATGATGGTCTTCGTCTTGAAGGGGCTTGGTGGAGATTTGTTCACCTTCTTCCATGGAGTGAGTGCTTTGATTATAGATCTTGTTTCGTGGCACTCATCTTCTTGTTCCATGGATCTCTTCATGATGTGTGAGTTGTGTTTCCCTAGTGCAAAGTTGTTGAAGTTCATGTATCTCTTTTCTCTCCATGTGAGTTCATCTCAGGACTTCCCAGTTTGACTTTTGAAAGTTTTTTTTCTCTACAGGGGTTAGTCTAACAAAATATACAATGTGTACATAGGTAGTTTTTAGTTCAATAACCAAACTAGACTCCATGTCTAGTTGGATTAAGGAAGGCTATTTGACCTAAGCACCATGCTTATGTTAAAAGCCAATGAAAGTATTTCGAGTATTTCCAAACCAATACTTATGATGGACAAAGGTAGTATGCAAGTATTATAGAGATTTACTCAAGTGGTGATGGAAGAGAACATGATTGATATTTTAGCAAATTGAGCATGCCTTCAAAGTAGGGACAACCAGGATAGCAACATGGTAGGGGATGTTCTTAAAAAGTTTTCCCCCAAGCTTGAATTTTGCAAAAATCAAGATTGGATGAATTTAATTCAATGTTGCATGATGATTGGTTGGACATACCTTATGTTTGTTATTCCTTTGATCTTTTTGCTCCAGACCTGGAAAGGTTAGTGACAAGAGTACCCGAAGGAATATTTTTACAATTATATCTCTATGCTCATTTCACAAGGGCAGCGTAGCAGAAAGGTGAATACTCATGTTAGGATCTGAAAAGTGCTTGTTTTAGGACACTAAGCTTGTCCTTGGGAAACCTTCAAAATGTGTTTTGGTGAAGTGGGTTCCCCTCCAACACCAACCTTAAGAGCACAACGAGATCTACAATATTTATGATAAACATATATATCTACAACCACCCTTTTGAAATTTTTATAAATAGAAAGAGTGAGGGGGTTGGAGATCTCGAATGTGGGGAGGTTAGAGAGACCAATTGAATTGGGAGATGTCTCATATGAACATGGATTTAATGAGGTGGTTATGGAATAGATTCCATGTTCATTGATGTCATCTTTGTCTCTAATCTGAATGTTTAGAATTTCACTTGGATTGGTGACTCTTGAATTGGCCTCGTCTAGGGCTTCCTCCAAAGATGGATAAGTATCGTCCTCAAAGTCAAAGGGAGTTAAAAACTCACCATTTGAGTTTGAGCCAAGATTAGATTCCATTAAGGCTTCTTCCTTGTCCATCCATTCTACACATTCCTACCAATGTCGTAGCATCTCTTTGTCATCCATGTGGTCATTATGACTCCTATGATTTGGTTGTCTTAATGGATTTCTAGGATCATCATGAGACTTAGGAGGGAGAGCATATGAGGGATCATCAGGGTCAAGGATGGATTGAAAAATGGGTTGAGGTAAGTCATCTAATGCAGGCATAGAAGGGGAGAAGATAGAATAATTTCTAAAATTGCTTGGCTCTCCTTCTATGGCATCGCTAGACATGCCATCCTTGCATTTATTCTAATGTGCTCTACAGGGGAAAGGTAGTTGAGAACACTTTTTTCTAGATGTCATTCTATTTTTATATTGATCTACCAGCATCTTACAAAACTAGAAGTCTAAGCTATCATCATTACGTTGGGGTATTGATGGCTTAGGATTGATAGTTGAACCTCAGGATTGAAGTGGTTGTGACTTAGCTATCACAACTTCCTCTTTTTGTTCAGGAGAGAACTCCTTTTTCTTGGGGGGCTTAAAATGAATTTTAGTCTAGCGTGTGGATTGACTAGTAATCTTTTCAAGCATGACCCTTGCTTCACTTGTAAGCAAATGAAGAAAAGCTCCTCCAGAGGATAAATCAAGAAATTCCCTAGAATCCTTGCTTCGGCAAGAGATTCTTCTTCTAGTTGTCTAAAAGTTAGAACCTCTTTCTGTAGGTCATTCACTTTGGAGATGGGAAAGAATTTTGATAGAAATTCATTGCATAGTGTCTTCCAATCTCCTTGCGCACGTTCTACATTGAGTTTATACCAATGTTTAGCTTTTCCCGTTAAAGAGAATGGAAATAGCTTCTATTGGATGGTCTCATCGGACATGCCCTTTATTCGAATGAGGTCATAGATCCGCTTAAACTCTCATAGGTGTGAATATGGGTTTTCCTCACTTTCCCCCAAGAAGGGTTCTTTCTGAACAAATTCTATGAAATCCGGGCTTATCTCAAAACCAGATGTTGTGATAGGCTCTGAATGTTCTGGTGGTCTAAGGTGTGTGCCCATAGGGTTAGCATATTGATAGATAGGAGTGTTATTATCCATGTTAACAAAAGATGAAAGGAAAAAGAATAGAAGGGATGAGGTGAAGGATAAAAAGAAAGAAGGTATGAGAAAAAAAATTTCTTTTTAGAAAATATAAAACAAAAGGGTAAAGATAAGAAGAGAGATTTTTTCTTTTATGTATATATATTTATTTTATTTGTTTTTGAAAAAGGTTAGGCTAGGTTCGTAGTCAATTCAGCAACCGGTTCCCCGGCAACGGCGCCGGAAAGCTTGTTGGTATTTATTAACGCGAACAGAAAAGATCCGCAAGCGCACGAATACCGTTGTAGCTTTCACCCGGAGGGTTTTAAATATCGTATCCATAGGGAAACTGTGAGTCAACTACGTGTTCTAACTTAACCAAAAAAGGTGAATGAGTTGGAAATATAAATAAGGTGGGAACAACTAAAGTGAAAACAAGACTAAAACATAGGAGAGGATTAATCTAGTATGGGGTCGATAGTAGGAGTATAGAGAGGATAACTCGATTAGGGTTTCTACTTCTAACTTGGGCAGTCCATGTAACAGAACCGACCAAATTATAAGAGCACAAGTACAAAAACAAGCACCGAAGCGCTTAAATTTTTGAACTTGAGCCCATATAATCCTGGTAGTCAATCGAAACCACGAAGGATTTCAAACCAACTTGCTTACAACCAAGATCGCATCATTCAACATACAACACCATACGTTACATTTCATGAATAGTTCTGAAATAAGTTTACACACACACGGAGTCGCAAATATTACAAACCATGTTTATAAAGTAGCGGAAGCAAACACACACCAGTTGTTTAACTACTGCCAGTCTTGTTGATCAACAACCCGCAAAAGCATCAGGAAAGTACATAAAAGATGATCACGCCCAAGTGATCTAGTCTTCGTCACCCGCAGGGTGGAGACAATTTTTGCAGAAGCCTTGGTAGAGCATATCATCTACAATAGGAGGGAATAAACCCTGAGTACTAGAATGTACTCAGCTAGACTTAACCGTCAAAAACCAGAAATAAGATGACACCAAGGATTATGCAAGGCTTACACAAGAGGCTAGCTGACATAACATTTTGCATAAAGGCATAAGTAATTGAAACTCTTATAACTTGTACTAGCAGTTCTTTTAGCATTTACCTGTCGTCTATCTTAGCACCTGTACTAAACATTCACTTGAGTATAATCAAACAACATTATTATTATTATATCCATAGCAGGTATATCATTGTGGCAACATTGTATCATTCCCTTAACCACCAGTTCATTTAATGAGATCTACGTTGCCGCTGCTCAAGTCAAGTGCTCACTAACCGGGAGCGACGGCGATTCGAATCGAATTCCTATCCAGCTGGAGGGGTATTTCTAACACTCACCGTGCAGACCCCTGCCAGGGTCGCACAGGCCACCGTTTCATATGATTCAGGAACCGCGGGTCCGAATGATGTCGCGACCCCAAGGGCGACACTCTGCCAGGTGATAGGGACTCTAACCCCCTCCCCTTGGTCTCACGCCAATGTCCCCAAGCACATCCTTTCTCTCCTCCAAGAAGCAACCTACCATTCGATTCCCGGCCTGAATCACATTACTCGGCTTCGCGGTCGGAACGGCTTATCCGGCCAACTAAGTGTTAGACTGCGTTCAACATGACTCAAGGACGTACAGCGAATCGGTCCTTAAACGACTCAGACGGGCATAGCTCCACACCCAAGACGTGAAGTGTCTTGCGGCTGTACTATCGAACTCCCGCTCGGTCTCCATTTCATTTTAAGGCATGGTTCCATCCACGATAGCCATAAAGCCACTCGTGATTCCTTCCTACATCTCGCGGATGACCGAAAATCACCCGACTTCTACCACACTAAGCAAGGCTAAGCATTGACACGTGCCTAAACCTAATATAGGGTTAAGTACGATATCTGGACAAGGACATGTATAATGCAACAATTGTTTTCATACAACTCCTACAACTTAATGCATTAAACAATTAAAAGTACTCAAGATAGATTTATAAATTGATGAGTTCAGCATGCACCAGGGCTTGCCTTTCAGAAAGGTCGAGGGCCGGTGGTCAGGACACTCGGGTAGATCTTCGGCAGGAGCTTCGTCGCCGGTTGGTTCCTCTGGCTGCTCCGGCAGGTCCTGGACTTCCTCCGGAATCACAGGCTCGAATTCGAGGAGAGTTACCCCTCCGGTACACCTATTGCATGAATGCACAATAAATATCATGGATGCATAAAGGTGCAACATGCTCGAAATGAAAAATCATTTCAGAAATAAAAACAATAATCTCATCAAATTACTTTATCAGTACGTGCAAATCTCTTCTCCGGTGGAGAAGTACTTACCTAATCTACCCAACCTAAGATATAGATGTTCTTCTTCGGTTAAGGCCCTAGCACCTAACAATACAAGAGTAATATTACTTAGGTTACCACAGTAAGACATTCTGGACAGCAGCTCAAGGATTCTAACATAACTGGAGATTCCCAACTCCAAAAGATATGATCTAATACAATCTGGAAAGCTTATGAAATGCACCACAAAATATTTTCAGACCACAACACTTAATTCCAAAGTTTACCTAGTAGAAATTCCAAAGTTCCAGAATCTGTCCTCTCTAAACAGAGAGCAGCAAATTCTGGACTGTCACTTTAAACAGCAGTAACTCCCAAACTACAAGGCCAATTGCTCCCAAATTTTGACACAAGCTAGTTTATCAAGTTTACTACAACTTTGGTATTTACAAGTTTTTCAGCAAACACCTTTATCAAAGGTCAAACCTAAAAAAAAACTACTAGCTGTCCAGAAAACCTAGAATTGCAAAGATTAAATATTTATTTATGTGGCAAACATCCCATAAGACCAAACTAATGTTACCACAAGTTCACATAGGTTACAAAGACACCAGAAAGTAAGGTTGGCCCACCTAAAATATTTATTTAAACTCATTTCTTAATTTACTTAAGTAATTAAGTGGAATTTTAAACATATATGTAAACTGCTCCTAAAATTCTACAAAAATTACAGGAGACTCTATGAACCAAAAAGAGACCACTGTAAAAATTTGGACTAAATTTATTTACAGAAACTCACTAAACAAAATTCACAATCCCAAAAGGCTGATTTTTGTATAATTAACAAATCATATTAAAAAGTGTCAAACAACAGATTTCTTATTTTTCTTAGACACTTTAAGGTACCAAGACATTCTCCAAAAATTTATAAGAACATTGCACATGTAGAAAAATTACAAAAATTTATTTAAGTATTTCCTAAAATAACAAGATAGCATTATAACTTGAAAAGTACTTAAGCACTACTGCCCAAATTTTTACCAGAGCTAGAGCAAGCATAAATTAGCCTACCCACCAAATTTCATAATTTTTGGAACAATGAAACTCAAGATATGATTTAAACAAGTTTGCATGCAATCTAAAACACATTTCAAAACTCTAATTAATTATTCCAGAAATTAAACATCACATAAGCATTTGATATTTTTCCTAGAAACTACACTTTATTTGGAGCCCAATAAAATTTGGATCACCATTTTTGGATCTACCAAACCCTAGATATGAAAATCACAAACATTATTCAAATCTGTAAAATAATATAGAAACTGAAACTTCAAATAAAACAAAAAAAAGAACCACTGGGCCGGCCGACCCGACAGCGTGGCCCAGCTCGAGTGGCGTGGCCCGCTTCCGCGCGCGGCCCGCGACGCACGCGCGCCTGCTCGGCCATCCCGCCCGCGCGCGCGCTCTGACGAGCGGGCCCCACTTGTCAGCGAGACGAAGGCGGGGGAGGAAAACGGTCGACGGCAAACTCGCCGCCGGCGGCAGCTCCGGCGAGACCAAGGGCACAGGCATGTTCGCCTCTTCCATGCGAACCTAGGGGTGCTACTAATTGGAGCAATGGCTGCGGCTATGGGGGATGGTGGCGGGCATGGCGGACCGGCGGGGCGGTGGTGGTGCTCCTCACCGGCGGTGACCTCGGAATCCTCTCCTAGACCCATGGTGAGCATCCCTGTACTACCCCGGTCCTAAAGCACCTACTAGCGCTCGCAGTGGAAGCACCGAAGACCCCAGCCACGGTGAGCCGCCGTGCGGGAGAATGCCGATGAGGTCTGGCGGTGGCGGAACTGACGATTCGTCCTTACCAAGGTGCGTCTGAGGGCAGGGACGGGACGAGTGGGTAGAGGGGCTCAAGGTGTAGCTGTTGGCCAGACTTGAGGCGCGGTGGTGCGGTGGAAAACACGCGCGAGCTCGTCGGAGCAAGAGCGGCAATGGCGGCTCGGTTCCTCCGCTCTGCCGACGAGAGAGGAAAGAAGGAGGAGGGAATGGATGGGTGAGGTCGGAACGACAGCAGAGGCGCCCTTCTATGTGCTCGGCAGCTGGCCAAGGCGCCAGGTCGCGCGCGGCGTGTGGAGGACACACAGCGGCGATGGCCTGCGACTGTCGGTGACTGAAGGTTCGTTTCAGAGCTCGATGGCGTCAACTGACAGCGCGATTTTGGGTTCAATTTACTCCTAATCCAGTGAGAACTAGGTATAGGTGATGTTGGCAATGTTGTAGAGCTATATGAGGACTACAACTTTGTCAATTGGCTCAAGGACTGATTCGGCCTGGATTTGAAACCACAGAGCTCCAAAGTGGTGCACTGTGAAACTGAAACATGTTTTCAGTCAGTGAAACCGACTGAAACCCTATTTTCAAGACACCACAACTCCTAAACCATTTAGAACTAGGTGATGGTCATGTTGACAATGTTGTAGAGCTACATAAGGACTACAAGTTTGCCAATATGAGTTGGGGCTGGTTTGCAAACTACAAGCTTCCAAAGTAGGCCACAGTAAAACTGGAGGGACACTTTTGAGACTTAGAAAAATTCTAAGTGTTGAGACAGCCCCTCTAGCTGACTTGTGGGCCATTTTTGAGCATGTTCTGGCCAGTTTCATGAGATGGTCATATTGAGACTTTTGTTCCCCATAAAATTCCCTACAACTTTGCTTAAGGGTGCTCCTCCATGCAAGGTCCCTATGCTAGACTTTTTAATTGGTCAAACTAGAGCTTCCTAGGGTTAAATGCTGGTCAACTACACCTTGGAGGGCATTTTGGTGATTTTGGTCAACATGAACCTTTCTCCATTAGTGACCCTAAGTATAACTAAAGTGTTGTGAGATATAATTGGCTACTCTACCCTTTAGTTACACCAACTCCCTAGGGTCACATGATGTGAGCCAAACAAAACTTTAAAAAAAACAAATCACATTTGTTGCAACCATATGAAATAACATAAAATGATGCATGCTTATGCTCATGTAATGCAATGAAATTATGGATCTAAACACCTGAGGTGTTATAGTCCATATCTTCTACTATTCAACTAGGGAATTACTATGGAAGACCATAAATAGAGTACGAATCTACCACATAATTATATATCCTGCTAGGCCTACAGACGAGAGGTGAACTACAGAGGACTCAACGAAGCTATCACCTTCACGATCTACCACCGATCCAGAATATAGGGTGCATCTATGAGTAACCCTAGTTTAAGCGCCACGCTTGCACTATGAATTATACTCTAACCTAGTCGACTAGATTAAAGCGCTCAAAAGAGACTCGCAAACCAGAAGAATAATATAAACATGAATCTTACTTGAATCAGAAGTTGATTGCCAGAGCCTGAGCCATCTCAGGAGCAAGCCCACGTAGAGCCTGATCCCGCTGAAGTACTCCTCCCTCGCTCTCTATCTCTCTACTATCTAGAAGTCTAGATCTATTCTAAATTGGGAGTTGAGAGGACATCCATTCGAGGGATACCTCTCTTCCCTAAACCCTAGCTTTTCTCTTGATGGTGATTATGATGATGGAGATGCCTGAGGAGGGTCTACCCCTACTTATATAGCCCAATGGGGTGAATCACAGCCCTTGGATCAAACCGACTTGAAACAATGGTTGAGATGTGTCATAGAGGTCGGTTGGAGGCCGTCAGACGAAGCGTGCTGACAGGTGGGCCCGGAGCAGGCTGGTCGGCCTTACATGTGGGGCCGGCCAGCCTAGCTTAATGCTAGGTGGGTCACTCTTTTGGTGGGCCGATAGATCTCTTCGTTAGCTTTCCATAGAGTCCTGGATCACTGAAAACGGAGTCCGGATGAGGGAGATATGCCCAAATTACTCCGTACTGCTCTAAAAGCCCATTTGCAATCTTCCGAAAGGTGTAACTTTGTCGTCTGGACTCCAATTTGGGTGAACCAAAACTCTATTTCATGTGTCTTGATGAACTATTCACAATGGTGTACTCCAATTCATCACTTGAGATACTTGTATTTGGTGATTCTGGTCCATTTCCAGTTTAACCCCTGTAAAACATAGATTCACCAAAACTCAGGGAACTCGTTAGATTCAAACCCTACAACTATGCTTTGTGGTTCATATCAAGTCATATCAAGCAATAGTTGATAGATAAAAATGAGCATTAGTGACCATCAATAGCCAGGAAAAGGTCAAGAACCCCTCACAATCACCACAAACGGAGCCGGAGACAATCACCAACCTCTGCTCGATGATCCTCACTGCTCCAAGCCGTCTAGGTGGCGGCAACTACCAAGAGTAAGAAGCGAATCCCACAGCGAAACACAATCACCAAGTGCCTCTAGATGCAAACACACAAGCAATGCACTTGGATTCTCTCTCAATCTCACAAAGGTGATGAATCATGATGAAGATGAGTGGGAGGACTTTGGCTAAGCTCACAAGGTTGCTATGTCAATGCAAATCGCCAAGAGAGTGAGCTAGAGCCGGCCATGGGGCTTAAATAGAAGCCCCCTTGAAATAGAGCCATTAGATATCACATGCTACTCAATGCGAGCGACAAGACACGCCAATCAGAGGTGACTAGATGCACGCACCAGCATCCGGTCACCCAATGAGCACCATGTGTCCCCCTTCTTTAAATCTGCACCATCTGATCTCAACGGTCATCTTGCCTACACTCACGCTTAAGTGACGACCGGATGCACGCCATGCAGGACCAGACGCGCTGGTGCACATGAGCGCCTGATCTGCCAAGGCATGACCGGACGCACCGCTGTTAGTGACAACGTGGAGTCCGGTCGACTCCAGAGAAGTCCCCGAGCTGTTTTTCATCGACCGAACGTGTCCGATCGCCCCTGACCGGACACAACTCCGAGTTCAGTCCACTCTAGCTCGTGAAGACACCGCGCACCACTAACCGGACATAGGCTTCCTAGTCTAGTCACCACCTAGGTAGCGTCCGGTCACCTCGGGAAGCCTCCTGCACTTCACCAACTTCTCCACCCTTGCACAAATGTGTTAACCACCAAGTGTAACACCTTGTGCACCTGTGTTAGCATATTTTCACAAACATTCTCAAGGGTGTTAGCACTGCACTAGATCCTAAATGCATATGCAATGAGTTAGAGCATCTAGTGGCACTTTGACAACCGTATTTTGATATGAGTTTCACCCCTCTTAATAGTATGGCTATCAATCCTAAATGTGATCACACTCACTAAGTATCTCGATCACCAAACTAAAAAGCTCTTAACCACTTATACCTTTGCCTTGAGCTTTTTGCTTTTCCCTTTGTTCTTTTCCAAGCCGAGCACTTGATCATCATGGCCATCACCACCATGATCTTCATCCATTTGCCCCACCACTTGGAATATCTACCAATTGATCTCATATACACTTAGAGCACATAGATTAGTAGCTAGGGTTTCATCAATTCACCAAAACCAAACTAGAGCTTTCACTCCTATAGATGGCCACAAAGAAGCAACAGAAATTCAAAAGATCCAAAAGCACTCAAACATGGTCCTATGACGTAGAGCTCATTTTTTGGAGAATTTAGTGAAAGCTCTAGTTTGGTTTTGGTAAATTAATAAAACCCTTAGTGCTAACCTAGTTTATCAAAGTGATCATGAGATAGGTAGCACTATTCCAAGTATTAGAGCAATGGTGAAGATCATGATGATGGTGTGGTGACCATGGTGATCAAGTGCTCGGCTTAGAAAAGAAGAAAGAGAAAAACAAAAAGCTCAAGGCAAAGGTGAAACTTGATAAGGAGCTTTTTGGTTTGGTGATCATGACATTTAGCGAGTGTGATCACATTTAGGATCGATAACCGTACTATTAAGAGGGGTGAAACTTATATCAAAATGCAGTTATCAAAGTGCGACTAGATGTTTTAACTCATTGCATATGCATTTATATTCTAGTGGAGTGCTAACACCCTTGAAAATGTATATGAAAATATGCTAACACACGTGCACAAGGTGATACACTTGGTGGTTGACACATTTGATCAAGGGTGGCGTTGTTTATGAAGTCAAGGAGGCCACTGGAGTGATCGGACGCAGGACCTAACCCTAGACCTGCACGTCCGGTCAGCTCTGCGGTGAGTGGCATGGCTTCGATATGTGATCGGACGCTAGAGTTTGGAAGTGATTGGATGCATAGGAGGGTGAGTTTGGTCATACTAACGTACGCTGACGCAAGGGGTTTTTACTTTGGCGCACAACGAGAGAAGGACCAAATGCTGGATAGTGTCGGGTCATGCTCCCTCGGACACGTCAGGTCATGAGAAGGTCACTTAGGGAGCTCTCTAGAAGTGACCAGATGCCATGTTAGTGGCGCATCCGGTCATTCCCTCAGAGCATCAGGTCACACTATTGGGCGTGGGGCATGCAGGCAAGCGAACGTGGCGTCGGGCGCATCTGGTCATTGATTGACGCATCCGATCACTCTTAACCACGCGCGGGAAGGCTCTGAACCGTTGGAGATTGGGTAGCCATGGTTTAAATGTAGGACATGTGGCTGACATCTGCTGACCAGATGCTGAGGACCGAGTGTCAGGTCGTTTCAACCTACACGTCTGGTCATTTCGTAGACAACTACAGTGAGGGGGTAACAGCTCTATTTCATTTGCCCCTCTATATAAGGTGTTTGGCCAGCTTAAGCTCACTCTCTTGGCCATTTGCATTAACATAGCAACCTTGTGAGCTTAGCTAAAGCCCTTCCACTCATCTCCATCATTGATTCGTCATATTTATGAGATTGGGAGTGAATCCAAGTGCATTGCTTGAGTGATTGCATTGTTGGTAAATATTAATGCACATAGAAATAATCTGCAAGCCCACGAATATTATATCGATGTAGCACTTCACTAGGAGTACCCAGTTTTATATCAAACTTGAGGAAACGTCTGTGAGAATAACCAAATCTAACTTAACCCAACTTCACAATCAAGGCTAGGTAATAGGAGCGTAGAGGAGACTACTAAGGTCTTCTAGTTCTAACTTCGGTAAGCTGTCTTCTATTGTTCAATTCTAGGAAAATTACTAAAGAAAACACAGGCAGAGTATGTTTCCTATAGTAACAAAGACCTGCTAGGCCTACTAACAGGAGGTGGACTACAGAGGATTCAACAAGGCTATAAGAGTCACCCTCACTAGCTACCACTGATCTGGAAAGTAGGGTACATCCACGAGTAACCGAGTCTAGGTACCATGCTTACACTATGAATACTACTTTAACCTAGGAGCTACAAGGATTAAAGTACTCAAAAGAGAGTCACAAACCTGAAGAACAATATGAACAAGATGCTTACTTGAATTAGAAGTTGATTACCAGAGAAATCTTAGAAGCAAGCTCAAGAAGAACTTGATTCTGCCATAGTACAAGCCGTAGAGAGAGCACCGATAGGCCAGGACTCCTCCAAACTCTTTCCTCTCACTCTATCTTACTATCTCTAATTCAAGACAAGATCCTATCAAGGACTAATCTTCTTTTGATTGCTAGCTCTAGATCCTAGTGGACATGGATTAGGATTTCTAGCTTCTCAGCCCTCAAGATCTGACTTGGCTTAATGCCCTGAGGGGCGAGGCATCAATCCTGAGCCCTCGGATCAAACCGACTTGAATAAACGACGTAGATGCATCCTAGGAGGTAGTGGAGAACTGACATAGCAATGAGGATTACAGGTGGGACACCTAGGGGCCGGGCGATCCCTAGGTGGCGCCAGCCAGCCCCACCTGGTAGTGGCTTGGCCTCCGCTTCAATGGAGAGTCTCCTAAAGTCTTCTAGAGTCTTCCCATGTCAGTTACGTGGTGAAATTCCATGATTTCCTTTGACAACTAGGTCCTCCTTTGTGGTTTTCTGATTAAATCCTGCTGGAAACACAGATTCACCAAACCTCGTGGAATTTATCAGTTTAAACCCCTAAGTCTACAGTGGTGATCCATTTTAGCCATTTATGCAAGTTCTATCAATGGTTGATGATGTATGTTAACTACCGTCAACAAGCTCCCCCACACTTAGGCTTTTACTTGTCCTCGATAAAAGGATGGATTACTCAAGACAGAACCTTAGGACAAGTCATCAACATAAAACCATTCCTAGTCATTCATGCTCTATAGGATTAAAAGTGTCTGCCATGAAACTTTGGGCGGTTGAAGAATGGAACATCTTGAAACATATCACCATCTTCCTTCAATCAAGACAATTGAAGAAACATTTAAAATTTTGAAAACAAAACATAGCTTACCTTCTCCTTTTGTGGTACTCTCAAATCACTCTGTATATGTGGTATTTTTAGATCCTCACCAAGGCATTGATGATTGTGCCTTCTTTTTGCCTACTTCTAAAAGCTTTATGTGGAGCTCAGGTAGGGATGAATGTAAGAGCATACTTGCATTACATATATTGTAAAGTCAAAACAAGGATCCAAAGAGAAAAATATCATACTCTTAGATCAAGATGTGCAAGTGTGTGTATATATATGGTGGCTATCATATTTCTACTATGCTCCTTGAAACGTATCTCTCTTATTTTAAACTTGAAAATACTTGGCAAGAAAACATGGGCTATCTTATTCATTTTTTTCTTCTTTCTCTTTTTTTCAGGCAGGCATCTAAGTACCCATTGTTCTAGATATCTCGGACACTTGTCCATTTTTTCAATACTTTTTCTTTTCATGAATAACTTTTGCATAGCCCATGCCTCTTTTTTCTGCAATTGAAACTTTTCAAGACAGACATTCACAAGAATTTGGAGCATTTATCCTAACAAACATATTTTTATGCATCTATTCCTAGAGTAGGAATGGAATATTTTTGGGTGGATGGAAAACATGTTGTTGCATACTTCCAGTGTAGGAGCAGCAAATATATGTGGAGTGTATGTGATCTTGATCTTGATAGCATGATAAATTTCTCAACAAGGGTCACAAGGTTTGACCAAACTCAACACAATGACAAGTAGTATATATAGAAGGTTTTTTATCATATCATGTTTGGCTTTAGTAGGACATTGCTTTACCATGAAGGAGAGGTGTAGCTACTCATTTTACTTTTTGAAATAAAATCCTCCAATAACAAGACATCAAGAATCAAGTTCTCATTATTCTACTATATCTCATTCCATAACAACTTAAGTAACATGGGGTCCCTAAAAATAAATTCCCAATAGTAGCAAGACTTCCCGGAAAAGTATTATGTGAGTCTATCCTTAAGTCATGACTGCAATAACCTTTCCTCATGTTTTAAAGTTGTTTATCAGTAATTTTCCAATTTGGTTCAAAACATAAAGCAAAACATATGAAAATATAGTGTATTGGGCTCAAACCTGACTGTGGATGAAGCACGAGGCGAGGCGGCACTATGGTGGGCGAGCCGGCCCATGTAGGAGGCTGGGTGGCCCACTCTCGGGCCTGTTTGGGTCCAACTTTGGTGAGCGTGGTTTGTGGTCCATTACTTCCTGAATTTCATGATTTTCACGATCAAATTCTGTCTTGATGTCATGATGTGTCTCCCACACACTTGTTTTCCTATATACCTATATGCACAACATGTGGAGACAAACACATACCCAAAGAAATAGAGAGCAGGTAATAATAATACAACTCCATTAATATATATAAGGCACTTTATTACACAAGATCTAGCTAACACAAACTTTCAACTGACCTAACAATCTAAGCTAAACGAGCAACCTAAACATACTTAACTTTAAATGCATGACCTAAACACTCGTGCCTTATTATCGACTACCTAATTCTCAATTCCTCATCTTAGCAACAAAATAATTTAAAGCATTAAGATTGTGTTGTAGGCTCTTGTGGTAGATGTGTTCCTCATCGATCCTCTGCCCTAAGGTATAGATAACATCGCTCAGATCTTCAATCTTCTTCTCTAAGAGGGCAATGGTCATTCTTGGATGCTTCTCAACCTTTGGGATAGGTGGTGATGGTGCCTGTGGGGGTATAGACCCGTATACCCTCATGGCTCCACATTGGTCGTGCCAGATAAGGTGGCCCTACTCGCCAGAAAGGGCCACGCGGATCTCTGAATTGCTCGACGAACCGTGCGGAGCAAACAAAGACTACTTACTGATCAAGGAAATCTAGTCAGTTAGGATAGATATCGTGTCCTTCGTGGATATGATAGTTGTAACCAATTGGAACTAGATTCCTTAGATCTATAACCTTGCCCCCCATACTATATAAGGTGGGGCAAGGACCCCCCTCAAAACACATCATCATCATCATCATCATCATCATCACGTATTAATACAATCCACAGAGATGCAGGACATAGGGTATTACGTAGTTCATGGCCCGAACCTGGATAAACCATGTGTTCATCTTACGTCACCATCTAGTTCGTTGTCTTGCGCACCTCCACCGATAATCTACTACCATGGGCATACCTCTCGGTAGACTGCCGACCACATCTCATCGATAGTGGCGTGCCAGGTAGGGGGTGTGTGTGTAGACTCCATGGAGAGCCATATGGTTAACTTCTCTGCTTCCATGGTCCTTTCGGTGGGCTTAACGTTTACGATCGGGACGTTCACCTAGACCACCGGCGCTGACGGCCCCGCTAAAGTCGTGGAGGCGGTGCAGGCTCCTCCTGTGCCGATCGAATCTACATCAACAATGGTGGATTCGATCTCAGGACCAGTCTCATGGTTGCCTCCTCCGACCACCCGCCGTTCGCTTCCCCGCTATCAAGGGAGGCGTCTTGACAATACTGATCTAGTCGAGTCTATCGATCGGGTCACCATAGGTTTAGCTAAAACTCTAACCTTAGTAGATTTGATCAGAGATCGATCTGCTGAGGATCATCGTTTCCAACCTGGTCGGGCTGGCCGCTAGAGGCGTCTCGACCCTGATCTCGTGATCACGATGACTCTAGAGGGGCAAACGATTCGTTACCGACCAGTACCCACAATCGGCCTGAGGTCGAGGGATTATGAAGCCCTAATGGAGCACTCCTCCAACACCTACCCATACAGGCTGGTGAATGCGGTGTCTGAGTACACCGCTTGCATACCGCACCTTTTCATGGATCCCGCTGAGCGTGACCACATTTTAGATCTCTATCTGATAGACCTGCCTGAACCAGACCACCCTGTGTCTACTGTTAATGTGGTAGAGATCAGGTAGATCGGAGGGGACTTGCTCTCTACAATCCCAAAAAAAGTACTAGGTCTACTGAATCTCATGGGACTAGCTATACCTACACCCTCATTGATCCATATGGGTAGGAGTTCTTGGCTTTTCCACCCAGCTTCAGAGGCGCCGTCTTCACCGTTAGCAACGATGAGCCCCCTTGCGATGGGGAGACCGATCAAGAGAGGGTCGCTCGGGAAGAAAGAAACACTAATCGAAGGGCTCGGAGAGTTGGCCTGGAGAATGCTGAAGAGGATGTGGCTGACATAGGCGCAGGTGGCCAGCGCGATATTTGCCATGATCTAGCTGACACATTCGACATGTGCGACAACCAGCAAGTTTTCAAAACACCGAGTGCCAACATTGTTGTCACCATGAACGAACTAAATAAGCTCCCTGAATCCCTAGCACTCGACATTGTCAAGGCTTATTTAAAGGCGGCCACAATCCAAGTCAATGAGAGGCGTACACCCACTCCATCGGCATCCACCACCGGAAGTCATCGATGATGAGGTTCCTGGTAATAGGGAGGTCCCTATCTTTACCAGGGCCATGACGTGAACTATGAGGTGCACTGTCCCCAAGATCAAGGTGGAAGACACAATGCCGACCAGCGAGGCGAGCATGATGCAGACCAAGGGGGCGAACGCAACCAACAAGGTAGGAGTGGCGCACGTCATGAAGGCGAGCGTGTTGCAAACCACATGGCGGTCGTGGTAGACAACGCGGTGCTGACTAGGAAGTGGAGCAACCTAGAGGTGACCTCCGTGATCATCTCAGCGCCAACTTGAATTTGAGGGATCGCATCGAGAATAACCGAGAGGAGCAACATGCATCTGAGATGTAGCGCAGGTGGGAATATGATGAAGCACATGGCGCACCCAGCCGTGGCTACGCACCACACACTAGCTATATCCTCAGCCTTCGGCCATTCACTAACCGGCTCCATGCCGTTATTTGGCCAAGAAATTTCAAGCTCCATGATTTGGATACCTACGACGGGAAGGCCAATCCTGAACAGTGGATAACACTGTACAAAATCGTTGTCCGAGTAGCGCACGGCGATGAAGACATGATGGCCAATTACTTGCCTGTGGTCATCAACCAGTTTGTGAACCAGTGGCTCCTTAGCCTGAGGGAAGGCTCCATTGACACCTGGGCTCAGCTCAGAGGGATTTCATCAACAACAACATGGCCACTTGTTAGTAGCCCGGCAACAAGTATGATTTGGAGAAAGTTAGAGACTATCCAAATGAGCCATTGTGTGACTACATCCGCTGCTTCTCGAAAACACGGATATCCATCCCTAACATTAACAGTGATGAAGCTATCTCCATGTTCATCAGAGGCCTCTGCCACCATGATGCTCTTAGGACCAAGCTACTCCACAATAGGCCTGACTCAGTCCAGGACCTGCTCACAGTGGCGAAGAAGTGAGCAGACGCTGACGAGGCCGACCAGCAGATCAAGGAAGACGTTGGTCGGGCTCCTCGACCCGACCAGCAAGATCACCGCCCCAACGACTAGTGCGATGATCGGCGCCGTGACAACCGCCACAATGATCGATGCAATGACAACCGCGACCGTCGCAACGACAATCGTGATAGGCATCGGTAGGACGACTTTAGGGGGCACCAGAACCGCAACCAACCAGCTGACAACACTATCAATGCCGTCAAGCCACCACCCAAGCACAATTACGAGGATGCCTACTCAAAGGTCCTTTAGGGTCCCTGCCCAGCTCACCCGAACTCCAGCCATACAATGGAGAACTGCATGAGGCTAAAGTCCATCTACCGCTCGGACGCCCACAAAAGGCAGTGAGGCGGCGATAAAGATGGCAATAAAGACGACCGCCGGGACGACAAGACCTAATGAGGAGGATAAGACCAAAGAAGAACACGACAAGGGCCCTCATCATGCCTACAAGGATCTCGATAGAAGTGTCCGCAACATCTTTGTGGGAAGTTCGCCTGGAGAACAGGCAATAGAGGAAGCTTACTGCCCGAGCTGTCATGGCCCTCAACAACTCTGACGAAAAGGTTGCGGATCCCAAGTATCAGAACTGGTCGCACTAGCCCATTACATTTTGTAGAGCTGACCAGTGGGCCAATATTCCAGAGCTAGGGCGCTTCCCCCTTGTTTTGGATCCCGTCAATAGGAACGTACGGTTCGAGAAGGTGCTCATTGACGGAGGCAGCGCCCTCGACATCCTCTTCTGCAATGCCCTAACTAAATTAGGCATTAAGCCAAAAGACCCTGAGCCTTATGATGCACCTTTCTAGGGAGTCCTCCAAGGGCAGACCTCTTAGCCCTTGGGTCAGATCACGCTGCCAGTCTAGTTCGGCACCGCCAACCACTTCCGTATCGACTACGTCAACTTCATCATTACGGACTTTGAAGGAACATACCATGCCATACTTGGCTAACCAGCTCTAGCCAAGTTTATGGTGATACCGCACTACGTCTACCTGCTCCTAAAGATGCCAACCGAGAAAGGCGTACTCTCCCTCAGGGGCAATGTGTTTGTCGCGTACAATTGCGAGAAGGAGGGTTACGCAACTGCTGAAGCCCTTGAGCTCTCGATCCACATGCAGTAGTCCATCATCAACGCCAAGAAGATCCCTCCCACTGATCTAGAGATTCTGAGCAGGGAAGCCACCCGTTCTGCTACAAAGTCCAAGGAGACCAAGGAGGTGGAACTAGTCTCAGGCGACAAGACCAAGACGGCTCGCATGGGGGCCGCCCTAGAGCCCAAATAGGAAGACATGCTCGTCAGCTTCTTGAGGGAGAATGTTAGTGTGTTTGCATGGAAGCCCGCAGACATGCCCGGAGTACCTCGAGAGTTGATCGAGCACTCCTTGGATGTTTCAAAGATCGCCAAGCCAATCAAACAGAAGCTATGACAGTTCGCATGGGACAAAAAGGAGGCAATTAGGTTAGAAGTAAACTAGCTCTTAGCTGCCAACTTTATCAAAGAGGTGTATCACCTGGAGTGGCTTGCCAACTCGTTTCTTATAAGAAAAAAGAATAATGAATGGAGGATGTGCATTGATTACACCGATCTCAACAAACACTGCCCTAAGGACCCCTTCGGCTTGCCTTGTATAGATGAGGTCATAGATTCTACCGCTGGCTATGAGCTCTTATCTTTCCTAGATTATTACTCTAGCTACCATCAGATCTCTCTGAGAGAGGAGGACCAGATCAAGACATCGTTTATCATGTCCTTTGGTGCTTACTGCTATACAACCATGTCATTTAGGCTCAAAAATGCTGGCGAAACATATCAACGAGCCATCTAGCAGTGCCTCAAGGACCAGATCAGAGATCAGCTCATTGAGGCATATGTTCATGATGTAGTGGTGAAGACCAAAGTGGCCTCTACCCTGGTCAACAACCTCGACCAGACCTTTATGGAACTCAATAAGTTTCAATGGAAACTGAATCCCAAGACGTACATATTTGGCGTACCATCTGGCATACTGGTTGACAACATAATTAGCCGTGATGGCATATAGCCTAACCCCAAAAAATGTCAAAGCTGTCATAAAGATGAAACTGCCCAAGTGCATCAAGGACATCTAGAAGCTAACCGGCTGCATGGCCGCTCTGAGTCGATTTATATCACGGCTTAGCGAAAAGGGTTTGCCATTCTTCAGACTCCTCAAGGCAAAGGAGAAGTTCGAGTGGTCAGAGGAAGCTGACACTGCTTTTGCAGATCTCAAATAGTTTCTCACACTCCTCCAGTCCTAATGGTGCCCAAGGAAGGCGAGACTTTGCTGCTCTACATTACGGCAACCAATCGGGTAGTCAGCACTGCCATCGTCATCGAGCGTGAGGAGGTCGGGCATGTGTACAAGGTCCAGCGACCAGTATACTTCATCAGCGAGGTACTCAATGAGTCCAAGACCCATTACCCCTAGGTCTAGAAGCTGCTCTATGCCATCCTAATCATCTCTCGCAAACTACACCATTATTTTGACACTTACCCCATTGAAGTGGTCACCGAGTTTTTGTTAGGGGACATCTTGCGCAGTAAAGATGCCAACGGGTGCATCATCAAGTGGGCAATGGAACTTAGCCCATATTCGCTGGAATTTCGAAGCCACATGACCATCAAATCATAGGCGCTGGTTGACTTCATTGTCAAATGGACAAATATGAATACACCTGTCTCTGACAGCTCCCCCAAACATTAGAAGATGTATTTTGACAGCTCCCTCAATATCGATAGTGCTAGGGCAGGTGTGTACTTCATCTTGCCTTCTGGGGGCAGGCTGAGCTATGTTCTCTGGATCCACTTCAAGACCTCCAATAACACCACCGAGTATGAGGCGGCTCTACACAGCCTCCGTATCGCCATTGAGCTTGGCATAAAAAGGCTCATGGTGTTCAGTGATTCTGCTCTTGTCATAAACTAGGTGAACAAGGACTGGGACTATACTAGTGAGAGGATGGATGCTTAATGCACACAGATCAGAAAGTTGGAGAACAAATTCTATGGCCTCGAGTTCCATCACGTGGTCCAGGCTGATAATGAGGCAGTTGATAAGTTGTCCAAGCTAGGATCAACTCGGGCAGTGATCCCCCACGGAGTTTTTGTTCATGACCTTGTTAAGCCGTCCATCGAGGATGAAGAGAAGCCTGTGGCTAAACAGCCATCTGCAGACCAGCTGGTTGCTATGATTCCGACAACCGGCACTGACTGGAGAGAGCCATTCATCAGTTATCTCACCTCTGCAGAGGTTCCCTAGGACAAGACCGAGATGGAATGCCTCGTATGCCATAGCAAGAATTATGTGCTATGCCATAGCAAGAATTATGTGCTGGTCAAGGGAAAGCTTATGCGCAAGAACATGAAGAAAGAGTTGTTGCAAAAATGCATGTCCTAGGAACACGGAGTGAAGATTTTGGAAGAGATCCATGCTAGCACTTGTGGCAACCATGCTGCTTCGCGCACACTGGTCGGCAAGGCTTTCCGGGCAGGTTTCTATTGGCCCTCAGCCATCATCGATGCTGAGAAGCTGGTCTGTCATTGTGAGGGGTGATAGTTCTTTGCCAAGCAGACTCACATTCTAGCCCATGAACTCCAGACCATTCTAGCATCCTAGCCTTTTGCATGCTAGGGACTGGATATGATCGAGCCTTTCAAGCCGGCTCCGGGAGGTTTCCGCTGGGTTTACGTCATTATCGACAAATTTTCTAAATGGATCGAGTACAAGCCCTTAGTCTCGGTGTGGCAGAACGTCCTAAATAATATGGCCCACAAGCATCTATCATTGTCTCAAAGACCTTTGACAGCTATGCATGTGTACCATAGAACTTAAGAAGTCTATCAGGTGTCCTTAGGAAACCCGAATCATCCACGACCATCCAAGCAGGATCATTCATCATAGAGACATTGTAGTACTACAATAGTTTATACAAAAGGGTAGATAACTACCATCAATAGTTGCCACCAATGGCGGCGGGTGGATGGGATAGGGGCTAGGGCACCAGCGCAGGCTTTTATAGCCCGAGCTCGTCCATGGTGAGTGGTGGACTATGGGGTGAGCTCACGGACATGTATAGGGAAATCAAGCCCTTTGGTGATGGGAACGTGATTTCTGATCTTCTGTCAGGTTCAAGATAACTATCGATTTGGTCGGAGAGCGACACACCGATCCGGCTTCAGATCATAAAGACTCACCTTGCAACCTTAGCACCACGTCTCCTATGGTTATCAACCGTGTCACAATCTAGTTGACCTCACCATGAAGGTTAATCCCTGCTGTGAATTGAAGAATACAAGCAAGAACAAGATAAAACGCAACTCAATTGAAGTGACAATTGCGGATATATGATTAAACACTCAAAGTTGGGGTCTCGCAAACCGATAATGGCGACTGTTGAAAGATAGATTGATCTAAAATAAAACCCAAACCCTAACATAGGTGGTAGCTACTGATTATAAAGCCTAAGGGGCATCCAAGGACCCCTACTCACGTCGCTAAGAAGTCTCGATACATTACAAGGGCCAAACGGCCCAAAAGACGATGATGCAGCGTCCTGACAGATTCTAGATGTCAAATTGTTTCAATGATTCCCATTGACTCCAATGCAATTTGGGCCTCAAACAAAAGTCATTGGTTAGATTATGAAATTATCTTTCCATCCATATGTGGATCATCAAAAACAGAGTCCGGATACGTCCTGGGCATCCATTTTACTATAGACTAGTCCTAGAGCCCGAGATGGACTCGAACTTGATATGGATTGGGCCTCCAACTTGGCTTGGACGCCCTTGCTTGACTCCTAAGGTGGTGGCCAAAGAGGAGGACGTCCTTGGTCATCTCTTAGGTGTTCTCCATCTTCTTAGGGCATGCTCCAACTTGGGTCTGGGTCCCAAGTGTGAATAACAAGCCCGCGATGACGCCGTAGCACCCGATAGAAATAGCGGCATAATGTCTCGATGATTTAGAGCCCTTGCCAATGTGATATTGAGGTGGTACTAGATCTATTTGAAAGCTTATCAAAGCTTTCCATCAAGTGATCATTGACCTCGACCGCACTCAGGATTGATGAGTTATGGCCTTCCCAATGAAGCACTATCGGGCTGCCGACGAACCAAAAGTTCAACTTTGATGGACTTGCACTTTGAGACACATTTGTACCTACATTCAAATAACAACATGTACATGTGGAACCAAGTGAATTGTACTCAAAATTACTATGCAAAAGTAGGAACGAGCGCACCTTATAATCAATGGTCATATCCGACGGTGTCATGTCCTCATCATCCTCCCCTTCTTGACAACAAATCGTCCTCGGTTTGAGCTTAGTTGGAGGACAGATTGTAGGTAGTAGCCAATATTGCTCCCCTTCTTGAAATTTAACATGTTGCTTTATAACAAAACTTGGGGATCTTGACATGACATGATTATATCTATTGTAGGCCTCAAAATTATCATATTGTTACACAACAAAAGGAGATTTCAGATTTGAACAAATGTAAACTCTGTGTACCATATACTCGCCTTTGTTATTATATTTGCCAATAAAGTGAAATATACATCTAGATGACCGTGACAAATCAGAAAACCAAAATTTCTCTTCCAAAGTAGTAAGAGCACACTGAGTATCAAACTCAATATAACCAAAAGTATCTAAAGAATATAATAATTTTAGCTCATCTTTTTTAGCAGCAAAGGGAAGCAAATTCTTATTTTTAGTACAAGTATTTGGTTCCAAAACAAAAGCAGCATGCTCATTCACTAGTTGTGGCATATGTATATTAAAAGCATTGTCACATAACTCTTCTTTATCACAAGCACTGTTAGAACAATTATTTTATGACAAAGAAAATTTAGACTTTGTGTCCACTAAATGTTGCTCCATTATAGCATGAGTGGTGGACAAATTCAGCACATTATCACCAATTTGAACATTATCATATTTTGTAGCAAGCATAAAAGGATCTTCTAGTTTAGGTACTTGGTGATTTTTATTTTTAATATCAACTACTTTGTTCTTAGTAGAAACACTCTCTTTATGAACTTGTACAATTTCAGTCGAGTTTAAAATTTTACCATGCTCCAAAGTGGGTATGGGAGGTGGTGGTGAAGATGCTGCTATAGCGGTGGAAACGGCCACTCGTCTGCTTATCGTAGTCTCGATCTTCACGAATGCTTGATCCACCCTTGCTAAAACCTAATTGAGGTTGTCGCCAATGTTGGTTTGGTTCTTTTGTTGATGTCCCTGTAATTCTTTTTCTGCAAACATAGCTAGCTGAAACAACTGGTTTGTAATGTTAAAATCTTTATAATAAACAATATCCTGAATTTCACGTCTCAAATCACCATAAAAATGACAAACTTTATCCTCTGGATCATCCTCTATCCCACAACATATTGCACACTTTTGAAATTCTACATAATATTCCTAGATAGACATATTACCTTACTCTAAGCGTTGTATGTTACGTTTATAAGATGGAGGAATAAAATGATCACGCATTGCTTCTTTAAGTCTATTCCATGATTGAGGTTGTTGATGTAAATTGTCTAGTTCTCGCCATCAGAATTGAGCAAAATCTTTGAATTCCCTAGTGGCATATTTAACTCTATATTTCTCAGAAACTAGGTGTAAATTAAACTCTTGTTTTACAGCAATCTCTCAATCAAAATATTTTTCTCCATCATAAAATCCAGAATAGAATAGTATGGTTAATTTACCTCTCATACCTTGATGATTATGATATATTTGTGATGGTTGATTTTTCTTTATTCGATCCATCCTTGCAAACATCTGGTCTACGATTTCCTACAATTCACACTTAAACAGAAACTCGTTGTTTGATTAGAATTCAAAATAAATGTCCTGTCAACTATTTTATGGGTTGATGGAATCACACTCTCACACGTCTTACCAAGCTCTTACGAGTGTTCTTACCAATGCAAAGCAGTGGACGGTATAACCGGTGGCTGGTTCATGATACCTGTGAGGGCGTGGAACCAAGATTACGAGGATCTTTTTATGTACTGATCTGGAGTATATATGTGGAGCTTGGAAGGCACACAAAGAACAAATATATATATATGGCACATAATTCAGTAACAGATAGCAATTTAAATAAATGTCCATAGCACTTGTCCTAGTTGCTGACCTATACGTGTTTCTAGCACAGTTGTGACAAACAAGGGAGTGAAACAAGTATAAAAGGTAGCAATAGAAATACGGACAAGGCAAAAGGCACCACAAACAATAAAGCTATCGAGTGTTCCTTATGTGCTCCTTTTTGATCTCTTCTCTTCTCTTTTGCTATTTTTTCTTTTTTTTGTCCAAATTTTTTTCCTTGTTTTTGCTCTTTTGATATTTTTTCTCAGCAAGGAGCACACAACAATAAATCTCAAAACATTTTAGCTCAATTGGATAAAAGATGTGGCCTATAGAAAATTAGGATTGTGCTCCAAAAAGCATATCAAAACTTGTGGGCCTGTAAACTCGATTTTCCTTATCGAATTTTGTAAATCTAATTTTTACGAACCCAGTGTTGCTAGATAAAATGGATCTAAAATTTTCTGGCATTCTCCATAGATATAAAATTTGTCCTGTTTCGAGTTCGGATGCAAAAGTTGTGACTGTTCTAAGAAAGCTACTCGAATCAGGGTTTCAGTGGACACAAGATGCAAACTGATGGTGATACGGGATGGCGGCAGGTGGAGGGATCAATACAAATTAGAAAAGAACACAATCTAAACCAGCAACAAGACCTTGACCTAGGACACAAACTCAACATGGCGGACTCTGAAACTGAAATATGCATAGGCTATGGTGCGGATGGTTGTAGGACAGGAAACAAATATGGCGGTGGACTATGGGACGAAGGTGAAAATCAACTAAACTAGGATAAATATGAACTTGATAGTTTACCTAAGGCTCTAATACCACTTGATGGGAACGTGATTCCCAATCTTCCGTCAGGTTCAAGATAACTATCAATTTGGTCAGAGAGCGACACACCGATCCGGCTTCAGATCACAAAGACCCGAATCCTGCAACCTTAGCACCACGTCTCCTCTGGTTATCAACCATGTCACAATCCGGTTGACCTCACCATGAAGGCCAATTCCTACTGCGAATCGAAGAACACAAGCAAGAACAAGATAAAACATAACCAATTGAAGTGACAATTGCGGATATATGATTAAGCACTCAAAGTTGAGGTCTCGCAAACCGATAACGGCGACTGTTCAAAGATAGATTGATCTAAAACAAAACCCAAACCCTAACATAGCCAATAGCTACTAATTATAAAGCCTAAGGGGCATCCAAGGACCCCTACCATGTCGCTAAGAAGTCTCGACATGTTACAAGGGCCAAATGGCCCAAAAGACGGCGACGCAGTGCCCTGATAGATTCTAGACACCAAATTGTTTTGATGATTCCTGTTGACTCCACTGGAATTTGGGCCTCAAACCAAATCCATTGGTTAGCTTATGAAATTATATTTCCATCCATATATGGATCATTGAAAACAGAGTCTGGATGCGTCCTGGGTGTCCATTTTACTACAGACTGGTTCTGGAACCCGAGATGGACTCGAACTTGATATGGATTGGGCCTCTAACTTGGCTTGGACGCCCTTGCTTGACTCCTAAGGTGGTGGCCAAGGAGGAGGACGTCCTTGGGTATCTCTTAGGTGTTCTCCATCTTCTTGGGGCTTGCTCCAACTTGGGTCTGGGTCTCAAGTGTGAATAACAAGCCCACGACGACGCCGTAGCACCCGATAGAAGTAGCGGAAGAATATCTCGATGATTTGGAGCCCTTGCCAATGTGATATTGATGTGGTACTAGATCTATTTGAAAGCTTATTAAAGCTTTCCATCAAGTGCTCATTGACCTCGATCGCACTCTGGATTGATGAGTTATGGCCTTCCCAATGAAGCACTATCGGGCTACCGACGAACCGAAAGTTCAACTTTGATGGACTTACACTTTGAGACACATTTGTACCTATATTCAAATAACAACATGTACATGTGGAACCAAGTGAATTGTACCCAAAATTAGTATGAAAATGTAGGAACGAGCGCACCTTGTAATCAATGGTCGTATCCGATGGTGTCATGTCCTCATCATTTGGGCTAGGGTTTTGGGGAGCGGGGGCGTGCGCGGTGGTCTTGGTGCCTCTAATTTGGAGCGGCGGGCAGCCAAGGTGTAGTACGGTGGTGGTAGGGGTGCTTTAGGTAGCGTGGGCCATGGTGCTCGTGTCATGGCAGGCAGGCGCCAGCTGGGGCAAGTCAGGGTGGCGTGGATCGTCGACATGGCAGTCATCCAGGGCACACATGAGGTGGTTCGAACGGGGAATGACCCGAGATGGCTTTGCCATTCTTGGCTTCACGCCAGTGTCGGACGCAGCGAAAAGCAGATCGGGAAGAAAGGGGAAGGGGATGACAGGTGGGGTCGCAAGGTCCACTCGTCAGCGGCGCTGAGAGGGGGCACGACACAGGCGCGGGTGTGGGCTAGCTGGGCCATGGCGGTTGCTGGGCCGACTCAGGCGCTAGCGTACGGGCACGGGTGCAAGGTTAGCTGGGCCGGTCGGCTTGTGCCAGCTTAGGCTAGTGGGCTGCATTCCCTTTTCTATTTCCTCCTCTATTTCTTTCCCTTTTCCATTTCTATTTCTATTTCTCCAAGCCTAGTGTATATACATGAACCATATACATGTATACACCCTTAGTGGGGTCCACCTAGGTCAACCTTAAGGTCTTAGGGTCTTGCCAGGGCCTAGGCCCACACACACAAACATATTAGCCTAGGGTTGCTTATGATTTATTAGTCATCACATGAAATCCAAGAGAAAGCAAATCAAAGTTGGGTTAAGATGCAATGCTCACACATCTAAGTTGTGTTCAACTTGTGCAACTAGGGATGGTTTCCTAGCATGATCACTCACCAAGCAAGGGTTTCTAGAAAAGTTTTTGAAAGTTGTGATTTTTGGGTTTTGGGATTCTAGGGTTGTTACATTAATTGTGTGTGAGTTTTGAATTGTGTGGACCACATTATTTTTTAGTCTGAGCCATCAAACATTTTTGGTGTGGCCCCTATGCTCTTGGGTTCCTTAGCAGAAAGGTCTTTCATCACTGGGTTTATTCGATGGTGGGCACCTTTGCAGCACCATAGAAAGTGGTTATCCTACTGATGAATTCCAACTGTCACCTACGTGTTGGTAGGGGCCCCGGATACTCTGGTGGTGACTCCATTGGGGGCACCATAATGACTAGTTTAGATTTGATCTAGACCATTGGACATTCTTAATGTTTTCTCTGGTGGGGTCTTCTATGGTGATCACTGGAGTTTTCGGTGACCCCACATATAGCCCACCAAGAGCTCCCAACGGCTAGTTTTGTGTGGGGGCTATAAATAGAGGATTTGCTTGGCCTTTTAGTCTCTTTTGGCCATTTCTACTATTCCATACACACTTGGAGAGCTCAAGCACACACTCAACTAGATCTCTTGCATGCTTAGGGATTGTGGAGTGAGATTTGAGGTGGTTCTAATGCATTGCTTAGTTGGATTGCATCTTGTGGCACTAGAGAAGTGTGGTGGTAGTGGTTTTCTTGTTACTCTTGGTGGTTGCCACCACTTAGAAAGCTTGGAGTTTGGTGGATCATTAAGCACCTTGTTGGTGATTGTTTGATGGCTCTGATCAAGTTGATTGTGAGGTGTTTTGTACTCACCGCGCAGGAGATCATGAAGGGTAACTCTAGTGGAATCATAGAGACTAGTTGGAGTGCCTTGATTGGTTGGCTTCTTGCGGCACTCACATGAGGGTCAAGCTTTAGAAGCTTGCTAAGTTCATGAAGCAACAATCAAAGGACTCCCCTCAGCGAGGATGTGGGTGTTGCTGGTAAGCAACTGAACCTCCAGAATAAATAATTATGTCTATCTTGCCCCATTGGTTTGCCTCTCTAGACTTGTGAATTTACTTTCATATGCTTGTGCTTGTGTAGTGGTAGCCTCTCTAATTGAGTAGAGTAGGTAGAGTAGTTTATCTTATAGCTCAACTAGTCTAGTTGCTAGCCTCTTGTTTGTTTAAGTGCTCTAGTAGTAGTGTTAACCTTGCTACTAGAATTGTTTAGGAGGCTTGCTTTATAGTGAAATATGTTAGGCAAAGTAGTTGCTATTAGAATCACCTTTTATACTAATCACTTTGCCTAGTGTTGTGGTTTGAAGGAAAAAATTTTATGTGTGAAAATTTAATGATATACAAAGTTTTATATAATCTAGAAAATTATACAAACATCTTTTTCGGAATATGGCTAAGCATGTTTCTCATCGAGGGAAGGTATAGAAAGATGAATTCATGACTGTTGGCATGATTTATAGCATTACTAGACTAAGATATGGCACAAAGGACAGTATCAATGAATATTAATAGCGCGGAATACCAACCATGCTTTAGTTCTTATACATACTTTATCTATATCTATATATATCTCTTATAAACTAATCCCCACTACAAGTCTATCTTAACATGCAAGGCATCAACATCATCATCCAGTAACTATCCACATCATCTCCCACAAATAGCCATGTCATCACACTAACTTCCAACCTCTTAATGCAAGTTATCCACATCATCTCCATTTAATTAATTTCATTCCAAATTCTTGTCAATTACCACAACGAAACGCATGGTATCTTCTAGTTTGTTATTTATGGTTGTACGTATAATCAAAATTGCTAATTTATTAATTACAGTGACATGTGTTCTACAATAATTATTAATGCTGCTCCACAATTTCTATGAATAGTTAACAATTTATTACTCCTTGTCAATATATATTTTTTGTGTTGTTGATAGCTAACTATGAATAGTTAACATTTATACTATTGTTTGAATACTATATCGACTATCTTCTCTTAGCAATAAAAACTTCTATAGGACATTGTCAATTCATGGGACTAATATTGACCCCATCTTCTGGCAATCAACATGTAGAACCACTTTACGTGAACTAGTATCTTGGCCCTATCTTTTGGCAATAATGTACAACCAACTTTACGTGAACTACTATGATGGGGTACGATTGCAATCAAAAAAATGTAGCGACAAGGTTTGTTTGTTTCAGCTTCGGATATTGAAAAGCTCATGTAAACTGTAATAAATAAATTGTGAAAAGTTTCATCGTTTGGATTGCGCGCGGTTGTAAGAATCTAAGTGTTGTTTAGCAACATAGGTTGCGGTAGGGTGCATTTAATTTCATTTTCCTTTTCCTTTTGATGGAATATTGTGGTGGGACCAGCCTTGGAGGTACTTCAATGTTAAAGGTGGCTAATTTCTCTAAACTCCAATAATAGGGTAATTTGGTAATCGGGTGAAAGTTGGATTATTTTTTTCGTGAACACGTTCGTTTACATCGGTAACCGCAATGCTAACACGAGTAGTGTAGCATTGAGGTGCCCACGCTACGCTTGACAAGCCGAGGTTAGAGCTGAATTACAGAATTGGTACTAATTTTGCTACCAAGGAAGCTGTTGTGGCTATAGTAGGCCAGCCGTTGTCTCCTGAAGACATACCACCGACGCTCCCTCCCGAAGGATGAGCTCCTTGACGCGGCTGTTAAGGCCGCGCACATTCCATACAAGTATATGTGTACTGATAGAAACAAGATAGTAAGGTGACGTGCGAGGCGCACAATTACTGCGACACATTCGTTCTCTTGCCACGCCTGGCGCGATTAGGGAATAGGTCGCACATAGCTTCGTGCTTGGAGGTCGACAGCGGTGATCTGAAGGCTTCTGAGAAGCGTGCTGCTGCACCCGTCGGCTGGTCTGGCACGGACGACGCATCTATTTCCCCATTTTTTGATCATCACCTTCTTAGACTGGATCTCTGGCTTCCTGTCACTCAGCTTATTAGCTAGCCTGGCACTCTGCCTCGAGATGAGGTCCACATCCGTCGGCCGGCTTAGAGATCCTGAGCCGAGGGGGGAGGTGAAGAGAGCCTACTCCACCGACAGTTTAAGCTAGGCCCAAAGTTTCCACACGTTTTTGTTGCTAAAGTTTAGCTGCTAGGGATCCAAACAGCCTAACTAAAAGACCAGTAATGTTTAGCTGGAGGCCAAAATGTACACAAACCCTTTAGTTGTTTCAACCTAGCTAATAACAGCTAAAAGTGGCTAAAGACTAAATTTCCCACGCATATTTTTCTGCATCCGCGCGCTCAGTCCGGCCGTGCAAGATCATCCTCCACCGCGCTCGCCGTGGCCACGACCTCCTCCTCTTGTGCAATGGGGACTCGAGAGGAAAACACTACAAGGAATGGTGCTTTATACGACGGATTGCTTTGGTCACAGACACTAAAAAATGCGTCACGATTAACTTGCCATGATGATCAAGAAATCCGTCATGTATCTCACGTCATACATTTGGTGGACCGATTGGAGCCGTCACCAATTGCCATTTGTTTTTGTCATGGATTACATGGTCAGCAACCATAGCAAAAGGCTACAGTGATGAACTGGAACGTACATGTGGACTGTTACCACATCAGCTCTTGCCACATCACATGTTGCCACATCAGCTCTTGCCACGTCATGAGTAGGCCTATGCTGGCCCATTATTGAGGAGGCCCATTTTTTCTTCATATTTTTCCCCCACCAGGCCCATGTGTTCTATTTTTTTAGTTTTAGTTAGACCCATAATACTGGGCTAGCCCAGGTTCAAAGAAGAGTTGGCCCATTATTGACCAAATCAGCATATTCAAATTTAAAAATTCAAATTGAAATATTGTTCGAGAAACACTGAAATTCAAATTTAAATTGACATCACATTTAGAACATCACATCGTCACAGATCACAGGTACACAGAAATATCGTCACAAATCACAGGTACACAGAAATATGGCAGCAATTATATATATAGCTGTAGCCCCATAGGGCATCACTTACACAGATAAATGGCATCGCAGGTCCCATTGCCATTACAAGTCTTGACAAATCAGTTACAAATAAAGTTTGCCACACCACAGGGCATAAGTTCTAATTCTAACAACAGCATAGCTGCCACAGTTCACAGATTAGGCAGTCACCAAAAGTTAACAGATCATGCAACCACCAGAAGTTAACAGCCACCTAAAGTTCACAGACCATGCAATGCATCATGGAGTCCACCAACATAGGTACTGCAGCTGGTAACCTCAACATGCCAAAAGACCATTTACCAAAATGATTGACCATCAAAAGACTCATCCACCAATATAGTTGCTGCAGCTGGTAACCCCACTAACCTTACCTTATTGGTAGAACTCCTAGAATCATGGACATCAAACCCTTAATCAGTGCATCTATCTCAGCTTGTTTTTTCTTCAACTCCTCTTCTTACGTAGCCCTTGCTGCTTCTGATTCCTGGAACTTCTTCATCATCTTGTCCATTTGCAGTTGCTGAGTCTTCACAAGATCCCTAAGATCACTTGATGTCTGCTTCTCTACCTTCAGTTCAGCTTCTAGCTCACGCTGACTTTCACCATTGTCACCAGCAGCTAAGCTTTTCATCCCCAAATTTACCAAAAAACTGTTCTTCTTAGTTTTCTGAACAAGAACCTCATAGACAGCATCAGTCACATCCTTTGCTTCCTCACCATCATCTACAGCAGCATTTATCTTTTCCTCCATTTCAACCTTGCAGTGGATGGGACAGATAGATCAAGGATCATGACATATATATGAACCTAATGTATCAATTTTGACTTTACTTACAATAACTGATTGAACTTTAGGAGTGAACCCTTTCTTTTTGCTATAGTGGCAGTCTTTAAATATATCCAGTGCATTTGGTAGTTCATTTTTGTACTTGTCTGCTTGAAAATGAATTCAAACAAGGATAATTTGAAAAACTGCTAGTGGATCTATTTATTTCAAACATAGATAACAAGCAGTAAAAACTAAGTGGTATTTCACAAGAACAATTCACAGAAAAGTACAAGTTTTAGCAACGTGTTTGTCCAAAATGAGCAATTCACAAAAACTATACAGGAAGCATTTCATAAGAACAATTCATAGATAATGCACAGAAGCAATTTACAGACAATACACAAAACCATTTGACATAACTTGACACAACCATTTCACATAACTTGACATACTAGTTCCCAGGTCATGATAGACCAGTTCACAGAAGCACCATTTCACATAACTTGACACAAAAATATTGCATAAGTTGACATAGAAATATTACATAACTTGACATACTAGTTGCCAGGTCATGACAGACTAGTACATAGAAGCAATTCAAAGTGTCTTGATGCCATCTAAGTGACATGGATGTTCTAATTCTTCTAGCAGCTCTTCTTTGGTGAAAGTACCCGGGTTCGCACTGGTATCATGGAGAGAGGCAAAATCACTAGCGTTGCACAAATGATGACCTCTTGGAAGGAAACGGCAGTGCCCAATATAACATAGCTTACTCCTTATGCCATAGGACAAGGGATTTTTGTCACAATGCAGACAAGCAAAGTATCCACTTGTGGAACGCCCTGATAGAGTACTTAGTGCCGGATAGTCATGAATGCATCATAGCACTGCAGCACGAAGCTTGAAATCTTTTCTGGTGATAGCATCAAGAGTATCCACACTAGACCATAGCTCAAGTAAATCTTCTACAAGAGGCTGCAAGAAAACATCAAAGGCTTTCCCTGGTGAATGAGGTCTTGGAATCAACAAAGCCATCATGAAGTTGGATTCTTGCATGCATAACCAAGGTGGCAAGTTGTATGGAATCACAAAAACAGGCCACATGATATAAGATGAACTCATGTTGCTAAAAGGATTGAAACCATCTGTGGTAAGTCCAAGTCTTAGGTTTCGTGGATCTTCAGCAAAATCAGGCCAACACTTGTCAAAATCTTTCCATGCCTTTCCATCTGCAGGATGGGTCATTTCCTTCTCATTGGGTTTCCTCTTCGACTTGTGCCACTATACTTCCTCAAATGTTTTCTTAGAAACAAACAACCTTTGTAGCCTAGGGATCAATGGAAAATGCCACAATACTTGCAGGAACCTTCTTCCTCTCAGGATCTTTCCATCTTGATGCATCACAAACTGGATAATTATCCGATTCTGCATAGGCCTTCCTAAATAGCACTCAATTGTTTGGGCACACATGAATTGATATATAACCAAGTCCTAATTCACGGAGCATTTTCTGTGCTTCATCATATGATTTTGGAATAGTATTGAACTCTGAGAAAGCTTCTGACAATATCTTCAAAAATACAGAAAATGCTAAATTAGTGATCCTACACAATGACTTCACATGGAGCAGCTTGATTACAAATGTCAACCTTGAAAAACTGGTGCAACCAAGATATAGGTCACGCTTAGCCTCTTCAACCAGTTGTTTGAAATGTGATGCAGCGTCATTGGATGGATTTCCATCTTCATGTCTACTATCATTTACATGTTCAGAGCTGACGAGGTCCCTTAACATCCCATCCAATCCACCATCATTAGTGTCCTCGGCTACCAAAGAATTAGCATTTTCATCCTGATGTACTGGTTCCTCCAAAACATGAACTTCTATGGCCTCTCCATGGTTTATCCACCTTGTATATGTAGTGCACATGCCATTGATCAGTAGGTGCCTCTCCACTTCATTTTGGTGCAGAGAGTGATGGTTCATACACCGAGTACATGGGGACAATATTTTTTCAGCCTCATTAAACCTCTCTCTGATGAAGCTCATGAAAGACTTGACACCACAAACATACTCAGGCGTAAAGAGCACACCATGCACCCAACGTCTATCCATCTACATAAAAATTGTAGAAAATGCATTTCAGCTTAGTTACAACCACTACATCAACTAACAATGTACATCGATGAATTAAATTGCGGATCAAAATCCATACCAATTGAACTCAGGTGGGGTCAGATCTGCAGCTGCTTGCCAGACGAGAGCTCAGGTGGGCGGCAATGGAGGCCATGGAGGGGAAGCCTTGATGGAGCCTTGCAGTCCACAGATCGACTTCCCCTAGTGTCCCCTCGCCGGCGCCTATCACGTACACCTCTGCCGTCGCCGCCCTTTACGCCGCCTGTGCCTCTAGCGCCTCTATGCCGCCGCCATGGCCTCCTACGACACCGCTAGTGCCTCAGCCATGGCCTCCTACGCCACTGCAAATTGAATGCCTGCCGGCATTGACCACTCTACTGTGTGGACAGGGGCGGCCGGCGCTGTTTACTCTGCTGCGCGGATAGGGGCGGCTGGTGCAGTTTACTCTACTGCGCGGAGTGGGAGCGGGAGGCAGAGGAGGAGGAGGAGGAAACACGGCGACGGTGGCAGAGAAAGAGGAGGAGACAACACGGCGGAGGAGGATGCAATGGCGGTGGCTGCTGGTGCGGATAAGTCTAGGCCTTGTTTACTTCCCAAATTTTTCACCAAATTCCACTATGCAAAAAGAAGATTCCCCATCACATCAAAATGCCGGCACATATATGAAGTACTAAATGTAGATGAAATAAAAAACTAATAGCACAGTTTTGTTGTACTTTTCGAGACGAACATTTTGAGTCTAATTAATCATTTTTTGGACAATTTTTTTGCCCATTTTTTTGCCTATTAAACTCACCAACAGGTGGATCCAACCTTCCCAATTTACATGGGAATATTTAATCATGGCCACGTCAACGTCCACGTCAGTGCCATGTCGGATGATTCATCTGTGACCAAACCAAATCATCCGTCATAGATTTACCATTGAGTTGCCAAAATGATTTGTGACGGTCAATAGTGATGGTTACTAAACAAGTCGTCATAGATGTATCACCTAATGAATGAATCATCATAAACAATACAATTCTATGATGGTTTCTCTAAATGTCACCAGTAAACCATCAAGTAAAGATTTATTCCTTGTAGTGAAAGGCAGATCCACGGGAGCTACGCACAAGCTTCGTGGCACGGCAGATATGCCTGGTAGAGTGGGGGGCGGAGTAGCTCATCCGGATGATCGACGAGAAGGAGGCCGAGATCACCTCTGTGCTACACTTTGGCATGGGCACAATGGGGATGGAGGGAGGAAGAAAGGGGCAATATAGTCAATATTCACCCATTAGCTAGAGGATCCAAACAACCCAGATAAACTTTAGCTGGAGTGGATCCAAACAGAGCCATAGAATATGTCTTTCTTTGGAAATAGTGATAATACATTTCCATATTCTTTTGGTAACTTTTGCTTAAACCCAGCTAGAGGCGGAGAAACACCCATCAAGGTTCTAAATTGAGTTGAAAAATTAAGGAAAACCGTAAGTTATATGAACTTATTTTGAATTTGGTTTTTGCAGGTGAAGAAGAAGAAGATTAAAAAGGAACAAAATAATTATTGACGAAGCGTGATCCAAGAAAGATGCCGCGTGGTTCATATTCATCCCTCTCGGCCTCAGCCCCAGCAGATTCTATGCATGCAATGTCGGACTCGGGCGGGCCTACCAAATAATAAAAGCATCCATTCAACCTCGTCCCAGCTGCCCCCGCTGGCCGCCATCACCCGCGAGCTGTCAGCCTCCGGCACACACGCGTGTACGTGCGGCCCGAGGAGACCTGGCCCCCAGACGATCCATACGATACCACGCGCGCGGCGCTGGACAAGTCGCATCTCGACGTGAAACCTCAGGAGCTTCGTCTTGTCCGCATCAGTCACTGTGCGTGCTGACTCCTCTTGTGAGCTAGTCTCTCAGAGGCACACACGCCACTCGATCGTCCATTTGTCCTGTTCAGGCTTGCTCATGCCGTCATGCGCATGCTGCGAGCTGCATGTAAGGGCATGTTTGGTTAGATTGGTTAAAGTTTAACAAACACTGTAATACTTTCGTCTTATTTGATAAAAAGTTTTAAATTTTGGACTAATTAGGCTTAATAGATTCGTCTCGTAAATTACTCCTAATCTGTGCTGACATGCATGCAATTAGTCTACATTTAGTACTTCATGTATTTACCGCAACATTGATGTGATGGAAGTTAAACTTTAACATTTATGAACCAAACAGACCCTAATGCTGCATGCTCATCCAACTAAAGTGCGAAGTATAATGCAGATTCGATTCATACAATTATAAAAGTTGAAAGTGGATGATCATGGGACAGAGCCATTTCCGGTGCAAGGACATAAGTATGCAAAAGAGAATCAGAGCTGGCCACTAATTTCTCAAAATTTCCAAAGAAGCTGCCCGAAATGTCTCCTTTGTGTTTAGACAAACTATTTAGCTTATTATCATACTAGTATGTATATAATGGTGCGAATAGGAAACTAACTTATACAATAAGCTTGTATTTTTTAAGTTGAGTTCAAATTTTCTTCGGAAACTTTTCTAATGGCGTTGAAAAATTCAAACCTCCGAATCTAACAGATCTGTTTACAGTGAAGTCCACTTTTAACCTCTGAACACTAAGTCTGATTTAGGTACTCTAAACTCGTAAAAACATATATCTTTGACAAAACCAATTACTACGTCTCAGTTCTAAGCCACCATTCAAAGGTAGTTTTGATATGACATGGCACTATGTGCATAGTGGTTTTGGCACATCGATTTTAACATATTTGGGGTTTACTTGTTGGTTTTGGGACTCATAGAACTCAAGTTGGTAGACCTCGTCGGCACCTCCACCATCCCTCAGCCAGTACATCTTATCAATGCTCCTTGCACTTCAACTTCCACGCTCAAACTCCATTGGCATGTCTGGGTAACAACAATTTCCATATAGGAGAGCACCACGTACGTGTGCGACACATGGGGAGTAGGTAGACAATGAGGAGGTGCCAGCGTAAGGGCAGTTTCAAACATGAAACCATAACATAGTTTCCATACTTGTCAGTTAATGTAGACACTATGGGCGTGTTTAGTTGCCCGGAATTGGCGGCGGCGGAATCACTGTGCAGCACTGTGCTACACTGTAGCATTTCGTTTTTATTTGGTAAAAATTGTCCAAACATTGACTAATTAGGCTCAAAATGTTCGTCTCGCAAAATACAATAAAATTGTGCAATTAGTTTTTGATTTCATCTACATTTAGTACTTCATGCATGTGCCGGCATTTTGATGTGATAGGGAATCTTCTTTTTGCATAGTGCAATTTGGGGAAATATTTGGGATCTAAACAAGAACTACATATGAAAACTATATTCAGAATGAATGGTCTTGTAACAGAACCGACCAATTATACGAGATTAAGTGAGAAAATCATCCACCGAGCAGACGATTTAGCAAACTTAAGCCCGTATAACCCGGTAGTCCGTGAAATCACGACGGATTTCAAACCAACTTGCATACCAGCCAAGATCGTAATAAGTTCAGCGGTCACCATCACAAGTTACATAAAAGTTCGCGGCACAAATACATCGGAGTTTAAACATAGTTATTACAAACCAGTTTCGAATGAAAGTAGCGGAAGCATTTAGTTCAAATCACACACGCACACAGAGTTCAAAATACATTGCCAGTTCAGGGTCATCTTCCATCAAAAGCATCAGACGAGATGTAGTGAATGACCATTGCCCATGGTCCTAAGCTTCTCCCATTGCAGGATAGATGCAGTTGATACAGTAGCCGTAATACATCTACCCATCTGCAACAAGTGGGAACAAAGCCCTGAGTACGAGAAGGTACTCAGCTAGACTTACCCGTCATAAATCAGAAATAAAAGACACCAAGGAATCATGACAGACTGTCTGGTGGGGTAGCTGACTCATTTGCAAAAAGATATTTTTAGCATTTAGGAAAATCTTTACAAAAGCTTTGCATCAAGTTAAATCTTTATTAACCTGTCAACTACATTTGCACCTGTACTAAAGTAACATGTAATTAAACAGGTAATGATAACCAATGATTATTAACAACTTTCATTATGTCATATTTCATATAACTGTCCAAGTGTTCCATCAATATTACTATGATGAAGTAGCTCAAGTCAAGTGCTCACTATCCAGTGAACGATGGCGATTCGAATCGATTATTAACCAGCTGGTAAGTTATTCCTCACACAAACCTCACTTACCCGCTAAAGTGAGGTGTTGGTCACCGAGTCAACCATTCAGGTAAAGTCGCGAGCTTGCTAGGAACCACATGTACCCGGGGGCCGCCCGACTGCTCTTTGGCCTTATCATTGCGCCCCCGTATCCTGCCACTACTGCTCCGGTACAGTGTGTTGCGGACAATCCACTCGGCCTGAATAATCTCCCAGTTTCGCGGTCGGAAGGTACTTTATCCGGCTAGCTAAATGTGAGGCATGCGTTCAACATGACCCGAGGCCCAACAACGGACGGTCCTTAATCGACACAGACGGAAAAACACTACAGTCTGAAACCCTGCAAGTTTCCGTCCGGTCTCAATTTCTCATTAACACTTAGTTATTTCGTGATGACCTCTTTTCTCAAGCAGATCCAGGTAACCACCTATAGCTCGCAGGTGACAGGAAATCACCCGACTTCTACCGGTCTAAGCAAGCTAAGCAATTACTTGACTGCGAATGACAAGATGACAAGGATAGGGTAGAACAGAGTAAACAAGGTATAATGCAGCAACGGTTGCAAACAACTCATAAACTTAATGCAGAAGTTAAAGTAAAGCATTCATAAAATATTTGCAAACCGGGGGAGAGAAATGCTCCGGGGCTTGCCTCTCTCGAAAGAGCTCGGACGGTGGTCTGGACACTCCAGAAGATCCTCACCGACCTCCTCATCGGCTTCGGGCACTTCCTGCTCCTCGGGCTGCCCTTCCGGCTCCTCGGGAACTGCTACCGACGTTACTTCCTGCGATCCTGTATGATGCAATCGTATAAGTGCTTATGCCTAGGTGCATTGCGAAAATGACATGTAATGGTCATGATGAATGAAATGCAGATAATTAGGTTCACTTTATTTCATAAAATAGGAATACATTTCTTCTACAAGGTAGTCAACATCATCCAAGAACATGTACTCATAAACTACCACCACTATGCTCTATCATGCAAAGGCACCTTGACACTGAAGATGCTTCAAAGATACACCAAAGTATAGTTTACTAACTAATCTTGCATCAAAGATTGAATGTAAACCCTAGTTAGCCCTAGGCTTGAACAACAACACATATTTTGGTAGCACAGAAAAATCTTAGAAAATTACAGTGAATTACTAACATCAATCTAGCATGCCACAAAATTTTCATTGCATTTGGATTATTAGAACTGTCTATACAAAAATAACAAGCTAAGGCCTAAAAACGAGCATGAAAATACTTTGCATTATGAAAAGTATCAAACAACAGATTTAGTAATTTTCCTACTTTCTACACAGTAAATAATCACTGTAGAAAAATTATTACTTGCATGTTTTATTCATATTTATTTAATTAACAAAAATAGCAAATACTAGTGATAGAAAGCATTTGAACTACACCTACACATTTTTCTATAGAACAGGCATGATATAAAATTTTCCTAGTAAGTACATGGCACAAAAAGATTAACAAACTTGGAATCACATTTTTCTGATTTTTCTATGATTTATTAAGCATTTATCAAGAAAACAGCCATTTCAATAATTAAATAAAAACTCTACAGAAAAGTAATGAAAGATTGACATGCAATATTTTTATATTGTAGATCTGGTTCCAATGAGTCCATAGAAATTTATTTCATAATTTTTGGAGCTGAAATGAATAAAAAAACATTTTCCAAAGTATTTTTCCCTTTGAATAATAAAAGAAAATAGAAAACGATTTTCATTATTGATACTGGGCCGGCCCGTGGAAGTCAACCGGCCCGTGGCCGTTTTCGGCCTGAGCGCGCGCGCGGGAAGAGAGGCGAGCCGGCCCGGCTTGGGCTTCGGCCCAAGGCCGCTCACGCGAGGAGGCCGGGGGGGAGAAGCCGGAGGCGCCGGTGACCGCGACGTCACGGCCGCGCGGTGACCGTCCGGTGGCCGTTGCCGACTACGCCCGGGTGCGGAAAGACGAGCAACAAATTCGCGGGGAGTAGGCGGACCCGTTTTCGGTGATAGCGAAGCAAGAGAGGTAGCGGGGAACCACCCCCGCGGGAGGCCGCGCGCGCGGTGGCGCCATGGCCGCCGGCGGCGGATGCACGGAATCCGCACCTGCTTGGCTCGGGTGACGGCAACGAGGTGCGTACGGGGTGCCAGAGAAGGAGGCGGAGTTGGGTGCGCGAGAAGGCGAGCTATGGCGGCTCACCATCGGCCAATTTAGCCGGCGGGTGCGGCGGTGGCGGTGCTCGCGCGGTGCGGTGCTCGCGCGGCACGGAGCGGAGGAAGGCCGAGGCAGAGAAATTCAGAGAGAGAGTGGATGCGGAGCGCAGACGACTTAGAAGAGCGAGACGCGCGCTGGCGAGGGCCATCGACGGCCAGCTGTCGACGGCGAGCGGCGCATGCCGGCCACGGGGCGCGCGGTGCCTACGCGGGTGCGTGAGTGTTGCAGCGCGTGCGGGCGAGCGGACACGACGCGCGGGCGGGCGGGCGAGCGGAGCGCGCGGTCAACTGGGCCGGGCCGCTTCGCGGGCGGGCCGAGAAGGGAGGCGACGGCCTGTTTAGGTTAGGATTTTATTTTTCAAATTTCTAAATTCAAACCAATTTCAAATACAGTTTTCAAACCCTATTTTGAACAAGAAAAATACCTTTTCTGGAAATGACCCAAAAATAAAAGTTGCTTAGAATTTAATTCTCTACAACTTTGATTAAGGGGCCAACTAAAAATTCTCCATAGATTTTGAATTGTAGGATAAAAGCTAAAATAGGGAGTATTTTTAAATATTTTTAAATAATATTTTTGAAACAAGTTTTTGACAAAACTTTGAGTAATTTAGTTGCTCCAAAAATTTGACCTCTAATTCTAAGTGATATAAAATTTGTAGTTGCACAATTTTGATGAAAAGTAATTAGCACATTAACATATTACTTCACGAGTACCAGTTTTCAAGCTTTTATTTCACTCCAGTTATAATATTAACCTATATGATTATGGATGATATGAAATGTCATGCTTATGATTGAAATGAGAATGCTCACGTAACACCGGAGTATTACAACCCTCCCCTCTTATAAAAATCTCGTCCCGAGATTTGGGTTACGAACCATTTATTATAAAAATTTTCGTATGCTTTTTGTAGGTATTCACCCGTTTCCCAAGATGCATCCCCTTCATCATGATGACTCCATTGTATTTTATACGTTTTCACCACACTGTTTCGAGTAGCCCTTTCTTTGGAATCCAAAACTCGAATTGGCTGCTCACGATACACCAGATCTGACTTAAGTTTTATGCCTCGAGGTTCAATTCTTTCCTCTGGAACGCGCAAACATTTCTTGAGATGTGATACGTAAAAAACTAGGAATATAGCACCCATTACTTCAAGTAATTCCAATTTGTAAGCCACTGGACCCTTTCTTTCCAAGATTTTGTAGGGTCCTACAAATCTGGCAACAAACTTTCTGCGTACTCCAAACCGCTTCTTCTTCATGGGCGTGACTTTTAGATAAACATAGTCACCAACTTCAAACACAAGTGGTCTCCTCCTCTTATCCGTATAACTTTTCTGACGTGACTGAGCTGCTCTCATATTTTGCTGAATGATATGAACTTTATTTTCGGCTTCTTCCACGAAGTCAATACCATAATACCTTTATTCCCCTGGCTCAATCCAATTTAAAGGTGTTCTACACTTTCGGCCATACAGAGCCTCAAAAGGTGTCATCTTGATACTTTCTTGATAGCTATTATTATACGCGAACTTTGCTAAGGGTAACCATGACTCCCATGAACCTCTGGAAGACAACACACAAGCTCTTAACATATCTTCTAAAACAGCATTAACTCTTTCAGTCTGACCATCTATTTGAGGATGATAGGCAGTGCTACGAATTAAACTCATCCCCAAACCTTTATGCAAGTGCTCCCAAAAGTGAGCAGTGAACTGTGACCCTCTGTCAGACACTATCGTCTTCGGTATGCCATGCAATCTCACAATCTCCGCAATATACTTCTCGGCATATTGAGGTGGTCTATAATCTGTCTTGATAGGCAAAAAGTGGGCTGTCTTGGTAAGACGATCCACGATTACCCAAATCGAATCACGTCCTTTCTGAGTAGTGGGCAAACCTGTGATGAAATCCATGTTGATATCATCCCACTTCTAACTGGGTACAGACAAAGGTTGCAATAACCCGGCAGGTCTCATATGAATAGCCTTTACCTTGCAGCATGTGTCACATCTGGCTACATATGCCGCAATCTCTTTCTTCATCTTGGTCCACCAAAAACGAGATCTTAATTCTTGATACATTTTGCTACTTCCGGGATGGATAGATAAATTTGAAAGGTGAGCCTCATCCATAAGTTTATTCTTAAGCTCTCCATCTTTAGGAACAACAAGACGGTCATCAAACCATAGCACGTCATGTTCATCCAATTTAAAGTACTTAGATGGTTCTTCTTTAATCTTTTCCTTGATATGGAATATCCCTTTGTCGGTTTTCTGGCCTTCTATTATCTTACTCTCCAAAGAACAACTAATCTGAATACTGTGTAACACTGCAGGATGCATTAGATCAAAACCATCTTCGAGCAAAGGTTGCGCATTCAGGCAATGTGACTTTCTACTCAAAGCATCTGCCACTACATTGGCCTTTCTAGGATGGTATTGCACATTCAAATTGTAATCTTTGATCAATTCTAACCATCTTCGCTGTCTCATGTTTAATTCAGGTTGGGTGAAGATGTACTTGAGACTCTTGTGATCGGTGAAAATATTGCACACATTACCAAGTAAGTAATGTCTCCAAATTTTCAAGGCATGCACTACGGCAGCAAGTTCAAGATCATGCGTCAGATAGTTGATCTCATGCTTTCTCAACTGTCGAGAGGCATAAGCAATGACTCTTCCTTCTTGCATAAGAACATAGCCTAATCTTGTTTTTGATGCGTCGCAAAACACATCAAAAGGTTTCTCAATGTCCGGTTGCGCTAGAACTGGAGCAGTGGTCAACAGTTTCTGCAAGGTGTGGAAAGCTGTCTCACACTCCTTTGTCCATACAAACTTATGATCTTTCTGTAGCAGACTTGTCATTGGCTTGGCAATCTTCGAGAAATATGGTATAAAACGACGATAGTAACCAGCTAAACCCAAGAAACTTCTAACTTCAGAGACTGTGATTGGTGTCTTCCAATCCATAACCTCTTGCACTTTACTCGGGTCTACGGATACTCCATTTTCCGACAGAATGTGACCAAGGAAAGGAACTTTCTTCAACCAAAATTCACACTTGCTAAACTTAGCATACAACTTATGATCTATCAGTCTGGTTAAGACGATTCTCAGATGCTCTTCATGATCTTTCTCATTCTCAAAGTATACTAGAATATCATCAATGAACACAACCACAAACTTGTCCAACTCTGGCATGAAAACTATATTCATCAGATACATAAAGTATGCAGGAGCATTTGTTAAGCCAAAGGACATAACAAGATACTCGTACAACCCGTATCTGGTAGAGAAAGCGGTTTTCGGTATATCTTGTGGTCTAATCCTTATCTGATGATAACCTGATCTTAAATCGATCTTGGAGAACACTCTGGCTTTGGCTAACTGATCGAACAAAACATCAATGTGAGGTAAGGGATACTTATTCTTGATAGTTACAGCATTAAGAGGCCTATAATCCACACACATCCTCAAAGTACCCTCTTTCTTTTTCTTCACAAACAAGGCAGGACATCCCCATTCAGACTTACTTGGCCGGATAAACCCCTTGTTCAACAACTCCTCTAGTTGCTTCTTCAACTCAGCTAACTCATCTGGAGGCATCCTATAAGGTCTTCTGGAAATTGGAGCTGTCCCGGGGATCAACTCAATTCCAAACTCCACATCTCTATCCGGCGGAAGACCAGGTAACTCATCTGGAAACACATCCGGAAACTCACACACGACCGGAATCTGATGAATCAGAATGACTTCCATAGCACATGTCACACTCACAAGGTCTGTTCTTTTGGGGCAATGGTACCTGAAAAGTACCCTCTCCCTGGGGATCCTTCAGGGTAAGTACCCGACTTCCTGTATATATAACTGTTCCTCATTCTTCCATCCAGTTCATTCCTATTATTACATCCAAAACTAGTCCAGGCATGACTATCAGGTTAACTCAAAACTTTTGACTACCTAACTCAAGGGTTGCCCCTCTAACCATCTGATTGGTTAAAACATCAGCCCCTGCTGAACTTATACGGTAACCATAACTTAAGTCTGTGCATAGTTGTTCATGTTTCCGTGCAAATGCTTGACTCATGAACGAATGCGATGATCCAGAATCAAATAGAACAACTGTAGGGTTTTGGTTAACAGGAAACTTACTAGCAGTTATGGGCTCTCCCTCAGGAATCTCTTCCATAGTGGTGTGGTGCACTCGAGCATTATAAGTCTGTTGCTTCTTTCGGGGCGGATAAGGACAGAACTTGGAAAAGTGGCCTGGCTGATCACAATTATAGCAAAGTCCCTTTACTGTACCGACAGATCCTATCGCTCCCTTCGAGTTACCTTGTCCCGCGGTTGTGGCTGTTCTTGCTGGTGGCACTGCCATCTTGTACGGCTTTTGCGGTCCCTTGTAGTTCTGGGTCTTATGCTGCGGTGGTCTAAACCTTGCACCAGGTGCAGACGGACGATAGGTTGAACGATTAGCAGTGATAACTCTGGATTGTGATGGTCCTAACTCAAAGGCTCTCTTGCGAGTCTTGGATGCTGTGTACGCATTGTTGTTCTTCTCTTGTTTTAGACAATCACTGATGAAGTCATTGAATCTGGCGCGTGTATTGGTACCCACATGCTTCATCATCTTCAGACCTAACCCTCTCTTGAAGCTAGCAATCTTCTTAGCATCTGTGTCAACCATGTCGGGAGCATAATGACACAAGGTGTTGAAGGCATGCAAATACTGTGTTACGGTTTTGGTGCCCTGATTTAAAGCCAAGAACTCTCCCAATTTTATCTCAACTAGCCCTGATGGAATATAAACTCTACGGAAGGCGTCGGTGAACTCTCTCCATGAGATCTGAGCATTTGGAGGGAAGGTGGTGCGATGATGCTTCCACCACATCCCTGCTGGTACTTGTAGCTGATGTGCAGCATACTCTGTCTTCAGTACTTCTGTCAGCCTCAACACACGGAACTTATCTTCCATAGTGTTAATCCATTCTTCAGCGTCAAGTGGCTCGGTTGCTTTCTTAAAAATTGGCGGCCTAGTGTCCAAAAAATCCTTGAAATTGCTGTACTGATTCACTCCATTGCCACCACCTTGGTTGTTACCATGTTGCACGTTGTTGGCAATGGTACGCAGGGAATCTTCCATATTTTTCTGTGACTGCTCGGCATTGCGCTGACTTCCTAGAAACTGTGCAAAAAACACCTCTGCAGTGAGCGGTGGCGGAGGCGGCAAATGCGGTTCCTAGTGTGGCTCGTTATGGTTGACGTTGTTAGCACCACTCCCACCTGCCCCGGTACCATTTCCACCAGTTTCAGCAGCCTCATACGTGGCGCGTCGAGTGTTTGCCATCTGCATATTTCAGCAACAAGTAATGATTAAGCGAAGTTGTAGTAATTGTGAGTGAATGAGAAATTATGTCGTACTGAACTCATTGGAGAGAACAAAGTCATACAACAAAATAGAGGCACAATAATCGCATTCCAATTAAAACAACACCACTAATTAAATTACTTCAAATGCAAACATCGCGTCCAATACAACCACGTTGCCAGCGTACACACACTGGACTTTATGCGCTCAGGTATCGCATGAACAACCAAGATCCAACATTCTACCAAGTCTCAAGGTTCAAACGAGATACATCAAGATACATGAAGCCAACAGAAGGTCATTGTGACAGGGCCTAGCAGCTAACACAAAGCAACTAGCCTACTCCTCGGGGCCATCGTCGGGGTCGGAGACGTCACCATTGCTACCATCATTAGCAGCGTCGTCGTCGGCAGGTGCGACTGCGGGCTCGTCCTCATCATCGTCGACGTCCATACCGGCGGCTTCTGGAGGAGCATACGGGCCAATCCCATTGTAGAGCGCATGAAACTCCTCATACAAGTTGACATTGTACTCCTCTAGCTCGTCGACCCTCTGCCTCAGGAGGTTCCTCTCGTTCCAGGCTTCATTCCTTTCCTGAACCAGCTGTCCAATCATGCGGTCTGCATTATTGTTGGCCTGAGTCAACGTATGCACCCGCTGTATAGAACTATCACCTCTCTCTAGAGCCTGGTCTCGCTGCAAGCTCATGTCAGCCAACTGCTCCTGCAAACTAGCGATAACACGTGCCTGCTTCTTCTTTTGTTTTCTTGCTTTGAGCCGATCATCACCACGCAACCAGTCAAAGTCCAATAAGTGCACTCCAGACTCTGGTATGCTCTGATAGTTGCATACATCGCACTCATAGCGTGGTTGTCGCTAGCCTGTCCTTCGCTTGGGCCTCTGACTAAAGCACTTCCTTGCGGCTGTACCCAAATAGCATCGCGAGGATCATCTCTCGGAAAAGTGCCAGCCAAGGCTGCTGCCAGCTCGTTGGGAAATCTGCTCATTATGTCCCGGATGACACGGAAAGCTGCTCCCTCTGCACCCTCAACCGGAGTGCGTCCCTCAAACTCTAAGTGCCAACCATCCCATTCTGGCGCATCACCAAGAGCAGGGACGGTGATTTCCACTACTGCCAGTCCATCCTCAGCTAGCTGGCTCTCACTCCAGGAGTACACCGGCTCTTGACCCTCCGGGTACCCCACATCATGGAGCACTCTCCAAAGCAAAGTTGGCATGCCAAACTCGCTTAGAAAGGTGTCCGTGTTGCGGCGCTCCCACGGGGCCAACTGGCGTCGAGGTGCTCTTTTACCTGTGGACTTGCGGGCAGTCTGCTTCGTGCGGGCCATCTGTACCAAAAGTTTTGATTACCCGGTGAGGACATATTTTAAGTTGGTACGATTTTTATCGAAAGGGGATAATCAATTTATAAGGGGAGGAATGCATGGCATGAATGAAATGCACAAGCAACATGATGCATGCACGTTTCTTACGTTCTCACAAACTTAATAAATAAATGATATCTATCGATGAATTCGGTGGCATGCAGGCGATCTCTCATAAACGTAACTAATACTTTCTACACGAGAAACGCTGTTATGTACCTACAGAAGATTCATTTCAGCCCATTTCCCCCATGCATGCATGAAAGCAGTAAATCTATCTACACGCTCTACACGAATCCACAGATATGCGTACAACGGTAGTAACCACCCAAAACATTGTCCTATTGACGGCATCGCCTCAACGGACGGAACAACCACACATGCGACACTTTTGTAAAAACATGCGTAAAACATGTAAGTACTCCAATATCATACAAGCACTCTCCCTAGATCGGCGGTGTATCCGATCATGCTCTCACATCTCACACTTACCGAGGCGTAGAGGCAACTGATCCATACATTACCACTCAAGTAAGTGGCACTCATACAATAGCACGCCGTATGAGCAACGAAAGAGAAATATGGTGCAAGAACCCCCAAGTCAGTACTTAATTAAGCCACCTAGAGTCCTTATTGGGCATAAAGGATATGACCACTGGCACACTCTTAGTTTGTAAATCACGTTTTTCAAACACATTTTGTTTTAAATACACTTGTGAACAGTAAACCCGCTAAACTATGCTCCGATACTAGCTGTAACAGAACCGACCAATTATACGAGATTAAGTGAGAAAATCATCCACCGAGCAGACGATTTAGCAAACTTAAGCCCGTATAACCCGGTAGTCCATGAAATCACGACGGATTTCAAACCAACTTGCATACCAGCCAAGATCGTAACAAGTTCAGCGGTCACCATCACAAGTTACATAAAAGTTCGCGGCACAAATACATCGGAGTTTAAACATAGTTATTACAAACCAGTTTCGAATGAAAGTAGCAGAAGCATTTAGTTCAAATCACACACGCACACAGAGTTCAAAATACATTGCCAGTTTAGGGTCATCTTCCATCAAAAGCATCAGACGAGATGTAGTGAATGACCATTGCCCATGGTCCTAAGCTTCTCCCATTACAGGATAGAGGCAGTTGATACAGTAGCCGTAATACATCTGCCCATCTACAACAAGTGGGAATAAAAGCCCTGAGTACGAGAAGGTACTCAGCTAGACTTACCCGTCATAAACCAGAAATAAAAGACACCAAGGAATCATGACAGGCTGTTTGGTGGGGTAGCTGACTCATTTGCAAAAAGGCATTTTTAGCATTTAGGAAAATATTTACAAAAGCTTTGCATCAAGTTAAATCTTTATTAACCTGTCAACTACATTTGCACCTGTACTAAAGTAACATGTAATTAAACAAGTAATGATAACCAATGATCATTAACAACTTCCATTATGTCATATTTCATATAACTGTCCAAGTGTTCCATCAATATTACTACGATGAAGTAGCTCAAGTCAAGTGCTCACTATCCAGTGAACGATGGCGATTCGAATCGATTATTAACCAGCTGGTAAGTTATTCCTCACACAAACCTCACTCACCTGCTAAAGTGAGGTGTTGGTCACCGAGTCAACCATTCAGGTAAAGTCGCGAGCTTGCCAGGAACCACATGTACCCAGGGGCCGCCCGACTGCTCTTTGGCCTTATCATCGTGCCCCTGTATCCTGCCACTACTGCTCCGGTACAGTGCGTTGCGGGCAATCCACTCGGCCTGAATAATCTCCCAGTTTCGCAGTCGGAAGGTACTTTATCCGGCCAGCTAAATGTGAGGCATGCGTTCAACATGACCCGAGGCCCGTTGCCGACCACGCCCGGGTGCGGAAAGGCGAGCAATAGATTCGCGGGGAGTAGGCGGACCCGTTTTCGGTGATAGCGAAGCAAGAGAGGTAGCGGGGAACCACTCCCGCGGGAGGCCGCGCGCGCGGTGGCGCCATGGCCGCCGGCAGCGGATGCACGGAATCCGCACCTGCTTGGCTCGGGTGACGGCAACGAGGTGCGCACGGGGTGCCGGAGAAGGAGGCGGAGTTGGGTGCGCGAGAAGGCGAGCTATGGCGGCTCACCGTCGGCCAATTTGGCCGGCGGGTGCGGTGGTGGCGGTGCTCGCGCGGTGCGGTGCTCGCGCGGCACGGAGCGGAGGAAGGCCGGGGCGGAGAAATTCGGAGAGGGTGGGTAGATACGGAGCGCATGCGACTTAGAAGAGCGAGACGCGCGCTGGCGGGGGCCACCGACGGCCAGCTGTCGACGGCGAGCGGCGCATGTCGGCCACGGGGCGCGCGGTGCCTGGCGGGTGCGTGCGTGTCGCAGCGCGCGCGGGCGAGCGGACACGACGCGCGGGCGGGCGGGCGAGCGGAGCGCGCGGTCAACTGGGCTGGGCCGCTTCGCGGGCGGGCCGAGAAGGGAGGCGGTGGCCTGTTTAGGTTAGGATTTTATTTTTCAAATTTCTAAATTTAAACCAATTTCAAATACAGTTTTCAAACCCTATTTTGAACAAGAAAAAGACCTTTTCTGGAAATGACCCAAAAATAAAAGTTGCTTAGAATTTAATTCTCTACAACTTTGATTAAGGGGCCAACTAAAAATTCTCCACAGATTTTGAATTGTAGGATAAAAGCTAAAATAGGGAGTATTTTTAAATGTTTTTAAATAATATTTTTGAAACAAGTTTTTGACAAAACTTTGAGTAATTTAGTTGCTCCAAAAATTTGACCTCTAATTCTAAGTGATATAAAATTTGTAGTTGCACAATTTTGATGAAAAGTAATTAGCACATTAACATATTACTTCACGAGTACCAGTTTTCAAGCTTTTATTTCACTCCAGTTATAATATTAACCTATATGATTATGGATGATATGAAATGTCATGCTTATGATTGAAATGAGAATGCTCGCGTAACACCGGAGTGTTACAGGTCTCTTCAAATTAAACTTTTTATCCAATCATCTACTTAATTACCGGAGTGTTACAGGTCTCTTCAAATTAAACTTCTATCATGAACCTATCATAATTTTTCTGTCTTTGTTCCTGCAGAGACATACTCCCTCCGTCCCGAAATACAAGGCATCCAAACAATTTTAGGATATATTATATGGTAAAACAAATGTCGCATATAACCCTCCTTAATTACCGTATTTGGTTGATGAGACATCAATGGTAGGTATGTACGTGAAATGTTGACTTTTGGAATCCATACACCTAGAATCCCTTATAATTTGGGAGAAATTTGAATATTTGGATATCTTATATTACAGAAAGGGGGGAGTACTTCCTTGTATAAGAAACCATTTCCTTCTCTCTCATTATTGATTCTAATGCCACATCAGAATTTTGCCTACTTAGCATTCTAATTAATGATACGAAAACTACCCATTGGTAGTACCCTACAACATGGATAGGATGGCGGATACTTTGCTGCTACTGTTATGTATCTCTTCTTCGGCGGGTGATTGACCATTGTTGGTCTCTTCTTTGGCGGATGCTTTGCCACGGTTGTCACGTTGGCTTCTCCTCTAGAAGATACTTTGTCGTTGAGGCAGCTTTGGACTCCTTTGGCGGATGATGCTTTGCCATCAAGGTCTCGCATTGGCTCTCCTATAGCGGATGCTTTGCCACCATTGATGTTGGATGCTCGTCTCGTCTTATCTGGGTGGATGCTTTTTCACCGCAGCTATATCTTCTATGTAAGCAACCATTGTGTTAATGTATCTTTTTTCTCACAGGTTAGTCGGTTGAAGTTTTGGGCTAAGGGTCCCTCTCCCTTGCTGCTGTAATTTGTTCCAGGTTTGCCACTACCTTGGTGGTTGTAATCTGCGCTACGAGAGTTCTCTCGTAGTTGTGTCGTGTAACTCTAATTTACCTCTTAATGAAATACGTGCTAAGACACGTTCGCAAAAAAAAGGCCTAGGAATAGCTCAGCATGGGTGGCTAAGGTGACCGCCGGAGGCTCATCAGTCCAAATCACGAAACATTCAACAAAATTCATGAGGAATTATTGGAGGAAATTGAACTCACAAAAACAATGTAAGATTTGGCCCAATATAATATGCAATCGTGGATAACTGGATCACTAGATATCCTGACATGGTCGCGCCACGAAGTGCCAACTTATCATTTGAGGCGTCTACTCCATCGAAGCGTGGAAAATCATTGTTCTGCATATGCAAGCATAGAGAACAATATACTATAATTTTTCCGCAATAATGTAACAGATTAGGAAGAAACACAAAGCGTATCCTTTTTTACAAGTTGTAGTAGAAAATCTCCAATCATTAAGCTTATGAAAAAACATTTGGACACATGATATGACTTCAGATAAATCAAATAAAATGTTAAAGCCTCTGCTATGACTTCAGATAAATCAAATAAAATATTAAAACTTATGCTGATGCGACGAGATACAACTTACATGCAAAATTAACTTAACATAACCCCATTTATTTATAGAGATAGTTAAAATTTACACAAACTTTAAAATACACAACTATTTCTAGATGTGTCCGGTTCATTTATGGAGACAGCCTATCAAACTACTGCCTTCTAAAATCTATTAACAGAGATGTGCCTCCTAAGAGACCCATCTCTAAAAACGGAGCCTATTTTCATGATGCAATTTCTTTATGTGGCTCAAATAGCGGCTATGAGGTTCTCGATGTTACGCATGCAGTCGGGTCGAGCATGATATTAGATTCAGTTAGCCCGCGTGATGCCTAACAAGGAGTAGACGCTATAGTGGGTTAGTCCTATGTTAGGGCTAGAGAGGAATCTAACTTTACTTGACAAAGACTGATAAAAGAGAATGGCGTACAACTGCAAGTAGAGTCATGTAGTATGGAGTTGCAAGGAGACCCTTATTTACTTTGGGTCTGTGACGAGACTCGTCGGGCAGCTCTCTTTGAGCTGCAAAGGTGATGTCTCAAGTTCAAGTATAGACGCTCAGCACATAGATGACTTCAAAATGGCATGCATATCTGGCAAGGTGAAGTTTGTAAAATATGTGTTAAATATAACTATAATTACAATTGGACATGGGTTGTATTAGGGTTAAGATAGAGTTTGAGTTGAACCTCTAACCTAATCCATAAATATGAGGTCAATCTCTATTATAACCATGAGATAACTTGGCAACTCGTTTGGACAGCGGCAAAGCCATATGTGCGTCTGGATGCCAGTATAGTTGTTGCTTATGGAAATGAGCACCTGTAATTATACCCCAAGGATGTAAGAGTTGACCAAACCTCATGAAAAACTCATGCTTTATTGTCGATTTATATTTGTGTATTGTCTCCTATGGTACTTAATACTTCCGTGCTATTTGGTTAGTAGATTCATTATGGTCTGCATTTAACCATACACTCATGGAGTTGTGATACACTGCTTTATGAGTGGGATGAGTGGATGGACAACGGATTCAAGGGCCGAGTATGATGTCTTATGCAAACATCATATGCTATCTATTTGGCTGGAATCAAATCGTTCAGGATGAGACGGTGCAGCATGAATCCATTTCTTAAAATTTGATAAAAATAATCTCATTCATCATACCGGTATTGATTATAGCTCGTAAAGAATAAGATGATAATATATTACCATTCCATTCTATAAACCAAATGAAAAACGGCATGGCTAGCGCCTGGACTCTAGCCAACTCTCGCCTACCCCGTCTCCTGCGCTTGCCCGCCCGCCCCCGCTTGCTGCTGCGCCTACCCGACATCGACCACGACAAGATGGAGGGAAGAGAAGGGAGGGAAGGGAGAGGAGAGGAGAAGGCGAGGCACGCCGTGTGAGGTAGGAGGCGAAGCCTTACGGCAGGTTGTTGTCCACCAGCCACCGATGTCATTGCAACATGTGCAACATCCGATCTATTTTTGAAACATGCAGATGAAACATTTGCAACATACGTCTGAAGACAGATGAAACACTCGAAACATGTGATTGAAACATGAGTGTATAGCCATTTACAACATGCAACACTAAGATCTACTTTTGAAATATCCAGATAAAATATTAGCAACATACGTATGAAACATCTGAAACATAGGCTTGAAACATGCATATATATGCAACACCCAGATATACTTTTGCAACATCCAGATGAAACACTTGAAACATACGTCTGAAACACCTGAAACACTTGAAAACATATGCTTGCAACATGCGTATATTGTCATTGCAACATATGCAACATCTCAGATATACTTTTGCAACATCCAGATCAAACACTTAAAACATAAGTCTGGAACGCCTGAAACACTTGAAACACGACATCGCCAGCGGCCACGGCCTACCTGATGGCGAACTGTGGTAGACAGCAAGCTCAGGTCAGAGGACGTCAACCAAGCGTACACCTCCGCTGCAGGAAGTCAAACCGTCGCTCCTCCGGTGATCCTCCCGCGCCTACTCGCTGCCCAAGCTCATGCCCGTCGACCCAGCTTCTCCAGCACCACCGCTGTCCGTTCGCAGGAGATGGGGTGCAACTCGGCTAGCTATGGGGTACGGTGCGGTGGGGGAAGGGCACGACACGGCGAGGGACGGGCGCGCGTGGGGAAGAGGCACAACAGGGGTGGAGTGGGGCGGGCGTATGCACAGTGACGCCTGGACACCGATGCGAGTGAGTGGGGAAATTTTCAGAGATGAAGAGACTTAGAGATGATGTTGTCCGCTGCGCAGGCCTAGCAAGGCACGCGTCCGGACAGGACGGACGACCATGTACGAGCATTTGCAAATGAAAAAAGTGCACCCTGTAACATTCCTTAGCACATTGACACTTTGGAGGCCTCCCGGACTCCCGGTCTGTGCTTAGTACCTACAAGCACGTAGTGGCTTCAGACCAACGCCGAGGAGCCGTGCACTTCCAGCTATTCAGACTTTCAGAGGAGGCAGATAGGCAGTTGACTAAGGAGGAGCTCGAGCGGGCAAAGGAGGCCACTACTCGCTTTACCGCTTTGATAAGCATGAATGGATATATACCATTTGTTTCGTGGACCATAACTATAACGGTGCAGATTAATCAAATATATATTCTAGAAATGGAAGTGCTTAATGTGTTCAAAGTTGCACGTCAGATACTTGACATTCATCTATATGGATTGTAGCACAGAAACCCACAAGAGTTAAAAGATATACTAATTTGATTTTTTTATAAGCTTTTTTTTATTATAGATAATGGACAAGCACAGTAATTTCTTCCGAGTTCTCTGTTCCTTATCCTGTGTATTTTTCTCCCAAAAAAAAGAAACTCTTCATCAAACTGTCGTTAAAAGAACCTCGGCTATAATTGCAAAGACACTGAGAAACATCAGCTGTATATGATTTGATCAACATGAAAAGGAAGCAGATAATGATCCTCCAAGTAAAATTCTGAACCAGCTGCTATCAATAGATGATGCATATGCTGGGGCAATGTGTGTATAACTTTACCGTTGCCCTTTTTTTACTTTGCAATAGCTTACATTACGTGCTCTTGGCCTCTGAGTCAAAAAAGTGGATTGAGCAGGAGCAGCCCTTGTTTAGTAGAAGATATAGGACCGGGCTCAAGAGTTTGGGCTGCAAAGTTTCGACCCTGTTAGGAACATGGAAACTTCATAGGAAATTAGAAATGATATTCAAACTAAGTTCCTTTAAGACTGGAAAAAAAATTCGTACATTCCAAATAGGCCCTTCACCTGCAAGGTTGCATGCATTTAGTTTCTTTGGAATGACTTTTGCATGAATAAACGGCTGTTTATCGCAGGAAGTAAACACACAAATCTTGTCTTAACTAGTTTTTTTTTTGTCTTATCTAGTTAACTGTCAACCACAATAAACAGGGAATAAAACAAAACATCAAACAAGACTCAAACTGAAATTATTATTGGAGGTTGAAAAATAAGCTGATAATAAACAATGTAAATTAGATTTCTGAAAGATCTCTTACTGATCAGTGAACATAATATGGCATTATAGATTTGAGGATACGTAAATGCACACAGGACCAGGCACCAGAGGCAGACCAGTGTTTGTGGCTTCAACTCCATTGGAGTATGCAAAATCTTTGTTCTGCAGCTGCAAGCAGAGAGAACAATGGCCCCGTTTAGTTGTGAAAATTTTTGGGGAAAAATTCCTGTAGCACTTTTCGTTGTTATTTGACAAAATTTGTCTAACCATGGACTAACTAGGCTCAAAAGATTCGTCTCGACATTTACAGACAAACTGTGCAATTAGTTATTTTTTTATCTACATTTAATGCTTCATGCATGCGTTTAAAGATTCGACGTGACAGTTACTATGCAAAAATTTTTGCCTCTTTTTGGGCATCTAAACACGGCCAATATTTTTATAAGAATGCAGCAGAATCTGAAGATACAGAACATATCAACTGAGATGTTAGTTAGATGGACCCACTTCTCAGTCTTGTTGACTATATCAAATGTCCACATGGGTAACGTAGCTGTAAGCGTGTGGCTGTAAACATCAGCAAAAACCAGGTATTATGACATTATTCAGTTCAAATATGTCCAGAAACATTTGGCTTCCTGAAGCAAGTCAGCATCAGCCGTACAATTGTTGAGATCACTAGCTCATCACAAGAATATTTGGGCACATACATATGACTCCTGGTTCTATACTAGTACAGTTACAACACTTGTTAGCAGTTATGACAGCTACTAGTACTCACCTAATATCTATCTGATACCACATGCTACAATCACCTTTTCACTGTAATGAGTTACAACAACTTGCATTCCCTTTAATCTATGAACCACTGATTGTTTCAGCAGTGGTGAACAGTTCAACTGGAATGATGGCAGTAGTTTTGCAGGGAGCAGTCTGTAGAAGACCATCATCCTAAGGTCATGGCACAAGACTTACACCATCAGTAGAAATGTTAAACCCCAATTTTATGATGACCAAAACTTAAAGGTATTTGTCCTTGATTATCTTCACTATCTCTTCGACTCTCTTAATGATTTTAGGATTCATCATGTCTCTTGCTTGCCCAAGGAGAGTGCCTTCTCTGCTGTTATAATATGCATCAACTATAGCTCTTGCCCAGGTGTGCAATGCCTCTGGACTCCTACAATCCGCCAGGCAACAAGTAAAATTAAAACAAAAGAAAGGGTAGACAAAATCATCGCCAGAGCACCAGTAATACTTACGTGTATAATGTATCAACATTGTCCCCTTGAAGTTCAGGACCAGGAGTAAAAGCATCATTAAGTGCACTTAACCGTTCTTCTGGATCCTCTATCATTATAAGATGCTTCGTGTCATGGTCAAAAGAAATGGCGACTTGGATACTTCAATAATATACAGAGCACTCAAGACAGCAAATTCCAGCCCGGATGCTTGGTCGAAGTTTGTTTGGAGCAACAAGGCACCTCCTCGTGTCTAATTCTTTGCCTGGCTATTATCCCAAGGGAGAATCCAATGCAAAACAAACTTGCGGAGGAAAGGTATAATGGAGAATGCGATATGTGATGTGTGCCAAGCGGCAGAGGAGACGCCGGCCCACATTGAAAGGTCTTGATGGCTAGAGGGGGGTGAATAGCCTTTTAAAAATTTCTACAAAGATAAGCTAAACAAGTTTATCAATATAACAAGTAGCGAGATACGAGTTTTGCCTAGCCTGCGGGGTGTTTGCAAGCTACCTAACCAATTCACAATTCTAGTATATGCACTCAACCGCACAAGTCAAACCGAGAGGGTAACTACAACCACAACTAGCAAGCTACACAAAGGAGCTGCTCTAGCAACTAGCTAGCAAAGATAACTAAAAAGGTAATGCGAAGTTGAGTTAGGAGAGTTTCACCGAGGGGCGAAGTATTGAGCCAACCAATATGATCAACAATGAATACTAAGACAACCGAACACCGGGATCAATCAATCACAATATGAAAGTGATGACACGAAGATTTATCCCGAGGTTCACGTGCTTGCCGGCACGCTAGTCCCCGTTGTGTCCCTATTCATCACGTGATTCGGTGGCTAATCGGTCTCACACCGAGCCTCTCAAAAAGGCGCCACAAGAACCTACCAAATGGTAAAAGGTTTCAATGACACGAGCAATTTACTAACATTGCCTTTGGCGCTTCGCCGAGGTAGGCACAAACCCCTCACAATTACCGGAGGTGGCCAAGAACAATCACCAACTCTTGCAAACGCCTCCAAGCTGCTCCAAGCTGTCTAGATGGCGGCAACCACCAAGAGAAACAAGAATCCCGCAGCAAATCAACCACCAAGTGCCAACTAGATGCAATCTCACAATGCAAATGCACTTGGATCACTCAATCTTACTTCAAATATGCAAAGAAGCAAGAGAGATGAGTAGGAGGGAGTTGCTTAGCTCAAAGTGCTCACAAGTATGTCAAATGTTCAAGAGATGGAGCCTTGAGCCGGCCAATGAGAATTTATAGACGTACCCCTTCGAATATAGCCGTTAGAACTTTGAAACAGCTGAAGTTGTGCTGACCGGACGCGCTGGTCACACTGACCGGACGCGCCGATCGCACAACGGCTAAGACGCGAAGCACCGACCGGACGCGCTGGTCACGCAGACCGGAAGCGCTAGGTGCAACCGGACGCGCTGGTCCCATAACTGACCGGACGCGCTAGTCAAGCCTGAGCAGCGCTCAACAAAACAGCGACCGGATGCGCTGTAGAACTGACCGGACGCCACAGTGCCAGCGTCCGGTTGGAGTCCAGTAAGCTCCCTGAATGACCGGACGCGTTGGTCAAGCCTGAGTAGCGCACAACGAAACAGCGCCCGGACACGCTGCAGAACTGACCGGACGCCATAGTGCCAGCGTCCAGTTGGAGTCCAGTAAGCTCCCTGAACGACCGGACGCGTCCGGTCGACAGTGACCGGACGCGCTGCGCGTCCGATCATCAAACTGAAATACGCGCAGACGCTGAACGCTGACCGGACGCGTCCGGTCAAACAGAGACCGTGTCCGATCACCTCTGTGACCTCCGTTCGCCTCTGTTTCTTTTTCGACTTCCGGCGTAATGGAAAATAGTCGTTTTAACTCCTCGAAAACGCCTGAATCCCGCCTCGCAAGCTCGGTAGGAGGGAGAGAGGACCCCAAACCCTCTCTACCACTCAAACTCCACCGCCTTCGCAAACGTGCTAACACCACCAAGTGATCTCGTCAAGTGTGAGTGTGTTAGCATTTTCACAATTATTTTTCGAGGCGATATTAGTTCAATCCAAATGCATATGATTATGAAATACACATCTAGAGGCACTTAGGAGTTCAATAGCCGTGTCATTACCCTCTTTATAGTACGGCTATCTATCCTATAATGTAACCACACCCACTAGGTGTCTTGGTTACTAAAACACAACCTTTAAGCATATACCTTTGCCTTGATCACGTAGGGTTGCATCCAAATCCAAGTGTGACCATCATGATCACCATGTCCATCTTGCCACCAACCTTGGAATGTACTAATCCTCATATGCTACATACAACTTAGGCATAGGATTAGTACTTAGGCATTGTCACTAATTACCAACACCAAACATAGGACTTTCAATCTCCCCCTTGTTGGTAATTGGTGACAAACCTTTCACAAAGATATTATGATAAAATTTTGATTGAACCCATGTCACATTGTCCAAGTATATTACCATGTGTAAGAATTATAGACATGTGATCATGAATTCAAATTGATAGCAATGGCTCCCCCTACATGTATGCTATATGTTTGGATTTTGGAAGCATACATGTTAGATAGGAAAGATTAGGAGCATTGACTACCCATAGGTGCTAAGTGTTTAAGATTATAGACCTTTGAAGCGTGATACCATCGGAGTAGCGATAAACACCATCTTAGCACCTTGTGTAGTTAGATACAATTTGGAAAAGCACAAACATAACTAGAAACCTCGTGAGATCAACATTATAAGCAAGGCTCTAGTACCACTTTGAAAAACATGAAGCAAGAAAAATCTAACTACTTCCTATTCATGCTAGTACCTCAATATACCATTCAAAATATACTAGCAAGTCACCACACAAGCAATATATCGGAGAAAAAGAAATGCATAACTATGCATCATACATATGAAGTGCACATGGAAATGCAACAATCATGCTTAAGAGCTTGCTCCCCCTACTTGTGTGCTCAAAATTTTAGTTGATCCCCTTCTTTTATCAATTCTCCCCTTTAGGTTTTTCTCACCCTTTAGAATCTATCTTTGTGAACAACATTTTTCTCTCCCTTTGTGCTTCTCTCCCTTTGAGTTCTATCTTTGTGAACAATATTTTCTTCCCCTTTGGCACCAATGACCATAAGGGACCAATTTTAGATAGATTGTCATATTGAATTATGGGGTGAGGAGATCAAGTTTGTGATTCAACCTAGATTGCTTGCATAAATAAAATGCTTCGGTTTGATCCAAGGGCAAGCTTCTTCACACCTCACTAGAAGGGTTATCATGCACCATGTTGAAGTAAATATTTAGACAAGTGATCTAGATTAAACACTTAGGATCACAAGCTACTTAAACAAGTTATATGCTACCACTAGATCATACAAAGCAAAGAAACAATAGTGGCACCATATAACCATCAAATTCATTTGGTTTTCATGAATGAGCCTAGAACATGTAAATTATAACTAGATGCACTAAACAAGTCCTTAGCATAGAATGTATGACATGTCAACCAATTGTACCTTGGGGCTCGTAGGAGAGGCATGTCATATATGGGGTGCATCAACTCATGTTGGAGAAGTCAAGTATGTTCAACTCATTCTTTAGCTTGTGAAATCTCTTCTCATCAAGTGGTTTGGTGAATAGATCAGCTAATTAATCTTTGGTGCCCACACTCTCAATAGCAATGTCACCCTTTTGTTGATGATCTCTAATAAAGTGATGGCGAACATCAATATGCTTTGTTCTTTGATGTTGAACTGGATTGTTGGTTAGCTTCATGACACTTTCATTGTCACATAACAATGGCACATTCTTGAAATTGATTCCAAAATCCTTCAATGTTGCCTTCATCCACAAGATTTGTGCACAACAACTACCCGCGGCGATGTATTCGGCCTCGGCGGTAGATAGTGCAATACTATTTTGCTTCTTGGATGACCATGAGACAAGTGATCTTCCCAACACTTGACAAGTCTCGGAGGTGCTCTTTCTCTCCACTTTATCACTGGCATAGTCAGAATCCGAATATCCAACTAGCTCAAAGCTTGCACCTTTGGGATACCATAATCCAACATCTTGTGTATGCTTTAAGTACCTCAATATTCTCTTTATTGCCTTCAAATGACTTTCTCTTGGTGAGGCTTAAAATCTTGCACACATGCATACACTAAATATTACATCAGGTCTTGATGCTGTCACATAGAGTAGGCTATCAATCATTGATCTATATAGCTTTTGATCCACCATGTTGCCATTCTTGTCACTATCCAAGCTTCCACTAGTGCTCATTGGAGTAGTGATTCCTTTTGCATCTTCCATACCAAACTTCTTTCGCATATCCTTTATGTATTTGGTTTAGCTTACAAATGTTCCTTCCTTCATTTGTTTAATTTGAAGTCTAAGAAAGAAACTAAGTTCACCAATCATTGACATTTCAAATTCCTTTGCCATAATTTTCTCAAACTCATCACAATAATCTTGATTGGTTGAACCAAATATGATATCATCAACATATATTTGCAACACAAACAAGTCTTTCCCAATCTTCTTGGTGAATAGTGTTGTATCAACATTGCCCATGTCAAATCCTTTGGATAGCAAGAAATCTCTTAATCTTTTATACCATACTCTAGGTGCTTGCTTCAATCCATACAAAGCTTTCCTTAATTTGTATACATGATTGGGTTTCTTGTCATCTTCAAAACCGGGAGGTTGCTCCACATACACCTCCTCTTGGATGTACCCATTGAGAAATACACTCTTCACATCCATTTGATATAGCTTGATATTGTGAGCACAAGCATAGGCAAGTAAGATCCTAATTGCTTTCAATCTTGCAACCGGGGCATAAGTTTCACCAAAGTCAAGACCCTCTATTTGTGTATAACCTTGAGCCACTAGTCTTGCTTTGTTTCTTACTACTATCCCATCTTGATCTTGTTTGTTGCAAAAGACCCATCTTATTCCAATGACATTGTGATCCTTAGGCCTCTCAACTAGTTCCTATACTTCATTTCTCTTAAAGTTGTTGAGCTCTTCATGCATTGTATTTACCCAATCCGGATCTCTCAATGCTTTATCAATGTCCTTGGGTTCTTCCATTGACACAAAAGAAGAGTGAGCACAAAATAATGCCAATCTTGATCTAGTTTGAACTCCCCTTTGTATGTCACCAATGATGGAATCCAATGGATGGTCTCTTGCAATGTTAGTTGGTTGAAGTATTTGAACTTGATTGCTTGGATATTGATGTTGAACATGAGTTGGAGATGATGAACTAGCCACTTATTGATCTCATTGCACTTGAGATGATGTACTAGCTTGATTTTGCATTTGAGAACCACTAGCTTGTATAATTGGACTTTGAAGCACTTGATCTTTGTTGTCATCCACATCAATCACTTGCTTTGGTCTAATATCACCAATGTCCATTTCTTTCATAGCATTGGTCAATTGAGTTCCTCTCACATCATCTAAGTTATCTTTCTCATCTTGAGAACCATTTGTTTCATCAAACTCAACATCATGCACTTCTTCAAGTAAACCACTAGACAAATTCCAAACTCTATAAGCTTTGCTAGTAGTGGAGTAACCAAGTAGGAATCCTTCATCACATTTCTTCTCAAACTTGCTCAATCTAGTGCCTTTCTTCAAGATATAGCATTTGCAACCAAATACCCGAAAGTATCCAATGTTAGGCTTTCTTCCATTTAAGATCTCATATGGTGTTTTCTCTAAGAACGTGTGGCAATAGAGGCGGTTGCTATAGAAGCAAGCCGTGTTGATTGCTTCGGCCCAAAATGAATGACTCACATTATACTCATTTAACATTGATCTTGCCATATCAATCAAGGTTCTATTTTTCCTCTCAACTAAGCCAATAGATTGAGGTGTATAATTGGCCGAGAATTGATATTTGATTCCAAGCTCATCACATAGCTCATCAAATCTTATGTTTCTAAACTCACTTCCATTGTCACTTCTTACTTTCTTGATTGTGGTCTCAAACTCAATTTGCACTCTCTTGATGAACTTCTTAAATATGTCAAATACATCACTTTTGTCCCCAAGAAAGAATACACATGTATATCTAGTGAAATTATCCACAATCACAAAGCCATACTTATTGCCACCAATGCTTGTGTATGTAGTTGGCCTAAATAGATCCATGTGCAACAACTCAAATGCCTTGGAAGTACTCATAATGCTCTTTAATGGATGAGTGTTGCCCACTTGCTTTCCGGCTTGACATGCACTACATAGCTTATCTTTCTCAAATGTGACATCCTTCAAGCCTCTAACTAAGTCATGCTTCACTAACTTGTTCAATTGCTTCATGCCAACATGACCAAGTCTTCTATGCCATAACCAACTCATACTTGATTTGGTGAGCAAGCATGTTGAAAGTTGAGTGTCACTAGCATTGAAATCAACCAAGTATAGATTCTCATATCTAAAACCTTTAAAGATCAAGTTGGAGCCATCAACACTAACTATCTCCACATCATCAACACCAAATATGCACTTGAAACCGAGATCACACAATTGAGCAACCGAGAGAAGATTGAAGTTTAACTTTTCAACTAAGAGCACATTGGAAATGCTATGATCATTAGAGATTGCAATCCTTCCAAGAGCCTTTACATCACCTTGCTATTGTCACCAAATGTGATACTATCAATGCCACTATCATTTGATTTGAGAGAGTTGAACATTCTTGAATCACCGGTCATATGTTGAGAGCACCCACTATCAAGCACCCAATGCCTTCCTCCAGTCTTGTAATTTACCTACAAAACAAATTAATGTCTTTTAAGTACCCATACTTGTTTGGGTCCTTGGAGGTTAGTAACTAAGCTTTTTGGTACCCAAATGACCTTCTTCTTTGGACCCATAATTGGTGTACCAACAAACTTAGCATGCACACCTTTCTCACCCTTGGTAAGCACATAACAAGAATCAAAAGGAATGTAAGGTACATTAGCATTTTTCTTGTTCTTGTTTATTTTGTTGCAATTATGCTCTAGGTACCCAACTTATTTGCATCTATTACAAAACCGACCATTGCTCTTCACAAAGCTAGGCTTATGAGTTGTAAAGGCCGCCTTGCCCTTCTTGGGAGTATAGCCCAAACCCTCTTTGTTAAGAGAGAATCTTTGGCTACCCAAGCATTTTAGCAAGCGGGCATCCCCACCATAGGCATTGCCTAATGCGCAGGTGAGATCATCCACCTCTCTCTTTAGAGTCTCATTCTCAACCACAAGTGATGAATCACTAGTAGTAGAGATAGAGTTGGTTGTGGTGGATGATGATGAGCTACATGAAATATTAGTAGGACTACAAATAATGAATCATCAATAATATCACATGTTAGTCCAATATTACAAGTGACAATCACTTGCTTCTCCTTAGCTTCCTTCATAAACTTCTCCAACTTGAGGTCCTTTTCCTTGATGAGCTCAAGTAGAGTGGAGTGGGCTTCCTTAAGCCTAGTGTGAGCAACTTCAAGGTCCTCGTGGTCTTCCTTTAGACACTCACGAGAGGCCTCTAGCTCATCAAAGGATTTTCTAAGAGCTTTGAGCTCTTGTTCAATTCCTTTGCACTCCTTACTCTTTTTAAGAGCAACAAGCTCCTCCATCAAGGAATCATTTTCATTGCTTTTGGCAATGAGCTCTTGTTCCAAGATCTTGCACTTTTTGGTTGTCCTCTTGTAGCCCTTGCTCATTTGATCTATTATGCCTAATAGATCATCCTTGGAGTAGTCCTCATCCTCCTCATCATCACTCCTACAACCATCACTAGCACAAGAATCATCATCACTATTATCATATTTTACCTTGGTAGGCTTGGCCATAAGGCATGTCGATGTAGTGTCGAAGATGGATGGCTTGTTAGAGAGGGCGATGCTTGCAATGGCTCGCCGAGTGGTCCTCTCATTATCACTAGAGCTATCATCATCACTATCGGAGTTATCACTATCCCAAGTGACCACATAGCCACCACCCTTCTTCTTCTTGTTGATAGTGAAGCTCTTCTTCTCTTTCTTCTCCTTCTTATTCTTCTTCAACTTCAACTCCCCATCATAATATCTTTTGTCTTCATAGGGGCACTTTGTCACTACATGATCGGGGCTATTGCAATTGTAGCAAAGCACCTCCTTTGCCTTTATGAAGTCCCTTATCTTTCTTGCACCATATTCTTTCTTCTTTATGAACCTCCCCATCTTGTGCACTAGGAGGGCCATGGTCTCATCATCAAATGGATCATCATTATCGCTCTCCACCTTGCTCTTGCCCTTAGAAGATGAAGCCTTGAATGCAATGGGCTTCTCTTGCTTGACCTTGGTCTTCTTCTTCTTATCTACCTCATCTTCATCATCATTGCATTGGGCATCGGTCATTATATCTTCAAGCACATCGGTTGGTTTGACCTTATCCAATCCCTCTCTAAAGATCATTCTTCTTAAGGTGGCAAACTTCTTGGGTAAGCACATCAAAAACTTGTGTGAGAAGTCCTTGTTCTCAACCTTCTCTCCAAGCCCCTTAAGATCATTGATAATGACTTGGAGCCTATAGAACATCTCCGGGATAGATTCATCATCCTTCATCTTGAAAGTGGAGAACTTGACCTTGAGCATATATAGTTTGACACTTTTTACCGTTGAAGTGCCTTCATATGTTTCTTCAAGCCTTATCCAAAGCTCATTTGCCTTTTCAAGATCTTTGATTTGCTCAAATACTTTGTCATCAATGGCACGGTAGATTGTGTCAAGTGCCGCCGTGTTGTATTGTTTGTTGATGCGGTCATTTGGAGTGAGATTTTCCTCATCAAGAATGATGTATCCTTCTTTGGTCACATCCCAAACATTCTCATATATATTGTCTAGATATTGCTTCATCTTCCTTTTCCAATGATCAAAGAAAGATACACCATCAAAGAATGGAGGCTTGCCATTAACATGATTGAACATAACTTGAGCCATCTTACACCGAGGTTGTTAAGCCTTGCAAACTGTGACCACGGCTCCGATACCACTTGAAAGGTCTTGATGGCTAGAGGGGGGTGAATAGCCTTTTAAAAATTTCTACAAAGACAAGCTAAACAAGTTTATCAATATAACAAGTAGTGAGATGCGAGTTTTGCTTAGCCTACGGGGTGTTTGCAAGCCACCTAACCAATTCACAATTCTAGTATTTGCACTCAACCGCACAAGTCAAACCGAGAAGGTAACTACAACCACAACTAGCAAGCTACATAAAGGAGCTACTCTAGCAAAGCTAACTAGCTAGCAAAGATAACTAAAAAAGGTAATGCGGAGTTGAATTAGGAGAGTTTCATCGAGGGACGAAGTATTGAGCCAACCAATATGATCAACAATGAATACCAAGACAACTGAACACTGGGATCAATCAATCACAATATGAAAGTGATGACACGAAGATTTATCCCGAGGTTCACGTGCTTGTCGGCACGCTAGGCCCCGTTGTGTCCCTATTCACCACGTGGTTTGGTGGCTAATCGGTCTCACACTGAGCCTCTCAAAAAGGCACCACAAGAACCTACCAAATGGTAAAAGGTTGCAATGACACGAGCAATTTACTAACGTTGCCTTTAGCGCTTCGCCGAGGTAGGCATAAACCCCTCACAATCACCGGAGGTGGCCAAGAACAATCACCAACTCTTGCCAACGCCTCCAAGCTGCTCCAAGCCGTCTAGGTAGCGGCAACCACCAAGAGAAACAAGAATCCCGCAGCAAATCAACCACCAAGTGCCAACTAGATGCAATCTCACAATGCAAATGCACTTGGATCACTCAATCTCACTTCGAATATGCAAAGAAGCAAGAGAGATGAGTAGAAGGGAAGTTGCTTAGCTCAAAGTGCTTACAAGTATGTCAAATGTTCAAAAGATGGAGCCTTGAGCCGGCCAATGAGTATTTATAGACGTACCCCTTGAATATAGCCGTTAGAACTTTGAAACAGCCGAAGTCGCGCTGACCGGACACGCTGGTCACACTGACCGGACGCGCTGATCGCACAACGGCTAAGCCGCGAAGCACCGACGGGACGCGCTGGTCACGCAGACCGGACGCGCTAGGTGTGACCGGACGCGCTGGTCCCGTAACTGACCGGACGCGCTGGTCAAGCCTGAGCAGCGCTCAACGAAACAGCGATCGGACGCGCTGTAGAACTGACCGAACGCCACAGTGCCAGAGTCCGGTTGGAGTCCAGTAAGCTCCCTGAATGACCGGACGCGTTGGTCAAGTCTAAGTAGCGCACAACAAAACAGCGACCGGACGCGCTGCAGAACTGACCGGACGCCACAGTGCCAGCGTCCGGTTGGAGTCCAGTAAGCTCCCTGAACGACCGGACGCGTCCGGTCGACAGTGACCGGACGCGCTGTGCGTCCGATCATCAAACTGAAATACGCGCAGACGTTGAACGCTGACCGGACGCGTCCGGTCAAACAGAGACCGCGTCCGGTCACCTCTGTGACCTCCGTTCGCCTCTGTTTCTTTTCCGACTTCTGGCGTAATGGAAAATAGTCTTTTCAACTCCTCGAAAACACCTGAATCCTGCCTCGCAAGCTCGGCGGGAGGGAGAGAGGACCCTAAACCCTCTCTACCACTCAAACTCCACCGCCTTCGCAAACGTGCTAACACCACCAAGTGATCTCGTCAAGTGTGAGTGTGTTAGCATTTTCACAATCATTTTTCGAGGCGATATTAGTTCAATCCAAATGCATATGATTATGAAATGCACATCTAGAGGCACTTAGGAGTTCAATAGCCGCGTCATTCCCCTCTTTATAGTATGGCTATCTATCCTATAATGTAACCACACCCACTAGGTGTCTTGGTTACTAAAACATAACCCTTAAGCATATACCTTTGCCTTGATCACGTAGGGTTGCGTCCAAATCCAAGTGTGACCATCATGATCACCATGTCCATCTTGTCACCAACCTTGGAATGTACTAATCCTCATATGCTACATACAACTTAGGCATAGGATTAGTACTTAGGCATTGTCACTAATTATCAACACCAAACATAGGACTTTCACACATTATCTTTGGCTGCCCACATGCTATTCAGTTCTGGAATGCGCTTCAAATCCCGACGGATCAACAATGGCCAATCCAGGCACTAAAGGAAATCCAGCCGCCCAATCACATACCTGGGAAATACTTCAGCACATTCCTGCTATTGTGTTGTTGGCACATCTGGAAGAGGCGCAACAATGTGGTGTTCAGAAATGATCGAATCACACTAAACGCTGCCTTAGCTGCTTGCAGATCAGAGGCATTTCTGTGGGCTGCTAGGCTGCCGCGCAAAGATGCAAGCATCGGCTCCACCTGGTGTTCAGTCATAGTTAATGCTATGTAATCCTTAAAACAATCTTCAGAAAGTTTGTAAACCTCATGGCTATTTAAGAGCCACCTTGATTAATATAAGTATCAGGTGGGGGATCCTCTCCCTCCCCGTCGATTTATCAAAAAAAAAATATAAGATGCTTCAGTATTCTGATATCCTTCGGCATTTGTCTCTGGAGATTGGCCACCGCAGTCATATATAGGTGAAACATTATATCCTTTGCCTGTGACATGCATTGCAGATCAGGAAACACCCAAAGACGAATTTGGAGCAGTAGAGCACAACTACAAGATGCTAAAAAGTATAGAAACTCAAGCACATATGTGCTTGCTGAATGCTATAATCATTTACCTGAGATTTCGTGATGTCAGTGCCCTTTGCAGCTGACCAAGCTTTTGAAAGCATCAACACTAATGCAGAGTCCAGTTCTTTCTTCTCAGCCAAGTCATCAATCTTTCTGCAAGCAGCGTCCACCGAAGGTGAATTAAGTATATCTTTTAACTTCAATTCTGCAGCATTCAAAGCTTCAAGACTCCCTGTTGTATCATCATGAGCTTGTAGGGCATCTCTACACAATCATTTCCAAGCTTTGCCAACTCTACAAGGATAAAAAGGTCCATGCTACAAAATATAAATCGGTAGAATCCAATAGGCCAAACAACACAAATGAAAAATTAAAATTTTTATCTTCAGATCAGGGATCAGCACTAATGCTGTCTACATGCCTATAAACAACTAATGAGATTCAAAACTCCACAGCAATTCTTGTTCCACAAAAGTAAAATTTCGCAGAAATTACTCAATAATTGAGAGAAAAGAGTTGGCCTTCATCATGGCAGTGCAGGTTAATCAAAATACATTCTAAAAATGAAACTGTTTAGGGTCTTAAGAGTTGTACAATGGATATAGCTCTATTCTATTTATAGTATTGGAGTGCATAAACTCACAAGAACTAACATATAGTTAACTGTCATTGTTGTCTATAATATTGCAGATAAGCAAACCAGTACATCTGTCCATTTGATATGTTTCTCTGTTATAATTAATATGTACACTTTTTTTAAAGGGGGGAGGGGGTCACAAAATAGCAAGAAAAGGGGCTCACATCATGTAACACCTCAAGTGTTTAGTCCTTAATGGCATTGCATTTGCATAAGCATGACATGCATAATCCATGTTTAGTATTTCATGTAATGCAATTCATGTGTTTGTTTAGGGTTTGTTTGATTGATTCTATAAAAGACTTGGGGGGTTGGTGTAACAAAAAGGTAAAGTAGCCAATCATGACCTACAACACCTTAGCTATACTTAGGATAACATTTGGAACAATGTTCATGTTGACCAAAATTACCAAATTGCCCTTTCAAATGTGGTTGACCAAGTTTGGAACCCTAGAGTGCTCTGGTTTGACCAATTAAAAAGTCCAATTTAGAGATCTTGCATGAAGGAGTGCTCTTAAGCAAAGTTGTAGAGAATTTCATGAGGAACAAAAGTTCTAATATGGCCATCTCATGAAAATGACCACAACATGCTCAAAAGTGGCCCACAAGTCAGCTAGTGGTGTAATCCCAGGACTTAGAATTTCTCTAAGTCTGGAATTGGACCTTACAGTTTCACTGGTGCCTACTCTAGGAGCTTGTAGTTTGCAAACCAAGCCAAACCAGCCTTCACTCATATTGACAAACTTGTAGATCACATGTAGCCCTACAACTTTGTCAATATCACCCAAGCCTGGTTCTCAATGGTTCAAGAGATATCGTGCCATGAACATGAGCTGTCAGGCGGTATCATTAACTGAACCCGGTTTCAGTTTCACCGAGCACTACTTTGAGACCATGTAGTTTCCATTATAGACCGAATCAGCTCGAGCTCTAGTGGACAATTTTGTAGACGATATGTACCTCTACAACTTTACTAATTACGGATTGTACTAGATCGGCCTAGATTGGGAGTTACAGGTTGCCAAAGTCACGCTGTCAGGCTCGGCTTGACTGAAACCGCGATTCAGAACTTCAGAAAACTGAACGTGGCGCCCCGGCAGAAGAACACCGCCGCGTGTCCTCCACGCGCCGCGCGCGACCTGGCGCCTTGGCCAGCTGCCGAGCGCGTGAAGGGCATCTCCGCTGTCGCTCCGACCTCACCCGTCCATTTCCTCCTCCTCCTTCCCTCTCGTTTGCAAAAGGGAAAGAACCGAGCCGCCATTCCCCTTTCTTCTCCGACGAGCTCGACCGTGAGCCACGCCACACCACCGGCCGACTGAGCTCGCCAGTTCCTCCGCCTCGACACCCTCCACCCCCTGGACCTACCGAAACCCACGATTGGACCCTAGGTGAGCTGCATTATCTTCTTCTCCGCCTCCGAGGGGTCGCCGGAGCCCGCCATGGGACCTCACCGTGGTCGGGGTGCTTCGGGCCCGTCTCCATCTCCCCTTACTCGCAAAACGGAACCACCTTGCCCCGGTGAAGCTCGTACCGAGCCCAAACCGCACTATGCTTCTTCACCGGCGACGGTGCGCCGCCACCGGAGGTCACCGGCCGCCGCGCACGGTGGCAGGCCCTCTCCACCCCATTCCCATTCATCCTACGGGTACCAATCAGTGCGCCAGGTGACGGAGAGCACGATGCCGTGTTCGGTGAGCCGCGCGAGCCCTTCTCCGGCGAGCTCGAGCTCACCGGAGCTCGCGGGGTGTCGGCTCCCCTGTTTCGGTCACTGACCGCGGGGGCCCACCGTCAGCGTCGCGCGCGCAGGCAAGGGCGCTGAGCGGGCCGAGCGCGCGGGGAAAAACGTTGTGGGCCGAGTTCGTTTCCGGGCCGGCCCAATCGTCCGAAGTGAAAATGAATTTTTATTATTTTGATACTGATTGTTGTACTAGTTGGAAAAATAGAAATCTAGGGTTTTAGTGATCCAAAAATCATGAAATAAATTTTGTTAGAATCTATTGGATGTGTAGTATTTTAGAAAAATATGGATCTGGCATGAGATGTTTAAATTCTGTAAGAATTTATTAGATCCTTTAAATGTGTTTTGGATTGCATGCAAATTTGCTTAATTTATAACTTGAGCTGTAGTGTTCCATAAATTATGAAATTTGGTGGGTAGGTTACTCTATGCTAGTCCTAGCTATGGTAAAAATTTGGGCATCAGTGCTTAAGTAATTTTCAAGTTATAAGGCTATCATTTTATTCTAGGAAAAAAATTGAAGTAATTTTTATAATTTTTCTACATGTGCAATGTTATTGTAAATTTTTGGAGAATGTCTTGGTATCTTAAAGTGTCTAAGAAAAATATGAAATCTGTTGTTTGACACTTTTCAATAGGGTTTCCTAATTATGCAAAAATCAGCCTTATTAGCTTGTGAATTTTGTGTAGGGAGTTTCTGTGAATAAAACTTGTTCAAATTTTTACTGTGGTCTCTTTTTGGGTCAAAGAGTCCTCTGTAATTTTTGTAGAATTTTGGGAGCAGTTTACATATATGTTTAAAATTCTACTTAATTACTTAAGTAAATTGAGAAATGGGTTTATATAAATGTTCTAGGTGGGCACACCTTACTTTCTGGTGTCTTTGTGATATTTGTGAACTTATAGTAGCATTAGTTTGGTTTGAGAGAATGTTTGCTACATCAATAAATATTTAACCTTTGTAATTTTAGGTTTTCTGGACAGTTAAGTAGTAATTCTAAATTTGGCTTTGATAAAATTGGTTGCTGGACAACTTGTAAATACCAAAGTTGGAGTAAACTTGGTGAACTAGCTTGTGTTGAAATTTAGAAGCATTTGGCTTAGTAGTTTGAGAGTTACTGTTGTTTAAAGTGGCAGTTAAAAATCTGCTACTCTCTGTTTTGGAGAGGACAGATTCTGGAACTTGTGAAGTTTGACATGGAAAACTTAGGAGTTTGGAGTTGAGGTCTGAAAATGAATTGTAGTACATTTCTTAGGCTTTCCAGATTGTCTTAGATCATATCTTTTGGAATTATAAATCTCCAGTTGTGATAAAAACAAGTAGCTGCTGTCCAGAATGCTTACTGTGGTGTTTTGCTGATTGTTATGGTGAGATATCCTAAGACATGCTACTTTTGTAATTGTTAGGTGTTAGGGCCTTAACTGAGGATGAGCAGCTTTATCTTAGGTTAAGTAGATTAGGTGAGTACTTCTCTACTAGAGAAGAGATTTGCACGTACTAGTAAAATAACTTAAATAGAGTATTTTATTCTGAAATGCATTTCATTCCGAGCATGTTGCACCCATTTATGCATCCATTATATTTATTGTGCATTCATGCAATAGGTGCACCGGAGGGGGTGACACTCCTCGAATTCGAGCCAGTAATTCCGGAGGAGAGCCAGGAGCAGCAGGAGCCCGAGGAACCAGCCGGCGACGAAGCTCTGTCAGAAGGTCTACCCGAGTGCCCTGACCACCGGCCTTCAACTTTTCTGAAAGGCAAGCCCCGGTGCATGCTGAACCCATCGTTTTATAAATATATCTTGAGTACTTTTAATTGTTTACTGCATTAAGTTGTAGGAGTTATATGAAAACACTTGTTGCATTACACCTGTCCTTGTCCAGATATCGTACTTAATCCTATTTTAGGTTTAGGCACGTGTCAATGCTTAGCCCTGCTTAGTACGGTAGAAGTCGGGTGATTTCCGGTCATCCGCGAGATGTAGGAAGGAGTCACGAATGGCTTTATGGCTATCGTGGATGGAACCATGCTTAAAAATGAAATTGAGACCGGGCGGGAGTTCGATAGTACAGCCGCAAGACACTTCACGTCTTGGGTGTGGAGCTATGCCCGTCTGAGTCGTTTAAGGACCGATTCGCTGTACGTCCTTGAGTCATGTTGAACGCAGTCTAACACTTAGTTGGCCGGATAAGTCGTTCCGACCGCGAAGCCGAGTAATGTGGTTCAGGCCGGGAATCGAATGGTAGGTTGCTTCTTGGAGGAGAGAAAGGATGTGCTTGGGGACATTGGCGTGAGACCAAGGGGGGGTTAGAGTCCCTATCACCTGGCAGAGTGTCGCCCTTGGGGTCGCGACATTATTCGGACCCGCGATTCCTGAATCATATGACAAGGTGGCCTGTGCGACCCTGGCAGGGGTCTGCACGGTGAGTGTTAGAAATACCCCTCCAGCTGGATAGGAATTCGATTCGAATCGCCGTCGCTCCCGGTTAGTGAGCACTTGACTTGAGCAGCGGCAACGTAGAACTCATTAAATGAACTGGTGGTTAAGGGAATGATACAATGTTGCCATAATGATATACCTGCTATGGATATAATAATCATGTTGTTTGATTATAATCAAGTGTATGTTTAGTACAGGTGCTAAGATAGATGACAGGTAAATGCTAAAAATAACTGCTAGTACAGGTTATAAGAGTTTCAACTACTTATGCCTTTATGCAAAATGTGATGTCAGCTAGCCTCTTGTGTAAGCCTTGCATAATCCTTGGTGTCACTTTATTTCTGGTTTTCGACGGGTAAGTCTAGCTGAGTACATTCCAGTACTCAGGGTTTATTCCCTCCTGTTGCAGATGACATGCTTTATCAGGGATTCTGCAAGACGTGTCTCCACCCTGCGGGTGACGATGACTAGATCACAAGGGCGTGATCGTCTTTATGTACTTTCCTCATGCTTTTGCGGGTTGTCGATCATCCAGACTGGCAGTATTTAAGTAACTAGTGTGTGTGCTATGCTTCCGCTACTTTCAAACTTGGTTTGTAATAATTGCTACTCCGTGGTGTAAACTTATTTCAGAACTACTTGTGAAATGTATCGTATGATGTTGTATGTTGAATGATGCGATCCTGGTTGTAAGCAGTTTGGTTCGAAATCCTTCGTGATTTCGATTGACTACCGGGATTATATGGGCTCAAGTTTGAAAATTTGAGCGCTTCGGTGCTTGTTTTCGTACTTGTGCTCTTATAATTTGGTCGGTTCTGTTACAGCTGGTACCGGAGCATAATTCAACATTAAACACATCATATGAGTATTTAAAAACAAAAATATTTGATTATGAAAAAGGGTTAAAACACTAAAAATTATTTTTTAGGTATGCCAGTGATCACATCCCTTAGCCCAAATAAGGACTCTTAGGTGGCTTATTGTAAAGACTAACTTGGGGGCCTTGTTTGTTTTTATTTCGTCGTCCATACGGCGTGATATTGTATGGATGCCATCCACTTGGGTGGTAATGTATGGATCAATTACCTCGACGCTCTGGTAAGTGTGAGTTGTGAGAGCATGATCGTCCAACCGGCGGTCTAGGGGAGAGTAGTTGTGGTGACTTACATCTTTACATGTTTAAACCATGTAACTATGTAAAAGCACTTAATTGTGGGAACCTTTATATCGGGTAGCTTGATACTGAAGTATATACATTTGGGGATGTATATATGGAAAGTATTTAAATTACTGCTTTCTTGTGTGCTTATATTGGGAATTGTTGGGCTGCAATGAAGTTTTCTGCAGGTACACTAACAGCGTAACGAGTAGACCGATAGTTTCGCTTATATGAGAGAACGTATGTATGCCACCGCCTAGCGTTAGAACTCTAGGTTTCTACTAAGGTGAGAGGACGTACGATACGTGCATGCATCATGTTTAATTATATCATACATATCATTTACTCCCTCCTTAAAAGTTCTGTACTCCCGACTAAAGTAAATTTCGTATCCCCTAAATGATCCTCACTTTAAGTCGTATCTTATCTTGTTGCTACAGATGGCACGTACCAAGAGGACCGCTCGTAAGTCCACTGGGGGCAGGGCACCGCGTCACCAGCTCGCTCCACGTGAGCCCCGCCCTGAGCCTACTGAGGTGGAAAGGCTGAGGGCAGAGCTGGCAGAGGTGACTGCTGCTAGGGATGCAGCACGGCAACAACTGGAACAAGTGATTCATGATCGTGATCAAGAAACGCTTGCAGTCCAGAGGTTGACAGTGGCAAACCGCAACTGTCAACGCATGTTGGTCCGTGTGATGGAACAGAGGGATGAAGCCTGGCACGAGGAGAACATTCTGAGAACTCGCCAGTTTGAGCTCGAGCAACAGTTAGAAAATGCTGAAGAATACAATGATAATCTTCATGAAGAAGTGCATCGCCTGAATAACGAGCTTAATCCCCTGCTACCTAGAAACAACAATGTAGATGAAGATATGGGATCAGGCATCTTCATGGCTGAGGATGATGATGAAGTAGACGTTGATGGACCACAGGGTGTCCCACCTGCAGAAGCACCAGAGGAAGAGCCAGAAGAAGAAGAAGACGAGGAGTTAGAGCCTGTCAGTGATGAGGACGGCGGGGAGATCCATGACACCGACTCGGAGGATGGTGCTTAGAGTAGTCATCACGTGCCTTTAATGTTAGGATCGTCTTTTGGGCCCTCCCGGTGAAGGAGTGAGGCCTTGTAATAACTTGACGTTGGGATGTAAGGTTGAACCGTATGTTTCCTGAATGTAGTTTGAACCTGTTAATTTCGATCACAACTTGATGTCTTATTATGTTGCGTTCGATGATGGTGTCACGATTAGCACCCTTCGGTGCCGCGACGAAACCGAGGGCCTCCTATGGCGCGCGACATAAGGCTGTGCTGCTTGGCACGCGCAGGTATCGAGGTGGCTAGTCATGATCCACCATGGAACTCTTCATTGAGAAGTCTCTTTGTGGTCAGTTGGAAGTAGCCTTTCCTAGTCAACTAAAAATCTTGAGATCGAATCCAAGCCCGTGCAAACGGTCAAAAATCACGTAGATAGCAACGTAAACGGTCCGGTAACCGTGTGCTTCCCGTGAGTGAGTCTTTATCAAAGAGCATCTTGTTGGATTACCAAGTATGGTCTCGTCAAATGATGCGCTTAAATGGATTGTGCGGTTGTGGTGAATTATTGTGCCTTAATTATTATGAGGAGTCTATTGCATGAAGTCAGTTTGACATATTTACAATAATTCATCTACAAGTTTCCCACATCATCAGTGCTCATTGGCTATGCATTTTGCAGATGTCGTACAATCTTCGTCGGGGTCGTGGCAATGAGGATGAGGAACAGCCACCCCCTCCGCCACCACCTACTCCGGCCGAATTGATACAGACAGTGGTCGAAGGGCAGCGCATGTTGGCTGATGCTATGCGCCAGCTGGCTAACCGGGAGGCTCGTCCTGGCCGCCAGGGCCCAGAACCCAATCAATACAGTGATTTCAAGGACTTTTTGGATACTAAGCCCCCGCTCTTCAAGGAAGCGGAAGAACCACTGCAAGCTGATGAGTGGTTAAATACTATTGAGCAAAAGTTTCGTCTGCTTCGCCTGACTGATGAGTTAAAGACTGAATATGCTTCTCACCAGTTGCATGGTCCAGCGGGTATTTGGTGGAGCCATTATCGTTCTACGCTGCCTGCCCATGTACCGATTGCTTGGGATCAGTTTAAGGCGGCATTCCGGGGAAATTATATTCCTCCAGGTCTTATGGCAATCAAGCACACAGAGTTTATGAGGCTGTCGCAGGGTAATAAAAGCTTGACTGAATACCTGCAATCCTTCAACAACCTGGCAAGGTATGCCACTGAGTTTGTGGATACCGATGCCAAAAAGATTGCTAGCTTCAAAAGGGGCCTCGGCCCAAAACTGATGAAAACAATGGGCACTAGCAAATGTACTACTTTCAATGATTTCATCAGTGATGCTCTAACTCAGGAGAACAACAATGCTATCTATTCTGCTTCTAAGAGCCGCAAGAGGGCCATTGAGGCGAGTGCTTCACAGTCTCGAGCTCCAGCTGCCCCGAGAGCTCCTCCTCGCCCTCCTGCTCAGAATACAAAGTTCCGTCCGCCGCAGAAAAAGCCTGCTGCAAAGACTGGGTTTCGTAAGGCATATACAGTGGCTCTGCCAAAGAGTAATGCGGGCCAAGGCAGCTCCAGTGTTCCTCCTAGCAACATGCCTTGCTGGAACTGTAACAAGCCAGGCCATTGGTCCAGGAACTGTCCGTACCCTAAGAAAAATGTCAACCAAGGTAGTCGTCAGGGACACGCCCATTATAACAGCATTGAGGAAATTCCATCTGGTGAGGTGGTCACCGCTGGTAAGTTTCTAGTTGACCAACACCCCGCAGTGGTACTTTTTGATTCAGGTGCTTCGCATTCTTTTATCAGTCCTAAGTTTGCATCTAAATTTGCGCACAAGTTGCATACTGTTGAAGGTGTGGGATATTGTATTAGCGCTGCAAGTGGGAATATTTCCACAAACAAAGTAGTGGGGAACCTGAAGTTTGAAATAGAAGGGCGAAGTTATTCGCTTGCCCTATTGGTTTTACCTGGTTTAGACATAGATGTTATCTTGGGCATGAATTGGATGAGTCAGAACGGGGTACTCATTGACACATCCGCTCGGGTAGTTATGCTCAGAGATCCTACAGATCAAAAAGGTTTTCTAGTACAACTTCCCAGAAAGGTTGAATTGTCGGGGGAAATTCATGCTGTGCAAGCAAAGGCGTTGGCCGAAATTCCGGTAGTAAATGAGTTTCCGGACGTTTTTCCCGATGATTTGCCGGGACTCCCTCCGGATCGGGATGTGGAGTTTAAAATTGAGTTGTTGCCTGGCACGGCTCCCATCTCTAGGAGACCCTATAGGATGCCTCCAAATGAACTCGCTGAACTTAAGGTGCAATTGAATGAACTTTTGAAGAAGGGGTTGATTCGTCCTAGTTCATCGCCGTGGGGATGTCCTGCTATCTTTGTAAAGAAGAAGGATCAGTCGTTGCGGATGTGCGTAGATTATAGACCTCTCAATGCAGTCACTGTCAAAAATAAGTACCCTCTACCGCGAATCGACATCTTGTTCGATCAGTTGTCTAAAGCTAAAGTTTTCTCCAAGATCGATCTAAGATCGGGCTACCATCAAATTAAAATTCGCCCGGAAGATGTTCCAAAGACAGCCTTTTCTACCAGATACGGCCTTTATGAGTATCTTGTTATGTCTTTCGGCTTGACAAATGCCCCCGCACACTTCATGTACTTGATGAATTCGGTGTTTATGCCTGAATTGGACAAGTTTGTGGTGGTATTTATTGATGACATCCTGGTATACTCTGTGAATGAGGAGGATCACGCTGAACATCTGCGTATAGTCCTCACAAGACTGCGTGAACATCAACTATATGCAAAGTTCAGTAAGTGCGAATTCTGGCTTCGTGAAGTACCTTTCCTTGGGCATGTGTTGTCCAATGGAGGAATTATGGTGGACCCCGCCAAGGTACAGGAAGTGCTGAACTGGAAGGCTCCTATCTCGGTTCACGAGGTCCGGAGTTTTCTTGGTTTGGCTGGCTATTATCGTCGCTTCATCCCGGATTTCTCTAAAATAGCCAAGCCAATGACTCGGTTGCTGCAAAAAGACACCAGGTTTGTCTGGACTCCTGAGTGTGATGCGGCTTTTCACCAACTGCGAACCCTCCTAACCTCAGCTCCGGTTTTGGCACAACCGGATATCGAGAAACCATTTGATGTTTATTGTGATGCCTCAGGCATAGGTTTGGGAGGTGTGTTGATGCAGGAAGGCCGAGTAATCGCATATACTTCTCGACAACTTCGGAAGCATGAGGTGAATTACCCAACACATGACTTAGAACTCGCCGCAGTTGTTCATGCTTTGAAAGCCTGGCGACATTATCTGCTGGGCAATGTCTGCAACATCTATACCGACCACAAAAGCCTCAAATACATCTTCACCCAACCCGAGTTGAATATGCGTCAAAGAAGATGGCTCGAGTTGATTAAAGATTATAACCTTCAAGTGCACTATCATCCAGGGAAGGCAAATGTAGTTGCGGATGCTTTAAGCCGTAAGTCTCATTGCCATTCCTTAGTTGAAACTGATTTTCACCGATCTCGCCTTCTACATCCAGCAGTCTTGTACAACATCACTGTCAGTTGTACTCTCAAAAACAGAATTATTGAACTCCAAAAGACTGACACTGGTATATTCCACATCAAGCGTAAGATGAAAGAGCAAGAGACTACACAGTTCAGGATAGATGAAGAGGGTGTACTATGGTTCAAGGATAGGTTAGTTGTGCCTAAGGACCGAGAGCTTCGAAATGATATTATGTCTGAAGCACACTCCTCTAAGTTGTCCATCCATCCTGGTAGTAATAAGATGTATTATGATTTAAAGCCATTTTATTGGTGGACCAAGATGCGGAAAGAGATAGCTGCATATGTTGCTAGATGCGACACCTGTTGCAGAGTTAAAGCTGTGCACATGAAAGCTGGGCTACTCCAGCCACTTTCCATTCCAGGCTGGAAATGGGAAGAGATAAGTATGGATTTCATTGTCGGACTTCCTCCTACTGCCAAAAATCATAACTCCATCTGGGTAATTGTGGATCGTTTGACCAAATCAGCTCACTTCATTCCAGTTAGAGTGGACTATCGTTCTACTGACTATGCTGAGTTGTACTTCAATCAGATAGTCCGGCTTCATGGGATACCTCGTACTATCGTTTCTGATCGTGGTCCCCAGTTCACTGCTCGCTTTTGGGAGCATTTGCATCACCTTCTGGGAACCAAGTTAGTGAGAAGCTCTGCTTATCACCCCCAGACATCGGGACAGACAGAACGAGTTAACCAAATCTTGGAAGATCTGTTGCGAGCATGCGTCATTTCATCCAAGGGTTCTTGGGAAAAATGGTTACCTTTAGCCGAATTCTCGTACAATAACAGTTATCAAGAGAGTATTAAGATGGCCCCATTCGAAGCGTTGTACGGTCGAAAGTGTCGAACCCCATTAAACTGGGTAGAAGCTGGGGAGAGAAGGTATTATGGTATTGATTTTGTTCATGAAGCTGAGGAACAAGTCCGTACCATCCAAAAACATATGGCTGCAGCCCAAGCTAGACAGAAAAGCTATTCGGATCGTCGTAGAAAACCACTCGAATTTGAAGTTGGAGACTTCGTTTATTTGAAAGTTTCTCCAATGAAGAGTGTCCAACGTTTTGGTATTAAGCGGAAACTTGCACCAAGATACGTGGGTCCTTTCCAGATCATAGGCAAGAGTGGAGCTGTTGCGTACAAAATCCAGTTGCCTCCTGAGATGAGAGCCATATTCAACGTTTTTCATGTATCTCAGCTTAAAAAGTGTCTTCGAGTTCCTGAGGAACAAGTTCCGTTAGGAGATATCAGACTGGAATCCGACTTAACCTATGAAGAAAAACCAGTCCGAGTGATCGATACTCAAGAACGAGTAACTAGAAGCAAAGTGGTTAAGTGGTACAAAGTGATGTGGAGTAATCAGGAGAGTGAGAGTGATGCTACGTGGGAACGGGAGGATTATTTGCGGGATGGTTATAAAGAATTCTATGAAAAATGGTACGCTTTCCAAATCTCGGGACGAGATTTTTATAAGGGGGGAGGGCTGTAACACCTCAAGTGTTTAGTCCTTAATGGCATTGCATTTGCATAAGCATGACATGCATAATCCATGTTTAGTATTTCATGTAATGCAATTCATGTGTTTGTTTAGGGTTTGTTTGATTGATTCTATAAAAGACTTGGGGGGTTGGTGTAACAAAAAGGTAAAGTAGCCAATCATGACCTACAACACCTTAGCTATACTTAGGATAACATTTGGAACAATGTTCATGTTGACCAAAATTACCAAATTGCCCTTTCAAATGTGGTTGACCAAGTTTGGAACCCTAGAGTGCTCTGGTTTGACCAATTAAAAAGTCCAATTTAGAGATCTTGCATGAAGGAGTGCTCTTAAGCAAAGTTGTAGAGAATTTCATGAGGAACAAAAGTTCTAATATGGCCATCTCATGAAAATGACCACAACATGCTCAAAAGTGGCCCACAAGTCAGCTAGTGGTGTAATCCCAGGACTTAGAATTTCTCTAAGTCTGGAATTGGACCTTACAGTTTCACTGGTGCCTACTCTAGGAGCTTGTAGTTTGCAAACCAAGCCAAACCAGCCTTCACTCATATTGACAAACTTGTAGATCACATGTAGCCCTACAACTTTGTCAATATCACCCAAGCCTGGTTCTCAATGGTTCAAGAGATATCGTGCCATGAACATGAGCTGTCAGGCGGTATCATTAACTGAACCCGGTTTCAGTTTCACCGAGCACTACTTTGAGACCATGTAGTTTCCATTATAGACCGAATCAGCTCGAGCTCTAGTGGACAATTTTGTAGACGATATGTACCTCTACAACTTTACTAATTACGGATTGTACTAGATCGGCCTAGATTGGGAGTTACAGGTTGCCAAAGTCACGCTGTCAGGCTCGGCTTGACTGAAACCGCGATTCAGAACTTCAGAAAACTGAACGTGGCGCCCCGGCAGAAGAACACCGCCGCGTGTCCTCCACGCGCCGCGCGCGACCTGGCGCCTTGGCCAGCTGCCGAGCGCGTGAAGGGCATCTCCGCTGTCGCTCCGACCTCACCCGTCCATTTCCTCCTCCTCCTTCCCTCTCGTTTGCAAAAGGGAAAGAACCGAGCCGCCATTCCCCTTTCTTCTCCGACGAGCTCGACCGTGAGCCACGCCACACCACCGGCCGACTGAGCTCGCCAGTTCCTCCGCCTCGACACCCTCCACCCCCTGGACCTACCGAAACCCACGATTGGACCCTAGGTGAGCTGCATTATCTTCTTCTCCGCCTCCGAGGGGTCGCCGGAGCCCGCCATGGGACCTCACCGTGGTCGGGGTGCTTCGGGCCCGTCTCCATCTCCCCTTACTCGCAAAACGGAACCACCTTGCCCCGGTGAAGCTCGTACCGAGCCCAAACCGCACTATGCTTCTTCACCGGCGACGGTGCGCCGCCACCGGAGGTCACCGGCCGCCGCGCACGGTGGCAGGCCCTCTCCACCCCATTCCCATTCATCCTACGGGTACCAATCAGTGCGCCAGGTGACGGAGAGCACGATGCCGTGTTCGGTGAGCCGCGCGAGCCCTTCTCCGGCGAGCTCGAGCTCACCGGAGCTCGCGGGGTGTCGGCTCCCCTGTTTCGGTCACTGACCGCGGGGGCCCACCGTCAGCGTCGCGCGCGCAGGCAAGGGCGCTGAGCGGGCCGAGCGCGCGGGGAAAAACGTTGTGGGCCGAGTTCGTTTCCGGGCCGGCCCAATCGTCCGAAGTGAAAATGAATTTTTATTATTTTGATACTGATTGTTGTACTAGTTGGAAAAATAGAAATCTAGGGTTTTAGTGATCCAAAAATCATGAAATAAATTTTGTTAGAATCTATTGGATGTGTAGTATTTTAGAAAAATATGGATCTGGCATGAGATGTTTAAATTCTGTAAGAATTTATTAGATCCTTTAAATGTGTTTTGGATTGCATGCAAATTTGCTTAATTTATAACTTGAGCTGTAGTGTTCCATAAATTATGAAATTTGGTGGGTAGGTTACTCTATGCTAGTCCTAGCTATGGTAAAAATTTGGGCATCAGTGCTTAAGTAATTTTCAAGTTATAAGGCTATCATTTTATTCTAGGAAAAAAATTGAAGTAATTTTTATAATTTTTCTACATGTGCAATGTTATTGTAAATTTTTGGAGAATGTCTTGGTATCTTAAAGTGTCTAAGAAAAATATGAAATCTGTTGTTTGACACTTTTCAATAGGGTTTCCTAATTATGCAAAAATCAGCCTTATTAGCTTGTGAATTTTGTGTAGGGAGTTTCTGTGAATAAAACTTGTTCAAATTTTTACTGTGGTCTCTTTTTGGGTCAAAGAGTCCTCTGTAATTTTTGTAGAATTTTGGGAGCAGTTTACATATATGTTTAAAATTCTACTTAATTACTTAAGTAAATTGAGAAATGGGTTTATATAAATGTTCTAGGTGGGCACACCTTACTTTCTGGTGTCTTTATGATATTTGTGAACTTATAGTAGCATTAGTTTGGTTTGAGAGAATGTTTGCTACATCAATAAATATTTAACCTTTGTAATTTTAGGTTTTCTGGACAGTTAAGTAGTAATTCTAAATTTGGCTTTGATAAAATTGGTTGCTGGACAACTTGTAAATACCAAAGTTGGAGTAAACTTGGTGAACTAGCTTGTGTTGAAATTTAGAAGCATTTGGCTTAGTAGTTTGAGAGTTACTGTTGTTTAAAGTGGCAGTTAAAAATCTGCTACTCTCTGTTTTGGAGAGGACAGATTCTGGAACTTGTGAAGTTTGACATGGAAAACTTAGGAGTTTGGAGTTGAGGTCTGAAAATGAATTGTAGTACATTTCTTAGGCTTTCCAGATTGTCTTAGATCATATCTTTTGGAATTATAAATCTCCAGTTGTGATAAAAACAAGTAGCTGCTGTCCAGAATGCTTACTGTGGTGTTTTGCTGATTGTTATGGTGAGATATCCTAAGACATGCTACTTTTGTAATTGTTAGGTGTTAGGGCCTTAACTGAGGATGAGCAGCTTTATCTTAGGTTAAGTAGATTAGGTGAGTACTTCTCTACTAGAGAAGAGATTTGCACGTACTAGTAAAATAACTTAAATAGAGTATTTTATTCTGAAATGCATTTCATTCCGAGCATGTTGCACCCATTTATGCATCCATTATATTTATTGTGCATTCATGCAATAGGTGCACCGGAGGGGGTGACACTCCTCGAATTCGAGCCAGTAATTCCGGAGGAGAGCCAGGAGCAGCAGGAGCCCGAGGAACCAGCCGGCGACGAAGCTCTGTCAGAAGGTCTACCCGAGTGCCCTGACCACCGGCCTTCAACTTTTCTGAAAGGCAAGCCCCGGTGCATGCTGAACCCATCGTTTTATAAATATATCTTGAGTACTTTTAATTGTTTACTGCATTAAGTTGTAGGAGTTATATGAAAACACTTGTTGCATTACACCTGTCCTTGTCCAGATATCGTACTTAATCCTATTTTAGGTTTAGGCACGTGTCAATGCTTAGCCCTGCTTAGTACGGTAGAAGTCGGGTGATTTCCGGTCATCCGCGAGATGTAGGAAGGAGTCACGAATGGCTTTATGGCTATCGTGGATGGAACCATGCTTAAAAATGAAATTGAGACCGGGCGGGAGTTCGATAGTACAGCCGCAAGACACTTCACGTCTTGGGTGTGGAGCTATGCCCGTCTGAGTCGTTTAAGGACCGATTCGCTGTACGTCCTTGAGTCATGTTGAACGCAGTCTAACACTTAGTTGGCCGGATAAGTCGTTCCGACCGCGAAGCCGAGTAATGTGGTTCAGGCCGGGAATCGAATGGTAGGTTGCTTCTTGGAGGAGAGAAAGGATGTGCTTGGGGACATTGGCGTGAGACCAAGGGGGGGTTAGAGTCCCTATCACCTGGCAGAGTGTCGCCCTTGGGGTCGCGACATTATTCGGACCCGCGATTCCTGAATCATATGACAAGGTGGCCTGTGCGACCCTGGCAGGGGTCTGCACGGTGAGTGTTAGAAATACCCCTCCAGCTGGATAGGAATTCGATTCGAATCGCCGTCGCTCCCGGTTAGTGAGCACTTGACTTGAGCAGCGGCAACGTAGAACTCATTAAATGAACTGGTGGTTAAGGGAATGATACAATGTTGCCATAATGATATACCTGCTATGGATATAATAATCATGTTGTTTGATTATAATCAAGTGTATGTTTAGTACAGGTGCTAAGATAGATGACAGGTAAATGCTAAAAATAACTGCTAGTACAGGTTATAAGAGTTTCAACTACTTATGCCTTTATGCAAAATGTGATGTCAGCTAGCCTCTTGTGTAAGTCTTGCATAATCCTTGGTGTCACTTTATTTCTGGTTTTCGACGGGTAAGTCTAGCTGAGTACATTCCAGTACTCAGGGTTTATTCCCTCCTGTTGCAGATGACATGCTTTATCAGGGATTCTGCAAGACGTGTCTCCACCCTGCGGGTGACGATGACTAGATCACAAGGGCGTGATCGTCTTTATGTACTTTCCTCATGCTTTTGCGGGTTGTCGATCATCCAGACTGGCAGTATTTAAGTAACTAGTGTGTGTGCTATGCTTCCGCTACTTTCAAACTTGGTTTGTAATAATTGCTACTCCGTGGTGTAAACTTATTTCAGAACTACTTGTGAAATGTATCGTATGATGTTGTATGTTGAATGATGCGATCCTGGTTGTAAGCAGTTTGGTTCGAAATCCTTCGTGATTTCGATTGACTACCGGGATTATATGGGCTCAAGTTTGAAAATTTGAGCGCTTCGGTGCTTGTTTTCGTACTTGTGCTCTTATAATTTGGTCGGTTCTGTTACACATCATAAGTGCAAAATAAGAGGAAATAACATATAAAGTTACAGACATTATAGCCCAGTAAGTACTCAAATGCCTCACCAGTTTGCTTTTCAGGTTCATCATGATAAGACTCCGCAACATAGTAAAGGTGGTTGAAGAATTCCACTGTGAAATCTTTATGCTGCTTAGCAACAATAGAACCAAGTTTATCAGATGGTGTGGATTTTACTACTTCAAGAAGTTCATTATGCCTCTGTACATCCTCATCAATCTGAAAAAGGAGAGGGGCAAACTATATTAATATCTGTTATGAGGAATCCTAAATCAAATAATGAGGTAAACCATGCCTGCAGTGAACCAGTAAATGCATGACCTCTTTAAGTTTTCTACCAAGTCTGAGAAGATTGTGCTTCATCTCAGGGTTCAGCTCTGTATCTGCTTTTTCCTGGCAGCGTTTAAAGAAATGAGGCCTTATCTTGTCCCATTCCCTGCTAAAAGCTAGTAATTTTCTCCAATCCGTTGGTGTAGGTTTATCCACCAGGAATACGCCAATTAACTTATCGCATATTTTAATCATTTTGTTATTGTCTCTGGAGTTTTGGTTCATCTTAACAGCCCTTTCTGATTGATTATCTTCATGAGATGAAGCATCCATAGCACTATTCAGATATCCACTGCTTGATGGCGAGCTTTCTACATAATCATCAGAAACCACTGCCACATCACCAAAGGCTGAGGTAGAACAGCACGACTTGGGAAGACCAAGAAACAGACAACCTAAGATCAAGAAAAAGAAAGTATGCTGTTACACACAGAATAAACTTTTCAAGAATAGATAAAGCACAAGATATAAGGAACCTCATGAGCTCAATCTACTAGATACACCGAAATACATATCGCTGCAATGTCAAGAGACTCGTGTATGCCTAGTAGCCAAGCATCTGACAAGACTAGTATCAAATGCTGCTCCTACACATATTAAAGAAGGTAATAGAGGTCAAAAGCAAAGAGGAGTGCCTGAAGCATATGAAAAGAACAAGCATTCAAAAATGCTACTATATAGACAGAAAGATAGTCAATACATACAGTATATAAAATCTGCACCAAATACATCAAACACAGTCAAGAGCTCATTGTATCACCTTACCTATTTTCAAGGAAAAAATCTACACCGAAGACATTAAAGATAGCATAAAACTAAGAAGGCAAGTGAATTTTTTCAATTGACATTATTTACTACCTAGAATGTTGATGCCTTGATACAAATATTTCCTTTTGTGTTTTGTCACTAAAATTTTCATACAAATTGCAAAAGAAAAACAAATTCTAATTTTCAGTTTATCTGAAAGAAAATGCACAAAGAAGGACCTTAAAATAATAAAAGACAAATGAAAAAGAGCCTTCATTTAATGCAAGCTTCAAAAGAACCTTTTGTATAGAGCAAGTTCTACAAGGAACTAAGAAGAGCTGAACTTAGACTACATATAAAACTTATCATCATTTCTGAACTACAGACATGCTCGGTAGCACCTTTAGACTAATTAGTTGTAGTGTGTGCCAGGATTCAAGATAACAATGGCAATCACTGGTAGGAACAGCATTTTCTGTTAGTGCAAGGCATACTCTTCGTTCTATTGAATATATGCTATGTTATGTCCTTTTCTGTCTTGCTTCTTACCATAATCACTGGTAGTTAAAATTTTAGAGAAACTTTCGGAGAGAGCTGATTTCAAAACAAAATCTGATGGATTAACACCATACCAGAATTAGGAGATCATGGGCACTGGGCAAATGTCAATTTTATGTGGCTGGTGACTCAAAACAAATGTTGGACAGCTGATAGAATTGAAAAGAGAGGTTTGCCACACCCAGCCCATTGCCCCCTCTGTGACCAAGGGCCTGAAATGATCAACCATTTTCTGGTTGGTTGTGTATTTGCCCGAGGATTCTGGTTCTTGTTGCTCCAAAGGGTTGGGTTGCAGAAATTTTCACCGCAGCCTACAGTCCCATCCTATGATGATTGGTGGTCTCAGCGACGAAGCCAGCGGGGGGGCAACCCGGGCTCCAGCCCCCCCTACCGGCCATGGGAACACACAACCCCCCTAAGCCCTGCCTACCGCCATGAGGAGGAAGAAGAAGAGGAAGCAGCCCTGGCTCCGGTCTGATCCTGGCTTCGTCGCTGGGTGGTCTGATGCAAGTTCCAAGGTTGATGGGGAGGTTAGACAGGCACTCATTTCAATGATCATCTTGGGAGCTTGGTCTATTTGGAACCTTTCGTAACCGGTGTTTCTTTTTATGAGTATCACCGAGTTTATCCTCGATCACACGGTCCAGGTTAGAGATGAGTTGAAATTTTGGGGTTTAGTGGGGCAAGTGGTATTTCCTACCTCACTGCCCTAGCAACTGAGGAAGTCTATAGGTCAGATTTTGGGGTTGATATTGGTCAGTTTCCATTTTCTTTTAGACCACGGGTTGGGGGGGTCCTTGGATCCCTAGTGTGGGTTGGTCTTGAACATGGCTCGTGTTGAGTGTTGTTTGTAAGGATTATCTACCCATTTTATTCTTCTTAATACAATGATACGCAGCTCTGCATGTTCGAGAAAAAAAACACCATACCAGCCTTGGCCTCTGGGGAAAAAAGGAGAATAGAACAAGCACAATGTTTAACTCTGGTCCGTGGAAATCCACATATTCGTTTCTCACATGTCATGAATCTCATGATTATGTTCAACCACTCTTTTTTCATTAAAAAGGACATGACATCAGAAGAAATCAACAACAATTGACAAAACATATCTTAATATGAACATTGTCAAAGATATAAACAAAAAATTATGTCAAAAACCACATATATTATCTTCCTCTTCCAGCATTACCTATTGTTTATGTATTTTTTATTTGCACAACCAAAATACATTAAAAATAATATGAATCTAGTTCTTGGGCTGACAATAGCATCGGTTGTGAATACATAATCAACCAACACTAGCTATTACAGCTTTGAATACAAATGCCCCTATTCTGGACTTTATTCAGCTCGCACATATAAGGCGCAAGTAGCCAAGTAGGTTACAGGAGGCACTAGGTTGGCTAGTAGATTAGGAAAGAGAAAGAATAGGAAAAGTCCATTCGAGTTAGAGTTTAGGAATTGAGAGTGTCCCAAGTCCAAGTTATAGCCCCGTGCAGGTTTGGCCTTCTTGACTAAAAAGGCCAGCCAGCAATGTGATAGACAAAATCAAGCAAGAAAAGGAACCAATCCACTCTTTCAAAAATTCCACCTGTATGCAGGAGGTGCCCACAGCAGGCAGTTCAACATCTAAACAATCACAATCTTTGCAAACCTGATTTGGGTGGTTTCTCGATCTGCACGCTCTGAGAATTCATCTTCAGACAAATGGCAGACTAAGAATATCTATCGTATTTATCATCAGCACTGCAGAATGTAATTTTTCGATCCGCACACCCAAAATTCAGATGCAATTTGTCAACCAAAGCCAGGACAAATCTATAAAGGCAGAATTGTAATTTTGATCTAGCCTAGCCTGCAGCAACCAATATACAAGAATTCTCCTTATTTCCTATCTGTTATTTCAACTCAACTACTCAAGCATTCGAGAACCAGGAGGGGGTCGAAGTAGCGTCCTTACCAGTGGGCGCTAAAATGACGGCGCCACGGGGGCGGAGGCGGCGGCTGCATGCGAGGATACTGGCGCGGGCACCAGGGGAGCTGAGGAGCGGGAGGCCCAGCCCGGCGGGCGACGGTGCCTGGCATGGGGAAGCGGAGGAGGTGGTGGGCATCGCCATGGCGAATTAGAGGATGAGGCAAGCGTTCGCGCTTCGTATCTTTACTAGGGTTTAGGGAAAGTGTGGCTGCGAACTGCGGGCTGACCGCAGGCACGGCGTGCGCGTGGCGCTTGCTCGTCCGGCAGCCAAGGAGGCAAATTTCGGCATGGGAGTGGTCGACGGATCGACGACGTGCGCGTGCCACCTCCTGAGTCCTGATGAGTCCTGACTAGGCGGAGATAGGGTTTTGCCTAGGTGGGTTGGGTTGGGCCAAACATTGCAGAGATCCATAAGTCGGATCCATCTGAGGAAAAAAAACATGCCATGATGAGGACGTATGTTTATGGAAGCAACTAAACCTCGAATAATTCTTGTGTTTTACATTCTTATTCTTATATTCTTATTCTTATAGTTTGTGTAGTTATAGTTACGTGTAACTTTAGTTGAGTAGTGTTGTTAGAGTAGCTTTTTCTTGTAGCTTTGCTTAAACTTATTAGCCATGATACAGTGTTTTTCCTTCATAACAAAACAACATCAGCCGGCTTATCAACTACGGATACCATCAGCCGTACAGCTCTTGCTAGCCTCTAGTCTTGGAAGCTTTAGTAGCATTATTATAAGCTTTGCTACTAGAATTATTCAGGAGTTTGCTTCGTAGTGAAATAGGCTAGGTAAAGTAGTTATTATTAGGTCACCTTTATACTAATCACTTTGCCTAAGTATTGTGGTTTGTGTAGTAGGCTATTTAGCCCTTCTAGCCATCATAGATTCTTTCAAGGCCAAGTTTAGTTAAAATTGTCTAATTCACCCCATCTTAGACATCATGATCCCTTCAATTGGTATCAAAGATAGTTGGCTCAAATTTGACCCTTGGCTTAATCGTCATTGAGTGTTGACACTATTTAGAGTGAGAATTAATGATGGTTACTCATAGCCTTCACACTTTGACGGCACTAATTTTTTTTTCTATCGGCATGCTAGATTGGCTTTCTACCTTGAAGCAGTAGCTTTAGGTGTTTGAAGACTCACCAGGATGGGATGAAACCCCAAAAGAATCCTAAGAACCCACCTCTAGTGATGAAAAAGAAATCCATGTTAGCGCTCATTCTAAAAATTGCCTTTTTGAATTAATTAGCGTTGGTGTGTTTAATCAAGTGTTCACCCTCACTAAGGCTAATGAAATTTAGTTAAAAGTGCAAGAGCTTCTCATCCGTGAGCAAAAAAATTGCTTAACTAAACAAATATAATAAGATGCTTTCACTATGCTTCCTAATAAGCTTGTAAAGACATGTATTCTTGTTTGAATCTAATTGTCAATGAGCTTAATGCTATAGGTTTGACCAAGGTGATCAAGGTGGACGTGGCAAGGAAGATCATCTCCATGCTACCACACGACAAGTATGCCTCAATCATCACCATCCTCCACAACATAGAGGACTTGCACCATGACTCCTGCACTTGTCACTGGAAAGGTTGCAACCTTTGAAATGTCAAGAAAATTTGGTCAAGAAGCTTCTTTATCAAGCAAGCAAAACATTGTTGTCACTTGTGATGAGCACAAAAAGATGAAGAAGGGCAAACAAGTTGAATCATCATCAAGTTTAAGTTCAAGTGATGACCATGATGAAGAAGATGATGATGAAGAAGACAATCAAGATGAAGTTTCCACCTCCGACGACGATGATGCTGAAGAAGTTATGCAACGTATATCTGACGACAACGTTGTTGTAGATCATGCACTGATGAAGTTGCAATGGAGAATGAGGTGCTTAAGCAAAAAGTGGATCGCCTCACTAAGGACTTGATTATGTTGAAAAGCAAGAGTGAGCAAGCCTAACCTCATTAGGATAACGCTGCCAAGGGCATGAAGAAGCTGGATGAGGGAGAAATCCTGGTGTGCTACACTTGCCATAAGAAAGGCCACAAGTCGTATGAGAGCAAGGTGAAAGGGGGAGAAAAGAAGAAAGAGAAAAAACAAAAAGCCAAGCTCTCACATGCCTACACCAATTGGGTTGACAAGAAGAAGGCCACTCCCTTTCTGCTCAAGCTGAAGAACCGGAAGGTCCGATCAAATTACGGGACAAATCCAATGCCTATCACATCAGCTACCTGTTTGAGACTAGTCGTTGTCGACTGTTGGGGACCTCTCCTACGATGCACCACCAGAGGATTTGGGCGCCCGTCTAAACCTTCTGCAAAAACTCTTGGACCACTGAAGAATTTCGGTGCGTTGAAACCTTCTACAAAACTATCGCCTAACTATTGGCCTGGAGCCTAAGATACGGTGCTGACCAGCTCTATACCACTGGAGTTTTTTGGTGATTATAGCGATGATCAGACCAGTCCTCCTGACCACCGGACTCAGGTGCCTCTACCGGGAATACCATCGTAGTTTTTCGATGCTCCTGTGCAAAGCCCAATGAGCTCTATTCCTCTGCGTCTTCTCGTTCAGATTTCAATCTCTTGGTGTCATGGACTTCATCCAAGTCCTTCAGGTATTGACCATTTGATCTTCACGTTTCCTTTGTCCAAGCCATCTTTATGTCCATTTGAATAAAACACCTTGTATACTAGCAAACTTCATTAGTTACGATCACCAGAATCACATATGGCCCTTATACTAGTTGCCATTTTCCTTACAATTTTAAAGTACTGATTTTCTGAAGTCATTTACATTTATCTGCTAGGATTTATTATGGACTTGCCTCGATTCAATAGAGTCCATAGGAATCTTTAGACGCTTGTTGTCCTCCATCGCTACACCATTTATCTTATTTTTCTATTAGAAGTCTTTCGTGTGTCGCACTATCCTCCTATCACTACACTATTTATCTTATCTTTTTATTTGAAGTCCTTCAAGTGTGGCACTACCATATTATTATTTTAATCCCTATTAGAGCCCGGTCATTGTTTGTGATATATTCAAGAAATCTTTTATTGACTATCTTAGTCATTAGAGATTCTCCGAGGATAAAAATACGATTCTCTGAAATACTCCACGTAAAATGTTATAACGGAATTTTTATGTGCTCGTGGAATTGACTGACAAAGTGCACTAGTGCATAAGAAAACCCAACAAACACTTCTAATGCCGTTGTCAAGAAAGCATTTGGCTTAAGATGTCATTAAATATTTTTCTATTGAATTATCATCAGTTAGCATATCACTGCTCTAGCGGATTTAACCTTGTTTTGTTTTTTTTTTTGAAAAAAATATAACCTTGTTTTGTTCTCTGTTGGAATTATAGAGTAGACTGGTTTCGACTTACTGGAAAAAAAATTAAGGATATCCTAGAATCACTTGTGAGGAGAGTTTGATCACGAGTCGTTCCCTCACGGAATATTGGGTAAGGTACTCTGAAGGTTAAAATCTCCTTGTATTTGGCAAAAATTTCATCCTTCAAGAACTCCAACAATAGTTGTTTAGGTTGGAAGTTACATTTCAGAGAGCAAAGCGATATTTATAGCTACATTTGTATTGGCCGTTCACTAAGACAGCCGCTAGTAGAAATGGATATATTTCCACTTTCTGCTGGTGGAAATACCTATTTCGACTTAAGCGAGTAGAAATAGATATATTTTCCACTTCCACCGGTGAAAATGCCTATTTCGGTTTGCGATAGTCTAGTTAAACCACCATTGGAAATTGACCTGTGCAAATTGATCACTTATGGTTGCAGTCAGTGGGCCCACAAACCCATCTACAGATTTGATCTACAGTGGCGCCTTTTTGTGTGTGTGTGTGTGTGGCCAGTTAAAATACAGGAAGCATTATTAGTGAAAATAGTTTCTGTAATAGAGTGTACCACATTTCTCAGCAACGATTATTATATATCACGTTTCTCAAGCCGACCAAAACATAACATGTCCAAAAGCTACAAGGTGGCGACGTGCCACAGTTTATTTTAGGAAACCTAGACCAAAGCTACAAAGTAACTTGTGAATTGCGAAGTCTGATGCATGTCTCTAACGCAATATCAGGTACTAGTAGTAATACTTCTGTTTCACAGGTTGCTCGAGTCAAAACTAACAAATCCCTTCTCTTTCAAGCTTTCGATAGTCTCCTTGACGCTCGTCTCCACTGGAATTAACTCAATGCCTAAGCTTTTTATCTTCTCCTTTGATACTTGGTAGGTTGGGACAAATGGCTTGTCATCTGCACACCTGCCAAGAGGAACATACTCTTAGTTTCTTATTCGTTCTATGAACTAATAGGTTTAAGTACTATTTTATTCATTCTGAGACAAACACTGATTGAGGAACATCAACCCGTGACACAGCTGACAAAGTGACAATGCTTTTTCAATCATATCACGATGGTCTGAAGTCATAGGAAAACACTTATCCCTAAAGATATTTAACGAAGTGAAAACACAGGAGAGTGGCTTGTTCCAAACAAACCATATATATACATTGCACTGCATTTGTGAATAAGAGGCATCACATTTGAAATATATGAACTTACTTGTCCAGAAGACGAATGGTAGGATACATGTTGCGGATGATGTTGACTAGCTCTGAGTAGTGAACAACTCTTTCCACCATGCAATACCTTCCATTTGCTGAGGGAACCTCATATGCAAGGATATGAGCCAGGGCAACATCTTTGACATTAACCCATCCAAAGCTAAGATTGGGATATGTAGATGATCCTGCAATAATATGAAAATGATGAACTTTCAAAAGATAAAATGAAAATGATGCGATGATCTTCAATTTGTTGCCCGGATGAATCGAGAACAAAACAATGCAAGGACATTAGGGAAGGTGCCATGAGCAAAGTAGTAGTTGTAAGCAAAGTCACATAACAGTTATCATAGAGCTGTTGATCTAAGGAGTAACACATTGGAAGCCAACATAGCAGTTATCATATCTACACATTCACATAGCTTCGGAGAATGATCTTACATTTTATTTGATCTGTGGCTTGAGGAATGAGGACACATCATTATTAACAGAATGACAGACTTGACAGTAAATTTTCCAAAGTATCTCCAAGGTTTGCAGCAAAAGGCATAAAATCTGTGAACTAGAATACACAACTTGTACTAAGCACAAGCGTCCTGCTCCTGCGTCCCTACTGTCCTTACAGGTATTTGAACAAATAGCAAACCCAAAACAAATGTGGTCGCTATAATTTCTACTCTACAAACAGGTCAGCTTAAAAGTAAATTGGACAAGCATCATACCATTGATTAACTTCAGGATTGCTTCAGCACTGGTATTTAGTGTAGGCTGCAGCAGGGGACCAATAACCATTGCTGGGTTTATAGTTACAATTTCAAATCCGTTATCCCTTGAAAACTTCCAAGCAGCCTGCTCTGCAAGTGTCTTGGACAAAACATACCATTGCTGCCAAAGAATGTAGACTTAGAAAATAAACTAATAATGATAAAACAAATAACAAGATAGCTTGAGACATTGATATAAGACAATGAAATCAAACTTTGCTGAATGTTCGATAATCAATAGCCAATCAGACTTACAAATGTTGGACAGACTGTTTCTTAAGGTTGCACTACTAGTCAGGATTGGATTTGAATATATATTCAAATTAGGCAATAATTATGTAATGCTAATGACAAATGAGAAGAGTAACATCAATTAAGCAGGATCAGTAGTGAAGCACTTCAGCATTCACACAAAATTGTCATTGGTTGTTTACATTAGTCTTATCCTGTATTAGGCCTCAAGTAGCACAACCCAAGGCAGCAAAATATTTATGCAGTGTGTTGTTATTTGGTTGTTCAACACATGCAAGCTGCGTTCGGTATTGTTATGTTTGTTATTTTACATTGTATTACATGTAATCATCCCACTTCTATGTTCTAGTAGAAGTAAGGGAGGCGAGGAAATTCTATTTTTGTGGACCCCATTGGGTAAATACGACCAAATTTGGCGTACTGGCTATTGCAGCCTTAGGTCTCTTTGAACAATATGGAAGCCTACAAATAGGCCTCTCAGCCTCTGCGGGCAACCTAACACTAGTAAGCTGCACTGCACAAGTCTGGATACATGCTAATGCCTAATGCTGGCAACCAAACACAAACTATTTAGTCTCTACACAATCTTGTGAGGCTACCGCATAATATGACCAATTCATTGAACTACTTAAAATCAAACGAGATTGAAATACACATAGAGCAAGATATTCAATGAATTTTAATCTAACTCAAATGGTTCATGCATCATGCACTTTGTTGGTTTCAAAGTGAATAATATGCTGAAACTAAGAAAAGTAACAACCATAAAACAATGAAGCCATCAGCCCTTTATCATATGAAACAAAATGATGCAATTACTGGTCATGGTGTACCGGACGATATACATCTCTGCTAAAACCTACAAAATGCCTAAACAATACAATACCACTTAAATAAATTATTTTGAATGAACAAGGTAAACATATTCCAAAGAAAAAGGTATGTTAATATGAAAGCAAACAAGGGCATCGAAGCATGCAGATTTCAGATAATTGGACATATAAATGAATCAGGATTAGCAAAACTGATCATAATAGTTACTACTCCACCATATGTGCTGAACAACCAAAATACTACCAATAATACAAAAGCTATATGAGGAAATAATTATTTATGGTAGAAAGGAGGAACAATACCTGATTCTTTTCACAAATTTGTGGATCAGAAAACCATGTCTCATCAACCGTGACCTCAGGAGTCCTTGGCTTCTCGTTGTAGGAAACAGCAGCCATAGATGATGTGACAACCACTTTTTTAATAGAAGCCTTCTTGCATGAACCAAGAACATTGAGTGTTCCCTTAACTGCTGGGTCAAGTAACTCAGCCTGAACAGAGATACAGATAAAATAATGAAACATATAACTCCTTACATAACTAGTAAAATTTGTAATTTCTTGGGTAGTTAAAGGTAATACATGGGTCCAACTCCAACAAGGTGAAATCAGTAGATAGGTAGATGTTGGCACATGACAATTGTTATTGTAAAAACATTACGTCTGTTCAAAACTTGTAAAATCCTGATTTGTAATTTAATAATCCTCTGTTTAGAATCCTTGTGACTTTACTTAAACCATTATTTCGGATTTTGACTTACAGAAAAAAAAATAAAAGTAGGGCTTACAAACATAATATAGAGTAAACAAGTTGGCCTAGGTATTGGCATGATGGTCATGGACTAATCACTAAGAGGAATTTTGGGATTAAAAAGTGACCCTATCCAACAAGGAATACTAAGAAAAGTGCAGACTGAAGTACAATGCCCCAACATATCAGCCAAGGGAATGGCTCAATGCAAAACCCTGAAGGGCATGTTAGTTACTATACTAGGTGCAAAATAACAATAATAAATTGATGGGAAGTACAGAAGCTCAACAAACATGAATACTCTATGCCTTCAAGACACCATGCATCATGAAGCTGGATAAACTGTAAATGTGTGATAAATCTAGCAGCAGACGGCATCTCTTGTTTCCATCAAGTTTCCATTAAACAAACCTTAGGATCCTTGACATTGTGATAAAAGGGAGAGGCAGTATGGAACACGGTGTCGCATCCATGAACTGCAGCGTCAAAAGAGCCCTCTTCTAGCAGGCTAGCTTTAAATAAGTGCAGCCTATCCTTAGCTCCATCCAGCGCAGTCAGGTGCAATGTTTTCTTTGGGTCAGCTGAAAAGTGAAGATAACAACAATGACCGTACGTCAAAGGTAATATTGCTAAAGAATTATGGTGTGTGTGAAATGAAAAACAAAGAGCACGAAAATAGTACAAATTTAAAAAAGATACAAGAGTTTGGTAGAAGTGCAAACGCAACATAGAGAACTGCAGAGTCCCATAAAATTCGTTTATCCGTTGCCACTTGGAAGGGAAGTAGGAAATACACATGAAACTGAAGAGATTGAACATGAGGTTCGACACTTGAGCCGTGACATTCCTTTGTTTGTTCCTGAGGGTTACATAGGACACAGAGTTCCTCTACTGTTCCTGTCCCCCCCCCCCCCCCCCACACACACACACAGATGGGCTTATTCTCTCCCTTCTGGAATTTGGTGTGGTGATATGTATGGGGATACAAAGTGCTCCTTAATAAACTGACCAACCAAGTTGATCGGTACCAACATTTTTCAGTCTACAGTTGCAATAAAGATTTCGTGGTGCCTCCGGCAAGTGGATCCAGAAGCAAAATACGTAGCACCAAATCTACCATCCCAAATTTACCAAGGTAGAATATCCGGTCCCCTGCCAACCAATCAATTCCTAGTCTAACCTAACCAATCTCACAAAACATCGCAGCAATTCCGCAAGCTACCACAAGGAATCAGCGGGAAAGGGAAGAAGAGATGGGGAGGAGGACGGGCTGGGATGCGCGCACCGGTGTCCCGCACGGTGGCGCGGACGGTGTAGCCGCGGTCGAGGAGCAGCCTGACGACCCAGGACGCGATGTACCCTGATGCGCCGGTGACGCACACCACCTTCCCCGCCCCCGTCATCGTCGCCGCCGCAGCCGCAGAACTCATCGCCGCCGCCTTGCGTTGTTGCGTTGCGCCTGGCCCTCCCCTGCTTTGCTGGTGTGGTCACTGGAGTTGTGAGGCAGCCGGCCGCGCTGTGAGGGAAACACGAGATGCGGGATTGGGGGGATATTAAAAGCATCCGTATCCGTGGGAAAATAGGAGTTTGGGCATCATGCGTTACGTAAGGGCAGGAGAGCCCGCGCAAAGCACGTGCAGTAATCTGACCTTGTTTTTTCTTTTTCTTTTTCTTTTTGTTCTGTCCATATTTGCAGTAATCTGACCTTGTTTTTTCTTTTTCTTTTTCTTTTTGTTTTGTCCATATTTGTTAGCGGGTTGCTACTGTTTTTTATCGAGTTTGATACTGTTTAGTAACGGGTTGTACTGTTTGCTTAAAGGTGTTACTGTTTCATAATGGGTTTTACTCTTTCTTAGCAGGTTTTACGGTTTCTTAACGGGTTTGGACTGTTCATAGGACCCGGTACAGTATTAGCGGGTTTACTATTCTAAGGCACTGTTGTGGAGACAGTAACATGTGTCTATGACGGACCCGGCCGACGTCCACGACTTTTATAGGTATAGTTAGATGAGCGGTTACGTCACTCGGTCACTGTAGGTTGAACACGTGGACTAGTCATACCGAAAACTTGTATAATTTGGGTCGGAAAAGATCATCCGTTTATAAATTACTCCGCCGTTTCAAATTAAAAGTCACTTTAACTTAACTGAAAAAGTCAAAGCGACTTAGGAAAAAGTCTAGATCACCCCCAACTATAGGCGGTAGTCTACTTAACCCCCAAACTATAAAACGGTCTAATTTACCCCCTGAACTTTCCAAAACCGTCTACTTTACCCCTGGGCCAGTTTTTGTTGTAGCTTTAAATTTATTAGGATTTTCTAATAAATTTAAAGCTATAGCAAAAATTTTGTACTAAAGCATTCCATATTATATGTTCATTGTGTAGATCTACTCATGTGGAGTCCAACAAAAATAGATTTTTCATTTTATGATTTTTCTGTGATTTACTATGATTTTTTAAAGATTCAGCCACTGTAGCAAAACCATAGTTACTGTAGTAAACCGCCATCCAAAACTGCCCCATAGTTGGGGGTAATGAGTGCTAGTGGCACATTATGGTCTGAATTACATCAGATAAAAGTAAAGATAACATTTCTCAATGGGATTTGTATAAAAATGATTACGTGGCACAACCCAGAGGTTTTGTCATGGAAAGAAAAAAGCGTAAGGGATGTCACCTTTAGAAATCTCTTATGGACTAGAGCAAATCTCTAGACAGTGGCATTTAAAGTTGAAGAGTAAATTAGAAATTTTGGGTTAAAGAGAATGAGAGGACAATTGCGTTTGTACAAAGTTATAGAATGGGAAATTCATTTCCTAATCCTATATATGTGGATAACATCTTACTTGTTAGTAGTGATGTCAATCTACTGCATGAGAAGAAGTTCTTGTCCTCAAGGTTCAATAAGAAAGTTATCGGTGAAATATCTCTCGTTATAAGAATTGAAATTTACCGAGATAAAAGAAAAAGGGGTATTAAGACTATCACATAGGCATGCTAAGAAAAGTTTCTAAAGAAATAATGTACCTATACGGATAAATCTACGTCTGTTCGCATGGTCAAGGGTAATAGTTTTGAGAACTTTAGTGTTCCAAAAACAATGTAAGATTGTTATAGATGGACGTCCTATATGCTTCAACTATTAGAAGCTTAATGAGTACAAAGATAAGATCTTACCCTAACACAGTTCACGTACCGGGTTGTTTTGGCAAAAGTCCAGTCCAGATATATATCACTGGAATGGAGTTAAGAATGTTGGCCTCATGCTAAGAAAGAAAGAACAAGTACTCTCAAGTAGTTGTGGGTACAATGTTAAATTTTGGCGAGATGTTTAGTGAAACTCACATAGTAACTAACACTCGCAGTTGGAGTTTTATTGTGGAAAAGCTTCAAAGAAACAGTTTTAGTATCATCAGTAATGTAAAGTTATAATATAGGATGATATGAGGCTGAGGGACAGGCAAAATGGTTAAGGAACTTGTACCCAGAATTGATAATGGTTGTCAACAGCAATGACCATTTTAGTAGTTTGCTCCTATGTCACACCCATTTTTAAGGACAAAAATAGGATGTATAAAAGACTCATGTGCACCCCAGGAAACAGTCGCACACATAAGTTGACAAATTACAAAGTATCATCACAGTGCTTATTACATAACGAATAAGTATTTAAGACATAGTCTTGAACGATATGTAATAATAACTAATAGTAATTCTTCAGCGGAAACTCCACACAGGGACACGGTTGACTGGTTGACACCAAGACTAGTACTCATTCCGATAATCTTCCTCATTATCTTCATCTGTTATGGTGGAAATAGCAAGAGTGAGTTCATGTCGAACTCCACAAATATAACACAGGGTTCATGTGGCTCAAAAGGCTAGACACTGTTTAACTGCATTTAGCTTTTAATCATATATTAGCAATTGAGTAGCATCAAGATAATCCACTTCCCATTAAAGAACCAATGATCAATTGTAATAAGGATAATGAATAGCATTAACATGAGCATAATAATAATCAACAATAATTAAGCATGATATAACAGTTATAATCAACTATTCCATAAGAATCCCCAAGGCCGCTCGTATCCGTGAGCACGGCTAGTATACCAGTTTTTAACTCTGCGCAGAGGTGTACACTTTCACTGTAAGTCATGATTTCCAAATGAGTGGGGAGATCAAGCCCAAACACCCGAGAACCATATAAAGCCACTCAAAAGTTCGTCTAACAAGTTAGGGCCATTAGATTTCACTCGGCAGGCAGATGTAGAACCCCCCTTCCCTGTGGCACAACAACCGCAGCCTATACACACTAGGCCAGAGGCTCGGACTACACCCAACAAGGCAAGCCATTCTTACGCCATTTAAGGTAACCTCTAACAAGCTAGAAAAGGTCTCTTGAACAACTAAAGCCAGAGCCATATAGCCCTCACAGCTGTACTGTATATCCCGGTTATCACTTACAGATAAGTCCTTATGGAGAGAAACCAGAGCATCAAAATAATACACAAGCTCTAGCCCCCTTTCAACAATAATTAAATCATCTTAATAGTTGATTGCTTAATCCATTAATCAAATTACAAGATCATTGTTCTTAGTTTAAGCACTAGCAATAGCTACCCATATGCATTCCCAAGGTTGACAAGGAATCAAGATAACAATCGCTAAGTTATAATCTCTAAGGTTGTCAAGGTAAGCACATGCATATGTATGATAATTCAATGTATAGGTGACAAGGATAGTCCTGTGTTATACTTGCCTTGATCAAAGCTCTCCAAGTGATACTGCTGACTTGGCTCAAAGTAATACTCCGAATCGTCCAAATACTGCTCACCTTCTATATTCGATCATCAATCAACAACACACATGCATCCAATCAAACATACACGAAGCAAACAAAGAGATATAATTAGAACAGTACACCAACAGTAACAAAACAGTAATAAAAGCTTATAAAACTCTTCTACACGTTTCTACGATCACACAGACGCAAAGATCACCAAATTCGGAGTTAAAACGTGAAAGTTATGAATTTTCTAAGATTTCCTATAGATAAATAAATACTTAATTATAACCTCGAAAAATAAATTATCAAAACTAACTGTACAACTACACTAACATGTAGAGCTCGCAAATACGAACCTAACGCAATTTGAACGGATCAAATCGGAGTTAAAACGAAGATTTTATGACCAAAACAATTCTAGTGGCAAATCTGTAAATACCTGAAAACGTATTTTTGAATAAACCGGAAGAGAATACGCTTTCAAAACGCGAAAACGTATTTTCAGCAATACGCTATGGACGGCGGGTTTATTATCAAAAAGCTGAGGGTCTCTTTATGAATTTTTACCCGCGAAGGGGTATCTTCTAATCTAAGCCGTTCATCTCAAAACCAACGGCTCACATTCATCACCACCCCTACAGTGAGGATTCCGGTCGCCATCTCCAATTCCGGCCGGTGGCCGCCATGGCCGGCAACCTTGGCTCACCGGAAAACTTCGGATCCACCTCCTCCAACAGCGATTCGCCCCGAAACCGACACCAATTGAAAGAGAAGATCCATCCGAACTTATCTACGCGGTTTAAGCAAGCTACGATGAATCGAGGACGAGATGCGGCTTGGGAAGGGCGGCGGCGCCATTGCCGGCCGACGGTGAACTTCAAAAGCTCGCTTCTAAGCACCTCCAACCAAAAGAAGAGCACGGGGAGGAAGAGAAGAAGATGGCGAACTCACCAAAACGAAGAACACGGCCTCAAATTCACCCGCAAGCCCCGACGACGTGCACCCGCAACTCCCTAGGGTTTCGGCCTCCTACTCTCAATTTCACGTGATGAAGCTCGAGTTTTAGATGGAAAATGGAACATAGGGGGTCACGGCTTCTCTCTTATAGCACCAAAACACCGAATTCGGGTAGGAAATCCCGATTTATGCGGTGGAGATACGGTGGTGGCGGTGTTCGTGTCTGACTCGGTTACGACGGGAAGGAAGGAGACGACTGACACGCGGGGTCCACTCGTCAGCGGTACAGGGAGGGAGAGGGCGCGCGGCTGGGCGGGCTCGGCTGCTGGGCCGCTCACGCGGGCAAGTGCGCAGGCCTTCCGACCCGACGGCCCAAGGGAGAGGAGGCCGGCCGAGCGGGCTTCCAGGCCGAATAGGTAAGAAGGTAAGTTGTTTTCTTTTTTTTCCTTCTTCTTTTATTTCTTTTCTTTTCTAATTTTCCAAACACATTTTCAAATCAAATTTTCCTAAACCAAATCAATTAAAATAAAACCAATATAACCACACCACAAAATAAAATAAATGCAACAGCATGAATGCATCACCAAATATTTTTTTAAAAATTTTTAATTTCTCATTAATTGTTATCTAAATTATTTAAAATTTGTTAACTCTAAAATTTGGGTGTTACAAATTCTACCCCCCTTAAAAGAATCTCGTCCTCGAGATTGAACTGCTTACTCAAATAACTGCGGATATGATTTTCTCAATTCATCCTCTCTTTCCCAAGTTGCCTCTGCCTCTGAATATCGATTCCACTGCACCTTGCACATCTTAATAACCCGACTTCGAGTAACTCTCTCAGCAGTTTCTAAAATCTTGATCGGAAACTCTTCATATGTAAGATCTTCCTTAACAGTCAACTCTTCTAAAGGTATCTGCTCCTCAGGCACACGCAAACACTTCTTAAGTTGTGAAACATGGAACACATCATGTACTCCAGATAAATTCTCGGGCAACTCTAATTGATAAGCAACTTCCCCACGTCTAGTAATAACTTTAAATAGTCCAACATACCTTGGTGCTAGTTTACCTTTCATGTTAAACCTCTTCACACTTTTCATAGGTGACACCTTCAAATAAACATAATCACCTACCTCAAAAACTAAATCTCTTCTTCTATTGTCAGCATAACTCTTCTGACGAGACTGTGCTACTCTCAAATTCTCACGAATCACTCGCACTTGATCTTCTGCGTTTCTAAGAACATCTGTACCAAAAACCTGAGATTCACCTGTCTGATCCCAAAACAATGGAGTTCTACACTTACGTCCATACAAAACTTCAAACGGTGCCATCTTAAGACTCTGTTGATAACTGTTATTGTAAGAGAATTCTGCATAAGGCAAACTCTTATCCCAACTAGTTCCATATTGCAATGCACAAGCTCTCAACATATCCTCTAATACCTGGTTGGTCCTTTCAGTCTGTCCATCTGTCTGTGGATGATATGCTGTACTAAAATTCAATTTTGTTCCCAATGATTCATGCACAGCTTTCCAAAAATGCGACGTAAACTGCGATCCTCGATCAGATACAATCTTCTTTGGTACTCCATGCAAACAGACTATTCTCTCCATATACAACTCTGCCAATTTTGGTCCATGGTAAGTAGTCTTAACTGGTATAAAATGAGCAACTTTAGTTAACCGATCTACTATCACCCAAATAGAGTCATAACCTTTCTGAGTACGAGGTAACCCTACTATAAAATCCATACCAACTTCCTCCCACTTCCATTCAGGAATCTTCATTGGTTGTAACAATCCAGCAGGTCTCTGATGCTCTGCTTTCACTCTCTGACAAGTGTCACACAATGCCACATACTCAGCCACATCTCGCTTTAATCCAACCCACCAATATTTCTGTTTCAGATCCAAATACATCTTAGTACTACCAGGATGAATAGAATAAGCTGACTCATGAGCTTCGCGAAGAATTGCCTGTCTAACAGTTTGATCCTCAGGTACACACAGCCTCTTTCCAAACCACAAAATTCCATTATCATCCATTCGAAAGCCTGGTGACTTACCAATCACTATATCTTCCGCTATCTTCTTTAGTTTCTCATCCTTCAACTGCCCCTTGTAAATTTCTTGCTCTAAGGTAGGCTCTATCACTAATTCCATTGTATTAGTAACAATTCCCAAATTCAAATATTCAAATTCAGCACATAACTCACTAGTCATAGACAACGTTCGTATCTCATTGGCATAACTTTTCCTACTAAGAGCATCAGCTACTACATTAGTCTTACCAGGATGATAGTGTATCTCAATATCATAATCCTTAATCAACTCCAACCATCTGCGTTGCCTCAAATTCAGATCTGTCTGAGTGAAAATATACTTCAAACTCTTATGATCAGTGTATATATCACTCTTATGTCCAATCAAATAATGTCTCCAAATCTTTAAAGCATGAACTACAGCTGCTAATTCCAAATCATGTGTAGGATAATTCAACTCATGCTTTCTCAACTGCCTAGATGCATAAGCCACAACTCTGCCTTCTTGCATAAGAACACATCCCAAACCTTGACGAGAAGCATCACAATAAATAGAAAACTTCTTACTCAAATCTGGCAAAACCAAAACAGGCGCTGTAGTCAACCTCTTTTTCAACTCCTCAAAACTAGCTTGACATTTATCTGACCACACAAACTTGGCATTCTTCTCTAACAGAGATGTCATAGGTTTAGCAAGTTTAGAAAACCCTTCAATGAACCGTCTGTAATATCCAGCTAATCCCAAGAAACTACGAATCTCACTAACATCAATAGGTGGTTTCCAATTTAATACATCCTTTACTTTACCTGGATCCACTGATATCCCTCCATTAGAAACAATATGACCAAGGAAAGAAACTTCCTTCAACCAAAACTCACATTTACTTCGCTTCGCATACAACTTATGCTCTCTAAGTTTCTGCAATACCAACCTCAAATGTTCAGCATGCTCTACCTCTGTCTTGGAAAATACCAGTATATCATCAATAAACACTACCACAAACTTATCCAAATATTCCATGAACACCTTATTCATCATGTACATAAAGTATGCAGGTGCATTGGTCAATCCAAATGACATAACAGTATACTCATACAATCCATACCTTGTAGTAAAAGCTGTCTTTGGAATATCAGAAACACGAATCTTCAACTGATGATATCCAGAACATAAATCAATCTTAGAGAACACACAAGCACCTCTCAACTGATCAAACAAGTCATCAATCCTGGGCAAAGGATACTTATTCTTGATAGTTACCTCATTTAGTGACCTATAATCAACACACATCCTCTGACCGCCATCTTTCTTATCAACAAAAATAACTGGTGCTCCCCAAGGTGATGAACTAGGTCGAATAAAACCTTTATCTTGTAATTCTTTAATTTGTTTCTTAAGTTCTTCTAATTCATCTACTCCCATCCTATATGGTCGTTTGGCTATAGGTGCAGTTCCAGGTAATAATTCAATAAGAAATTCAATGTCTCGGTCAGGTGGCATACCTGGCAATTCATCAGGGAAGACATCCGGAAATTCCTCAATCACTGAATTCTCCTTAATAGTATCTTCAAGCTGATTCACCACAGCGGTTGGTTGCTTCTGCACTGCTACATTCACATTGATTTTATCTCCATTAGGTGCAGTCACAACTACCACTTTTTGCTGACACTGAATCTCTGCCTGATTTTGCTTCATCCAGTCCATACCCAATATCACATCAATACCAGATGTCCTCAATACTATAGGAGTTATCTTAAACTCTACCCCCCTTAATATCATACTAATTGGAAGACAACGATTACTGGTTTGCATGGTACCTCCAGGTGAATTTACTAAGAGAGATTCTTTCATAGCTAACATGGGTATACTATGCATTTTAACAAAAATGTTGGATATAAATGTATGAGATGCTCCAGAGTCAAAAAGAACAGTTGCAGGAATGGAATGTACATTGAACGTACCAATCATAACTTCTGGTGCATCATGAACTGTATCAGAAGACACATGATTCACCCTTCCAGTACCAGATTGCTTCAGGTTGCTCTTCTGGCTCTGAGGAGTCTGCTGATTCTGCTTCTCAGGACAATGGTAAGACATATGCCCCTCTTTACCACAGGCAAAACATCTAGTAGGAGTGCTGGGAGCACTATTCTTCATGGGGGTAACATTAGAATTTCCAGTGCGAGGAGTCTGTTGCCCAGTCTGCTGATACTGTTGACGTTGTGGATATGATGAACGCTGTTGTGACTGATTACTTTGCCAATTCTGGGACCACCTCTGATTCGGATTGCGATTCCATTGACTAACCGGTCCTTGAAACTTCTGATGGAAACCATGCTGAGAATTAGTGCGCTGACGGTTGTTACTTCCTGAGCTTTGTACTTTCATCTTCCTCTTCCTATCCATCTCTCTGCGCTCATTATCAAGCACAATAGCTTTATTTACTAGCTCTTGAAAACTAGCATAGTTGTTCCCCTTCAACTGCAATCGAAGATCATAATAAATTCCCTTCAAGAAGAGACGCTGTCTGTCTGCATCTTCTCTCACTTCATTAGGAGCATAGCGAGCCAACTGGGTAAATCTATCATGATATTCACTAACACTCATCTGTCCCATCCTAAGGTTTCTGAATTCTTCCTGCTTCAGCTCAATTATACCTTCAGGAATATGACGAGCTCGAAAATCTCTAACAAACTCATTCCAAGTGATAGGAGGAGCATTGTCAGGGCGTGCAGCTTGATACGACTCCCACCAAGTCTGAGCTGTCCCCTGTAACTGACCAGATGCATATAACACCTTCTCCATATCATTGCATTGGGCTATATTCAGCTGTTTCTCCACTGCCCTCACCCAATCATCTGCCTCTAAAGGGTCAGCAGCATGAGAAAACACTGGAGGGCGTCCCTTCAAAAATTCTCCACGCTTATCCCTCACTTGCACAGGCGGTGGTCCTCCTGCAGCGGGATTGTTCTGCATGTGCTGCATAAACATCTGCATCATCTGGTTCTGAGTTTGCATGAGTTCCTCCATAGTAATGGGTATGTTAGCACCTCCACGACCTCTGCCACGACCTCTGCCTGACATCTGTTTCCAAATACACAGAAATTGAAATTCAGTACGATCCGAGATGATGTATTCAATAGATAAGCAAAATCTGATTTTTCTGGACAAGCTCCAATTTCAGCAACTCAGTAAAACTGTCATATCTCGAGCTACAGACGTCCAATTCAGATGATCTTTACATGGTTGGAAAGCTTACAAAATTATCTACAACTTTTATTCACAACACTTTTTCTGATTCTGTCAATAAATTGGCCAAAAACTGAACTTAACCGAAACTGTTTCAGAATTCCAGACTGTGCAGTAACTCCAACTTGGAAACAGGTATACCTCTTAGCTCATAATAGATATTAAAGTGATTCTTGTGAGATTGGAAAGATATAGAAGTCTAATTATTCCCAGTAAAATTTCTTAAATTTCTCATGAACGGATTTTAAGTTATTTCTAAAACATCCCAGACTGATCCAAAAATCAGCAAAGGACAGAACTAAGTTAACCTCATATTCAACTAATATATTTTGATCAAACTTAATATTCTTAACCATGGAACTTGTAGGAATCTCTACAAAACTCCAGCACACATTACAAAGATCCAAATCACACATTATCATAATAACAATCCATCAATCACACAATTGTTCACACCACAAACTGACTCTTAAAACAATCCAAACTTAAAATTAACTCGCAACTACTATCGTTCCTATTACATAGGGATTTTTCCTATTTCCTAATTAAGCTTCTCATAAATCTTGGGACGACCTAACTCCGACCTTAATTGGTCAATCTCCTTATAAGCTTGCTCCTTAAGTTCTTTTTCCTTCAGCAACTCATCCTTCAAATCCACCTCATGGAGAGCCAATTCACGAGCTAATCCCACCGTAGCTTGTAAAGTCAAGGAGGAATCATCTGCAGGCGGCACGGTCCAAATACCCTTGTCATGTAAGAAACAAGGAAAATGCCGGAGTGCACCCTTTAACGTCTTGTCCGAGCGTAGACCATGGTAGTAAACAAATGCATTAAAAGCGACATCCTCCATGCTTATCTCCACAGTTGCCCGGCTCACTCTGGTAATGAACTTTGACTCCACCATAGGCTCCTTAGTGGTAGGATCCCTTTTCTTAATCCATAACTCCGTTTCCCAATAGGAATCCATCCATGGATGACTATACTCTGCACTACGATACTCCAACGTAGCTTCCCAGTCGTAGTAGTAGTTGTCCAAGGTTCTTGTCAACATGTCATGGAAGAAAGCATCAGCTTTAGGAACCAGGATATGAAACTTCGTAGTCCATCCCATAACTACATTCTCCATTGGTGTATCACCAACTCTTGATTCAGCATCAGATAGCTCTTGCTCACCACCTTCATACGGCTCCTGAGGTTTGAAACGGCCAACGTACTGTGCAGCTGTCAAACGGGGATGAGGAGGCATCTATAAAATTTAGACATAGATTAGATAGAATCAATGTATTTTCGCAATAGAATAAAGTAGAGGAAGCATAAAACTTTAGTAATTAACAAGGTGAAAAGAGGAAGCATGAATTAAGTGAAGTATGGATGCTATTAACGACCATTCTAACTAGGCTCGCGTCCTACAGTCAACACGGCTCCGATACCAATCTGTCACACCCATTTTTAAGGACAAAAATAGGATGTATAAAAGACTCATGTGCACCCCAGGAAACAGTCGCACACATAAGTTGACAAATTACAAAGTATCATCACAGTGCTTATTACATAACGAATAAGTATTTAAGACATAGTCTTGAACGATAGGTAATAATAACTAATAGTAATTCTTCAGCGGAAACTCCACACAGGGACACGGTTGACTGGTTGACACCAAGACTAGTACTCATTCCGATAATCTTCCTCATTATCTTCATCTGTTATGGTGGAAATAGCAAGAGTGAGTTCATGTCGAACTCCACAAATATAACACAGGGTTCATGTGGCTCAAAAGGCTAGACACTGTTTAACTGCATTTAGCTTTTAATCATATATTAGCAATTGAGTAGCATCAAGATAATCCACTTCCCATTAAAGAACCAATGATCAATTGTAATAAGGATAATGAATAGCATTAACATGAGCATAATAATAATCAACAATAATTAAGCATGATATAACAGTTATAATCAACTATTCCATAAGAATCCCCAAGGCCGCTCGTATCCGTGAGCACGGCTAGTATACCAGTTTTTAACTCTGCGCAGAGGTGTACACTTTCACTGTAAGTCATGATTTCCAAATGAGTGGGGAGATCAAGCCCAAACACCCGAGAACCATATAAAGCCACTCAAAAGTTCGTCTAACAAGTTAGGGCCATTAGATTTCACTCGGCAGGCAGATGTAGAACCCCCCTTCCCTGTGGCACAACAACCGCAGCCTATACACACTAGGCCAGAGGCTCGGACTACACCCAACAAGGCAAGCCATTCTTACGCCATTTAAGGTAACCTCTAACAAGCTAGAAAAGGTCTCTTGAACAACTAAAGCCAGAGCCATATAGTCCTCACAGCTGTACTGTATATCCCGGTTATCACTTACAGATAAGTCCTTATGGAGAGAAACCAGAGCATCAAAATAATACACAAGCTCTAGCCCCCTTTCAACAATAATTAAATCATCTTAATAGTTGATTGCTTAATCCATTAATCAAATTACAAGATCATTGTTCTTAGTTTAAGCACTAGCAATAGCTACCCATATGCATTCCCAAGGTTGACAAGGAATCAAGATAACAATCGCTAAGTTATAATCTCTAAGGTTGTCAAGGTAAGCACATGCATATGTATGATAATTCAATGTATAGGTGACAAGGATAGTCCTGTGTTATACTTGCCTTGATCAAAGCTCTCCAAGTGATACTGCTGACTTGGCTCAAAGTAATACTCCGAATCGTCCAAATACTGCTCACCTTCTATATTCGATCATCAATCAACAACACACATGCATCCAATCAAACATACACGAAGCAAACAAAGAGATATAATTAGAACAGTACACCAACAGTAACAAAACAGTAATAAAAGCTTATAAAACTCTTCTACACGTTTCTACGATCACACAGACGCAAAGATCACCAAATTCGGAGTTAAAACGTGAAAGTTATGAATTTTCTAAGATTTCCTATAGATAAATAAATACTTAATTATAACCTCGAAAAATAAATTATCAAAACTAACTGTACAACTACACTAACATGTAGAGCTCGCAAATACGAACCTAACGCAATTTGAACGGATCAAATCGGAGTTAAAACGAAGATTTTATGACCAAAACAATTCTAGTGGCAAATCTGTAAATACCTGAAAACGTATTTTTGAATAAACCGGAAGAGAATACGCTTTCAAAACGCGAAAACGTATTTTCAGCAATACGCTATGGACGGCGGGTTTATTATCAAAAAGCTGAGGGTCTCTTTATGAATTTTTACCCGCGAAGGGGTATCTTCTAATCTAAGCCGTTCATCTCAAAACCAACGGCTCACATTCATCACCACCCCTACAGTGAGGATTCCGGTCGCCATCTCCAATTCCGGCCGGTGGCCGCCATGGCCGGCAACCTTGGCTCACCGGAAAACTTCGGATCCACCTCCTCCAACAGCGATTCGCCCCGAAACCAACACCAATTGAAAGAGAAGATCCATCCGAACTTATCTACGCGGTTTAAGCAAGCTACGATGAATCGAGGACGAGATGCGGCTTGGGAAGGGCGGCGGCGCCATTGCCGGCCGACGGTGAACTTCAAAAGCTCGCTTCTAAGCACCTCCAACCAAAAGAAGAGCACGGGGAGGAAGAGAAGAAGATGGCGAACTCACCAAAACGAAGAACACGGCCTCAAATTCACCCGCAAGCCCCGACGACGTGCACCCGCAACTCCCTAGGGTTTCGGCCTCCTACTCTCAATTTCACGTGATGAAGCTCGAGTTTTAGATGGAAAACGGAACATAGGGGGTCACGGCTTCTCTCTTATAGCACCAAAACACCGAATTCGGGTAGGAAATCCCGATTTATGCGGTGGAGATACGGTGGTGGCGGTGTTCGTGTCTGACTCGGTTACGACGGGAAGGAAGGAGACGACTGACACGCGGGGTCCACTCGTCAGCGGTACAGGGAGGGAGAGGGCGCGCGGCTGGGCGGGCTCGGCTGCTGGGCCGCTCACGCGGGCAAGTGCGCAGGCCTTCCGACCCGACGGCCCAAGGGAGAGGAGGCCAGCCGAGCGGGCTTCCAGGCCGAATAGGTAAGAAGGTAAGTTGTTTTCTTTTTTTTTTTCCTTCTTCTTTTATTTCTTTTCTTTTCTAATTTTCCAAACACATTTTCAAATCAAATTTTCCTAAACCAAATCAATTAAAATAAAACCAATATAACCACACCACAAAATAAAATAAATGCAACAGCATGAATGCATCACCAAATATTTTTTTTAAAATTTTTAATTTCTCATTAATTGTTATCTAAATTATTTAAAATTTGTTAACTCTAAAATTTGGGTGTTACATCCTATAACAACGAGTCAAGTGTGCTGCCAAACACATTGACATTAAAATTATACGTTGTTAAGGAGAAAGTCCGGAATCATACTAAAAGGTATTGAACATATAAGTAATAAGAAAGTGCTTGCGGATCCGCTTACCAAAGGCTTACCACTCAGTGTGTTCAGAGAACACACAGTCGACATAGGTTTATGGTATAGCCTATGATTTTCGGACAATAAAGGGCCCAAAGTTAAAGAATCCGTTTTAGATCAGAGATGTGTATTGTAGCTGTTAAATCTATCAGCAACTGATCGTGACGATGAGACATGCTCTATACGCTGATCTGTGATGAAATGGTTAAAGAAATAAGTGTGAAGTAAAGTCTAAAGTTTAAAGTATAAGGTGAGATCAAGGGGGAGAATGTTAGATTGATCTTCCACCAAGATGGCCCAACGACCACTTGGGCCTTGACTCGCGTCCTGATCGGGGGGCGCTCAACCTATTAGCGGTTGGTGGACCCCGTCGCACTGCGCAATAAAAGGAGGTGGGGCCGCGGCTCACTATACGAAGTTCACGAGTTGCTGCCACTCCCCACTGTCCTAACCATAAGCCGATCTCGAGAGAGGGACGCAGCCAGCGGCGGGAAGCTCCGCCACCAGGCCGTCTTCGCCACTGCCTCTGTACCGCGACACCCCAGACCGCCGGACTTCCCGACTCGACGGCGCACTCATCACCGACTCCATGACGGCCTCCTCTTCCAAGACCGATGGTTAGAAACACCGAACCCTCTCATCTCCTCCATCTCTGATGTTCTATTGGTTTTATCCCAAATAAAAGCAATGTACCCGCTAGATCTACCATAGATGATCCACCGTCCCTAACATAGGCTTCCGAGGACTCTCGATAGCTCTTTGCAGCTCTCGTTGTTACCACTGCAGATGCAGAGGCGCTTTGCAGGATTGAATCTAGATAGAGCGAAAGAGTGACAACCTGATGGTTTATGGCCTTCAGCCTTATCTCCCTCATTATTATCTTGGCATACAAAAGCATCCAGCAAATAGTGACCTCTGTAGAACTCCTTTCTCATCATGTTTAGCTGGTGCAACACGGCCTTATTTGTGATCCATCATCCATCGTCCTTCTGTATCCTCAATGATGGCACCAACCCGCAGCAGCTGGTGTCGCAGGCTGTCCACCATGCCCTTCTTGTTCAGCGCCATTAGCTTCCACCACTAGTTGATGAGAAAAGATATGGACCTATTGGCAATTTCAATCACGACAGCAGAAACAATCACCTCCTCTATGTTGGGAAACATTTTCTCCTGTTTCAGCAATGGCAAAATGGATCAAGAACCGATCGAGAGAAGATCCTACGCACGCGGGAGGTTCTGTCGCTTCAATACTACCAGCAGCTACATAACACAGGTGCGACCCAAGCTTTGGTTAACCGCGGTAGGGTTATTAGCATGAAGGGGCTGAGATCGGGGAGAAGCAAGATAATGCGAGATGACACAGATCACCAATGGCAATGGGGGCCGGTGACTGAAACTGATAGGATTTGTTTGTTAAACCATAGCGACAGGGACGAGAATCAGTTTAGACTGAGTGGCCAATGTCAGTGCGTGGAGGACCAAATCAAATCACTTGACCCATGGACCATGGCAGCTGCTTCCTAGCTCCCCTCTCTACTGGTTCAGGATGAAGAAGAGGTCTGGGGGAGAAGCGCAAAAATAGTGTTCGGTGACATCAAGGTTGCCTTCGTTAGGATCTAGGAAGGATCGTGTTTGGTCGAGAAGGATCAGATCGTAGATGGGATTGCATGAGAAACTTTTTTTTTACAAAAAGAAAATATATTGTATTTGTAAGAAATAAACTACTGGAATACCTAGCAGCCATGTACTAAATAAAACTGACTAAAACTAGCATGACACATGCGCATACACCATGATATTTTTAGTAACACTGTCCAGGTGAAAGACAGAGAAAACTGAGAATTGGTGGACTCGTGCGTAGAAGGGCCTCGGCTTCGATGTTGGGTCTCGGCCCAGGGAACATGAGAAGTGCTCGGTGATCTAGGCCCTGTTTGGCTTTTGGAAAAAGCAGCTGTGAATTGTGGCTTTTAGAAAAATAGCTGTGGAAAGTCGTCGGATCTACGTCCATGACGAGGCCGCCGCCGGGATCGCGCCCGCCCCAGAAGAGGAAGGGGCTCGCCGGAGGTGGCCGGCCGGAGAAGAGGAAGGAGGTCGCCGGAGAAGAATGGGTCCACGACCGGATTTAAGGAAGAGAGCCGCCGTCGTAATGGAGGACGCTACCGCCGGACTTAAGGAAGATGGACTCGCCAGGGCGCCTACGCCACGGTAGAGGACAGCGCTGTGCTCAGCGAGGGCACCCGCGGAGGCGGCACGGAGGACCGCCGGAGGATCGAGGCCGAAGTCATGCTCGACGGTGGGTGGGCGGCCGGTGGTGGATGGCTGAGGCGTGGCAGCCTCGGCGGCGCGGAGCTCATGCCCAGGTGATGGGTGGAGGGGACGCGAGCCGAATAGAACCGAGCGAATCATTATTTTTCTACTCATAGCCATTGGCAAGTCGGTAAGTTTTGTGTTCAAAAGCCAATGAAACAGAGGGAGGTGCTTTTGATTTGTACTGCACTGTAATCTGCTTTTGGGCAAAAAGACTTGACTTTTAAGACCTTTGATTGAGCTTTTGGCTTTTGGGGGCAAAAGCCACAAAAGTCCAACCAAGCAAGGACTTATAAGCAGTCACAAAAGCTGGAAGGAATACGTACGTTTGATGATTAAACCCATTCATGTGTCTTAGCTTGATCGGTGGTCCTATGTATATACGGTTTTTCATTTTTAGGATGACGGCACTCAAGTGACAATTCCATTAGTGAAGCAAGTGGACAACTTCGCAGCCACGAGAGCCGCGATGGAGCAGAAGCTCGGCCGCCGTGAGCTGAACAAGCTGATACCAAAGTCCATCTTCCTACTCAGCTTCGGCACAAAGGACCTGTTCCACGTGTGGTACTTGCAGAACCTAAGGGCCATGGACAAGGAGACCAGCGTCGCGTACCTGCTCTCCTACGGAGCCGGCATCGAGGCCCTATTCCATGCTGGCGTCCAGAAGTGTTGGCGGTCATCAACGTCCCCCCGATCGGCTGCTCGCCGGCGGGTCAGATGCCGTGGCGTGGCCGTGGATATGACCGTCGTTACGTCCGCGGGAGGTGCGACGAAAGCAAGAACAAGCTCGCCGCGGAGTTCAACGACGGGCTCCGCCGCCTCCTGGCCAACCTCAGCTATCACCTCCATGGCTTCCGCTACTCGCTTGCTGACTTCTACGGCTTCGCGAATGCAACCTTCGCAAACCCATCGGCTGCGTATGTCCGTTACCAAAGTTCTCCATGCATGTACTTGTAAATTCAACTGTAGTACGTACAAATAATCCACAGTGATCTAATGTTGTGATCATCTGATGATTTGCTGCCTGGCCATTGATGATACGAAGGATTTGTGAACGTCAACACCTGAGTGTCTGCGGAAGCCCCTGCATGGCCGCTGATCTCGGCAACGGGCCGTGCGAGAACCGCGTGCAGTACTGGTTCTGGGACGAGTCGTACCTAACGGAGGAGGCCGCAAAGCTAGCCGCTGCTGCATTTTGCGATGGTGGCCCGCCACAGCTCACCGTGCCCCTTAACTTTAACAAGTTGGTGCACAGAAAATGACTTAATTATGTTTTTGTTTCGTCTTGCATAAATGCCCTGTGGCCTGTAGTAATAAGTTGGTGGGGACTTCCTGTCTGTGTGCTTGCTTTCTTTCTTCTATGAATTTTTCGATCCAATAGAATGTGTACTAAATTGACGGAGAAGCAAGAAGAATAAACCTATACTCCTACAGTGAGTGTTGAACAAGGTCCAAATATTAGTTCCCTAAATTTCACTCCCTCTGTCCATTGTAAGGCATATCTTTCTATCTGAATCATTAGCTATCTCTAATATCAATGTTATCTTAACATAAACCCATTGCCAAGGTGGCATTAAACATGATGATGTACGTCCATCCCCGAGTGATCAGATAACAGCGTGGCTGGTTTTTTTTTAGGAATCACTCCATCCTAGATAAGAGATCCATCATGAATCCATTCTTCAAATTTGGTAGAATGGCTCCATTCCTCATTCTAGCTTGTAAGAAATGATGTGCATTAGCCTATTCTATTCCACGAACCAAACAAAAAAAGTGAGAAATGAGTAAATGACGACTAACACATTCATCACATCAAATACATATACCTTATGGGCAAGCGAACAGCCAACCAAACCTTATGCAAGGTACACAGTTACTGTTCAACAGTTTATTTGCAGACACAAAAATACACCGAGACAAACATAACAGCACAAAGCTATGATACAGTATACACCAACGGATCGAGAAAAATGCTTATCATGAGATTCATGGGAGCTTAGTCACAGCCCACAAAAGGAGGAAGTCAGTATTTTCAATATCCTGTCAACAGTAAATACGCCCTAACTAATTTAGGGCGGGCTGCAATGGCAGCTTGGCAGGACAAAACACAAAGCACAGACACACACGCACACAAGCACATCGACCGTATCAATATACCTGGATCCATCCAGGTTACTAAGTTCAGCTGAACAAATTGGGAATGCAGGCTCCTGAGTCAGGATTCTGCTGCTCCTTCCAGATACGGCCAGTGACCCGCAGTTTCAGCTCTTTCCTATCTCCACCTGAGAAGAAGAGAGCCATGTTGCGCTGAATTATTAGGCCGTCATGGCTGTCCCTAACCTTCCGGTGGCTGTCCCTGATACTGCGGGGAGTTCCCTCCCATATCATCTTCCTGCCATTCGCACCAACCTCAAGGCTATAGCTGTAATTCCTAGCATCATTCTCATCACCCATAAACCGAAGGAAAGCCATGTATACTGGTGCCATTCCAAGCTGAAAGGCCTCAAAGTGCAAGCAAAAGTACTGCCCAAAACAATGAAAAACCTAGAAGGAGATAAGATAGTATCAGACTAAAATTCACTTGATTCAAAAATAGATAAAGCACAACTTTCTTATATCATCATACTAGTGAAATGTGGTTAGAAAATCTTGTTCCACTAGCTGAATGCATATAATGTGTTTGACTCACGTATTTCCAATGAGGGATGTTGAAAATAACTGATGATGGGATAAGTAAACATCTATATACTAACATAAATTTATGGAACTAATAAAACAAGGCAGTCAAGAGACTACTATAACTTAATTCAAACAGATAAAGCATAACTTGATCATGTGGTAGAATATGGTAAAAAAACTGTTTTCTTAGCTGTAGATACAATGAGGGACATTCAAGACAACAGAAGCTAAGATACAAAAACATCTGCATTACTAAATATCTTATCTAACTCATTAATAAAGAAAAACAATCAAGAAAACTATAAATATATGGGGATACTTACAGTTAGCATCCAGGTTGCATTTTCGACCTCTCTTGGGTTGGACTTGACATAGCGGTGATTAAATGTACATCCAGAGTGCATGTCCACTTTATGATCATCTCGTAGATGTGCCACAAGAAAAGGAATATCCCCAACAACTGAGCATTCAGAACCAGCATATGGGCAGTTGTATGGCCTAAAATTACACTGTGACTCATGTTTGAGTTTGCTGTAGTATGGGAAGACTTCTGGACATCCAAGAGAGTAGTATTTGCAGGGGAGCTCAAGTGATTCAGCCACTTTTTCCAATGCCAGACACCTGATGTCACCAAGCTCTTGTCGACAAGTTGGGCAGCGGTTGTGCACCCGAGTTTTGCAGGTGGAACACAGCGTATGACCATTTTGGCACTGTAACATAGGGAAAAATATCAGTCTGTGACAAGCTACTTTTTATGTCGATTGTTGAATCATGATTTTAAAATGCTAAACCTAGAAAATTAAAAGTTTCATATAATAAATACTAAAACTAGGAGTGTGGTTTCACTTACATGGTTTCTAAGAGAAGAAGAACAGGGAATGGAGAATAGTTATATCAACAAACATATATTGTTCAATGTACTATAACAAAAAAGGATTATACTAATACAACAGATATGAAAGATGCATACACACAACTTCATCTCTTAAAGATTTACATGCCGTACTATAAAATTCAGACCAAACAGCAACATTCGGTATGTACTTAGTTTTAACCTTTACTGGTGTACTGGACAGATTGCTTGACTTGTGAATTCTAAAAGCTCCAAACAAGCTAACTTGCAGAAATGGACACCACATAATTGCAATGCTTTTAATGAAATGTACAACTAAGTAACCTTTTTTACAAATGCGCATCCTAATGTGCCATATCCTTATACAAGAAACCTTTTGTGTCCTCTGGCAAGTTATTGCCCAATTGGAAAATTATTATGACGGTCAGTTAAGCCCTGTGAGTAAGAAATAATGAAAGTATGGAACTTCAACGCCGCCGGCCACAACCCCCCCCCCCCCCCCCCCCCCCAAAAAAAACGCACACACAAGAGTACAGGAAAAAAGGAAATCAAACAGGAAGTTAGACAAAAAGAAAATGTACAATACTGCAGCATTTTAGTACTTGCTATCGGTTAGTCATGGGATCATTTTCACTAAGTACGTAGAGATTGTTTTCCTTCACTCCCAAATGCGAATTTTATATATAGAGAAACAAGTAAAGGAGCTCAAAAACAAATTTTGAAGATGCCTAGTCAGCAGCAAAACTACTAAAGAGAACTGCATAGCTCATCAAGCAACAGGAAACTTATTGATCGATATTTTGACTGGTCAATTCAGAATCAAACATGAAAGCATTAGAGCATCCCATTATTGAATGAATGTTGCGCTATTTGTGTCTGCAAAAAGACACATAACTAGAATCATGGTGGGTTATTCAGGGAAGTATCATAGAACATCAATAAATTTTAACGCGCTATGGTGAGGAATATATGTAGATCGCAAAGTAAATTAATTCAATAATTATTGAAATGTTCGATTCTGGAAAGACAGAATTGGATGTGGGAACTATGCAATAGCAGTAATCCACAAAGAATTTTGCAGGCTCATAGGAATCTAAAATACATGACAGTAACTTAAAGAACAATTGGTCCGATTAAACCGAAAGGACATCTCTACTTCTCTAGTTTGCAAAAACCGTACCTTCCTCATGGGTATTGGCATGAAATCACGCAGACACAACATCCTTAAAAGTGCAAATAAACTAGAAAAGGAAACTGTTGGGACTTTTTTTATTAAATATATAGAAGCGCATAGATGTTGCTTCCAAAGGAACCCAGCACTTTGTAAACATCTGCTCTAACCCTCATTTTTGCTTCTCTGTTAAATAAACTACAAGCATCAAATAAATGAATGCCATGAATGACAAGGCTAATTTAATCCTCATCTGTTAATGATCTGTCACATATTCTGATTCCTGGTACACGCATAAACTCACTCAAACGAGATGCTACTCTTTGTGGCGCGCTGATTTCATTAGAAGACTAGAGACCACGGAGGAACAGCTAAACACAATCCATTACTACTAACAAATATGGGAGGAAACTAGATTGAGATTGATAACATCAATATGTCAAAGCGGCAATTACAATCATATTTTATGTTTCTCTGTACCTAAACTGCAATTATTACACAGTTAGCTACACGGTTCGCAGGAAGCAGAGCATGAGCAAGACGCATGGCCAAGCATATGTGATAGTTGAAGAAGCAAAAGTTATTCCCTTTATATCAATCAAATGTACCGATTACGCATGCCTGGGGACAGAAAGATTGCGGGGAATTAAGCGGCCAGGTGTCCCCATGACCAAGAATCCCGAGAACAAGCAACAAAAGATCCTACTCCTATACTGGGAGTAGGAGCAGATCACGCAACCCTGGCAGGGCTAACAAGCCAAGATCCCGAAACGAAGGCACGAAAGGAATCGAGGGCGGGGCGCACCTGGTGGATGGGCGGGTACATGGAGTTGGTGCAGACGGGGCACTCGAGCAGCTCGTGCACGCCCGTGGCCGGCGATATCACCAGCGGCCCCGCCCCCGCTACCGGCCCGGCGGCACCGGCGCGGTCGGAGACGACGACCACGTTGACGGCCGCCGCGGCGGCGGTACCGGCGGTGGAGGAGGATTTGAGGAAGGGGCGAGGGAGCTGGGACGAGGTGACGGCGGCGGTGTCGTCGTCGTCCTCCATGCCGTCGGAGTAGGACACGCACTCGATGCTGTCCAGCTCCATGTCCCGCAGCAGATCAGGGCGAATCTTGACGGGTGCCCACCCTCAACTTGTGCCGAGGCTCAGATTCGGCTCTTTCTCTCTCCCTTTCCTCGCGCGGCGGGCCCGGATTGTTGGACGAGTGCTCCGGGCTCCGAGGACTCGATCGAAGAACTCCAAGGGCGCGGGCTGCGAAGGTGGGGAAGGGGAGCGGAGCAGAGGAGAGGGGATGACGGTGAAGGGACGAGGAAATTGGGGGAGAGAGGCCGAGGGAGGAATGTGTGTGGGGTCGGCGGTTGCGGCGGGTGGTGGTGGGGGCACTTGATTGTGCTCTGATGCGGTGGGGTTTGGGTACCCAGCACGGCGTGGGCGTGGTGCCTTTTTCGGGTGGGGCCGTGTTTAGATCCCGACTTTGGGCGCCGGATTCGACGTCTGCTGCTATAGTGTTTTGATAGTGTAAAAAAATATTTAAAAAATGATTAATTAGACTTAAAATGTTTGTCTCGTAAAGTACAACAAAACTATGCAATTAGTTTTTGATTTTATCTACATTTAATACTCCATGTATTTGCCGATATTTTGATGTGATGGAAAATCTCATTTTTGCATAGTAGAATTTGGGTACCCAAATCTGAAACTAAACAAGGCCTGGGTTTTATGACGGGCTTCACGCAGGCTGCTGCTGTGGTGTGGTGCCGGCGCACGTTCAAATTTGAACCTGTCGCCCGGCGGACGCAGGAGGACAGCGGGGGTGGACTGGCCGGCGCCGGGGACAACCGCCGGGGCACATGTCTGTTTCAGGAATTCGCGGTGCCGTCGTGGACTGGACCTGGGACCTGGGGACAAAGGGGCACACCAATTAGCTGTGCGGCTATGCACCATGTACATAGGACAAATATTTTGGTTATATACAAAGATTCTAGGATTTCTTCGCTATTTGGGTGCAACCTCTCCTCCCTTGGCCACTTGTGTAGAAATTTGTATGTCAAGCTACTACTTGTGTGCAAGGTTATCAGGATTAGGATCCTAGGTAGTAGTTTTTTTTTTGCCAAACAATAGCGAATTATACGATAGTATCCGGATACTATCGGATTTTATAAATTATATATTTTATGTATGATTTGTAATATGTTGCATAGATTGAAGGAAACTATATATTTATGTATTATTTGTAATACTATGTTGCATAGATTGAAGGCTATAATTTTTATTATTATTTCAACACCTCTTAACTTTAAATTGTATTTTATCATAATCGAATCATTTGAAATTTCATTTATAACCGATATCATGGTATCATAGGATCGTAGTTTCAAAATACTATGAAATTTTATGTAGGATCGTATGGAGCCTTTAGGTAGGATCAGGATACTACAAAATTTAGGATACTCGGTAGGATCAATATCTTTTCAACTTGATAGGATTGTAGTATTATTATATTTTATGATATAGATCAGAATATTAATAAAATTACTCATGTGCATCGTAAGCGCTCTAAACCTCGTATTGGGACACCTTACCCCATATATTCCTGTCTATGTGTGTTAATTGCGTGAAAAAAGCACCAAACTAAACCAAGAGAAAAGAAAAACATAGTGCTCTATTTGGATGTGGATATTCAGAGGAAGGAATTGATTGGTCTAGAATACCAAAGCTGATTGGAAATGGAAATGGCCTAGAATACCAATGTCACTGTTTTTATGTGCAAGTAGTTGATAGCTTGAATCAGAAGGAAGCCGACAATTCGAATTCCTATATTGTCCAAATTGTTTAATTTTACTTGCATGAGAATATACTTTTTGTAACTTGCACATGTCTTGTAATGATTATATATTAGTTTACACCCAAAAACATGAAAATATTCGAAAGAAAAAAGTCAAAATTACAGCAATATTATTAAAATGGTAAAAATACTGATTAGAATAAATGTTGATCTCAAGCATCCATTATAGAGTCGACACTTGATCAACATTCCAAGTCTCTTACAAGTACCCACAGTAGATTACACCTAATTAGCATAAAAAGGTTCATAATATTATATTGCATAACAAGTATACACAACATCAGCAACCATTCTTCTCATTTTTACATGGCATGATCTGTTGAATGATTGTGATGACTACATCCCAATTCTTCACTACTTTGTTCTTGTAACAAGTTGTTGCCTTATCACTCTGCACAAAAGACACACATTCATGGTCAAGGAGACTTGTTTTATTACAAAAGTAGAATCTTGTTTTATTACAAAAGTAGAACATAAATAACCAATTGTACATGTACTGACATCCACATATCTAGACCAAACATCCTCACTATCAATTGACAGCTTACTATTTTCTCAATCCCAACCAAAGTCACTCTAGGAAAGTTCTTACTAATGATCTCAGAATGCTTGTCAAAAGTTTTGCACCTAGACGATGTGTTTTCCTTCGTGATGTCCACATTACACTTGTCACGTACATTATCGATAGAAACATTGTACAGACGTGGCTTTCATCCATTTTGGGAATTATCACCATTGTTGTGATGCTCAACAAGGACAGCCAACAATGCAATGTCCATCTCATCTATCCATGTGAGGTAAACCCTCTTTGCTTTTGTTGCAGTAAATGGCTAGAGGGGGGTGAATAGCCTATAAAAATTTCTACAACAACTCTTAAGCTAAGTGGTTAGATAATTAAGTGGCGAAGCGAATGTGGCGTTAGCCTGCTAAAAAAGCAAGCCACCCATCCATAATTCTAGTCGCTATGATCTCTATGTCACACAAAGGCTAAGTCACTACTCTGTAAGTTAGTGAGCTCTCAAAGACTAACTAAAGAGCCTCACTGACCAAACTAACCAGACACAAACTAGCTCCCAAAATTAGTTACACTAAAGAGCTTAGCTATACTAGGAAAGTAAATACAAGAGAGAGTGAAATAGATATACCGCCATGGGAAGTGACAATCAATCAATATCAAGAAATCCTCGGAGATAAGATGACACAATGATTTTTCACCGAGGTTCACTTGCTTGCCAGTAAGCTAGTCCCTGTTGTGGCGATTCACTCACTTGTAGGTTCACGCGCTAATAGGCATCACACGCCTAACCTGCAACCGGGTGCCGCACAACCAACACAAGATAAAGATTTACAAGCCACGAGTAATCCACTAGAGTACCTTTTGGCTCTATACCGGGGAAAGGTCAAGAACCCCTCACAATTACCACGATTGGAGCCGGAGACAATCACCTTCCTCCACTCGACGATCCTTGCTGCACCAAAGTCGTCTAGATGACGGCAACCACCAAGAGTAACAAGCGAATCCCGCAACGAAACACAATCACCAAGTGCATCTAGATGCAATCACTCAAAACAATGCACTTGGATGCTCTCTAATCTCACCAAATGATGAATCAATCAAGCAAGATGAGTTAGAGAGGAATGGCTAGGCTGTAACACCCCTAGTGTTACTAGCTCAGTTAGCACGCGATTAAGGCCTAAAAGAAATTAGCAAAACGAGTTCTCAGGTTTAAAATGATACCGAATCTTATATGACTCATTTTTGTAGTTAGAAAAAACTATAGTTGTAACTTAGTTTATTTTAGGTGGAAATATGCTATTGTGATCCTAATAAGAAAAATAGAATAAGTCGTTTTAATCACTCAGTGCGAAAACAAATTCTATAAAACAAGTGTGGTATAACTCACATTTAAAAAGTATCCTTTCTAGCGAATTATAGCATGCAAAATAATAAAATTGTATCCACATATTTTGTTTCTATAAGCTAGTGGGAACTATGGGCTATGTCATGAGATAATTGTTAGTTGAAATTAACAAGGTTTAGACCTTTTATAAATCAAGACAAAAGTGCTACTGACTGCTAGCTATGACCTAACCCTTGTATTTTTCAAGTCTGAGACGATAACCGACAATGTCGTTTTGGCATTAAAATTTTAACTAAATTTCTTAAACGCTAGCTTTATATTTTTGTACCGTTAGTTGTATCAAAGTGAGCACTCGGGCATGGTGTAGTTATAGTTGGGTTGGAGGTTGCTTGTCTCAAAATTGTTCAAAACCTCGCTAGAATGCAATACGAACCGGTCTTGGCTCTCTGTTCATGAACCAGCGTTTCGGTGATGAGCTCATCTTGGCACTCATTTATCTCCCTCCCTAGCTGCTCTTTGCTCGTGATGATTGCTTCGTTAGAAAGCTGGTAGTGTCGGCTTAGACTGGTATAATTGGTTGAACCTTAGACGGAATGACTAGCCGTTTTTGTTTAGCTTTAAAATGCATGCACGACGCAGTTGCTGCCACTCGGCCGAGCCGCGGCCACCGCGTCTCTGTGCCGCGCTGCCGCGCTTTGGCGCGCCGTGCACGCCTCCGCCTTGCAGTGCCTGGCTGTGCTGTTACTACGCTGCTGCCGTCTGGCCGAGCCGGCCATGGCCAAGTCCCCACCATGCCGCTAAGCCACGAAATCTTCACGCGTGCACGCTGCTTGTCGTGCTGCATGCAGGGCCGAGCCGACGCTGCGGCTCCCGTCGCTCCCATGCCGATGCAGCCCACCGCCACGCCTTCATCACCGCATGTGCACGTGAGGCCGCCGACCACTGCTGCTTCGCTGTTGTTGCTTGCTTCCACCAAGCCATGCTGTGTCACTGTAGCATGTGTCGTGCCAGTGCCGCTCGCTGCCAATGCCGAGCCATCCCGTCCACCGCGCTCCACATCGCGCTATCACCCGCCTAGGACTTTGTCACTCCGTCCAAGACGTTCGCGCCTAACCTCGGTGCCTGGCCAGCTGCACGCGCATGGACGCGCTCCCTTTGGTCATTGCCAGCCTCGACCGCGCCAGAAGACCGAGACCGCCATTATGATCGTGACACCGTCAAGCACGCCCACCGTCCTTGTTGGTTCCGTCCAATTCAAAGCACCCGGGTCCAATTACTCGTCTCAGTTGAAGGGAATGGCATATATCTAGCCGCCTAGCCCACGTTGAGCGCCATTAGTGCACCACAGTTGGTGAATTTTCGAAACTCACCGTCGCCCGTCTTCTCCCCCGCCGGAGCAGTGTGTGGAGTGGGGATGAGCCCCTCTCGCTTTTGTTCTAATTAATTCCCACTCCAGGATCCCCTCGACCTCGCCCTTGCCATGCGCACGCAGGTTAGGTCAGAGACTTCACCGGTGACGAGCTGGCGCCGCTGTGCCGCCCCAGAGCACCACCGCCCCGACTGGGCGCACATGGCCGGGCCACCTCGGCACCCCTCCGCCTCAACCATCACCTCGACCGTGTTCATCGTAAGCTGTTGATGCTCCATCGCCGCTCCTTTAGTCCGTTAGCTTTGCTAGCTTGCCGGAACGGACGCGTCGTCCTGGCGGTTAGCCCGCCTGTGAGAGCAGCACAGTAGGAGTCACCGTGTAGTCTCCATTCACCGCCTAGAGTCATGCTTGCGCTCCGCGGTGCTCGTCGGCTCGTCAATTGGTCGGGGTCCCACTCTGGCGACCGGTGAGCGGGCGCTATGCCGGCCGAAGCCGCACCGGCGCGCGCAGGGGGAATCGGGGACCTGGCCCTTATGAAGATGGGTTAGTTGGGGGTGCTCGGTGCAAAGCCTTCCTCTATTGGAATAGTGAGCCTAGGTGTGGTGTGATAAATGAATGGTCTGGGTACTCTTCCTCAAAAGAGCGGGCGCTTGCACGGACTCTCTGCTTGGGTCGCTGTTGGGCCGGCCGCTGCGCGCGTAGATGCCCCCGCGCTGGGCCGCTTGGCTGGTGGGCCACGTTGGCCACCACCGGCCCTTTCCATTTTCTAACATGATTTCTAATTAGGTTCCAAGGAAAACTTGTGAAATTAATATACAATGTTGTAGGTCTCCAAAAATGGTGAAACCAATTTGGTTAGACTTATAAAATCATGATCTATCTAAAGGTGTAATTGGTTCACGTAGTGTCATAATATTGTTAGGTTTGCTCTTATTAGTTTGAGACACTTAAAATTATTAAACATGAACTTGTCGGTGTTTTTATGATTAATCCGTGATAGTGTTGATTCTAGAAATTTTGTAGTAGGTTTTTAGTATTACTATATGCCCACTGTAGTTTTTGTAGCTCCAAAATAATTAGTTCGATAAGAAAGCTAATGAGCCTAAGTTAGAATGTAAATATTAAATCAATAAAAGGTATAGAGCAACACTTGGGTTTGTATAACTAAAATAATATCTTAGTCGACAATGGGCATACAAAGCCTAGGGAGTTAGTGTGTGGCTAGCTCGTTAGCTTGCGAGACGTAGTCGTACGACGAGAGTTGCGATTGCTGTCTTTTACTTATGTCACTGCGTTGCATTCGCGTAAATCATAATAGAAACGATGACGGATCGATGAATCAACCGGGGACTTGGCGTTAACCCAAAAGATGGTGTCATGGTGAACGTGCCCCGGAGATGGCATACTAACATTTGGTTATATTTTTACCCAGGCAAGCCCTAGTGCATAACCTCTATTATTCTGCACTTTATTTATGCTTGTGCATTAAGTTTTAAGGAGTTGAATGAAACCCACTTGCATATATATCCTGATCCCATGAGTCTTACTAGTATGTTAGGATCATGTAGATTGCTATGCTATAGGACTCCGGTAGAAGTCGAGTGATTGTCTGTCACTCGCGAGAGATAGGAAATATATTATTGTTACTATATCATGTTACTATCACATGGAATACATATGGATAATGATTGGAGACCGGGCGAGACTGTACTTGGAATTGGATATGGACTTGGTTGGGCAATCCGAGCGAGGCTCTGGTTGCATTTGTCCCGCCTATGTCGATTAAGGACCATCTGTTGCATGGACCCTGGTCAAGTTACAGATTTATTATCCCGAGCACATACTTGCTTATGGGAGCGGGAAGGCTTGTTACTCTCTTACCATGGACTCCGGCTCTTTCTAGACCAATTGATTGGAGGCGGAGATAGGTGGAGGTCTAAGCACCACTTTGAGGCCAGACCTCAAGTTTGTGGGCTTGGAGTCCATGTTTGGATGGAGACCTGGAACCCGTGACATGAGTGAAACGGGTTGGTCTTGCTTGTGCCTGGGGTGCAAGCGAGGCGTGTGTTTTTCAGAGTACCCAGCTGGGCACATTGATTCACGAATCGACATTTTCTACGTGACGGTACGGCTTGACTACGATCTGGCACTGTTGACGGTAATTAACTATCATTTTAAACCGTAAATATAAGAGAAATAAATGATAAAAAGGATCACCACAGTAGGTTTAGAGGTTTAAACTAACAAATTCTATGAGTTTTGGTGATTCTGTATTTTTTAGGGTCTAAGCTGCATAATACAGAATTGATCCTCCTTCCAAAGGAAGAAACCGAAGCAGTCGGCCTAATCTCCACGTCACGGATGCGGATAGGGATTCTAGAAGACCTAAACCGACTCCACGAGGCGACACGAGCCAACCCGCCGCTAGGTGGGGCCGATCGGCCCTAGGGCTAGGCTGACCGGCCCTCCCCTGCGCTGCCTCGGCTCCTTCTCTTGCAAGCTACCTATACCACCTCTAAGGATGCATCTAAACCTCACGCCAAGGTCGGTTTGATCCAAGGGCTGTGGTTCCACGCCCTGGGCTATATAAACAGCCCACAAGATCCCCTCTCAAGGAATCAGTTGAAGAATTAGATCATCTCTTCCTCATTTATGAAGGCAAGGCCAGAAGTTAGGGTTTCTAGAGAGAAAGAGAGTTAGATTTCTAGTTCAAGTTTAGAGTTTAGTCTAGATTGATTCAAATAGAGGCAAGCGACTACTTGGGATCAGGATTGTTCATCGGAGACTTGGTAATTTCTTTGTAATCATCATTTGACTTTATGCTACTTCAATATATTTCTATATTTCAACTTTATTCTGTTCTTGAGACTGTTCTTGTTCTACATCTTGATATGAATATGGTTAGTAGAGAGTTTATGAATATGTTCGTAGAAAGCTTGATCCAATTCTGGATAGGATTGAGTGGCTGGCATATTGTAGGCGTGGTGCTTAGATTATGCTTGTCTGCGAATGCACTCTGTGCTCCAGGTCATGTGGTAGATCGCGGGTGTGACATTCCTGTTAAGTCCTTTGTAGTCCACTCCTCGAGTATAGAACTTAGTAGAACACGGTTACAGGGAAGAGATCATCACTATGTTCTTGACTTTTCTCTCAGTAATGTTCCTTATTCATAGATGACATGTTGATTATATCATAGATGATTGTGTATAGCTAGATTGATTAATAGACTGATTGAATAAGAAATACTTATGATTTACATGTCTAAATTAATCTCCATGACTACTTGACTTGAATAATGTTAACTCCCTCTTGTCTCTAGAATACCCATGATTATCATTTACCATTTATCTTATTTGTCTTACCCCTTTCATGACAAGTGATTAGTTTTTTGATATTTATTATTGAGTAAGTGCAAATGATTATCTCTACTGCCATTGTAACTATTTATATAGTCCTGTTTTGATTTTCCTTTCCTTGGTAAAATTATAAATAATGATACTTAGGAAAACCTGGGTGAAATGCTACAATGAGTGTATTTATCTATGCACTTGCGGATAAAGTAGAGTGTGTATTAATTTATACCAACAAGCATTTCTGGCACCGTTGCCGGGGAGATGGAAAACTTCACTTTCTGACACGGGATGTCATAGGGATTTAGTTTTCAAGGGAATTACCTTTATGGCAATAAGAGATTAATCAATACCACTTACTCATAATAAAAATCACAACTAGTACCTTTGTCTTGACAGGCTTACCCTTGTTTCGTCTTTGTTCATATCTTATGCAGGGTAATACAGGTTCGGTTGTGACTTATCAATTTCTAATCCAAGAGTCAACCAAATCTAGAGGAAGATCAACACCAGTAGTGAAGCTATGGCTAATAAGACTTTACATGAATGTTCAGCTCCAAGTGTAAGGAACATTCGTACCGGATCAACACTCCAAACGGACAACCTTGAATTCGAGCTCAAGCCAAGTCTAATCAACCTAGTGCAAGCTACTACATTTGGTGGAAAGGAAGAAGAAGATGCCACTAAACATCTACAGAATTTTTTGAAGATTGGAAGCATCATCATCATCAAAGACGTCACCCAAGACATCATACTCCTTCGTCTCTTTCCATTCTCACTAGAAGGGAGAGCGAAGCAGTGGTTCTACACCAATAAAGAAGACATCAACACATGGGATAGATGTTCAAAGGCCTTTCTATCAAAGTTTTTCCCTATAGGCAAAACTCATGCCTTAAGAGGAAAGATTTACAATTTTTAGCAGCAAAAAGGAGAAACCATTTCAGAGGCATGGGAACATTTTCAAGAGAATATCTTGGAATGCCGACACCATGGAATGGAAGATTGGTTACTCATGCACAGGTTCTACTATGGATTAATCTAAAGATCGCGCGAGCAACTAGATGCTACTGCTAGAGGTTCATTCATGTCACTCACTCTTGGAAAAGCAGAATATCTGATGGAGAAGATAGCAAAGAACCAGAGTTGAAAACAAGACAACACTCAACGTTGTCACCAGATTGAAGAAGTTCTAGAAGAAGTGTGTGCACTATCAACAAAGATGGATACACTGTTGAACTGGCTTGACCAAAGAGCCAATTTCAAAAAAGATCATCAAGCAATTCAAGATGCATTCGATGCTCAGACCAGATGTGAAGAGTACCTAGGAATGGAAATTCCGGAGAATCAAGAAGATGCAAACATCATCAACAACTCTTCCACGCTACAAAAGCAAAGATGGAATCAAAAGTAGCAGACTACATATCCAGCTAAGTACTTAGGCAATTTTAATAGTTCTTCCAATTTTAAGCAACCCCCTCTACGAAATTTAATTTTGGAACAAGATAGAATTAATGATACTATTGTTAAGAAACTTGCTTCTAATGATAAAATTCTAGAGGATATAAATACTAAAATGGATAACTTTTCTTCTGCTATAAAAGACCAACTTGATCATAATAAAAAGGTAGAAACTCAATTATCATGGTTAGCTGCTTCTTTTGCCACTAACAATGAGCAGGTCAAGGGTATAACCACCAGACATGGTAAAACCACTAAATACCCACCTTATCCAGAAGGGGCACAGAGAAAACCAGTATCAGTGATATCTATAGTGACAGAAGAAAAGGATGATGAAGTAGAAGAAGTTCAACCACAAGTGCAAGATTTCCAAGACACCAATATCTTACCCTTCCCATGCAGAGATCGAAAACTCAAGATGGATGCATAGTTCAGTAAGTTTGTTGAGATTATTTAAAAATTATATATCAATGTCCCTTTGTTAGATGTGTTGCAGGTTCCCACCTATGCAAAGTATGTTCGAGACATCCTCAACAATAAAAGACCACTGCCTACCACTGAAGTGATCAAGCTGACAGAAGAGTGTAGTGCGGCTATCCTCAACACATCAATCAAGAAGAAGGATCCAGGATGCCTCACTATCGACTATTCAATTGGAGATCAACATTTTGACAATGCGCTGTGTGACCTTGGAGAAAGTGTCAGTGTGATGCCTAAGGCGATCTTTGATAAACTTCCACATGCAAAGCTCGATCCAACCTCGATGTGCCTGCAGCTAGCGGACCAGTCACTCCGTTACCCTGTGGGAATCACCAATAATATTCTAGTCAAGATCAGATAATTCTTCATACAAGTCGACTTTATGGTTTTGGACATGCAACCTAACTCAAGAGTGTCACTCATTCTTGGGAGATCCTTTTTTAGTACCGCAAATGCCCACATCGAAGTTGAAATTGGAGAAGTCAAATTCAACATTGATGGACGAGAAGAGTGTTTTCCATTCAGACCAAGACCTGAGTTAAGCTTCACTGCGAAGATGATAGATAAAGAAGGAGTCACACAGTCACCACTCACAGGGATGACTATGACTCCTGAAGAATAAATCTAGCTAGAGTAGTCTGATTCGGTGGACTTAAAAATCCTGAACCATCGCTGGGAGGTAACTCGGTATTTATCTACATTTAATTTTTGCATAGCATATTTACTTATTCATGCATAGAAAAAAATAAAAATCAATCTCCTGGCATGATTATTAAAGCCCCATAGAATTAATATTTACCGAGCATGAAAAGCTCTGGTAAATAATAATCACTATGGTGGTAGAAAAATATAAAAATATCATCATTAGAATTCTAATTTTTCATAGATACATAAAAGTAATTTTTTTCTTTGCATACTTGTGTGATTATACGGGAGACATACGGACCCATGGGACCCACCTCAATCACCTCACATCACTTCACTCCACCACCTTCACTCTCCTACATTCTTTTTCAACCACCACATCACATGGAGCGTCGGCAGGTGAAGGCATCTCTTAATCACGAAGCAAGGAAGTTAGAGAAGGAAGGGATGGATGAGTGGGCCCCACATGGGGCTAGTCGGCCCCACCACCAGGCCGGCCGGCCTCCCTCACTCGTGTCTATAAAAAGGCTGCTTCTCCCTCTACTCTACACACCACAAAACACTCAGAAAACATACCCCCAACTCGAAATTCCAAAATCTAAGTACGGTTTGAGAATTCTTAGTTTTTTAGTAGATTTTGGAAGTTCTTGAGTGGAGAGAAGTATTCTAAAATTTTTAGAGCCACATTGAGATAAGAATCAGTAAGAGAGAAGTGCTAGAAGTTGTTTAGAAAATCATTTAGTAAGGAGAGGTGCTGCCCGAATAATCTAAGTACTAGGAGAAGTCAAGATATAAAATTTCCAACTTGAACGACTGACTTTCGGATCACTGACTCCTAACTATTTATTTATTCTAACCCCTCATTATTTTCACCCGTTATGTTTGTGTTTCTGTCTGTGTAACAGGATGAGTGGACTCAAGAAAACATTTAGGAGTGCGGCTAGAGCATTCTCTTTTTACAAGAGAACCCGCTCCCAGACCGGATCATCATCACAGGCTGGTTCTGACTTAGACATGTCATCCGTGCCCCGGTCCTCGTTCGCTAGCCAACCAGAACACCACGTACTCCTTCAAGAGCATCATATAAAGCTTTGCACCACCTACGAGAAGGATCTGATGAGATTGTACAAAGATTGTGAGTTCGAGCATACCCCAACCTTTGACTCCTACTTCTTATAAAAAATAGGTATGGATACTGAATTTGATCTTATTTTTTACAATATTGGATGAGATAATAATTGGAGTATTTCGAAGGATGGATGCAAATTACTTACTTTAGAATTCCTCTGCACTCTATCTTTCACCGAGACTTATGTTTCCTTTAGGCTGTTTAACGAACAATATGAATTTACTTGGAAAGAATTCAGCCTCAGACTAGGATTCCCTGATGCTTGCGGAGTAGAAATATATGAACTTTTGAGCGATTTTCATAGAGAGCAATTTTAGGAAGATATTTTGGGCAAAGACTACTGTGCCGACCCATGCATGAATGACATTCACAATCCCACTTTGAGAATTATGCATAAATGGTTAGAGATCACTTTCTTTCCTAAGAGGGAAGGTCGCATAGTTAGGATCGAGGAGATGAAATTAATGTATGCTATGATCAAGAAACGTAAAATATCTCCTGTTAGGCTCATGGTAACATTCTGGGCTATCATTCACACTTTGCAAGGCCCTATCACCATCACTTCTTGGATTACACGTCTTGCCAAAAACCTGAATTTGTTAGGGAATGCTAGTATTACCTACATCTCCATACCCCGCTGATCTCTTGACATTTACTTTTTCAGTCAAGCACATCTGTTGAAACAAAAGGGCAATAGAATCTTTGTAACATACAAGGGATTTGTAAATGAATATGAACTGCCGAACAGACCACTTGGTCTATATGCCGTGGAGACATTTTTGCTTGATTTGCAGAGACCGACCAAGGGAGTTGGAAGAAGTCCATCCGCTAGAATAACGAGAAACACTGTGCCTAGGTACACAGGGGAAGATGGTGCACCCCCTGCACCAGCTTTCACTCACTATCAAGGATTTGACCAACCAGGACCATCTGAACCGAGACACCGGGCATGGGAAGATCAAACTTCCTATGATCCGCCCAAGCCAGAAGGAAATTGGGGGCAAGGTAATTTTTTCTAATTATGTTCCGCAGGAATACGAAGATTCGGTGTCCATCCAGAGAGGACGCATGTCTTTCTCTGCGAGGGGAGTCCTTGATGTAGCACCTACACCACCACCGTACTCATACCATGCCTCTCATGGCTACCCCATGTACCAGCCGGAGCAATACCTGCCTCATCCTCAGCCTCAGCCGTACCACGAGCCAGACTTCTAGAACTTTGATACCCGTCTCACTCATCTTGAGACGGGGCAACAAGGTATCATAAACACGCTACATCAGCATACACAGTGGCAGGAGAGCACGAGCAACACGCTTGGGGAGATGCGTGAACAAGGGACACAAACATATGAAGGCCTCCTCTACTTCTTCGAGCAAATGGGTGTCGATTACCCGCCACCAGCACTACCTCAGTGACCAAAGTTGAGCCAGCTTGGGGGAGGACCCCCTCAGATAATAAGTTTTTCTTACCCATATTATTATTAGTATTAATATTAGTATTACTACTATATCTAAAAAAAATGGGGAATATGATAAAAATACAAAAATATATATCAGTATGTTTAGATTATTTTTCTTTGCGAGCCTTTTGAAATAAAAATAGAGTGTGTATGAACTTGTTTTTGTGTCGAATAAAAAAACTTAAACTATCATAAATAGTTGCTTCATTTGTAATTCTTCTAAAGTACCTAGCTTCATTTAAGAATTATTCCTCTGTTCCAAAAATATTCATTGCCAAATCTTTAAACCTGTGGAGGAATATGCTTGATCCAAAGCTTAGGTAGTTGGGAGACAAGAAGTGAAAGAGTTTTGAGCTACCATTTATCTTGTTCTAAGTTTCAATGAAGTCCTAAAGTGTTCACTTTTGAAAAAAATTAAATGCACATGATGAGTCTTTGTATGACAGAGAGATTAAATTCCTACCACACCCATACATGCTAGATAGAAAACCAGCACATATTTTATTGCTACTTGTATTTACATTGAGTACTGTCAAACTTTGTTGACCTTTAGAGACCTGACATACTCTTAAAATCAAGATCACGACACTCCACTTAAATTTGCTTCTTCTCCACTAGAAGTACACCACAACATGTCTTTCCATTTAGAACCACCATAAAAAATGTTTTACTCCTACACTGGGAGTGAACAACAAAAGCATGCCTTGTAGGATTTTTCCACCTATTCATACATTTCATAGCCTCAGTTATTATTGCTCCAAATGTTTATTATTATTATTATCTCTCAATTGTTTCATGACAGACAAGAAGTCTGAGCTATGTAAAAAAATAACAATATATAGAGAGTAAAACATGACAAGTGTCCTACCAAAACAATGGGTGCTAGACACTCGCCTCTCTGAAAAAAGAATTATATATATATATATATATATATATATATATATATATATATATATATATATATATATATATATATATATATATATATATATATATAGCCAAGACTTTCTTTGTCTAAGTTCTTAAGTTTTAAGAGAGATCAATCTTTCTAAAGGAGCAAGGTAGAATTATGATTCATTATTACTTCACCATATATTTAACCTATTCCTTATATCCACACACATGCACATCTTGATTTGATTGTATGACTAGTTTCTCTAGATCCATTGTTTGACTTTACAATATATGTTTTGCAAGTATGTATGAGTAATCTCACCCATAAACTCCATATAAGCTTCTTAGTCATACGGTGAGAGAGAAGGCACAATGATATTCTGCCTTATTCCAAAATACTTTGAGAGAAGGCAAAACACCATCGTTGCCTTAGTAAGGAATTTCAATATCACATATTGAGAGATTTGTAAGTGTCATACAATATTTCGAAAATATAATTAAAAACTTTAGGATAGAAATAGAGATGAAGAATTTGAGACATAGTGCTTGACTTGATTACTTCTATTTTCTTATTATCCAAAGCTCAAGTGAAAGTCAAAACCCCATGGCTAAGGAACTAGAGCAAATTTTCAAAATCTTTTTGAGGATAATTCTTTTCTGATGGCTTATGTATTTTTGAAGGATGATAATTTGAAGTAACTTAGTTATCTCTGGATTTAGTTTGCGAAGGGACTAGCAAAAGTTTAGCTTGGGGGAGTGCTTGACCGTAATTAACTATCATTTTAAACCGTCAACATAAGAGGAATAAATGATAAAAAGGATCACCACATTAGGTTTAGAGGTTTAAACTAACAAATTCAATGATTTTTGGTGATTCTGTGTTTTTCAGGGGCTAAGCTGCATAATACAGAATTGATCCTCCTTCCAAAGGAAGAAACCGAAGCAGTCGACCTAATATCCACGTCACGGATGCGGATAGGGATTCTAGAAGACCTAAACCGACTCCACGAGGCGACACGAGCCAACCCGACGCCAGGTGGGGCTGACCGGCCCTAGAGCTAGGCCGACCGGCCCTCCCCTGCACCACATCGGCTCCTTCTCTTGCAAGCTACCTATACCACCTCTAAGGATGCATCTAAACCTCACGCCAAGGTCGGTTTGATTCAAGGGTTGCGGTTCCATGCCCTGGGCTATATAAACAGCCCCTAGGATCCCCTCTCAAGGAATCAATTGAAGAATTAGATCATCTCTTCCTCATTTGTGAAGGCAAGGCCAGAAGTTAGGGTTTCCAGAGAGAAAGAGAGTTAGAGTTCTAGTTCAAGTTTAGAGTTTAGTCTAGATTGATTCAAGTAGAGGCAAGCAACTGCTTGGGATCAGGATCGTTCGTCGGAGACTTGGTAATTTCATTGTAATCATCATTCAACTTTATGCTACTTCAATATATTTCTATATTTCAACTTTATTCTATTCTTGAGATTGTTCTTGTTCAACATCTTGATATGAATATGATTAGTAGAGAGTTTATGAATATATTCGTAGAAAGCTTGATCCAATTCTAGATAGGATTGAGTGGCTGGCATATTGTAGGCATGGTGCTTAGATTATGCTTGTCTGCGAATGCACTCTATGCTCCAGGTCATGTGGTAGATCGCGGGTGTGACATTCCTGTTGAGTCCTTTGTAGTCCACTCCTCGAGTATAGAACTTATTTGAACGCGGTTACAGGGAAGAGATCATCACTCTATTTTTGACTTTTCTCTCAGTAATGTTCCTCATTCATAGATGACATGTTGATTATATCATAGATAATTGTGTATAACTAGATTGATTAATAGACTGATTGAATAAGAAATACTTATGATTTACATCTCTAAATTAATCTCCATGACTACTTGACTTGAATAATGTTAAATCCCTCTTGTCTCTGGAATACCCATGATTATCATTTACCATTTATCTTATTTGTCTTACCCCTTTCATGACAAGTGATTAGTTGTTTTGACATTTATTATTGAGTAAGTGCAAATGATTATCTCTACTACCATTGTAACTATTTATATAGTCCCATTTTGATTTTCCTTTCCTTGGTAAAATTATAAATAACGATACTTAGGAAAACCTTGGTGAAATGCTACAATGGGTGTATTTATCTGTGCGCTTGCGGATAAAGTAGAGTGTGCATTAATTTATAACAACAGGCACCGTAGTAAGAACTGAAAGATGAAAGATGGAAAAATGATTCTGATTGCTCAACCCTTGCTTGAAAGTAGAACAGGTGCTTACCTAGAATGGTTGGTTAATGAACTACTGATGACTGCTAATAAAAATTGAATATAAGGATGCACCTTTAGTAATGCTTCTTGCAGTTGCAATAACCCACAAGTCAAATAACCTTGCATATCCTTGGAGTATTTTCTTTCCTTCTAACGGGTAAGTCTTGCGGAGTACAATTGAGTACTCAGGGTTTGTTCTATCCTGTTGCAGGTGGCTGGAACAACTGGAGCTGACACTTGTGTGTGGAAACCTCCTGGTGGGCTCAGTGAGGATTTCCTTTATATGCGGACATAGATTTGATTTAAAACTTTCACCAAGAGTGTTTTTCAAAAGAAAGACTTATAACTTGTTATTATTTCATGTATATAAATGTTCTTCATGATAATGTTTAACTTGATCTTAAATGATTTCCATTCCGCTAAAACTCTGATAACATTTTACATTCCGCTGTTATAATCAAATAATGAATTACTCTGATGTTGTACTAAAAGTGATGTAAGAAATGACAAAGATGTTGTAAGCTTTGTCTCTCAATTATGATCCTGAGGTAAAATGTGGACTTTCGAGTTCTCCCGTTGGGTGTGCTCAACGGAATCGCATAATTTAGTGCGCTCCCTTGGTACTTAGTGTCTAATGGAAGGCGAGTACTCTTAGGAGGGCATTAGATTAGTCGGTTCTACCACAGGTGGTATCAGAGCATAAATGAGAAAATAAAGCTTCAAAATCCTTTCTAAATTAAAATTTGACAACCCATTTTTGCAAAAAGTCAGGGCGTTGCATACGAAATTATATAAGTATCCCTATTACTATAGTTAAGTATTCGAAATTGGTTCAAATAGGCTTTCATCCGGTGAACTAACTGGTGCATAGCATGTGGTCCTAAAGTCAGACGTGCTGTTACTGCTATAGTTATCATGCCAATATTATTTGTAGGTGCCCTGTTCATAGGTACCACGCGTCCTTGTCCATGAGTTGTTGTTGTACTGTGGCTTCGTGCATCGCGTTCACTCATGATTTGCGCCTATCGTGGCTTCGTGCATCGCGTTCACTCATGATTTGCGCCTATCGTGGCTTACGTTTTCTGCACTCCTTTCTACGCCCTTGTCGGACCTCTACCCTGCAACCGTGCTAGTCTTTATGGCCTTAGACACTGCTCTCCTCATGTGCGTAAAAATCCTATTGTTGTACTTTTACTGGTTCCCGCGCATGGCTCGAGGGTGGTCTGCGCCAGGACCACTGGCCGCCCTGCCTTTAAAACGGGGCCAAGCCTAGCCACTTTGTATCACCACTTGGTGCATTCCAGCTTGTTTAGCCCTTTTTCCTTGAGCAAGCTTCTCCTCAAGCCTTCTTGCAACCACCCACCTAGGATGGCAGGAGTCTAGGTTAGCAGCTACTGCCTGAACACCGAGGGTTTCCCTAAAATCCTATATGCCACCCTACAAAAGCTCAGAGTCAAGGATCGTCCCGAGTATGACGGCCGTGAGTACATGAAGCATGGCACTGAGCGATGCCAGGTCACCGTCTACATTGGCAAGAGTGAGGAGTTCCCTGACATCACTGAAGCCTAGAATGTGACTGCAACCGGGTTTCGCTTCGGCGACACCTACTAGGTTGTGGCCCGCAAAGCCTTGTGACATCTGTGCCAGATCTATGAGAAGCCCATTGCTCGTACCCCCATGCGGTTCTTTCCACCTATGGACAAGAATCGGTGAGTTTGGCGAGCTCGCATGGAGGCCTTGCAGGGTCAGGACGTGCAAGAAGACAACCCAACCGTGGTGCACCTGACCACGTACTTGCTTACCCTGGATGAGCAGTATGACCGCCAGGCTCCAAGATGCTCAAAGTGCAGCTTGCTGAAGCGCACGCCAATGTGGCAGCCACAGAGAGTTGAGAGACTGCCATGGCGGAAGCACTCAAGGTGTATGAATAGCGACATGCCCAGGAGCTAGAGGACGTCTATCTCATCACCGAGGCCAAGCATAGGAAGCTGGCCACAAAAAGGCAAGAACCCTTGATCTTGGAGGGAATCCCTGTCCATCCACTGGAGAGAAGGAGAACTGGTATTGCAGCCCCTCCGCCCATGGAAGCCTCAGAGATAGAGCATTTTCTTCCTCTCACCCATCCACCACCACGAGAAGGAGCAGATCCACAACCTAGTGCAGCAGAAGAACCTCAAGAGCCTAGGAATGAAGCCGTTTGGGCCGACGAAGTAGATTAGTTGTCCTAGGGGAGATGTAACCGTCACTAGTAGTGCTTTTCATCACTGTCCTCTAGTGTTGTAATCTTTTCGTTGTACCTCATCTGTAGTTGTTAAGACCTCCTGGTTGTAGGATGCGAGCGATGTGTCGAGTGTGGGAGAGTGAATGCCTGTATGTTGTACCCATGTAAGGCCATATGGAATGAGTATTGCTTTATCCATTGTGTTTATTACGTCGATTTTCCCTTAGGCCTCGTTCGATTTGCTTAGGGTTCTTGAGACGACAACAAGCAGGTTACAAGGAGAACAGCTATTCAGATGCAGCAGATCAGCCGTGATTGGATAACAGAGGGCACTGTATCAACTAATTGTGGATGTCCCAGCAGAACACTTGAATTCATTTGACTTAAATCCGCCTTGGGATTTACTTTACTTGTTCCTTGTTTTGACAGGAACCCTTGTTGCCTGATTCTTCCCCTGCAATACTTTTCTAATTCTATGGTCTACGACCCCACTGCCTTTACTGCGAGTAAGTTGGTAATAGTTGCCTGGTTAATAGCTTATGGTGCCGCGACAGAACCAAGGGACACCTGTGGATCATGACCACATGGTTGTGCCGCTCGGCGCGCGCTGGTATCGAGGTTGTTGACCAAGCACTTCTACCAAGTTAGCCCACAGTACCGCTCTTGCTACAGATATTCTCCTTGGTAAAAATATCCTTGTGTTCAAACAGGAAATCCACAACAGGTTGATGGAGTTGTGCTCTGTCTAAGTAATAGAGTTAACATGGTTTTCGAAGAAAGAGAAGAGCAACAGGAAAGTTAGCCTGCACGTAGGTCAGAGTAATTGAAGCGCCTGACTTGACATCGTTCCTGTGATCGGTTTGGTCACGCTACGCACACCAAATCGTTGTCACTGCATGTCCAGTGGGCACCATCAGTGGCGGGGCCCACGTGTGTCGCCCTCGCGTGGTCACAGCGTTGTGCCACACTCACCTCATCTTGTTGCACAGTACGCCCCTCTTTTCCCAGTGTTCTTGTCGGCTCTCGATTCTCGCCCTCGTCCCCGTATTCGGACAACCCCTTTTCCTTTTCTTCCCTTAGGCACTGTCGTTCGCACGCCTCCTTGTTGAGCGAACCCCGTCCCCTCCTTTCTCCTTTTCCCCACTCAAGCTCACACAGGAAGCGCACCATGGCCAACGCTCTCCCCACCTCGTGACCCACTGGTGATTCCCCTCCATGTCGCCTCCACTTTCGGTGCGCTACACCACAACCTCTGTCCACCAAGCTTTATAATGCCACCTTGCTTGCTTCTCCTCCATTCCACCCCCAGATCCAAAGTAGAGCTCATAGTATCGACTTCCTCCGTCAGTGCTCTGGTAGGAGAAGCTCGGGAAGCAGTCGGGAAGGAGTAGCTAGGGGTAGAACTACGAGATCCAGTCATTACTCGCAGATCTAGGGTCTCCAGTCAGAGGTGATGGTGTGACTTGAGAAGAAGAAGAGATCTGGTTTTCGTCAAAGGAGTTCAAGTCGGCCTCTATTTAGTTTTGGTCTTAGGGTTCGCAATGATCTATTTATCAGTCTCTTGTTTCTGGCTCTGTTGGGCATACGCCATGTTTTAGATAATCGTTTTCCTTTTACTCTTCCACTGTCCCCGCCTTCGTCGATTTCTAGAGAGGTTATGAGTTGTATCAGATTTGTTCTTAGCCGTGTTGTCTCTAGATCCCGGAGTGGTTTGGTGTTTGAAGTCGTGTAGCCTCTCGTGTAAGCTCAAATCTATGGAATGTAATCGCGTTTCCCTCTTTTCATTCTTGTTCTGAATCTTGGGACGAGATTCTTTTAAGGGAGGAAGGATGTAACACCCCTGGTGTTGCTAGCTTAGTTAGCACGTGATTAAGCCCTAAAAGAAATTAGCAACACGAGTTCTCGAGTTTTTAAAATTTTAATCACACAAGAAATGATACCGAATCTTATATGACTCATTTCTGTAGTTAGGAAAAACTATATGAGTGTTGTAACTTAGTTTATTTTAGGTGGAAATATGCTATTGTGATCCTAATAAGAAAAATAGAATAAGTCATTTTGATCGCTCAGCGCGAAAACAAATTCTATAAACAAGTGTGTTATAACTCACGTTTAAAAGTATCCTTTCTGGCGAATTATAGCGTGCAAAATAATAAAATTGTATCTACATATTTTGTTTCTATAAGCTAGTGGGAACTGTGGGCTATGTCATGAGATAATTGTTATTTGAAATTAACAAGGTTTAGACCTTTTATAAATCAAGACAAAAGTGCTACTGACTGCTAGCTATGATCTAACCCTTGTATTTTCCAAGTCCGAGACGATAACCGACAATGCCGTTTTGGCATTAAAATTCTAACTAAATTTCTTAAACGCTAGCTTTATTTTCTTGTACTGTTAGTTGTACCAAAGTGAGAACTCGGGCATGGTGTAGTTGTAGTTGGGTTGGATGTCAGGTTGCTTGTCTTAAAATTGTTCAAAACCTCGCTAGAACGCAATACGAACCTGGTCTTAGCTCTCTGTTCGTGAACCAGCGTTTCGGTGACGAGTTCATCTTGGCACTCGTTTATCTCCCTCCCTAACTGCTCTTTGCTCGTGATGATTGCTTCGTTAGAAACCAGGTAGTGTCGGCTTAGACATGTATAAATGGTTGAACCTTAGAGGGATGACTAGCTGTTTTTGTTTAGCTTTCAAATGCGTGCACGACACAGTTGCTGCCACTCGGCCGAGCTGCGGTCACCGCGTCTCTGGTGCCACGCTGCCGTGCTTTTGGCGTGCCATGCGCGCCTCTGCCTTGCAACGCCTGGCTGTGTTGTTACTGTGATGCTGCCATCTAGCCGAGCCGGCCACGGCCAAGTACCCACCGTGCCGCCAAGCCACGAAATCTTCACCCGTGCGCGCTGCTTGCCGTGCTACACGCAGGGCCGAGCCGATGCTGCGGCTCCCGTCGCTCCCATGCCGATGCAGCCCACAGCCATGCCTTCGTCACCGCGTGTGCACGCGAGGCCGCTGACCGTTGCTACTTCGCTGCTGTTGCTTGCTTCCACCAAGCAGCGCTATGTCACTGTGGCATGTGTCATGCCAGTGCCGCTCGCTGCCAATGCCGAGCCGTCCTGTACAACGCGCTCCACGTCGCGCTATCACCCACCTAGGACTTTGCCACTCCGTCCAAGACGTTCGCGCCTAACCTCGATGCCTGGCCAATTGCACACGCATGGACGCGCTCCCTTTGGTCCTTACCAACCTCGACCGCGCCAGAAGACCGAGACCGCCATTATGGTCATGACACCGTCAAGCACGGCCACCGTCCTTGTCAGTTCCGTCCAATTCAAAGCACCCCGGTCCAATTACTCGTCTCAGTTGAGGGGAATGGCATATATCTAGCTGCCTAGCCCACGTCGAGCGCCATTAGTGCACCACAGTCGGTGAATTTTTGAAACTCGCCATAGCCAGTCTTCTCCCCTGCCGGAGCAGTGCGTGGAGTGGGGTGAGCCCCTCTCACTTTTGTTCTAATTAATTCCCACTCTAGGCTCCCCTTGCCATGCGCACGCAGGTTAGGTTGGAGACTTCACCGACGATGAGCTGGCGCGGCCGTGCCGCCTAGGAGCGTCGCCGCCCTGACTGCGCGCACATGGCCAGGCCACCTTGGCACCCCTCCGCCTCAACCATCACCTCGACCATGTTCATCGTAAGCTGTTGATGCTCTATCACCGCTCCTTTAGTCAGTTAGCTTCGCTAGCTCACCAGAACAGACGCGCCGTCCTGGCGGTTAGCACGCCTGCGAGAGTAGCACAGTAGGAGTCATCGTGTAGCCTCAATTCGCTGCCTAGGGTTGTGCTTGCGCTCCGCGGTGCTCGTCGGCTCGTCAGTTGGTCGGGGTCCCACTCCGGTGACCGGTGAGCGGGCGCTATGCCGACCGGAGCCGCACCAGCGCCCAGGGGGCGTCAGGGACCCGACCGTTGTGAAGACAGGTTAGTTGGGGGTGCTCGGGGCAAAGCCTTCCTCTATTGGAATAGTGAGCCTAGGTGCGGTGTGATAACTGAATGGTCTAGGTACTCTTGTTCAAAAGAGCGGGCGCTTGCGTGGGCTCTCCGCTTGGGTCGCTGTTGGGCCGGCTGCTGCGCGCGCAGCTGCCCCCACGCTGGGCCGCTTGGCTGTTGGGCCAAGTTGGCCACCACTGGCCCTTTCCGTTTTCTAACATGATTTCTAATTAGGTTCCAAGGAAAACTTATGAAATTAATATACAATGTTGTAGGTGTCCAAAAATGGCGAAACCAATTTGGTTAGACTTATAAAATCATGATTTATCTAAAGGTGTAATTGGTTCACGTAGTGTCATAATATTGTTAGGCTTGCTCTAATTAGTTTGAGACACTTAAAATTATTAAACACGAATTTGTAGGAGTTTTTATGATTAATCCGTGATAGTGTTGATTCTAAAAATTTTGTAGTAGGTTTTTAGTATTACTATATATGCCCACTGTAGTTTTTGTAGCTCCAAAATAATTAGTTCGATAAGAAAGCTAATGAGCCTAAGTTAGAATGTAAACATTAAATCAATAAAAAGGTATAGAGCAACACTTGGGTTTGTCTAACTAAAATAATGTCTTAGTCGACAACAGGGATACAAAGCCTAGGGTGTTAGTGTGTGGCTAGCTCGTTAGCTTGCGAGACATAGTCGTACGACGAGAGTTGCGATTGTTGTCTTTTACTTATGTCTCTGCGTTGCATTCGCGTAAATCATAATAGAAACGATGATGGATCGATAAATAAACCAGAGGACTTGGCATTAACCCAAAAGATGGTGCCATGGTGAACGTGCCCCGGAGATGGCATACTAACATTTGGTTATATTTTTACCCAGGCAAGCTCCGGTGCATAACCTCTATTATTCTGCACTTTATTTATGCTTGTGCATTAAGTTTTAAGGAGTTGAATGAAACCCACTTGCATATATATATATCCTGATCCCATGAGTCTTACTAGTATGTCAGGATCGTGTAGATTGCTATGCTACAGGACTCCGGTAGAAGTCGAGTGATTGCCTGTCACTCGCGAAAGATAGAAAATATATTATTGTTACTATATCATGTTACTATCACATGGAATACATATGGATAATGATTGGAGACCGGGCGGGACTGTACTTGGAATTGGATATGGACTTGGTTGGGCAATCCAAGCGAGGCTCTGGTTGCATTTGTCCTGCCTGTGTCGATTAAGGACCGTCTGTTGCATGGACCCTTATCAAGTTATAGATTTATTATCCTGAGCACATACTTGCTTATGGAAGCGAGAAGGCTGGTTACTCTCTTGTCATGGGCTCTGGCTATTTTTGGACCGACTGATTGGAGGCAGGGATAGGTGGAAGTCTAAGCACCACTTTGAGGTCGGGCCTCAAGTGTGGGGGCTTGGAGTCCAAGTTTGGACGGGGACTTGGAACCCGTGACAGGAGTGAAACGGATTAATCTCGCTTGTGCCTGAGGTGCAAGCGAGGTGTGTATTTTTCAGGGTATCCAGCTAGGCATATTGATTCGTAAATCACCGTTTCTACATGACGGTACGGCTTGACTATGATCTGGCACCGTGGTAAGAACTGAAAGATGAAAGACAAAAGATGGAAAAATGGTTCTGATTGCTCAACCCTTGCTTGAAAGTAGAACAGGTGCTTACCTAGAATGGTTGGTTAATGAACTACTGATGACTGCTAATAAAAATTGAATATAAGGATGCACCTTTAGTAATGCTTCCTGCAGTTGCAATAACCCACAAGTCAGATAGCCTTGCATATCCTTGGAGTCTTTTCTTTCCTTCTAACGGATAAGTCTTGTGGAATATAATTGAGTACTCAGGGTTTGTTCTACCCTGTTGCAGGTGACTGGAACAACTGGAGCTGACACTTGTGTGTGAAAACCTCCTGGTGGGCTTAGTGAGGATTTCCTTTACGTGCGGACATATAGTTGATTTAAAAATTTTACCAAGAGTGTTTTTCTAAAGAAAGACTTATGACTTGTTATTATTTCATGCATATAAATGTTCTTCATGATAATGTTTAACTTGATCTTAAATGATTTCTATTCCGCTAAAACTCTGATAACATTTTACATTACATTGTTATAATCAAATAATGAATTACTATGATGTTATACTAAAAGTGATGTAAGAAATGGAAAAGATATTGTAAGCTTTGTCTCTCATTTATGATCCTAAGGTAAAATGTGGACTTTCGTGTTCTCCCGTTTGGTGTGCTCGACGGAATTGCATAATTTAGTGCGCTCCCTTGGTACTTAGTGTCTAATGAAAGACGAGTACTCTTGGGAGGGTATTAGATTAGGTAGTTCTGCCACATAGGATCACTAGGGTGTATTCTCAATAGAAATGGCCAAGAGAATGAGCCATGACCAGCCAAACGATATATATAGAGCCCCAACCGACCACATAGCCGTTGGGCTCAAAACCTAGTTTCTTCACACTGACCGGACGCGTTCGGTCGAAGTGTCTGATCATGGATCAGCTGCCATGCGTCCACGCTTTGAACCTACACCGTTGATCTCCAATGGCTAGTCAGCTACGTGCTCGAGTTAATGTTGCACCAGACGCTCCTCAAAAATGACCAGACACACCTCGCCTGTGTCCGCTCACCTGTGCCTGCGCACCCAGCCAGCCGAGACCGGACGCGCCACTGTGTTGACCTGACGCTGAGCCAGCCAGAGTCCGGTCGACTCCGATAAGGCACCAGAGAGCATTTTTTACGACTGGACGCGCCCGGTGTCTGATCCTCCTCCGCTGCGCTCCAAATAGCCACGTCATCCACACCGGACGCATGAATAGCAAACTGCCAGCATCCGGTCACTTCTACGAGCCAGAGTCCGGTCAACTCGGCCACTCTGCCCAAGCCTAGACTGAACACCGGACGCGTCCGGACCCAAAGTCGGATGTGTCCGATCACCTCATGACCGGCATTTCTAACTCCTTTCACTTCACCCTTGCTTCTATATTGCCAACCACAAAGTGTCTCACCATTGTGCACGTGCGTTAATATTTTTCACTAGTATTTTCAAGGGTGTTAGTACTCATTAGAATCTAAATGCATATGCAATGAATTAGAACATCTAGTGGTACTTTGATAACCGCATTTCACGATGAGTTTCACCCCTCTTAATAGTATGGCCATCTATCCTAAAAACACTCACACCCACTTGGTGTCTTGAGTGCCAAAAAAACTCCTACCAAGTATACCTTTGCTTTGAGCCTTTTTGTTTTTCTCTTTCTTCTTTTTCAAGCTTTGAGCACTTGATCACCATGGCCATCATCACCATCATGATCTTCATTCACTTGCTCCATTGCTTGGTGTGTACTGACCTATCTCATATTCACTTAGAGCCAAAGGTTAGTACCTAGGATTTCATCAATTCACCAAAACCAAATTAAAGCTTTCACATGTGCTATAAGTAAAAGATCACAAAAGACAAACAAAAGCTAGGGTGGGAGCACATAAGAGATGAGGGCCTCACGTAGGGAAGGGAAATAGGAGAAAATAGGTAGAATACAGAGCTACCGGGAGGAGGAACGCCAGAGGATGGTTGGAGACGGGAGAGAATGAGGATAGCAGGAGACAACTGAAAGCCCTATGTTTGATTTTGGTAATTAAGTGGCAACTAGTGGACTAACCTTTGTCTTAAGTGTTGATTAAGCTAGGTGATGTCCACACCAAGGGTTGAGCAAGATGGTATCCATGGAGGTGATGAAGGAGGATGCCACAAGATGATCAGATGCTCAACATTTGGAAAAAGAAGAAAGAGAAAAACAAAACCCTATGGATTGAAAGGAAAGGTATAAGCTAGGGTGTTTGTTTTGTCAATCAAGATGCAATAGAGTGTGTGGTCGGGTTTATGATAGATAATCGTACTATTAAGAAGTGAGCTCTAGAGTTAAGATGGTTATCTAGTGCCACTAGGTGGGAGTAACATTGCATATGCATTAAGCCTAGTGACATGGTGGGATTATGAGAAAATGCCTTGAAAAATATTTTGAAAAATGCTAACTCACGTGCACAAGTTGGTGAAAACACTTGGGAGTTGGCACATTTGAAAAGGTGAAGAAAAGATCTTGTTGGTGCCCAGTACGGCCTCTTGTGTGGAGTTGGGCCGCGGCCTACCAGATTGGCCCAAGCGCTTCTCGCGGTCAGACCACCAGGCGGCCTTCGTGCAGGAGTCGCCAAGTTTGAAAATTGATCCACACATTGCACTGCAACGTACACCTGATTTGGGCCACCGGAGCGGCCCATCATACTATTTTACTAGAGAGGTTGCAAAGTGGATGAATTGGGCTTAAGGGGCTGTTTAGTTGCTCGCCGTCGTGCGCCACACCACACCAACGGCAGCCACAGAGAGCTAGGGTGGTGTTTGGTTTCGTGCTAACGAGCGCCATGCCACATAATGTGGCTGCCACCAATCCTATGGCTGGTGTTTGGTTCCGGTTAAAGCTGCGGCTTCCACTACTGCTCCCCGCACAAAAACACGTCACACCTGTGCCGCCAAAATTCATCACCTCACCTTTGACGCTGTTGTTGTGGCGGGCGTGGCGAGCCACAGGCAGACGGGAAAAGCCACATGCAGACGGGAAAAGCTTCAGCGGCGCCACACTTTAAGTACGGCGGCAAACCAAACAGCCCATAAATCCCACTGGATGTGTCCTCTGTTGAGCCCGATGTCTACATCGGACGTGAACTTGGTTCGTGTGCTGGGCATGTGTGGTGGCAGGACCATGGGGTCGCTCGGTGGGGCAGGGTCGCTCGGTGGGGCCACAAGGTTGCGCCACCAACCAATGGGGCCAGCTTTGTGTCAGGAGCCACTAGAGTTGTTTCGATCGTTGCCCTAGCCAGGCAGTCGGACCCAGGGTTGAAATTTTCGCCAAAATTTCATGAATTTCGGTAATTTGCCCAACCCTCCCCTCACTCCTTGATTTGCCCAAAGATGGAAAGCTATCTATAACACCCTAAAATTTGCACCATTTTAAAAAATAGGAGAATTGGATTTATTTACGCAATTTTGTGAACATTTTAACCTAGAGAAATAATAATTTTCGATAAACAAAATCAACCATAAGGTTAGATACATGCTTGTGCACTCATGCCGCTGCATATTTTTATTTGTGTTGATTGGTTTTTATTTCAAGAAGAAAATGATTTCAAAAATTATTGGAAAATGCATTTGAAATATTAGAAAAGGAAAAGAAAATAGAAATTCTCTCCTTTCTCAACTTCTGGCCCAAAGGCCTGCTTCCTCTTCTTTTGATCTCGGCCTGCTCGGCCTTTCTCCTCCTCAGCTCAGCAACCGCGGGCCCAGTCCTTCTTCTCCCGCGCGCTCGCGTAACGGGCCGGCCCAGCTGTCCGCAGGCCGCCTCGCCCCAGCCGAAGCCACAGTGCCCTTCCTTCCCTCTGAGTCACTGCCACGCCGGGCCTGCATGTAAGCGGTGTCGTCCACCTCTCGCTCGTAACCGAGCCGGACACCGTCGATGGAATCCACCTCCGCCCCGACACCTTGTTGCCTTGCACCGCACGATGAGCCTCTCCTCATAAGTAGCCGCGCTCGCGCCGCCCCTCTTCCCAACTTCAATCGCTAGCCACGCCCTCGAGACGAGCAAGCCGTCGCAACTCAAGTAGCCGCCGCCGCTCACAATCGGTTTGACGAGTTCGTCGTCTCTACTGCCACCGTAAGCCTTCCACGGATATCGTGAAGCTACTCCGAAGTCGCCGAGCCCCTTCTTCTCTTCCTTTTCGCCTTGGTTAGCTAATTGAGCCTCACCACCGTATATAGGAGCTCCACCGCCCGCCATTGGGAGCCGCCCGACGTCTTCATCCAATTTCCGCCGCTCCAATCCATCCAGGTGAGTTCGCGTCTCTCTCTTCTACCTTCCTGTGCAATCGGTTCATTGAATCGTGTCCCCTGCTGCCGGATTGCTCAACTCCGGTGAGCAATTGCTCGCCGCTGGCCAAGTTGCCGCCGTGGGGTCACTGTTGGTGGCCGGAGTCCACATCTCTCATCCTCGCCATCTAATCTCGGCCATCCGATTCAGATCCAACGGCCCAGATCTAAAATACCCTTTCGATGACAGTTTTACAAATAAGCCCTTATAATTAATGCTGACTCAACCCACAGTCCAAAGCGCATTTACAGAATTCTGTTTTCTCTTTTCGAAAGCGTACTTTAGTTCGGTTATGTTGAAATACGTTTTTAAGTATTTACAGTTTTGCCATTCAACTTATTTTAGCCATAACTTCTCCGTTTTAACTCCGATTTGACTCGTTCAAATTGCGTTAGGTTCGTAATTTCATAATCTACATGATAGTGTTACTGTTTAGTAGGTTCTCCACTCTTAAATTTTGAGATTAGATTTAATCTATTATTTTAATAAAGAAAAGCTTGTCTAAATCATATCTTTTTCGTTTTAGCTCCGATTTGCGTGCAATTCGCGTCTATGTGATATTAGTGAGATGTAGATTCGTTTTACAAACTTTTCAACTTATTTTGCTACTATTGGTGTACTGTTCTAATTGTAGCTTTGTTTGCTTTGTATGATTGCTCTTGGATGATTGATGTTGGTGTGTTAATCGAGAATAGAAGGTGAGCAATTCGTTGGTGATCAAGAATACTATTACGAACCAGGTCAACAGGATCAGCTAGATCAAGGCAAGTATAGCATGGGATTATCCTTGTTACCTATTCACTTTAATTCACTTAATTCATTATGCATGTGTCTCCTTGTTAAGGATGCCTTAGTGTTGATCTTGTTCCTTGAATCCTATGGTTATAGCATTGGATAGTTTGCTAGTGCTCACATAAACAATGATCTTGTAATTTGATTAATGACATATGCAATAACACTAAAAGATGATTTTTAGCAACATGGAACAAGAGGGCTAGAGTTTTCTCTAGAATCCTCTCCATAAGGACTTATCTGTAAGCGAACATCCGGGACTTACATTACAGCTATGAGGGCTACATGGCTCTGGCTTTAGTCATATAAAAGGACCTTTTCTAGCTTGTTAGTGGTTACCTTTATGGCGCAAAAGGGGTGTGTTCTGGGTTAGGTGTAGTGCGGCTTCTGTCCCTATGTGTATAGGTTGTGTGTCATTGTGTCATACGGAAGGGGGGCTCTACATTCGCAGGCCACGAAACCTAGCGGCCCTAACCTGTTAGACGAACCTTGGAAAGACTTCATAGTGAAACTTAACTATCCATTGGGGAGTTATGACCTCGGACTTTTGGGGATCACGACTCATAGTGAAAGTGTACAACCTCTGCAGAGTGTAAAACTAGTATATCAGCCATGCTCACGGTCACGAGCGGCCTTAGACCCTTATGGAATAGAGATCACTATTAATTTACTTGTTCTTGCTATTCATTATTCTCTTTACATGATCATATGTTTATATTGGGAACAATACCTATTTGTTGCTACTCAATTGCTTAAAACATGATCAACTAAAAGCTACATGCAGTTAAACCAGTGTCTACCCTATTTGAGCTTTATGAACCCCATGTTATATTTGTTGAGTACTTTTGTGCTCACCCTTGCATTCCCCACACCTCAGGATGGACTCTCGATTGTGCAAATAGTGACTACTACTTCTACTTCCCTGAAGAATACTAGACTTGTGATCAACCAGTTGACGTGCCTGTGCTATGGAGCTAGCTACCACAAGATTTATCTATGTTTCTACTTAGTTATGTGAAGACTCTATGATTTTATTCGTTATGTAATAAACATCTATGATGATACTATTTATATTTGTCATCTTATGTGTGATTGATCTCTGGGTGCACATAAGATTATGCATTCCATTTGTTTCTTGAAAATGGGTGTGATAGATTGGTATCGGAGCTGTGTTGACTGTAGGACGTAAGCCTAGTTAGTAATGGTCGTGATTAGTTTCCTTTTCTTTACTTATTCATGCTTATCACCTTACTCTTAATAATTGCTAAATTTTTATGCTCCTTTCGCCTTATTCTATTGTGAAAATATTGCTTCTATTCTAACTTATCTTTGGACTAAATTCTTTAGATGCCTCGTGCCCGTAAGGCTGCCCGTATCACCACTAGAGGTTACTTTCCACCTCGTTCCCTATATGAATCAATGGAGCTTAGGGAAGAACCAGAAGACACTGCACCAACCCTGCCACCTTCACCAGATCAGGCACCAGAACCAGATATGCCCCAAGAAGAACTTGAACCTAAGGAGGAGGTTGTCTACTTGAGTGATGATGAAGATGTTGAGTTTGCACAAGGTGGAGAACAGCCCCCGTCGTCTCCACAAGATAGTTCCGCTGAAGTTGGTGTGCCGTCCTTTCCTATGGGTTGGACTACAAGGATTCATCACAAGTCAAGCTATGATACACCTTCACACCATCGATTGGTTGGTATGCTTAGTGCTTACTTCACGGATTGGGATCCTGCGTTTGAGTACGTTTGTTGGGAGCACAAGCATCCTTTGGAAGCTACTTACTGGAAATGCAATGTACGTATCTTCGTCAAGGACGAGGAGATGGATACTCATCTGCTGGACCGGTGTTTTTCCCATAGTGGTCGTCGTGCCACTATAGGAGATGGCATAGAAGATGCAACCTTTGAAGCATGCTTGGGACTTCGTCACCTCCGCCATGATGTTATGCAAGATGATCAATACCGCTATTTTCCCCGTGGAGACCCGAAGCAAGGATGGGTAATGATGAACCCTGGGAATTTGGAGTTAATTCCTCGAGTGATGGTGGATTTTGGTCATGACATGATGGTGAAGAATCGTCGGTTGGAAGCCTTGGTTAAAGCCTTGGGAAAAGAGTCAAGAGGTACCAAGAGGTGATAGATGGTCTAAGGATTGATCAAGGCATGGAGGCGATCTATGACTATCATGAACATCAAGCCCGTCCCTAGGAGTTGGAATACCATCTATGTAATAATACGATAGTACGAATAGTGTCGAGTTAAGTTGAGTTTTGTGGTGTCGTGTGAACTCTGTGTGGTTAGTTGAGTTATTATTGTGCTTATGTGTGAGTTGGTTTTTCCATGTAATGAGTGCTAGAGCTTTCTGGGCTTGCCTACAAAAGTTCCTAGTTAAAGATACTAAGTTTAAGTATGAAAAATAAATAGTTTAGTTGGGATAACCTTTTCTCTCTGTTCTGTCCTTTCTGGAGCGGTCTTCCTTTCCTTTTATTCTCGGAATTAACTGTTCAGCGAAAAAATTTAAACTTTTTATGAGAGTAACTAGACCCACGTACCTTTCCAATGTATCTAGAATCACCTTTTTATCTATTCTAGATCATGAGATATAGTCGTTACAAGATGAAGTTTCTGCGCAGTCTGGAAACCAGAAACAGTTTCTGTTAGGTCCTGTTTTTGGTTAACTACGTGATAGAATTTGGATTTGTGAGTTAAAGAAAAGATGTAGATAATTTCATAAGTTTTCCAACCATATAAAGTACACCTCTACTGGATATCTATAACTCGAGATAGGTCTGTTTTACCGAACTACTAAAAATTGGAATATGTCCAGAAGGTTATCAGATTCCGTTCGCGATCTCTAGGACTGTCTAATATGAGATAATCTCTAAGATTTGATATTGTGTTGGATAACAGATGTCTAGAAGAGGACGAGGTCGAGGCCGTGGTCGTGGAGTTGGTCCACCACCTACTATTCATGAGCTTTTGGCAATACAGACCCAGTTGGTGGAGGCTCTGGTGAACAATCAGCAGAACCAGCCAGTTGGAGGAGCACCTGCGTGAGATAAGCATGGTGAATTTTTGAAGGGTCATCCCCCAGTGTTCACCCATGCCACTGATCCATTGGAAGCTGATGATTGCCTTCGTGCGGTAGAGAAGCAGCTCAACATTGCTCAGTGTAATGATCAACAGAAGGTGTTGTTTGCTTCGGGACAACTACAAGGAGCAGCTCAAGACTGGTGGGATTCATATCAGTATGGCCGTCCTGTCAATGCTCCCGTCATTACTTGGCAAGAGTTTACAGAGAGTTTCAGGTCCTATCATATACCTGAGGGAGTGATGGCGCTGAAGGCAGAAGAATTCTGCAACCTAACACAGGGATCTATGCCTGTAGCAGAATATCGAGACAAGTTTGCTCAATTGTCACGTTATGCGCCGAATGAGGTGGCTAATGATGCCGATAACCAGCGACTTTTCTTGAAGGGTCTACATGATGGTCTTCAGTTGCAGCTGATGTCCAATGCTTACCCAGATTATCAAACATTAGTGAATCGCGCTATTGTGGTGGACAACAAGCGCAAAGAGATGGATGCTAAAAGGAAGAGGCTCCAGGGACAAGTATCTAGAAACAACACTCACCAGCGCACTAGTTTCCAACAAGGCTATCAGTAGAGGTGTCCGCCTAACCAATGGAATCGTGGTCAACTTCCTCCACGTAATCAGTTTCTGCAACGTCCTCCTTATCAGCCACAGAATGGCAATAACCGCCCTCCGCAGCAGAATGGGAACCAGAATCAGCGTCAGAGTACCCCTAACAACACTCCAATGAAGACTAGTGCTCCTAATACTCCCACCAAGTGTTTCCGTTGTGGAAAGGAAGGTCACCTGTCTTATAACTGTCCTGAGAAGGTCAGTCAGCAAACCCCCCAGAAGCAAAACAGTAATAAGAAGGTACCATACTATGGGAAGGTGACTCATGTGTCTGAAGAAACCGCGATGGTGGAACCTGAAATTATGCTTGGTACGTTCGATGTTCACTCCATTCCTGCCACTGTTCTTTTTGATTCTGGAGCTTCGCATTCATTCATATCTCAATTATTTGTTAAGACACATAGCATCCCTTTATGTGCCATGAGAAACCCCATATTAGTCAATTCACCTGGGGGAAGTATGCAAGCTTCCTACCAGTGCCTCCCTATTTGTTTAATTTTAAGAGGGGTAGAATTCAAAGTGAGCCCTATAGTGTTGAGAACAGCTGGGATTGATCTTATTCTGGGACTAGATTAGATGAAGAAAAATCAGGCAGTGATTCAGTGTAAGGAAAAGGCAGTAGCCCTGACAACACCGAAGGGAGATCGAATTAGTGTGGAGATCATAGTGCAGAAGCCGCAGACAGCCACAATGAATCGACTTGATGATAATGTTAATCAGGAGGATCCAGTTGTGGATGAGTTTCCGGATGTGTTCCCCGACGACTTGCCAGGTATGCCACCCGACCGCGACATTGAGTTTATTATTGAATTATTGCCTGGAACTGCACCTATAGCTAAGCGTCCATATAGAATGGGGGTTAATAAATTAGAGGAACTTAAGAAACAAATAAAAGAGTTGCAAGAGAAAGGTTTTATTCGTCCTAGCTCTTCACCGTGGGGAGCTCCCGTGATCTTTGTTGATAAGAAGGATGGTTCTCAAAGGATGTGTATTGATTATCGGTCACTTAACGAGGTAACTATTAAGAATAAGTATCCACTGCCTAGGATTGATGACTTGTTTGATCAGTTGAGAGGTGCTTGTGTGTTTTTTAAGATTGATCTTCGTTCTGGTTATCATCAGTTGAAGATTCGTGCTACTGATATACCAAAGACAGCATTTACAACACGGTATGGTTTGTATGAGTATACAGTAATGTCTTTTGGCTTGACTAATGCTCCTGCGTACTTTATGTACCTGATGAATAAGGTATTTATGGAGTATCTCGATAAGTTTGTAGTAGTGTTTATTGATGACATATTGGTATATTCCAAGACTAAGGAGGAACATGCCCAACATTTAAGGATGGTCCTACAGAAGCTCAGAGAGCATAAGCTCTATGCTAAACGTAGTAAGTGTGAGTTCTGGTTGAAGGAAGTTGCCTTTTTGGGTCATGTGGTCTCTAATGGTGGAATATCAGTGGATCCTAGCAAGGTAAAGGATGTGTTGAATTGGAAGCCACCAACCGATGTGGGAGAAATTCGTAGTTTCTTGGGATTGGCTGGATATTATAGAAGATTTATTGAAGGGTTTTCCAAGCTTGCTAAGCCAATGACAGCATTGTTAGAGAAGAATGCTAAGTTTGTGTGGTCTGATAAGTGTCAGGTTAACTTTGAGGAATTAAAGAAAAGATTAACAACAGCCCCGGTGTTAGTTTTGCCAGATTTGAGTAAGAATTTCTCTATCTACTGTGGTGCATCTCGTTTGGGTCTTGGTTGTGTGCTTATGCAAGAAGGCAAAGTAGTGGCCTATGCATCGCGACAATTGAGGAAGCATGAGTTAAACTACCCTACTCATGACTTGGAGTTAGCAGCAGTGGTACATGCTTTGAAAATATGGAGGCATTATCTGATTGGACATAAGAGTGATATTTATACGGATCATAAGAGTTTGAAGTATATTTTCATCCAGTCGGATCTAAACTTGAGACAACGTCGATGGTTAGAGTTCATTAAGGATTATGATTTGGAGGTACATTATCATCCGGGTAAGGCCAATGTTGTTGCAGATGCTCTTAGTAGGAAGAGCTATGCTAATGAGGTACAAGTAGTGCCTATGTCGAATGAGTTGTGTGCTGAGATTAAACATTTGAACTTGGGTATTGCCATCAATGCAGTGGAATTGGTGATAGAGCCTGTACTGGAGCAGGAAATACGTAAGGGTCAGTTGATAGATGACAGAATAAAGGACATAGTTGGGAATATACCGAAAGGTAAGGCACCTGGATTCCATTTGGATGATAAAGGAACTCTATGGTTTGGAAAACGATTATGTATGCCTGAGGACAAGGCTATAAGAGAAGTAATTCTACGTGAAGCACATGAGTCTGCTTACTCTATTCATCCTGGAAGTACCAAGATGTATATGGATTTGAAAGATAAGTATTGGTGGTATGGTTTGAAAAGAGATGTTGCAGAGTATGTTGCACTATGCGATACGTGTCAGAGAGTTAAAGCTGAATATCAGAGACCTGTAGGATTGTTGCAACCGATGCAGATACCTGAGTGGAAGTGGGAAGAAGTTGGTATGGATTTCATAGTAGGGTTACCCCGCACTCAGAGAGGTTTTGATTCAATATGGGTCATAGTGGATCGTTTGACCAAAGTTGCTCACTTTATACCAGTCAGAACAACATATTCTAGTGCAAATTTAGCTGAACTGTATATGGAAAGGATAGTAAGTTTGCACGGTGTTCCAAAGAAGATAGTGTCGGATCGAGGCACTCAATTCACATCATATTACTAACAGAAAGTTCAAGAGTCATTAGGGACTAAGCTGAATTTTAGCACAGCATATCATCCTCAGACAGATAGGCAGACTGAAAGGATTAATCAGATATTGGAAGATATGTTGAGAGCTTGTGCTGTGCAGTATGGTACTAGTTGAGATAAGAGTTTGCCATATGCAGAGTTTTCCTATAATAATAGTTATCAGAAAAGTCTACAGATGGCACCTTTTGAGGCTTTATATGGTAGAAAGTGTAGAACTCCGTTGTTCTGGAATTAGACAGGAGAAAGTCAAGTGTTTGGTCCCGATGTGCTTAAGAATGCTGAGAAACAAGTAAGAATGATTTGAAACAATTTGAAAGCAGCTCAGTCACGATAAAAAAGTTATGTTGATACTCGACGGAGAGAATTGACTTTTGAAGTAGGAGATTATGTCTACCTGAAAGTGTCACCTATGAGAGATGTGAAAAGGTTTAACCAGAAAGGAAAGTTAGCACCGAGGTATGTCGGTCCTTTTAAGATCCTAGAGATACGTGGTGAAGTAGCATATCAATTGGAATCGCCTGAGAGCTTAGCAGGTGTGCATGATGTGTTCCATGTGTCTCAGTTAAAGAAATGTTTGCGTGTGCTGGAAGAACAGATACCGTTAGAGGAACTCACTGTTAAGGAAAATCTCACCTATGAAGAGTACCCAGTAAAGATATTGGAGACATCAGAAAGAGTTGCTAGGAGACGAGTTATAAAGATGTGTAAAGTTCAGTGGAGTCGGTATTCGGAAGCAGAGGCTACATGGGAAAGAGAGGAAGATTTAAGAAAAGTGTACCCACAGTTGTTTGAGTAAGCATCGTTCGAATCTCGGGACGAGATTCATTTTAAGGGGGGTAGAATTGTAACACCCTAAAATTTGCACCATTTTAAAAAAATAGGAGAATTGGATTTATTTACGCAATTTTGTGAACATTTTAACCTAGAGAAATAATAATTTTCGATAAACAAAATCATCCATAAGGTTAGATACATGCTTGTGCATTCATGCCGCTGCATATTTTTATTTGTGTTGATTGGTTTTTATTTCAAGAAGAAAATGATTTCAAAAATTATTGGAAAATGCATTTGAAATATTAGAAAAGGAAAAGAAAATAGAAATTCTCTCCTTTCTCAACTTCTGGCCCGAAGGCCTGCTTCCTCTTCTTTTGATCTCGGTCTGCTCGGCCTTTTCTCCTCCTCAGCTCAGCAACCGCGGGCCCAGTCCTTCTTCTCCCGCGCGCTCGCGTAACGGGCCGGCCTAGCTGTCCGCAGGCCGCCTCGCCCCGGCCGAAGCCACAGTGCCCTTCCTTCCCTCCGAGTCACTGCCACGCTAGGCCCGCATGTAAGCGGTATCGTCCACCTCTCGCTTGTAACCGAGCCAGACACCGTCGATGGAATCTGCCTCCGCCCCGACACCTTGTTGCCTTGCACCGCACGATGAGCCTATCCTCATAAGTAGCCACGCTCGCGCCGCCCCTCTTCCCAACTTCAATCGCTAGCCACGCCCTCGAGACGAGCAAGCCGTCGCAACTCAAGTAGCCGCCGCCGCTCACAATCGGTTTGACGAGTTCGTCGTCTCTACTGCCACCGTAAGCCTTCCACGGATATCGTGAAGCTACTCCGAAGTCGCCGAGCCCCTTCTTCTCTTCCTTTTCGCCTTGGTTAGCTAATTGAGCCTCACCACCGTATACAGGAGCTCCGCCGCCCGCCATTGGGAGCCGCCCGACGTCTTCATCCGATTTCCGCCGCTCCAATCCATGCAGGTGAGTTCGCGTCTCTCTCTTCTACCTTCCTGTGCAATCGGTTCATCGAATCGTGTCCCCTGCTGCCGGATTGCTCAACTCCGGTGAGCAATTGCTCGCCGCCGGCCAAGTTGCCGCCGTGGGGTCACTGTTGGTGGCCGGAGTCCACATCTCTCATCCTCGCCATCTAATCTCGGCCATCCGATTCAGATCCAACGGCCCAGATCTAAAATACCCTTTCGATGACAGTTTTACAAATAAGCCCTTATAATTAATGCTGACTCAACCCGCAGTCCAAAGCGCATTTACAGAATTCTGTTTTCTCTTTTCGAAAGCGTACTTTAGTTCGGTTATGTTGAAATACGTTTTTAAGTATTTACAGTTTTGCCATTCAACTTGTTTTAGCCATAACTTCTCCGTTTTAACTCCGATTTGACTCGTTCAAATTGCGTTAGGTTCGTAATTTCATAATCTACATGATAGTGTTACTGTTTAGTAGGTTCTCCACTCTTAAATTTTGAGATTAGATTTAATCTATTATTTTAATAAAGAAAAGCTTGTCTAAATCATATCTTTTTCGTTTTAGCTCCGATTTGCGTGCAATTCGCGTCTATGTGATATTAGTGAGATGTAGATTCGTTTTACAAACTTTTCAACTTATTTTGCTACTGTTGGTGTACTGTTCTAATTGTAGCTTTGTTTGCTTTGTATGATTGCTCTTGGATGATTGATGTTGGTGTGTTAATCGAGAATAGAAGGTAAGCAATTCGTTGGTGATCAAGAATACTATTACGAACTAGGTCAACAGGATCAGCTAGATCAAGGCAAGTATAGCATGGGATTATCCTTGTTACCTATTCAATTTAATTCGATTAATTCATTATGTATGTGTCTCCTTGTTAAGGATGCTTTAGTGTTGATCTTGTTCCTTGAATCCTATGGTTATAGCATTGGGTAGTTTGCTAGTGCTCACATAAACAATGATCTTGTAATTTGATTAATGACATATGCAATAACACTAAAAGATGATTTTTAGCAACAAGGAACAAGAGGGCTAGAGTTTTCTCTAGATTTCTCTCCATAAGGACTTATCTGTAAGCGAACATCCGGGACTTACAGTACAGCTATGAGGGCTATATGGCTCAGGCTTTAGTCATATAAAAGGACCTTTTCTAGCTTGTTAGGGTTACCTTTATAGCGCAAAAAGGGTGTGTTCCGGGTTGGGTGTAGTACGACTTCTTTCCCTATGTGTATAGGCTACGTGTCATTGTGCCATACGGAAGGGGGGCTCTACATTCGCAGGCTACGAAACCTAGCAGCCCTAACTTGGTAGATGAACCTTGGAAAAACTTCATAGTAAAACTTAACTGTCCATTGGAGAGTCATGACCTCGGACTTTTGGGGATCACAACTCATAGTGAAAGTGTACAACCTCTGCAGCGTGTAAAACTGGTATATCAGCCGTGCTCACGGTCACGAGCGGCCTTGGACCCTTATGGAATAGAGATCACTATTAATTTACTTGTTCTTTCTATTCATTATTCTCTTTACATGATCATGTGTTTATATTAGAAATATTACCTATTTGTTGTTACTCAATTGCTTAAAACATGATCAACTAAAAGATACATGCAATTAAACCAGTGTCAAACCTATTTGAGCTTCATGAACCCCGTGTTATATTTGTTGAGTACTTTTATGCTCACCCTTGCATTCCCCACACCTCAGGATGGACTCCCGATTGTACAAATAGTGACTACTACTTCTACTTCCCTGAAGAATACTAGACTTGTGGTCAACCAGTTGACGTGCCTGTGCTATGGAGCTAGCTACCACAAGATTTATCTATTTTTCTGCTTAGTTATGTGAAGACTCTGTGATTTTATTCGTTATGTAATAAACATCTGTGATGATACTATTTATATTTGTCATCTTATGTGTGATTTCTGAGCACACATAAGATTATGCATTCCATTTGTTTCTTGAAAATGGGTGTGACACTATCCCCTTTACTTCCTTGAACGTAAAATCTGCAAGATCAAGCTTCAGCCCCCCCCCCCCCCCCCCCCCCCCCCCCAAATTCAACATACAACCCCAGCGCCGGCCTTATACATGATGAATTTATATGGCCCGACTTTACATTTGAATTGGCTACAGTTACAAGGCCGACAACAAGTTATTTATATACATAATTATTGTTGTCAGGAACCCTCTACATGCTGGCCACTCGAGAGGGGGCTTCTGTATCAATCTCAGATTCCCCGTTCGCTCTCTCCTGGTGTTGACCCTGCAAAAATAACAAGCGGCGTAAGAACAGCAAACCTGAATATTTTTTTTCATCAATGCAAGTGAATTTATTTATGTTAAGTGTCCTTCATCAAGTGCCCAGTCACTTCAATGATTGGTTAGGCACATTGACCCCCTTTGTACATTTGCACGTATCAATGCAGATTCCCACCACTATGCATAAGGAATTTCATGACTAACGAAACATATACATGGGTATTTCTTAATATTTTAAGTGATTGTGGAGATGGCCTGCTTGAAAAATAATACCATGCCTCTAGCCCATCATAAAAAATAACAATGACATGAACATATTTCTTAACTGGTCTGTAAAACACTACATGTCAATCAGCCAATAGGTAGGATGACCAGCCCTTCATTTTGATTCAACTTATACAATGCAGTCAATTTATGTGAAAATTAAAATGAAAATGATATGTACCGTTGATTCTTTATTATTGTGCTTGGCCAGATAGAGATCCAAAGCTCTTTCTCCGCAAAGAATCTTAGCTCCAATTCCATGCTGATTTGCAGATCCAACAGACTCCTCGTCAACAACCACAGCATCTATTTTATCTTTTCCAGTTCGCGTCTCTGGAATCTGTTAGAAAATTTAATTCAGGACAGTGGAAAAATGACTCATGGAATATTGTGACAAAACGCATTCTAAGCCAACTGAACATCACAATGATACAAATCATCCACCAAGAATATAATTCAAGGCAAGACAACTAACATCAATTTTCCTTTAACAATAAAAAATGTGGTGCCAATTTGATGGTTTTTGGTTCACTACGAATGCCTAGGCCTAATTGGATTGCTACAATTTGGATCCAAATACTTAGGTCCAGTTAAAATACTTGAATAGATACTAGGGTATCCCAGACCTAAAAATATTTAGCTTCAAGAAACATGAAGAGACATACCAAGAATGGATTTTAGTTGCCACGGTAACAGTAATATGGATACGCACATTGGTTAGCTTTAGGCTCATTTTCTTGAATAGGGACTTAGGTTTGTTTTTAATTATGGATTTGTACAATCCAATAAGCACAGTTAGAGCATGTACATCTCTTACTGAAAGGAAATTCGTTCACATCAAGTAGCGGATTAGCCAAGTCCGGAACTTACGAAGATTTGTCTAGAAGTTCCAAGGACCTACGAAACCAGCACCAAATCTTAATGGAAACTAGATCGCTGAATTACCACATCCTTATGATTGGTAGACCTCCTTTGTACCCTTCCCTTGACATGAAACATCACTAAGAAAGATCGATTGGAAATATTAAAGATCAACGCAAGAGAGAAAGGGGCAGGTCAAACCAAACGAAACCACAACAAGGACACGAGACAACAATTTATCCTGAGGTTCGGCCACACCACCAAGGCATGCCTATGTCCTCGCTGTTGAGGTGACCACAAAGGTCTAGAGTCTCTTTCAACTCCAATCCTCCTCTCAAGCGACCACGGCGGTCAAGCACAATAAATCCACTAGAAATCAAGGGTAATACAAACCTCCCAAAGCTTCACTAGCGACGCCTAGCCGTCTAAGGGCAAAGCCCCAAGACTAACAAATGTGAATCCAATGGCTAGGCAAAGAAACATGTGCTCAAATGATGGGTTTGAGTTTCTCTACCACTTTCCATTCTCTTCTCTCAATCTTTCACCAAATCCCTCAAAAGAATCAAAGATGAGTGGTGAGAAGAGTGCTATGAATGCTCAAGAGGGCTTTTGTCACAAGGTAGGTCGCAATAATGGAGTGGTTGGCCATTAGAGAAGATGAGGAGAGATATTTATACTCCCCACCACATTTGTCAAACTTCCAAACCCTAGCAAAACTTCCGGAGTCTAGAACTACTGGACATGCCAGAAGTAGCACTATAAGATCTAAAACATTGACCGAAGTGCATGTGTTGTGCTCTTTGTATCTCTCATAGGATATGTTAGATCTTTTTAGCACTGTTTCTACCCTAAGTCGTTTAGAATCACATCGCTCTTTACAATACGGCATTTCCTAAACTCAAATTCAAAATATAAAATGAATAAACACATCATTGAGTTCCATGTCATCCTTTTCATTTTGAGGAATCGTTGAGCATCAAAAGTCAACCATTTGCTCTATTATGTTGTTCATAAGATTTCATTCACATGGTTAGTTCCTAAATTATTTGTCATTAGGTCACCAAACCCACTCGGAGGCCATGTGCACTTCCACTTACCTCTTGATTTAGGTGCAAAAGGTAGTTATCTAGCATCATCTCTCTCTTAGTTACCTCTACGTTATTACTTTAGCACCCCTTAATAGCTGCTCAGGTGATTTAGAATGTTTAGTTTTGTTAGAAAAAGTAGCCTTAGCATCAGTAGCAAACCTTAGCATTGATACCATGCATTCTAGCATTAGCATCCATACTTAGTCGCTCACATTTCTTAGCAAAGGTGCTAACTAATTTCTCTCTCCCGTGGCTTCTTCTTGGCACAAATGGATACGGATGTACATGCTATTAGAGGCTCTAAGTCTTTTTCCCCTTTTTTTATTGTACAATCTTAGAGACAGAAACTTCAAAAAAAGTAAGAACAAAATTATTACTACTCATCACACCAATACTGCATGTTTGCCAATGTGCTGCAACAAATCTCCTACTAAACGGTTTTCCTAACCCAATTAATGAATTTCACAATAGTGCCGGTGGGAGAAGAGTGTATACCTCATACATAGCTTCTGTCAATATACTTTCTAATATGGACCTCAAACCACGAGCCCCAGTATTCTTCGCTATTGCTCTTTTGGCAATAAGCTGTAAAGCCTCCTCCGTAAAATGCAATTTGACCTAAGTAACAATCAAGTTGCAAGATAAATACACGGGCATTAAGTTGCATATTACATAATTCAAGACAACAGAATTTTAAACAAATTCTTACATCATTCATTTCAAACAACTTGGTATACTGCCTGCCAAGGGCATTCTTTGGCTCTGTGAGAACCTACAGAGAGGAGCACAGCTGTGTTAGCTTTGAAGGTAGTATAAGTTGTGTACCTAGGAACAAAGTGTTCAATAAATATATGAAGATAACATTTGCATTTTGCAAAATTTATGATATGCAGAAGCAAGCCTTGAAAGATGACGGTGCGTAATGGATAGTGATTTTACAGATTTTTTTTTCAGATGATCTCAATATTTTTCCTGGTAATAAGACAACCTAGCCCTAACTAACAAAGTAACAAGTAAGCAATCGTTAGGACAACATACAGGAGCCCCCTGTCAGTACAGTAGTCATCTTTGGTATAATTGCTAACACTAGCCTGTAATCACCAAGGTCTCGGCATAGTGCATGCCAATTCCAGAATCTGTTCCGGACGATGGTACATCTGGTACAAATCTAAGAATAGATTCAACCATGCAACTGATCAACTTTGCATAAATAACTAAATTAAAATATGCATGGGGTAAAGGGCAAAACCAATACAAAATGCAGATGCACTGAAATAGTAGCAACCAACAAAATATAGGGGCTATCTTAAGAACACCACTAAATGGAGCTGAGCCTGTTACATGCAAGTGATAAAGGTGTGCATGAATGATAAAGTTACCTCAACAAGCTGATCTTCACTGAGGGAGGATAGACTAACAAGAACTGGAAATCTACCAACAAACTCTGGGATTAGTCCATATGCAATGAGATCACCACTTTCAACCTGCAGAAATAGCGTCCAAATAATTACAAAAAAACTATGAAGACTCTAGCATGAAAGCAAAGCAGAAGACAATAGCGATATTATTTGGAAAGGAGCCAACGGCCAGCAGAGAATACTACATGGAAGTCATTTTCTAATTTTTACTCACTGATTCCAGTAGCGATGATGTGATCTCAGCATTTATGACACCACCAGATCGCATATTTGAACGAACCTGCGCTCGGAAACCAATTGAAGAATCATGTCTCCTAGAAAAAAAAAACAGGGCAAACCTTGGTTATTAAAAGCTTGTGATATCACAAGTCCAAAACATAAAACACAAAGACTGTCCACAACCTTTCCGAAATAGTTTTCTCCAAGTCCACAAAAGCACCACCGCAGATGAAGAGAATGTTTTTTGTATCAATCTGCAATGCAAGACAAATGGACATCAAAATCTGCATATTTTTCTCTTGCGGGTCTAGCTATTGACTGAACACTGATGAAAACATATGCAAGTACCAATAAACAAGCCTTTTTGCTCGCTTGTATGTTAGGATAAAAAAATAATGGTTCTTGTTTAACACCTTACAAGTGAAAGAGACATGGGAAAAAAATTACTCTTCAAATTAATCTCTTCTTTTCTAAAGTTGACGAGGGATCATAAGCATTGACTCAAATGTTATCACTTTTTCAAATAGCGGTGCTAGTGTCCCAGAGGACCTCATGTAAATACGGTCCTTTCTTCTGCTACTGAAGCTACGCTCACTATTGCAGTGATTAGCGCCACTAAATGCCGTAGTGGATGTTGGAGTTTAGTGCTGGAAATGCCATGGCTGGTTATAGCATGAGTGTGCTGGGTCAGCAGCCACATGACTGCGCTGGTAGCAAAAGCAGCTCCTGCCCAGGCCAGCAGACCATGCAAGTGTGGGGTGAGGACCAGCAGTTGAAGGCCGAAAGCTGTATCGATGTAGTGGCCTGGGAGCAAAGCAGTAGGCAACCAAGAAGTATCGAGGCTTGCTGCTATAGACCAGGTACAAATAGGCCCACGTGCATGCATGTTGTGAGTTGTGACAAGTTGATTAGTGAATGTTTTTTTTTTAATTCCACTAAATTGTTATTGCCGAAGGGCAGGCCTGGTGCAAGCGGTAGAGTCTTACCGCCTGTGGCTGGAAGGTCCAGGGTTCGAGTCGCGGACTCCTCACATTGCACAGGCGAGGGTAAGGCTTGCCACTGACACCCTTCCCCAGACCCCGCACAGAGCGGGAGCTCTCTGCACTGGGTACACCCACTAAATTGTTATTGCCACTATTAGCTCATTATGTGCCTCATTAGCATCTAGAGGTAGCGACCGCTAAATGGTTTACCCCGCTATTTAAAACATCAAATGTTATAGATGAAAAAGAACATGAAAGATACTAAACAATACCTCGGACACATGCTATTATCAATACCAAAAGACATAACAGCGGTATCACTAACTGTCAATTTCTCATGCTCTATTGTCCTCATGTGTTTAATTGTTTCCTCTGGCTTGCGTTTTTCAAATTCTGTAAATACACTAAATAACGTATAAACATTTCTAACTTTAAAAGGAAAAGTAATCATAAAAAATTGGGCATGCCCTGCTTTCGATCCCGTGGTACACATCACAGAGGATTACAAGAACACCACCAGACCATCCAAAATATTTTTGCATGAGAATAATGTCATGTGGGGCACGGCGTACGCGAGACGCCGCAGGGCGCGCGACGTCCGCAGAGCAGCAGAGCGGGCCGCGGAGCGCCAGGAGCGCGCGCGCGACGCAGCAGCCGTGATTACCGCGAACGCAGATGGCAGGGCCGATCCTAGTGGCTAGGAGGAGATCAAGCCACAAAATTAGGAGTTTGTTTCCAAAATTAGTTGGCTGGTTGGCCCTTATATGCCTTGTACTCGGATTATTGAGGATTAAGCAAGATCAACTACCAATCTCCTTTCTCCCTCTCGTGCTTAAGCCCAGGCGGCCTTGAGGGGTATTATAACCTCCACCTTGGAAGACTTGGCCGGAGACTACGAGCTCCGTAGTCGAGGGCCTGCTACCTTGGATCACCGTGCCCTTGACAACCTGGTATCAAGGTCTCGACGATCCTCTCCCACCCGCTCCACGCAATCCTCTACAGCCGCAGCCGCCCACCACCGCCCCAACTCGCCACCATCGCCCACCTCTGTCGCACCAGCACTCACCATGTCCGAACTGACCCTTGCCGATGACTTGGAATCCCTGAAGACCCTCTCCGCCGATATGGCCACCATGAAGGCCGACATGGCGGTGGTGATGAAGGACCAGTCTGCGTCATCGTCTGGAGGTGGCGGTGAGCACCGCCCGGAGGGTCCGCTTCCGGATCACCCGCCCAAGCACAAGTGGGATTTTCCCCGCTTCGACGGTACAACTGATCCCATGCTTTTCCTCAACAAGTGCGACTCGTACTTCCGCCAGCATCGTACCATGGCGGAAGAGCGCGTGTGGATGGCGTCCTACCACCTGGACGACGTCGCGCAGCTCTGGTACACGCAGCTCCAGGAGGACGACGGTACGCCGACCTGGGGGCGATTCAAGGAACTCCTGAACCTTCGGTTCGGGCCTCCTCTTCGATCAGCGCCGTTGTTTGAGCTCGCGGAGTGCCGGCGTACCGGGACCGTGGAGGAGTACGCCAACCGCTTCCAGGCCCTCCTGCCTAGAGCGGGCCATCTGGACGAGGCGCAACGCGTCCAGCACTTCACCGGCGGACTCCTGCCGCCGCTCAGCCATGCCGTCCGCATCCACAACCCGGAGTCCCTCGCGGCGGCCATGAGTTTGGCAAGGCAGGTGGAGCTGATGGAGGCCGATCGGCCGCCGCCTCCCCCGTCTCGGGCTCCCCAGCGCGGCATCGTCCCCGCGGCCGCGGCGAGGCCCACGATACCAGCGCCGCCGCCCCTGTTGGCGCTCCCTGCCCCCCCAGCGGCTGCCCAGCAGGGCCGTGGCGAGGGTAATCAGCGGCGCCTCACCCAGGAGGAGATGGCGGAACGGTGTCGCCATGGGCTCTGCTTTAACTATAATGAAAAGTATTCTCGTGGCCATAACAGGTTCTGCAAGCGCATCTTCTTCCCCGAGGGCGTGGAGATCGAAGACGACGGGAGGGACGCTGCGGCCGAGGTCGGGGACTTGGAGGCCCCCGTCTTCTCCCTGCACGCGATCGCCGGCGTGCCCTGCGGCGGCACGATGCAGCTCGCCGTCGCCGTGGGTGCCACCTCACTCGTCGCCCTCCTCGACAGCGGCTCGACCCACACCTTCATCTCCGTCGGGGCAGCGGAACGCACGAGGCTTAGGGTGGAGCCCCGACCTCGGCTCACCGCCGTCGTGGCCAACGGCGAGCGGGTCTCGTGCCCTGGGTTATCCACGCGGCCCCAGTCACCATCGCCGGCACCTCCCCTTCAACATCGATCTGTTTGTCATGCCACTTGCAGGTTTCAATGTGGTGCTCGGTACTCAGTGGTTGGCCACCCTCGGGCCAGTGGTCTGGGACTTCGCCGCGCCCTCCATGGCGTTCTAGCTCCACCGGCGTCCCGTACACTGGACCGGCGTGCCGATCGCCACCGCGCCGCAGCTCCACTCCACCGTGGCCAGTGCGCCGCTCCTCGATGAGCTGCTGGCCACATTCGCGGACGTCTTCGCCGAGCCCACGGGACTGCCACCGCCCCGCGGCCGCGACCACAGCATCACCCTCAAACCGGACGCAGTGCCGGTGGCAGTCCGCCCGTACCGGTACCCGGCGGCACACAAGGACGAGCTGGAGCACCAATGCTCCGGTATGATCCAGCAGGGCATCGTCCGCCGCAGCGACTTCACGTTCTCGTCACCGGTCGTCCTCATCAAGAAGGCGGATGGCTCCTGGCGCTTCTGCGTCGACTACCGCGCCTTGAACGCACTCACCGTCAAAGATGCATTCCCCATCCCCGTCGTCGACGAGCTTCTGGATGAGCTCCACGGGGCGCGCTTCTTCACCAAGCTCGACCTGAGGTCGGGGTACCATCAGGTGCGGATGCGGCCGGAGGACATTCACAAAACGGCGTTCTGCACCCATGACGGCCTGTACGAGTTCCTGGTGATGCCGTTCGGGCTGTGCAACGCCCCGGCGACGTTACAGGCGCTCATGAACGACGTGCTGCGCGCCCACCTCCGTCGGTTCGTCCTTGTCTTCTTCGACGACATCCTGATTTACAGCAGGAGCTGGGCCGACCACCTGCGACATCTCTGCGCCGTCCTGTTCCTCCTACGCCAACACCGCCTCTTTGTCAAGAGGTCCAAGTGTTCGTTCGGCGTCGACTCCGTCAGCTACCTCGGCCACATCATCTCGGCGTCCGGAGTGGCCATGGACCCCGCCAAGGTCCAAGCCATCCATGAGTGGCCGCAGCCTCGCTCGGCGCGCGCGGTGCGCGGCTTCTTGGGCCTCGCAGGCTACTACAGGAAGTTCGTCCACAACTTCGGCTCCATCGCTGCCCCCCCTCACCGCGCTCCTGAAGGAAGGATTCTCTTGGAACGACGACGCCACCGCGGCTTTCCTCGCCCTCAAAGGGGCCGTAACCTCGGCGCCGGTGCTGGCGCTTCCGGACTTCACCAAGCCCTTCATCGTGGAGTGTGATGCATCCACGTACGGCTTCGGGGCGGTGCTCATCCAGGAGGGCCACCCGATGGCTTTCTTCAGTCGGCCGGTGGCTCCCCGCCATCGCTCGCTGGCCGCTTATGAGCGGGAGCTGATCGGCCTCGTCCTCGCCGCCCGCCACTGGCGACCATACCTCTGGGAGCGCCGCTTCTTCGTCAAGACGGACCACTACAGCCTCAAGTACCTCCTGGACCAGCGCCTCGCCACGATCCCGCAACATCACTGGGTCGGCAAACGGCTGGGCTTCGACTTCACCGTGGAGTACAAGGCCGGCGCGACGAACACGGTGGCTGACGCTCTCTCCCGGCGGGACACCGATGATGCCGCGGTGGGCGCGCTCCTGGCGGTCTCTGGGCCCTGGTTCGACTTCATCAGCCGCCTCCGCCAAGCACAAGCCACGGACCCAGCCCTAGTGGCCGTGCACGACGAGCTCGCCGCTGTTGCAGGAGATCGTGGCTGCCATCCACGACGACGGACACGAGGGGGTCTAGCGCACACTGCATCGCCTTCGCCCTGACTTTCACTTTCCCAATATGCGTCGGTGTGTGCAGGACTTTGTGCGGGAATGCCTCACTTGCCAGCGGTACAAGACGGAGCACCTCCACCCCGCCGGCCTCCTCTTACCGCTGCCAGTTCCCACCGCGGTCTGGGCCGACATTGGCCTCGATTTCGTGGAAGCTTTGCCGCGGGTGAACGGCAAATCAGTGATCCTCTCCGTCGTCGACCGCTTCAGCAAATACTGCCACTTCATCCCCCTGGCGCACCCGTACACCGCCGGGACCGTGGCCCAGGCGTTCTTCAACGACATCGTGCGCCTGCACGGCATGCCGCAGTCCATCGTCTCCGACCGCGACCCGGTGTTCACCTCGCTGTTTTGGCGCGAGTTGATGCGGCTTATGGGCACCAAGCTGCACATGTCGTCCGCCTTCCACCCCCAGTCTAACGGCCAGACGGAGTCCGCTAACCGCGTCATCGCCATGTACCTCAGGTGCTTCACAGGTGATCGACCTCGACAGTGGTTGTGGTGGCTTCCCTAGGCCGAGTACGTGTACAACACGGCCTACCAGACTTCACTCCGGGAGACGCCGTTCCGCGTGGTCTACGGCCGTGACCCGCCCACCCTCCGCTCATACGAGCCTAGGGAGACTCGGGTGGCTGCTCTGGCACGCGACATGGAGGAGCGTTCCGCCTTCCTCGCCGACGTCCACTACCGCCTAGAGCAGGCGCAGCAGGTGCATAAGTGCCACTACGACCGTCGCCATCGCCAAGTGTCCTACCAAGTGGGCGATTGGGCGCTGCTTCGTCTTCGTCAGCACACCATGTCTTCCCTGCCGCAAGCTACCATGGGCAAGCTGAAGCCACGCTACATCGGGCCGTATCGCGTTGAGGAGCTGATCAACGACGTCGTGGTTCGCCTGGCTCTCCCTCCACAGGCGCGCATCCACGACGTCTTTCATGTCAGCGTCCTAAAGAAGTTCGTCGGCACGCCTCCATCGACTACACCAGCCTTGCCGCCCATCCGCCATGGAGCAGTGACCCCGGAGCCTGTTCGGGTGGAGCACGCTCGCCTGGCGCGCGGAGTACGCCAGCTGCTCGTCCATTGGCATGGCGAACCACCGGAGTCTGCAACTTGGGAGGACCTCGATACCTTCCGCGAGCAGTTCCCACTCTTCCAGCTCGAGGACGAGCTGCTTCGCGAGGAGGGGAGAGATGTCATGTGGGGCACGGCGTACGCGAGACGCCGCAGGGCGCGCGACGTCCGCAGAGTAGCAGAGCGGGCCGCGGAGCGCCAGGAGCACGCGCGCGGCGCAGCAGCCGCGATTACCGCGAACGCATATGGCAGGGCCGATCCTAGTGGCTAGGAGGAGATCAGGCCACAAAATTAGGAGTTTGTTTCCAAAATTAGTTGGCCGGTTGGCCCTTATATGCCTTGTACTCGGATTATTGAGGATTAAGCAAGATCAATTACCAATCTCCTTTCTCCCTCTCGTGCTTAAGCCCAGGCGGCCGTGAGGGGTATAACCTCCGCCCTGGAAGACTTGGCCGGAGACTACGAGCTCCGTAGTCGAGGGCCTGCTACCTTGGATCACCGTGCCCTTGACAAATAACAACAAAACTATTGTTTTCACTACTCAGCAAGAGAACATTTATCCTCCTAGTATGTACAGGGACCATAAACAGTGTACTAGTATTACTCTGATTTCTGATAACTACCAAATAGCAGCTTGCACGGAAGGATACCTGGATATTGTCACCTCTTGGGTGCCTTCTGGCCCCTTTCTCAGGAACACTAACAACCTATCTTGACAGCATAAACATAACTTGTAAGAAGATAAATAAGAAATTATGTTGTCATGCATCTTACATATATTGCATTATGAAACATAGAAGACACTCTCACAAATTGGACCATAAAGACACTTACAAACTTAATAATTACCGAAAAGGAGTAAAAAAAGAGAATTTGAAGTTTTGAACAGCTTATTTGCCACTAAAACATGGAACTGAATAGAGCTGTTGTCTGCTAAAAAGGATGCTTTCCAAAATTCCTTAAATACACTACCACAATTCCTTTAATAAGTTAATATTAATAGCGACCCAGCCTATGCAGTTCATTTTGCACTGCTCAGAAACAAATCAGTTATTTGCTGCAAACAAAGTGTTTTGTACAAGTTACAAATTCATATACCGGGACCCCTTAAATGCTAGAAAATGGGATTTTAATGCATTATTCAATAGTATGTGTACTGTATAGCTTAAAGCTCAACATAGGATTGAAAGCAAACAATTGGTTTTGGAACAGCATACTAGCATAGCCTAGACCAGATCTCGCATCACTGCCAAAAACAAATCAACCAAATCAGATTTGTTAAGACTGTTTTTAAACTATGGCTAGTATATTCTATAATGGCAATCCATTGGAAATTGACTCCACTCCACATAAACAACTATGAAAATCTCTCCAAAAAGATAAAAAGTGCAAAATGATAATCACTAGGTTTGTTTCTTCTACAGGAGCTCCCCGAGCATAAAAATTACTAATGGAAAGCTTCAAAGGTTGACAAACTTACCGTTCCTTCAAGCATTTTCAACAGTGCTTGTTGCACACCTTCACCTGAAACATCTCTGCTAAGATTGATGCTTTCAGCCTGAAAAGCATTGCAATGAGACATATAAAGGGGAAAAAAGGTAAAATGTATGACAGATGCCTAAATTAACTTATGAACAAACCTTCTTTGTTATTTTATCAACTTCATCAATATAGACGATTCCTTGCTGGGCAGCAGCTACGTCAAAATCAGCAGCCTAGGGTGCAAAAGAGAAACGTAAAAAGGTGAGTAGAAGCATCGGTAAAGTTAAACAAAGTGGAGCGCGATGCTAAAGGAAAAGGATGAAGCTCGAGTGCACAAGCTGACTGAATCCATGATCAACTGGCTGAGGAACTTTGTCCCTAGCAACAATGGTATTTCAAATGTAGTCGATATTACTGCAATGTAATAGGCTAGTTGTTGGCAACTGTTGCACTTTCCTATCTAGCTGGTAACCCAAGCATGGTTCTGTATTTAAACTTTTATGGCTTTCTTAAAAACTGAGACTCTTCTCCTTCTGAAAAAATGACCCCTTTTTTTTTCCTATGCAGTGCTTTCTCCAATATAATTAGCAGCAGAAGCATCGATAAACATACTTCACTTCTATTTTTGTTTGTATTCTTCACTCTACCTGGCTTGGAGACAAATCCAAAGTTTATGCTTCATATAAATTTTTACGATCTTCACATACTTCATATGCCATGTCCCATCCCATGTCCATGACAGGATAGACAAGGAGGATGGCTGAGCAGCAGTGGCTGCTAGGGGATGAACATAAGAGAACTAGATTATTGATGTGCTTACTTTGAGAGTTAGATTTCTCTTCACATAGAGATGTTTATACTTGACTCCTAAGGAAGGATCTAATCTACTCCAAGTCCTAACAAACTATATCCAGAAGATAGCAAACTCAACTCTAATCCTATCTTCACGTGAGGAAGGGAATTGACCATCTCAGTGCCCATTCCCCAACAGGGCTGGTCCAATGCACATAACAGCACATGAGCTCGGCTTTGCAATGACAGACACTGTGTAACCTAAAATAAGTGCTTTCACTATTTTTCCCCTTGAGAGCACAACCTCTAGTTTTGAACTTTTGGTACTTGCTTAAATCCTCTAGAGCTCAATTATTATCATGCAAAATGGTCTCAAGAGCAAAATAGGGGGTGGGGGAGCGGAGAAGGTTCTCTAGTTCAGGTTAGAATCACAATGCAGAAAGGACTAAAATGCAAGGTCCATATATAAATAGAGAGTTGAGAGGTACCGCTAGGAGCTTATACAAAATAGATTCAACATCGTCACCAACATATCCAGCCTACAAAAATGGGGAAAAAATACAGTCAAACTAAGCTGAACTTCTGAGCACCAACAGTTGAACACACGAAGTCTATGAAGCTGGTCTGCTGGTGCAAGCCCAACACTCTCAAACAGAAGTATTACACTTGTTAGTTATACAGATCATAATCAAAGATCTTATGCAAGAAAAGTTATTAAAAGAAGTATATGCTAGTGCCATAATATCCACTCCATGAAAAGAGCAGCTGTCCAAGAAAAAAAAATTGTATAAAAAAATAGCAAACAATCAACTACAACTCTCCAGTGGAATAAAGAACTGGATCGCAAATCATAAAATATGAATCGAATAGATGAAACCTTCACAAGAGCATACACAACAGTTTTAAATATCAGGATATTAGTCTCAATGTCAGCAAAAAAGGGATTAGAAACATGAAACTTAAAGATGGTAAGATTATAATCATCTGCGCTTTAATTTGTAGCAGGAACAAAATATCGGACTGGTACACTGGAATAACAGTAAGAACGAAGTTCTGAATTAACAAAATCATAATTAAGTATAAGGATAATAACAAACATGATACTTAAAGATACTAAATTTTAATAATGTGCTCTTAAATTTGTAGCACGAACAAAATCCATACACAAAGTTAATGAATTAATAAACAGACATCATTCAGTATACCTGAGTGAGGGTTGTCGCATCAGCTATAACAAAGGGCACGTTCACAAATCTTGCTAGTGTTTTTGCCAGCAATGTTTTCCCTGACTTTGGGAAAGATTTTAGAATAATAAGACATTCATAACATAAGGACCACGAGATTATGATTGCATAAAAAAGTTAAATGAAAGGTGGATACTCAACAGCAATACTATCGCATATTTTGTTTCATCCAACCAGAATGTACCAATTATTTTAAGAGAGAAACGAAGATGAAAACTCAATTTCAAATTCAAATAAATCAGACATCATATAATATCTTCACCTGTTGCTTAGAATATCTCAAATGTGTTCTACTAGGATTGCTTGAAATTCTACCACATATAGCATATCACTTTACGTTAGGTGCATGATTGCATGGCTAATATGCAGTGTGATAATAGCCACCACAATAGTTGCTTGTTTTAGACATGCATGTCTCTACAAAGCTAAAACACTTTCTAATAAAACAGAGTTAGCATAGCTGCATGAACAGAGAAAAGGAGAGAAATAACTGTGCAAAACGAGGTTTTAAGTATATGGTTAATTTCAACGCATTTTCTATTCATGGACAGTGTTAGATGATTGCAAAATACAACATTAACGTAGTCAAAGGTCAGAGCATGTACCCGAGCCCGTTGGCCCCATGACAAGAATATTGCTTTTCTCAAGCTCTACCATGTCAGTGTCACTCGTGCAAGAATCGCTCTCGCTACAATCTGAAGCAGACCTGCAGCCCACATGATCTCTCCAATTTACCACCTGATGCTACACAGCTCTCAGAAAACTGATGTTTACACAAAAACCTACCTGCTGGTGACTGACTCACAATAGATCCTTTTATAGTGATTATAAACTGCTACTGACAACACCTGCATTAAGAGAGAAAAACAGGGTTATTAAACAATCTGAAAAATAGACTAGGGTAACTAAAATGGTAGGAGAACAAATATGAATTAACACAACTTGCTGGCTGTGTGGTGATCCACATCGCATAAAACGCTTAGGGATAGGAAAAAGTCTACTTAACCCCCTGAACTATCAGCTAGTGTCTGACTTACACCTCCAACTATAAAACCGTCTGTTTTACACCCTGAACTTTTCAAAACCGTTCAAATTACACCCTGGAGCGGTTTTGGACGGCGGTTTTGGTACAGTAACCATGGTTTTGCTACAGTAACAGCGTTTTGCCTTTTTCTTTTTCTATTTATTTCCGCTGAATCTTTGCAAAATCATAGTAAATCACAGAAAAATCATAAAATAGAAAATCTAATTTTATTGGACTCCACATGAGTAGATCTATACAATGAATATATAATATAGTATACTTTAGTACAAATTTTTTCTGTAACTTTAAATTAGTTAGAAAATCAAATTTTGTCTGTAATTAATTGGAATAATTCATAGCTACACCTTCTATGGTCCAATTGTGGTGAAATTTTTATGATGGGGTTATTATTATATGCTTGAACTATAGTAAAAATTTCATACTCATTGGATCATATATAACTTAGTTATAGATTTATTTAGGTTTATGTTTAGGTTTATGCTTGTTAAATATAAATAAATCTATAACTAAATTATACATGATCCAATCAGTATGAAATTTTTACTACAATTCAAGCATACAATAATTAGTTTACTATAAAAATTGAACCACAATTGGACCATAAAAGTTGTAGCTATGAATTATTCTAATTAATTACAGACAAAATTTGATTTTCTAACTGATTTAAAGCTACAGAAAAAATTTGTACTAAAACATACTATATTATATATTCATTGTGTAGATCTACTCATGTGGAGTCCAACAAAATTAGATTTTCTATTTTATGATTTTTCTGTGATTTACTATGATTTTTCAAAGATTCAGCGGAAATAAATAGAAAAAGAAAAAGTCAAAACCGCCGTTACTTAGCAAAACCATGGTTACTGTAGCAAGACCGCCGTCTAAAACCGCTCTAGGGTGTAATTTGAACGGTTTTGAAAAGTTCAGGGTGTAAAACAGACGGTTTTATAGTTGGGGTGTAAATTAGACACTAGCTGATAGTTCAGGGGTTAAGTAGACTTTTTCCATTAGGGATACATGGTGAAACTTTAGAAACTTTGACAACCAATATGCACAGAAGTATTAACATTTGATACATGCAGATGGGTGGTAGTAGATTAACCGTCACAGATATTTGCAAATGACTATATTCTAAACAAATTTCAGAGAAATTAATGGGTCAAACACATGTATTGGACCTGAGTAGATACCAAAAACGATAACTCCAATCCAATCGGATAAAAACAGATACAAAATTTCCGAGAGGTTTAGTATTTACCTTCTTGGCTCGCTGCTGGCCGATGACAAACTTGTCGAGCCCACGACAAATCTCCTTGGGCGTGGGAAACCGTCGTCCCAGATTAGAGCCACCCCAGCCGACGCTTTCCCCGGCCCCGTCCTTCCCATCAAAACCTTCCCCACCGGGGGCCGCAACCCTAACCACGTCGATCCTCCCGACGGCGCCCGCACCTGCGGGCGCGACAGGGGCTTCTCCGGGCTGGCGCCAGATCTCTGGGGGCTCCCCACCGTCCGAGCCGCCGGCCTTGTGGTCGGCGACGGCGTCCAGGACAGGAGCGACGGCGCGGGGAACGTGGCTCTGCTCCTGCTGCTGCTGCTGGCGCCGGAAGAGGGTCCAAGGTCGGCGAAGGGCGCCAGGGTTGTTGCCGCCCTGCTGCTTCTGCTCCGCGACGAGGCCTGCGTGGATGCGGCGCGCGGCGGAGAGCGCGGCCACCGCGGCACGGGAGCGGACGGCGGCTGACATGGAAGAGTGGGGTGGGGGTTTCGTGCGGGGAAGGGTGTGGAGTCTGGAGCGGAATGAATGAATCGAATGGAAGCAGCCCGTAGGGGAAATACCTGTGGATTTTTCATTTTTGGACTCGAAGCTTGGGTTGCCCAACTGGTTCCTCGACTTTCAGCCCGCACGCTTATCGACCAGAATCAACCAGCCTTTTAACAGTATTTTTTCTCATAATAAATTAGCATAAGCCAAAAAAACTATCAGGGAACAGGACCTTTTAGCAGTCGGTGTCAACGGTTTATGAGGGTGAGGGCTGTTTGTCAGGGCTCTGGCCGGCGACACTAGCCCCCGGACGGCCTGTCCATCTGGACGCAGCTTCCCCGTCTACGCCGTACGTAGCGCTGACGTCCATCCCACTCCGGACGCGACGTCCGTTTAGATGGAGCTCACGCGCCTGCGGTCAACGAAGCTCCCTTTGCTCATGCCCGACGAAACCCGAAGTAGACCGCGAATATGGCGATGGCCTAGGTGAGCAAGTTGTTGATTCTAGAGCAGCGTGATGAGGACCCACTTCAGGGCCGCGTACGCCAGCGTGGACGTGACCCTGTCGTTCTCCGGTGGAGCGCTATCGCCAGCTTATCTGTCGACTCCACCATGGATCCTGCGCTAGCTCTTTCTTCCTCGCTCAATAAAAACTATATCTAGATCTACATTTACAACACTTAAATAAAAATAATTGCAACATACGTCTGAAACAGATTAAAACAGACACTTGTAATATAGTCATTTCAACATATATGCAACATCCAGATATAACAATTACAACATATGTCTCAAACATGAAATATTTCGAACAAACTCTTACAACCCGTCTTTTTTGTTTTTTGGCCCTTTTTTTTGAAAGATTCTCTCAAATAGGCCCCTGACGGAAAGATTTCAAAAAATGGACCCTCAGCTTGGCGCCATGGACCATGGCGCCAAGCTACAACGTCATGGCGCCATGTATCCTGGCGCCAAGAGGCATCCGACGTGGCTCCACGGGAATCTACGTGGCGTAGCTTGGTGCCATGGAGCATGGCGCCAAGCCTTGGCGCCAAGATCCATGGCGCCAAGCTTTGGAGCCATGCTGCATGGCGCCAAGCACCCATAATATAGCCTGCCCCCTTCCTATCCCCGGTCATTCCCGTTTTCTTACTCATTCTCTTCGGGTTTTTCATTTAGACACTTTTCCGTTGCTCTATAATCGAGCAATTGGACCGTGAGAAGTTGGATTTTATCCGTGGATCTTCGAGAGGTAGGTATCCTGTCACCCTTCCTTAATTTATTCGAATCGATTTGGTAAAATGAAGGCATATTTTTTACCTATGAACTTCAAAATTTTGAAATACATATGTATTATTGAACCGTAGGATGCCTAGGCGTGGGAAAGCTAGAAAACAAAGGTATGTGTACATTCGTTTCATCGTATAATAAACCTTTATTTTTAAGATTTATTGTTAATTGTTTTGTTATATTGACCGTATTTATTGAATTATAGCTATGGACGGATGACCGAAAGTCCATACGTCCTAAAGCCGCTCCCTAGCGGTGTCCCAATACCAATGTGTTTTTGTGGTGATCCTTGCAAGGTTGAAATTTCCGAAGATGAGGCAACATATAAGCAGAGATATTGGATGTGTTCTAATTTTGCATGGGAACCAACAGAGCGTCAGCGCCGCAGTAATTTTGCTCGTGGACATTTGAAGAATCGGCGACCTCCATCCAAACCCTCCACGAACATTTGCACTAAGCAGTCCTCACCATGCCTACATTTTGGCCATTCTTCTTTCCGGTTATCATATCCTCGGAGTGGACACTCTTTGGTGAAATCTCTCTTGGTCTCGACAGGAAAATGATACACTGGCTCATCAAAGTCTTCCGGACCCAGAGACCCCTCCCACACAATGGGAGTACCCTTACTCCCCCCCGCTCCCTTCCCTCTAGATGACCCTCCAGACATTGCTACTCGTAGATAACAAACTTCTCGTTTCAAGTGACTAGCATTGTATGGAGGAAGGTGTATATATAGCCAGAAGTGTAGTGGAGAGCCGCTGTATTGTGACTTTAACGCTCCTGAAAAGCCTACACGCTATCCCTGAAAAGCCTATTTGAATTACTGAAAAGCCTATTTGAAAACTCATCTGTAAAGGCTAGATTCCTTGATCAATCAATTCATCTGTAAAAGAGGATGTACCATACGATAGTGACATGATAAATCACTGAAAAGGCTATATGCTATCGGTGTACCGCACGACTTGACATGTTTCATAAAATTTTGGCAGAGTTTTCCCTGTTTTTGATTCAATCCAAACACAGATATCACATAAACATGTCATCAACCATTATTTATGACATTCACCTTAAACAAATATATGATCATCATCAGCACCCACGTTTAAAGTGCATATGTCATAAACTCCATCTGAAGCTCATTCAGTACATAAGAATAGGATATAAAAGTCCATAATAATAGTCCATACAGTCCCAAATTAGCCTACAGTCCCTCACTGTCTCCTAGACTTACCCTTGCCCTTGTGTCCAAGAGCGTGGGTGCCTGGAGTATAAGGGTCAGGTGGTCGACGTCGCCTGGTACCGACCGGCTGCGTAGGCTGAGTCCAGGGAGCATCGTCTAGCTGAGACGGTCCAATCTCCTCGTGGCCCTGGTCCTCGTCCTCGTCCTCGTCGTCGTCATCGTCGTCCTCGTCGTCGTCCTCCTCGGTGCCGTGGTTTCGCGACCCTGTAGGTGGGTGGCTAGACGAGCCTACGCCACCTCTGGGTGCAGAAGGCACGTACACATCCTCCGTCGTGCCTGTCCTGCAACCACAACGCGCCGCGGTACGGCGTAGCCGACGTGCCAATCTCTGGTGCACAAAATCATGTTTAGTCAATTAATTTAACATTTTAGTACTGTAATATTTGCATATTTATAGGTACTTACATCGAGGAAACTACGTGTCTCGTCGTCCCTCACCCTCGGACGAAACCGTTCGATTTCTTGGACAGACATCTTGAGTGAGTTACCCTACAACAAAGTTTTAGGTTGTAATTCATTGTTACGCTAATCGATATATAAAAGTAGAGCACATGACATACCACTCTGTCCAAGATGGGTCCTGCTCCGACCTGGCGACCGGTACGAGTAGAGGTGTCGTACGCCGTGTCCTCATCCTCTGATGACTCGATGTCAGCGTAGTCATCCTGTGTCCACTGTTTTTGGTGTCCACGTTCCCATCGAACAAATTCCACATGTCGATGAAGTCTCGGTGGTGATGGGCCCAATCAAAGATTTTCCTGTTTTTCTTACGATCGAGCCTGCACAACGTGTATACAAGTTAGTGAACATCGTGTTGAAGCATACATGTATGGTAAAGGTAAAAATTTCGGCAGAGTTTCCTTTATATGTTGCAGCATATCCAGCTATCATATATGCATTTCATAGACATACAAACATACCAACAAAGATTTCATCCATCTTACTCGACATATATAATGTGGTATGGATAACTACTAAAAATTATATACTATAACTAAAAAAAAGATATTAACTACTACTAACTACTAAAAATTACATACTATAACTAAAAATGACGAATTTAGTATACTACTACTTACTTACTAAATAACTAAATCGAAATAAAATAATAACTAAAAAAAAACTAACTAACACTAAAAAAATAATTAGCTAACTAAATAACTAACTAATGAATATATAATTAGCTAACTAAATAATTATCTAACTACTTAGCTAACTAAATAACTAACTAAATTATATAATCAATCTAAACAATATTAACATATATATTTAAACTAAATTTCACTAATCCTAACTAAATTTCATACTAAATTAAATAATAAATAATAACTTCAAAAATATATTAAATTTCAATAATCCTAACTTAATTTAAAAAAAAAAACTTACTTGTGGCCGGCGGCGGCCGCCGCCGGTGCCCGGCGGCGGGTGATGCGGCGCCGGCGGAGGGGGCGGCGGCGGCCGGCGGGGGCCGCGCCGGGCCTAGTGGCGGCGGCCGGCGGTGGCGGCGCCGGCCGGCGGCGGCGCGGGCGCTACGGCCGGCGGGGGGCGGCGGTGGCCGCGCGCGGCACGGGCGGCTCCGGCGGCGGCGGGAGCCGGCAGAGGGCGCGGCGGCCGGCGTGGTACGGGCGGCGGCGGGCGGAGCGACGACCGGCGGCGGCGACGGCGAGTGGCGGCGGGGTCGGGCGCGAGGAAGAGGAAGAAGAAATGAGGAAGAAAGGAAAGAGAAGGAAGAAGAAAAGGAAGGGCCGACAGTTATTAAGGGGCTTGGCGCCAAGATCCGTGGCGCCAAGGCTTGGCGCCAGGATATTACGGATCTTGGCGCCAAGCCTACGCGCCACGTAGATCCCCGTGTAGCCACGTCGGATGCCTCTTGGCGCCAGGATACATGGCGCCATGACGTTGTAGCTTGGCGCCATGGTCCATGGCGCCAAGCTGAGGGTCCATTTTTTGAAATCTTTCCGTCAGGGGCCTATTTGAGAGAATCTTTCAAAAAAAGGGCCAAAAAACAAAAAAGACGGCTCTTACAACATACATGTATAGTCATTACAACATGTGGAACATCCGGATATAACATCCATATGAAACATCTGGAACATATGTTTAAAACATGCATTTTCAGCGCAATATGACGTGGGCGCCGTGGCAAAACTGACGCGGTGGAGGCACCCGACGTGGTGGAGATGGCACTGTAGATGGATGGATGTGCCCCAATGTGGTGCAGACAGATGGAGCGGCTACGGCGGGCAGAACGAGTTCGTGCGGCGAGGTTGAGGCATCAAATCCGAGCGAGCACGGGCGAACGCGCGTGGGCAGATGGAGACCCGTGGTGGTCAGAGAGCGCAGCGTGGGCAGGGTAAGGGCGCGCAGCGTGGGAGTAAGCGAGTGACGTGGGTGGGAGTGAGTGGAGCGAGGTGTCCGAACGGACGGATGCCCTACAGGGATCATTAGCGGGGCTCTAGCTCCTCAAAAACAACTCCATCCGGCTCATCTAAAGAAGTGGCTCATCTAAAAGAGTTGAAGCCATTCAGAAAAAAAACATTTGGCAAAATGACTCCTCCTATTTTTTTTAGAATGGATGAAAGATGACAAATGTCTATAATACCCCCACTTTTTTATTTATTACGGTGTAGATCTAGTTGAATCCAACCTAGAAAAAATGGTTTTACAATGTTTTGATACTTCTGTGATTTGTTACGTATTTTACAAGTATAAGCTAACAGTTGCTTTTGCATTGGGAACCCTATCTTTTCCTCTATTCTTGGTAGCATATCCTCCTCTTTCTTTACTTACAACGGGCACAACATGTGCACGTAGGGAAATGGGGTGGCATCGTTGTGATGCGCTCGAACCAGCGATGGAGGACAACCGCATCCTTTCACGCCCAGACGAAGGAGGAGCCAAGAGAAGCTCGTTTTCGTGGCTTTCGTTGGCGCAGTAGAAAAAAGGCTCCGACCCTTTTGGGCTTCGCGGTGGAGCTGTTCTTCCGTTTACCCGTTTGGCAGGGCTTTGGCAGGAGCCGGAGCCGGAGCAACTCGCGCGGATCCCTGCCAAATGGTCTCTGAATGACTGAACGGTAGGAGTGTTGAATGGTATTATGGTAGCTTGTAGGAGTAATACTCCTATTAAATTGTGATCATTAGATTATTGACATGACAGAACTATCAACAACTTATTACAAAAGTTTTGAAAATAATTCTTCTAACTTTTGACTTACACAAGAGACACAAAACTAACAAAAGAAGAACCACAAACGAATTAGTGACTATCAATCTGAAGAGTAGAACATCACTCATGTACCCAGGAGAATATATCCTTAGCTCGGGCACCAAACACCATGAAGCCATCACAACTCAATCTTGTGAGCCTGGTTTCTACTCCCTCCGTCTCTAACAAAGAATCATTCTCGTTTCTCAAAAAGTCAACAAGTTTTAACTTTGATCAAATATATTTAATAAAACATTAATATTTATGGTACATAATTAGTACCATTAGGTAGACTATTGAATATACTTTTATAATAAGCTTATTTGGATATATAAATATTATATGTATTTTCTACAAACCTAGTCAAAGTTGAGAAAGTTTGATCAGCACGATTTTCATAACGACTCTTTTTTAGGAACAGAAGGAGTAGATGATAGCCATATATAAAGTTAGTGAGCAATCGAAAATATAACCTATAAAGGAGTTGAGAAGATTTTCTTTTCAAAAACACGATCATTCCTCCATAACTGAAGTGACCAATAAGTAAGGGCTGCTCCTAGAACCAGTGAAGGTTTGAACTCCCTCTTTGCCATGTCCAAAATATGTGTGACACATTTTCTAGTTGTGGACGACCTGAAGTCACCTGAATTATTAACCAAATTTATCAGGCAAAACAAGTGCCTCATTGTCTCTTCTTTTCATACAAAAGCAGCAAGTTCTGTTTCCGCCCATTATGCTTATCTTGGTTATCTTTAGTGAGCACTACCCTCCTACGGTGGTATATAATTTTTTTTATTTTTAAGGAAACTTTTAACTCCCATAACTCCATAAGCATGTGTTTAAATTTGGAACTTCTGCGTGAATAAGGGCTTGATAATTTGATTTCTAGCGGTTAGAAGATTGCTTACCGAAGAATTCATAATAGATCATCATGCTACCTTTTGCACTAATAGTTTTTTGCTTGCAAAATTCATTGCGTTCATCAGTTGCAAGTTTACGTTCTAGTTTTAATTCTTCTAGCTACATAGCGCAATTAGACTTCGAAAAGAAAATAAAAAAACATTTGACTGTACGGTTAACAATGACGTGCATATAAGCATTGAAAGGATATTAAAAAAAAGACGTGCATCTAAGCATTACAAAAATGGATGAAAACTATATTTAAAAATACAACACTGGTGTTAGCACCTAGACATTTTGTCTAGGCTTTTTTCGCGTAGATATGTTTTTAACTTACGTATGTATGAAAATAGGACAAAATTATAGATGGAGAAAAATGAATTGTACATGATAATATCTATTGTTTGTTCTATAATATGCTAAATTTCCTTTTTTTTGAACTTAAATTTACTTTATTTAGCATTCCATTCCGTTACTCTAATTGTCCATAGAATGCAGAAATGCTGGCCTAATTGTCCATAGAAAGCAGAAATGCCGGCTTAGGAACTAGGCAGAGCCTGACCGCGCCTATCACTTTAGCGATTTTTTTTATCATTGTAATAAGAAAGCAAAGCGTACTCCATACACATCACCTATTTTTTATGAATTATAAAGCAAAGTGTGACATACCAATAATCAGAAAGTGACATCGGGATTAGATAAATCATCATTTACATCAATGATCTGATCTAAACAAGTAATATAACACTGAAAGCATCTAGGGCCCGAGAGTTGGTTTTGGCAATTGATGACAACGCATTATTACCATGACTAACGTGTGTTTTGCAGAAACTTTGATAAGTTAGGTCATGGGAATTGGTAACTGATTTGGGCACTATGGTATTCATGCCCCTCGATGGAAATCGTTTCGGTTTTCAAAGGATTAACGACAAGATTAAGGACGGTTAGTTCCTGATGTCAAGGTGTTGAGTTACATTCGGAATAGTCGTTAGGATCTTCGGCTTTTTCCTTTGGCCGTACTATAAAGGGGAGCATGAGCGAGTAGCTTGACCTAGGTGAGTCTTTTGTTTAGGTGTGGTGCATACTTGTCAAACTTAGCACTAGGTAGCTCAGGTAAAGCTCAAAGTTCAGTTGAAAGCAACTCGGTTCAAGTTGCGTCGCGTTTCGAAGTCGTTTGAGCCGTTTACCCTTGACCGGGCGTGGTCTCTGTCTCGACCGGACGCGTCCGGTCAGTGCTGACAGTCACTGCGTTTCAACTTAGTTTACCGGACGCGGTTCTTGCGAGGACCGGACGCGTTGATCGTGTTGACACGTGTCTCAGAGGGTAAAAGAACTAATCGGACGCGACTGGAAAATGATCGGACGCGTCCGGTCATGTTCTAGTAAGGTACTTTGCTGACCTAACGCGTCCGGTCATCACTGATCGGACGCGACCGAGCGTCAGGTCAAAGTACAGTAAGGTCCTTGCACGACCGGACGCGTCTGGTCACCCCTGATCGGCGTGTCCGGTCACTCAGCGTTGTCGGTTATTTTTTCGACCGTTACATTCGACCGGCGCGTTCGGTCACGTCGACCAGCGCGTCCGGTCAGTGCATTTTTAGCTGAGTTAGCAGGTAACGGATGGATTTAACTGTGAGGTGTATAAATACATCTCCTCCACCTCTTTTAGAGTTAACTTGCTCATTTGTTCAGCTGAAAAACACCTTTCAAGTGCAAGGAAGTGTAAGAGCTCTAATGAGGGTAGTGATTTGAGAATCAAAGTTTGAATCCCTCATTAGTGACTAGGGAGTAGCAAGTGTGCATCCACCTTCTCATTAGGCTTGTTGTGGTCAAGTGAGAGTTCTAGCTTGTTACTCTTGGTGATCGCCATCACCTAGACGGCTTGGTGGTGATTGGGAGTTTGGTGATCATCCGGTAGAGCTTATGGATGACCCAACTCATCTTGTGAGCGATTTTGGGCAATTCACCGTGACGGAGTGTCAAAGAATCAGTCCGTAGAGAGCACTTGATCCTTGCACGGATCAAGGGGGAGCTACACCCTTGCGCGGGTGCTCCAACGAGGACTAGTGGGGAGTGGCGACTCTTCGATACCTCAGAAAAACATCGCCGTGTTCCTAACCCTTACTTTCAAGCATTTACTTTCTTGTATTACTTTCATTGCTTGGTTTACTTTCCTAGAATTGTCATGCTAGATTAGAATTGGAACTTAGGGTGTAAAACTTTTTACCAGTAAAATCACAATGAACACTAGTAGGCACTAGGGGTGAATTTTGGCTTGTAGGATTTAATTCTTGCAATTAATTTTTAGAAAAGTCCAATTCACCCTCCCTCTTGGGCATCTTGATCCTTTCAATTGGTATTAGAGCATAGTTGCTCCTAAATTAGGCTTCACCGCCTAGAGCAAGATGTCTAATGGGGAAGGACCACCTCCCATCTTTAAGGGAGATGATTTTCTATATTGGAAAATCTGCATGGAGGCGTACCTCGAAGCCATAGATATTGGGTGTCTTAGAGCCATCACCAAAGGGCTTCCCGCTATAAAGGATCCCGCCAACCCAAGTGGTGACGAGGAGTAGTACGACCGGTGGAATGCAAAGGCAAAAAATGCACTCTACCGAGGCCTAGGCAAGGATATCTTAATCGTGTGCGTAATGCAAAAAATGTTCATGAATTATAGGAAAATCTTTGTGCTCTCTATGAGGAAACTAAGAGTGAGCGTGAGGAACGCTATCATATTGCCTTGAAGAAAATTAATTCTTTTGAGATGCTTCCCAAAGAAAGTGCTAATGACATGTACACTCGATTGAATGTTTTTGTAGAGGATCTCAATGCTCTTGGGCTCACTCAAATGAGTCAATCGGATGTTGCAAGGAGGATCTTGAGTGTTCTTCCTGTTGAGAGGTATGGTCACATTGTCACCGTGCTTCACCAAAGTGATCTCTCCACCGCAACACCGACACAAGTATTGGAAAAGATCAATGCACATGAGATGTACATGCATATCACTCCGGGAGAGGGCTCATCATCTTTTAAGAAGGACTTGGCCTTCAAAGCTAGCCATGATAAGAAAAAGAAGAAGGGCCAAGCCATGATGGTGCAAGAAAGCTCAAGTGAAAGTGATATTGATGATGCATCACTTGCACTCATGGTGAGAAAGACCACCAAGATGCTAAAGAAGCTCAATAAGAGTGGCATCAAGTTCGATGGCAAGAAGAAGAAGTTCTTCACAAGTAGCAAAAGAAAGCCTATATCCGAGATGGATTGCTACAATTATGGTGAACTTGGCCACTTAGCTCATCAATGCCCTAAGCCTCCAAAATACAAGTACAAGAACAAGAACAAGGGCAAGAAAAATGATTCAAGTGATGAAGAAGATGAGAAGAAGAAGAATAAACCATACAAAAAGAAGGATGTCAAGAGGAAAGAGTTTCACAAGAAGAAGAAGGGAGGCAAAGCTTACATTATTGGTGATTGGCTTACCGACATTGAGTCATCATGTGAGTCCTCTAGTGATGAGAGCGACGATGAGAAAGAGAAGGTCGCCGTATTTGTGATTGGGCCATTATCATCTTCACCGACATCTTCATCACCACCTTCACCGCCACCTTCACCATCATCATCCACTACTCACCTATGCCTTATGGCCAAGGGTGAACGAAAGGTACAAAACAATGAGAGTGATGATGATGATAGTGATAGTGATGATGAATATGATGCACCTTCTTATGATGAACTTGTAAAATTATTAAACAAATACTCTAAAGTCATAAGAAGAACTAGAAATGAAAATGATGAGCTCTAAAATGAAAATGACTCACTTTCATCTAAGCTTGAGAATGCACAAAAGACTAGTGATGAGCTTAAATATCAAAATGAAATTATGTCTTCTACTCTCAAGGAGCTCAAAACTTCTAACAAAGAGCTTAGAGATAAACATGATAAACTTGAGAAGAAGTATGATGAGCTCAACACTAGGCACAACTCACTAAAAGATAAATATACTACATTGAAAATCAATTATGATAGCCTTATTATTGCTAATGAGCTTTCTCTTGAGACACATGATGCTACTAACTAAGTTGTTAAGATTGATATAGTTACATCATGTGATGACTTGATTATTGAGAGCATTGAGCAAGGCTCTAATGGCAAAGGCAAGAATGTGGTTGAGTCCGACAACTATGATGATTATGTCAAGCTCAAGAGTGAAAATAAATGCTTAGAAATAAGAACAAGAAGCTAAAAGGGTTGATGGCTCTTGAAAAGCAAACATCAAATGAGTCACTTATTGAAGAGAACAAAAAGCTCAAGCAAGAGAAAGAGCATCTCAAGACCGGCCTAAGCAAGTTCACAAGAGGCCAATATTTGCAAAGTGAGCTACTCATGAACACCGTCATGAAGATGGATAGAAGTGGCATTGGTTACTTAGCAAATCAAGAGAAGAAGGCTAAAGCTCAACAACAACAAAGCAGGTCAAAGCCCAAGCCAAAGAGATGTGTTGAGTGTGGACAAGAGGGCCATTTTGCTCATGAGTGCAAAACTCCACCACCACAACCCTTGCCCCAAGCATGCTAGACCATTTGCTTTCAATGCTCACTACATGCTTAGAAAAGATTCTAGTGGAAAGATGAAAGTCATGTTCTTGGGTCCCCAAATAAAAAAAAGGCCTAAGAAAATTTGGGTTGCCAAGTCACTAGTTGAGAAAGTCAAGGGTCCCTCTCAAGTTTGGGTCCCTAAACAAAAAGCTTGATCTCTTGTGTGTAGGTGAAATATAAGACCAGTGGATCTCATTGGGTTATTGATAGTGGTTGCACTCAACATATGACCGGTGACCCTCGTATGTTCACCTCACTTGAAGAGAATGGGGTATGTCAAGAGAAGATCACATTTGGAGATAATTTAAAGAGCAAAGTCAAGGGTATAGACAAGATTGTAATATCAAATGATCATTCTCTTTCAAATGTGCTCTATGTTGCTTCCTTGAGTTTCAACTTACTATCCGTTGGACAACTTTGTGACCTTGGCTACCAATGCTTATTCACACCAAATGAAGTGGTAGTTTCAAAGATAGATGACAAGCAAATGATTTTCAAAGACTTTAGATACAACAATCTCTATCTTGTTGATTTCACCTCCGAAAATGCAAACTTGATGACATGCTTGTTCACCAAAACTTCACTTAGGTGGCTTTGGCATAGGAGGCTTGCTCATGTTGAAATGAACACTCTCAACAAGCTATTAAAGTTTGAGAAGGACAAACCTTGTAGTGCATGTCAAGCCGGCAAACAAGTTGCAAATACTCATCCAACAAAAGCTTACATGTCAACATCAAGAGTGTTAGAGCTTCTACATATGGATTTGTTTGGTCCTACAACTTACAAGAGCTTGGGTGGAAATCTATATTGTCTTGTGATTATGGATGACTACTCAAGATACACCCGGACTTTCTTTCTTCATGACAAATCTGAAGTGGCAAATTGCTTCAAGAAGTTTGCAAAGAGAACTCAAAATGAATTTAAAGTCAAGATAAAGAAGATTAGAAGTGACAATGGCAAAGAGTTTGACAACATAAATATTAAAGCTTATTGTGATGAGATTGGAATCAAGCATGAAGTTTCATCAACCTACACTCCTCAACAAAATGGTGTAGTTGAAAGAAAGAACCAGACATTGATTACCCTTGCAAGAACAATGCTAGATGAGTACAACACACCGGAAAAATTGTGGGCTGAGGCAATCAACATCGCATGCTATGCTTCAAATCGCATCTTCCTACAAAAGTTTCTTGGCAAGACCCCCTATGAGTTGCTAAAAGGAAAGAAGCCGGACGTCTCATTCTTCTGGGTGTTTGGTTGCAAATGCTACATCTACAAGAAGCGTCAACACCTAGGGAAGTTTCAAAGAAGTTATGATATTGATTTTCTTGTTGGTTACTCATCAAAGTCCAAAGCATATAGAGTATTTAACCATGCCACCGGTTTGGTTAAAGAAACATACGATGTGAAATTTGATAAATCTAACGGCTCTCAAGGAGCAATTGAGAATTGTGATGATGTAGGTGATGAACCATTGAGGGAGGCAATGAAGAACATGCTCATGGGAGACATCAAGCCTAAAGATGATGAAGACAATGTATAAATTGTCAATCCACCATCTTCATCACATGTGCCTCAAGATGATGACAAGAATGAGAGGGTTGAAAATGAAGACACTCATGTCTCTCATAAACAAGCTGAGGCATAAGCTCAAGATGTTGATGCTCCTCAACCTCCTCCTAAAGTGGTTGAAAGAAGAAACTCACCTCTACTTCAAGCACATCCACAAGATCTCATCATAGGGAGTCCTACAAAGGGTGTAGTGACTCGATCTCAAAAGCTTGCTTCTTTTATTGAACATCACTCTTTTGTCTCTTGTCTTGAATCTAAGAATGTAGAAAAAAGCTCTTCAAGATCCGGATTGGGTGAATGCTATGCATGAAGAATTGAATAACTTCACCCGCAATCAAGTTTGGACACTTGAGGAGCATCCAAAAGGTGCAAGAGTCATTGGAACCAAGTGGGTGTTCCGCAACAAGCAAGATGACCAAGGCGTAGTAGTGAGGAACAAGGCAAGACTAGTTGCAAAGGGGTTCTCTCAAGTTGAAGGTCTTGATTTTGGAGAGACCTTTGCACCCGTTGCAAGACTTGAAGCCATTCGTATCCTTCTTGCATATGCATCGTATCATGAAATGAAACTATATCAAATGGATGTGAAAAGTGTATTTTTAAATGACTTCATAAATGAACTAGTCTATGTTGATTAACCTCTCGGGTTTGAAGACCCTAGATATCCTAATCATGTTTATAGGTTGTCCAAGGCGCTATATGGGCTCAAGCAAGGCCCTAGAGCGTGGTATGAGCGCATTCGGGACTTCCTTATTGAGAAGGGCTTCACTATTGGGAAGGTCGACACCACGCTATTCACCAAGAATCTTAATGGGGAGATCTTCATTTGCCAAGTCTATGTTGATGATATCATCTTCGGATCAACAAATGAAGATTATTGCAAGGAATTTGGTGAATTGATATCGAAGGAGTTCGAGATGTCTATGATTGGTGAACTTACATTCTTCCTTGGTTTTCAAGTCAAGCAAATGAGAGAAGGGATTTTCATCTCTCAAGAAAAGTATACCAAGGATCTTCTCAAGAGATTCAAGATGGAAGATTGTAAGCCAATCAAGACCCCAATGCCATCTAATGGACATCACGACCTAGATGAGGGAGGTAAACCGGTTGATCAAACCCTCTACCGTTCTATGATTGGTAGCTTGTTGTACCTCACCGCATCTAGGCTCGATATCATGTTTAGTGTGTGCATGTGTGCTCGCTTTCAAGCGTGCCCTAAAGAACCTCACCTAAGTGCCGTAAAAAGAATTTTAAGATATCTTAAGCACACCCCAAGCATTGGTCTTTGATATCCCAAAGGAGCTAGATTTCAACTAGTTGGCTATTCCGACTCGAATTATGCCGGTTGCAAAATTGATAGAAAAAGCACATCCGGAGGGTGCCATTTGCTTAGGAGATACTTAGTATCTTAGTCATCTAAAAAGAAAAATGGTGTGGCTTTGTCCACCGCCGAGGCGGAATACATTGCCGCAGGGGCTTGTTGTGCACAAATCTTATACATGAAACAAACCCTCCTAGACTTTGGAGTTGTTCTTGATAAGGTGCCACTTTTATGTGACAATGAAAGTGCCGTTAAAATTGCTAATAATCCGGTACAACACTCACGCACCAAGCACATTGATATCCGCCACCACTTTCTAAGAGATCATGTTGCTAAAAATGATATATCACTAGAAGGTGTAAGAAGTGAAAATCAATTAGCGGATATCTTCACTAAACCTTTGGATGAGGCTACCTTTTGTAGGTTGAGAAGTGAACTAAATGTGCTTGATTCTAGTAACTTCAAAAGACGAGCTTGTGTTGTCCCTTGCATTGCATTGTATTATATGTCATGTTTAATTCTCCGCAATGCATCTAGGACTTGTCTAACACGGTTACGATAACCCTCATTTGGAGGAGTGAAGAAGCCTAACCGTGGATCAAACTTGACAAGCAACCTAGCCTTACTTTCTCGCTTTGCATTGCATATGCATGGTTGTTGCTTTGTTGTTTCTTTTCGGTTTGGTTTTGAGCAACCTCTATGTTCGTCCATGAATAGAGAGAGCATTTGACGCTCCCAAGGGTTCATAAACTCTATTGCATGGCCATACGTTGCTTCTCGGGTGTTTATTGCATATTTTCCTAAAAATAATACTAGCCTAAGGCAAGATATTTTGAAAATCTTAAGGGTTTGAGTGAGGTCACTCATATCAGGTTCCAATTGGTGTTTATTTTAGTCTCTTTAAATTGGAACTTTATTGGGAGAAGTCGCGTCGAAGATCGGATTAGAGAAAGGCGTTAAACAGCGATCGGACGCTGGACCGGACGCAATGTTGCTTCATCACTGCGTCCGGTCCCGCGCGACCACCAGCGCGTCTAGTCATCCCGAAGACAAATCTCAAGGACCTGTGATCGGACGCTGGACCGGACGCGATGCTGTGACCACTGCGTCCGGTCCTAGACCCCACCACCGCGTTCGGTCATACGCGATGTGTTTCCAAGTGATCTCTGACCGGACTCTGTCCGCATCCGGTCAGCTCTAACCGGACGCGTCTGGTCACGCCAGGAGCTTACTGGACTCTGACCGGACGCTGCTCCACCGCGTCCAGTCAGGCGACCAGCGCGTCCGGTCATCGCGTGAAAAGCGGATCTGCCCTCTTTTAACCGTTCGTTCCGATCTATTTTTTCCGTCTTCGGTTCGTCCGCCGCTGCATCGTGCCTCCTCCCTCCTCCCGCGCTGTCGTGCCTCCATCATCCTCCGCCGCTGCACCGTGCCACCGCAACCATCAGCCGTGCGCACCGCCACCAGCTGAGCCTCGCCACCCGGACCGCCTCCGACCGTCGCACCCGTTGATCCTCCATTGACAGCCTTGACCTAACCCTAATCCGTCGTGACGTTTTGCGACTTCACTCTGGCCGTTCTTTGTCGAGGTTTCTTCGCGCGATTTCATCTCCGCGAGGTTATTTCACATTGCCTTGATCCTTTCATTGGTTTGCCGATGAACTTCCGCTGAAATTCTAATTCATCCATTGCATGACTCGGCACTTCAGCGCTCATCCGGCATTTCCGTGGAACCCTCACGCGTCAAGGTCCCTCATCTTTTCACCGGAGTCTTGTTCATCTGAGGTAGCTATTGCGATCTATTCTTTTCTTATCTCGTATGCTTGCTTTCATAAGGACCTCGCTCATCTGTTAGTTAAAACATAATGCTTAATAGTAGCTCTGTCTATTCTATCTTTACAGAGAGTCTTGTCGGTGCTCTCTGTGTGGCAGTTGATCAAATTTGAATCCGAGGCCAAGCCTACTGATACGGATTGAGGCCAAGCCTCACGAGAGTCAGTTCATCATCTTTCACTGTCAGGGTTTCTCAGTCACACATATTCGTCAGCATGGTTCGTTGTAAGAATGTTGGTGGTGCACCGAGTGATGGGGACAAGAGTCCTCCTAGGTTGACAGAGGTTGCCCATGGCAAGCGCAAGAAGATTGCCGCCAAGAAGAGAAAGAGGACACCCACTGAGGTGGAGATAGCACAGGCAGTTGCTGATGCAGCAGATCTAGCCGAGAGAGGTGGCAGAGGCAGTGGGATTCACATTGGCGAGCGTCGCTTTTATCTTGAAGGTCGACAGCTTGGTACAGAGGCCACAGAGGAGACAGAGGACCCACCTGCAGAGCAGCCCACAGAGGACACAGAGGAGACAGAGGAGCAGTCCGTTCAGACTCCACCGCGTCGTCGCTCAGGACGTACGCGTGCTTAGGTGACTCCTAAGCTAGAGGGCCAGTGACATGGAGGTCGTCCACCTCCCAGAGCTCGAGGTCACCCCCAGTCGAGCACTTTGACTTGAGGGAAGCTACAGCACGAAAGGTCCAGGCTCTTCGGTTTGTCGAGGTTGGTCGGTGGTTCCCACCTCAGCGGGACCCCCGAGCCTTAGAGAGCTTCTACACACCTCTGCACGAGGACTTCTACAGAGCCTATGTTGACAGCGGGATTGCTTTCAGACCTCAGAGAGTTTGTCGGCTCGAGGCTTTAGTTGCTATTGAAGCGACCTTAATTTCCACGAAGGGAAATCCACAGAGTCGAAGTGTATTAAGACCGCGAAGGATCTTATTACCCAAATTTTTAGTCGAATACCACATCCATACAACGATAATATCAGAGTACAAATAGTGCGGAATTACATAATTTATTACATCGCCGCATTGGCGGAAACAAAAGTAGCAGACAAGCAGAACAGCTTGAAGATAAGATCGCCAAACTCGAGCGTAGGCACGAACCCCTCAACCATCAAACTCCTCGAAGCTATACTCCTCAGCAGAACCTGTGCCAAAAACTTATCAGTACGATTTATACTGGCCACTCCCATCCCTATGAGCATTGCTTTGTGGATTTGGATGCAACATGGTTGTATTCAAAAGAAACCTATGGGGCTGGGGTTTCCTATGCAGTAGCATATCAAGTGTATAATATAATTGATCAAGTTTTAACACCATTCCCTCACTCAATCCACTCCATTCCCTTTTTCGAGCCAGGTTATGATCCTGGGATCAACATACCACCATCTCCACACTATTACCACACCATCGCTCAATCGACAGGCCAACTCCCTCTCGGCACTGTCTCAAGGCCGGTAGCCCCTGGCTATGACCGACACTCTCTCGCGGGGAAAGAAGAGAAGGACTCATCTCACTATCTAGTTTAAGCGAAACCCAGGAAAGGTCCATAGCCGACGAGTCGGCACATGTATCGATCGATCAACCATACACTCTGCAGAGGTTTTACATAACCACAAGATCCGCCTTCCTTGCTGACCGTCGTCAACTGGGCTGATTCCGGCTGCTTGCTAGCCTAGGATAATGCCACTCTACCATTCAGCCCTGGTTCACCCCAAGTCGAGTCTGGGGTGGCTGAAACTGTGAGTCATGAGCCGAGTCCACAAGGTCTCCATGAAGTCTCGGTAGGGTGTGGGGGGGAAATCCTCGGTGCCCCGTACCTCCTTACACTGTCCGCTATCAACCTAGCAGTAGTGGCAAAATCCTACCAAGTAGTCCAGCCGTCCCGCACCATATAGGGCGAGTGGTACGTAAGGCTTCCCGGTGAATCTGAGTACTAGTAAGTCCTTAGGGATGACCAAGCCAGAATGTCTCCATCAGGGTTTCCTTTACCGTGCCACCACAGCACCTTCAACCCGGGCTCCACCCATCACAGGTTCACAACCGGGTCCACCTCATATACCTTTTACCCACCACAGGTATACATTTCCAGGGGTGTCCAGGTAGCATCCCATGGTAAGACTTGCCCCAGGCTCGTCGTATACTCCAACTTGGTTGACTCAACCCTCACCCTCCACACACCCAAGTCACACACGCAGCACTCTCCCCAAAGTCCAGGTAACACCAGTTTCCACCACGCACATAGTATGAGCGTAGTAGAAGTATAAATAAGGAATTATAGAGCAATAAGCGTGTGTCTAGCCTATAGCAGGGTATGCAGGGGTAAGGTTGCGTTAAGGTAAAGGCTTTCAAGCAAGCATACTACCATGCAAATCCTACTATAAAGTAGAGTAAAGCGATAGCAGTTCTATATTAGCCATGCGTAATAGGTGCTACGAGATTTGGGTGGGATGTGGCACCTTCAGTGTAGTCGTCTCCGTTCTCCTCATGGTACTCACGGTCCTCGTCCGTCAGGTTCTCCTCCGAGTCTGTATCGTTTGCATTATAGTCGCGTTAGCGACGTCTATAGAATAGCACAAAGAAGCAATGAAAATTCAAAAGAGCCAAATTCACTCAAACATGGGTTCATTGCGTAGAGCTTGATTTTAGATGAATTTTGGTCCTGGTTTCGTATTTTTCTGAGGTCGTATGAATTAGTTATGAATTTCCGAATTTTAAATCATTTCTGAAATTAGATAAAGGCTGAATTAATCCTGGGCTGACACGTGTCGTGCTGTGGTTGGTCCACGTGGCTAGCTGACGTCAGCATGACGTTGTCATAACGGTTCCGAGCTAACAGGTGGGGCCCAGCTGACGTTAGCATGACGTCAGCATGACGTCATCAACGTCGTCAGCTCCGACAAGTGAGTCCAGGGACTCTTGGGTCACTGACATGTGGGTCTAGTCAAAGTCAACGTTGGTCAACGTCGAGTTAACGGTCAACAGTCTGGGTCACTGACGTGTGGGGCCAAGGCTGCTGACGTCAGCAGCTGGTGTCATCGTGACGTCAGCAGCTGATGTCATCGTGACGTCAGCATGACGTCACCCCTGGTTGTATTATCACTGACAGGTGGGTCCCGCATGACGTCAGGATGACGTCACCCACTGTCACGTGGGTCCCGTGGCTCTGTGTCACTGACATGTGGGGTCGGGGTGCTGACGTCATCATGACGTCATCATGATGTCACTGTGGCGGTCTCCACTGCTGACATGTGGGTCCCGCGTGACGTCATCACGACGCCAGTATGACGTCACCATCTGACGTGTGGGTCCAGCAACTCTGTGTCACTGACATGTGGGGCCAGATCAACAGTCAACGTTGACCGGTCAACGGTCAACTCGGGTCGGGTCCAAACTGGGCCGGTTGGGCTCGGGTTGGACCGGGCCGGGCCGGACACGTGGCAAGTTGTGACGCTGCCACGTCACGGCCGTGGGCCTCCATTGGGCTGAGGCCTTCGGCTGTGGGCATGGGCGTGGCTCACGGTGGACCAAAAGGCGCTGGTACATGGACCGTTGTAAGGTCTACGGTGGACCAGGTCCACCCTTCCTTCCTTCTCTCTGTGGTCCATGTGCACCGGTTGCACGCGCGGTTTGCCGGCGAGGGGAGTTTTTCCCCTGCTTCTCCCACGGCTGTGCTTTTGCCGGCGGCGAGCTTGCTGGTGAACCCCGTGGCGGCGCTGGTGTCCAACTGGGGAGGGGAAAAGCTTCCCCGGGTCATGGCGACTACGTTGGTGGGGTCGAAGTAGCAGCCAGGGCTTCTCAAGGTGCTGGCCACGGTGAGCGGCGGCTCGAGCATCACCGGCGTGTGGGAAAAGCGCGGGGGCTGCGGCATAGGCCATTTCTGTGGTGCGCGTGGGCGACACAATGCTCCAGCGAGCATGTTGAGCAGGTCGAGGGAACTTCTAGAGCCCCTGGTGGTCTTGGCTACGGTGGCGGCTAGTTTCGGCCAAAGCGGCGGTCCGGTGGTGAACGGCGCAGGCGTGCAGGAGCACCACTAGGCGTCGGTGGGGTGATCACGGCGTGGTCGCGGTTATGTGCGTGGGTGCATGTGTATCCAGAGGTCGGAGACGGCCTTGGCCTATGCGCTCACGGTGTGGAGCGCCATGGCCGGTGTGGTAGAGTCCGGCGGCGAGCGAAGGGAAAAACTGGGGCTCACCGTTGGTGTTGAGGTCGATTGGATAGCGGTGCAGTGGCGGGTTGTGGCCGTGTAGCTCCGGATGCCGTGCAGTGTCGTGCAGCGTCGTGGCATCGTCTTTGCTTGATCGGGGCGACGTCCTCTGCTCCGGCGACTCCGGTGACGGCGTGCGGCTTCGACGCTCCCCCTTCTGTGGCAGCGAGCTCCTCTCTTTTCCCCGCCTCCTTCTCCAACTTCTCTCTGGTGTGGTGCGCGTGGTGTTGCCACCGAGTGGTGGTGGCGTGGGTAAAAAGGGCTAGGCTTCCCCGGCGCTCCTTCTTATACCCGGCTATGGCGGTTTGGGCGGACGGCGGCAGATGCGCGAGGCGCAATCCTACGGTGGCGTGAGGTTGCGTGGGCGTGGCGCAAGGGGAACAAGGTCATGCGATTTGCGTGACCCTAGGCCCGCGTCTGCCATGCTGGTCGGCTCCCGGTCGCGTGGGAGAGGTTGGCGTGGGCGAGGAAGACGACACTGTGGACGGGGGTGGCTGACATGCGGGGCCTGCGTGGCAGCGGCTGAGAGTGAAGACGGAAAACGCGCGGGCGTGGGCGACGTGCGGCTGACGCGTGGGGCCAAGCAGCAGCGGCAGCTGGCGGGGCTGGGCGCGTGGGCGGAAGCGGCGTGCGGGCTGGCTGCTGGGCCTGCGCAGCTCGTGGGCCAGCTCGCGCTGCGCGTTGGCGGGGCTGGCCGGTTGCTGGCTGGGCCGTGAAGCCGAGTAGGCCGGGGCGGCTTGCGAGGCCTTTCTCTCCCTTCTTTTTTTTTCTATTTTTCATTTCCTTTCCATTATTTGAATTTAAATTTGGTTTGAAATTTGAATTCCAAACTGAAGTAACTTATTCATTGGTGTTTAGGGAATTTTGTTTAGCTATTTTGTATATCAACATAGGTGTAGTTTGTTATATATATATAGAATCAGTGTTTCTTTTATACAATTATCCTTGGATTTGAATAGTGATTTATGTTATGGTGTGTTTCTTAGAAAAAGTTGTTAAACATAACATAAAGCAAAAGGAAAACCAAATCACAATTTGAGTTAACAATGTATGCAACATTTCATTTGTTAGAATTTAAATAAACATAATTAGTTAAAGGCATGCCATGCTTATGTGCTAACTTGGGTTGGGGTTAGACCTAATGCATCTCTTAGGTTGGGTTACTATACATGACACTCATCATTACATGGAAGTTTGAGAAAAATTTTGTATTTGGTATTTTTGGTGTGTGGATTTTTGGGTTGTTACAACTATTGTTGGTGAGCAGCTCCGTCCACACCTATCCTTTTTACCTGGTTTGTCAGATTTTCTGGGATGGACTGGAGCTTACTGCGGGACTTGGGTCAGAGAGTTCTATTCTTCACTGTGGATTGACCCTGCTCACGAGTTCATACACTTTGCATTCCGAGGCCGTGACCACAGGTTATACAGCACCAGGGTACGGGAGATTCTTAGACTCCCTGCTTCAGAGACGAAGATTCATCAGTTGTGCTTTGGTCAGACTTCACCACCGAGACATCCTCACGGAGGTTCAGTGCCACCTACAGACCTGATCAGACCTTGCTTCCGTGAGCCATTTGGCGAGGGATCCAGACGTACACCTGCCAGCCTGACACCCCTTGCTAGAGTGCTTGATGCCATTGTGAGGCGGACTCTTCTTCCTAGGCTGAGATACAGAGAGGACCTGACACGTATGCAGTTATGGGTAGTCCATCACCTCATCTCTCAGACACCGTTTGACATTTGGAATTTGATGCTCTGTGAGATGGAGGACACTTTGGCAGAGGGCTTCAAGGGTCACCGACAGTTATCGTATGCGCACTGGATTTGCTTCATCATTCGATCTGTGTGTGACCTGCCTGCAGAGATTAGGGCTGAGATCTCAGATACCACTACTGCATTCCCTGAGTATGACATTCGACAGTTGTAGGCTTCTGTGACTAGAGAGGAGGCACCTAGGCCAGGACAACGTCAGAGGACAAAGGTTCCAGAGATAGCAGCTGAGCAGGATTAGACCGTTGAGGGTCTTGCAAAGGCTGAGCTTGCAGATCTTGATGCTTAGCCAGCTGATCTAGTTGAGGATGACGCCACTGACAACACAGACGAGGATTACCAGCCTATTCCCCGGTACCGCTCTCCTCGGACTCATGACCATGAGGCCGGTGGTTCAGGATCAGCCACTCGCTCAGACCCAGCCATGGTGGCTATCCTTGAGAGGATGACCCAGGCCCAAGAGAGGCATGAGATTCAGATGCAGCGACAGGCTCAGGACACAGCAGCTGCATTCGCTCAGATTCAGGCTCATCAGGATGAGTTCCAGATGCAGCAGCTTGAGTTTCAGAGGCAGCAGTTTGAGATGCAGAGGCAGCAGGCAGCCACCCAGCAGCAGTATCTTGAGCTCCTACGACACCTCGTCACTATTGGGGTTCCTCTACCACCGTCTGTCCTTACTCCAGTACTACAGTCCAGTGGACCTCAGAGTCAGGGACAGCCGAGCTTTCAGTTCACCTCCCCCAGTAGCAGGTTCCTCAGACCTTTCAGTCCCCGAGCTACACTCCTATTTAGACGGGGTTTACTCTACCAGTTTAGCCCGGACCTCATCTTCTGACAGACACTCCTTTTCCTGACTTGAGTGCCTCTTACAGCGAGCTGACTGGTCAGCCGACACCCTCGCATACCACAATTGTGACCACTTCAGAGATGTTAGCTTCAGAGACTGTGGCTCCTCTAGTGACAGGGACCGAGATTACAGAGACAATGCCGTCGTCAGTTGCCTCGACAGATCCTCCCATAGTTGGTGCTTTTCAGGCCCAGGTGACAGAGACTGCTCCTATTGTTGCTACTACTTTATCAATTCCTGCTCCTGCTCTACAGACCCAGACTGCTTTACTGCCACGTGTATCTACAGAGGGTCAGCCTGACAGCTCAGAGTCAGAGGAGGATACTTCATAGTTTGTGATCACTCCACGCTCTTCGGCACCCGACACGACTGCTTCTGTTCCCCCGTCGGATCCTTAGTTTTTTTGGCGTTTGATGCCAAAGGGGGAGAGAGAGTAGATTCAGGGGGAGTTTTGTTAGAGGGTTTTGTTTTTTTTTTCTTTGTGTGCTACCTTCATGCATCATGTTTATATTCCCGCACTTGCATTTTGTGACATGTGTGCTTGTGAGATACTTGAGTCATATGTGGTCTATCATGTCACTTAATTGGTTCTAGCTCATAAGGTTATGCTTCCGTGCCTTACTTTGATTTCATATGAGCTATATTTTTTGTGTACTAACTCTTAATGTTTTATCCTATGAGTACACCCTGTTGGCTTAGAGGACATAAGTAATTCCTAAACCCTTGTGCTTATTGTCTTTTGCTTATGTGAACCAAGCATGTTCGAAAACCTCAACTCTTATATCTTCTGAATCAAAGTGTTGTCATCAATCACCAAAAAGGGGGAGATTAAAAGCATCTAGGCCCCGAGAGTTGGTTTCGGCAATTGATGACAACGCATTATTACCATGACTAACGTGTGTTTTGCAGAAACTTTGATAAGTTAGGTCATGGGAATTGATAACTGATTTGGGCACTATGGTATTCATGCCCCTTGATGGAAATCGTTTCGGTTTTCAAAGGATTAACGACAAGATTAAGGACGGTTAGTTCCGGATGTCAAGGTGTTGAGTAACATTCGGAATAGTCATTAGGATCTTCGCTTTTTTCCTTTGGCCGTACTATAAAGGGGGGCATGAGCGAGTAGCTTGACCTAGGTGATTCTTTTGTTTAGGTGTGGTGCACACTTGTCAAACTTAGCACTAGGTAGCTCAGGTAAAGCTCAAAGTTCAGTTGGAAGCAACTCGGTTCAAGTTGCGTCGCGTTTCGAAGTTGTTTGAGCCGTTTACCCTTGACCGGACGCGGTCTCTGTCTCGACCGGACACGTCTGGTCAGTGCTGACAGTCACTGCGTTTCAACTTGGTTGACCGGACGTGGTTCTTACGAGGACCGGACGCGTTGATCGTGTTGACACGTGTCTCAGAGGGTAAAAGAACTAATCGGACGCGACTGGAAAATGATCGGACGCATCCGGTCATATTCCAGTAAGGTACTTTGCTGACCTGACGCGTCCGGTCATCACTGATCGGACGCAACCGAGCGTCAGGTCAAAGTACAGTAAGGTCCTTGCACGACCGGACGTATCCGATCACCCCTGATCGGTGCGTCCGGTCACTCAGCGCTGTCGGTTAGTTTTTCGACCGTTACATTCGACCGGCGTGTCTGGTCACGTCGACCGGCGCGTCCGGTCAGTGCGTTTTTAGCTGAGTTGGCAGGTAACGGTTGGATTTGACTGTGGGATGTATAAATACATCCTCTCCACCTCTTTTAGAGTTTACTTGCTCATTTGTTCAGCTGAGAAACACCTTTCAAGTGCAAGAAAGTGCAAGAGCTCTAGTGAGGGTAGTGATTTGAGAATCAAAGTTTGAAATCCCTCGTTAGTGACTAGGGAGTAGCAAGTGTGCATTCACCTTCTCATTAGGCTTGTTGTGGTTAAGTGAGAGTTCTAGCTTGTTACTCTTGGTGATCGCCATCACCTAGACGACTTAACGGTGATTGGAAGTTTGGTGATCATCCGACAGAGCTTGTGGATGACCCAACTCATCTTGTGAGCGGTTTTAGGCGATTCATCACGACGGAGTGTCAAAGAATCAGCCCGTAGAGAGCACTTGATCCTTGCGTGGATAGGGGGAGCTACACCTTTACGCGGGTGCTTCAACGAGGACTAGTGGGGAGTGACGACTCTCCGATACCTCGAGAAAACATCGCCGTGTTCCTAACCCTTACTTTCAAGCATTTACTTTCTTGTATTACTTTCATTGATTGGTTTACTTTTCTTAAATTGTCATGCTAGACTAGAATTGGAACTTAGGGTGCAAAACTTTTTACCGGTAAAATCACGAGGAACACTAGTAGGCACTAGGGGTAAATTTTGGCTTGTAGGATTTAATTCTTGCAATTAATTTTTAGAAAAACCTAATTCACCCCCTCTTGGGCATCTTGATCCTTTTAAACACCTATTTTTTTATTCAAAGTTGTTATTTACATGAACTAGCCTCCCTTTATTCTCTCATTTTTACTACACCTCGGAATAGGGTGTGCTCGTCATGAAGCTGGTCCTTCAGTGATCTTGTTATGCTTCTCATCTTTTGGTCCGCAGGTTGAGCTTTGGAATTTGAAACTGATCTGGTTCCTCTCAAGCTGTACTTTGAGCCTGTCACAGGGGCAAAAAAAAAAGGATAGTACATAAGGAGTGCGCTGAATGAAACAATTGCTGATCTTAGTAAGTGATCTAATATTCTAATATTCTTGACTTTTACATCAACTGAAACCCAAAAACAATACTGAAAAACAGTGCTAATCACTTCTGGTCTAAAAATGTACAAAAGTTGGATGTGAGTGATCAAGGGCCTGTTTGGTTAGAGGTGTTAAAGTTTATTAAACATTGTAGCACTTTCGTCTTATTTGACAAAAAATTTCCAATTTTAGACTAATTAGATTTAATAGATTCGTCTCGTAAATTACTCCTAATCTGTGGCGACGTACATGCAATTAGTCTACATTTAGTACTCCATGCATTTGCTACAACATTAATGTGATGTGAGTTAAACAGAATGATTCACAAACCAAACAGGGCCTAAAATGTTGGAAAAACTGCCATTTCCATCTGAGTATATGCCAATCAAGTCAGCTGATGCATTTTGTTAACAACCTAGTGGGAATCGAGAAGAACTGCAAGGGATTCAGAAGAGACATAGCTAGGCGAGAGAAGATTAAATTGCTGAAGAAGGTCATTGGTTACAAAACTTGTCTGCTCTCCCGAAGTGACTCAGGCACACATATAGCCGAGGCCAAAGCCTCACACGCACACGGCCTAGCCACGAACCTAATCTGGGCCTGCCACACAAGTACTGGACTACACGACTGCTGGTCCAGACCAGCCTCCGGAGTACTGACATATTTCCTCCAGATCGATAAGGTCATCCAGTCATCCACATGACACAACATCTAAAACTATAAGACTAACTCGGGTAAAATATCATATTAAAACGAAAACAGGAAAGTAGCATCTTAACACTCTAGGCACAACTTCCTCTAAGAACACAAAACACCATCAAATGCTCCAACAACCAACACAGTTGTGTCAGCAACTAGACTAACCATGGAACCACATTACAAACTTTGCCTCCACCTACACTACACCATTGCATGGTTATACAATACCATGGTTTTTTTAATGACTAACAATGCAGCCATGCCATTTATTTCTCTGCATCTGACCTATTGTGAGGCATTGATACAAACCTCTGCCACAGTCCACAGATATTTTTGTATTCACATTGTAAACTAGATAATATAGAAGCCAAGCAAACTATGCAGATCAGGAGATATCATAAACAACAAAAAGATCTAACACAACACAATACAAAACACTGTTCCGGCTGAAAAAACGAGCTGAAAAGTACGGACTATAAGCCAGATGAACAGGGCCATCATAAACTGGATATGAGACGCCAATAGTACATAAGGAACAAAGAAGCAAACCTCGCATCACTCCTTTTGGTCATAATATGCTTCCTTCAACTCAGGGAAAACAGGAGGCCATATCAACATCAGGGGACGGACACTGACCAACTCTTTATCCTCTGGTATCAGCTCATACACCTTCTCTGCTTGCCTGCTTGTAATATCCAAGAATACAATAGTACCAAATATCTCCAAGAGCACAAATTCAGCGTTGTCCCCAACAGCGCATAATTTAACACCAACACTAGGTCCATCCACAGATGGCCACCTTGCCATATCTAGATTAGCGCACACCTGACGCAAAGAGACAGAATCCACTAGGGACCAGTTGCCTGGATCATTGGCGCCCATCCTGTGGTGGAAGATGTGAAGCTGAGACTCTTTAACATAGATCAGAAAGATTCCAAAACTACCTCCCCTGGAAAGCATGATGCAACCACCGGGCTTGTTCTCCACCCCATTGGGGAGCTCCATGACTGAGATACTTGAGGATGGAAAGTCACACACAAGGATCCTGTTGGTTGTGGACAACATGTAGAAGTTGGCGCTATCGAAGAGCATAACCCTTGATTTCGGTGGCAACAAAGCGAGCTGCGCGGCTGCCGAGGCTTTGACAACCCAGTTGATGTCGTGCAACTCGTACAAGTACACGGTGGTCTGCAGCTCGCTAAACCCCATCACCACGCAGAAGTAGGAGCGGCCGTCGCCATCGTCGCGAAGGAATTCACCGTAGTGGTAGATGAGGCACTCTTCGTCGTTGTTGAGCTGGATCGGCGGCGGCGGCGGGGGTGGCGGAACCACGGTGGTGTCCCCGCCCGGGGACAGCGGGCGGCAGACCAGGTGCGTGGAGTCGTGGCGGTCGTCGAAGGTGGTGACGAGGAGGCGGCCACCGCGGCTGTCGTAGACGGCGGCCGAGGATCCCTTGAAGGCGTCGAAGAAGGAGTCGGCGCGGCGGGCGGCGGCGGCGAGCTCTGGAACCGGACGGATCGGGAGGAACCGCAGGCGCGGGGCGGGGCCGGCCGAGGTGGAGAGGTAGGCGCCGAGGAGACGGGGCGGGTGGAGGTCACGGAATCGGCGGAGGAAGGCCGGGTCGGAGGCGTGGCGGAGCCAGCGCCGGCAGACGAGAGCGGCACGGAGGAGGCTGGTGGGGAGGCCGAGGCGTACGAGGATCTCGCGCAGGAGGTCGTCGTCGCCGAGCACCGTGGAAATGGCTGCCGCTGCAGCCACAGCAGCGGCGACAGGCGGCGGCTGCGGCGGCCTCTCGATTTCCATTTCCGTGCGGCGACGGGTTTGGGAATTTCGGGTGGACCGGCTACCCCAGGCTTGAGGGCCTCAGCCTCAGGTAGGGAGGCGAATTGAAAGGGACAATAGTCGCTTCAGGATTCTGGCTGTGACACAACCGCACCGCGCACCAACAACCAGCCATTGCAGTTGCAGGTAAACACCTCAAATATTCCTTCTGTTATTTTACAAATTGTCGTCAAATAAGTATTTCTAAGTTTAACTGTCAGTTTTAAAAAAGAATCTACTCCCTCTATTCTAAATTATAAGTTATTCTAACTTTCTTGAGAGTTAAAACATCTCAAATTTGACCAAATTTATATAATAAAATAATAACATTTATGATATCAAATATGTATCATTAGATTTTTCATTAATTATGTTTTCATAGTATAGCTATTTGATGTCATAAGTCCTTGTAATTCTCTCTATAATTTTGATCAAACTTGAGATGCTTTGACACTCTAAAACAAGTTAGAACGACTTATAATTTAGAACGGAGGGAGTATATAATTTTACAATATGTAAACTACATAGTATCATATAATATTTTTCTTAGTAAATCTAAAAATATAAAGCTTATGTTGTTTTTTAAGACCCAATCTTATGTTGGTAACCTATACTGACTTTTTAAAGTTATGGTTAAAGCTAGAAATGTTAGAATTGGTACCAAACTAATACTCCCTCTGTCCCAAAATGTGTGGCGCTACGGTTTACGTGCCGATAAGTTTAACTTGATTTATAGAAAATACGTGCAACACTTGTGTCTCCAAATAAATTTGTTAAAAAACTAAATTCAAATATCTATCTAATGATACTAATTATGTACCATAAATATTAATATTTTTAATATATATTTAATCAAAGTTGTTTCTTGGAAAGCGAAAACGACAGACATTTAGGGACGGAGGAAGCACAATATATAGAAATGAGAGTGCTAGCGTCCGGACGTCCGAACGGACACCTGCATCTAGACGCCCGTACCTGCACTCCGTTTGACATGCCTCACGTGGGGGCCCATGACACCTGAACATCACCCGCATTAAGAAGAAGGGGAGGGGCGGCGCAGACGTCGTATCAGATGCCCAACCGGCGCCGGGAGGAGGAGACACCGAGACGAGGCAGAAAAAAGCGAAGAGAGATGCAATATCCAATCTACTTTTGAAACATCTACATACAACACTTGCACACATATGTCTAAAGACAGATGAAACACTTGAAATATACGTCCGAAATACTTACAAAAACAACTGAGAAGCACTTGAAACCATTATAAACATACGCAACATTCAGATAAAACACTTGCAACATATGTATAAAATATATGCAACATCCAGATAAACACACTTATAAGGGGCCTTTTAATTGAGGCAAGCCCACCGGTGCAACTCAGCTCGTTAAAAAAACCCTATAATATAAAACCTTCGCTGCTGTAGCTTCATTCCTCTCTCTCAATCAGTGTTGGAACTCTCAACTAGGTCAAAGAGAGATAAAAATAGACTGGTTTTTGTTCGATTGTGTGTGTGTTGGGCGCACCTCAGTTAGCCGTGAACCTTATATTTATGACATAGGGTGGCCTTATCCTTTAAGGGGTCGAAAACACTTGCAAAACACGTAAAAACACGTTTTAAATCCGATCTGGGACTACCAAAGTCGGCTAGTTGGCTTAGCCGACTCCTATGCGTTCATGGCAAAGAGATTTTGAAATTCATAATTAAATCATTGGGACTCCAAATGAGATGAACCATATATGTTTCTCGATCAGCTCGACAAGAGGAACGCAATGATGCAGTCCATTCCTATAGTTGAGAAAGTTGGGAGGGAGTCGGCTAAGCTGATTTCGGCTGGGTCAATCCCAAAAAGCTGTTTTCTTCGCCCAGGTTCCAAGTGCAATGATCCAAGTATGCTTTTGATCCTTATGAGAGAAAATGATGATGGAGTCCGCTATGCACTTTCGACAACTTTGGTTGTCAATACATCTATTATTATTAACTATTTATCTAGAACTTGTACATGGCAGCTATGATGTCATCTATTAACTGGTTAATTGATTATCTATATATGTATGTGTCTTTCCAATGGTGTATGTTTCTATCTATGTGTATGTGAAATGATGTATGTTTCGGAAATGCTATATGATATCTGGAATGAATGAATCTAATAGGGGCTATGCCAGAACTCAACAATAGAGGTGACTCGTGCGGGTTCCGAAAAAAAGCTTTGAAATTCATAATTAATTCATTGGGACTCCAAATGAGGCTAACCATATATGTTTTTCGATCAGCTCGACAATGGGAATGCAATGATTTAGTCCATTCTTGCATTTGAGAAAGTTTGGATGGGAGTAGGCTAAGCCAATTCTGGCTGGGTCTGCCCCCAAAAAGTTGTTTTCTTCGCCCGGGCTCCAAGTGTAATGATCCAAGTATGCTTTCGTGCCATCTTGATGATAGAAACATGATGATAGAGTTCATTACGCACTTTGGACAATTTTGGTTGTCAACACATCTATTATTATTATTAACTGTTTATCGAGAACTTGTAGATGGTAGCTCTCATGCCATCTATTAATTGGTAAAGATTATCTATGTATATGTCTTTCGAATGGTATATGTTTCTGTCTATGTGTGTGTCTGAAATGATGTATGTTTGTGGGATGCTATGTGATGTTTGGAATGAATGAATCTAACAGGGGCTATGCCAGAACTCAACGATAGATGTGATTGTAGTTTATCAACCCTTATGTAAAACTTATTTGTATAGACGACTCGATCCCAACCACTTCTTAAAATAGACTTGTAGATGCGGGCAGTGGCGGATCCAAAGGGGGGGCTGGGGGGGCTCCAGCCCCCCCTAATTTCTTGATTTCAATGCTAATTACTGTAGCAAAAACTTGATTTCACCGTTAAATCTTCATGCAAATCAATATCTCTGTTGTTTTAGCCCCCCCCTTATCCCGCATCCCACATCCGCCACTGGATGCGGGTATATTGTTCCCAGACATCTCTACAGAATCCAATGCACCCACCACTACAAATCACCGATTTGTAGAGGTGGAAGAGTAGATGCGGCTCTATAGAAGCATCCTAGCCGCCTCTACATAAAAAATTGTACTGATGATTTTGGTTTCATAATGGTATTCATTTTCTTCCACATCAAAATAATTTAAGGTGATATGGATGTTACAGAATATCAAATAACCTCAAGCCGCATATTAGCACCAGATAAGGAAACTATAGTCTTTATACTTCACTCATGCTGTCATGCATAACTTAACTTCCATAAGAAAACAACAACATGCTGCAACATGCAACGTAGATGTTTCTTCATCTGAGCTGTTCTGTTACATTGACCGAATCAATTTAATTGCCTTGTAAAATTGATAATAGAGCACTCAAACCGAGCAAGCAGATCAGAGGAAACATCATAAGCTTGGTATTGGTAAGATGATGTAGTACACATATATAGGGAATTAAGAGTCCAAGACAGACCGTTCGTTGCTCCTTAAGCAAAGCGAAGGAAAACATGAAGACACTTGAGCGTCAAAGGATGGACACCTACCAACTCCTTGTCCTCTGGAGTCATCTCATAAATCTTGTTTGCCTGCTTGCTTGTAGTATCCAAGAACACAACGGCGCCATGTATCTCCAAGAACACAAACCTGGCATTGTCCCCAACAGCGTGTATCTTGACACCAGCACCATTTCCTTCCACTGGTGGCCTATCTGCAATTCCCAGAGTTGTGCGCAGCTCTTGCAAGCTAATATGATTTTCCAGGGTCCAGCAGCTCCCCATGTTATCGCTGCGGAAGACACGAAGATGAGATTCTTCGACATGGATCAGATAAATCCCCGAACCTTCTCCCCGCGACAGCATGATGCGTCCAGTGTGACCTTCTTCCACCCCGTCCGGGAGCTCCATGGCTGAGATGCTCGACGATTGAAAATCGCATACGAGAATTTTGTTGATGGTGGACAACATGTAGAACCTGTTCTCGTCAACGAGCACAATCTTTGATCTCGGCGGTGATACCCGGAGCTGCGCGGCGGCCGAGGCCCTGAGGACCCAGCACCAGTCCTGCAGCTCGTACAGGTGCACGGTGGTCTGCCGATTGCTGTACCCCATCAGCACGCAGGAATAGGACGCAGACCGACCGTCGCCGCTGTCGTCGGGGAGGAACTCGTGGTAGTAGTAGACGCTGTCCTCGACCTCGGGGTTGGTGACCATCCTCGGGAGCGGCGGGGTCAGCGGTGGGACCACCACCGTGTGTCCTCCCTCCCGGAGGACGACAGCGGTCTGCACACCTGGTGCGTGGAGTCGTAGTGGCCGTAATTCGTCTCGACCGTGGTGACGAGGAGGCGGCTGTCGCGGATGGACGCGGAGGAGTCGCCGGTCAACAAGGCGTCGAAGAAGGAGCCAGCGTGGGATGCGGCTGCGGCGAACTCGCGGGGCAGCTGCTGGATCGGGAGGAAACGAGGGCGTGGGGTAGCGCTAGCGCCTCCCGCGGTGGAGAGGTAGGCGCCGAGGAGGTAGGGGGAGTGGCGGGCGCGGAATTGGCGGAGGAAAGCCGGGTCGGCTGCGTGGCGGAGCCAGCGCTTGCAGACCAGAGCGGCGCGGAGGAGGCTGCTGGGCAGGCAGACCCGGAGGAGGATCTCGCGCAGGAGGTTGTCGTCGCCGAGCACCGTCGACATGGCCGCCGCCGTCGCCACAGCAACAGCAGCCGGCAGCCCCGACGGTGGTTGCTGACGTCGCGGCGGACGCTCGGTTTCCATTCCGTGCGGCGGCGTGTTTTGGAAACGGGCTGGTGAACTGTGATTTGTCAACACTAGAAGCAGGCACCCAGGAAAATTGCCAAATTGATGGGAGAATACTGCTCCTTCGTTAGTCGGTTCAGGGATTGGCTGACAACTGGGGGCAGTGCCACTGACCATTTTTTTTTCAACACGTAAAGTATAAACCTAGTAGATTAAAAAAACAAATAAGAAAACTATTTACAACACGTTGGGTATACTGGCAGCTTCCGAGAACCAATGCTAGGAAAAGAAGCAAAAAGGTCTCCGAGTGCAAGCAGCCAAACTTGACAAAGCACAGCAAACCTTTTTTTGACAAGCATCACGTGGGCTTGGCACATATTTTATTCAATTAAATTAAATAAATCATATACTCCCTCTGTCTCAAAAATACATGTAATTCTAGCATTCAAATCTTGTCTCTAAAAACATGTAAATCTAAGATGCGGTAAGCTTTTTTGAGTGAGCCCCACCGAATAAAAAAACCATGTCAGAATACTCTAGAAATTTTAATGTTGTTGTGTGGTTGGTATTGTTCCACCACTGTCTTGAACTTCCAAAGAATACTCTAGATAGAGGGGCAAAAGCGTAATTTCACACTTGTGCTAAACTGACCTTGAAGACCAAGATTCACATGTTTTGTGGGACAGAGGGAGTATATAGTATAGTTTTAGTCTTATATAAGATTTTAACTAACTCAAATAGGAGAGGAGGGACAGGGATCCGACCCCCTTTTGCATTTGAAGCTTTTACATGGAATTCCACTGAGGAGAACCGAGGAGGGGTCGCTGAGTTGAAGGATACATTCCATCCAATTGATTCATTTTTTATGGAAGCCTTTGTGCATCAAGACTTGAAGATTACATGGTGTTCCAATTTATGAAAGGTCTTTTCTAAGTCAAATTTCAGGATGACAATTAGTTTTCTAGAGTGGTGGCATTGGTGCAGAAATTGAAAGGTCCAAGCTGGGTAGTATTATATGGTTCTACCTTTGGCAAACCCATACTGATTTCTATGCACTAGTTGTGGGATTACCTCTTGGAGTTTAGTTGGCATCAACTTGGTAATTACTTTTCATGGAGTAATTCAGCAAAGAGATTGACATGGAGTCATCAATAGTTTCAGAGTTGCTTTTGTTGGGGATCAGAGTGATAAGGGAGCTGTTAATACTGCCAAGATCTAGGTTGCCATTGCAAAAATCTATGTACATCCTTTGAAAGTATTCTTTGATGATTGTCTAGCATTTCTTAATGAAAAGGTCATTAAAACCATCTAGTCCCGGGGTGTGGCTGGTTCACATTTCTTTGATGACCTGGTTTACTTCGTCCACAGTGAAACCTGTCCCAATGCCATCAAGAGGGATGGGTACTGACCCCTAGCCTATTTTTGTAGGTTTCTTCGAGAACATTTGCCTTTTGGTTCTTCATGGTCCGACAACAGTAGCCCATCATAGATGATTATGCTGATAATGTAATATTTTATGGGCATGTAGGTAGCCATTGCTTGGAAGTAACTTGTATTCTCAACCCCGAGTTTGACCCATCTTATAGTGTTTCTTTGTTTCTAGTAAATTCTCTTGGTTTCTAGAAGGTTGGCTAAGTGGGTTTTGACAAGGTGTCTGATGAGGAGGTGTTCTAAACTTGAGGAAGATCTTTGATCTTCTGGGCCATCTAGAAGAAGGACCCAATTGTAGTTGTGGATGAGCTTACTAAAGATAGTCCCTTATTCCAGTTTTTTAGCCCCACTCTCACTTGTTTGAGTTCGCTAGTAACATTTCTGGTAGAGTTGGCAAAGAAGGGGGGGTGTGATCCGCCACAATGAAGATCTTGTTAGCACTCAAAGCTGAGCTGAGAGAACAACTCAGCCACCGAGATCGGTTCAGCCCATGCAACGAAAGCCATTACAATTGACTCATAGTCTGAGCCAATGCCAGCAAGGACATAGCTAGGAGACCATCTCTTCACTGCCAATGGGCTCATCCGCAAGCGATCTCATCTTCCCAACATATTTGACAATTGACACATTGCCTTTTTGGGTGTTTGCGAGTGCGATTCTAGTGTTTAATGCACACGCCTTTGACTGTGACACATATATCTGCGCCAAGACATCCTGAACTCCATGTGGAGAAGTCAGGCCTACGACCTGAGCGAGAACATGTTTCATCAATGAGGTCGTCAGGAAGCTAAGAACTTATTGCTAGAGCACCTTCCACTAGAGGTACTCATGGTTGGCCACTTTGACCACCTTAGCAGTGTATCATCCTTGCCAACAATCCCAGCAGGAGGTGCAACATGGTTCCATCCAGATAGCTCTTGATCTAAGCTTCTCGTAGCACGGGGCAACACCTGGGCTTTCCACAGGGCATAGTATCACTTGGATGGGTTCTTGAAGTCCACTTGTCCAAGCAACGGTGAGGTGGAGGGCCGATGAAGAACTCGCCATCGCTGTTTGAGATCGTGGTTGAGAACTAGATGTGTTTTGGTTTGGGAGGTGGCTCTAATACCATGAAACGAATCACCTAAGTTGGGGAAGGGTTGTTAATTACCTTCCGCGGGAGGCCGCATACCTTTGTTTATATGAGATGGGAATAGCCCTCACTGTAGCTTAGAGATATGTCAGTAACAACGTGCATAGTCAATATCATCTATAACAAACAGCTTGTACTTCACTAACAATTACAACAAACAAGAGATTGGTTCAACTCTTTAAGTATCCGGTCACATGGAAAATACACAAGTCTTATCTGGTAACAGGGCCCAACATGTGTTCAGGAATCCAATATTTGGTCAACATACTGCTAAAAGAAATGCCAAGATACCTACTACACCCATCAATATTGGCTTGCGGCATCGAGTACTTGAACAAATTAAATGCTTTGTGTATCAAATATATGTGGGCTTTTTATTTGAGATACCCAAATCACTCAACATAGGCCTAGGTTGACCCAAGCCCAACATAGATGACCTACGTTGACCCAAGCCCAACATAGAGCTGCACCACCACCTAGATTGTGTTTTCCCCAACAAAAACCCTCCCTCCTCCCCAAGATTTTTTTTTACCAAACGTTAAATATTTTTAGTTTGTATTGATGAAAGGAGGCGCCATCCAAAAAATAATGGCAAACAAAGAAATGGTGTTCGATCATTTCCTATTCTCTGCAGAAGCAGCAGCAAGTTTTACAACAATTTCAAATGCTCCTTGCTATGCGGTTTTGATTTTGTATGTGCTTACTCCGCCAAATTAGGCAAATAAAATCATAATTTTCAGACAACATAGTAGGATCTGACTACTTCACACTCACTCACTTCTGTTTCCTTCCTTTTCTAAGTGAACCCCTCTAATAGCCTTGGTCAGGCTGTTTACGAGGTCACCTGTATTCGAAAACCCTTCTCCTACCTGCACAAAAAAAAACAGTTCAAATTTCTTGTCGTGCCAAATCAGGACAACAATTCTACAGTTAAAGACCACGCAATGACGTAATGTAGCTGTGGTGTGTCGCAACAAACATTGTTTATTTCCCTGCGGAAGCCTGAATGAAGGAGATAAAGGGAGCCTTGCCTTGGCAATGATTGTGATGTTGAGGCACGAATCCGTGAACGGCAAGACGCTGGTGTCCAGAATGGAGAGGCCACGCTTCTCGAGCTCGGAGAGGACCACCACTAGCACTCCTCTCTTGTCCTTGCAGCATATTTTTAGCAGAACGGTGTCAGCATAGACGATCGCCTCAACGGTGGGGTTGGAGTTGGACCCGCTAGCACTGGTGGCGATGTCGGTCGGAAATGGACTTACGAAATAGAAAACGAAAGCGGTTAGTTCGGTATATTTTTACATTTTAGCAATCAAAGAATACAAAAAATGGTTGAAAATGGTTGTGAAACCAATTAAAACTGACAATTTTTATATTTAAAAATAAAATCATAATATAGAAAACGAAAACGGTAGGTTTAGAATATTTCCGTTCCGTTTTCATCCTCAGATGTCAGCGGAGTCCGAGAGGTCGTCGTTCTTCTCAGCTGGTACAACGCGGCACTTGTTACCGAAGAAGGTGGAGGTTGTCCGAGCGCTTTGCTCCTCCAGGGCTTTCAGCTTCTCCTCTAGCTGCTTCACGTACTCGATGGTGCTTCCGAGGACTGAGAGCTTGTCTACCTGGAATATATTTGGCAAAGGTTGAATACTAACTTGGGTTATTATTCAGAAGGACCGGGCAGATCGAGATGGTACCTTGGTGAGGTCCGGGACGATGGTGGCCAACGCCACGAACATATAATACTAACTTGGGTTATTATTCTCCTAGATTTTAGTTGGCATGACTGCGCTCTGATCCTCTTAAAGATCTCCGATTATCAAAATATGTTATCTGAACCAATAATTTGAACGATCTACGCATGCAGACCCCAAATATATGAGGCAATAAGACCTTGTTGAAGATTCAGTAGGTTGGACGACGGTGACACTTTGTCAGCAAGCGCTCATCGTTTGTCTGAACAAGTCTGTTTCACCTTCCTTTGTTTTAACAAGTCTGTTTCACTCGAAAGTTCCGTGGATTTGCATGTGAAATCAATTCTTTTATGAAAAAAGCAGCATTATTGAACCAATTACCATGCTATAGTAGGTACTTTTGGATTGTACAGTTCTGTAACGCTAAGCTGTACTATCGATTCACACTTAAATAGGCCATCGTGGGGTTGAATGATTGCGGAAGCCAAAAACTAATTTTAAAACTTCTCCCAAACAACAAAACCAAACTGAGCCTCTTTCCCAATTCTGGACAGAACACTGCATCTCTAAGAAAAATAATGCCGACCAAAAGCCATAGCTCCGATTGACCTCAAAATTTTACAGATCAGAGTAGATGAAATTTGTGAACCAATGCAATTGGAATCATGTCAACCGGAGGTCTAGAACTTGAGATATAAAATAAACAAGTAAGCTATGTCTGATGGTGACGAGGATTGATCAAGCTGTAATTTCATGATTATGCAAAATCATTAAAATATTAATCAACTAAACTTCTCAGATCAACAGCTTAATTCCCTAGCACAGTCTTAGATGAATCGAAACCAATCTATTTAATGAGAATAAGAAATCAATCTAAAACTTAAAGCTTGGCATACAATATATATATATATATATATATATATATATATATATATATATATATATATATATAGGCAAAGAGCAGAGCTAGCGGAAGAACAAGATTACCAACACACTGATATTTGAAAATTAATCTTCATTACTCTGAGTTGTGTTACACAAGATGCATCACACAAGCATCCATACAAAAGGATTCTACATGAAATCCTGAACCTTAAAATAGTCGACAGAAACTCTCCTGCGTTGCAGCTCTCCTGTCGTCGCACACCCCCAAAGCTCTTCGTCGGTCTCCTTTTATCTGCCTGAGACGCACCTGTTCTCCTTGGCCATGCACGCTCGGTCCCAATGCTACAAAGCCGGTGCAGCCTTGATCTCCTTTTACTCGGCCAACACATCCAGTAAAAGAAACCCAAGACCAGCTCCAACCTTGCATGCCTAGTAATCCAAACCACACTTGACTAAATCCTTCTCGACTCCAAACAGATGCTCGTGCATGTCCTCCTTCATGCACTCCGTATCACCCAACTTGGCCCTTCGTTTTAATCCCAAACAGGCCAAGTCATAGCCGTACATGGCTCATGCATCCAATTTGGGCTGGCTGTCCAAACCAGCTACGTGCCCACCTGCACGTCTACCGGCACCATGATGCACCATCTTGCACAGCCGCAGCTATTCACGTATGAATGCACATCTCCTGTGCCAACGTGCCATAGCTGCCACTGATCATCACACAGCAGCCCGTACATCTCCCGTGTATGTCTCACGAAGTGATCACCTTCACATACATTGTTCTATTAGCCCGAACGTTCCACATGACATCCATGACCGATAAGACCTCAGTTCCTCCCTGAACTTAGTCCTGAAACCTCAGTTTCTCCCTGAACCTAGTTCCAGTCCATCATCGACCACGTTCCGCCTCAAGCAACACCTGCACATGAACAAACATGCAAAATGTGTCCGAGCCCAAGTCCAAGACTTGACTCAAGTCAATCCGCACAACACCTCACACGAGCATGTCATGCAATAATTCCAAATCACCATGCTATTATAAGTATATATAAGCAGCACATGCATATTAAATTATGTCATAATTCAAATCACTTTGCAATGCCAATTTCATATCAGACCAATTTTTCATCACATGATCTCAGATAAGGTTTTGCACTTACATTTGTTGTTGGTGGTAAGTACAACTTGCAAACATTATATGAGTCTATCGTCAAACTTTACAAAGACTTACAAGAGATCATGACAATTGGATTTTATTAATGTGTCCATCATCATTACCATGCTATAGTAGCTACCTGCATTATTATTGTTGAACCTGCAAGATAATTTATATAGAGAGCAAATCCCATGGATGATTTATTTAGACCAAAAGGCAACCAGGAGGCAATTTGATCGTGAGCCAGTCTAAATCTATTAAAAAACAGAATAATTTGTTTTGTCTTGGCTTTCCTCCCCATCAAAAATCCAATCAAGGTGCGCTCTATCAAAGGTGGGGCATACAAATTCACTAGCCATAGATGCCTACACTTCTTCGCGGCGGATGACCCCATCGGTATATATAGTACAAAAAAACTTAAAGACCTTACGTTATATAGCCATAACTTTTCTAGATGCAACTTATGTGTCTTTCTATAACACGCCTGATGATCCCGGCTACGGCAGGGAGTCGGATAGGGCCAGACTTGGGGGTCTAGGACGGCGGCAGCGTGCTGTGTGGCCGCCTGCCTGAGGTGGCCGGCGGCGGCTTGGCTGCTGGTGGCCGGCAGCCTGGCTGAGAAGGGCGGCAGCCTGGCTGGAGGAGGCAGCGGCGGCTAGGAAGAGAGAGGAAGGGGGCGGCGCTGGGAGAGAAGGGGAAGGGAGAAGAGATAAAGGGATAAATCCTAAACTTTGCTTGGTTTCTCATTAAACGTCTCCCTCATATATAAGGGGGGTTATAATCACTAATGGGCCTGGCCCAATAGCATAACCATCTAATTATATTAATTATCTAATATCTTGGCCTATTGCCTCTCTAATTAACTAGCCACTAGCTTTATCATGTCTCCTACGTAAATAGGTCCTCCCGACCATGACATCTCTCCCCGCCTAGAAAATCAGCTCGTCCTCGAGCTGAAAGTCAGGATAAACCTTCTGGAAGAGTTCCGCATCCTCCCATGAAGATTCTGCTACTGGTTGGTTCTTCCATTTGATTAAGACTTGAAGTTGACCCCAGTGCAATCGAGATTTGAGCATAAGTTCCAGTTCTAGGACTGCAGTACCATTGTGCATTGGTGGCATCTGTGGCGGTTCCATTGGCAGGTCCCCTTTATGTTTCTTAAGCATACTCACAAGAAAGGCGTTATGAATCTGAGCATCAGCAAGTAATTCCAGGCGATAAGTAACTGAGTTGATGGATTCACTGATTTGGAAGGGACCAAAGTATTTGGGAGCTAACTTGCCTTTGTGCAGGGTTGAGATAGCCATTGCTATCTGAGTCATTAGTTTGAGCCATACCCAATCGCCTACCTCGAAGTGTCGATCAGTATGCTTGTTGTCATAGTGCTTGCTGTAATAGTCCTGGGATTGTTGGAGGCGGACTTTGGTCTGTTGAAGAAAGTTATCACGTTCCGCCAATAAATCATATACTGATTGGATTGCAGCATCACCTAGGATGTATGTTTTCAAGTGTGGCGGATCTCGGCCATAGACTAGTTTGAAAGGAGTTGTTCTGATGGATTGCTGCCATGCTGTGTTGTAACAGAATTCCGCCCAGGGAAGCCATCTAACCCACTCCTTTGTTTTGTCACCAGTCAAGCATCTGAGATACATAGTAATAATTTTGTTGACCACCTCTGATTGCCCATCTGCCTGAGGATGGTATGCTGATGTCATCTGTAGTTTTACGGCTGATAATCGGAATAACTCTATCCAGAATCTACTAGTAAATATGATATCTCGATCACTGACAATAGAGCATGGTAACCCATGCAGTCTGACAATTTCTGAGAAAAAAATGTGGGCTACAGTCGTGGCCGAATATGGATGTGCCAGAGGTATAAAGTGAGCATATTTGGATAAGCGATCCACCACGGTGAGAATAACAAATTTACCTCCCACTTTAGGTAGTGTCTCTATGAAGTCCATTGATATGTCCTCCCAAATCTGTTCAGGAACTGGAAGTGGTTGAAGTAATCCCGCTGGATGTAGGTGAAATGATCTCGATTTTTCATGAAGGGAAAATCCACATATTCGAATTATAATGTGATAGTCCACATGAGCAATCCATCACATTATCAATTATTAGCTGATATCATAGTCATACATCATAGAATTACAAGTTTACACAAGCTTTATAACACTGGTTAACACTCCTATTACATCGATTAATCTAGCGAAAACGCACACACATCTTCATCCGAGTCGTTGTAGCGCATCGGCGGGTGAAGGCTTCTCCTTCACGGCAGTCATCAGAGTTGGCGTAGAATGTCAGCAGGCGTAAACTCTATCTTCTCAACCACACTTGAGCATAGGCACGAGACCATCTACTCCTAATCTGAGTCCTCATTGATGTTGTTGTGGATTTCATTCAAAACCTGTCTAAAATCTATCAATACGATTTGTACTTGCCACTGGCTCCCACCCTATGCTTTTGCGTATGCTTTGTGGTAGGTGGAATGCAAGGGTAGATCAAATGGCCTATATATGGCTGTAGGCTTCCTATGCAAGTTCATCAATAATTATTTGTGATAGTTCATCAAGTTTTAACCCATCTCATCCACATGTTCGCCCATCCCAAACACACATCTCATCTCATTTCACCTCATCTCACTCTCTCTCTAGGCGACAAGGACGACTCCTGTTCGTACCTTGCCTCAACGGCTCAAGCCGGAAACCAACAGGAAACCCAGGGGAAGGTAGAAAGGACTCATCTCTCTAATCAAGTGAAGCGTAGGTCATGGGAATGTCCATATCTGCGGACGTTGCTATACGTATAGATCGATCAACTCTGAAGAGCGTGTACACCTAGAAATCCACAAGATCACCATCATCGGCGGTGCCTCGCCTAGGCTGATGCCGACTGCCTCCCAACCGGTACGGTACCACCCTAACACTCAGCCCTGGCCACCCCGGAGTCCACCGAAATACTGAGACTGTGAGACATAGTACCGGGCCCCAAGGTCACTACGCTGTCTTAGGAGGGTGTGGGCCCACATGCCCGTACCTCCCTACACTATCACCTTCCAACCTAGTAGTAGTGGCACCGCCCTAATTAGTCGGGTAATCGTCTCCCGCGCATCAGGAGCGAGTGATGTGCACGAAGGGTCCCATGGTTTTGGTTCTCAAGACATACCAGTCTTTAGGAGGACCGAACATGATATCTTCTCAAGGGGATAACCAAGAACCCGTGCCTCGACGGCACCTCCACCGGGGATAACCAACACCCTGTCTACTCACACATGCACCCGCCATAGGTACCTCTCACGAGGGATGCCCAGGTCGCACCCCTCTGGCATGACTTGCCCTAAAGACTCATCGTAGGATCCTATCTGATCGACTCAACCCTCACCACATACCCAAGACACACGCCAAGATCTCCCCAAGTTCATTATCAAGTTTTACCAAGTTATCGGCACCACGTGCCTTATCCACTCACGTTATCCCTTCACCAAGTATCACATCACATGTATAATGTGTAGTGAAAGTAAAGCAGTAAGTAGAATGCAAGCGTCTAGCCTAACATCGGGTGTGCAGGGAATAGGTTGCGACAAGATAATGGCTTACAAGCAGTCTATCGTGCAACCTATCACAGTTCAATTTACAAGAAAGTAAAGCACTAGCATCTACATGTAGCATGTCTAATAGGTTCTACGAGGTTGGGTGGGACGTGGAACACCTGTTAAATGTCATATCTGAGATCCTCGGTGCACTTGTAGTTGTACTCCTCCATGGTCCTTCCTCCATCTGCATGTCCTTCCTCCAATGGTCCCGACTCGGTCGTCGCTATCCTTGACGCAACTACCTCGTTCGTACGACAAGCAAAAGAGCAATTAGACCACTAATCCTAGAAAGACTATGGAAAGAGGGGCAACAAGGCACAAAAGAGCAACTACACCGAAAGAACACAAAAAGGGAGAGCGACTTAGCCCTCTCGATGGATGTCCGATCCCTAGGCTAAAGAAATGTAAGTGGTGATTTGCTAAGCACAAACTTAAGCCTTAGCCTAGCCGGTACTTCTCGGACCTATCGCGTCGACTTGTACGGCTTAAGTAGAAATGGCATAGGCTCTAGCTCATCCTAAGCAAACACCATGGCTCGCGACTTTCGATCTGAGCGTCATGGAGACTGACGAGAACCGAAAGACTACAAGCAGGAAGTTCTGTTCTCTCTCAATCCGTACAACATTATAATTGACGAGAACCAAGAGAGGGTGGAACAGGGGACGAGAGAAGAAAGGTGGCCTACTTCTTTCAATACACATGCCATAGCAACAGACGAGGCATTGGAAAGGAGCGACACACAAGAGAACTCGGGTGCTCAAGCTACTTGTAGGGTACCATGACCTAGGTGCACTAAATGCACTAAGACATCCCTAGGGTTCTTAGCAGTGCGGTTGTCACCGCAAGAACCATAGAAATGCTACGGTCAAAGAAGGTACAAGCATACAAGGGCTCGAGCACGGAAGAGCCAAAAGACGGTAGGAGACACGAGATTCGTCTTCCTTTAATCCACTCGCCATTGTAACGATGGAAATAGGAGGAATAGAATCAAGAGAGCGACAAACACCAAACTAGTGAAGAGCTCAATCCACATCTTACTGGATCGACGGGGATTGAAAACAAGAGAGGAAGAAGAAGGAATGGAACCCACACTCATTCGACCAACTCATCATGGAATGGATGAAGGTTGGACGAAAGGAGGCACGATCCATGATCCAAACCAACTCATAGGGCACCACAACTGTGCAACTAAATGACACAAGGCTATTCCTGCGGCTCATAGTGATGCGGTTGTCATCGCTAGACCCAAAGGAATGCCGTGGTAGAAGTGGTACAAACATACGAGGTGGTTAGGACAAGAACAAGAGAAAGAGAGGTAGAGCCTGATGGTCATGGCGAGGTGAACCCATGCCACAAGCTGTACCTACACGAGTTGGCTCCCGCTGGTACCACGATTGTCGTCCCCTAACTCATATCCCACTAGATTAGGTCTCACAGGGCTCGAATGGTGCGGATGAGAACCGCGTCGATAATGACATCAAGTCCATGGTGACCGCATCCTAGGGACGTAGGTAGGATCTCTCGATCATGGCACCACGAAGACAACAAAACACAGGGGAGTGAGTTATGCTCGGCACCACGGCCACGGCGGGATAAACCCATGACCGAGATGGACGAACACAACGTTTCCCAATCGGCTCGAAGGCACGGTCCACAAAAGACACACAAACAACCCACAAAGGACCACAAGTCACAACAACGAACCATGACTCGACAACCGACCACACACGACGTGATGTGGAGTAGCACTTCTCCATAGCAATCACAAGAAGATAGATAGACTGGCGGCGAAGGCATGACACAGGCATAGAATAAATAGAGATATCATTTAGATGGACAAGAGTAGATAATCAATAAAGATAGGTGATGTACAAGTGCATGAATCAAGTAGTGATGATAGATAATAAGTTGATGTATGAACAAGTGGATAAAAGGAAAAAGTAGAGGTTTGTCGATGCCAATGATAGCGTTCGCTAGGTTAGAAGGGTCGACCTTGGGGCGAAAGGCTGCTGCGGGCTGGACATGGCCGGGGGAGTCGATGAGGGCCGACGGTGTCGCAACTTCCCTACAAGGCAAAAATCACGGCACGAAGGCCGGACACAGATGACGATCAACGACGAAGTGGTGCTGTTATCCTCCGGCATGGTGGCGCTGCAGGGTTGCTTCCTCCCGTCTGTTCGGGCAAGGCGTTGCGGTCTTGGAACTGGGGCGCGTCGAGGTGGTGGTCGAGGACGACATCGGTGTCGTGGTCGTGGACGCGGCCAGGGCAGGATCCGTGCACGACATTGTGGTTGGGGTCACGATCCGGGCTTGCTCGCGGGGTCACAGTGCTCTAGCTCTGGTACGGGTCCTCGGTTGCAAGCTCGGGGCGATGAAGGCGTGGTCAGGGTCCTCTTCTTGGCGTTGTCACGGTACTGGCCAAACCAGTGTCGTCTTGGTGGAGTACGATGGCGCCGGCGTGGAGTGGCTTGGGGCAGTGCTGCTCCTGGTCACGGACGTAGCACGGCGAGGATGCTGGAGCAGGAGGCGTCCTGGTAGTGCGGAGGGTCAGAGCTGCTCAGTGCAGGGAACACCGGTGTGGTGGCTCGACTCGTCGGCGAAGCTGAGCACGTCGTGGCAGAGGAGGCTCGGTCGGAGGTGTTCGGCACGGTAGAGGACGAGGTCGTTGTGCTCCAGGCGGTGGAGCGTGCCAGTAGCTAGTCGAGTGACGCCGTGGCCAGGCCGCGGCTGGCTGGGCTCGGCAACCGCGACGAGGTGGCGGCGCAAGAAGATGCCAGGCTCGAAGTCGGCGTCTGGCGGTGGAGCTCAGCAAAGAGGAGGTCGAGGATGTCATGGTGGCGCTGGGAACTAAAGGTGGAAGAAGGGGAGCAGTGGCGGCGCGGTGGGGGAGAACCAGAGGACGGGCGGCGGCTGCTCGTCTTATAGGCACGGTCGTCTAGGGTTCCTGGGTGCGGACAATGGATGGCCTCGGTGTCCGTACACATGGCCATGTGGCGCGCATCCGCTAGGCAGCGTAGGGAAGCGAGGTCTAGGCGCTGACGTCGAGGAGGCGCGGTCTCTCCACATCGGTGGCGGCGGTGGCTCCAGCCTAGATGCGTTCCGCTCTAGGGTTTGGACAAGGGGGGCACGCGGCTGCTGAGCTGGCGGGCTCGCAGGGGCCGGTGTCCAGGCCTGCGGGGGCCGCGACATGGAGCTAGGCTATGGCTGCGCGCATGGGCCGAGCGGGGTGCCTGCGCTGTGGGATGGGCCAGGTGCGCGAGCTGGGCTGGCGCGGGGTGCTAGGTGAGTTGGGCTGGCGGAGGAGGCGTCCTGGGCCACGGGTGATGGGAGGAAGAGGGCCGGCTGCTAAAACAGGGAAGGCCTGGCTGGGCTAGTGGGGAATGGAAAAAGGAGAAATGGATTTTCCTTTTATGAAATATGGCCTGAGAATTTTGAGAGGGATTCAAAAGGAATTTGAGAAGGATTCAAAGAAATTTGAGAGGAATTTAAGGAGTGGAGGAAAAGGGATTCTTCCCAATGGTTTTCCCATGTATGCCAAGATGATTTAAAGAAAAATTCGGAAGGAATTCGAGAAGTGAATTTCAAGGGATATTGGAGGAGGGATTTAAATGGTATTGGGGAGGAGTTTGTTGCTACGGATTTGTGCACTCCAAACTAGACTCAAAACCTGAAACCGACTCAAGAACAAGGCACACACCTACAACCAATTCTATATGAGTGCCATGATTTGTTAACAAGCTCCGCTTAGTTGACTTCGGTTTGACTTAAAGACTACATGATTCATACATTTGCAAGAAAAATTTTAAAAGTTCGTATTTTTGGTTGCTCGAAAAACCCGGGTTGTTACAGTAGGTGTTCGGTTTTGTTGCACTGGCAGATTATACAATTACTGACAAATTGTTGCACTGTTTGTTTAGCCTTAGGTGTATGAAAGGTTTACCGAAATCGGTGGAGTGTTTTTTCTGATCCTTCATGTGTTGCATCATGTATGGCATGCAGTACATCTTGTAAGATTGGAGAAGTTGAAGGAATATATACCCGTCAGCTGAAAAGGATGAGGCCATCCTCAAATGTCCATGCTGGTGAGAGCTCTCCCTTCGTGATTGAAGCTATTAAAATTGATGCCTCCTCGTTGGTGGTTAGCTCAACTTTGAATTGGTCAAATATTGGGAAACTGATTTCTGATAGCGCCAACAAAGAAGGTTCCGTGGCATCACGTCGAGATAGGGCATCGGCCACTGTATTATGTTTGCCTGGTTTATACTCAACTGTGAAATCATATCCCAACAATTTGCTGACCCAGTGATGTTGTGGTATGGTTGACAATCTTTGATCCAGGATATACTTTAAGCTGTAGTGATCAGACCTGATGATAAAGGGGCGGCCCCATAGGTAGGGTCTCCAATGTTTGACTGCTGTAACTAAGCCGATTAATTCCCTCTCATAAGCTGCTAGTTTGGCATGTCGTGGAGCAATCATACGACTAAAGAAAGCTATTGGTCCAATCCCTTGGTGTAGTACAGCCCCGAATCCTATAGAAGAAGCATCACATTCCACCAGAAATGGTTTATTGAAATCAGGGAGTTGCAATACTGGTGCTGTCGAGAGAACAAATTTTAGTTGTTCAAATGCAGTCATCGCCAACTCTGTCCACCTGAAACTGTCCTTCTTAAGCAATTGTGTAAGTGGTTTGGCTATAGTACCAAAATGTTTAATAAATTTTCTGTAGTATCCTGCAAACCCCAGAAATCCTTTAAGGTGTTTTACAGTGGCTGGCTGCGGCCAAGCAGTAATAGCCTTTATTTTCTCTGGATCAGCAACAACACCTTGATCAGAGATGATGTGGCCTAAATATCCCACTGAAGTCTGGCTGAACGAGCATTTAGATTTTTTGTGGAACACTGTGTTGGACCGAAGAATTCCAAATATTTGCTCAATATGTTGAAGGTGTTGTTCTCAGGTTTTGCTGTAAATTAATATGTCGTCGAAGAAAACCAAAACAAATTTCCGAAGGTAGGGACCAAGGAGATCATTCATAAGGGCTTGAAAAGTAGAGGGAGCATTGCATAGACCAAACGGCATAACCAAGAATTCAAAATGACCGTGATGAGTTCGGAAAGCTGTTTTCTCAATATCATCTGGGTGCATGCGTACCTGATGATATTCGGACCGCAGATTGAGTTTGGTGAAGAATTTAGCTCCTTCAAGCTCATCCAACAATTCATCAATGACAGGAATTGGAAATTTATCCTTTAATGTGTTATCATTGAGTGCCCGATAACCCACACAAAAGCGCCATGTTCCATCCTGTTTTTTGACAAGTATTACCGGTGATGAAAATGGGGAGGTGCTGTACCTGATAATTCCCTGTGTCAGCATATTGTGGCACTGCCTCTCTAGTTCATCTTTCTGGAGCTGTGGGTAGTGGTAGGGTCGAACCGCTGTGGGTTTACTTGGATCTTTGAGATGAATGCGGTGATCATATCGTCGCGGAATTGGGAGTCCGCGAGGATCCTAGAAAAGATCCTTGAAATTATCCAAGAGTTGTTGCATTGTTGTTGTGGGCTAGAGCCTGTGAATTCTTGGTTGCGCAACTGGTGGTTTGCTCAAGCTCGATCACAAAATCCGACGCCCATGTCGCCAGAACTGCATTATCAGATTGTTGAAATCCCAAATAATCGGACCAAGGGAGCTCAACCAATTTACTCCTAAGACAAAATCATATCCACCCAATTTGATGCCGTAGCAGTCTATAATGAATGATTCGATACCTATTTGCACTGTCAGGCCATTATAAACGCCCACCTTAGAAATCCGGTCCCCATTGGCTACTGTCACCCTGAGAGAGTTGGGTGCCTCTATGCGCTGGAGGTGGAGGTCATCCGCTGTGTCCGAGTCAATAAAGTTGTGTGTAGATCCGGAATCCAGTAGTGCTAAGAAGTCACGACCGTTGATGGAGAGCTGCACTTGCATAGTCTGACTAGTGGTTATTCCGGTGACGGCATTGAGTGATATCTGGATATCCTGGAGTTCATGGTTTACGTAGTTGAAAGATTCCTTGTGCTTGCCGGATATATAAAATTTACGAGCAACAGCTATTGCTGATTCAAGATCTGGCGGTTTCTGAAGCTAGATATCTATTTGCAGTGTTGATGCCAACCCTGCAGTGTAAAGCATGACTTGCTGAGCGGTGGATAATCCTGTTACCTTGGTCAATGTGCAGAGGAATTGATTTGTATAGTCATCCAATGCTCCTGTCTGATAGGTACAAGTAAGGTCGCCGAGGTGGTTGTGATTTATTAGGGGACCGAAGCGCCTGTCAATAGCTTGAGAGAATTGAGGCCATGTTGGATGCCCTATTTCCTATTCCCATCGGATGAACCAAGTTAGGGTGTTGCCGTGCAGATGAAACACCGCTAGCTGTATTCGTTCCTCCTCCTTGGTATTCTGGGCAGCAAAAAAATTGTTGCATTTGTACAGCCATTGTGATGGTTCATCGTTCCCATTGTATTCAGGGAAATTTAATTTGTGGGAGTTTGTTGATCGCCTCGACTGTTGTTGATCTCCTTTCTGGGAATCCATGCTGAACTGCGGTTGAGGGGGTGCCTCCAGTAAAGTTGTCTGCACTGTGTTGATCGGCTCTGTGTGGGGCGGCGGAATTTGGTCCGGTGTTGGAGTTGGCAGGATGGGCCGTTTTGGGGGTGGCACAAACTTATGTTCGTCCTCCTGATTAAAGAAAAAAATTTCGAATATTTTTGCCCAACGATCGGTGATGTCGCTGATGCTCCCCATGGAGTTGATCGCGAGATGGCTCCGAATACCAGATGTAACACGCCTGATGATCCCAGCTACGGCAGGGAGCCGGTTAGGGCCAGACCTGGGGGTCTGGGACAGCGGCGGCGTGCTGTGTGGCCGCCTGCCTGAGGTGGCCGGCAGCCTGGCTGAGAAGGGCAGCAGCCTAGCTGGAGGAGGCGGCGGCGGCTGGGAAGAGAGAGGAAGGGGGCGGCGCAGGGAGAAAAGGGAAAGGGAGAAGAGATAAAGGGATAAACCCTAAACTTTGCTTGGTTTATCATTAAACGTCTCCCTCATATATATAAGGGGGGTTACAATCACTAATGGGCCTAGCCCAATAGCCTAACCATCTATTTAGATTAATTATCTAATATATTGGCCTATTGCCTCTCTAATTAACTAGCCACTAGCTTTATCATGTCTCCTACGTGAATAGATCCTCCCGACCATGACACTTTCCTACAGTGGTAATATGTGCCAGGGTCAAGAAATACGCTAGATTTGACATAACAATTAATCTACACCCACAGTGAACCATGGTCATATCAAATAGTCAAATCTCAGGTTCTGAAAACTCAGTTTTGCTAAGATGATTTAAACTTTTGGATGGAGGGAGGACTATTAATTGTTAGATGTTTAAGCAATTTCCATGTCAATTTAATCCAGAAAAATAACTCCACAAAGATGATGACATATATAAAGATTAGCATAGTAATTATAACATCATATATACTTATATGAACCATAAAACCATGATTCAAAACATGTAAGCATGGTATATTTGTCATATAAAGCATACCAACAAGATCATGTAGCATATGAACAACAACGACATGACCCAAAGCATCAAAACATGGCATACCAGATAGAACATATATAAATATAAAAACAAAAGCGAGTTTGCGGATATACCCAGAGGAGGGTCCCATGCCGAAGGCATCGGAGGCTCCACTCGCACTAGCACCTCCAGTCATGGTGTTCAGATTAGTGTGTTGCTCGAAGTAGTGGACCACAGTCGTTGTAGGAAGGCGTTCGCAGTGCCGACTCCCACGCACCAGAGGAAGAAGACGATGGCGTGCGCGGATCAGGGAAGAAGACGTTGACCGATGACGTGGAGAGAAGCAGTTGCATAGTTGCTCCTCAAAAACCTAATCGCCCACACACCTTGAGCAGGGTTCTTAGGCGAGCGATGGTTCCAGAGGCACCTGCTCTCCCACAACCTCGTGCACGTGAAATCACAGGACGGAGATCGCCATCTAGTAGCGGAGCGATGGTATCTGTGTTTCTGTTGTCTCTCGAAAGAAGGATAGGAGCGAGGACTCTTATTCCCACAGCGGAGAGGAGAAAAGGCCAGCTGGGGAGATCAGGAGATGGTAACTCACGGGATTAATGCCAACCCACATTCACCATAATGCAAAAGAGTTGAAACTCCCGCAATTATGAGAGGTGAGTGGCAAAACCGAGCCACGCCACGCCCGCTCGCCTGTCGCCGCTGCCGCCTGCCTGCCTGCCTCGCCACGCCACGCCCACGGCCTGGCCCGGCCCGACCGGCAGTGCGCGTGCGCGTGGCATGCCTTTATTCTTTCCTCAACCTCTCAATATAGACGGATAAAATCCAACCATATAAGTTGAGTCAATGTTTAGTCAAACTCCCATAAGGTACAAATCATACACCACATAATGTTATGGACTATAGAGTTTATTGATTTATTAAATGTATTATGGGACAAGCCCACAATAAATCCAACAATCCCCACCAAACTCTAAGGTTTTGTAACAAAATAATTTCAGAACCACAACTCTTTTATATACCAGTGTTTTGATGGAGTCTGTTAAGTTGAACATCCATCTAGAACAATAGTTTCACTCAGTTACAACTAAACAATGGACTATGCCTTGAATTGACAGTTTTGCGTGAGGTGAGATTCACTAAATTCCATTACTGATACTAGGCTGCAATTGGCATCCCCTCTGTTTTGAAGCGTATAAGTCATACTTCAGTGCCTTTCATGAGTATTTAGAGGTTACCCAAACCTCATATACTATGACCAGTAGTCTGACTCATATAGGTGCGTTTCTCAAAAGATGTTCTGTAGGACATCTTTTCTTAATCAAGACACTTGGAACACATTAAGGTAAGCACCAATCTGCCTTACAGAAGGAAAGATGTGCATCAGAAATGAGCCTTTATAAGGGATCTTTCCTCACAATCTACTACTAGCTTGTTTCACCATCCTACTTCACGGGATCTATGATCACATAGGACAGGATACCACGATAGTAGATTTCAAGTGGGTCTCATACCCATCTCTCTCGATGCACTCTCTATCACATTTCGTGACATGCCATTTGTAAAATGATCTGCTAGATTATTTGACGTGTGAACATAGTCCAACGCAATAACTTCGGAGTTTCTCAATTTTCTGACAGATTTTAATCGTCTCTTAACATGCCTCGTGGACTTCATATTATCCTTAGAACTATTAACCTTGGTAATCATAGTCTGGTTATCATAGTTCATAGAAATAGCCGGTATCGGTTTTTCAACAACCGATAAATCCATAAGGAGATCACGCAGCCACTCGGCCTTAGACCTAGCAGTGTCTAATGTTGTGAGTTCTACTTCCATTGTAGACTTCATTAAGACAGTCTACTTGCAAGACTTCTAGGAAACAGCGCCACCTCCAAACAGAAACACATATCCACTCATGGCATAAAGCTCGTCAGCATCGGAAATCTAGTTGGCATCACTATAGCCTTCTATGTCACACCCATTTTTAAGGACAAAAATAGGATGCATAAAAGACTCATGTGCGCCCCAGGAATCGGTCGCACACATAAGTAGACAAATTACATAGTATCATCACAGTGCTTATTACATAGCGAATAAATATTTAACACATAGTCTTATACAATAATTTATAGTAAATAGTAGTAGATCTTCAGCGGAACTCCAAACACAGGGACGCGGTTGACTGGTTGACACCAAGACTAGTACTCATTTCGATAATCATCATCATATTCTTCATCTGTTATGGTGGAAATAGCAAGAGTGAGTCCATGTCGAACTCCGCAAATACAACATAGGGTTCATGTGGCACAAAAGGCTAGACACTGTTTAACTGCGTTTAGCTTTTAATCATCATATATTTAGCAATTGAGTAGCATCAAGATATTCCACTTCCCATTAATGAATCAATGATCAATTGTAATAATGATAATGAACAGTATTAACATGAGCATAATAACAACAACAGTAATTAAGCATGATATAACAATGGTGATCAATTATCCGTAGATGTTCTAAGGCCACCCGTATCCGTGGCCATGGCTAGTATACTAGTTTTTAACTCTGCGCAGAGGTGTACACTTTCACTGTGAGTCATGATTTCCAAATGTGTGGGGAGATCAAACCCAAACACCGAAGAACCATATAAAGCCACTTAAAGATTCGTCTAACAAGTTAGGGCCATTAGATTCACTCGGCAGGCAGATATAGGAACCCTCTTTTCAAATGACACACTTCCTTCATGGCTATACTCATAAGACTAGAGGTTGTCCTACACCCAACATGGCAAGCCATTCTTACGCCATTTAAGGTAACCACTAACAAGCTAGAAAAGGTCCTTTAAACAACCAAAGCCAGAGCCATATAGCCCCCATAGCTGTACTGTATGTCCCGGATGATCACGTACAGATAAGTCCTTATGGAGAGAAACCAGAGCAACAATATATCCCCTTGCTCTAGCCCCCTTTTCAACCGTAATAAAATCATCTTAATGGTTGATTGCTTAATTCATTAATCAAATTACAAGATCATTGTTCATAATTAAGCACTAGCAAAAGCTTCCCAATTTCATCCCCAAGGTTGACAAGGAATCAAGGTAACAATCACTAAGTTATAATCTCTAAGGTTATCAAGGAAAACACATGCATACGTACAATAATTTCAGTGAATAGGTAACAAGGATGGTCCCATGTTATACTTGCCTTAATCAAAGCATTCCTGTTGACCCTGCTGATCTGGCTCAAAATAATACTCCGGATCGTCAAGAAACTGCTCACCGTCTATACTCGATCACCAAACATCATCACACAATCATCCGAGCAATCATACACGAAGCAAACAAAGAAACATAATTAGAACAGTACACCAACAGTAGCAAAACAGTATGAAAAGTTTGTAAAACTCTTCTACATGTTCCTACAATCACACAAACGTAAAGATCACGAAATTCGGATTTAAAATGTGAAAGTTATGAATTTTCTAAGATTTCCTATAGATAAATAAATACTTTAATATAAACTGGAAAATTAAAATTTCCAAACCTACTGTACAACTACACTAACATGTAGAGCTCGCAAATACGAACCTAACGCAACTTGAACGGGTCAAATCGGAGTTAAAACGAAGATTTTACGACCAAAACAAGTTTAGTGGCAAAACTATAAATATCAGAAAACGTATTTTCAAATTACTGAGAAGAAATACGTCTTCAAAACAAAGAAACGTACTTCGGGAATTACGCCAAGGACCGCGGGTTCTAATATAATGAAAGTCAAGGGCTCTTTAGCAAAATTGTGGCCGAAAGGGTATCTTCTAATCTGAGCCCTTGATCTAATCTTGGACGGCTGGTATCATTTACAGATGAAAGAGAGAGACGCGGCCTCCTTCGCCAGCGCCGGCCGGTGGCCGCCATGGCCGGCCTCCATGGCTCGCTGGAGAGCTCCGGCTTCCCCGTTTTAGACAACCAAATGACTCGCAACCGACACCAATTGAATGCGGAGCTCAACGCGAACACCTCTACGCGGTTTAGGAGAGCTACGACGGACCGAGGATGGAACGTGGCTCGGGATGGCGGCGGCGCCATTGCCGGCTCACTGGAACTTCGCAAACTCGCGATTCAAAGCACTAAAAACCTAAAGAAGAGCATGGGAAGGGAGAGAGAAGGGTGGCAATCTCACTAATGCAAAGAAGAGAGGCGCGGGTTCACCGGCAAGCTCCGACGACGTACAACCGCGACTTCCTAGGGTTTCAAACCGACGAAGCTCGGTTTCAAGTGGTTTGGCTCAAAGTTTAGATGGAAAACGAGGAGAGGGGGCAAGCGGCTACACGTTTATAGCTCCAATTCAATGTGTTCGGGTAGGAAATCCTGGTTTCCTCGGTGGATTCGGTTGAGGTCAAACTCGTCTTCGGCTCGGTCACGACGGAAGGGAGGAGGACGCGGCTGACAACGGGGTCCCACCCGTCAGCGACTAGGAAGTGAGGGACGCGTGGCTGCTGCTGCGCTCTAGGCCGGCCCACGCTGGCGCGAGAGAGAGAGCGGAGAAACGGGCTGCTCGGCTCCGACGGCCCAATCACGAGGAAAGGAAGAAGCAGGCCGGCTCGGTTCGGCTCGGGCGGGCCTCCAGGCCACCGGGCCACAGGTAAGGAGGTAAGTTCATTTTTTTCTTTTCTTTTATAAATTTGTTTTCCAAACCATTTTAAAATGAATTTTGAATTCAAATCAAATAAAACTAAAACCACACCTCAACATAAATCAAATGCAACAGCATGAATGCATCCTCAATTATTCCACCTATTATTTTAAAATTTTATCCCCATTAAATATTATCTAAATTATTTAAACTCATAACTAAATCTCTTTTAACTCCAAATTTCTTCTAATTCAAACTTTTAAGATTTTTGGGTGTTACAAATTCTACCCCCCTTAAAAGAATCTCGTCCTCGAGATTGGACTGCTTACTCAAATAACTGCGGGTATGATTTCCTCAATTCATCCTCTCTTTCCCAAGTTGCCTCTGCTTCTGAATACCAATTCCACTGAACTTTGCACATCTTAATAACCCGACTTCGAGTAACTCTTTCAGAAGTTTCTAAAATCTTAATCGGAAACTCTTCATATGTAAGATCCTCTTTAACAGTCAATTCATCCAAAGGTATTTGCTCCTCAGGCACACGTAAACACTTCTTGAGTTGAGAAACATGAAACACATCATGTACTCCAGACAAATTTTCAGGCAACTCTAATTGATAAGCAACCTCACCACGTCTATCGATAACTTTAAATGGCCCAACATACCTTGGTGCTAACTTGCCTTTCATGTTAAATCTCTTCACACTTCTCATTGGTGACACCTTCAAATAAACATAATCGCCTACCTCAAAAACTAAATCCCTTCTCCGATTGTCAGCATAACTCTTCTGACGAGATTGCGCTACTCTCAAATTCTCACGAATCACTCGCACTTGATCCTCTGCGTTTCTAAGAACATCTGTACCAAATACCTAAGACTCACCCGTCTGATCCCAAAACAATGGAGTTCTACACTTACGTCCATACAAAGCTTCAAACGGTGACATCTTAAGACTCTATTGATAACTATTGTTGTAAGAAAATTCTGCATAAGGCAAACTCTTGTCCCAACTAGTTCCATATTGCAATGCACAAGCTCTCAACATGTCTTCTAATATCTGGTTGGTCCTTTCAGTCTGCCCATCTGTCTGTGGATGATATGCTGTACTAAAATTTAACTTTGTACCTAAAGATTCATGTACAACCTTCCAAAAATGTGACGTAAACTATGAACCTCGATCAGACACAATCTTCTTTGGAACTCTATGTAAACACACGATCTTCTCCATATATAATATAGCTAGTTGTTCCCCAGTATACTTAGTTTTAACTGGTATAAAATGAGCAACTTTAGTCAACCGATCTACTATCACCCAAATAGAATCATAACCTCTCTGAGTACGAGGTAACCCCACTATAAAGTCCATATCAACTTCCTCCCACTTCCATTCAGGAATGTTCATTGGTTGCAGTAATCTAGCTGGTCTCTGATGCTCAGCTTTCACTCTCTGACAAGTGTCACACACTACCACATACTCAGCTACATCTCGTTTCAGTCCAACCCACCAGTACTTCTGTTTGAGATCCAGATACATCTTAGTACTTCCGAGATGAATAGAATAAGCTGACTCATGAGCTTCACGAAGGATTCCCTGCCTAATGGACTGATCCTCAGGTACACACAACCTCTTTCCAAACCACAAAATCCCATTATCATCCATTCAGAACCCTGGTGACTTACCAATCACTATATCCTCTGCTATATTCTTTAATTTCTCATCCTTCAACCGACCCTTGTATATTTCTTGCTCCAATGTAGGTTCTATTACTAATTCCATTGTATTAGCAATAATTCCCAAATTCAGATATGCAAATTCAGCACACAACTCACTTGTCATGGACAACATTTGTATCCCATTAGCATAACTCTTTCTGCTAAGAGCATCAGCTACAACATTAGCCTTACCAGGATGATAGTGTATCTCTAGATCATAGTCCTTGATCAACTCCAACCATCTACGTTGCCTCAAGTTTAGATCAGACTGTGTGAAAATATACTTCAAACTCTTATGATCAGTGTATATATCACTCTTATGTCCAATCAAATAGTGTCTCTAAATTTTCAAAGCATGAACTACAGCTGCTAACTCCAAATCATGAGTAGGATAATTCAGCTCATGCTTTCTCAACTGCCTTGATGCATAGGCAACAACTCTACCTTCTTGCATAAGAACACATCCCAAACCTTGACGAGAAGCATCGCAATAAATAGAAAACTTCTTACTTAAATCTAGCAATACCAAGACAGGTGCAGTAGTTAATCTCTCCTTCAATTCTTCAAAACTAGCTTGACATTGATCAGACCATATAAACTTGGCATTCTTCTCTAACAGAGATGTCATAGGTTTAGCAAGTTTAGAAAACCCTTCAATGAACCGTCTATAATATCCAGCTAAACCCAAGAAACTACGAATCTCTCCCACATTAGTAGGTGGCTTCCAATTCAAAACATCCTTTACTTTGCCTAGGTCTACTGATATTCCACCATTAGAGACAATATGACCAAGAAAAGAGACTTCCTTCAACCAAAACTCACACTTACTTCGCTTAGCATACAGCTTATGCTCTCTGAGTTTCTGCAATACCAACCTCAGATGTTTAGCATGCTCTTTCTCCGTCTTGGAAAATACCAATATATCATCAATAAATACCACCACAAACTTATCAAGGTACTCCATAAACATCTTATTCATCATGTACATAAAGTAGGTAGGTGCATTGGTCAAACCAAACAACATAATCGTATACTCATACAAACCATATCTCGTAGTAAAAGCTGTCTTTGGGATATCAGAGGCACAAATCTTCAATTGATGATATCTAGAGTGCAAATTGATCTTAGAGAACACACAAGCACCTCTCAACTGGTCAAACAAGTCATCAATTCTGGGCAAAGGATACTTGTTCTTGATGGTTACTTCATTAAGCAACCGATAATCCACACACATTCTCTGACTACCATCTTTCTTATCAACAAATATAACTGGCGCACCCCAAGGTGATGAACTAGGACGAATAAAACCTTTATCTTGTAATTCCTTAATTTGTTTCTTAAGTTCTTCTAATTCATCTACTCCCATTCTATATGGTCGTTTAGCTATGGGTGCAGTTCTAGGTAATAATTCAATAAGAAATTCAATGTCTCGGTCAGGTGGCATACCTGGCAAATCATCGGGAAAAACATCTGGAAAATCATTGATAACTGGATTCTCTTTACTAGCATCATCAGCAAGCTGATTCACTACAGCTGTTGGTTGCTTCTGCACTGCTACATCCACACTGATTTTCTCTCCATTAGGTGCATTCACGACTACTACCTTCTGCTGACACTGAATCACTGCCTGATTTTGTTTCATCCAATCCATTCCCAAAATCACATCAATACCAGATGTCCTCAACACTATGGGAGTTATCTTAAACTCTACCCCCCCTAAAACCATACTAACTGGAAGACATCTATTAGTGGTTTGCATGGTACCCCCAGGTGAATTTACTAAGAGAGGTTCTTTCATGGCAAGCATGGGTATACTATGCATCTTAACAAAAATGTTTGAAATAAAGGTATGCGAAGCTCCAGAATAAAAAAGAATGGTTGCAGGGGTAGAATGAACATTGAACGTACCAAGCATTACTTCAGGCTCTGTCTGTGCTGTTTCAGTAGACACATGATTCACCTTTCTAGTATTGGATGACCTCTGTCCCTATGGTGTCTGTTAATTCTGCTTCTTGGGACAATGATTAGCATAGTGTCCAGGTTCTCCATAGCGATAACATAGATTAGGAGTACTAGGCGCATTGGTCTTCATTGGAGTAGAGTTGGAATTACCCTGGCGTGGAGTTTGCTGACCACTCTGCTGTTGGAACTGTCTGTTCTGCTGATACTAGGGTCGTTGCTGAAACTGATTACTCTGCCGATTCTGAGACCACTGTTGATTTGAATTGCGGTTCCACTGACTGACTGGTCCTTGAAATTTCGAATGAAACCCATGCTGAGAATTTGTACATTGGCGATTATTGTTCCCAACACCTTATCCTTTCATCTTCCTTTTTCTGTCTATCTCTCGACGTTTATTATCCAGCACAATAGCCTTATTCACAAGCTCCTGAAAACTGGCATAATTATTACCCTTTAGCTGCAAACGAAGATCATAATAAATTCCCTTGAGAAAGAGACGCTGCTTATCTGCATCTTCCCTCACTTTATTGGGAGCATAGCGAGCCAACTGCGTGAACTTGTTATGATACTCACTGACACTCATCTGTCCCATCCTGAGATTTCTGAATTCTTCCTGCTTCAGCTCAATTACACCTTTTGGAATATGGCGAGCTCTAAAATCTCTAACAAATTCATTCCAAGTGACATGAGGAGCATTGTCGGGACGTGCAACTTGATATGACTCTCACCAAGTCTGAGCTGTTCCCTGAAACTGGCCAGATGCATATAACACTTTTTCTAGATCATTACATTGAGCGATGTTCAACTGTTTCTATACCGCTCGCATCCAATCATCCGCCTCCAATGGATCAGAAGCATGAGAGAACACTGGAGGACGTCCTTTCAAAAATTCACCACACTTGTCTCTCACATGAACAGGTGGCGGTACTCCTACAGGGGGATTGTTCTGCAGATGCTGCATGAACATCTGCATCATCTGATTCTGTGTATTCATGAGTTCCTCCATAGTAATGGGTGGGTTAGCACTTCTACGTCCTCTACCACGACCTCTGGCTGCCATCTGTTTTCAAAGCACCAAAGACGAAGCTCAGTATTATCCTAAATGATGTATACCATGGATAAGTAAATCTGAATTCTCTGGGCGAATTTCAATTTCAGCAACTCAGTAAATCTGCCATATCTCGAGTTAAAGAAATCCAATTAAGGTGATCTTTAAATGGTTGGAAAGCTTATAAAATTATCTACAACTTTCATTAACATCACTTTTCCAGATTCTATCGATAGATTAATAAAAAACTGAGCTTAACCGAAACTATTTCAGAATTCCAGACTGCCTAGTGACCCCAACTTGGAACAGGTATATCTCTTAGCCCATAATAGATAAAAAGATGATTATTGCGGGTTGGAAAGATATAGAAGTCTAATTATTGCCAGTAAAATTTCATAAATTTCTCATGAACAGATTTTTAGTTATTCCCGAAACATCCCAGACTAATCCAGAAATCAGCAAAAGATAGAACCAAGTTTACCCCGATCCCAACTAAATAATCATGATCAAACTAATTATTCTTAACTATGGAACTTGTAGACATGTCCATGAAGTTCCAGCACTCATTACAAAGATCCAAATCACACATTATCATAATAACAATCCATCAAGCACACAATTGTTCATACCACATACTAATACTCGACATTACCAAACTCAAATTAAGTCGCAACTAATATCGTTCCTATTACATAGGGATTTCCTAATTTTAATTGAGCTTCTCATAATTATTGGGAAGCCCTAGCGCAGCCCTTAATTCATCAATCTCCTTATAAGCTTGCTCTTTATGTTTCTTTTCCTTTAGCAACTCATCCTTCAAATCCGCCTCATGAAGGGCCAACTCACGAACTAGTCCCACTGTGGCTTGTAATGTCAAGGATGAATCATCAGCGAGTGGCACGGTCCAAACACCCTTGTCATGTAAGAGACAGGGAAAATGCCGGAGTGCACCCTACAACGTCTTGTCTGAGCGAAGACCATGGTAGTAGACAAACGCATTATAGGCGACATCTTCCATACTTGTTTCTACAGTTGCTCGGCTTACTCGGGTGATGAACTTTGACTCCACCTTAGGCTCCTTAGTGGTAGGATCCATTGTCTTGACCCATAGCTCAGTCTCCTAGTAAGAGTCCATCAATGGATGACTATACTCCTTGCAGTGATACTCCAACGTAGCTTCCTAGTTGTAGTAATAATTATCCAAAGTTCTTGTCAGCATGTCATGGAAGAAAACATCAGCTTTAGGAACCATGATGTGATGCTTCGTGGTCCATCCCATGACTGAATTCTCCTTTGAGGTATTTCCCACTCTTGATTCAGTATCCGATATCTCTTGGTCACCATCAATATGGGGTTCCTGGGGTTTGAAGCGACCAACGTACTGAGCAACGGACATACGAGGATGAGGAGGCATCTACGAGAATTTTGACATAGATTAGATAGAATCAATATATTTTCACAATAGAATAAGATAGAAGAAGCATAATAATTTAACAATTATCAAGGTGAAATATTTAAGCATGAAATAGGTGAAGCATAGACACTAATGACGACCATTCTAACTAGGCTTGCGTCCTACAGTCAACACGGCTCTGATACCAATCTATCACACCCATTTTTAAGGACAAAAATAGGATGCATAAAAGACTCATGTGCGCCCCAGGAATCGGTCGCACACATAAGTATACAAATTACATAGTATCATCACAATGCTTATTACATAGCGAATAAATATTTAACACATAGTCTTATACAATAATTTGTAGTAACTAGTAGTAGATCTTCAGCGGAACTCCAAACACAGGGACACGGTTGAATGTTTGACACCAAGACTAGTACTCATTTCGATAATCATCATCATATTCTTCATCTGTTATGGTGGAAATAGCAAGAGTGAGTCCATGTCGAACTCTGCAAATACAACATAGGGTTCATATGGCACAAAAGGCTAGACACTGTTTAACTGTGTTTAGCTTTTAATCATCATATATTTAGCAATTGAGTAGCATCAAGATATTCCACTTCCCATTAATGAATCAATGATCAATTGTAATAATGATAATGAACAATATTAACATGAGCATAATAACAACACCAGTAATTAAGCATGATATAACAATGGTGATCAGCTATCCGTAGATGTTCCAAGGCCGCCTGTATCCGTGGGCACGGCTAGTATACCAGTTTTTAACTCTGCGCAGAGGTGTACACTTTTACTGTGAGTCATGATTTCCAAATGTGTGGGGAGATCAAACCCAAACACCGGAGAACCATATAAAGCCACTTAAAGATTCGTCTAACAAGTTAGGGCCATTAGATTCACTCGGCAGGCAGATGTAGGAACCCCCCTTTTCAAATGGCACACTTTCTTCACGGCTATACTCATAAGACTAGAGGTTGTCCTACACCCAACGTGGCAAACCATTCTTATGCCATTTAAGATAACCACTAACAAGCTAGAAAAGGTCCTTTAAACAACCAAAGCCAGAGCCATATAGCCCCCACAGCTGTACTGTATGTCCCGGATGATCACGTACAGATAAGTCCTTATGGAGAGAAACCAGAGCAACAATATATCCCCTTGCTCTAGCCCCCTTTTCAACAGTAATAAAATCATCTTAATGGTTGATTGCTTAATTCATTAATCAAATTACAAGATCATTGTTCATAATTAAGCACTAGCAAAAGCTACCCAAATGCATCCCCAAGGTTGACAAGGAATCAAGGTAACCATCACTAAGTTATAATCTCTAAGGTTATCAAGGAAAACACATGCATATGTATGATAATTTCAGTGAATAGGTAACAAGGATGGTCCCATGTTATACTTGCCTTGATCAAAGCTTTCCTATTGACCCTGCTGATCTGGCTCAAAATAATACTCCGGATCGTCAAGAAACTGCTCACCGTCTATACTCGATCACCAAACATCATCACACAATCATCCGAGCAATCATACATGAAGCAAACAAAGAAACATAATTAGAACAGTACACCAACAGTAGCAAAACAGTATGAAAAGTTTGTAAAACTCTTCTACACGTTCCTACGATCACACAAACGTAAAGATCACGAAATTCGGATTTAAAACGTGAAAGTTATGAATTTTCTAAGATTTCCTATAGATAAATAAATACTTTAATATAAACTGGAAAATTAAAATTTCCAAACCTACTGTACAACTATACTAACATGTAGAGCTCGCAAATACGAACCTAACGCAACTTGAACGAGTCAAATCGGAGTTAAAACGAAGATTTTACGACCAAAACAAGTTTAGTGGCAAAACTGTAAATATCATAAAATGTATTTTCAAATTACCGAGAAGAAATACGTCTTCAAAACAAAGAAACGTACTTCGGGAATTATGCCAAGGACCGTGGGTTCTAATATAATGAAAGTCAAGGGCTCTTTAGCAAAATTGCGGCCGAAAGGGTATCTTCTAATCTGAGCCCTTGATCTAATCTTGGACGGCTGGTATCGTTTACAGATGAAAGAGAGAGAGACGCGGCCTCCTTCGCCAGCGTCGGCCGGTGGCCGCCATGGCTGGCCTCCATGGCTCACCGGAGAGCTCTGGCTTCCCTGTTTTAGACCACCAAATGACTCGCAACCGACACCAATCGAATGCGGAGCTCAACGCGAACACCTCTACACGGTTTAGGAGAGCTACGACAGACCGAGGATAGAACGTGGCTCGGGATGGCGGCGGCGCCATTGCCGGCTCACTGGAACTTCGCAAACTCACGATTCAAAGCACTAAAAACCTAAAGAAGAGCATGGGAAGGGAGAGAGAAGGGTGGCAATCTCACCAATGCAAAGAAGAGAGGCGCGGGTTCACCGGCAAGCTCCGACGACGTATTACCGCGACTTCCTAGGGTTTTAAACCGACGAAGCTCGGTTTCAAGCGGTTTGGCTCAAAGTTTAGATGGAAAACGAGGAGAGGGGGCAAGCGGCTACACGTTTATAGCTCCAATTCAACGTGTTCGGGTAGGAAATCCCGGTTTCCTCGGTGGATTCGGTTGAGGTCGAACTCGTCTCCGGCTCGGTCACGACGGAAGGGAGGATGACGTGGCTGACAACGGGGTCCCACCCGTTAGCGACTAGGAAGTGAGGGACGCGCGGCCACTGCTGCGCTCTGGGCCGGCCCACGCTGGCGCGAGAGAGAGCGGAGAAACGGGCTGCTCGGCTCCGATGGCCCAACCGCGAGGAAAGGAAGAAGCAGGCCGGCTCGGTTCGGCTCGGGCAGGCCTCCAGGCCACCGGGCCACAGGTAAGGAGGTAAGTTCTTTTTTTTCTTTTCTTTTATAAATTTGTTTTCCAAAACCATTTTAAAATGAATTTTGAATTCAAATCAAATAAAACTAAAACCACACCTCAAAATAAATCAAATGCAACAGCATGAATGCATCCTCAATTATTCCACCTATTATTTTAATTTTTTATCCCCATTAAATATTTTCTAAATTATTTAAACTCATAACTAAATCTCTTTTAACTCCAAATTTCTTCTAATTCAAACTTTTAAGATTTTTGGGTGTTACTTCTAGCACCTTTGGGTTCCTAGTATAATATATACCATAGCTCATAGTACCTTTTAGATAGCGCATTACTCTCTCAAGATCTTACCAATGATCATCTTTTGGGTTTGACACAAACTGGTTTAGCTTGTACACAACATAAGAGATGTCAGGTCTTGTTGCACTAGCAAGATACATGAGCGAACCAATGATATGGGAATATCTCAATTGATCCCTTGCTATTCTCCGATTTTTCCTCAATAGCACGCTAGGGTCATAAGGTGTAGAAACAGGCTGACAGTCACTAAACCCAAAGTGACTCAACACATTTTCCACACAATGAGATTGTGACAAAGTTACCCCACCATCACCTTCTCTTAAAAGCTTGATATTAAGAATAACATCAGGTTCTCCCAAATCTTTCATCTCAAAATTACTTGATAAAATTTCTTCACCTCCTCAATCACTTTGGGGCTTGATCCAAATATCTATATGTCATCAACATACAGGCACAAAATAACTCCTTCACCCCACCATACCGATAATACACACATGAGTCAGCTTCATTCACAACAAAGCCAACAGATGTAAAAGTTTTGTCAAACTTCTCGTGCCATTACTTAGGGGCTTGTTTTAGGCCATACAACGACTTTAATAGCTTACACACCTTGCCCTCCTGACCATTTGCTATAAACCCATCCGGCTGATCCATATAGATCTCCTCCCCCAACTCTCCATTTAGGAAAGATGTTTTAACATCCATTTTATGAATGGTAAGACCAAAGGAAGCTGCCAGTGAAAGCAACACTCGAATTGTAGTCAATCGGGCAACTGGTGAATAAGTATCAAAGAAGTCTTCACCCTCTTTTTGAGTATAACCTTTGGCCACAAGCCTTGCCTTGTACCTCTCGATAGTACCATCAAGCTTAAGCTTTTTCTTGAACACCCATTTGTAGCCAATAGGCTTGCATCCATATGGATGATCAACTACCTCCCAAGTTCCATTAGACATGTTAGAATCCATCTCACTCCGTACTACTTCCTTCCACAAGTCAGCATCAGGAGAGGAATATGTCTGTTCAATGGTCGTTAGTGTGTCATCCACAAGGTACACAATATAGTCATCCCCAAAAGATTTTGCAACTCTCTGTCACTTGCTCCTTCTGGTGACTACAATGTCATCCTCCTCAGGATTTTGTATAAGGGGCTCCTCAATTTGTTCCATCAGAATAAAATTTTCATGCTCATAGGGAATTACAGATTCATGACTAGTCGTGCTAGGTGCAATTTTCATGGGAAATTCATTCTCAAAAAATGTAGCATCTCTAGACTCCATTATTGTACCAACATGCATGTCAGGTACCTCAAAATTTATAATTAAGAACCTATATCCAACACTATGAATAGCATAACCAAGGAATACACAGTCAATAGTTCTAGGCTTAAGTTTGCGCTTCTTGTTGATCGGCACATTCACTTTAGCCAAGCAACCCCAAGTGCGCGTATACAAGAGATTTAATCTTTTCTTTTTCCATTCCTTAAATGATGTGATTTCTTTATTCTTTGTAGAAACTCTATTTAGGACATGGCACATAGTCAAAATCGCCTCACCCTACCATTCCTTAGATAGTCTCACAGTGTCTAACATGACATTTACTAACTCAGTTAGAGTATGGTTCTTTCTTTCGGCAATTCCATTAGATTATGGTGAGTATGGCAGTGTCCTCCCATGAATAATACCATGTTCCACGCAGAATTTAGAAAATTCACTAGAGAAATATTCTCCACCTTGATCAGACCTTAACCATTTAATTTTTCTCTCAAGTTGATTTTTACTTCATCTTTATAAGCCTTAAAATAATTCAACGCTTCATCTTTTGTTTTAAGTAGATACACGTAGCAAAATCTAGTGCAATCATCTATAAAAGTCATGAAGAATCGTTTACCGCCCTTAGTCAAATCACCATTCATTTCACATAAATCAGAACGAACGAGTTCTAGTGGTGCCAAATTCCTCGCCTCAGCAGCCTTGTGAGGCTTGCGCAGTTGTTTGGATTGTATACACACATGGCACTTAGAACCTTTGACCACGTTAAATTTTGGAATTAAATTCATATTCGCTAACTACATGAGACAGCCAAAATTAATATGACAAAGACGTAAATGCCATAAATCTGACTCATTCAAGATATCAACGGTGTTCACAACCTTATTACACATATCAAGCAACGATAAGCGGAACAGACCTCCGCAGTTATAACCTTTACCAACAAATGTACCATGTTTCGACATGACACACTTATTAGACTCGAGCATAATCTTGTAGCTGTAACACCCCAAGTGTTTGGCTTCCACATTTGCACTTGCATTTCATAATCATGAGCATCATTCATCTCATTTATGCATTTGTTTTGCTTGAAAAATGAGTATGCAACATGTCAATGTGTGTTGTTTCATAGTTTCTTGAAATGTGGTTTCTGCAACATGCAGATGCAACATGTGTGTTCCATACTGTGAAACATGTCAAACCGGCTGGTGTAACATGACAAGCTTAAGCTTTGCAACGAAGTCATGAAACATGTGAAACATGGTTTTGAAATAAATGAAGTAACTTGCTTGTTTTGCTTGTTTCAACATATGTGATACTTAGAAGTTGGTGTAACAAATGTGTAGAGTGGTTAATTATGTCCTAATACACCTTAACTACACTTTGGATAATTAGTGGAGCAATGTTCATGTTGACCAATTTAGCTCCTAAGCCATAGTTTTGACTTAGGTTGACTTCTAGACCTCTTTTGCTCCCTTGTTTAAAAAGTGCTACCAGATGTTTATGCATGTTTGTGCAACCTTAATCAAAGTTTTATCCAATTTATTAGGGAACAAAAGTTGTAACATAGTCATCTCATGGAAATGACCCTAGCATGCTCAAATAGGGCCCACTAGTCAGTTGGAGTGTTGTTTTCCTAGTTGTTTTGAGATGTACATCTGGTGAACTGTACAAAATGTCCCTCTTAGACTCCGAATCTGCCAAAGTAATCTATAACAAAGTTGTGGAAAATTTTATTAGCTACAAACTTTATCTTTGGGTCATCTCATGAATCACTATCTAACCCCCTCTAAATTCAACTTTTCTGCTTTGCTGGATTTCTGTTATCTCCTCAAAACAGTTCCTGTTCTTTTCCTTGTATCTCTCAAACTGTGCCGATCTGGACTTGACTCATTAAAACAAAGTTGTAGAGAATTTCTCAAGATCCAACTTTGTCAATTTGCTCACCTCAAGATTCATCCGGGATCATGAGATATAGGCCAAGGAAGTTGCTCCCGTTTCTAGCTCTGGAATGTTGCAATGTTGCAGGGTAGTGTTTCAATGTTTCAGTTCAAACTGAAAACAGGGGGGAGATGGCCGACCGGCCGCAGGCCATTGCTGTCGCGTGGACGTGCCGTGGCATCTGTACGCCAGTCATGGGCCCACCGGTCAGGTCACGGGTGTCCTCAAGGCGCCATGATGGGCTGCTGCTGCCTCCATTCCCTTCCTCTCTCCCTCCTTTCGTTCTAGCCGAGGCGGAAGAGCACCCGCGCCGATGTGCACTCATTGAGCCAGCATGCCATCGTCATCGTGCCTCCACTTGAACCCTGCTGCACGGAGCACCGCCGCATCCCCCTCTACCTCCTCCACCTTCTCCCTGAGCAAGCCGTGCAGAGGTGAGGCTACATTGAGCGTTTCTGCCACCACTGCCATGGGTCGAACCTCATCGGAGTTCGAGGCCACCGTAGTCAGGGTAGCTAGGGTTCTTCTCATCCTCCCTTTTCTTCTCCTTTGGCTCCATGGTGACCTCGTGAAGCTCGTACCGAGCTCAGTTGAGCCGTTGGGGGCTCGCCGTCGCCGGCGCACCGCCACCAGAGCTCCATCTGCCTTTGCTATAGGCGAGCATCTCCTCACTACTCCTAGGGTCACCAAAGCATCCCTATAGGTGCAGAATCGCACGGGTGGCATGATGGTGCCGTTGGTTTCGCCGGCTGGCTCACCGGTGGCAAGTTCACCATCGGCCTCCTCCTCCCCTTCTCGGTGTCGCTGACGCACGGGTCCCACTGTCAGCAGGCATGGGCGGGAGACGACCGTGGGCCAAGCGGCTTAACCAGGTCAGCCCAATAGCCTAGTTGGATTTAGGTTTAAGCTTTCATTTTTGTTTTTCTTTTATTTATCTCACATATTTAAATGCTAGATTCAAAATTCCATATCTCAAGATTTGTAGATCTAAATAATGTGATTCCAATTTTTTGGTGTTCCTAGTAAAGTCTAGTATTTATTAAAAATATAAAATAGGCTATGTTCTGTTATGGAAATTGAAGCTATAAATTATCTCTTTTATTCATTAGGAAATAGGAGGAATTTGTATCTACTGTTGTATAGCTCCAAATGACTTGACATTTTTATGGGGTATTGTTTATGCTTTGCGTAGCCTGTAGTTTAAATTTCATCAATTTTTGATAATATATGGTGGAGTTATATAATTATTTTGTTTGCTTGGGTGGATCTTGTGTGAATTTTCATAATTTATCCATAGATCCAGTAAAGGTGAAATTTGGTAAGTATTGTTCTCATGTTAATAAGGACTCAAGAAAATTATGAAATCTATTGTTTGATACTTTTAAATAGGATTTCTTATTTATGCCAAAATCAGCCTTTCCATCTATTATTTTTGGTATAGGAAAATATACTTGCTCAACTTCTATAAACATTTTATGGTAGCCTCTTGGATGTATGTGGTAGCCACTGTAATTTTTATAGAATTAATTTAGAGTTTTGATATAGGTTCCTTTATTCACCTGTTCTGTGTAGGTAATAAATTAATAAAGGGCATTAAAGAAATTATTTAGATGTTGGCACCACACTTTCTGGTATTCTTTTGATATGTGCTATAAGTTGGTAAACATGGTGTAACTCAATTGTGCTTTTGCTACATCATTAAATATTTAATTTAGTGAATCTGTCAATTCTGGACATATTTCAAGATGTGGTTAATTACTCTATGTAAATGATGGTTTCATGTCTTGTGGTCTATAGCAAAGTTGTTTTGAATTTCATGATCTAGTTGCTGTTAAGTTTTGGTGGCATTTGGTCATATGGTTTAGGAGTTATAGCTGTTCAAAGTTGGTTCTCAGCTTTGGTTGCTCTCTGTCTACACAGAGCAGATTCTATGTTTGCTTTAATTCGACCTAGTAAACTTTAGAATCATGCTTTGATATTTATAAACAATTTGTAAAGAATTTCATAAGATTTCCAGAATATCCTCTTGCAAGTTAATTGGATTTGTAGAACTCCTGTTATGGTTGATTGACTGAACTGCTCCTTTGTATGCGAAACCTGAACTTTCTAATCAAGTATGTCTTTACTATTCATAAGCATGTTTGTAATGTTCCTATGTGTTAGGCGTTTAATTGAAGATGAACATATTTATCTTAGGTTGTGCAAATTAGGTGAATTACTCTTGTTCTTTAGAAGAAAGATAGATACATGTTTTTAAAGTGATTTGAATAGAGCTATTCTTACTCGGTAAACGAGTGTCCAATGACGCTTTGTTTATTACCTACTTGCTGTTATTCATTCATCATGAGCGTCATATCATTCCTTATGGATCCATGATCTTTATCTTGTGCATATACATGTAATAGATGTTCCGGAGGGAGTCACTCTTCTGGAATTTGAGAAGAACCCGGATGAGCAACCACCGGAGCAGGAGGTGCAGGCCCCCAAAGAAGCAACAGAAGAAGACGTGGTAGATTGTCCGGACTTGTCCAGATATTATTACCTTGAATTCTATGTAGCTCATGCTCGAGTAGATGCTTAGCCCTGCTTTAAACGGTAGAAGTCGGGTGATTTCCTGTCACCTGCGAGCTATAGGAATATACATATGGCACGGTTGGCTATATTTGCTATCATGGGAAAGAACATGTCTTAATTTGAAATAAAGATCGGACGGAGGCTTGCCGGTTTGCAGTGACTCTGTCTGTGTCGCTTAAGGACCAATTCTTAGAGCCTTTCCTTGTCATGTTGAATGCATGCCTGACACTTAATTGCCCAGTCTGGTGATCGACCACGAAGTCGAGTAGCTCAACTTAGGCCGGGAGTTGATAAGTATAAAGTGCGCCTCGAAAGGGAGCCGTAGGCGTGAGTCCAAGGGCAGGTGAGTTAAAAGTCTTGAACATCCAGGCAGAAGGGTAATCCCTGAGAGTGCTGGCACTGATCAAACCCGTAAAGTTGGTTCCTGAGTTATACCAAAGGTGATCGACGGCTGCCTTTAGCAGGGTTTGCCGGGTGAGTGTTAGGAATACCCTCTCAGCTGAGTTGTAATTCGATTCGAGTCGCCGTCTCTTCCCGGTTAGTGAGAACTTGACGGGAGTATCTCCAAAGTAGATACACTAAATAACATGATGGTTCAGGAATGATGATATGATGATGACAGCCTGATTATACCTGCTATGGTTAATATTGTTTGCTCCTAATAAAGTGAGTGCTCTAGTATAGGTACTAATATAGTTGACAGGTTAATGATGATGAACTTGATGCTAAGTTTAAATTGTATACTTATGCTCATAAGCTCCTTAATGCAATTATGTTAAGCTAGCCCACCATATAAAACCTTACATGATTGTTGGTGTCCTTTATTTTTTATTTTTGATGGGTAAGTCTAGCTGAGTACCTTCTCATACTCAGGGTTTATTTCCCACCTATGGCAGATGACATGTTCTATTCTGGGTGTTGCAAATACTATCTCCTCCCAACCGGAGATGAGGACTAGATCATTGTGTGTGATCTCCACTAGTTATCTTACCTGAGATGCTTTTGTTGGACATGACTCCTATCTAGCAATGTATTTAAACTTATGAAGTTATGTACTGAACTATGTTGCTTCTGCGAAATAAACTCGTTTTGTAATATTTTATTTTGAACTCCGTTGGATATAATCTGTATGCTATTTGTGAACTATTGTAACGAATGATGTGTTGTATTGAATCACTATGATCTTGGTTTGTATGTCGAAAGTTGTTTGAAATCCTTCGAGATTTCCAGACTACCGGGATTATAGGAGCTTAAGAACAGGAATTTAATCACTTCGGTGATTGTTTTTGTACTTATGTTCTTATAATTTGGTCGGTTCTGTTACAGTAGCCATCACGACACAACATAGAACCACTAACGAGATTCATTCTGATGGAGGGGACATGCTGCACGTGCTTCAATAGCACCGTGTTTCCCGAAGTAAACTTTAGAACGACCGTGCCAACACCAAGAACACGCGCATGTGAGCCGTTTCCCATCAGCAAGGCTCCAGTCCAACCGACCTGGTATGAGATAAACAAAGAAGCATCAGCACATACATAAATTTTAGCACCGCTATCCATCCACCACTCAAGTGAATGACAAAATAAAAGAACAAAAGGTAAATGATTACCATACCCAGATGTTCCTTCTCCAGTCTTGCTAATTACCATGTTGGCTACTTTCTTCTCTTGCTTAAATTTGTGGTCTGGGCATGCACTTGCCCAATGATCATCCTTACCGCAAACAAAGCAACCTCCACCTTTCTTGTTATTTTCTTCTTGAACTCAGTTGTTTGCTTAGGCTTGTTCTAATTGTTCTCTTGTTGATTCTTCTTCTTCTTCTTGTTATTACGAAATGCAAATGAGTTTTTTCTTTTGCACCATGTTTGCAGCAGAGGTCTCAACCCCTTTTCCACGCCCATCCTTTGCAACTCTCCTCAATATCAAGAGTACCAATAAGCTTAGACACACTGAATTCTTGTCGCTTATGTTTTAGAGAAGTAGCAAAATCCCTCCAAGATGGTGGCAGCTTAACGATTATACCGCTGGCCACAAACTTGTCAGGTAACGAACATGGAAAAAGCTCAAATTCCTTAGCTAGTGCCTGAATCTCATGAGCCTATTCCACCACAGAATGGTTTTCAACCATCTTGTAGTCATACAACTGCTCCATGAGATACAACTCACTCACAGCATCAGAAACTCAAAACTTTGCCTTAAGAGCATCCCATAACTCTTTGCCTGATGCACATGACTTGTAGCTTTTCTCATACCCTCAGAACAGGTTATCGGCAACCTGAAACTTAGGCTCATCCTCAGGAGCTAAGTTCTCAGGCTTCCCCTATGCGATGTGATAGCAACTCATAGCAGTTAGCCACAACTCCATCCTGGCACGTCATATCATGAAATTTTTCCCATCAAAAGCATTTGGCTTCAAAGCGGCAGCAAAATCACTGAGAAAAAAATGTCTAATATTAGGTTCTTGTATTGTTAGATGTTTAAGCAATTTCCATGTCAATTTAATCCAGAAAAATAACACCATAAAGATGATGACATATATAAAGATTAGCATAGTAATTATAACACCATATATATATTTAAATGAACCATAAAACCATGATTATAAACATGTAAGCATGGTATATTTGTCATATGAAGATACCAGTAAGATCATGTAGCATATGAACAACAACGACATGACCCAAAGCATCAAAACATGGCATACCAGATATAACATATATAAATATAAAAACAAGAGTGAGTTTGCGAATATACCCAGAGGAGGGTCCCATGCCGAAGGCATCGGAGGCTCCACTCTCGCTAACACCTCTAGTCATGGTGTGCAGATTGGTGCGTTGCTCGAAGTAGTGGACCACAGTCGTTGCAGGAAGGCATTCGCAGTGTCGACTCCCACACACTAGAGGAAGAAGACGATGGCATGTGTGGATTAGGGAAGAAGATGTTGACCGATGATGCGAAGAGGAGCAGTCACGCAGTCGCTCCCCAAAAACCTAATTGTCCGCACACCCCGAGCAGGGTTCTCAGGCGAGCGGTGGTTCCGGAGGCACCTGCTCTCCCGCAACCTCGTGCACGTGAAATCACGGGACAGAGATCGCCATCTAGCAGCGGAGTGGTGGTATCTATGTTTCTATTGTTTCTCGAAAGAAGAAGGATAGAAGCGAGGACTCTTATTCCCGCAACGGGCAGGAGAAGGGGCCAGCCGGGGAGATCAGGAGATGATAACTCACGGGATTAATGCCATCCCACATTCACGCCCACACCCACGGCCTAGCCCGGCCCGGCCGCCGGCGGCGGTAGCGGCGCGCGCGCACGTGTGGCACGCCTTTATCCTTTCCTCAACCTTTCAATATAGACAGATAAAATCCAACCATATAAGTCGAGTCAACGTTTAATCAAACTTCCATACGGTACAAATCATACACCACATAATGTTACGGACCATAGAGTTTATTGATTTATTAAATGTATTATGGGCCAAGCCCACATTAATTAGCATATGATATGAATGATGAACTTGAGACCGGGTGACAATTTGGCTATGAATTAATAGGGAAGTAGAGTTAGGTTTTAGCTACACCATCGCCTATACCTTGTAAGGACCCGTCTCGTTGTTGGAGTCCTCCTATACAAGTTTGAATGCACCAACCACATACTGAATAATGAAACCAATACTTCCTTACCTTAATGGAACCTTTTGCAATTTGCACAGCTGTTTTCACTAATTACTAACTCTCTAGTTAGTAGCCGGAGGCGGGGATTCGCAACGGTAACTCACGAATTACCTTACTGAGCCGTGGCCCATGGGGTTGGTTCCTCTGTTGGGTTAGGTCATACCTTAGACCTTACTGGATGTGTAAGGGAAGAGTTGCCATGTGTGACCACTTGGGACACACATCCTATGTGTTTGGGTTTTCCAGTTGGACAAAAATCGGCTCAAGTCACCGTGCTTCTCAAATATGAATACTACTGGACCACATTTTAGCTATTTTAGTTAATGTGAGTGGAATGTGGTGGATGATGGTATTGAGAACATGATAAATTAGTTGTTTATAGAACAACATGCTTGAATCTAGCATAGGTACCTTACATAGATTTAATAGTGTAATTACTTAATATTGTTGCTAAAAATTGAAAAAATGATCAAATTTTAAAGCGTTTTCGTAAGAAATAGTTAAAAGCTAGCTAAATAATATTGCATATCGTTGATAATTGGGAAAAGTATATATCCTAATCGGGTAAGCCTTGCGGAGACTTGTGCACTTATGGTTTAATTTGTTCCTAAATTGTTGCATGTATAAATGTTGAGCATGTGCAATGTGGTGATGTCTGCAGTACCTTGTGCTTGACCTTGACGGCATGGGTCATGCACTACTACATAAAACTCATCACCGTTGGTTCCAAACAGCTCATCACCGCCAGTTTTGGGCCTCGGTAGTGAAAGTGGCCGTCAGTGATAATTAGAAAAAAAATCTAGCTACCAACAGTAGCCATTGTCATGTTGCCTCTTCGTGCCATGATGGCGCTGTAACACCCCAGGTGTTTATCACCAGTTAAGCAAGGGTTTTGGAGTTCAAACATGGCATGTGAAGTGGTAATGAAGATGTCGAAGCCAAGTCTATGGAATAGAGTCCCAACTTAAACTTGAATATTGCACCATCGCTTACATATAGGCCCTTTTCAAAAATGTATGCTTGGGTGGTGTTATTGCAATATCTTCATATGTCTCACCTTAATGCCTATCTATATTGGTCACTAGAAAAGTTTCATGAAGTTTGGAATCAAAAAGTCACATGAAATGATAAGTTATATGTTTGTTTGGATTATAACTGAAACATGCATATGAAACAAGGAAACATGTGAACTAGTGTTTATGCAACACACAAATGCAACATGTGCAACACATCTTGGACACAAGTGGAACAACCTAGTGAAACATATGTAGCATGTACCTTGAAGCAAACACATGAAACAATTGAAATAAAGCTTTGAAACAAGCACTACAATTATAGTGACTTCTATGTTTCAGTGCATGAGAGGCCTACACTTTTGTGCAACCTATGCATGGTGGGTATGTTTGGCCTCTACAACACCTTAACTACACTTAGGACACTTAATGTAACAATGTTCATGTTGATCATTTTGCCTAAATGTGCTTCTAAGTGATGGTTGACCATGTATGGACCCTAGAACACTTTTGTTTGACCATTTCAAAAGTGTGACCTAGAAGCTTTGCATGAGTGTGCACCCTTTTACAAAGTTGTAGAGAATTTTATAAGGAACAAACTTTGTTTAAGAGTTAAGTCATGAAAATGTGAGGAACATGCTCCAAAAAGGGCCCACAAGTCGAGTTTAGGGCTGTTTCCCAACACTTAGCATATTCTAAGTCTGAAATTCTTGTCTTTTGGGTTGGCACGTCGCGTTCTCCAAAATTTGTTGAGTAACTTGAATTGATCCAAAAATGAAAGTTGGAAACAATTTATTGGAGAGCAACATGTAAAACGTTGGGATCAATTTGACCAAGTTTGGCATTGCAAAATCCCAAAACCGAGCCCTAGCTTGACATGTTGACACTGGTGATTTGGGGACTGATTATCTCCTAATCTACCGCTCTAATGACTTGCTCCCTAAAGGAAAATCATAGAGCTTTGAATGGGCTTCAAACTTCGTATTGGGCCCATGTCCAGAATCGGCCCGGAGCAAGCCCAAAACAACGTTCCACCTTGTCCCGTTCACTGCCCGCCAGGTGTCCGACGTAATGCCGCAGTGGGTGACGCGCGTCCTGGACGTGTCAGCCATGCCCGACTCCATGTCCAGCTCCGCGCCCCACCTCCCTACCGCGTGGTGCCCATGCTCCATCGTCGCCCCTCACTACACCTGCGTGTTGCCTCGTCGAGTGGAGAAGCCGAGCGCTCGCTCTCGTCTCTCGCTCGCCCCTCCCTCGCTCTGTGCCCGCGGCCTCGCGCCGCGCAGACGCTGTCGCCATGGATGACAGAGCCGAGCTCACGATGCTGCTGCTGTCCTCGTTGCTACGCTCTGTCTCCACACCAACCAAGCGCGTCATCACCATCCCCAGCTCATGCCGTCTCTGACGCGCCCCGTCCCGGGTCAACACGGTCGCCAGAGCGCCCCGCCGACGGCGAATGTCGTGGGCTTGGCCGCCGGTGTACGTGGCTGGGCCACCTCGAGCCACCACGGCCACAGCTATGAGCCTCACCATCTTCGCCTCATCGTACTCCACCTCGCGCGCGCTCGCTGTGGGCCAGCGCCGCCGGAGGGCCGGCGCCGCCAGCACAGCCGCCGCCGTGCCTCCTGGCTCGCGTGGCCAGAGGGCCACGGACGGTCGCAGGCCACGTTGCGGGTGCCAACAGGTGCGCCTCACCGCCGCGCAGCTCCCGCGCTGCTCCTCCACCGCCGGCGAGCCGCAGGCCGGCCTTTCCCCTCGCCGGAGGCCAACCGGAGTCCACCTCCCCTGCTCTACCGACGGGAGGAAGGAGAAGGAGGTCGTTCCCCCCCCCCCGTGTCTCTCTCTCTATATGACAAGTGGGCCCGGCTGGACCGTGGAGCCCTAGTGTCAGTTAAAGCGGCGGCTGATCTGGGTGTGTAATCGGGGGCACCTAGCAAATTAAGCTAGGGTGGTTTTAAATTCTGATTTTTGAATTTCAAATTGGTGTTAAATCTTCTAAATTCCATATCTCATGCTAGGTAATTCCAAAAATAGCAAAAGTGGACTTTTTGGAAACCTTGAGAAAAGATCTATGCAGTGGAGTCATAATATGTTACATGTTTGTAGATGTTTTCTGATGTTTTATTTAAGCTTTAAAAAATGCTCCAAAAATGCTTATAAACTTGACTAGAGCAAGATCTGGAGTTTTAGATATCCAAAAATAGTGATTCTTGTTTTGTTAATTTTGTGATGACATGTACTTGCTAGGAAAAATATCAAACACACTAGTTGTTCACTGTTTTCTTAAGGTTTTGATTTGACCTTGATAAATAAGGAAAATCTACATTATACTGCTTGTCATTTTTATATCTTAAGTTGTGTGGCTCCAAATGATGTTAAATTTTTATGGTAGTCTTTCCATGCTATGAATGTACTGTGGAATAAATTTCATGATCATTGCTTACTGTATGATTAAGTTATTGGTTTTACTTGTTTATGTCTTGATAACTAGCTTATAAATAATATATAATTGAGAAAATGGAAAATGTTGTTCCATTACCTTAGTATGATGTTTATCTATCATATTGATTCATGCTATGGCCATGTGTTCAAAAAAAATATGGATTTTTAGGTTTAACTTGCTCTCACATGCTTTATTGCAATAGTTATTTGTCTTTTTCTTATAGGTTGATATACTTTTCCAAATGGCTTGAAATTTGGACAGTAGACCTTTGGGAGTATATTTAGGCCACTGTAATTTTGGTAGAATTTATTGTGTACTTTTGATAGGTGTTCATAATTCCACCTAATTATCTAAATAAATTAAGAAAATGTATTAAAAGAATTTATTTAGAAATGGACACTAATTTTTCTGGTGTTCATTAGTCATGTGTGAAATATTGGTAAAGTTGGTTTTGCATAATTATATGTTTGCAACGTAAGTTATTAATTATTTCTTGCAATTATTAGTTTCTGGACAGTTCTGGGGACAATGTAGATTACCCCATATTAATGATGTTTTCTGATCATCTTGTCTATAGCAAAGTTGTATATAATTCATGTATCTAGCTTGTGTTAAAATGTGGTATCATTTGGCCAAGTAGTTTGTTGAGTTAAAGATGTTTAAAGTTAGGTCCCTGATTTGGTTGCTCTCTGTTTGGAGCAGACCAGATTCTGTAGTTTCATCTTTTTGGCCCCTTAAACTTAGGAAGCAGGTTTAGGTGATATTAAATGAATTGTAGACAATTTCATAAGCTTTCCATAATGTCTTATTTCAAGTCAATTGGATTTATAAAACTCTAGATATGATTGAATTATGAAGCTACTGTTTGCTTATCTAGAAATTGATAAATGCCAATTATAGTCGTTTGTCTTGTTTACTGTATGTGATGCATTGTCCATTATACTTCCATGTATTCATGCACTTGCATCTTGCGTCTCATATAGGTACGCTAGCAGAAACGTGTGAAGGAAATAGCGTTGGAGCCAAACCCGAAGACGGTGTTTGTGGATCCATCCCGAAGGTAGAAAGATCGGACGAGTGCTAAATTGGAGATGCTCGCCAAGCGAATTCATCCGACATACTCTAACTTGAGTCGGATCCCAGGCAAGCCCCGGAGCATTATAAGTCTCCTACCTTCAAAGCAATTAATTCTATATATGTTATAAGTATTGTTGCATTAAGTGGTAGGAGTTGGTTGAAAACCTTGCTACATTATATCATTCCTTGTCCAGATATATGAATCCTTGAATCCTACATAGACTAGGATCGAGTAGATGCTTAGCCCTGCTTTAAGTGGTAGAAGTCAGGTGATTTCCTGTCACCTGCGAGATATAGGGATATTCATATATGGCACGGTTGGCTATATGTGCTATCGTGGAATGGAACCATGTGTTAATAAAATGAATTGAGATCGGGCGGGATGACGATAGTGAAGCAATAAGGCATGGAGGTCTTGGGTGTGGATCTATCCCCATCTCAGTTGTTTAAGGACCGATTCGCTGTACGTCCTTGAGTCATGTTGAACGCAGTCTAATACTTAATTGGCTAGATAAGTCGTTCCGACCGCGAATCCGAGTAATATAGTTCAGGCCGGGAATCGACTGGTAGGTCACATCTTGGAGGAGAGAAACGCTGTGCTTGGGGACATTGGCATGAGTCCAAGGGGGGTTAGAGTCCCTAGCACCTGGCAGAGTGTCGCCCTTGGGGATTGCGGCATCAGTCGGACCCGCGGCTCCTGAAATGTACCAAAGGTGACCTAAGCAGCCCTCGCCAGGCGTGACTCGGTGAGTGTTAGAAATACCCCTCCAGCTGGATAGGAATTCGATTCGAATCGCCGTCGCTCTCGGTTAGTGAGCACTTGACTTGAGCAGCGGCAGCGTAGATTCCATTAAATTGAACGGATGGTTAATTGGATAACGATGGAAAGGTTGCCTCAATTTATACCTACTATGGTTAATATTGTTTGCTCCTAATAAAGTGAGTTCTCTAGTACAGGTTCTAATATAGATGATAGGTTAATGATAATTAACTTGATGCTTAAGCATTAATGATTGATCATCTATATTAAGCTTTTATGCAAAATGTTGTCAAGCTAGCCCCACTTTATATCAGCCTTGCATGATCCTTGGTGTCACCTTATTTCTGGTTTCTGACGGGTAAGTCTAGCTGAGTACCTTCTCGTACTCAGGGTTTTGTCGCCACTTGTTGCAGGTTGTGATGTATCATGGCGACTGCAAGAGTTGGTTGGCTCCTGCCTTAGTGGCGGAGTGTGATCATGGGCATGATCCTTCTGAGTTATCTTCTCTAATGCTTTTGTGAAAGTTGACCTTGGTACTGACATGTATTTGAAATAAGATTAATGTTAGTTTCAAATTACTTTGCTTCCGCTACTTTTCAATTTAAGTTGTAATAACTATGTTGAACTCCAATGTATATTGAATTACTTGTCAAATAGATGTAACATGTGACTTGTTATGTTGAATCACTACGATCTTGGCTTGTATGTTGGTTGTTTTGAAATCCCTCGTGATTTCATTGGACTACCGGAGTTATATGGGCTCAAGTGCGAGAATTTGATCACTTCGGTGATTGTTTTTGTACTTGTGCTCTTATAATTTGGATGGTTCCGTTATAGCTGGTATCGGAGCAAGATTCAACATTAAACATATCGTATGTGTATTTAAAACAAAGGTTTTATTTTATAAAATCAATTTTATCAACTTATAGCTATATATAGGTTTGTGAAATCTGAATTCTAAACCTAAGTATGCCAGTGGTCAATTTCCTTATGCCCATATAAGGATTATTAGGTGGCTTATATAAGTACTAACTTGGGGGGTTTTTTATTTATGCATCTACGCCCAGGCCAAGGTATGTATGTGTGATGACTCTCCCACACTATGCTACCCGGTGTGTCAGATTAGAGGTAGCCTTCATATATGAAATAGCCATATATGTTGCTAGTTTACTTTTATGCAACATCGCACCTACGCTTAGGTAAGTGTGAGTTGTGAGAGCATGACTGTACAACTTGTGGTCTAGGGGAGAGCTAGTTTTGGTTACTGGATTATTTACATGTCACACACATGTATATATGAAGGTACTTAATTGTGGGTGATTAATGATTCGAGTAGTTTTGGTGCTACATGTACGTATACAGGGGTATATGTATATGGGAGTGCTTAGAATTTCACCTTCCTGTTTCATTGTGTGCCATATATTGGGGAATTGTTGGGCTGCAATGAAACTTTTCTGCAGGTACGCTAACCATGAATGCGTAAGTCGAATGTAGCTGGCGACTAGCTATATATCGAAAGAGTGCGTGTTATGCCACCGACATAGAACGTGATCGCCACCTTAGGTTGGCAATCTTGTGAGGACGAATAGGACGAAGCATGCATCTTCATGATTGTTGCCTTATGTATAGCTATGCTCCTCTCACCCTTGTTCTATAGTAAGTAACTTGTGATTAATGTAGTACGCTATCTTTCTAGTGTGGAGTTAGACATAAATGCCTTATTCCATGTTGCTTGAATAGGGAGTGTTTGAAGATAGTGTGTGCTTAGTTTTGTTAGAACTAAGTGTGGTTACATGCCTGAACCTATAGATGTCCTCTAGTTGAGCCAAGCAGTGGATGTGTTGTTCATACAAGCAATTGTAAATGCTTTAGACCTTATTTCAGTAATTATGGATTCTCATGAATGAATTAGATTAGTGTTGGTCTAAGGTAACAATGTTTAGAGCTACTAGAATAACATGTTTGTGTGCTCTCTTGTTAAGTAGAACAAAGGCAAGCTTTGTCTTGCTTGTGGAACGTTGGCTGCTAGAATGGTTTCTGTTGTGGTGATGCTTTCGTGGTCATAATGATGTTTTCTGTGATTATGGAGAATACGAAAGTTTTAGCTAACTTACTTTTCTAGCTTGTCCTAAAATTTTATGACCCTAGGTCTAATGGTTTGAGAGTTATGACTTTGAGAAGTTTGCTGTCAGGTTTTGTTTATGTTCTGAATAGATCTGAATGTTTGGTTTGTTTTACCTATGTGCATATGGAATCATGTCTTGGAGATAATAGAAGAAGTGTAGTACTTTTTCTAAGCTTTCCAAAATGTCCTATAGCATTAATTTTGGTGGTCTAAATCTCTACTTATGAGCTTGTAAAGTGGAATGACAGAATCTGTCCAAATCTGGGTAGAGATGTCTTCCTTGTCTTGTTTGGCCTTGTTAGCTATAGAATCATCTTATTATGATAATAATAAAGTTATAGACAACTTAATAAGCTTTACATAAAGTTAAGGCTCAACCTTGTTGTGTCCCTAGAACTCCAGTTACGCATTTTTGAAGTTCATGTCAGTTTTCTGTCCATATTGGTACAGATCTGAAACATTAGCAATTTTGGTCATGTTAATCTATGAATTAGCTTTTGGTATGAATAATTAAAGTGTAGTCATCTTCCTAAGCTTTCTAGAAAGTCTAGGATCACCTTTGTGGGATGTCTATAACTTCAGTTATGGTGGAAACAAGTAACTATTGCGTTGCTGTCCAGATTCTGGGCACATGCTAAGTTGGCTCCCTTAGCTAGCGTTTGTTTTGAGCTAAACTTGTAGTTAGTTCATGCTTGAGATAAATGCTTATTTTGGGTGAGCCTTGTGCCTTGTATTGATTGCTTAAGCTCAATCGTTTGAATTTTCTCAAATGTCTGCTTGATTGTGATGTTGTATGTATGCTTGTTATCTAGGTAGTGCCTTAGTTGTCACCTCGTTTATCCTCGGTAAGCATACGAGGGTCAGATAGCTTTATCCTAGAACAACGTTCACGTTACGTAATTGTCTGGTTATTGTCTTCAATTAGGTGCTCTCTCTTAGGAGCCTGAGCCTGTAGACTTGGTGGTTAGCCCTTGAATATTTGTATCCATGCCTTTGCTTCACCAAAAGCCCAAAGTTGAGTTCTCCTATATGTTTATATAAGCCGTGGATGTTTTCCAACCCTTTTTGTGAAGACCCTTATTGACTGACCAACCAAGTTAACTTTCATCGACGCTAAGCGTGAGTGGAATCAAGCAAAAATCTCATGCTTAGTCACCTGCGACAATTGAGCTATGTTCTCTTGTGAGGTGTTTTGATCTACGGATCGCCTCCTCGTTGATTCTAAACCTTGTGACTACCTTTACTTGCTATCCCTCCTTGGTATGGTGCTTGTTCAGACAACCCAATCTGTGCCATTTGAAATTCCTCATCGGGTGCATGTTCAGTAATGGTGTTATGAGTAGCAACTAATGGTGCCGCGACGAAACCGAGAGCCACCTGTGGGTGCACACATAAGGTTGTGCTGCTCGGCACGCGCTGTTATCATGGTTTCTAATTGTAATCCATTGCAGAACAACACTGATGTGATTTTCACGTGACCTTCTTCCTTGGTTGTCTTCCCATATCTTATCAAAAGACCCTTATATTGGACCAAAAGTAGTAGAGCTTCCTCCTGAAGTTGCTAAGAGGATAACCTTTGAAGAACAGGTCACTAACATAAACATTAACAGACCGCAAGAAGTGGTAGACATGTGACTCTACTTAGTTGTCCCAGTATTGATAAACGTCATCTAGTGAGCAAAGTATCTCATCTCTGTTGGATAAAAAGGACACACAACATTTAATGTTGGACAAGTTATCTGTGGGATGAGAATCGATTGGCGCATTGTGCATATGACCGGAGCTATCCAAGTCTCAATCTTGTGTGCATAATGACCATACAATCGAAATCAACCATCTCTGGTGTGACTCCTTATCTGCTGACCTCGATGGCAACCATTCGTTCTGCGTCAACCACGATTATTGTGGTCAAGAGTGAAGATTTGGAATTTTTAGTGTTGAGAGACAACTGATTAGTTACCAATAAGAACATTAATCTCCAACTAGGTAATGACTCCTTGATAGCTACGAAGGCTAGGTCTTACAGGGCAATAACCAACAAGAAGTTAATCAACTAGTCAACAACTTGAGCGATACTCTATCTTCTAGAGCCATTGTGATCAAGTCAATTCCATCTTGGACAATCACACAAATAGTGCAAGGTGTTCTATCAGCTAAAGTAAAGAATTAGAGAAAGTATGCCCTAGTTCCGATCTGTATCCTTGTGCCCATAGGTGCCATAAACGGTTTGTCCATAACTTTATTGGACGAAGTGTCAAGGAATATTCGGAAGTGGTTCCTTATCCTTGTAGGAGTGTTCTCCAGGCAAAGTATGTGTTTTGCCCTGCAAAAGTAACCTGCAAGTTCAAAGCGTGTGCATCCTCGGATTGGTATGTAAATTAATAGTCGAGATCTGCTGTTGGATGGCCCTTTTGAGGTCTCACAGATACTAGTTTACACTTTTTCATTTGCTTTTGCTTTCTCATATCCCCAATGTACGAGCAGCCTTGGTTTCTACAAATCAATTTATGCCATCGCGAATCAAAAGCAATTTGAAAAGTGTCAAACAACAGATTTCCCATCTTAGAGCTGTTGTTTGATCCTAAAAAGGAAGCCTCAACGTGAAAGTTGGCCTGACAAAGTTGTTATGCTGCAAGTCAACTCAACTTACAGTACAACTAAGTCACCAAGGAAAATTTTACTCAATCGCTTGGTGGTAGACTACTTCCCGCGGGTTAGTAAATATTGCAACTTTTGTTGTCCTTGAGGCCTCGCTACATCTTTCTTTGATACTAATTTTCCAATGATGACATACTTTAGTACCTTATAAATGTTTTTACCCAATAGGTTGCATCTGTTTCAACCCAGATAACTGTTGTTTTTGGATAAAAGAATCTTTTAGATAGCTGTTGGCAGAAATACGAAGCCGACAAAGTCAGCTATCACACTCACTAATCCCTCAAATAGACTCAGATAATACAGTGTTGTCATCAGAGAAAGAGAACTGCACACATGGAACCTCAAGTAGTTTTCCTTTAGTTGGTGTCTAAATGAATGAACATTTACGACCAACATAAACCTTGTCTATTGGTTAGTCAGTATCCTATAGCCTCAGAGTATGTTGTCGTCTATGATCTCACCCTTTTGGACGGTTGTGCTCAAGCCATTCTGGTAGAGGGCTACTTTTCAAACTTTCTGAACATAGAGTCATTTCAATGAGTATACTTCTGAAGATTTCGGTCTAGTGTAAAGTTCATACGGACCATGTTATGTTCATTAAAGAATCGGATACTTGTGAGTGGTCGCTCATGGACCAAATGATCTTCGTACATTGAGAATGCAGTACTGTGTTATTTAGGATTCCTCCCAAAGTAACAATGCTTCATGAAAGTCAATGAAGGAAATTCTTCAGACAAATTTTACCATGAGGAGTAAATATCAGAAAGTGCCTTGGCCAAATTGTTTGCCGATGTTGAAGCTTTGTAGCTGAATGCTATAGCAGATGTTGGGAACTAGATAATGTGCCTCTTTTCCTTAAAAGGTCTTCCATTCCGAATCTCGGGACGCGATTATTTTAAGGAGGGAGGGCTGTAACACCCTTGGTGTTTATCACCAGTTAAGCAAGGGTTTTGGAGTTCAAACATGGCATGTGAAGTGGTAATGAAGATGTCGAAGCCAAGTCTATGGAATAGAGTCCCAACTTAAACTTGAATATTGCACTATCGCTTACATATAGGCCCTTTTTAAAAATGTATGCTTGGGTGGTGTTATTGCAATATCTTCATATGTCTCACCTTAATTCCTATCTATATTGGTCACTGGAAAAGTTTCATGAAGTTTGGAATCAAAAAGTCACATGAAATGATAAGTTATATGTTTGTTTGGATTATAACTGAAACATGCATATGAAACAAGGAAACATGTGAACTAGTGTTTATGCAACATACAAATGCAACATGTGCAACACATCTTGGACACAAGTGGAACAACCTAGTGAAACATATGTAGCATGTACCTTGAAGCAAACACATGAAACAATTGAAATAAAGCTTTGAAACAAGCACTACAATTATAGTGATTTCTATGTTTCAGTGCATGAGAGGCCTACACTTTTGTGCAACCTATGCATGGTGGGTATGTTTGGCCTCTACAACACCTTAACTACACTTAGGACACTTAATGGAACAATGTTCATGTTGATCATTTTGCCTAAATGTGCTTCTAAGTGATGGTTGACCATGTATGGACCCTAGAACACTTTTGTTTGACCGTTTCAAAAGTGTGACCTAGAAGCTTTGCATGACTGTGCTCCCTTTTACAAAGTTGTATAGAATTTTATAAGGAACAAACTTTGTTTAAGAGTCAAGCCATGAAAATGTGAGGAACATCTCCAAAAAGGGCCCACAAGTTGAGTTTAGGGCTGTTTCCCAACACTTGGCATATTCTAAGTCTGAAATTCTTGTCTTTTGGGTTGGCACGTTGCGTTCTCCAAAATTTGTTGAGTAACTTGAATTGATCCAAAAATGAAAGTTGGAAACAATTTATTGGAGAGCAACATGTAAAATGTTGGGATCAATTTGACCAAGTTTGGCATTGCAAAATCCCAAAACCGAGCCCTAGCTTGACATGTTGACACTGGTGATTTGGGGACCGATTATCTCCTAATCTACCGCTCTAATGACTTGCTCCCTAAAGGAAAATCATAGAGCTTTGAACGGGCTTCAAACTTCGTATTGGGCCCATGTCCAGAATCGGCCCGGAGCAAGCCCAAAACAGCGATCCACCTTGTCCCGTTCACTGCCCGCCAGGTGTCCGACGTAATGCCGCAGTGGGTGACGCGCATCCTGGACGTGTCGGCCATGCCCGACTCCATGTCTGGCTCCGCGCCCCACCTCCCTGCCGCATGGTGCCCATGCTCCATCGTCTCCCCTCACTACACCTGCGTGTTGCCTCGTCGAGTGGAGAAGCCGAGCGCTCGCTCTCGTCTCTCGCTCGCCCCTCCCTCGCTCTGTGTCCGTGGCCTCGCGCCGCGCAGACGCTGTCGCCATGGATGACAGAGCTGAGCTCGCGACGCCGCTGCTGTCCTCGTTGCTACGCTCTGTCTCCACACCAACCAAGCGCGTCATCACCATCCCCAGCTCATGCCACCTCTGACGCGCCCCATCCCGGGTCAACACGGTCGCCAGAGCGCCCCGCCGACGGCGAATGTCGCGGGCTTGGCCGCCGGTGTACGTGGCTGGGCCACCTCGAGCCACCACGGCCGCAGTTATGAGCCTCACCATCTTCGCCTCATCGTACTCCACCTCGCGCACGCGCTCGCTGTGGGCCAGCGCCGCCGGAGGGCCGGCGCCGCCAGCACAGCCGCCGTCGTGCCTCCTGGCTCACGTGGCCAGAGGGCCACGAACGGTCGCAGGCCACGCTGCGGGTGCCAACAGGTGCGCCTCACCGCCGCGCAGCTCCCGCGCTGCTCCTCCGCCGCCGGCGAGCCGCAGGCCGGCCTTTCCCCTCGCCGGAGGCCAACCGGAGTCCACCTCCCCTGCTCTGCCGACGGGAGGAAGGAGAAGGAGGTCGTTCCCCCCGTGTCTCTCTCTTTATATGACAAGTGGGCCCGGCTGGACCGTGGAGCCCTAGTGTCAGTTAAAGCGGCGGCTGATCTGGGTGTGTAATCGGGGGCACCTAGCAAATTAAGCTAGGGTGGTTTTAAATTCTGATTTTTGAATTTCAAATTGGTGTTAAATCTTCTAAATTCCATATCTCATGCTAGGTAATTCCAAAAATAGCAAAAGTGGACTTTTTGGAAACCTTGAGAAAAGATCTATGCAGTGGTGTCATAATATGTTACATGTTTGTAGATGTTTTCTGATGTTTTATTTAAGCTTTAAAAAATGCTCCAAAAATGCTTATAAACTTGACTAGAGCAAGATCTGGAGTTTTAGATATCCAAAAATAGTGATTCTTGTTTTGTTAATTTTGTGATGACATGTACTTGCTAGGAAAAATATCAAACACACTAGTTGTTCACTGTTTTCTTAAGGTTTTGATTTGACCTTGATAAATAAGGAAAATCTACATTATACTGCTTGTCATTTTTATATCTTAAGTTGTGTGGCTCCAAATGATGTGAAATTTTTATGGTAGTCTTTCCATGCTATGAATGTACTATGGTATAAATTTCATGGTCATTGCTTACTGTATGATCAAGTTATTGGATTAACTTGTTTATGTCTTGATAACTAGCTTATAAATAATATATAATTGAGAAAATGGAAAATGTTGTTCCATTACCTTAGTATGATGTTTATCTATCATATTGATTCATGCTATGGCCATGTGTTCATAAAAAAATATGGATTTTTAGGTTTAACTTGCTCTCACATGCTTTATTGTAATAGCTATTTGTCTTTTTCTTAGAGGTTGATATACTTGTCCAAATGGCTTGAAATTTGGACAGTAGACCTTTGGGAGTATATTTAGGCCACTGTAATTTTGGTAGAATTTATTGTGTACTTTTGATAGGTGTTCATAATTCCACCTAATTATCTAAATAAATTAAGAAAATGTATTAAAAGAATTTATTTAGAAATGGACACTAATTTTTCTGGTGTTCATTAGTCATGTGTGAAATGTTGGTAAAGTTGGTTTTGCATAATTATATGTTTGCCACGTAAGTTATTAATTATTTCTTGCAATTATTAGTTTCTGGACAGTTCTGGGGACAATGTAGATTACCCCATATTAATGATGTTTTCTGATCATCTTGTCTATAGCAAAGTTGTATATAATTCATGTATCTAGCTTGTGTTAAAATGTGGTATCATTTGGCCAAGTAGTTTGTTGAGTTAAAGATGTTTAAAGTTAGGTCCCTGATTTGGTTGCTCTCTGTTTGGAGCAGACCAGATTCTGTAGTTTCATCTTTTTGGCCCCTTAAACTTAGGAAGCAGGTTTAGGTGATATTAAATGAATTGTAGACAATTTCATAAGCTTTCCATAATGTCTTATTTCAAGTCAATTGGATTTATAAAACTCTAGATATGATTGAATTATGAAGCTACTGTTTGCTTGTCTAGAAATTGATAAATGCCAATTATAGTCGTTTGTCTTGTTTACTGTATGTGATGCATTGTCCATTATACTTCCATGTATTCATGCACTTGCATCTTGCGTCTTATATAGGTACGCTAGCAGAAACGTGTGAAGGAAATAGCGTTGGAGCCAAACCCGAAGACGGTGTTTGTGGATCCATCCCGAAGGTAGAAAGATCGGACGAGTGCTAAATTGGAGATGCTCACCAAGCGAATTCATCTGACATACTCTAACTTGAGTCGGATCCCAGGCAAGCCCCGGAGCATTATAAGTCTCCTACCTTCAAAGCAATTAATTCTATATATGTTATAAGTATTGTTGCATTAAGTGGTAGGAGTTGGTTGAAAACCTTACTGCATTATATCATTCCTTGTCCAGATATATGAATCATTGAATCCTACGTAGACTAGGATCGAGTAGATGCTTAGCCCTGCTTTTAAGCGGTAGAAGTTAGGTGATTTCCTGTCACCTGCGAGATATAGGGATATTCATATATGGCACGGTTGGCTATATGTGCTATCGTGGAATGGAACCATGTGTTAATAAAATGAATTGAGACCGGACGGGATGACGATAGTGAAGCAACAAGGCATGGAGGTCTTGGGTGTGGATCTATCCCCGTCTAAGTCGTTTAAGGACCGATTCGCTATACGTCCTTGAGTCATGTTGAACGCAGTCTAACACTTAGTTGGCCGGATAAGTCGTTCCGACCGCGAATCCGAGTAATACAGTTCAGGCCGGGAATCGACTGGTAGGTCACATCTTGGAGGAGAGAAACGTTGTGCTTGGGGACATTGGCGTGAGTCCAAGGGGGGGTTAGAGTCCCTAGCACCTGGCAGAGTGTCGCCCTTGGGGATGCGGCATCAGTCGGACCCGCGGCTCCTGAACTATACCAAAGGTGACCTGAGCAGCCCTCGCCAGGCGTGACTCGGTGAGTGTTAGAAATACCCCTCCAGCTGGATAGGAATTCGATTCGAATCGCCGTCGCTCCCGGTTAGTGAGCACTTGACTTGAGCAGCGGCAGCATAGATTCCATTAAATTGAACAAATGGTTAATTGGATAACGATGGAAAGGTTGCCTCAATTTATACCTGCTATGGTTAATATTGTTTGCTCCTAATAAAGTGAGTTCTCTAGTACAGGTTCTAATATAGATGATAGGTTAATGATAATTAACTTGATGCTTAAGCATTAATGATTGATCATCTATATTAAGCTTTTATGCAAAATGTTGTCAAGCTAGCCCCACTTTATATCAGCCTTGCATGATCTTTGGTGTCACCTTATTTCTGGTTTCTGACGGGTAAGTCTAGCTGAGTACCTTCTCGTACTCAGGATTTTGTCCCCACTTGTTGCAGGTTGTGATGTATCATGGGGACTGCAAGAGTTGGTTGGCTCCTGCCTTAGTGGCAGAGTGTGATCACGGGCATGATCCTTCTGAGTTATCTTCTCTAATGCTTTTGTGAAAGTTGACCTTGGTACTGGCATGTATTTGAAATAAGATTAATGTTAGTTTCAAATTACTTTGCTTCCGCTACTTTTCAATTTAAGTTGTAATAACTATGTTGAACTCCGATGTATATTGAATTACTTGTCAAATAGATGTAACATGTGACTTGTTATGTTGAATCACTACGATCTTGGCTTGTATGTTGGTTGTTTTGAAATCCCTCGTTATTTCATTGGACTACCGGAGTTACATGGGTTCAAGTGCGAGAATTTGATCACTTCGGTGATTGTTTTTGTACTTGTGCTCTTATAATTTGGACGGTTCCGTTACAGGCGCCACCGCCAGATCTAAGAGAGGGTGAGGAAAATCCAAATATGAGAGAAAAAGAGAGATTGGGGGAGACGTTGGCACCGCGTGCTCTAAACGGGAGGTGCTCGGGGTTGGATGTGTGCAGCCGCAGCACCAGGGGCCTGCATCCCTCGAGGTGGGGCAGGGTTGGCACCCGCATCAGGGCCTCCCTACCAGGTTTCGCCACGCTGGGGCTGCCGTGATTGATTGCCTACGCTCGGGCCACCGTGCTGGGGTTGGTCACCCTCATCTTTGGCTAGCGAGAAAGCCAAAATAAAAAACAATATTTAGATATATAATTAAAGAAGCGGTTGGTTTCACCAAAAATCTTTGTTCTTGAAGGATATAAAGAGCCTCACGGAGTAGCTCTAAAAAGTCAGAGCTAGTTTGGCACAGCTCTCCTTCTTAATTCTCGAACTTCACTTCTTTATTCTTCAATAGTTATTCTTGTGTAGTAGCAGGTGGAGAGAAGGTGAGATCGATTCTGAAGTGTGATTAAATAGTGTAAATAGAGAAATAATTATTGTCACCTTCCTATCAGAGTTCAGTTGATTTTTAAGCATTTGGTAGAGATTTACAAATCCGCACCGAAGAAGTCAGGAGCGGAGCTCTGTCAATCTGGTCCACAACGAGCCCTGTTCACTTGAACTTATCAACATGGTTTATCAGTCGTGAAACAGTGTTTTTCTCTCACAACAAATCAGCTTCAGCCAGTTTATCAGCCGCAGCGAGAACTTTAACATGATATTTACTAGTCGTCTCACAGCCGTTGCCACTCACATCCATGTATGGCTCCATAGCACAGGCTGCAGCAATGGTAATTGGGAGCTGGTCGATTCCATATGCCCAATTCTACTTGGCTAGTACAGCGTGTTGCTGTTCGAGTGACTGCCGTCGGGGACCATGCTGATTTTGTGTTCTTGCAAATAGAGCACGAGGTATTCGACATGCATATCAGGAGCAGGGTGGTGAAGAAGGTGCATCACTTGCAGGAGTCTGAAATATTGGACCTTGATATTCATCCCTTTATGATGGTATGGCCTCCTACTTTCCCACAACTGAATGGTGCACGTGACCAGGCTGAGTGGCCGTTCCATAAGGCTTATGTAAGTTAACTGCCTAATTCAACTCTTATCGTGGGTTGATGAATTAGGATGCACTTCGATTTGTCTCCATCTAGCTATCTTGGTGCGGTGTGGATGTCACTGTGTCCATTAGTAGCCCAAGTGCAAAAATTTATGTTATGCTACTTCTATTTACTCAACTACGAGTTTTATATATTGGGTTCGAATTTCAGCTGCCCCCATTGTTATCGTCTTGTAGCTGGTACTGCAATCTCTTTTACCAATTTGCTATAGTGTTCTAAAACAGCCTATCCATGTGTTCAATATGTATCTGTTAGCAACCAAATCACACAATCCAATATCCAACACACTGGTAATATGATTTGATACAATCTGAGAGACAGAGTAGAGAAGAGAGTGTGACAGAACTGCCCAATATATATAAGTTCAAGCACGACTGTCCCCGTTTAACACGTTGGCACGCACATACTTGCACTCATATAAACCTGGTAGTCCGCCGAGTGTCCCGACGGACCTCGGTAAATCAACTTCACAACCAAGACCGTAATAGATTAAACAAATACATATCACATACATGGAGTTGCAACGAAAATAATATTACAAAAGAGTTCATAAATGATAGTACAAGTTTGGACGTCAAAACCAATTAGAGAAAACAACTTAGCTTTCAAATGATTAAAATAACATAAGTTTCAAATACATTGCTAGCATAAGTGACATCCTCCAACAATAGCATATAGACGAGAATACTATATAGAATCACCGAGCCCACCGAAGGTTAGCCACCATCTTCAACAGGCTGAGAACTGCACCTGCAACATGGTGGGATAAACCCTGAGTACGAGGGGTACTCAACTAGACTTACCCGTCATAAACCAGAAATAAAGTGACACCAAGGAGTATGCAAGGCTATATCAGTGGGGCTAGTTTGACAACATTTGCATAAAAGAGCTTAAGTACATAAAGTAACTATTTTCATCTCTAGCATCAAGTTAAACTTATTCAATTAAACCTCTCTAGATTAGTACCTGCACTAGAGCAATCACTTGATTAAGTAGCAAACATTAGTATCAATATCCGGTGTAGCATTGTGAACATCATCATCATAACCATTACATTCAATTAGGTGAATCTACGTTGCCGCTGCTCAGTCAAGTTTTCACTATCCGAGAGAGACAGTGACTCGAATCGATTTCTACCCAGCTGGAGAATTATTCTTAACACAAACCCCGGTCTACCGGCCACGGTAGCCTAAGGTCACATTTGGTACAACTCGAAAACCAAATTCGTGGGTTTGCCCAGCGCCACACGCTCAGGGACGCCAATCTACCAGGATGTCTGGGACTCTAACCCGCCCTTAGACTCATGCCATTGACTCCTCGCACGCCTAACTTCTTTCAGGGTGCGCACTCATACAGACCAGGTCCCCGGCCTGAGTTGAGCTACTCGGCTTCGCAGTCGGAACGAGTTATCCGGCCAACTAAGTGTTAAGCATGCGTTCAACATGACATGAGGACGTACAGCGAATCGGTCCTTAACCGACACAGATGTGGATAGATCCACACCCAAGACCTACTTGCCTTGTTGCTTCACTATCAACACCCCGCCCGGTCTTCATTCATATTATTAACACAGGGTTATTTCCACGATAGCAAATATAGTCAACCGTGACTAGATAGATCCTATCTTGTAGGTGACAGGAAATCACCTGACTTTACCGGTCTAAGCATGGCTAAGCAAGTATTCGATCCTGAACCTAAATAGGATTCAAGGCATATTTACTGGATAAGAAGAAGGTATATATGCGGCAAGGGTTTCCATCCAACTCATATAACTTAATGCATCAAACATATAAGATACTCAATTTGTATTTTGCAAAACAAGGAGACTTATAATGCTCCGGGGCTTGCCTAGGATCCAACACTAGGTTAGTGTTTGTTAGATGACACTCGCTTGACGAGCATCTCCCATCCTGACACTTGCTTAGTCCTTCCATCTTTGGGATAGATCCACCAAACACCATTTTTGGGTTTGGCTCCAACATCACATCCTTCATGTGGTGCATCTAGCGTACCTAGATGAGATGCCAAATGCAAGTGCATAAATACAAAGAATAGTAATATGAGATGCATCACATAAAGTATTCAAGATGAGCACAAGTTACACCAAACATACATAAGCACCTTACGTTACTTTAATTAGATATCACACACCCTATCATGCTAAGATAGCAAAGAAGGTAGCACTAAGCATGACACAAGTTTCACAAGGTCTCAGGTATCTTAATTTAACGCTATCAAAGGCATGAGCCACACTTAACAATACACAAAGCAAGACAAAGTGAGGAAACCAACTTTAGGTGCAACACAGATTCTGGACAGCAGCACAGTGAGCACATGCTTTAGCCTTAACTAGAGTTACAAGCATTCAATAAAGGTGATCTTGGATTTTTTGGAAAGCTTATGAATTTTTCTACACTTTGTTATTTACACCTAGAGCCGATTTTAAAGCTAACCAAGTCAAAACACACCAAGAAGCAGGTCTGCACAAACAATGGATAGAAAACTGATATGAACTTCAGAGATACATATCCAGAGCTCTATCCATCCAACAAATGTGGTTCTTAACTTTTTAGAAATATTATTAATTTAGCTACAACTTTATTATTATCATCTTAAGATGATTCTACAGTTAACAAAGTCAAACAATACAAGGAAGGCATCTCTGTCTAGATTTGGATAGATTCTGACATTCCATTTTGAACAGCTATAACTGGAGTTATAAACCTGCAAAAGTAGTATTCTTAGACTTTTTGAAAATCTACAAAAGTACTACAACTCTTATAACATCATCAAAAGGTGATCCAAAGATTAGTTAAGTCAAACAACACAATCATTCAGATCTGCATAGAGAGCATGCAAAACCTGACATGGAAATTGTAAAACCCATAACTCCTAAACCATCAGGCCTATGGTTATGAAATTTTAACACAAGCAAGATAAGAAGATTATCTACAACTTTGGTATTCACCTCATCCACATAAAACATCATTTGCATTATGAAAATACTTGCACAACCCAAACTACACATGCAGCCATTTTCAGCAAGTAGCATGTTGGTGTTTTCACTTGTTTCCCCCAACAGAGATTACATACATATATCATTCAAAGACTCAAACAAACATCAATATAGCTCAAATACATTTCACAAAGTTGGTGTAATTAAAGTAGCAACTCATGGCTTAGGCATATACCTATTTGCTATGAAACTTTCATTAACTTTCATATAATGACACATATATATTATTTTTAGCACCATATGAGAACAACTAGTTTGGGGCTGAGATTTTTGAGTGGTAGATGTTATCAAAACATGGCTACTGTACAAATTTCATGTCATTTGAATAAGCATAGCAGCCTCTATGAAAAAGATAAATTGCTATTGCAAGAAATCATGTGAGAGCAAGATAAATCTATAACTCACTCATACTGCATCCAATATTCATGAAATTTTAACCAAAGCTCATTTATAATATCATTAGCCTACCATAAAAATTTCATAGCAATTTGAGCACCACAACTCCAGATATGAAAATAACAAGCAACACAAGCTAGAATTCCCTATTTAACAAGATTAAACCAAAACACTATAAAAACAGTACACAACTAGCATGTTTAATATTTTTCTTAGCTTGATCATGTCATCACAAGACTAACAAAACTAGAATTATAATTTTTAGACTTCTATAACTCAAGATATGTATCTATCCAACTTAAAAGCACATTTAAAAGCACTTTACAAGAATAAATAAAAATAGCAAAAACTTTCTACTAACGTCTATCATATTATGACTCCACTGTGTAGAACTACTCTCAAGGATTCCAAAAAGTCCTCATTGCTATTTTACAAATTTTCTATAATTTACTATGAATTTCCAAACTACGGCTAATTTCTAGCAAATAGGTCCTTAACGACACTATTCATTTGAGTCACGGACTTTGCAGTTAGGCCTCTTCACTTTGTCGAATTCCTATGTGAGGTTCTTGGTCACAAATCAGAGCAGGTGAGGCACGAGAGCTCGCCACTAACAGTCGGAGGAGGCTTGTCGGCGGCGGTGGAGCGGTGGTGGAGCATCAAGGGAGTCGTGCGCACCCAGGGGACAGCTCGGCTCGCCCCGAGGCGGCCCTAGTTGGCCCGGCCACGCGAGCCCGTGGCTCAGCGGCGGAGTGGCACGACAGTGGAGGGCACGATGGTGGCGAAGCGACGACCGTTGTTGGCTTCGGTTGGCCCGGCTCCCAGCGCGCCTCCTGGTGACCACAGCTCGGCCTGGGGTGGCCTGTGGCTTGCTAACCGTGTGAGCAGGTAGAATGCCAGCAGCTGCTCCGCCGGCGAGGAGCTGTGGCGGCGAGCGGCGCCAGAAAAAGAGCGCGGGAGGAGCGGCGCTGGGTGAAGAAGACCAGGGCGCAGCTAGCTAGGGCGGAGGAGCACTGGAGCAGCGAGCCCGGCGGCCAAGGCTATCATGCTCTGCAGCGGCGAGTAGAGCAGGCGAGAGCAAGGAGTGAGAGGGAGACCCGAGGGCGCTCGACTTTCTCCAATTCGGCGCGACGACGCATGGGCGCGAGGTGGCGAGCGCGTGGGCGAGGTGAGGGCCACGCGGCGTACATAGACTGAGGCCGGTCACGACGAGCGCTGCAGCAGTTCAAACTCTGAAGGAGATACTAGTACTACCGTGAAATTACAACTGAAGCACTATTTTTCTCCTCTCCGAAACTCCTAATCCGCTCGGTGTTTGCAAAAACTTTACTAATAAAAGTTGTAGAGCTACATGTGATCTTCAAATTTGCTTATAAGAGCTTGGCTTGGTTCTGCCTAGATTTCAAATTATAAAGCTCCAAACAGGGGTACATTGAAACTGGATGTCAATTAAGACTTAGCAAAAATTCCCAAAGTCCAAAACATCACTGAAATTCACTTTGTGAGCACTTTTTGACAAGGTTAGACACTGATCTGACTCATGACCATTAAACAAAGTTTGTTCCTTATAAAATTCACTACAACTTCTATTTTGGGTGCATAGACATGCAAACACTCTAAGTAGTGATTCAATCTAGGTCAAGCAAAACTAGTCATGGAGCCACTATGCAACATAACACTTAGAGATCAAATTGGACCAAGTCATGAATACAAGCATGATCCCATTTTGTATCCTAAGTGTGTCTAATGTGTTTTAGTGATCAAACACAATCACTTACATTAACCAAGCATGGTCATTGAGCATACACATGGGATAAACATATGAAACATACGTTGACTATAAATGAAACATCACTTAGGCAACATATGAAACGTCACCCATGCAACATATGAAACATCACCTATGTGACATACGAAAACATCACCTATGTAACATATGAAACTTCACCTATGTAACATTCAAAATGCAATTCAAGCAAGGATATAACTTATCATTTCATGTGACTTTTTTATTTCAAACTTCACTAAACTTTTCCAGTGATCACTATAGATAGAGAGTGATGTGAGACAGCTGAAAGAAGCACCTTCAACATTACTCAAGCATACATTTGGAAAGGGTCTACATGTAAGCAAAGGTGCATTATCCAAGTTTAAGTTGGGGCTTATTTCCATAAATTTGACCTTGACACCTTCATCACCACCCAACATGTCATATTTGAGCTCAAAACCACTACTTAACAGGTGACAGACACCTGGGGTGTTATAGAGAGCAAAGGTAGCTGGATGGGAAATCTGGAGGAGGAAGAGGAATAGTGGTATAGGAGGAGGAACAGGAAGTCTGTTTCTGAATAATGTCGATGACTTCCACTTCTGTTGCCTTCCTTTGTACTCTTGTCTGCTCCCGCTTTGGGCTTGCAGGTTGTACATGTCGGCCCATGGCGTAATGTTGGCCCACTAGTACATAGTCACTAACATCCCCTCCCTCTTAAATTTTGGCTTGCCCTCAAGCCAATGTAGAGAAACTTTCATCAAAAATCATAATGCCACCAGCAATGTCCTTGGGAAAAGTATCTCATTGGGTCATCCAATGGTGAATCCTCCACCTGTTTAACAAGATGGTCCACGAACATAACTTCCACTGATGCTAATACTAATACTGCCATGGTGGCTGGAACAAAATTCATATTCCTGTAATTGAATTCTTCACATGTCAATTGTTCGAAGAACTTCACTGCAACTTGATGGTATCTATAGAACTGAAAGAGAGCCACGGTGTTGGCAGCAGCTTAGCTCCATCAGACTTGATCTCCAGTTGAACTTTGGCCACCACTACACGATCAAGAACAAGCAGCTGGCTGGCAACTGAACATGTCTCAACCAACTCATTGTTAATGTTAGCATGAAGTATTTCAGGAGTTGGCCATGGCTGTTGCAGTTTGGCGATAACCTCAGTCTCAGAAATATTCAAGTTACTAGCAGTTGAATTGGTCCTCAGTGAAGAAGTAGATGTGAGATGCTTACCAAAGACATGTCAAATTGAGTTCCAACCAAGTCTTCATATGTATATATGTGACTGCAAAATTTTTGCTCTCAACCATCAACAATGATTTAGCAATCCAACATCCAGTGGCACCAATAAAAATTGCATCATTGATTATACTGTCAGCTTCACAAATGCGACGCCGATTTCCATATGTTTCAACCAGTAGTGACTGTAATTGATAAACCTGAACGCTGCAAGCTGATAACCAAACACCATGTTGGTGCTGCATAAGTGAAGACGAGCCTGTGCACCATATATTGCGGCTGCCGCAATTAGCATTCCTTAGTTGCCATCCCGTTTGTAAAGCTTGACTGTAACAGATCTTGAAGGCGCCAAATGAATTACTGTGCAAAAATGACATAAGTTTGGCTCCTGGACCCCATATGATTCTTGACTTATCAAGGCCAAATGCTAATATGCTATTCACCATAAATTTAACTAAAGTTAAGCAAGTTTAACATAGACAATTTTTATAGTTGTATCCTTTTGTGAACGAAGGAGTACTCAAATGTATCCCACCTCTATTCACAAATACTAAGCTTCTAGCTTTCAAAAAAAATCTAGTTAAATCCTTGCAACTCTCACGATCGCCAACTATTCTATACCTAATAATAATAAAGAGGAAAAAATTTTGGCCATTTTTTTGCCCATCCATTCTTTGGGTCCATCTTCCCCTAACTAACTCCGTAAACATGGAAATTGTCTCTCTTCAAGTCTGTCTATAGCTCTCGCGTTAAATATATAATATGACATATGTATGGCATCTTCAAATAACCTGCATATAACTAGGAATCCTAATCTAAATACAAGATGTTCTGATTGGGTTTCTTTTGTGTTTATTTTTGGAAACTAAGGCACTACACGTCACATATGAACCTAACTCGCTCACGTTATAAAATACTCGTTCGATCTAGACGTCATCACATCCGAGCCTTCGATCGATGTAAAATGTAAGATCAAGACAAGACACGATTAAGATTAATACAAGACAGTCCGTTTGCAAGTCAGTTTGCAAGTCACAACTCAAATTCCTAAACAAATACAGTGTATAGTCCGTTTGCACACCATACGTAACGTACCAGCTGCACCAGCTCAAATTCCTAAACAAATGCAGTTTGTTTGCCAAAAGTCACGTCGCTTAACATCTTATCGGTCACGTACAATCCGAAGTCCTAAAGTTGAATTCAAAATTTCCCTCTGTTCCTCAAATTCCTAAACAAATATAGTCTGTTTTACCTTTGTACGATTGCTACCACTTCAAACGTTTCTTCTACATGAGATGAGGGCGGTTGATCTTAGTGCGGCTGTTTTTAGTTAGATGAGTCAAGACCAGACATGACACGATTGACATTTTAATTGTTTGTTCATCTGGAATTGGCCTATAAGATGGAGAGTCAAACAACTTTAGATGCTTTGACTCTCCAAGAATGTTGGAGCACTTATAATTTAGACAAGAGGGAGTACTTACTATTTTTGTCGCTATTTCTTATTATGTTTGATAGCTTTTTTCTCCCGTTGCAACGCACCGATATGTTCGCTAGTCAAATATTAACATTTGGAACATTAAAATATCATCTTGAAGTACTTTTAGAAAACACTTATTGTAAGTTTGTTCAATTCTTTCATTTGCATCTAGAGTGGGTATTTACTATTGCTACAGTAAAGCTAGACTTTGGTTTAAATTAAAAATATACGAATTCAGATACAAATCGTCCCTAGCCCATCATTCCAGCAACCACCCCTTGATTTGGTATACCAGCGATGGAAAAAGAAGACATTATAAAGTAAAATGTTGTTTGTCTCCATTTGTGGCCGGCAGATATTACCCTAGTTAAGTACAATACAATCCAGAGACAAAAATGACATAGGTATGATATCAAAACAGCTAAATTGATACCTAACGCATGCTGTAATCAAGATGTTCATCAAACACGGAGTTTCCTTACAAAATCAGTGCTTCCAAAAAAAAAGATGGGGCACCTATTTATCCAAAAAAAAAAACGTCACAATTCAGCAAGGATACTTGCAAGCTTATCCACTTTCTGCACATCAAGCATAGAGAAACGGGCAACATCAGTTGTAATGATGTTCTCAAAAGGCAAAAGGCCGTCCCAAAACAATATTAACCATTTTACAACTTCCATAGCAACCGCATTGTTCCTGAAGAACTAAAATGACTCACGTACGTGTTGTGGCTATGCCAACTTCCACATCTTGAGGCCAAGGCAACTACTCCTTGAAAAGAACCACCTTGAAGAGCAATTAAACAGTGTCTTCAAGTAACAGCTACAGACCAATTGGGGTTTCCTCTTAAGAGCAACAGACCCACAGGAATCATTTCGCAATAACCAACACAGGTATTGGCAAAATAGATGCAGACATCTGGCTACCCTACAAAAGTAATAAATACAGACATGTTTGAGTGACACAAAATTTGAAGCTGTGTATTACCATTGATGCTCCAGCCATCTTTACTCTTGTTTCTTGATATTCATAGTACTAGTGACAAGTTTAACCTTCTCTCCTTTCAGGGGAAAATGACAAGTTTAACCTTCTCTTCTTTCAGGGGAAAGCATAACAGACCCCTTTAAGAGCCATTTTTAGCGAGTACTCATTACTAATAAGAACTCACTCATTACTAATAAGAACTCGATGCTTCCACTCATTTCTTCTGAGAATCTTATGTCATGGGTCCACTACCAGACCCATGAGAACTATGGGTGCCAACAGGCACATTGCGTTGAGCAAAACTGAGCAATTGCTTGCGTTGATCCTCATTGGTATGGGGGAGGCTGGCACGCAGAAGCTCTACTGGCATTTCCCTGGTTATAACTGCTGCTGCAGCAGGCTGCAATTGGGCAGTATGAACCACACTATCAAACTTATTCATGCAGTACTGTGTAAGCAGCCCGAAAAAGGCGTCAAATGATGCCTGCCATAGAGCTCGATTCTGCATACTGTAGTTAGAAGCCACGTGCTGATCAGTGAGTAGAACTGTCGCTCTGTCCAGTGCAGACTTTATGATGACAGAAGCCCAATCACCTGCTGGGGATCCAAGGGGTCGAAGAGGTGGTTGCAATGATGAACACACAATAGCAGCAAGGCAAGCACTGAGATCACTCAACTCCATCCGAACAATACGTGTGGATACAGCTCTTGCAAGTCTAGTCATTGTCTCCGCTGCACTGATATCAGAGGGCATATTTCCAAATATGGATCTTAGATGCCGGAAGACTGCCATGCAAACTATCCTTGCAAGCTCACTGCCTGATGTCACAAGTTCAAGGTAACGGGAAAGTAGTTTCCGGCCCTTTGGTAGAGTGACTATGCGAAGAAACACCAAATCATCATATGGAGACAGAGGTGAATTCTTATTTGGTGCAAGGGGATCAACTAACTGCAGTGATTCTGCAAGCTGCTCGAGGAGTCCCTGTCTTCTGTTTCTCAGTTGCAAACCACCATCTTGCTGCTGGCTAAATTGCAGCAGACGATCAATATCATCAACATCAAGCAGTAGGCAAAGTCCGTCTTCAATTGTGATCCGAGCAGCAAGCATGGGTTCTTGGTCAAGAGGCTTTGACACAGATTTTTCAGCATTATCACTCGGTGCAGAGGCTTGTTCAACATCAAGAAGCGGACGAGGCCTACGGATTGAAGAAAATGGAAGCCTCCCAAGAGCATCAACCTGTAGATACGCATGTGGCTCATCCTTACTGCGTGCACGCGAAGATGGATCTCTAATCAAGGTTGGACAAAAGTGGTGCTTTAGTTGAGCACCTGCTGATTTTTTTGCTAAACAAGCTTGATGGTAGTAATCATCAATATATGGGTCATTGATCTGTGTGGCAGCTTGCTGCATCCTTGCAATGTTCTCGATTTCTTCAGTAGACATGTACTTGGATCTGAACCGTGGCCATCCATTATCCATCCTAATATTATTGAGCTCATAACCTTGGTGAGGATATCGCTGTCCAAGCCTTCCATGTTGCAACATTGATCTTGCTCTTGGATCACTCAAGTCAGGCATAGCAAAGTTTGCATCAAATCTACTCATCACTTGTGAAGGATGCTGAGGACCAAACATCTGCATGCTTTGTGGTGGGGAATGATGGGGACCAATCATCTGTGCATGTAGTTGTGAGAACTGTGGTGAGGACTGTTGTATTGGCAGCATTCCATGTTGACGAGGTGGCTGCATTTGAGGTGGCATCAGTCCATTGGGACGTTGCAATTGATGAGGCATCAAACCTGGCATAAACCTGGGACCGCCGTTCCCATGCATTGATCCGCTATTTAAAACATGATTCTGTCTACCAAATGGAGGTCCTGGAGGCGTACCTCCATGATGGAACTGGGGAAGGGGTAGATCATTTTGTGCAGAAGACATAGGCAACTGGAATGCAGTGGGAGGAGATGGCATGTTCACATGATGTGGCTGACTAGGTGAAGAATGAGATGCTGCACCAGATGGTGGGTACGAAATGAATGATGACTTAGGCACAGGAATTGGTTCAGTATTACTGTACTGAGGCTCTTGTTGTGGGTACGATGATGTTCTATGTAAAGGAGATGGCTTTGCTCCAAGAATAGGTTCAACAGGATTGTACTGAGCATCTTGCTGTGGGGACGACGATGTTCTCTGTAGTCTAGAGTCAATGAAGTTGACTGAACGGGGTTGTTGGGACCACCAATTCTTCTTATCCAACCCGTGATCAGTGTCCAATACAGGCTGTGTAGGCCAATATGAAGGTCCAGACTCTTGCGCCCACTCTGCATTAGAACCTATATATTGCAGAATAAGAATAAATATTAATTAAAGAAACAGATGCAGAGCATTGCCTAGTGCCTAAAACAGACAAGAGAACAAAGATTACCATGATCACTGGTTAACTGAAATTGTCATTCTAGCAATAGAAGATAAGAATATCATAAGTACTCCCTCCATTCCTTTTTATAACACATTCTGGTTCAGCAGGAGGAATAATGTATGAAACCAAGAGAGTAGTCTTTTTATAACACATATTCTGGTTCAGCAGGAGGATTAAGGTATGAAACCAAGAGAGTGGAGAGAAATGACCATAGGATTCAGGGGTTTATTGTCTTCAGAACAAGAGAGGATATAGTTGTGTAGGCGTTCATTATAAGTGGAGAGAAGATTAATGAGGAAAAGACATTGAAACTATATGCATGCCTTATAATTTGAAAAAAAAAAACAAGATGGCGGCTGTTGTAGAAGTTGCAAGGAATTCACATAAATCTACCAAAGCATGTGGTATTGGTTTATTTTTGAAGAAATTACCTACACGTTAATTGTTGAAACACAAATTTACAATTTCATAATACATGGACTAAGCATATCCACAAATGATGAAAAGGAAAAATGAAGCCTGAAGCATATGGACTGAGGAACCATATCAGCAACAACTTAAGAATTTAAAGGCAATCCAACTATACAGACAGCTACTTACTTTGTCTTGAAATAGATCCCCTATGACTAACTACTCCTGGTTGCTTTGGTTCATTGACTATTCTGGTCAGCTGAAAATGGAGAAACATGAAATAAGTAAATCATCTATATAACAATAAAAAACGAGTAAATGCAACAAGGCAAACATGTAAATTTGGTACACTGTACACAATTGTAAATCCATGTGCTATAATATTTTCAAAAGAACTCAGTTGCATCATTATTCTAAGGAATAAATCTCAAGACCTACAAATATTTACTTATGCATGTACATATTTAACAAATAAGGCAAACCTTCGAGAAAGTTCCAGCAAGATCATCAATGTCAGTAAATGAACCTACACCCTCCTGCAAAAACGACTTTTCATCAACATGAGTAGTGATACATTCCTGTGTTGACATAAAGAAATTATGCTGCAGGCCTGCAGCTTGAAATCTAAAAAAAAGAAGCAGTACACCATGCCTAAAACATTACTGGATGCAACTGAGGTTCCATGGGTATAATAAACAAAAGCAGAACAAGAGTTCACAGGACGCAGCCTAAATGATAAATTGAAATATTCGCTTTGTGACACAATATACAGCTAAAAGATGCTTAGTGTGCAAGTGGAACTAGCTCCAGTACAAGAAAAGCAACACCATCATTAGCTTTGTAAGTCTAGGTTATGTACACAGGATTTAGCTGCCTGCATCCTATAATGGTTAACGACTGTATCATTGCAAAAGCCACAATGCCATCTTCCTAAATTTCAAGGCGATATATTTTTGGTAATGTCATACCAACCCCAAAAATATTGACTTATTTCCTAGGCTTTCAGCTGTATCAGCGTTGAATGTTTTCAGAATCACAAAAAATGGCAATGCCAGCATGTATGAACTTTTGTAGCACAAAATTGTTGGAATCCTCTACCAGGCTCCAGATGACACAAACCAAAATGATAATAGAGAGCAAGCACAGAATGGTCAAATTAACTCCTTCAAGACTCATCCCTCAAGTTCTAAATTGAAAAGTGAGCATGCTACCATCTCATGTAAAACAAAGCTTCATAATATCTAACATTTCTTTGGCTTATAAAGTCACAAACATAGAACTTATTCATTGTGTCATCTTTGTTTTCAACAAAGCAAAAAAAATCGATAAAATTTATCACTTCAAACATATGTGAGCTCTGTCAAGCACCAAAAAAAAAAACCCGATCATCTACACTACCTCCAACATATTATCCCTCCCATAAAGAGGGTTTTCTTCATCTTCGTGGTCAATAAATGCAGCATCACCACCATCATCATCATCCAATCCACCTAGCTCAACCTCTTCCACGGCATTGTTGCCGAAGAAAGCATACTGTGATGCATCAAATTTGGTATCGCCTGTACAGGGATATCAATAATCTAGCAGTCAGTATCAGATGCCATAGGGCACATAGCGAAAACAAGACTAGATATAGCAGACTAAGGAAATTGTTGCAGAGTAAAACAGCTTCAATGAGTTCCCAATAGTAAGGCGGCTTAAAAATGAGCTCACAACAGAACACTACAGCAGAACCTTCGGAGATTCACAACCTTTATTACTGATTCCCTCACAAGAGTACTAGACTAAACGCTAATTCAAGCAATGGTGGACATCAGAACTACTCCAACAGGTGTTATAAGCTATCATTGACCACCATGACAAAATTATTCAAACAATTATTAACATAATATCCATTGCCAAGAAACCCCATGGGAAAATCTCAGCTGATTGATTTCAAGAATCTTATTGGCAGTGTAAATAATCTGAAAAAAACAAAGTCAAGGGGAAACGAATATGGTTCACCGGAACAACCGCAATCGCTATCATAAGAACCAAATGAAAAATGTACACTCATGGGAATCCAAATAAACTAGGAGGAATTGATTGAGCACCTGATTCCATGGCAGGGGCAGCGTCTAACCCCAGAAATATTTCTGGGAAACAAGCTGCTACGAGCAGAACATCCCCCACCAAGGTATCCAAGGAGCTGAATCCACCCCCGGATTGGGTTGGATTAGCGCCGGGTCGCAAACAAATCCAAAGCTACCTGCACGGGGAGTAAGCGAGACACGGATCTGACTGCATGGACTCGCAGCAAAGAGAAACCAGAACGAAATTCCTGCATGAACAATTCCTTACCGATGAAACAAATCACGCTGGTTGGATCTCCCGTCTGCGCCACGCGAATAAAGGGGAGAAGGGAGGACGAGGAGAGAGAAATTCGAGGTGCCGCTCGGCGGTGTAAGGAGGACGTCGGTCTCTCTTACGGCGGCGGTGGTGGCGGCGGTCAATTGAGGATTCGGCGGCCCGATGGTATCCCTGACGTAGGCAGGAGTCCCGGAGCCGGAAGGGGTCGGGACTGCGAAGAGGCTTTGTTTTTTTTCTTGAGACTTTTCCCAGTTTGCCATTATAAAAGATCGCAATTCCCTGTGTGCCCCTAGAAAAATTCAGCGGTCTTCAGTACCACTACTCTAACTTTTTCGTGTCCTCCATGCCACTTCCGTCAGTTTGGGTTCTAACGCCGTCAAACTACACGTGTGAAAAGACGAAAATACTCTTAAATCTAAATATGTTATTAATTTTTTTGAGCATTTTAACGACTTCAAATGAAAAACTCAAAACTATAAAGTTGTAGATCTTGTCGAGATCTATAATTTTCATATAAAATTTATTTTTATTTAATTCCGCAAAAAAATATGATTTGATATGATTAATATATCTTAGAAAAAATCATATTTTTTTGCGGAATTAAATGAAAATAAATTTTATATAAAAATTATAGATCTCGACAAGATCTACAACTTTCTAGTTTTGAGTTTTTTTATTTGAAGTTGTTAAGATGCTCAAAAAAATTAATAACATATTTAGACTTAAGGGTATTTTCGTCTTTTCACACGTGCAGTTTAACGGCGTTAAAGCTCAACCTGACGGAAGTGGCATGGAGGACACGAAAAAGTTAAAGTAGTGGCGCTGAAGACCGCTGAATTTTTCCAGGGGCACACAAGGGATTGCGATCTTTTATAATGGCACACAGGGAAAAGTCTCTTTTTTTTCCGTCTTTTCCCGTGAGAAAGCACCCACCCAAGGATAGGGGCATTATCTTTGGATTTTTTTTATTTTCCGTTACAACAGTTTGGACCATTTATTATTACAAGGAGAAAAATACAGGGAGAAATCGTGTCACAACATGGCAGTAGGTACTAGGAATTTAGGAGTACTTCTTCCGAAGAAAAAGTTCGTGGTGTTTGGTTTGGGCTGCTAAATATTAGCGGGCTAATTTTAGTCTTATTCAGTTACTTTTTATCTAAATACTATGATTAAATGGGACTAAATGGGTATTTAGTCAATTAGTCAGCAATGGGTTGTTAAATTGGACTAAAGCCCAAACCGTCTCACCTTTTGGTCACTTTTTGGGGCCAAACACCTGACTAATAAAGGGACTAAAAGGCCTATTTTAGTCTCTTTTAGTCGACCAAACCAAACAAGGGTAACTAAAGTTTAGTGGCCGGTTTAGCTAGCTAAAATTTAGCAACTTCAATTCAAACAAGGCAAATCTTTATCTCATATATCCCCTTCATCCGAATTATCTATCGTTTTATTTTTTTAAATACGTAATGTTTACAACATACAGATATACGTTACGTATGTGCCTATAAAATTCTATGTGTATATAGTAAAAACTATATATATCTAAAGAAAAATTAAAACAACCTATAATCTGCAATTGGATGTGCTTGTTAAGACTCTTTCTCACTAGCAAAATATATATCATAAAAGAAGAAAAAACAAACCTAGCATATCTAAACATAACTTGTTTCTATGTAGTCAAACTTCACACTACGAGAGCTGGGACTTTTCCTAACGGTTTTAATTATTTTTGTCGGTTCTTAAAAAAAACATCAGGAACATAAATTAATCATGTCGGCAAAAAAAAGGTCACAATAGGTATTAATTATCCCTATCGGTTTTAAAAAACCCACAGGAAACATAACCACCGTTAGGAACCCTATAATGACTCCTGACGGTCCGGCCCAAACCAACCGGAATTCCTATCACGCGCATAGCTCACGCAAAAAAAAATGAAGGGCCTATTTAGATGTGAAAAAGTTTGGGTAAAATTCCTGTAGCACTTTTCGTTGTTATTTGGCAAAATTTATCTAATCATGGACTAACTAGGCTCAAAAGATTCGTCTCGATATTTACAGACAAACTATGTAATTAGTTATTTTTTATCTATATTTAATGATGAGGACATCCTCCACTATTACCCGCTGGCAAAGACGCAACAAAAAAAAGGCCAAGTGGCCTAGTTGTAGTCGGACGACGACCGTGTGAGCATCTGAATAATCCCACCTTGCTTAGCTTGGGAGAAGGAAGCCACCTTAAAAGAGAGAGTCACCCTTCCCCTATCGCCTTGCTTAGCTTGGGAGAAGGAAGCCACCTTAAAAGAGAGAGAGTCACCCTTCCCTTATCGGACTAGTCTTTTAGGGACATTGGGACTTTCTCCGAGTGGGTGTGCATAAGAACTGTTGGGGTCCGGGCAACCTTAATTTATTGGGCCTCGGCCAACCCCACCTGGGCCGAATGTATCATTTAATGTTCCATGCATACATCCAAAGATTTAATGTGACAGTTACTATGCAAACTTTTTGGCACTTTTTGCCAACTAAACAGGGCCGAAGACGCGCCTTACTAGCCATTGTGGGTCCTACATTGGATTTAAAGGACACCAAGGGCCTGTTTAGATGGTGAAAAAGTTTGGGTAAAGTTCCTGTAGCACTTTTCGTTGTTATTTGACAAAATTTATCTAATCATGTACTAACTAGGCTCACAAGATTTGTCTCGACATTTATAGACAAACTGTGCAATTAGTTATTTTTTTACCTACATTTAATATTTCATGCATGCGTCCAAAGATTCGATGTGACAGTTACTGTGCAAACTTTTTTGGGCCTTTTCACCAACTAAACGGGCTCCAAACCATATCCTCTGACCCGCCCGCTCCCATTCTATCTCCCGCCGCTGCATCTAGGGCCCTTCCGGCCGCGCTGCCGTCACCCCGTGGGCGTTCCTGACACGCCCTGAGGGTGGCCCCAACGCCAGCACAGCCCCGAGGGCGTCCTTGATGCCAGCACTATCGTCGCCCTGAGGGCCTCCCGACACCCACGCTACTGTCGTCTGTCGACTCACACACATCGCACAAGAACACTCCTTGGCTCCACAAAGTTTATCTTCACTGTAGTGTTATCTAGTTAAGGCAGACAATATTTTTCAATATTTTTTCTTATATTTGAATAGCACTATTTTGGGTGCTCTCTCACCTTTTTGGCCTCGTCGTGCGACTGACTTTTACACATTTAGCATCTCACATTCGTCTTAAAGGATTATATATGTAGTATTATATATATACATACATAATATAATATCTTACTATATTATTCAAGGTTATGAAAGCTAAGAGGTAAACTAAGTCCACGTCACTACTGCAAATGCAGAACGTTTTTTGGAATTTGAATTGGTTACAAATCACATGGCCATATGTAACCAACCAAATTGATTGTTATAGAATTGGGCAAGGATCATCTTTCTCTATAACCAGAAATATAGAGGATTAAAAAGCAGAAATAAAGCTTGAATAGATCCCTTTTCAACCCTCTTTCTCAATTGAGGAAACCATCCTCTCAATCCCTCGAAAAAAGGGAAAGAACTAGATATTTTTCTGTCTCTTTTCTTTCTTTCCCTCTCACTAACCTCTAGGGCCCACGCTGGGAGGGCTACTGCCACCGCGGCATGTCGTGCCCTAAGCCAGGAAGGTCACCGCCACCACATTGTGCCTTGCACCGCCCACACTGGGATGGCCACGACATGTCGCCATGACACTATGCCCCGCTCTGTGCCTATGTGCTACCACCACCAAAAACGTGTCGTGCCTCGGGCAGGCCTCAGCCGCCATGCCATGCCACACACTGTGTCTTGTTGTGCCCTCCGCCCACTGCTACTTCCTGCACTCCTGCTTTGGCACTATCAAGATGGGAGAAACTAGAGAAGAGAGAAAGAATGAAGGAATATTTTATCTAGCGTTGTAATTCAGTTTTCTCAATCACCTACGCTAGATTTCAAGAGAAAGGGAAAAGAGGATTTGGTGGAAATACTCTAAGGACGTAAGAAATGACCAATCTAACTGACAATATCTGGAGACTGCCACCGTCTAGTGAACATGTTAATAGAGTTCATATTTTAACTATCTAAAGCTAATCACATATAAAAGGTACTAAGGTTTGAAGCCTAGTGATCTACATGCTACCTAGTTGTCTTACCACAGGATGTTGCTATGCATTATGTAAAAATTGTCACACATTCTTTTTTACTACTCCCTCCGTTTCAAATTACAAGTCACTTTGATTTTTTTACATAGATTTTGCTATGTATCTAAACGTTTATTGTAAAATGATGTTATTGTCACAAAGATGATGGTTTATTGTAAAAATGATATTCGAGGAAAAGAATCGAGAGAACAATGGATCAATGGGATTTTCTCTTGTCGTTTACAATAGTATGCTGCTTCTACACCTGCTTAGGATGCAGAGCAGTTCTGATTTCCACGATTTACAGCCACAAGAGTTTTTCTAGTAATAATATTTACAGTATAAACTTATGTCTTATTTGAATGTAGTTAGATTCACGTCAATCCACATGTGTCGATATGGATTGAAGTGAAACTTGTGGATTGAGGTGAGCGCAGTCTAAGGACACTCACAAGTGCTAGCCTGGGGTGCGTGATGTTTGTCTCGTATGCGGTAAAGGGATAGATCAGGCAGGCCGGTCGCTTTGCTATGTGGCATTTGCATGTCGTGAAGGAGCAGCCAAAAATGGAACAGTTTTATATCGCCGAGCACCTTTTTTACGCCTGGAGGCGGACAATCAAAGTGGGTTTGATGAGTTTAGACAATTTATTATATACTAGGTAGCTTGCTCGTGCGTTGCTACGAGACAACTAAACTTTATTTTATTAAAAACACATAGATCACACGATAAAATAACAATAATGTGAAATTAAATACCGATGTTAAAGTGACATTTAATCCAAAAAGTAAAGTTCGTGAAATTAACACAATCATGGAGAGTGCGGCGTCACAGACTCACAAACTCTACTATATAGACCTTTTCTGATACAGCTAAGATAATGTTTTGCATCGATAGGAAGAAATCTCCGATATCTATTTATTTCACGCGCCAATAAATTTACGAATAAGTTCCAACACATCTTCATATCATCTTGTACACAAGTTCGAGTATATATATGTAAATATTAGTGCCTGTCATATGGGTTGAATGTCTTGAAAATCTCTCACAAAACTTTAAAACAAAGTATATCATACTCACCGATAAATATGTCGCATGACACGACCCGAAATGTAAGGCTAAACCCCTACCCTTCTCTCCCTCCTGACGCTGAAGACGACGCCGCGCACGGCCAGCAAGAACCCCGAGGCGGCACGTGGCAGCCCGACAAGCGAAGGCCGACCGGGAGGGGAGCTAGCGCTAGCTCACATGAGAAAATTTGAAATGCAACGGGAACGAATAATGTCACGATAACTTCACTTTAAACATTTGTTATATTGTTACTAAAAACATTCTTTTTTTTGAAAGTGATGAGACGACCATTCCACTCTTATTGCACAGACCATCGACCTCAGCACGAACCAAGCGGCGGTCACAGTTAAGGTCAACAGACACACAGGCCAACGCTCTGTCCACGGTAACGGACTGGACACACAGAGGAGGCCATCGCGACAACATACATGTGCACGTTAGCATTCAACGACAGCAAGACAAGGAACATTTTGTCTCATATTGTAGCCTTGTTAGAAGTTGGCTTGACTCCCATACTTCTCAGTAAACTTCTATGTAAAGAACATAACAATAATGAATCATCAGTCCTTAGTCTTATTTTTTGGCCATCTTATCATTATTATCATAATGTAAAGTCAAGAACTTTGTCCACGTGTTACAACGAGAGCTAAAAACTTGACATGGGATACAAAGAAGGCTAGCTCGAGTTCTTTACGGTTCCATCCGACCTGAGCAAAGCTAGGTTTTGGCTAATAAGCCGAGATAAACTCTTCAGATATACAGACTAAAATTGTAATGTCCAGTTGGAGAAGAAGTAGGAGTAGCAATAGCAATAGCTTTGGTATTAAGGCAACTCTAAATAAACCACATGTATTAATAAAGCTCTGGCTCCTCTTGCCAAATCAAAGGATCAAATACATGCAGGAACTGCTTCTTCATATGTTGCAGCTCAAAACTTTCACCATACAGAAAATACAATAAATAAAATAATTTATTTCTTACTGAAAATTACACACATCATATGAAAACAATATTCACAATCCCCAAATATGGCATTAAGCCCCAAATCTGGGCTGAACTAATAATAAATTAAAATAAGGTATCTGCATTCGCCGATTTGGTGAATCCACTACATTTAGAGGAAAACACAGAATTATAGAGAACACTGAATTCACTGAAAGCTAACACAAAAATTTGGGGGAAGCACTGAATTCACTGAATGGGTGAAACGCTTAATTTTGATGGAAAACACGGACAAAGCTAACACTAAATTCATTGAATTTCCTAAAACGATTCTGGTGGGCAGCATTCTGCAAAATGATGCATCCAAACAAGATATGCATGCCAAATCAATGTCACTGCAAAGGTAGCAATAGTAGCAGTTTATGGACTAATCTCGACCAGGATACTAAATAAAAATGAATAACAAAAGCAATCTCATATGACAAAAGACAGTAGGTAAAAAATCTGAGAACCAACCAATGTAAGAAAAAAAAAGCTTGCAGGACAAATCAGTGGTATATGGCCATAAATAAAGTTGAATAAATAGAGCGTATAATAAATCTCACCACACAATACTTTATATCCAAATCTTGAGGGACAATATCTTTTACTTATGTCAGTTACCAATCATTTGACTTGAGGGACTAAATAATAAGTCTGAAATTTCAGTGAAAGAGATATCTTGAGGGTTTGAAGCAGCTCACCAAGATATATTGTTTAGAATGCCCTGGCATAAATTTATTCTCTCAATATCTCTTGCGCTGACTTCATGTTCACCTCTGCAGCTTCGTCTAATATACTTTCAGAATTCACCGCAGCAGGACATTCACCTTATGAACAAGGAACTGAAATAGCCAAGAATTATAGTACATGAAAGGAAGCATACTTTGCTAATTTAATGGAAAATCCACCTATACAGTTTCTAATGTAATCACATTAAACCAAAATCATATGTTATACGTGCTAGCTGCAAGAAAAATAAACAAAAACATACATGATGGATTGGGGGAGATGGAGAATGAATGGATCGTGTTTCATTTATAGAACAAGGTCACAAGGTAACAAGTAACAAACGATGGACATGCATCTCATAATACTTACTAAAAGGACGTGATGAACGATAGCTTTGTGGCATCCTGGCCGACTCTCAACGCACCATCATCATTAGCCATATCTAAAATTACCAATTGCAATTGTTATTACAAGAAAGGGGTATAAAATAAGTGAATTCTTCGTGACAATGTAAGAAATATAGACTTCTCAACTGGGGTATAAGAGCTTGCAGTTACTTTCAGCATACAGAGAATTTGGAACGACTTCTCAGCTGGCAGTGCGCGCAGACAAGCGGGGTTCCAACAAATTTTGAACCTCATCATGGAAAAACGGGTGCTGTAGAGTCTGGAACAAAATGGCAGGCTGAAGCAGCATCACTGTGGGCTAGGGAAAGGGCTTCCAGGACACCTCCTCTCCTACATCGGTGTTGACAGCATTGATCAATTGTTGCCATCAATCCAGCAGCTGATAGAAGATGTACTAAACAATATAAGCATGCAAGGGCATATGCCAATTGTATTTATAACTATCTCCTATTTTTGTCAGACAAGCAGTAGGTACCTGACCATGGAGTGGCGTCAGTGTGACAAACACGATGCAAGATGAACCAAAGGAGATAAACCTTGAAGCTGAATTATTCGACCATGGGGCAAACTCTCCTGCAGGAGCAAACCTACTGCAGAAAGCTCTTGCAACAAATAACAGATTCAGATATTGTGTTGTTTTCTTGTTCAGTGCACCAAAACTGTTCCTCAACCTATATTGCTACTTCTATTTGCCTTCTTGCAGTTGCACGGTCGACCTTCAACATTCACCTAGTGTCTACTTTTATCTGCAAATGGCAATGGCTCTTTTCAGAGCATGGGCAGCTATGGGTCGATATTAACAAGACCAACCATACACTAAAGTACTCTCAGGTTTCTCCTGAACAAGAGGCTGTTGGATTGTATCACAACCAGTAATTTGCAGATAAGTTTCAGCATCCTATTTGGCTAACAGCATGCAGAGATAACGGGCGCTAATCACATTGAATAGGGATCTTGAATGATTTAGCAGAGGATGCATGCTACAGAGAGATTGAATACTTGATAAATTAGAATGTCTTTCTGAAATAAGCCAACAGATAAGTGAAGTACTTTAATCAGTTACCTATTATCCATTCATCCAATACTGGTGTTGGTTCAGGCAGAAATAAAAAGTCTACTTAACCCCCTGAACTATCAGCTAGTGTCTAACCTACACCCCCAACTTTAAAACCGTCTGTTTTACACCCTGAACTTTTCAAAACCGTTCAAATTACACCCTGGAGCGGTTTTGGACGGCGGTTTTGCTACAGTAACCATGGTTTTGATACAGTAACAGCGGTTTTGACTTTTCCTTTTTCTATTTATTTCCGCTGAATCTTTGAAAAATCATAGTAAATCACAGAAAAATCATAAAATAGAAAATCTAATTTTGTTGGACTCCACATGAGTAGATCTACACAATGAATATATAATATAGTATGTTTTAGTACAAATTTTTTCTGTAGCTTTAAATTAGTTAGAAAATCAAATTTTATCTGTAATTAATTGGAATAATTCATAGCTACAGCTTTTATGATCTAATTGTAGTGAAAATTTTATGATAGGGTTATTATTATATGCTTGAACTGTAGTTCAAGGGGTTAAGTAGACTTTTTCCCTTTACAATATCACTGAAACTGCTAGCAATAAAAGTCCTTCCCAACTGCAGGTGCGGTGACAGAATATATATATCATTTAATTTACATAAGCAGCCTACGCCTCTGGCTGGTTATAAACAAAGTAAACAAACCAGAGATTAGTAGGAACAACTGAAGTCCAACAGTTGGCGTGCAATGCTGCAATCGAAGGTAGCAGATTCTTGTCACCTACAGTACAAAAATCGTGAATAAGCAACAACTCAGAAATTAATCTCAGATTGGATCAGAAGTGGAAAGCACGAGAGAGATTGGCTATCGTTAAATCAATCTAAGATCAGATGAGTGGCAAGTACGAGAGAGAGATTGACTAACCAATGAGACGGTAGAGTATGGGGAGAGAGGAGTAGAGGAGGACCTGGTCGCGCCGGAGGCCTCAACCGCGCCGCTAGGGTTTGCCCGCCGGTGACCCTGGGGTAGCGCGGCACATGGTCGGGCCACGATGCCACAGGGGGAGAGGATCCCAGGGCACCCAGCGGCGGCCCACGACCCGCACCCTCCCCTGCCCCTGGAACAATGGAGAAGACGGCTTGAGTCTAGGGGGCAGAATTCTGTCATGCCGAATTGGACCTCCTAGAGATCAAGAATGGGAGCATTGGTACCTTGGTCCGCAGCCATGGAGGAGGCTGCCGGCGAGGACGTCCACATCACGCGCGCATCCCTCCCAAACCTCTCGAGTAGGAGAGCACCCGGCCGGCTACAGCAGCCACGACGTGGGCGCGGCGAGCCTCCCCCGTCCTGGCCGCGACCGCGACCGGCGGAGGGCCCCCCGCAGCAGGCCGCATGGCCGTCGGGACGCACGCGACGGCAGCGACGGCAGCAGCACGAGCCATGGTTCTCAGCCGGCAATTAGGATTTCTAGCGTCTTCGTTTTTCTTTTTTTTTTCCCGGAGCCAGCTGGTTTTGATCGCAAGTGGGCTTGCGGATGGGGTGGGTTTCCATCGCGGGAGGGTGGCCCACCTGCAGCTTGAGGCAGAAGTCACAGGGGACGGGAGAGGTGTGCGGGGGCATTGATCGCACGGGCGAAGGGAAGGGTGACCTGAACATTCTGTCCCACAAAAAAAAAATCCACGTTTTATTTTTTTAGTTGTAGGAGAAGGAGAAGGGTGACCTGAACATTCTGTCGCACAAAAAAAAAATCCACGTTTTATTTTTTTAGTTGTAGGAGAAGGAGATATATAATATAACTAATGAAAAATGGAGTGTGCTTTTCACTTCATTCGTGCATCTATAGTAGTCAAAGTAGGAGTAAGAAAGACACCTGACCTTGCAAAAGTGGACTCATCCAATGGGTTTTGAACAAGCTGCTGCCGACCATCAGCGACGGATCTAGGATTTTATGTTAGGGTATGCCGTACTAAAAAAATTATATACAATTCGGTAAAAATCATTTATCAATTTGGTAAAAAGTCAAAAAAAAGTAATATAATTCCGTATACATGTACTAAATAATAATATATAAGTCTTAAATTCAAAATTTAAGTTGGAAAGTATTATGAATTACAATAATACAATAATTCAAACACCATTATGATACAATTCAACGTATAGGCATAAAAGAGAGTTAAGAGACTTACAATGCTAGTTGTCAGATTTTTTTTAGGTGATGCTTTCTAAGTGACATAAATGTATAAATTATATTATTTTCATGAGAAAATATGTCACTCCATGAATAATTAAACAAATTATAAGTAATAACAAGTAATTTAGTGGTAATTTATTTTTGGAGAAAATGACAATAAATAATTAAAACTGGCAAACCTGGTGAGGTCTTAGACTCTTGAAAACGTCTCTGTGTACTTTACAACTACAGCGGCGACGGGCGGCGGCAGCTGCCCAGGGAGCTGCTACCTGCTGGCTTCTCCTTCAACAGGACCAAAACACCGGCAACAGCAGCAGCGGTTGGCCGGGCAACCAGAACGCTAGCCGCAGACGCCAGGTTCTTTTTCAGAATAAGAACGGCATAACTACATCCTGGCTTCGCTTTCAGGATCAGCCGCGGCACTACGAATTTCTGAATTACGATAGCAAATAATGGAGACTGAGAAACTAGGTGCGGGTGCGGCACTGGGATGGGATCGGTGGATCGTGAGTTCGTGAGGCAGAGGATTAGAGACGAAGAGCGCGAGATGGCGGCGGCGCTTGGGATCAGGACTTCGCAACGCACGGAACGAAGGCAGCGTCGTGACTTTTACATTATTAGCAGATGTATTACTGCTAATATGGTCTGGGCTGTAGGGTATGCCAGTGCATACCTGGCATACCCTGTAGATCCGCCGATGCCGACCATCTCGTACCGTGCGTGTCAGCAACGTGCGTGCCTAGACGTTCGCCATCTTTGTTGTCAACTTTATTAATTCAGCCGTCCATTCACTTGGGATCACCCGTGGGCCGTGGCTTTATTTTGCCGATCTTCTCCAACCATCGCAAAGGCCACTCATCGGTTTTGCTACTGTCGACTTCAGCGATGACTTTAATGAAATGAAAGGCGGCAGGTGGAGGCCCATTGGAAAAAAAAAATCAACTCCCCCTGACCCAAAATATGTTACACTTTGATAGCCGGTGTATAAAAAACTTTGCATGGTAGTTTACAGAGATACACAACTACTTTTATTTCACATAACACATTTTTAATACATATTGTTACTCAATGTGTCATTTTCTAGAGCCTAGGACCTCTCATTTCTGATCAAGTAATAGCAAATCCAACAGGGCCCCAAACATGGCCCAAACCAAAATTGAGGGCTTGAGCAAAAACTTCAACTCCAACAGAGCAAAAACTACAAATCCACGAGGGAACAAGAAAGTTCATTTCATAACAGCACAAGAAGCTATGAGGAAGGACGTGGAGAGAGCATTTGGAGTTTTACAAGCTCAATTTGCTCTTGTAAGGGGTCATGCTAGATTTTAGAACAAGGATATCCTTTGGTACATAATGACAGTTGGTGATCAGGCACAACATGATAATTGAGGATGAGCGGCCTGAGGAGTTAATGGAGGATACAAATGATGGTGGCGAGGTACTGAGGGAGGAGTATCGATGGCGTAATCCACTTGTATTGTTAGAGTTCCTCAAGATCCACAAGGAGATTGAAGACAAGCAAGCACACGAGAGGATCTTATTGACCACCTTTGGTCTATTCATAGCTCCACTTAGTTTGATTGTTGTAATGAAATTTATTTGTGAAACTATGGTTGGGATGAAACTGTGTGTGCCTTGGGATGTCACTTTATTTGTTTTAAAATTTGAATTGTAGTATTTGAATTTGTGGATTTGAAAATTATTCATTTGTATACACTCCTAATATTTTTGTTTGAATTTACGTCATGTTAAATAGGAACAATAGATGCAGTATGTGAGAAAAAACACTAATACAAAGTAGGGACCTTGATTTGAGAGCTACTGCTAATGTACAGCTTAAAATTCAGGCCCCTCAAATTAAATGTAAGGGTCCTGATTTGAGGGCTACTGCTGGAGATGCTCTAAGAAGCTACCAACCTAGGATGCATAGTTCTGTTCCAGTGTAGTGTTCATCTCACATGGTGTGCAATCGCAACATTAATTCTCAAGAGATTGAACCTTTCGAGCCCTTCAAATTGAATGATTTGTGGCTCAAATTGTCTGCAGGGGTAAAATGGAAGCCGTTAAAAGTTTTCCCCTAGACTTTGTTTGGATGTTTATATATCCACCTCAATCCATGTGTGTTAGGGTGGATTATATAGAATCTACAACTCTTATAAAGCAAAACCCCACTATAAAATTTTTCTGCAATTCTACGAAGCCATATCATCTCAAGGCCCCACCAAGTCACTAAGCTCAGTTACAAATTAAAATCTAGCCCTTGTTTAGTTCCCCCAATTCTCCCCCAAATTTCACTATGCAAAAAAGAAGATTCCCTGTCACATCAAAATGTCGGCAAATGCATGGAGTACTAAATGTTGATGAAATCAAAAACTAATTGCACAGTTTTATTGTACTTTGCGAGATGAACATTTTAAGCCTAGTTAGTCAAAATTTGGATATTTTTTACCAAATACAAACGAAATGCTACATGAATTCTGATACAGTGTTTTTCTCCCCAATTCACCGAACTAAACGAGGCCCTATATAACCTATACAGATGGAGGCCACTAGCAGTCATTTATTGCTATAAAGCTGCAACCAAACGTTTACTCAAATCTATCCATCCACATCTCATGGCCCGGTTGTCTTCTTTTTTTCTCCTTACGCTGTCTACAATTCTCACTGGACCTAGCTGAAGAGTTGACAAATCATGGCCACCTACTCCTCCTTAATGGTACACTATCCCTCCTCCAGTTCTTCTCCTAGACTCCCACTAAACGCATGATGGAGTCACATAGAAGTATAGAACGATAGAAACTGCCTCCACTATATGTGTAATCGAAGGGTCGCCATTAATTAATGGCATTACCTCTTCTCCAGTTTATATTTCCTATAAAGCAAGAGGTATCGCACTCACAACCTGTTTTGTTTTGTTTTCCTATAAAGCAAATTAGAGGCAACCCCTTGCTCCCGCTCATCTTCACTTGCTCCTAGCTATACAGGATGTTTCCAGTCATCTTGAGCTTGATTTGATAGTCAACCAATGCCATCAAATATTGGGGAAGCTAACCTTGGTTGGAAAAAAATCATTGTTGTTTTCCTCCTTCCCCACAAATGGAAATGGATGCACGAAGTCCATGCCCTTCATTTGAGTCGATCTAGGTGCAAATGGAGGCCACCCAAGAAGCAGCGTCACATTGCACTCGCAGACTCGCTCCCAGCTGTCATTCATAGCCGGATCCCCAAGCCATGCAACTTTTGTTCTGACCACAGTTCAGGTAAATCTCTCTTAGATGTTTGTTCTGACTAGAACCAAGGGCCAGCTCCTCTCCCTCTCTCACTATGTGTGTGCAGGTTACGCAAGGAAGCAAATCATTTTCTTTTAGCCTGATTGTCACCGATTCACAACAAAACATACTTTCACATAGCTACAGAACCAAACCAAGCTAGAGGAGAGGATATGACAGCTCTTTGCATTTTTAAAAGCAAAAACACTTATATGGATTCCTTCCTACGCGATTTCAATTTTAGCAACACATCGTACTACATGTTCTTTAATCAAATATGCCAATTCTTTTTACTTTTGTCTATCTAAAACCAACAAATGTTCTTTAGAAATTTCCGCAGCAACGCGTGGGGAACCACCTAGTATTCAGGTATAGATCTTGTTATGAGCTAATGCAAGTGAATAGAGTTGTCATATTTTTCTAACCAAGTCCAAGGCAAAGATTTCAGTACAAGAAAGCATCGCTGAACATTTAAAAAAGGAAGTTTAAATCTACTGTTCAAGATCTTGTTATGAACTAATGTTCAAAGATGCTATTGTTCAAGATCTAGCTAAGCCAAAGACAACTCTTCATCTTTCTACCAAGTTAACATCACACCTGACAACTGACAGGAACACATTAACAAATCAGACATCAGGAAGCACTACAGTAACCATGACAATCAGGGAGAGGTAGGATCTCACACCTAGTGCGACGGCTTCTGTGACACCGGCGTGACCAGCGGTCGACCTCGGCGTTGGCGTTGTCCTCGGCCTTGTGCAGCGCGGCGTGCAGGAGGACGAGGACGAGGCCGATGAGCAGCGAGGCATGCAGGAGGACGAGGATGAGGCCGATGTGCAGTGAGGAGAGGATATTCGCAGTGGGTGACCTCTCTGCTGGGCCGCTCGCGTCAGCCGGGGGCACCGGGGAGGAGGGAGGAGCGACGGGATCCCAGCGACGAACGCGGGCGAGGGCAGGCCGGCGGCGGCGGCGCCGCGCGAGGGCCAAGGCAAGCCGCGATGGCGAGGGCGAGGCAGCGATGAAGCAGGGACTCCGGCGCGACGTTGTGCGAGGGCGACAGCGGCGGGTGGAGGGAGGGAGAGAGCGAGTTCGGGGCCGTCGGGGGAAGGGGAGGGGGTGGTGGGGCTGGGGGAGTGAGAGGGCCATGCACAATGACCATATTGCCCTTTGGCTAATTAAATCAACAAAAATGGATATTTTGCAGAGGCGATGGGAGGCGATAGGAAGCGATTCCAACCATGGTAAAAGATCTCATATATTATATGATCATTGAGCACTCACATGGAAATCAATGCTCCTGTTCTAGCGGGGTACTATATGTCAACAAAGTGGTTGTCAACAACACTATAGCTAGCTAATCCGCTTGAAAGAGCTCACCAACGAAGGACGCTTTGCTTTAATTTGTCCATAATTAATTAGCTCCTCTATTTACTTGCTACAGCAGCCATCCTGATTCCTGCTGCCCACTGAAACGCGTCACTCTTCCCGCCTATAAATGCATGGTCTGTTTCTTTGTAGGGCCTGGTTTAGATTGCAAGTTTTTCTAACCCAAATTTTTCTAACCGCCAGGGGTTGGAAAGTTTTCATCCCAAATTTTTCCAACTCTTTGCAAGACAGAATTCCAACTCTTTGCATTGCAATAAATGAGTTTGATGAAAGACAGATTTGCAAATATTTATTCAAAGCTTTGCATGTCCCATGCATGCTACTGCATCCCTATACATTGCATGCATATGACACACACAACAGAGTTACTAGAAGAGCTGTTGAATGATGAAGAGGATGAAGAGTTTATCCTTGGTATGTGCCAGTATTCTTTGCACATTGATAAGTACTTGACTAGGGTTGAGTATAGGACTCCTAAAGTCACTGGTTTGGAATGGGTTCATGACAAGCTACAAAGTGAAAAAGAAAGTTATAACATGTTTAGAATGACATCAAGTATGTTCATTAGCTTGCATGATCTTTTGGAAGAGAAATATGGACTGAAATCTAGTACTAAAACCTCATCTATTGAGGCTCTAGGGTTGTTTCTTTGGATAGTTGGGGCACCACAAAGTGTTAGGCAAGCTGAGTACAGGTTTCAGAGGTCATTGGGGACTGTCTCTAATCTGTTTCACAAAGTCTTGAATTGTCTGAAGGACCTTGCTGATGACATCATAAAGCCAGTGGACCCACAATTTAGAACAATGCATCCAAGGCTAAGTAACCCTAGGTTTTTTTCTACTTCAAGAACTGTATAGGGGCTATAGATGGGACTCATGTACAATGTGTGGTGCCAAATAACAAATTTGTCCAGTACTTGAACCGTAAGAGCATCACTTCACAAAATGTGATGGCTTGTTGTGACTTCAACATGAGGTTTACATTTGTTAATGCTGGTTGGCCTGGATCCGTTCATGACATGAGGGGGTTTAATGATTCAACAACTACTTAGACTACCCACACTCATGGACCTCTATATTCATCCTCTATATGTCCTAATCAGCAAGATTCTTTCCTCTATACTCAATTCTCCCGCACATATCCATCCTCTATATCATCCTCTATCCACTCTATCCACTGTGGGACCCACTTGTCACTTTATCTAAATATATCCATGTGTGATCTAGTTTTGAAGAATTTATTAAGACAAATTTAATGGTGAAATCAAAATTTAATTTGGATTTTTGGTTTGTGAGTTATAGCATTTTTTTTCTTTGTTTAGCCAGTGGGGCCCGCCATTATGGAGTATAGAGTAAGCACAGTACCACTCTAAATATAGAGTGAGAGAAAGGATAGCGTATCGTTTTAGAGTACCCAGTGCAGCAGTTTTTACTCTATATCCATACTCTAAAGCTTTAGAGTATCATTTTAGAGTACCCACTCTGGCTAGTCTTATGCACCACAATTTCCACATCCACCACAAAGGTACTTAGTGACACATTAGTGCAATTGTTTCGTGATGGTTATGCACCTGAGCCTAACATATTGTTTGCTGATGTAGGCAAGTACTATCTAGTGGACTCCGAGTATGCTAACAAGCTGGGTTACCTAGCTCCTTACAAGGGATCAAAGTATCATCTGCAGGATTTTCGAGGCGACACCGAACCAGAAGGTAAAGAGGAAATATTCAATTACGCACACTCTTCTCTTAGGAATGTAATAGAAATGTCTTTCGGAGTGTTGTAAATGAAGTGGCGGATCCTGCAAAACATCCCTCCGTATGCACCTGAAACGCAAACCGAAATCATAGTTGCATGTATGGCTCTGCATAATTTTATGAGGACAAGTGGCAAAATAGATAGACACTTTCGTAGGCTTGACAATAATGAGAACTATGTGCCGCCAGAAGCTTATGAGAATCAGCCTGATCCGAGGTAGTGGACGATGAATCAGACTTGATGAATGAGTTTCGTGATTCCATAGTTTATGCTATGGCAAGTTATTCTTGAGCGTTTTTTGTGTTTGAGCACATGTTTATTTGTTTCTGTTGAAGCGTTTCCTGTAAATGTACGAGGACATGTATATGACATATTACGGTGATTGAAATTTGTATGTGCATGGTTACAGGCGCACCAGTTTGCATGTGCATGCCAAACCAGACGCGCCAGCATGCATGCGTTGCATGTGGTTGCATGTGCATGCTGGTTAGATGGCAATAAATGCATACGGGCTTGGTGGCAATAAATAGGCACTACTTGTGCTCTAGTTTTTGTAAAATATTTTGGAACTAAACATCAAAACCAAAATATGTTGCTGTCAGAATTTTGGTGTGCTGAGATTCCTTTTTGGATTTTGGCTACTTTGCAAAATATTTCAGGAACTATACATGGCCTAAGAAGCAGAGATCTACTAGCTCTGTCACTAGAAGCACGCAATTCCAGCAGTATCACGTTCTAGTAGCTTAATTATAGATAAAAAAATATTTCATGTTTATGATACCAAATAAATATTATTAGATTAATTACTAAATATATTTTTATAATAAATTAATTTAAAGCCATAAATATAAATATTATTCACTAAAAACTTGGTGATATGTGAACCATTTTTTATGGCATACAACTCATAGTTACATTCTCTTTCAGATGGAGGTAGTATCATATATGGAATCTGGTTACTTTTTGTAGGCTGCTTTAGGCTGGTTTGGGTGGAAGGCCCAAAGTGCGGAAATAGGGATAGCGATGAAGTAAAAGCATTGTCGTTTTCCCTGCATATTTGCTTTGAATCATGTCCCCGGTGTGTTTGTTTTCCTGATCGATAACGCTCTCTACCGAGCGTCCGTTCGGCCGGACGGGACGAACACGCCTACCCTTGCCTCACGCGTCCCACTCGCGCCTCGTGCCTCACGTCGTGCGTTGGTCTCGCCCCGTGTCGCCCACGCCTCGTGTTGCACTCTGCCGCACCTCGCGCCTTTCGCCCGAACTCATGCTGCACACAGCCGAGGTCCGCCCTCCGTGTCATTGGCATCGAGCTCTGTGACAGCGTCAAGCTCCGCGTCAATAAGCGTCCATTGGGAGGCACAAAGTAGATGAGCACATGTTGCAACCGCATGTTTTATGTGTTTTATATGTATATTGCATATGTTTCATATGGATGTTGCAAAAGTAGATCTGGTGTTGCATATGATGCAATGACTATACACATATGTAGCAAGTGTATGTTTCAAATGTTTCAGCTGTTTCAAACATACGTTGCAATAGATGTTGCAGCGGTTATACGCATATGTTGTAAGTGTATGTTTCAAATGTTTCAGCTGTTTCAAACGTATGTTGCAAGTGTTTTATCTGGATGTTGCATATGTTGCAGTGCCTATACACATGGTGCAAGCGTATGTTGTAAATGTTTTATCTGTTTCGAACATATGTTGTAGAAAATGGTTTTATGTTGTAAGTGTTTCATGAGTAGGCACGGCAAGGGGGCGCAGGCGAAGGTGGTCCCCTCAGGCGCAGCGGTCCCATCGTGCGCATGGGAAGCAAAGCGGGCGCGGTAGCAGACGCGGAGCACAAAGTTATATCCTTGGGCGTGGCAGCAGGCGCGGAGCATGAAGTTGCATCCATAGGCAGGCAACAGGCGCCGAGCATAAAGCTGCATCCATGGGCAGACAGTAGGCGCGGAGTACGAGGTGAAGCGGAGCACGAGCTGCATCTATGGGTAGGCAGCAGACGCAGAGCATAGGTGAAGCGAAGCACGAAGCTGCATCATAAGTAGGCGCGAACGTCCGGACGTCCAGGCTAGTCTCTCCGTTTCCTGATCCTACCTAGCACGACTTCCTCTGGCCAGCTCGAGCACGGTTGTTATAGTGTAACCCCAAGTGTGTGTTTAACTAATTCACAAGTCCGCCATAGACCGTGACGGCAACCCACCAGGGATTTCATCCGCGGCGAGGAGGCAGACCCGTTGCCGCCGTCGCTGGAGTGGAGTCCATGGTCCACCTCATGTCTGGCGCTTCCTCCCGCGGACCTGCGCGCGCCCGACGGTTTGCATCGTCAGCATCTACGATGTGGGCGCGATTGCATCCCGCCGCACGTGGACCAACATGATTTCGCCCGCCCCTTCTACACTGTCTCCTTCCTCTTTGGCAGGGGCCCTCAGGGTGGTCAGTCCCAGCGAGTTTGTTGGCTTGACATCCATCTCGCTGCCCCTAGGCTCCGTCCTTGTGCTCGCCAGCAATGGCGCCGACGTCGCCAAGCACTGCGTCTCCGCCGCCCACGCCAAGAGGATCTCCATCACGTTCCGCAAGATGGACGCCGCCAAGCCTTGCATGTACCTACCCTCAGTCACCACCTCGCTCGGCGGCGCGACCTGCGACCGCTTCATGTGCTTTGGCATGGCGTGGCTGCGCCTGCCTCACACGCGCCCTGGCTCGTGCTGTGGGCACGGCAGCGGCGCCACGTGCAGAGTCGTCCATGGCGAAACCCGCGCGAGGAGAAGAGAGAAAAAGCGTGGAAGGTGAGAGCTACGGCCGCATCTCTCCCTCGAGCCCTCTAAAGAGCCAGGCTCTGAAAAACCGAAGACCACTTTTGTTTCTTGGAGGCACAGCTCCGGGGTGCTTGAGGTGTGTGCGAGCCTGGCCCAGAAAGTCGATCCAAGCTATCAAACACGTGCCCCTACAGCCTAACGGCCTGGTCAGCCCTTCGTGAAGGGAAACAAACGTGCCCTCTATGGATGGGTTGCTCCCTATTTCTTTTTTGAGTAAATTCATTAGAGCACGCCCAACGCGCCACGGTGTCTCGTGGCCTCGTCAGACACGTAGGCTCGGACATGAAAAAGCAGCAGAGATGTTAGCTTCGCAGGCTGTCAGAGCAGCCTGCAGAAGCGACCAACGCCTCGTCTGACAGCCATCACCGGAGCCGTGCTTCTCTCTACGGATGCCTGTGTACATGCAGGAAAGTGATGGGGACAGCAGGAAGTGGTGGGACCAAGGAGGCATCTGTGCAGTGTGCCCTGCGTTGGAAAGCTGTTGGTCTTGGTCTATCCGCTCCTACGTGGTTCATGAGGCTGTTTATCTCGTATGCCCGCGTTGCTGCTGCCCTTAGGCAGGCTTGCTTTAAAAATAAACGTGTTCGGATTGTGGAAGGACCACGTCCGGCACCAACTCACCCGGCATGGAATCATTTCTAGCAGCTTCGGATGATGACGGACGGTGTCCTCCGGGCTCCGGCTGTTTCCAACAGAACGAGATGAGGATGCGTTTACACTATCCGCACTCATGGACCTCTATATTCATCCTCTATACGTCCTAGTCAGCAAGATTCTCTCCTTTATACTCAATTCTCCCGCATCCATCCATCCTCTATATCATCCTCTATCCACTCTATCCACTGTGGGACCCACTTATCACTTTATCTAAATATATCCATGTGTGATATAGTTTTAAAGGATTTATTGAGACGAATTTAATGGTGCAATCGAAATTCAATTTGAATTTTTGGTTTGTGAGTTATAACATTTTTTCTTTGTTTAGCTACAGTACCACTCTAAATATAGAGTAAGAGAAAGGATAAAGTATCGTTTTAGAGTACCCAGTGCAGCAGTTTTTACTCTATATTTGTACTCTAAAGCTTTAGAATATTTATGCTGGTGGAGGGCTGACCAGTGACGCAGGCTTGCTTTAAAAATAAACGTGTTCGGATTGTGGAAGGACCACGTCCGGCACCAGCTCATCCGGCATGGAATCATTTCTAGCAGCTTCGGATGATGACGGACGGTGTCCTCCGGCTGATTCCAACAGAACGAGATGAGGATGCGTTTATGCTGGTGGAGGGCTGACCCAGTGACGGACGGAGTGAATCGCTCCACCAAACCAAATGCGTTGTTTAGGTCTGGACGTAGGTTCGGATCGTTACTGACCGTTCCGCTCCTTAATCCAAACACGCTGTAAGGGATAGTTAGAACTCTCAATTTGCGCTCAAATTCAAAGCTCAATATATATTTTTAGATGGATTTTTTTACAGTACTCCTGTTACTCCTTAGAAGGTAATAGCTCAAATAAATCTTAGCCACAGATTTTTAAATTCATAATAAATAAATAAATAAATAAAATAACCTGAAAAAGAAAAATAATCTCACAAAATCACTCGGATGTCAGGCAACGCATGCACAACTGCTTCGACAAAAAAAAAAGAAGAGAATCAACTAATTTCTCTATTCCAAATTATAAGACATTTTAACTTTTATAGATACATTGTTTTTGCTATGTATTTAAATATTATGGATATCTAAGTACATAATAAATATAAACGTATCTTATAATTTGGAATAGAGAGAGCAAAAATACAATCACAGGATATAATAATATCTAAAGTTGCTACTACTATATATGTAGGCACGATTTTTTTGGTAGGTGTGCAATGTTGCAATTTTTTTTCCATGCCAGATGTTACCGAGAAATTGAGACAGATGTTATCGAGAAATTGAGAATTCTTGTACCTAATTTTGGTCTTAGATCAGATTTAATATTTACTAGCAAACAATGGCCGTGCATTGCGACGGGTGAAAAACTATAAAATGTTTATGGGAAACATATATATCTATTTTTCACATGGCAACCATCGTCCGGATTGTGGAGATACTTTAATTTATACTAAATTAGACAACAAACTATTTAAGATTTTAGTTTCCTGTTTGATCCTAATTTTATGGTTTGCTCCACTAACTCTATCGTGGAGCAACTGCACTTTAAAGTTTTAATTTCACACCAGAGCTTATGGACTTTTTGGCATAAAGACCAACTCTGACTCTAAGAATAAGAGGGTTTTTTCAAGAAAAAGGTCTAATATGTCCCTAGATAATGTTTGATGTACATGTACACTGTCTCCGTTAAAAAAAAATGCAATTATCACTTCTCGGGAAGTCAAGCAATTTTAAAATTAACTAAATCCATACAAACAATTACTAACATTCAAGATACCTAATAAATATATATTAGCTATAAAGTATTATTATATTAGCTATAAAATATATTTTCATAATAAACCTTGAAGATATAATTATTGATATTATTTTTTATAAACTTGATCAAACTTAAGAAAATTTGATTTATCCTAAACCTACAATTGCATTTTTTTGGACCAATGCAGTATGGAAGCATATGCGAGTTAATGTTCGGCTTAATCTATAGGCCACGAACGGAAGGGCGTTGGAGGGACAGACGATGACAAAAACTACTCCCGGTCGACAGATAAAGTTTTTTTTTACTCCACTCGAGATTTTCTCTATCAAACGGTTTTAGATTCAGCATTCCACTACAGACCTGCTCCACGAAAATGATGGATCTACCTCTAGATCCATGGATTTGGTGGAGCACCTCAAGCGGTGCTCCACGAAATCAAATTTGGTAGAGTTGGAGAAAATTAACCACCACTGCCACTCATAATTGGAAAATGACCGGTTCGTTTATGTTGTGTTTCTTCTTCCTCATTCGTTTTCGTCGCGAGCGTACTAGCCTCCACCGACGCCGGCAAGGACTGCTCCCACCGCGCCCACCCCAAGCCTGCGCCGTGGCCGCTCCGCCGTGTTCGCCGACCCCGCGCCTGGCCATGGCCACCCTGCCGCGCTATGGCCGCGTGCCGCAAGCCTACGCCATGCCGCGTGCTGCGAGCCACACGGTGCTCCCTAGCCGCCGGAGTGCTGCCCCAGCCATGTGCGAGAGGGCCGCAGTAGACTCCACTGGCCGCGCGCGCCCCGCCATGGCCGCGTGCCGCGAGTCAGGCAATGCTCCCCAGCCGCTGGCCCCGCCAAGCCGCGTCGTCGGGCCACGGCAGGTCCCGCCAGGAAAGCCTCTGGCCCTCCGCTCGCGCAGGCGCTAGAGCCCGTCGGGAGGAAGAAGACAAGCTCTTTTTTTATTTTTTGTTATGTCACGTGGGCCCTAAATTGCAGTGAGATGGAGGGAAACCTGGAGCCATACCAAATTCTTTTCGGGATCTCAGATCTACGGTGGAGCTGCTCTGTGATGGAGCTGCGTGGATCTACACATCTGGAGTTGTTTCTTGAGAGCTGGAGTTCTGCCAAACAGGCCCTATCTAGGGTCATATAAGTCTAGATTGAAGAAACTCTCGATTACCGGTAGTTAGGGGAGGTGGACAAAAAAAATTAATGGACAAAAAAAAATGGCCGAAAATTTTGCCTCTTTATTATTATATATATATATAGGTATAGATTAACACTAGAAATTTAGAAATCTTATACCTAATTTTGCGATCAAGAAATTGAGAAATATTAGCACTAGATTTAATTTTGTGTATGAATAAAATGTGCAATGTGATAATTCCACACCGATATAACTGAATTTTAATTAAATACACGGGCATTGTGCGATACCGTTTATATTGCAACAATGGGCTATACTGATCAATAATTCTCCATTTTTCTTCGTAGTAATGGAGATTTGTACTTGTATATGTTGGTTAGATACGCTTGATCTTAATCTTAGGTGCTAACTCCATGGCGATGGTGAGAATGACTATATATGTCAATGTTTCCTTACATATCTTAACGTTACCGTTTACTAGTTATAAGGCCATGTCTACCAAGCATGGACAATAGCGCTTATTCTTCAAGTCATTGCAAGGGCACCCAAGATGTAGAGTACAATTAAAGTGCAAGCCCTAAATGAACACAGTTATAGCAAATTTCCATAGTTAATAGAGATGAAAACAAATGCTACTCATCAAGCTGGATGAAATAAATTCTATAATATATAATTATAACAGTTTCAATGTACTATGTATTTGCTTTCTTATGGTTAACAAAATCAAATCTTGAGTTTGATGGCAACAAGGAAAAATGGTGAACTCTTGATCAGTATAGAGACAAATGGTTGCATAGACCAAAGAACTGAAAATGTATACACTCGGCTAGAAATCCTCCATTCCCAATCACACGGCGGGTAGTTCAACGCAAACGACTACCAAAAATCACTGTAGTTGGACTGGGATCAAATGCTCAATGGCTGAACCTGATGACAAATTGGCAGATACGTACATGGCATCAATCGCTGAATATAATCTGATGTACCATCTGAAGATCCAGGTGGAGATTCAAGCAGACGAGGCGACAGCCAGCGGAGGACTATGGAAGCGACGCGATGTGGCGACAGATGCATGACGATGGATGTGGCGGCGTACCACGGAGGCTACTGCAGAGCAAGGGAGCCGAGCGTGCTTGTGTATGTGTCCTCGCGGGTCTGTTGCAATTGCAAGTCGATTCAAGCGAGGAATCCGTTGAACAGGCCGTTCTTAGTCAGGTCTCAGGTATGCACAGGAATTCAGGAAAGGAAAGGCTTCGAACTCCAAGTTGCAACCGAGCCTGCACCCAATTTGGACTCGAAGTCGAACTCAAACTAGGAAGTAGGAACGGAGTAGGATTGTAAGGACGTGGCTCCTCTAGCTCCCCGTACGTAAATAGTTCAACCAGCCACGCTGGGATCTACGCTCATCATCTATTCACTAGATAGACAACTCGATCGATCTCGCAGACACCTCACGCTGCCGGTGCTCCCCAGAAACGTCGGCGCCGCCCCAGCCATGTTCCCGTACGGTCTTTCGTGGCCGTGGCAAAACGGCGCCCTTCCCATGCCGCCGTCGTATCTGCGGCCGCCACCGCCGCCCGCGGCTGACATCGGGAGACCTTTGCGCCCTCCGCCGCCGTATGCTGCTGTCCCGTATCACTACGACGTCTTCCGCCACCCGGTACCACCCGCAGCGGTCCAGGTGCAGTCGGTCACGGCGGTCAACTTCGGCGCGGAGCTGGACACGATCGGCTCCCTACTCCCGAGCTACCCGTACATCGTCGTGGACACGGAGTACCCGGGCACCGTCCACCGCCCGCCCGCCGGGACACGCGAGGGCGACCTCACCTCTGACGACCGCTACGCGCTCGTCAAGGCCAACGTCGACGAGCTGCCCATGGTGCAGCTCGGGCTGACGCTCTGCGATGCTCAGGGGAACCTACCCATAGTCTTCGTCGACTGCAACATCGACTGTCCTGTTCCGATGGAGCGAGCCTGGGAGATCAACTTCTCGGACTTCGACGTCCACCGTGACCGGCACGCCGCCCAGTCCGTCGAGTTCCTCCGGTCACAGGGCATCGACTTCGACATGGCGCGCGCGTGCGGCGTGAGCTCGGCGGCGTTCAAGGACAAGCTCGTCGAGGTCCTGGCGGCGCCGCGTGGGGACGACGAGCTGACGTGGGTGACGTTCGGTGGGGCGTACGATCTGGCCTACCTCGTCAAGATGCTCAGCGACGGGCAGCCACTGCCGGAGACCAGGAAGGAATTCATGGATCGGGTGAGGGCTCTCCTCGGTGTCCGAGTGTTCGACGCCAAGTACATGGCGGAGAACTGCGGCCGCGCGGATCTACGTGGCGTTGGTCTGAGGGCCGTAGCCGCCAACCTCGGCATGCCGAGGCCCATCGTGGAACCGTCGTTCCTTGCGAATTTTTTTTTATTTTTAGCCCAAATTTGAAACAAATTTTAAATTTAACCCGTCTTTCAAAAAAATTTTAAATCTAACCCGTTTGGCCCCGCCACCATGCATGGCGGGGCAAATGCACTGAACCCCGCCATGCATGGTGGCGGGGTACAGATCCGACGTGGCAGGGGTGGCAGACCACCTCGCCAGCGTGGCAGGGGTGTACCCCGCCATGATCCATGGCGGGGTTGCCCTAACCCGCCATGATGCATGGCGGGGTACACCCCCGGCCATATAAAAGCCCGGGCACTTCTTGTTTTTGGTCATTCACCCATTCCATTTCCCGCAGCGCTCTAGAACTGAGCTCCCTCACCCATTCCATTTCTCCGGCGTCCCTCCGTCGTCCCCGTCAGGTATCGGCCCATCGTCGCTCCTTGTTCCGGCCACCCCTTCTTTGTGTGTATCGTTTTGTGTTGAAATCGTTTCGTTTTTTTAGATGGAGGACTCGTATCGTGAGTCGATTTGGAGGAAAAAGGGTCGTCCTAGAGAGATGTACCCCGACGTGTCTTGTAAGGATGCGCCCGTTCCTCCCGAGGAACCTATACCTAACTGTGATTGTGGTCATCCGGCACACGTGGGCCAGTCGAGGCATCCCGATACTGCGGCTCGTTGCTTCTACACATGTTATAGTTGTAGCGTAAGTAATTGTTCCCTTTGTTGTTCTTATTGGTTGCTGATGTTGTATTCGCGATGAGATAATTGAAACTTTTGTATAGCCCTACTTCCGGTGCTTTTTTTTCCAATGGATCGATGGCCCGGACAAGTTTGATCCAAGGATTCTCCTTTTCTACCCCGGCATTGATCATTGCAAGCGTGAGGTGTTCACTCGCTGGGTTCCGCCCCCTCCAAACCCTCCTCCTATGACGGACGAAGAGAAGGCCGTAGCATCGGCACGGCGGCTCGAGGATCCTCCAAAGTGTCTTTGCGGAGAGCAAGCCGTGATAAACCCACGCAATGAACAAGAGTTCATTTGTCCTCTACGACATGAGGTAAGGTTTGAGTGTACCTTGGAATGTCACGTTCTATATGTGTGTTTTACTGTTTTGATTTTGTAGGATCATGATATGCCAAAGTGCCGTTTCAAGGAATGGATCTATGGTCCAAAGAGCCATTGGCCGGAGGCGGAGAAGAATGTGGAGGTGCCAGACTGGAAGAAGAAGAGGAGGTCTATTGCCCCTCCTGTGATGTGCAAATTTGGTGTTGAAGCTAGCTACGGCCTTGTCCCTTCAGGCCTTGGTATTGGGCACTTCTGTGGCCACATGATCGATTATGACGAGGTTTGCTAGGACTGTTGACAGTTGGCGGTAATGGTTTATTTTGTTAACTCTGGTACGCTAACTTTGTATTCATCTATTTGTTGCGACAGAGCACTCAGAAATGCAAGTGGGAATCATATTATGATGTGTATAATTTCAAGAATGAGTATAAGACAATGGTAGCAGTTCGCAATAGCAGAGGATATCCTGCAAGCTACGTCACAGATTTCGTTAAGAGCCACAAGAAGAAAATGCTACGACGGGCCCAAGAGCTACGTGTTCGTAACCCGGAGAGTATTGCGTGGAAGAAGTGGTACGAGCAAAAGAAGAAGGATGTAGAGGAGTACCAGGCACGGAAGGCTGAAGAGGATGCAAGGAAGGCTGCAGAGGAGGCTGCGAGAGCAGAGATGCAAGGCTTGAACGATACTATTGACTCATTATGTGCGAGTGAGTCATTGCGTTTTTGGAAAGTCAAACTTCTTTGTTTTACTGTCAATAAAGTCATTGCAAAGATCCTGTTAATTGTTTGCATTTTGTACTTGCAGGGATTGGATGCACCGGCGGCTGGGAAGCAGATATGGCTCGTGCTAGGTACACGGAGAATAGGACAGTAAAGCGGCACGCAGGAGTTGGTGGCACCGCAAGTCGTTCGATTATGGTTGATGAGGAGGCCGAGCCGGAGGAAGACGACGACACCGGGAGGATAGGCGAGCTCATTCGTCTAGCCGAAGAATTGGGCTACCCTCAGGACGAGGATGCGTACGACATGGGAAGGATAGCCGAGCTACTTCGTCTTGCAGAGGAGTTAGGACCGATGCCCGAGGAGGATGTTGCAGCGTACCAGAGCCATAAGACACCGTTGTTCGACTCATGGGGGCCAACTGACATGACCCAAGAAGAGGCCGAGTTGTACTCTCAGGCCGCGGACGAGGCGGAGGCGGCTTACTACCGGCGTCAGGCTTCTGAAGCCAAGTCAGTCGAGGCCACCAAGGGTAAGGAGGTGGTAGTGGAGGATCCAGAGTCCGAAGACGAGTTGCTTACGCAGTGGTGCACGCAATTTGATTGACGTACAAGTGTCTTTGTAATAATTTAAATTGTCACGTCTTCACGTTGTCGTTGTTAGTGGTTGTCGTTTGTAGTGGCGTACAAACTTTGTGTCGTGTACTTTGTCAGTGTTGTACTTTGAAACATGTCGTTGTAATATTTTCGTTATCACATCGTCATTCGTTTCATTTGTTGGTCCAGTCACTAAGATTGTTATGTGGTTTATCGCGGCAGTGTATAAATACAGTTTCTTAGTGCAGCGGTCGAAGTTTCAGGTCAACCCCGCCATGGGTGGGGGCGGGTTAGGGGTACCCATGGCGGGGTTGCCTGAAACTTCGGCCGCGCAAGAACTGCGTTTCGTTTTGCGACCACTGATCGTCACAAATGCAGGAAGTCATTTACAGCAAGTTTATGGCAGGGGTCGAATCGAAATTAGTTAACGACAACGGATCGTCACAAATAATTAGGTCAACGGATCGTCACAAAGATTAAACGAGTGTTACCAACTACATTAGTCGAACCGAAATAACCAAGTGGAGTACTGATGATAATATGTGTCCGGCGTCTGCTACTCTACTAATCGCCTGGGGTGTAGGGGTCTGCTACTCTACTAAGCCGCGCCCCGCCGTGGCCGGTGGCGGGGTATACCCCGCCATGGATCATGGCGGGGTACACCCCTGCCACGCTGGCGAGGTGGTCTGCCACCCCTGCCACGTCGGATCTGTACCCCGCCACCATGCATGGCGGGGTTCAGTGCATTTGCCCCGCCATGCATGGTGGCGGGGCCAAACGGGTTAGATTTAAAATTTTTTTGAAAGACGGGTTAAATTTAAAATTTGTTTCAAATTTGGGCTAAAAATAAAAAAAAATTCTTCCTTGCCGGTCCTAAGAGTCTTACCGCCTGCCGCATCCATACGATTATGAGGATGCATGTGCTATCCCAAGAAGACGTCGCCGCTTGTCAAGGCATCGTAGATGGACTCCAATGATTATATACCTACTAGGGATTTTTTAAGCCGAGCATCTTATGTACTTATGTAAAAAGTAGTATTTGTGTTTGCGTTGTTACTCCTGATACGCTGGTAGTAGCAAATATGTTCGTACCTTACAAGCGAATTTACAATAATGCAATCAATGTGTTATCTGTTCTAGTACATCGTAATGTAAAAGGTGGGATTTGTCTTTGTGTTATATAAACTTTGATAATGTATAATAGTAGTACTATTCATATGTGGTGGTTCTGCATTTGGCGTTTGACAACAGGCACATTCAAAGTGTACGTGTTTATACTAGTGATTTGCGCGCGCCCATGCGCAGCGCACATTCAGCAGGGTGTTGGTTACTTAGGTTGGTGCAGCAAGATACATATTACGCACAAGATACAGTAGACAGGCTACATTTATAATCCGACATTGAATTGTTCTTCCACTGCGGCAAAGACAGATGATCGAATACCTTGGGAAGGTGATCCTCTTCCTCCATCGCTGAGTGTTTCGTGTGTAGGGAGTTCTTAAGAAGAGATGGGAGTAGGTAGGCCTGAATGGAGCAAAACAACGAATAAACGCATTCCCAAACATACTCCGCATCTATTTCCTTGTTCACCATCAAAGTACAGATAAACAATTTGTCCATAGCTCAGCCGCAAATTAAAAGAACCTAAACAAACAGTCTAAGCAGCAGAACCTCTTTAAGAAAGCAATGACATTGGCTTGCTATATCTTCACACCTCTCTAAATCACACTGGTTGATAGCGGCAGCAACATTTGCCACTTCGGTAGCTCTGGTTGGCAGAGAAACAGACGCACGAGCTACCTTTCTATACAGAACTAATCCCTGAGCTACCCCTAGACATTTTGTAGTCCTAGGTAGTATGATACTGCCTGCAGGGTAGCCAGCTCATATGCACCACGGGCATGATCTGGCTGCATAGGAAACCAAACGAAAATGCTGATTCCCCTGAGTGACACCTGGCAGCGGCAACTCAACTCCACCCTGCACATGACAGCCACATCCTCAGGAATTTCACAAACCAAAGACATATAGGGTAAAGAACAATGAAATCACACTCGATGCGTAGCTGCTTTAAGAAAAAAAAACGTAAGCAACTCAATGAAATCAGACACACCACACCACACCGCAGGCCCAAAAACCCAGGAAAGAAAACAAAGCAGCTGAGGGAAAGAAACTCACCGAATCTAGCTGATTTCAATTTCCTGGAAACAAACACCTCCCTTGCATTGGCCACCCTACAGCATAGAGCACACAGAAAAGAAGCATCAGGAACAATGGAAGAAAAAATGCGAGAACACACAAAAGGCAAAAGGCAATGACCAATTGGAGAACTCAACACAAAAGGCAAAAGGCAATGACCAATTGGAGAACTGAAGTCTGTTCACCAAGATTCCAAAGACCAATCAAGCTAGTTGCAAGTTTCATCGCCTTTTTTTTTGTATTGCTTCATTGCGTCATCCACCTATCACTACCGGAAACAGTATCTTTACCGAGTGTCATATGCTTTGCCAAGCGCCAAATATCGGGCTCTCGGCAAAGAATCCTTTGCCGAGAGCCTGCGCTCGGCAAAGATTGGCTCTCGGCAAAGACAAGCTTTGCCGAAAGATTGGCTCTCGACAAAGACAAACTTTGCCGAGAGCTCGACTCTCGGTAAACAAAAAATCTCGGCAAAGCCTCAACCCCCACAAACGGCACCCTTACGCCGTCATCTTTGCCGAGAGCTTGCTGTTAGGCTCTCGGCAAAATATTTTCTTTGCCGAGAGCCTCAGCCAAGGCTCTCGGCAATTTTTTTTTTGGATTTTTTGTCCCAAATTTTTTGTGCAGCCTTGCTACAGTACTAGAAGCCAAGATTTGAAATTTGGTGTATTTTCCATCCCTCTTGCTATATTTCGTGTATTTTTTTTTATTTTCTTGATTTTTTCCGCAAGACGCACATTTGTACTGCAGGTGCATGAAATAATGAATCTCAGCGATTCAAAAAATTATATTCATTCTTCCGAGGGTATTTCGACGCCGTATCTAGGGACAGACGCGGAAACTCGACCATCTCGTGCACGCGACATGGCTACCAAGTTGCGTGAGATTTGATTTAAAAATATATAAAATGTGAACGGAGTCGGAAAATCATGAAAATGGACGGGAGGCCTTGACATCGCATGTAGAAGCTATAAAAAATTTTGAAAATGTTTGAAGCAAGTTGTGCCGCAAGATGGTTGAAACCCTTAGATCTCCACATGTGATAACAAGATATCGCATGCGGAGATCTCAGGGTTTCAACCATCTTGTGTCACAACTTGCTCCAAACATTCTCAAATTATTTCCATAAACTCTACGTATCGTGTCAAGGCCTTCTGTCTATTTTCATGATTTTCCGACTCCGTTCGTATTTTATATATTTTTAAATCAAATCCTACACAACTTGGTCGCTATGTCTATTGCATGAGATGGTCGAGTTTCCGCGTCTGTCCCTAGATATGGTGTTGAAATACTCTCAGAAGAATGAATATCATTTTTTAAATCGCTGAGATTCATTATTTCATGCACCTGCACTTCAAATGTGCGTCTTGCGGAAAAAATCAAGAAAATAAAGAAAATACGCGAAATATAGCAAGAAGAATGGAAAATACACCAAATTTCAAACATGGCCACCTAGTACTATACCAAGGCTGTAGGAAAAAATTGAGAGCAAAAATCCAAAAAATATATATATATTTTGCCGAGAGCGTCCTAAAGCTCTCGGCAAAGAGGCTCTTTGCCGAGAGCCTGGGCTTGGGGGCTCTCGGCAAAGAACGCCGGACGAAATTTTTAAAAATTATATATATTTTGCCGAGAGCTAGGTCACGTGGCTCTCGGCAAAGAGTTTTTATTTTTTTTATTTTCTTTGCCGAGAGCCTGGGTTTGGGGGCTCTCGGCAAAGAAAATAAAAAAAAAAGAAAAACTCTTTGCCGAGAGCCGCCTGATCTAGCTCTCGGCAAAGAGGATATCGGAATCAAAACCACCACCCCCGCCCCTCACCCCAGTCAGCAGCGCCTCTCGCCCCCGCACCCGCGCCTCTCGCCCCCGCCAGGCCGTGCCCCTGCCCTCGCGCCGCCGCCACCGCCGCCGCCCGGCCGCGTCCTCGCCGGGCCGCGTCCTCGCCCGGCCACGTCCTCGCCCGGAGCGCCGCCGTCCACGGAGCGCCACCTGGCCGCGTCCTCGCCCGGAGCGCCGCCGTCCACGGAGCGCCGCCCGGCCGTGTCCTCGCCCGGAGCGCCGCCGTCCACGGAGCGCCGCCGTCCACGGAGGGGAGCCACCGCCGTCCACGGAGGGCCGCCGCCGCCGTGCAGGTACTTCCTCCCTCTCCCTCCCCCCTCCCTGTATGTTGCATCTCCGTTCAGTGGGCCGCCCGGCTTTGATTCGCGAATAGCAGCAGAGAGAGATGCGTACGAGGATCAACCGCCGCCACTGCCCACTGTTGCTGCTGCCGGAACGCAGCAACGACACGCTTTGAGCGAGCGCAGCGGAGTCGACGTTGCATGACCACGCTGTAAAGCGCCCCCGTCGTCTTTTGCTGCCCAAAAAAGCTTCAGATTTCAACCCGCCGGCCGGTAATCTAGGACCCAATAATGCAATGCCTGCCTGCGTGCTCGACTAGCTAGTGGCTTAGTGGACGTCTCCCTCACGCTTGCCTTCAAGAAAGATAAATAATTTGGATACTTCCCATGGACGGATTGATGTTCTTGTTCCACTGAATAGCACCGGCTTTGATTGACCATGACCATGACCATTTGGGCCTTAGGTTGAGTTGATCAAATTAACGATGCAGGAATTGCAAGCTTGTTCGGGTATGCCACCATTTTATTTTTTATTTTAAGGATTAGCTATTGATAATTAGCAAAGTGCAAATTTGGAGGCCCTTGAATTATGGAGGCCCTGAACAGTTGCCCACATTGCTCCTGTCAATCTACGGGCCTGCTTCTGTTGGCTGTGGTAGCAGAGTGAGAGAAGTAAAGGTGCAGTGCTATTTCTCAATATCTGATGTGTCTAGCTATTTGTCGATCGCGAGCTTAGTGGAGAGCTGGCTAACTTTATTTGCTGGACATGAGCAAAGCATGTGGTTGGGTGGTGGTGTAGTAAGCTTTTAAGCTGAGGGTTGCTGGACAAGTTCATGGTTTAACTTCGTTCCCCGTCCTAGAAGATTGGTAAACTGTTCAAACATCATGCTCATGCATGAATATTGAATAAACGTGAATAATGTAGTGGCAGCTTAATCACTTGTGTATGCACAAGCTGTGGTGCCTAGGCATATGTGGCCTCGTAATCACAAAAGCTAGGCTAATGAATATTTACCACCTACAGCATGGCTTTTCAAATAGATCAATCTGGGGATGTATAAAGTTTCAGCATTATGCACTACAAGTTTGAAGCCAGAATAAAATACCGGCCTATTGCAAAAAAAATATCAATACTTTTCCTCCAATGCAAAAGCATGAATAAATAGATATATGTTTGTAGTTGTGTAAGTGGACTTACATCGTTAGTAGCAGCAGCTTGTAGTGCTAGAAGTTTCACAGTAGTGCTGTGATAATCAGCCAATACCTTGTAGGTTGAAGCTGGCAGCTTATCCTGCAAAATGGCGAAGAGTGGTACAATCACACAGAGATTTTGCTTTCATGAAAATTTAATCTGAATATGAGAAATACAGCATCACATAAGTTCAAACATCTACTATGAACTGGGAGTGGGCAGATTCTCAAACCTATTTCAATGGATTATATGCATATATGGAGATGATTTCCAAACTTTGAAGAGATTGTACCATCCTAAATTCCAAATGAAGCCTAAATCGGTAAAATGTTAGCAAGAGAGGAGATATTTTAGAACGGCCCAGAAGAGATATTTTAGAAGGTACCAGAGGAGAACATGAAGAGATTGTGAAGATAAGGGTCAATCGATGAGCAAGTGATAGGAAGGTGCCTTGAAATTGCCTTCACATGCATGCAAGAGCTAAGATGTAGTTAAAAAGTAGAAGATACAACATCTCTTGCACAGAGCTAAGATGTAGTTAAAAAGTAGAAGATACAACATCTTAAGTTGCCGAGTGCCTGCTGTTAGGCACTCGGCAAAGTTTTTTTTGTAATTACTTTGTCAAGTGCCAGGATCCTGGCACTCGGCAAAGAATTTTATTTTTTTCTCTTTTTGCACCCAATTTTTTTTGCAGCCCTACTACAGTACTAGGAGCTAAATTTTAAAATTTGACATATTTTTTTATTTTTTTTGCTCTATTTAGTTAATTTGTTTCGTTTACTTAATTTTTTTGTAAAAAGCAAGTTTGAACTGCATGTGCTTGGAATATTGGAATTTAGCCATTCAAAAAATGATATTCATGCTTTTAGCGTATTGTGAGGCGCTATCCAGGAACTCACCCGAAATTTTGAACATCGTGTTCACGAAACATGGCCACCGACTTGCGGGCGATTTGTTTTTAAATTCTATTAAATACAAACGAAGTCCAAAAATCACAAAAATTGCCAAGATGTCATGATATCGCATGTGGAGTCTATGATAAAAAATTAAGAATGTTTCGAGCAAGTTGTGACATACGTTGCTTCAAATCCAGACATCTCCACATGTGATATTTGTGATAACGGAGATGTCTGGGTTTTAAGCAACGTACATCACAACTTGCTCGAAATATTCTTAATTTTTTATCATAGCCTCCACATGCGATATCATGACATCTTGGCAATTTTGTGATTTTTGGACTTCGTTTGCATTTAATAAAATTTAAAAACAAATCGCCTACAAGTCGGTAGCCATGTTTCGTGAACACGATGTTCGAAATTTCGGGTGAGTTCCTGGATAGCGCCTCATAATACGCTCAAAAGCATGAATATCATTTTTTGAATGGCTAAATTCTAATATTCCATGCACCTGCGGTTCAAACTTGTTTTTTACGAAAAAATTCAAGTAAATGAAACAAATTAACTAAATAGAGCAAAAAAAACATAAAAAATGTACCAAATTTTAAAATTTAGCTCCTAGTACTGTAGTAGGGCTGCAAAAAAATTTAGGTGCAAAAATAAAATTAAAATTAAAATTCTTTGCCGAGTGCCAGGATCCTGGCACTCGGCAAAAAAGTTCTTTGCCGAGTGTCCGAGTCTTGGCACTCGGCAAAGAAATTTTAAAAAAAATCTGAAAACTTTTTGCCGAGTGCTAGCTTCGTGACACTCCGTAAAGAAATTACAAAAAAAATCACAAAAAATCTTTGCCGAGTGCCAGATCGAGGGAACTCGGCAAAGAAATTAAAAAAAAATAAAAAAGTGAAAATTTTTTGCCGAGTGCTAGATCGCGGGCACTCGGCAAGCATTTTTTTTAAAAAAATAAAAATCTTTGCCAAGTGCCAGATCGATTGCACTCAGCAAAGTATTTAAAAAAAATTAAAAGCCTTTGCCGAGTGCCGGATCACGGGCACTCGGCAAAGCATTTTTAAAAATAAAACTCTTTGCGGCCTCTCGCACACACACGCACAACACAAACGCACATGCCCGCGAGCCCGCTGCCGCCGCGCGCCCGCGCCCGCGTGACTGTTGCCGCGCCGCGCCGCGCTGCGCTGCAACCGCGCGCCCGTAAGCCCGCTGCCACGCCACGTGCCCGTGCCCGCGCCGACCGCGCGCCGGCCCGTGCCCGAGCCGGCCACGTGAAGCCCGCCCGCGCCCGCGCCCGAGCCCGCCAACGGCCGCGCCCGGTCGCGCGCCCGCCGTGCCCGAGCCCGCCCGCACCCGCGCCTGCGCCCTTCGCGCGACGCCTTGGCATCTTCACCGCCGACGAGCATACACTAGGTTCGCCCATCCCTTTCTATTCAATTCGTGCAGTGCGAGAAGTAGTTGTGATAGTACTAATTGTTGTTATATGTGCTGTCGTTGTATGTGGTTTTCGGACATCGAGCCGTTGTATGTGGATGTTGGCCATCGAGCCGTCGTATGTGGATGTCGGCCATCATGCCGTTATTTTTTGCAGGTCTTTGAAACCTCCCCGTGCAGGAGAGGTTCTGCCGAATTTTTAATTTGACAGTATTATTTTTCTTTCTTTTTTGCAGAGAAGAGCCCATCAGAGTGGAGCTGGAGTACGCCGATCGTCTTCCTCGGCGTTGCGGGTCTTCCTGCACCGCGTCGCCTCGCCACTGCACCGACTCGCCACGGCCCCGCTAGCCTGACTCCACCGGCACCCTAGGTATAACCCCCCTTTCCTTATCATAGTCGTAGCTCGTGTAACTCAGTTAGGCGTCTCCCGTTCGAAAGAGATACGGTTATTGGTATGCAGATCTTTGCATATCTACGACCGTATCTATTTCGGATTGTCCACGTATTTTGGACAGCCCACAGATGCGTAGATGAGTTAGTTTCCTTGGTTTGCTCCGATTCGAGATAGGGTTTCGGCATCATCTCCCTGATGTTCTCTGGATACACACTCTCCCTGCTAGGACGTGTATCGGGAGAACAGCGGGGAGGTGCTACTGAAATTCTATCTCGGATAGGAGTAGAGCATGGAAACTAACCTTATCTACACATCCGCGGGTGGGATTAGGACCTATCCTCACCTATTAGACAGTACAAACGACATGTAGCTGCAATTGATGGTTACTTTGCTCGCTGGTATATATGTTAGTGGATGGATGACCGTGAGTGGATGTACACGGGCCGCTCAAGTCAGAGTGATTTCACCACTGAATGGATGATGAAGACCAATGATTTCTTGGAACTAGCATTTGGCAAGTCTGCTAAAGGAGCGTTTCTAGTTTTGTGTCCCTGCAAGAGATGTGCAAATAGAAAAAGGAAAAACAAGGTGGATATGGGTGAACATCTTTTGAAGAATGGATTTATGCCGGACTATACTCGGTGGGTCCACCATGGTGAAGCCCATCGTCTGAGAGACGAGGTGGTGAGACCCCGCGTCGAGGATTTTGATGTTGCTGCCGGGGTAGCAGACATGTTAGATGACTTTCACGAAGGATAGTACACTAAAGGACGTACGAAGGAGGAGATGGTGGCAACTGCAAAGGTGTTCTACGACATTATGTCTTCAGCATAGAAACCCCTTCACGATCAGACAATGGTTTCTCAACTGGATGCCATTGGACGTTTAATGGGGTTCAAGTCCGAGTGTAGCATGAGTCGAGAACACTTCGATGGTATGTTGACCATGATTGGCAGCCTGCTTCCGGATGGCCACATTCTGCCAAAGAGCATGTACGAGTCACAGAAACTCCTTCGTGCACTCAAGATACCGTTTGATCAGATACATGTTTGTCCGAAGGGGTGCGTCCTATTTAGGAAAGAACACAAGGATGCAAATTACTATCCAAAGTGTAAATCATCTAGGTGCCTGGAGGTAGACTCTGGTGATGGCCAGAAGAGGTAGCTTACGATCCCCGTGAAGATCCTACGGTACCTCCCATTCGTACCAAGGATCCAATGGCTATACATGACCGAGGAATCCGCGAAACAGATGACATAGCACAAAAAGGGGAAACAATACAATGTTGACAAACTAGTACATCCATCTGATGGTGAAGCATGGACCCGCTTTGATTGCATTTATCGTGAGAAAGCAAGTGAGGCTCATAATGTACTTGTTGTGTTGGCAACAGATGAGTTCAATCCTTATGGATTGATGGCTGCCCCATACACATGTTGGCCCATGCTCATTATCCCCCTCAATCTCCCCCCGGCGTATGCTTTCAAAGACAAAATATATTCTTATCATTGATAATTCCTGGACACCCGGGGAGTGATATGGGTGTGTACATGGAGCCTATGATTAATGAATTGGTCAGTGCTTGGGAGGAAGGCATATGGACATACGACCGAGCTACAAAGACAAGCTTCAAAATGCACGTTTGGTACCACTACTCTCTGCATGACTTCCTAGCCTATGGGGTATTCTACGCCTGGTGTGTTCATGGGAAGTTCCCATGTCCAATATGCAAGGAACATCTGAGGTTCATTTGGTTGCAGAAGGGTGGCAAGTATTCGTCGTTCGACAAACATCGTTAATTCCTCCCTCTTGACCATCCATTCAAACAAGACATCAAGAACTTTACGAAAGGTGTCGTAGTGAAAGACCCTCCACTGCAAATGATGAATGGTGTCGAGGTTCATGCTAAGATAGATGCTCTCGTGGCTAATCAAGAAGGTGGTGGTTTTGTGGGGTATGGTGAGGAACACATGTGGACTCATAAGTCGGGGTTGACGAGGCTCCCCTATTTTGATGACCTCCTTCTCCCACATAGCATTGATGTAATGCACACTGAAAAGAATGTCACCGAGGCACTTTGGGGAACCATCAAGGAAACTGAAAAGTCAAAAGACAATTCTAAGGCTAGAGTGGACTTGGCAACGTTATGCAATAGACCAAGCAAGAGATGCAGCCTCCTAGAGGCGGCAAGACATGGAAAAGGCCTAAGGCTGATTTTGTCTTGGCTAGGAAACACAAGAGGGAAGTACTTGAATGGATGCAGACACTAATGTTTCCTGATGGGTATGCAGCGAATCTGAGGAGGGGAGTGAACTTATCTACTTTGCGAGTCAACGGGATGAAGAGTCATGACTACCACATATGGCTTGAGCGGCTTCTCCGGCGATGGTTCGAGGGTATGTCCCTGAGCATGTGTGGCTAGCGCTAGCAGAGTTAATCTACTTCTTCCGCTAGATTTGTGCTAAGGAGTTATCTCGGACCATGATTGATGACTTGGAAAACGAAGCGCCTATGTTGCTCTGCAAGTTGGAGAAGATCTTCCCACCTGGCTTCTTCAATCTGATGCAGTATTTGATATTGCACCTCCCGTATGAGGCACGACTGGGGGAGCCCGTGCAGGCCCGTTGGTGCTATCCAATCGAGAGATGTCTAAAGACTCTTTGCAAAAAAAAATATAGAAATAAAGGGAAAATTGAGGCTTCTATTGTAGAGGCATACATTTTGGAGGAGGTGTCAAACTTTACAGAAAAATACTATGCCGAGAACCTTCCTAGCATGCATAATCCACCCTCTTGTTACAATGCTGGTGAAAATGAATCGAACCTCAGCCTTTTCCGAGGGCAACTCGGAAGCGCAAGTGCATCGACCACTAAGACCTTGACACATAAAGAGGGCGCTGCATCATGATATATGTGTTGAACAACCTTGACGAGGTGGCGCCATACATTGGGTAAGTTCTCAATGAACTTGTCTCAATACGCCATCATTGTTCCTCATCCAACCCCTTGTTTTACGTTGGTACAGGGAATTTATTCATCACTTCTGGAATCAATCAAGGGATCCTACCCCGCGGGAAGTTGATACCCTTCTTTCAAAGGGTGCGGGACCAGGGAAGCCTGATTTTATTTCTTGGTTCAAAAACAAGGTACTTTCAAATTTAGCTCATACTTAGTTCGACCTTCCAAGTTGCTCGTATGTTCAAATAATATAATGATCTATCCTGCTCGAGCTTGCAGGCCCAAATCGGTGCGTCTATCAGTGGCGAGTTGAGATAGGTTGCAAACGGCTGTGCCTATAGGGTCAAGTCATTTATCGATTATGATGTGAATGGATATTGCTTTCACACAGCAAGCTACGAGCAGAGTCGGCCCAACCGAAGAACCACAAATAGCGGAGTTTTTACCCCCGACACTGATGGCCTCGACTATTATGGAAGAATTAAAGGAATATATGAACTTTCATTTGTAAATGCCATCTGTTGCAAACCTCTTAGTCCTATCATATTCAAATGCCATTGGTTTGATCCTAGAGTAACGAGACGGACCCCTCATCTTGGGCTAGTCAAAATTCGATAAGATTCCGTCTATCCAGGAGATGATGTCTATATTGTGGCTCAATAGGCCACGTAGGTTTATTATACCTCATACGCATGCCAAACCAAAGAGCATCTTAAGGGTTGGTCTATTGTGCACAAGGTATTGCCACACGGTAAACTACCTGTCCCAAACGATGAAGATTACAACTTCAACACAAACACATATGATGGGGAGTTCTATCAAGAAGAGGGGCTATAAGGGAGGTTTGAGATAGACTTAACCGAAGCGATAGGAATGGATGTAGACAATGATTGGGTTGATGACGAGGATGATGGATATGACGTGCTAGATGTGAAGGACTTACAAATGCTTGAGCAATTACGTTTAGGCAATGACAATGAAGACAACATTCCTCCTTCGGATAGTGTTGATTATTTCGACATGGTTTATAGTGATGATGAGACTTATGATCCAACTAATCCCGATCATGCAGATTATTTCTAATACATGTAATACAATGTTATTTTATAATTATGTTTTGTTTATTTTGCATCTATTTCTAATTACTTCTTGTTTATTCTTTCTAATTTCTAATTAGCTCTTGTTTATTCTTTCCAATTGCAGGTGATTGAACAAAGATGGTGGGCAGCCGTCAGAGGAACGTGTTCTCACTTTACCGAAGGACACGCCCTATGCTGGCTGTAGAAGAGGAGCCATCGGACAGGAGAAGGAGCAGCAGCAGGAGGCAGGCTCATCCTCCCATGCCGGTGGAGGACGAGGTGGAGGAGGTGGTGGTGGCTGGGGACGAAGACAGGGACGGAGACGAGAAGGAGCAGGCTCGGCAGACGGATGAGGAGGGGGGAGGGTAGGGACTCGAACGATGAGGAGGAGGCAATAGGTACGGGTTCCACTTCCTCTAGTTTGTCGAGTGTCTACTTGCGAGGTCCCTTGAGCCTCCCTCCTCCGTCGGCAACTCATCGACGCCCGGTGATTCGTCCCGGAGGACAAAAGTAAGTAAATTAATATGTTATCAATACTTCTTCATATGGTATGTTGAAAATTAAAGTAGAAACTAATATTTTTTTCTTAATCACTTATGCAGGAACTGGACCATTGTGTCGGGTGGTGGTATCGCACGCCATGTCAATGGCATCCTAGGTCTTCTGTGTAGGACCCACTTTCCTGGCCTGATTGACTACGCTAGGAAGAGGGAGCCGGCCTACACATTTGACCACTACACCAACGCCCCCGACGCGAAGGCTGAGAACAAGATGGTGCAGGTGAAGCGAGACTTTTGGGTAAGTCTTCATCGCACTAAATTGCTCAATACATCACATTCATTAGACTTTTCTTGAAATAATGAATGGATACATCGTGTCTGAGTGCAGCTTTATTACAGATGCGAGGAGGGATTTGAGGCCAGGGCAGAGGCGGTGCTTACCAAAGCCTGCAAAAAGCTCATCGTGGACATCCATTATGAGACGCGAATCCAGGCTGTCGTCACTTACCACAGGTCGATCCTTGGAGAGGATGTTAAGAAGCCACAAGCAAGAAGCGTGACGCTGACCCGGGACCAGTACATACAGGTAGATAAAGAACATTAATATTGATTCCTTTTGAGAGTAAGTACTCTTAATTTGTTCCTCTTATATGTCAAATACTTGATGACGTGTAGATGTGTCCCTGGTGGTGCGCCACGTATCCCGAGTGCTAGGAGATGATAGTGGACAGGTGGTGCGGCCCCGAGTGGACCGAAGCACACAACGCTGCTCAGGAGCGGCGATTGCTGATGCTAGGTGTACCGCACCATCAAGGCAGCCGTAGCCTCGCCACATACGGACAAGCATGGGTATTCAAATTCATTTCTCTATTCTAACGCTCAATTCTGCCTGATTTCTAATCATCTTGCTGTATTTCTCGTAGTCAGCATCACATGCGGGCCAGGAGTGCACCACGTTCATGGCATATGCTATGGCCCACAAGGGCAAGGCAACGTCCGACGTCTCCTACAACTCGGAGGACCCGCCCGAGGCGTATAGCAACCCGACCGTCTACACCTGCATCAATGAGTACACGTCGACGGCAAGGTCTCTCCATGGAGACGACTACGACCCAAGCTTCCAGGACTTTGATCCAGAGGTCGTCATGAGGATTGGAGGAGGCAAGAAGCATGGGTGGTACTATCTTGGCGACGACGTTATCGACACTACCTCTACTCCCTCCCTCTCCCAAATCCGAGCACGGAGCACGGACGCAAGCATTCCCATACGTCCATGGCCGGAGACTTCACAGCAGCGGCCAGCGGATTCTATCACTCTAGGTGATTACTGTTTTATTCGTCATACATTGATATTTACATATCTTAGCTTTGCATTGTTTAAACATTGTGGTGAAATATTATAGACCCAGATCGAGCAATTGGAGGCCCTGCGGGAGGCCGATCGCCAGAGGATGGAGGCTATGGAGACCCAGCGCGTTGCGATGGAGCAGATGCAGCAGCAGCAGATGGCGGAGGTTCTCCAGTACATGCAAGCTCTTGGGCAAAAGACGGGTGTAGCTCCGCTAGCTTCGCTATTCGTTACACCGCCACCTCCACCTTTCGGGCACGCTACTCCTGTAAGTATTGTTTAAGTTTATATGTTCATGCTTAGGGTCAAACCGCAACACTACTTGTAGCCTAGTGGATTATTGTCTGACACATGCAATGTCTTCTTCTTTGTGCAGCCTCAATCGGCGGGTTCGAATAATCCACCTCCTGGGCCCTCGAATGATCCAGTTCATGGTACACCACAGTCTGAGTGGGGAGCTTGGGGATCCAGGTAGTTGTCTTTGCATTTGTTGTTCACTTGGTGATGGACTTGTGATGCACTAGTGTTAGTTATTTGGACTTGTGATGAACTTGTGTTAGCTATTTGGACTTATGTTGCATCGGATCTATATGAGATATTTGTGATATATGTGAGATATATGTGATGGATGTGATATATATGTGAAATATTATTTTTATCGTGATGGAATGTAGAAGTTCAAAAAAATGGGTCAGTTATGGTCACTTTGCCGAGTGCAACACTCGCAATGACAAAAACACTCGGCAAAGCTGGGAAAAGGAAGCCAATTTTGACAAGTTTCCCAGCTAAATTTTTTTTTATCTCTTTGTCGAGTGCCATACATAGAGGTGCCACGCAGAGGGACACTCAGCAAATAATTTTCAATTTTTTTTTTCTTTGCCGAGTGCCACGCAGAGGGGCACTCGACAAAGAATTTTCAAAAAAAAAATTTGGCAAAGAATTTTCAATTTTTTTCTTTGCCGAGTGCCATGCAGAGGGGCACTCGGCAAAGAATTTTCAATTTTTTTTTCTTTGCCGAGTGCCACGCAGAGAGGCACTCGGCAAAGAATTTTTTTAAAAAAATTTCTTTGCCGAGTGTCATGCAGATGGGCACTCGGCAAAGAATTTTTCAATTTTTTTTTCTTTGCCGAGCCCATTAACGTTATGTGCGCCGTCACAGCAACTTTTTTTTGCCGAGTGCTGTCGTGGCACTCGGCAAAGCCTTGCCGAGTGCCCGACAAAAAACACTCGGCAAAGAGGTCTTTGCCGACGAATTTTTTGTCATGTACCCTTTGCCGAGTGCGGCACTCGGCAAAGCCTTTGCCGAGGGCAAAATGGTCAACCAGAGGAGATCTACACACACATAGATGCAAAAGTCATTAGGCCTTGGTATGATAACACTAAACTATTAAAGGGTCTAAATGTAAACAACTCATAGGCACCGTGTGTTACCTTTTGGCCTCCCTGTGTCCAATTAATTTTATGTGGTATAGGATATAGTTTTTTTTTATCAAGACAACTCCATCAATAAAATAGCAAGCTCTATAACTCCATAAATTGTGAAATGTTTGCCTTAATAAAAAATTACCTTTTTCTCTTATGGAGCAAAGCAAGATGGTAACAATTTGCAACAGGAAAATTGAAAATATGAGATGCTAATGTCAATTGGGAGCTTTCTAACCTTTGTCTGGGCAACAAACACATATGGTACGGTAGAGTATAAGTCAAATTGAGATATGATCATGAACCAGTAAATCTGCCCAAAGCAAATAAAAAGGGATCAAAACAGATATCCAAATAATCAAGCAAAGGGATAAAAGAAGGGAAACCAAAATACTATGCTTCATCTCTGCTATGCAGGTAGCAGCTCCGTTGCCCACCTTCTTCCTTTTCTGTTTCCCAGCTTCATCCGTGCTTCTGGCTGCTCAGCTACTGTGGCTAGCGCCTATCTACTTCGCTGCTATGCACAGAACCCCACACCTGGAATCTTTGATCTGATATTGAGTAGAGCGAGATTATGCTGTAAGTGTATGGAAGGAAAAATATGCCGAGTGGAGGAAGAAAGAAATAGAAACAGCCGCCATCTCCAGTCAACTAAAGAGCCAAGGGGTTGTTTAGTTGGTGAAAAAGTTCGGGTTAGCACTTTTCGTTTTATTTGACAATTTGTGTCCAATCATGAACTAATTAGGCTCAAAAGATTTGTCTCGTGATTTACAACTAAACTGTGTAATTAGTTTTTTCTTTCGTCTACATTCAGTACTCCATGCATGTGCCACAAGATTCGATGTGACATGTACTGTGCAAACTTTTTTAGGTTACATGGGCAACTAAACAGGCCCTAAGAGTAGTCCAAAGGAATGAGGACCGAGGAGACCACAAATCCATTAAATGGTAGGAGAAAATAGCCTGAATAAAAATTAATATGGCACTTACTCGCTCCGTCCCTAAATATCTATCGCTTTATGCTCTCCAAGAAACAACTTTAATTAAATATATATTAAAAAATATTAATATTTATGGTATATAATTAATATCATTAGAAAGATATTTGAATCTAATTTTTAATAAATTTATTTAGAGATATAAATATTACACGTATTTTATACAAATCGAGTCAAACTTACGGATAAAAAACCGAAAATGACACTTAATTAGGGACGGAGGGAGTACACAAATCAGACGAAGCCTCCTCATGTGATTCGCGCTCCTCGACCGCATTCACAGCGCCGCCCCCTCATGTGATTCGCGCTCTACCTCCTCTCCTCCTCCCTGTCCGAGCGGGGGAGGAGGGCGCGCCGCTCGCGGACCGCGACCATCAGGCGGCGTCCCGCTCCCATTCGTCGCCACCATCGCTCCCTGCGGCTGGCTCCTGGCCGCCGCATGGGCCGCTGCCGCTCCGTCAAAACGCAGCGCCGCAACTGCCCCCTGTAGTTTCCCCTTCGTCGGACCAAGACCTAGGAAGCACAGTCAAAGCATCAGGAGCAGAGGAAGGCCATCAGGACGGATGCATCGATAAGAAATCCTAACAAACTAAATGTGGATGGAAGGAATTAAGGAAAAGCAATGGAAGTGGAGCACACACCTAGGAAAGAAAATATACGCGAAAGCGGTCGCCTCCTCCGTCTTTGGTGCTCCCCCAACACTATTCCTGTCGTAGTCGCGGCTCCAGACGCTGGATCTCGCCGCCGCCGCGCCCTGGGCCGGGGTGCCGCCTATGTTCCCGTCGCGCTCTTGGGCGGTCCCGCCATCATGAGACGCCCTCTTTGGGGCCCGCGCATGTCCCTTCTCTTCCTCCTCTACGACCACCATTGTTTTGTGCCAGGAGATCTGCGCTTCACCAAAGCTAAAAAAATGACGGGAAGAGAGATGGCAGTCTACCTCGCCGTCGCCGCTAGATCTGCCGCCGTCTGTGCCAGGGTTGCCGCGCCGGTCCCCTTGAGCAGGGCCCGTCCACGCCGTTGTGCCGCAGCATCGGGGACCGCTCGGGCCTCCGCGCCGGGTTCCGCCCGTGCTGACGCCGCCATAACCGGGGGTGTCCGGGCCGGGGGTAGCTGCGTCACCGCACCGGGACACCCGCCCGGCCGCCCGCACCTGCACTGCTGAGAGAGGGTGAGGAGCGGTCGAGGCACGCTAGAGAGAGGGAGAATCTGTGAGGAGAGTGGAGAGATGAAAAAGCACGGTGAAGAGGGCTGATATTTTCGCACGGGCGTCGAGAAGCACGCGTGACTGTTGTGGAGAAGCGTGCCAACCAATAACTGCTCGACAACGAAAAGCGCGCAGACTGGACCCAGCGCTGGTCATCCCCTGCTCGACAGGGATGCCCAAATCGGGTGTTCCCGATTTACTGTGTTACACGGTAGCATTTTTGTTTTTATTTAGTAATAATTGTCTAAACATGGATTAATTAGGCTCAAAATGTTCGTCTCGTAAAGTACAACAAAATTGTGCAATTAGTTTTTGATTTTATCTACATTTAGTACTCCATGCATGTGCCAACATTTTGATGTGATGAGGAATCTTCTTTTTGCATAGTGAAATTTGGGGTGAGTTTGGTGAAACTAAACAAGGGCCTTGTTTAGATCCTAAATTCCACCCCAAATTCCACTATGCAAAAAGAAGATTTCCCGTCACATCAAAATGTCGGTACATATATGGAGTACTAAATATAGATGAAATCAAAAACTAATTGCACAGTTTTGTTATACTTTGCGAGACGAATATTTTAAGCCTAATTAATCAATATTTAGACAATTATTACCAAATAAAAACAAAATTGCTACAGTATGACAGGACATTTACTATGCAAAGTTTGGATCCCAAATTTAGGATCTAAACCAGGCCAAGGCCAGAGGAGACCAACCTGTCTCACCTCGTCAGAGCAGCTGACGAGCGGGGCCTCCACTCCCCAGGGCACACGACAACGGGAAGAGCTGGCCAACCAGAATTCGACAACGAAAAGAGGGTGGCAGGTGGATGACCGCGCCCCAACATTCCAATCCTTCGGTCAACTCGATCACAAGCGTCCACCAGGCATCCAACGGCCAGCATCTTGTTTGCTATCGTAGCCACTGTGTGCGCGCGTCCAGGCCAAACGCTCTCTTGTCTTTAAATAGTAACTAATGGACATGCATATGCGGTACACACGTGTCGATATACAAAATTCTTTTCATAATGACAAAATAGTTATAATATTTTTTGGAATATAATTATATACATGTCGTTAGACAGACATTTGTTAAAAAATTCATATGTAATTGGCAAATAAATCTTTATATTTTTCAATGCCATAAGCCCACGAGGCATGATCAATTTCATCTTACAGTACAATACAGATGATACTATTCTTCTTACAACAAATATTTTTAAGATATATGTAGGCGAGTTTACTCTCAAGCAAAAATAAAGTCATGTAGACATATACTTGATAATATAATTCAGTACCCTTGCAATGGTATGCTCTCTGATGTAGTATGTATATATTGCTATTCCATGTGCCATTTAATCATCGTCAAATGAACAAACAAGGTCGTCCGAGACAAATTTTGTAGCGGTGCAGAATTACACTGCATTAAATTGCTCAGGCACGAGTCAAATATAATTAAAGCTGCGCATCTGCGTTTTTTTTAAAAATAGAAAGAGACTCAGTTTCGGCCACAAAAAATAAGTGAGGAAGTGTAACATATACTATTCTCGAGTTATATATAAGTATATAAACAATAGTACAATACTTCTCAGGTCACATATAAACAGGGTATCTGGCTTCACATAACTATATCGGTATCTTTTAGTATTCCATTACATATTTATTAGAAAATTTAAATGAATCTTAGGTCCATTAAGTTTTGCCCGTGTGTCATTTGTAGATTCATGAACTATGAAAGTGTAATTTTTGGTTTTTAAACTTTTTAAATCCTTCACCGGAGGTCCATACAACTTGGTTGGCATTAGATCCGACGTGGTGTGTACACTCAACAACCAACATGTTGTGTAAATTGTAATTAGCCCCTTCGCAACGTTTATTTCATCCTACCTGCTCAACTCACCGCATGCCCCGCCCAGTCGTCGCGCCCCTCGCTCAGCAGGGCTAACTTCTTTATCGGGGCTTGTGCCCGCCACCAATGCGCCCTACTGACGTGCCTGCCCGCTGCCACGACCCTGTCGCCTTCCTCGAAATAGCTAGTAGAAGCACTCAAAAATTTTACTATAGATCTAGGCGGCTCAGATGCCTCTATAGGGACCGTTGTCCTAGCTGTCTCTACTCTTCTGCCTCTACAAATTGGCAATTTTGTAAATTCGGTGCCATGCCACCTCAAGTAATTGGATTTGTAGAGGCGGCTGGGAACAATAACCGCTGAAAGCTCTAGTTTGGTTTTGGTGAATTGATGAAACCTTAGGTGCTAACCTACTTGCTCTAGTGATCACGAAATTAGGGAACACTATTCCAAGTGGTGGAGCAAACAATGAAGATCATGGTGATGGTGGAGAGGCCATGGTGATCAAGTGCTCGGCTTGGAAAAGAAGAAAGAGAAAAACAAAAAGCTCAAGGCAAAGGTGAAACTTGATAGGAGCTTTTTAGTTTGGTGATCGAGACACTTAGCGAGTATGAACACATTTAGGATAGATAGCCATACTATTAAGAGAGGTGAAACTCATCATGAAATATGGTTATCAAAGTGCCACTAGATGTTCTAACTCATTCCATATGCATTTAGATTCTAGTGGAGTGCTAACACCCTTGAAAATGTTTGTTAAAATATGCTAACACATGTGCACAAGGTGAAACACTTTGTGGTTAGCACATTTGAGCAATAGTGGCGAAGTTGGTGAAGTCGAGGATGTCACTGGTAACGACCGAACGCTGCATAGGACGTGGTCTCGGTCTGAGACCAGATGCCGAGGCAAAAAGTGACCTGACACGATGTAGGAGTGTTCGGTCAGGTGGTGACGTATGCTGATGCTAGCCATTTCACGAGGAAGAGAGGAGCGGACGCCTTGACACGTCTGGTCGCATTTTAGTCGCTCGAGAACCTTACTGGAAATGACCTGAAGCGTAGTGGCACGGCGTCAGGTGGATCCAGCGACGTGTCCGGTCGTGACATTAGGTGCGCGTGGGAATGTGTGAACAGACGCGAGGTCACAATGTCAGGTCGGTTGTTGGCGCATCCGGTCTCAACTTGACCGTTGGGATCGCACGACCACAATTGAACGCAGAGGCCACGTGGCTTCCATCCACTGACCGGACACTGGTCGGGCTGTGTCCGTTCACTTTACCAGCACGTTCGGTCGCCCTGAGTTGGGCTACAGTGTGAGCCCAATGGCTCTATTTCGAGGGGGCCTCTATTTAAGTCCCATGGCCGGCTCAAGCTCACTCACTTGGCCATTTGCATTGACATTGCAACCTTGTGAGCTTAGCCAAAGCCCTTCCACTTATCTCTATCATTGATTCATCATCTTTGTGAGATTGAGAGTGAATCTAAGTGCATTGCTTGAGTGATTGCATCTAGAGACACTTGATGATTATGTTTCGCTGCGGGTTTCGCTTGTTACAATTGGTGGTTGCCGCCACCTAGATGCCTTGGTGCAGCGAGGATCGTCGAGCAGAGGAAGATGATTGTCTCTGGCTCCGATCGTAGTGATTGTGAGGGATTCTTGACCTTTCCTCGGTGGAGAGCTAAAATATACTCTAATGGATTGCTCATGGTTTTTGTGATCCCCATCTTGTGTTGGTTGTGTGGCACCCGATTGCGGGTTAGGCGTGTGATGCCTATTAGCACGTGAACCTCCACGTGGGTGAATCGCCACAATAGGGACTAGTTTGCAGGTAAGCAAGTGAACCTCGATGAAAATCATTGTGTTATCTTGTCCCAAGGATTTCCTGGTATTCATTATGAATGATTGACTTCATCTTATGATTGGCTCTTTACTCGACACGACAGTATAACTCACTATCCATCTCATGTATTTACGTTCTTAGTGTAGCTAAGCTCTTTAGTATAATTAAATTTTGAGAGCTAGCTTGTGTCATGTCTAGTGGTTAGTGAGGCTCTTTAGTTAGTCTTTGAGAGCTCACTAACTTAGTGTAGTGACATAACCCTTGTATGCCTAGAGACTATAAAAACTAGAATTGTGGTAGGTGGCTTGTATTTTTAGTAGGCTAGCGTAACATTTGCTTCGCCTCATATTTGTCTAACCACTTTGCTTAGTGTTATTGTAGAAATTTTTTATAGGCTATTCACCCCCCTATAGCCATTAAGACCTTTCAAGTATTATCAGAGTCGTGGTCACCTTGATTTGAGGCTTAACAACCTTTAGTGTCAAAATGGCTCAAATCAACAACACCAAGAAGCCACCCCAATTTGATGGCTGTTGACACCTCTAACGACACCTAAGCTAGGTTGTCATCCCCAGCATGATGCCTGAGGTGCTGGTATTAATAAATGCAAATGCTCCTCTAGAATAAACATGAAATCCGCAAAGCGCATAGATAATACCGATGTAGCATTTTAACCGGGAGTAATACAGGTATCGTTATTTATATTTTTACCACTAGAAAGGGAATATTAAGGATAATGAGCAATGAGCTTCATTGCATGTGGTAATGGAGAGTATAACTATGTCTTTATCGATCTTCTCATACAGGGTAAGTGTCACAAGATAATAATATATATAAATGATAAAGAATAACTGATAAGCACATAGCCACATAATAAATGATAAAAATCTCAATAGATTACTCTAAGCTTATAGCACTAGCATGGATTAGGATGAACTACAAGGATAAATCCTAAGTTATTCTAACTATAAGGTCAAAGCATACAATGATTAGTGCAATTACACTTGGCAATCATTGCAAGAAAAGGTTATATCTATGCATAGTGATATTACGAAGGAAGATGAAGAACATAGCAATCACTTCTCTATAATAGTTGTGTTCTGCCTACCCTATACTCAGGAGGTGGACTACGAATGACTCAACAGGACTGTCACTCCCACGATCTACCACACGGTCTGGAATATAGGGTGCAATCACAGAAAAATACGGTATAGGCACCACACCTACACAATATTGACCACTCACCCATAGTACTAATGAGCAAGCGCTATACGATCCTATACTTAAATATAATTTTGATCAAACTATGTCAAGCATATAATCAAAGTAGACTAAGAACAATATAATTGAGAACATAATCAAATAGAGCAAAGTCATATCCAATATGATAGAATAGACTAAAGTCATATTCATACAAATGATGAACTAGATAAATAATACAAGAACGAATATAAAAGTCAGAGAGAATTACCAAGTATTTATCTTGACAGATCTGGAAACCAAGCGATGCTTGCCTCCTTCTAGTTCTAATCCTATGTAGCTATGCTAAACTATAGAGATCTAATTGAGATGATGGCTCTAGGGCTTCTCAGATAAAAGCTCTGTATCTTGCAATGAGATTGCTAATGAATTAGGGTTTCTCCTGTGGACAGTGGCCTTGATTATATAGCCCTCTAGGAAGCACCATAGCTCTCGGATCAAACCAACTTTGATGAATGATTATTATTGATCCTCAAAGGCGGTGGAGGCACGATCCATGAACTTGGTCCTGATTGGCCACCTAGGTGGGGCGGCCACCTAGGGGGTGGGGGCGCCCACCCCTATCATAGTGACAGGTGGGTCCCACCTCCCATGGGATGGCTTTCTGAGTCTTCTAGATTATTCTTGTTATATACGTGGCCCTTTTCTCTCTATGTAAATATGACATGTGGGCCTCCTTTGGTTGTTTCCTGATAACCCTAGATAGTAATTATGTTTTAGGTCCTTTTTCATGCTATGTTGACGGTTAAAAATGATACTTATCTACCGTCAACAAACTCCCCTAAGCTTACCTTTTGCTTGTCCCTGAGCAAAGATAGACTCAGTGATGGATCAGGACTTGCTACAATGCTTTCACGCCTTATAGGTACACATGCGTTTAAACAAGAATTCTCCTTCGAATTAGAATGAATTATTCTGATGAAAAACTTACTCATATTACCTTCTACCATGGGGCTTGTAGCCGTCACTTAGGTCTTGAGTAGTTGAAAGATAGAACGGTCAAGTCAAGCGTCATGTCTCAAGCTCTTTGATCAACTATTATTTTAGAGTTTTGTAAGATTTTCAAAATAAAACTCAAAGATTCCTTTGTATAACCCTTTCAATTCTCTCCTTTGTGGTATTTCTGGATCCTCTCCAAGGCATTTATGGTGTATGCCTTTTCTCTCCTATCAAGATATGTGGTATTTATGGTATTAGGCATAATAGCACTACCTTCTCTCTCTCACCCTACTTCTAATAGGCTTATATGGAGCTCATAGGTGGGGAGACAGCGAATACATACTTGCAAACATTTATTGCACAGTTAAACCATAGATCCAGATAAACGAGTCATACAGTCAAATCAAGATATGCATGTGTATAGGCTATATGGTAGGTGGTGGATAGATAGTAAGTGGTATATGTAGGGGTAAAGAAATAGTGATGGTGAATACTTAGCTCCTTTGAGAATTTTTCTCATACCTCTCTCGAAAACTTAAAGACTTTGGGGAGAACTTGGGCTGCTCAATGAATTTTTTGAGTGGGACATTTGTCCTCTTTCTTTTATTTTTCCTTTTCTTCTTCTCTTTCTTCTTTTTTTAGAGCACCCAAGCCTCTTTCTGGGGATATAACAACAAGAGGTAGCATAATGGATATTTGAAGCTTTATTGACTAGCAAGGGATAATCATGGATGGTAGGAGTATTTTTGGACAGTTCACTCCTAGTGTAGGAGTAGAACTATTTTCTTGGTGGATCTAAATGGGATATATATATGGATTCGTACTTCCAGGATAGAAGCAGACTATACGGGTGGATGTATATGGATGGATATGAATGCGTACTTCCAGAGTAGAAGTAGCACGTATAGGAGGAGTGTGTATGTGGATCTTGATTTTAACCGCATGACCAGTTCCTAAGGGTCTACACAGCTTGACCACACTCAATGCTCACAAGCAGTAAATATGAATGTAAGGTTTCTTAATCTAACAAGCATGTATATGGCTGTGGTAGGAATTTAAACTCTCATCATACAGGAACTCATCATGTAGTAAGTTAATTTTCAAAAGATAAATTCTCTAGAACTCTAGTATCTCTAGAAACATGATAAACAGCAGCTCAAAACCTTCCCATATCATATCCATCAACTATCTAGACTTAGATCAAGCATTCGCTACCCATAAGATCAGGTTTAGAGCAAATCTTAAATCAAAACCATTGTATCCAAAACTCAGGAGAACTCGAGGTTGAAAACTAGGTACTTAAAACTTAGCACACTCTCCTATATTTATTTAACAAATTTAAAGATCATATAGAAAACATATATATAAATAGAAAAACATTTAGTTGGGTTTCTAAAGGTTATGCATTTTTTTATCTCATAAATCAAAGCAGAAATATATAAGTAAATAGATAGGTAAAAATACTTAGCTGGATACACGGGGGATGCTCTCTCCCAAGCTAGATGTTGATGTAGTCTTGCTTGATGAAGTTGACAGACAGTGAAGGTGTACTCCTCTCATCGGAGTGCTTATGATGATGACTGTTGAGACAACACTCCGATAGGGGACAGATCGTCCTTCTGTCTGTTTGCTTTTCTCGATCCTTCGAATTCTGTGGGGCTTAAATAGACAACAAAGCTTGTTGAACTTGATTAAGCATTAGTGATGAACCTCCAAGCCTTGAACATCTAGAACCTTATAAGTATCTTTCTAGCAGGATCTCTTGTAGCTATATTTTTATACTTTTATATTTTATACTATGCAAGGAATTTATAAAGAATGATGAATGCATCTTTATTTATTTTTATGCCACCACAACAACTAGACTTATGGGTTTTATGCCACAAATTTATTTGCATGGGGCTTAGCAGTTTTAAGATGCAATGCAAGACATATTTATTTTCTTTTTCTATGCAGAAATAAAGTGTAACTAAACATGCAATTGAGGAAAGTAAATATGATGAGGAAAAAGTAAATGCAGAATTGAAAAAGGGAAATATTGATAACTACCAAGTTACCTTTTGACGCGGTGTTCGGTGATTTAAGTCATCCGAATAGGACCTCTTGTCTGCTCAATCCTTCTAGGGCACTTTAGATGGCTCGAGTGGTGCCACCAGCTGAACCTCTTTTTTGTGTTGAATCTGAAATTGATTTTACCTTTACTTTCCATACCTGTTTTGTTAGTGAGGTTGACTCTGAGGGAGAAGCTTGGTCTTCTATCTTGTTTTATGTGTGATCATCAGTGACTGGGTCACTTTCTGTTGGTGGTACAACTTGCTCCTCAGGAGATGCATTGTCTTCAGGGAATAAATCTTCATGTCTCGTTACTTCTTCATAGTCAGCCCATCCGTCCATAGCTGACTGGCTCTTCTGGTTACGGGTGCGACGCCTTCTTCTTAATCTATTCTTCTTGGGTTCTTCATCAACTATACAATTATTATTGAAATAGCAGCGCACCTTCTCTGAGGGAAATTAGAAATGAACTTCTCTCGTTGTAATGTAGATGATGGCCTTGGTGGTGCTCAAGAATGGTCTTCCTAGGATGATGGGTGGATCATACTCATCCTCTCCCATGTCGACGACTAGGAAGTCAGTCGGGATGAAGTGGTCGTCGATCTGAATCGGGACGTCTTTTACTAGTCCTTCCACAAAGAAAAATGTTTGGTCTGCCATCTGCAGCTGTGCATAGATAGGTTCCAAGGGCATAGTACCATATAAATATTCATAAGTTACCTTGGCCATTATGTTGACAACCGATCCGGTGTCACTGACAGCTTTCTGAAAGGAGCTTCTATTGATTGTGCACTCTATGGTTGGGACATCTGGGTCGTCCTTCTTGATCAGGTAGGGGGACTTGAGCTGATGATCATGCTCTCTATGGACTGCATTGATCATCCTTACTGACTCCATTTGTTGTGGCTTCTTGTTCTTATTCTTCTGATTGTTCTTCTTCCTTGGCTCATACGGATGTTGGGGGTGTGCAGGGAACTGTAGCACCCTGTTCTTGAAGAAGAAGGTCTCTCTCTTACCTTTGATGTTAAAGCAGATCTTGGCAGTGTTGGCGTACATGATAGCTCTGGCGGTGTTCAGGATTGGTCATCACAAAATAATGGGTGACCTCTCATCACCACCTGTCTCTATTACCACAAAGTCTGCAGGGACATATGAGTTGCCAACTCGTACACAGATGTCTTCTAGGATTTCTTTTTGTAGCATAATGACTGATCTGCAAGCTGCAAGCAAATGGTTGTATACAATAAAGGATAATTGAATATTTTGTCATAGATCACCTTAGGCATGATGTTGACGCTTGCACCGAAGTCACAGATAGCCACGTTGAAGTTTATGCTTCTAATGGAGATCGGGATGATCGGTCTTCCTAAGTCACCTTTCTTGATTGGCAGAGTCTCGTCGTTTCATCCTTTGGATATAGGATCACTCTAGTAGCTTCTTGCATTGAATATGTCTATAAGATTTGCAGTTTCTAGATCTTCCGATTGTCTTGGAATCTTACCTTGGTTAGCAGGAGGGATAGCATTTGCAAGCTGTTGCAACTGAGACTCTAGCATCTTTTTAAAGCTAAGCTGATTCTTATTGGCAGTAGAGAAGTTATCCATCCTATTATTAATTATTTCTAGCACATTATCATTGGATGCTAACTTCTTAGACAGGTTGTCCATTAACTTGCCTTGATTAAGCACTAACTCTCTCAAAGGTGGCTGATTGAAATTATTGTAAGAGTTATTACCTTGATAGTTACCTGAGTAGTTAGGTCTTTGTTGTTGGTTCCAACCTTGATTTTGTTGAGGACGATAGTAGTAGTAGTTGTTGAGGTAGTTCACATCCTCTTGTAGCTCTAGGCAATTACTGCCTAAATGCCCAGTGTCTTCACACTCTTCATAAGTCATGCAAGAATCATGGATGTGCATGACTTCATTCTTCTCACCGGCTCTCTCATCGAGTCTCTTCATAAGTAAATCCATCTTGGCAGACAACATGTCTACCTCCTTCAGCTGGTGCATACCTCCACCTCTCTTGCAGGTTTGAGTTCTTTCTTTGCTCCAACCCTGGTTGGATGCCATCTTTTCCACAAGAGCTATGGCTTGTGCAATTGTAAGTGATAAGAATGCTCCTCCAGCGGCAGCAGCCAAAGTCTCACGGGTGCTGTTGGTGAGCCCATAATAGAAGGTCTGCATTAGTAGCCAATTCTCCATTCTATGATGAGGACATTCTAGTCTATAGTTTTGAAAGCGCTCCCATGCTTCTAGGACTGACTCATCATGTTGCTGTTAGAAACTTGATATCTTCCCACGAAGAGCAATGGTCTTGCCCATGGGAAAGAACTTCACTAGGAAATTGGTGGAGCAGAGTGCCCACGTAGTATTCTTCTCTTTAGTTGCATAGAACCACTGCTTCAGTCTCTCCAAGAGTGAGAATGGGAAGATACAAAGTAGTATGGCATCTGTAGGGACATCCTTGATGGTGAAAGTGTTGTAGATCTCTAGGAAGTGTTGGAGATGAGCACTAGCATCTTCATGTGCCTTCCCACAAAACTGGCTAGCTTGCACCATGTTGATCAGTGCTGGCTTGAGCTCGAATGACTTCTCAATGTCTGCATAGGTCCAGTACGGATGTTGTCCATAGTGGGAGCTGAGAACTCACGGAGTGACTTGTTGGCCATGGCATCGAACTCTGGTGTTAAGCTTCGAAATATGCTTGGTTGATCTTCCAACTCAGAAGGTAGAGCCTCAAGCTGAGATGATGATGATGTTGCTATTGCGGCTTGAACTTTCTTTAGCTTGGCTCTCGTCCTTCTGATTAATGCTTCTAGATTGTCGATGAAATTATCGAGAAGGTCAAACTTGTTAATACATTACCCTATATATGATATATAAATAGATAAGAGACAAGGGTAAGGCTGTATGAGTAGAGAAGGATGATGGTTTCTCAATCTCATTAGTGGATGCAAGTGATGGCTCATTATCCTTTGAATAGCTAATCAACCTTTCCCGGCAACGGCGCCAAAAATGCTTGTTGACACCTCTAACACCACCTAAGCTAGGTTGTCATCCCCAACATGGTGTCACAGGTGCTGGTATTAATAAATGCAAATGCTCCTCTAGAATAAACATGAAATCCGCAAGCTCATAGATAATACCGATGTAGCATTTTAACCGGGAGTAATCCAGTTATCGTTATTTATAATTTTAACACTAGAAAGGGAATGCTAAGGATAAGGAGCAATGAGCATCACTGCATGTGGTAATAGAGAGTATAACCATGTCTTTATCGATCTTCTCATACAGGGTAAGTGTCACAAGATAATAGTATATATAAATGATAAAGAATAACTGATAAGCACATAGCCACATAATAAATGATAAACATCTCAATAGATTACTCTAAGCTTATAGCACTAGCATGGATTAGGACGAACTACAAGGATAAATCCTAAGTTATTCTAACTATAAGGTCAAAGCATACAATGATTAGTGACATTACACTTGGCAATCATAGCAAGAAAATGTTATATCTACGTATAGTAATATTACGAAGAAAGATGAAGAACATAACAATCACTTCCCTGTAATAGTTGTGTTCTGCCTGCCCTATACTCGGGAGGTGGACTATGAATGACTCAACAGGACTGTCACTCTCGCGATCTACCACACAGTCCAGAATATAGAGTGTAATCGTAGGAAAATACGGTATAGGCACCACGCCTACACAATATTGACCACTCACCCATAGTGCCAATGAGCAAGCGCTATACGATCCTATACTTAAATATAATTCTGATCGAACTATGCCAAGCATATATTCAAAGTAGACTAAGAACAATATAATTGAGAATATAATCAAATAGAGCAAAGTCATATCCAATATGATAGAATAGACTAAAGTCATATTCATACAAATGAGGAACTAGATAAAGAATACAAGAATGAATATAAAAGTAGGAGAGAATTACCAACTATTTCTCTTGACAGATCCGGAAACCAAGCGATGGTTGCCTCCTTCTAGTTCTAATCCTATGTAGCTATGCTAAACTATAGAGATCTAATTGAGATGATGACTCTAGGGCTTCTCAGATGAAAGCTCTGTATCTTGCAATGAGATTGCTAATGAATTAGGGTTTCTCCTGGGGCCAGGGGCCTTGCTTATATAGCCCTCTAGGAAGCACCACAACCCTCGGATCAAATCGACCTTGATGAACGATTATTATTCATCCTTAAAGACGGTGGAGGCATGATCCACGAACTTGGTCCTCATTGGCCACCTAGGTGGGGTGGCCGCCCAGGGGGTGGGGGCACCCGCCTTGTCACAGTGACAGGTGGGTCCGACCTCCCATGGGGTGGCTTCCCGAGTCTTCTAGATTATTCTTTTTTATATACGTGGCCCTTTTCTCTCTATGTAAATATGACATGTGGGCCTCCTTTGGTTGTTTCCTGATAACCCCCTGTAGAAATAGACATTCACCAAAACTCATGAAATTCTATTATTGTAACCCCTATATCTAGATATTAATTATGTTTTAGGTCCTTTTTCATGCTATGTTGACGGTTAAAAATGATACTTATCTACCGTCAACAATAGCTCAAATTATCCTTATTAGAAGCTAAGATGACCACCTACATCAAGTTAATCAATAAAAAGGTGTAAAAGGTGGAGAGACCAAGATTGAGGTTGCCAATGAGGAGGCTCCTACCGCCGCCGAAGAAGTGCTACTCCAAAGCAATGACATTGCTCTTAGTGCCATTCATGATGCATTGGATGAGAGGACATTTGAGCAAATCAAGAACATTGAGAGGGCTCATAAGGCATGGAAAAAGTTGGAGGAATCCTTTGAGGACACTCAAGCGTGAAGGGTGCAAAGGTATACATTCTCAAGGAGAAGTTACAAGCTTCAAGATGAAAGAGGATGAGAGTGTGCCGGAGATGGTCCATAGGCTTCAAGTGCTTGTCAATGATCTCAAAGCACTTGGAGAAGAGGTGAAGGACAAGGAATTCTCCCACAAGTTCTTGAGATGCTTACCTTTGAGATTTGGCACATTGGTCACTATTCTAGCGAGGAGTGATTTGGACACTAGGACACCAAACCACGTGTTGGAAGATATGTGATGACCGATGATACATATAGAGATGATGATGAGAAGGAAGAAAAGAAGGAGAAGAAGGATGAGAATAAGAAGAGTGTGGCATTGAAAGCCACATCATCATCAAAGGGCAAGGCCAAGAAAGATACATCAAGTGAAGATGATGATTCTAGCTTTGATAATATGGATGATGAGAAGATGGCTCTCTTTGTGAAGAGATTTGGCAAGTTCATGGTGAAGAAGAGATACCATGCTAGAAGAAAGAAATCTTCATCCAAGAACAAGAAAGAGTCAAGAAGGTGCTTCAAGTGTGAAAGCATTGATCATCTTGTTGCTTAGTGCCCATACAATAGCGACAATGATGATGATAACAAGAAGAGCAAGAAAAAGGACAAGAAGGAAAAGAAAGAGAAGAAGGATAAGATGACCTTCAAGAAAAAGAAGAAGGGTGGTTCATATGTGGTCACTTGGGATAGTGATGCTTCCTCAAGTGATGATGATGATACTGATGATGACAAGACCACCAATAAGAAGGCTCTTGCTAGCATCGCTATCAATGAGAGCTTTCTCTCTTTGACACTTCATCGACTTGCTTCATGGCTAAGGCCACTAAGGTACAAACTTGTGATGATGGATTTGATGTGGAACATGATAATAAAAGTGAAAGTGATGATGATGATGAACCCACTAAAGATGAACTAATTGACATGTTGGAAGATGCTAAGAACATTTTGACATTAAGAGAAGGGAATACAAAGACTTTCATAAGGAACTAAAATCCCTTAAGCAAGCCTTTGATGAGCTCAATGCTACTCATGAGAGTCTAAAGGAAGACCATGAGGAGCTTGGCAAGGCTTACAAGAAGATTGAAAAAGCTCATTCCTCTCTACTTAATGAGAAAAATGAGAAGGATCATGTTGTGACATGTGACATAGGCTTAACTTGTGATGTAATTAATGAATCATTCTATAATCCTATCATTGTTGCTCCTGCTAACCCTTCATGTAGCTCATCATCCACTTCCACCTCACCTATGAGTGATGGTTTCACTTGTGGTGCCTCACTTATGGTTGAGAATGAGACCTTGAAGAAGGAGGTTAATCACTCACGCCTTAGGCAAAGACTATGATGGTGAGGACCGCTTGCTTATGTGCTTAGGTAGCCAAAGAGCTTCTCTCTATAAAGAGGGATTGGGATACACCCCCAAGAAAGACAAGGTGACCTTTGCTCCTCACAAGACTAGTTTTATGAAGAACAATGGTTGGTTTTACACTAGTTGCAAGAAAATTGGTCACATAGGGCAAAAATACATGAACAAAAGATCACAAGCTAATGTATCCTTCATTAAGCTTGATTTTTTCTATGTGCTTACCAAGAGTGCTAATGGTGTAAAGGCTAAGTTCATTGATGTACCATGGATGGGCTCAAATAAGAAAGCCATTTGGGTACCAAAAAGCTTAGTAACTAACCTTCAAAGACCTAAGCAAGTTTGGTTACCTAAAAAGAATTAATATTCTTTTATAGATCAATTATAAATCTAGATGAAGGCATTGGGTTCTTGATAGTGGGTGTACTCAACACATGATCGGTGATGCAAGAATGTTCAACTCAATCAACACCAATGATAGTAATGGCTATGATAGTATCACATTTGGTGACAATGGCAAAGACAAAGTCAAAGGGCTTGGTAAGATTACAATATCAAATGACATGAGCATTTCTAATGTGTTGCTTGTAGAGAGCTTGAACTTTAATTTGTTGTCCATGGCTTAATTGTGTGATCTTGGATTTAAGTGCATATTTAGAGTAGATGATGTAGAGATCATAAGTGTAGATGTCTCTAATTTGATCTTCAAAGGATTTAGATATGAGAATCTATACTTGGTTGATTTCAATGCTAGTGAAGCTCAATTATCAACATGCTTGTTCACTAAGTCTAGTATGGGTTGGTTATGGCATAGAAGACTTGGTCATGGTGGATTGAAACAATTGAATAGATTGGTTAAGCATGACTTGGTTAGAGGCTTGAAAGATGTTGTGTTTGAGATGGATAAACTTTGTAGCTCTTGTCAAGCCGGTAAACAAATTTGTAACACCCATCCTAAGAAGAGCATACCGAGCACTAGCAAGGCATTTGAGTTGTTGTACATGGATTTGTTTGGGCCAACACAATACACTAGCATCGATGGAAACAAATATGGCTTTGTGATAGTAGATGACTATACTTGATACACTTGGGCATTCTTTGTAGTGGACAAGAGTGATGTGTTTGCAACATTCAAATCATTTGTCAAGGGCATTCACAATGAGTTTGAAACAACCATCAAGAGAGTTAGAAGTGACAATGGTAGTGAGTTTAAAAACACTAGAATTGATGAGTTGTGTGATGAATTTAGAATTAGACATCAATTCTTAGCTAAGTACACTCCATAATCAAATGACCTTATTGAGAGGAAGAATTGAACCTTGATTGACATGGCAAGATCAATGTTGAGTGAGTATAATGTGAGTCAATCCTTTTGGGCCAAAGCTATCAACACGCTATTGTAGCAACCGCTTGTATTGTTACCCATTGAAAGAGAAGACACATATGAACTCTTGAATGGTAGAAAGCCCAACATTGTATATTTTTGGGTTTTTGGTTGTAAATGCTATATCTTGAAGAAAGGCACTAGATTGAGCAAGTTTGATAAGAAATGTGATGAAGAATTCCTACTTGGATACTCTACTACTAGCAAAGCATATAAAGTTTGGAATTTGGCAAGTGGTACTCTTGAGAAAGTTCATGATGTGGAATTTGATGAAATCGAGGGTTCTCAAGATGAGAATGAGAACTTGGAAGATGTTAGAGGCGTCCAACTTTTAAATACCATGAAGAACATGGATGTTGGTGAATTGAGGCCTAGGTAAGTGATTGATAAATAAGATGATCAAGTGCAAGTGCTCTCTAACTCAAATATACAAGTTGATACTATTCAAGGAAGTACAAGTGGCTCTCATGACAATTGTGCAAGATCAACAAGTGTCTAGTACATCATCTCAACCTGATGATCAAGCAAGTGCAAGCAATGTTCTAATACTCCAACCAACCAATATTGCGATCATCTATTGGACACTATAATTGGAGATATTTCTAGATGTGTACAAATAAGATCAAGATTAGCTTCATTTTATGAGCATTTCTTATTTGTGTCATCCATTGATAGATGAAGCATTGAAGGATGTTGATTGGGTGAATGCTATGCATGAAGAATTGAACAACTTCACAAGAAATCAAGTATGGGGGTTAGTGGAAAGACCAAAGAACTACAATGTGATTGGAACCAAATGGGTCTTTCACAACAAGTAAGATCAAGATGAGATAGTTGTAAGGAAAAAAGTAAGATTGGTAGTACAAAGATACACTCAAGTGGAAGGTCTTGACTTTGGAGAAACATATGCCCCGATTGCTAGATTGGAAGAAATTAGAATCTTGTTAGCCTATGCTTGTGCCCACAACATCAAGCTCTATGAAATGGATGTCAAGGGTGCTTTTCTCAATGGCTACATAAATGAAGAAGTTTATGTTGAGCAACCTCCCAGTTTTGAAGATGACAAGAAGCCTGACCATATGTACAAGTTGAAGAAGGCATTGTATGGCTTGAAGTAAGCAGCTAGAGCATGGTATGAGAGGTTGAGGGACTTCTTACTCTCTAAAGGGTTCATAATGGGCAAGGTTGACACCACTCTCACACCTCAACCTTCTTGTCTTCTTTTCCTAGAGAGTTGCAGCTTTGAGCTGCTCTGCTAGCTAAACCATTGAAAAGGAAGAGAGTTTTGTAGAGAGAAGGGAAGAACTACTAGAAATTAGAGTTCTGAGACTAGGCCTAAAAATAAGTTTAGAGAAGAAGTGTTGTAAAATCTATTTTTAGAAATTCTCTAGTAGGCTAACTCTCGGATGACTAACTTCTGGACAGCTGACTCTTAACTGATTACTCTAACCTATATTTGCAGTTCCTTTTTGTGTGTTTGTCTGCTCCTTATGTGATAGGATGTCGTTCCTCGGTTTCGGGCATTTGACTAGGAGCCAATCCAAGAGGGCTGGTTCTCACATGGACATGGACACACATGCTTCATCATCAAGAGCCTCCCCAGCCTGTCCTTCCGTCGATGACACCATCAATGAGCTCATGGCGGAGAGGGATGTCCGGTTACGTGGCCGAACGAAGAAGGACAAATTCTAAAATATCAAGGACAGAGCATACAAGTTGACGCTGATACATCCGGCCCAGGTGGGGTTGGCCGAGGCCCAATAAATTAAGGTTGCCCAGACCCCAACAGTTCTTATGCACACCCACTCGGAAAAAGGCCCAATGTCCCTAAAAGACTAGTTCGATAGGGAAGGGTGGCTCTCTCTTTTAAGGTGGCTTCCTCCTCCCAAGCTAAGCAAGGTGGGATTATTCAGAGGCTCACACGATCGCCGCCCGACTATAACTAGGACACTTGGCCTTTTTTTGTTGCGTCTTTGCCAGCGGGTAATAGTGGAGGATGTCCTCATCATTCCCAACCTCTTAAATAAGAGCCCAGCTCTGATACCAAATGATACATCCGGCCCAGGTGGGGTTGGCCGAGGCCCAATAAATTAAGGTTGTCTGGACCCCAATAGTTCTTATGCACACCCACTCGGAAAAAGGCCCAATGTCCCTAAAAGACTAGTCCGATAGGGGAAGGGTGGCTCTCTCTTTTAAGGTGGCTTCCTCCTCCCAAGCTAAGCAAGGTGGGATTATTCAGAGGCTCACACGATCGCCGCCCGACTACAACTAGGCCACTTGGCCTTTTTTTTGTTGCGTCTTTGCCAGCGGGTAATAGTGGAGGATGTCCTCATCAGACACCGGCGTACCATCCTCAACTCCTACGAGACACAGGTATAGATGTTGAGTTCAACACAATCTTTACTGCAATAGGCTGGAGGAATCTTGTTCCAATAAATGAATTGGGTGTTAAGCTGCTCACAATGGAATTTTTGTGCACCTTGCAAATTCTTGAGGCTGGGGCTAGGGTGAGTTTTTGCATATTCAATAGGCAGTTTACTTGCACCTGAAGAAGACTTAGCGATTTACTGGGGTTTAATTTAGATTGTGTTCTTGATTTCAATGTTGCTCTTCCCGATTTTAGGAAAGAGCAGTTTTGGAAAGAAATTTCTGATAAAGATAATTGCCATAGACCCAGAAATAGTGTTCTTCAGCTGTCGACCTTCCGCTTTATTCACAGATTTATTTCCTCGACTCTATTCCCTAGACCTGAAACCCAGACCATTAGGGAAGATGAGTTAAAGATACTTTTTGCAATTGTGAACAACCGGAAGATCTCCCCTGTTGTAGCCATGATGCACCAATGGTTATAAGTTTTTGGACCTATCAAAGGGGATATTGAATGTACATCTTTGGTTTTTTGTATCGCCAATAGATTGGGGTTACAAAACGGATACACAGCTCATCAACGGTGAATGCTTCTCCTCCTCGCCGGCGATGACGTCTGAGTGTGCTCCCCATCCATGACATCGCCTGGGCTCTCAGATCTGGAATTTCATCCAGGCTTAGAGTTCGAACGTTCTGTGGTGGCTCGCTTTGAACGCTCGGTTAGTCCTTTCTCTACCTCTCCCTAGTCCCCTTTCATCTTGGTCACCAGCTTCGGTCGCTCCTCGGTTAGGCTTAATGAAAACTCTGCGAGTCTTCTTTTGCAATCTTGTCTTGGAGGAGTTGCCAAGGATTTTCATGTCAAATTCCTTTCGGGTTGGATGTTTAGCTTCCAAGTTTCCTACAAAGATGTTGGCCTCATGGTTTATCATCTTAGGTCTTTGTCCTGCAAATCTTTTGCTGTGTTCTTTTTCCTTTGGGGTAATGGAGGTCCTAATTGGATTGTGGAATACTCTCATTGGAAAGAAGAACAAGCAGTTGAATGGACCTTTGTCGGAAAAAAGAAATCCAAACCTGATGGCCCTCTTCCAAGGACTTCTATTCCCAGGAACACGAGTAAGAAAAGCTTTGCTGATGTCGTTAAAACTCGTGTTGAGGCTGTCAATTCCCATGGCAATTTTGATAGATCCTTTGGCTACAATGAGGTTTCTGTTCCTAATCCGAGTTCATCAGTTTTCAAATGCATTTCATTTCCTAATAATTATCATCATAACTATTTTTATGACTTAGATTATTGTTGTATTTATGATACGTGATCTTTTTGGGTCCCTAAATCCCCTCCGGCTATGAAGGCCACCAGGGTGCTTTCTAAGGAGAAGATTTCAATTTCAAATTCAAATCCTAGATCACAGAATGGCAACCCGGATGCCCAACGCTGCTCCAGAAGTTTGGGCCGTAACCTTTCAAGTATGGATTGTCAATCCCATATCCGTTGTGAAATCTGTTTCAATTATGGACACCTCTCCTCCAGTTGCCTTTCTAGGGCCCGCCTACAAGGAAAGATCTATCGGCCCATTTCCAAATCAGAAGTTGCCAAATCAGAAGATGGAGGGTCACCGGCTGAGCCTTTAAAGACCTCGTCTTCTCCCAGTAACAACAATTCCCCTGTAGCACCCCACTCTGCCACTGTAGCAAACCCCACCTCGTCGCCCATGTTGGCAAACTTTGCTGTTGATCCACGCCTCCACCTGCTAGCGGGCTTTGAGCTGCTACCCCCACCGCTCTATGCTCCCCTCCACTAGGAGGTTTTCGTTGCGGGGTGCTACTCTCTGGCGAATGAGGACTTGGCGATCGTAAAGCTTGAGCCGCCAGTCCACAAGGGGGATTTTGGTGCACTAGCTGTGGAACTCCATTACTTCTTCCGTGAAATGCACCAGGTGTGCCTCCTTGATGTGCAGCAATGTCCTCTAGGAGAGGCCTACATCCGTTTCAGCAGCAACCGAGAGAGAGAGGTTTTTGGGTCTTGTATTTGGTTTTGGAAACTACAGCATGAGAATCATCAAGCACGATGAAGGGGACAATGCCAGAACCTTTGACCTCGACCGTGAAGCCTAGGTTATGATGCTTGCTTTCCCTAAAGATCTCCGTAGTGGTCCCATCATTGCGAGGGCGGTATCTGGCTTTGGCATCCTCGTGGATTGGCACAACACTAGCACTCTTTCTAGAGTCATGGCAAAGGTATACCTAAACAACGATGCTCTGATTCCAGATTCTGTTAAGGTAAATGTTGGTTTGCTAGGCAAGGGATGCTCTTGGACTGTTCCTATTTTTTCTGTCAAGAGAAAGACAGTGACCGAACCACCTGAAGAAATAGCTTATGACCTTGAAGGGCCTTTCCACCCACTGTTGACACTTCTAACACCACTTAAGCTAAGTTGTCATCCCTAGCATGGCGCTAAAAGTGTTGGTCTAGAACTGCTCCTCTTAGAATAAAAATGGGATCCGCAAGCATACATATAAAATACCATTGTAGCACTTCACCGAGAAATATTCTAGGTATCGTTAATTTATATTTAGCTCAAGGGAAAGAACTAAGGACTTAAACCTAAGGGTTCAAATTTTTAGAGTCCTTCGAACTGGACCTTCCAATATTTTATTCTTCTGACGATCCCAGAGATGATGGCTCTGTTGATATGTCTTTCTTGTCTTGATCTACCATCTTCGCAGAGGCATTGAGTTCCTATTTTGACTTGAATGCAAATTGCTCTTCTTGCCCATTTATGGTGAACTTGATTTCTCCTTTCCCGACATCAATGTGTGTATTGGCGGTGCTCAGAAAGGGTCTCCCGAGGATGAGTGACACTTTTGAGTCTGGATGCATATCCAGTACCACAAAGTCTACTGGAACAAAAGAATTCTCGTATCTTGACTGGGATATTTTCGGCAATGCCCAATGGGTACCGAACTGATTGATCTACTAACTGTAGACACATTGATGTTGGCTCTAATGCTGAGTGGTCAAGCTTGTGATAGACTGCAGTAGGCATCACACTGACACTTGCTCCAAGGTCACATAGTGGATTATTGAAATGTTGATCTCCAATTGAGCAATCAATAGTGGGGCATCCTGGATCTTTCTTCTTCTCTGGTAATTTATTCAGGATAGCTGCACTACACTCTTCAGTTAGCTTGATCACTTTAGTGGATGGCAGTGGTCTCTTCTTGTTCAAAATGTCTTTGATATACTTGGCATATGTAGGGACTTGAATGGCGTCCAATAGAGGTATGTTGACATATAGCTTTTGAATAACCTCCACAAACTTGCTAAACTGCTCATCCGATTGCGATCTTCTAATTCTACGAGGAAACGGTATATAATTTGTATCATGAAAATTCTGTCTCATCTCTTGATCTTACAATATATCTTGAGGTTGTATATCTTACTCAGCTTCAGTATTATTCTCTTCTTCTACCACTGGTAGTACTACTTGTGCTCTTCTTGCTCCTTTTGGATAGGGAGGATCCTTGGTGGATCTCCCTCCTCTCGTAGTAATGGCTCTTACTTGCTCAGGATCAGTGGCAGTAGGCAATACCGTAGCTAGCTGTTTTATCTTCTCTTCTATCTTCTTATTAAACTTGAGCTGATCTTCAATGGCAACTGAGAAGCTATCCATTTTGACATTTATATCCTCCAGGATTCTGTCATTAGTGGCAAGCGTTACCTTGATTTCATTGTTCATTTTGATCTACTGCCTGACTAAATCCCTTAATGTTGGTTGTCGACTCGATTTTTGATTTTGTTGCTGTCTCCAATTTGGCTGAAACAAAGGCTTCTTGTCCGTGAAGTTTGTATCCTGTTTGTATGCTGCTTCAATCGCCCTCTGATCTTTCTTGTATTTAGCCCTTTGGTCAAGCCAGTTGAGCAAATCATCCATCTTGGTAGACAGTGCATTCACTTCTTCAATCGTTTCTTCACTCTGATAACAATATTGAGTGTGGTCTTGGGACCAGCCTTGATTTTCTGATATCTTCTCCATAAGTAACTTGGCTTTCCCAACTGTAAGTGACAAAAATGATCCTTCAGCAGTTGCATCTAGGTGCTCACGTGCCTTCTGAGTTAATCCATGATAAAAGCCTTGTGAGTAACCATTCTTCCATTCCATGATGAGGACAATCTGAGATGTATAGCAAACACTCCCATGCTTTTGAAATGGTTTCTATCTTCTGCTGTTGAAAATTGGTAATCTTTCCTCTTAAGGTATTGGTCTTGCCTATTGGGAAAAATTTTGCTAGAAAGGCCTTTGAACACTTCGCCCATGTGTTGATGTCTTCTTTGTTGGCATAAAACCACTGCTTCGATCTTCCCACTAGTGAGAATGAAAAAGGCGAAGTAGTATGATATCTTGATTAACTTCTTTGATGATGATAGTCTTCCAATTTCTAGGAAATTCTACAGATGTGCACTTGCATCTTCGTGTACCTTTCCACTGAATTGGGTAGCTTGCACCATATTAATGAGGCTTGGCTTGAGCTCAAACTCAAGATTGTTTGTTTCCAGTGCTGGACCTATACGGATATTCTCAACTGTAGGAGCAAAGAATTCACGTAGGGTTTTTGTAGCCATAGCTTCATGAATTGGTGATAAACTCCTTGGGTTGATCCGATTCTGATGATAGAGATTTGCGTGAATCAAAATCAATCCTGCTAATACCCTATATAAGATATAAACAAAGAAAAACAATAGGGGTGAACCTACCAAAGTAGAGGTGCCTTGTTATGATTTCTCATTTCCTAAGTATCTATTTACGTAATTTTTCTCAAAGGTTTATTCCTTCCCCGGCAACGGCGCCAGAAATGCTTGTTGACCCTTCTAACACCACTTAAGCTAAGTTGTCATCCCTAGCATGGCGCCAGAAGTGTTGGTATAGAATTGCTCCTATTAGAATAAAAATGGGATCTGCAAGCGTACAGATAAAATACCATTGTAGCACTTCACCGAAAAATATTTCAGGTATCGTTAATTTATATTTAGCTTAAGGGAAAGAACTAAGGACTTAAACCTAAATGGATGGATATGCAAAATACGACTACTTATGAGAAATCAATCACACAGTCACTTACTTTGGCATGGGGATAAACCATGATAAATAAGTATAATTGAATTGTAAAGCATAGGGAATAAATCACGCAGAGATTAGAGATAGACTACTCATCATAAAGGTAGGTTGACGTCTGATTAGTTTAAGAGATTGAATTCTAGGTAGGTTCTAATCTACTAAGTCATTCATCTACTCTAGCAAACACACCATCATATATAGCATAAAAGACTCTTCATCTATGTATAAGGAATATTACTGAAGAAAGCCAGGACATAGAAAGACTTCCTACATAACGTTGTTTCTACCTATCCTATCAATGGAGGGTGGACTATATAAGACTCAATAGAACTATCACTTCCACGAACTACCACACGACTCGGCCAATAGGATACATTTGCAGGTAAATAGCATCTAAGCACCACGCTTACATGTGATCTACCACTTAACCCCTTGCGAAGAGAGCTAAGCGCTTTGCAAACTTATACATAAACTCATTATCAATCATAACCATATCAAATGTACTACTAGAGCAAACTAGTAACATAATAAATAGAAACATAATCATATTAGAATAAAGTCGTAGAGCAAAGATACAAAATAGTACCAATACTTTGATGATGAAGATCCGAATTCTGAGCACAAGTCGCTCGACTCTTCCTCTATCTAATCTAAACCTATGTAGAAGTTGAAGAATTGGAGTAGATATTCTAATTCTCTAGAGGAGAGAAACTCTCTAAACCCTAGCTCTACTAATGGCTCCCTCTACTAATGAATTGCTAATGAATTAGGGTTTTTCCTGGGGTGAGGTGCCTTGCTTATATAGCCCTCTAGGAAGCACCACAACCCTCAGATCAAACCGACCTTGATCTATGGTTTTTATTAATTCTTAAAGGTGGTGGAGGCAGGATCCACGAGGTCATAGCTGATTGGACACCTGAGTAGGGCGGGCGTCCAGGGCCAGGGGCGACCGCCCTACTTGCCAGCCCATTTGGCCCTCCCCTTCGAGGGAGTGTCTTCTCAAGTCTTCTAGATTATTCTTTTTCATAGTAGGGTTGATTTCTCTCTATGTAAATCTAACATGTGGGTCTCCTTTGTTCTTTTCCTGATAACCCCCTGTAGAAATAGACATTCACCAAAACTAGTGGAAATTGTTAGTTTAAAACCCCTAAGTCTAAGGTGAAACTCATTTTAACCCTTCTTTTGATTCTTGTTGACTTATAAAGTTGATGGTTAATTACCGTCAATACCCACGCCCATTGGATCCTCCACGCTAGATGGGGCCGGTTCCTCCTACTCTATCTGATGCCACTCCTGCTGATTCTCAAGCTGAACATGGCTCCAACATGGTGGTTCACATTGTTGACAATGCTGCAGCTGGTGGGGAAGCGGACATGTCTAAGGAAGAGGTTCATCCTATTGCTGAAGTTGTTGAGGTTATTGTCCCTGAAGAAGTGGTTGCTGAGCCCACTCCTGCTGATGCACCGTTGGCTGAACCGGTTGTTGTTGAAGCTTAGATGGCAAAAAAGAAGAAGAGCGTGCAGTTACCGCACCCCTAAAGACTGCTCTCCGCTCTGTTGTGGTGATAGGGCCTGCACTGCCTGTCCCAATAGAACCTCCAGTGCTTAACACGCCCTTGGGGCCATCCACTGCTCTTATCCCAAAGGTACTCAATTTTATATCTAAAACACTTTGATCCAACCTCTTTGTTTTTCTCAGTCTTTTAGACATCGACTATGACACTACCATTCCCTCTTATTTTGATGATCCATTCCTAATGGTGCGCCTTGCTCGCCTCCTACCTCCCTAGATCACTGAACCCCTGGAGAACCTGCTGGATGATGATGAGTTAATGGAGATCACTAGGGAGAATTTCACACCACGCAAGAAGAGGGCCACCAAGCCTAAAGAGCAGCTTGATGACAGATTTCTCAGGCGCAGCTAGAGAAATGCTATGAAGCTCAATGGATTCAAGACTACACCTGCCCAAGTTGACAAGAATGCACCTGATCAGGCTCACAAGGATGATGTCCTAAACCCAATATCTCTGGCCATAATCCCAGCCCCTGGCAGCACCCCTGCTCCTCATCTGACTAAAAATGTCATTGAAGGGATTGCTACAGGTTTCTTTCAGATACAACCTGTGGTGGTATCTGCTGCTCTCCTTCAGGATGACCCTAATGTAGATTAAGCTCAGTAGTTGCAGTTTGTCACCATCCCTGTGTTTGGTGACTCTTTTCTTGGTCCTTAGGTTGTTATCTTTTTATTCAGATGATCTCAGTAGTCTGTATGCCTAGCTTGCATGCTGGTGGAATAAGATGCTCTCTGCCAATGACTGGCATGTAAACAACCTTTGGAACCAAATGCTATGTTGCTATCTTTTTTACTATCCTATGGTCGGTTGTGCCCTTTTTATATGCATCTTTAACTGTTGCTATCCTGCTATCTTTTTTGGAATCAATCTTGTTGTGGCACATTATTACTTTCATCATGTTTACATCCCTTTTGCTAGATGTTTAGGCTGGACCCATGGCCGGTCAACCTTCTCACTTCCCCACCTGTGTGTTTACAAAATGGATTTCAGTCACATTAGAGCACATAAGATTCTGGTCTGGAACATTAGGGGATTAAACTCTCAGGAAAAATGGGATGCAGTAAGACTCAAAATAAATGAGAGTGCTTGTAACATTCTTTGTTTGCAGGAGACCAAAAGGGATTTCTTCGATAATGCTTACATCAAAAAGTTTTGTCCAAGACATCTAGATTCTTTTGCTTTCCATCCCTCTGCTAGTGCTTCTGGTGGCCTGCTAACAGTTTGGAATGGCAGTCTGTATAATGGTGACATCGTGCAAGCAAATTCTTATGCCATTACTCTTAAACTGAGCAGTAACTTGGACAACTCTGTTCTTCATATCAGCAATGTGTATGGGCCTACACACTCTGGCAAAACTGCTTTCATTACCTAGTTGCTTAATTTCGATACTAGCTCATTTGATGAATGGATGCTAGCTGGGGATTTCAACCTTTTCAGAAACTTGGAGGATAGAAATAGACCAGGGGGTGACTCATCTGAAATGCAAATGTTCAATAATGCCATTATTGATCTAGATTTGATTAAAGTACCCTTTAGTGGAAGGAGATTCACCTGGAGTAATATGCAACTGAACCCTCTTCTTATGAAGTTGGATTGGGTGTTTGTATCTTCCTCTTGGGGACTATCTTTTCCTACCACCAGTGTGCAACCACTATCTAAGCCTATTTTACATCACATCCCCTATGTAATAAATATAGGCAGTAAGGTTCCTAAGAGCAATTTTTTTAGGTTTGAAAATTTTTGGCTGGACCAACCTGATTTTCTCCAGACAGTAGAACTACATTGGAATTCCAGTCCTTATTATGCCAATGCTGCAAGAACCCTTTGTGCCAAGTTCAAACAGACTAGAGTTGGATTAAAAAGCTGGAGTAAGAAGTTATTGAACCTGAGCAGATTAATCCACAACTGTTCATGGGTGCTTCAACTACTTGATGGGTTGGAAGACCAGAGAAGCCTATCCAACCTAGAGTCTGCATTTAGAAAGCTTGTCAAGTCACACCTTTCCAATCTCCTAGAAGCAAAAAGAAAATATTGGAAGCAAAGGAACACCATCAGGTGGATCACCCTGGGAGATGAAAACACATCCTTCTTTCAAGCCATGCCCACCCATAGGCACTCGAAGAAATACATTGGTAGCTTAGCAGTACATGATGACATCCCCATCACTGACCACGAGCAAAAAGCTAGAATCCTATGGAATGCATTCAAAGATAGATTGGGCATCAATTATTTTCAAGGTATTTCTTATGATCTAGAAGACCTGCTACAAAGTCATGATTTAAGTTCTCTGGTAGAAGCATTCAGTCAAGCAGAGATAAATGATATGATCAAAGACTTACCCAACTATCATGCTCCTAGGCCCGATGGTTTAATGTTCTCTTTATTAAAAAGTGCTGGCACATTATTGGACAAGATTTCACCAGGCTTTTCAATGACTTCTAGAGTTCTTGTATTGACTTGAGTAGCATAAACTCCTCACATATAGCATTAATCCCCAAGAGAAGCAATCCTGAATTTGTTGATGATTATAGGCCAATTTCTTTGTTGAATTACTCTTTGAAATGTATCACCAAATTACTATCTACTAGACTTCAAGGCGTAATACAGAAATTGATTCATCAAAACCAATATGGATTTATCAAGGGGAGAACTATTCAAGATTGTCTTGCATGGGCTTTTTAGTTCCTTCATATCTGTCACCACTCCAAAAAAGAAATCATAATACTCAAGCTGGATTTTGAAAAGGCTTTCGATAAGATCGAACATCAAGTGATCTTAGAAGTCATGACAAAGAAAGGTTTCCCTTCTAAGTGGGTCAAATGGATTCATATGCTCTTACAGTCTGGATCTTCTTCTATCCTACTAAATGGCATTCCTAAGAAAAGCTTCCAGTGCAAGAGGGGAGTAAGGCAAGGGGACCCTCTTTCTCCCCTTCTATTTGTCCTAGCTGCAGGCCTTCTTCAGTCCATCATCAACAAGGCCTAGTTGTTGGGTATCATGAAACATCCTATCAGTGAAGACTTTGGTGGGGACTATCCTATAGTACAATATGCTGATGACACACTCCTAATTGTCCCAGCTGATGCCAGAGTACTTTTCAATCTCAAAGGTTTGCTCAGGTCCTTTTCTGACTCTACAGGCCTACATGTTAATTTTCACAAATCTTTCCTGGTACATATTAACATGGATGCCCAAAGAGCTACACATTTGGCCATGACTTTTGGGTGCAACATTGGTAGCATGCCCTTTACCTACCTGGGCCTTCCCCTTGGGACACATAGACCTGCTTTTCAAGATTTTATGCCTCTTATGAACAAAATAGAAAAAAAGGTTGAATGGAATCAGCAAGATGTTAAGCTACCAAGGGAAACTCATTCTTGTGAACTCAGTTTTTCTGCTATGCCAACCTTTTATATGTGCAGCTTAACCTTGCCCCCTTAGGTTGTTAAACAAATAGATAGATATAGAAAGCGCTGCCTTTGGAGTGATGGTGATATCCATAGAAAAGGCTCTTGTCTGGCAGCCTAGGAGCCTGCATGCAAATCAAAAGAAGGAGGCCTTGGGATTATAAACATCCAAAATCAAAATAAAGCTCTTTTGCTCAAATTCCTGGACAAGTTTTACAATAATGCAGACATCCCATGGGTAAAGTTGACTTGGTCTAAACTATATTCCAACACCAGTATCCCCCCTCATGCAAGATGTCCAGTAGGTTTTTTTGGTGGAAGGACATTATTAAACTTTTCCTAGATTTTGGCTCCTTTGCTTTCTATAACCCCAATATTGGTAACTCAGCTCTATTCTGGCATGATAACTGGAACCAACCATGCTTAAAGGATTTGTTCCCACATCTCTTTTCCTTTACCAGAAAGCAGAAAAGCTCCATCAGTTTTTTCTTGGATAGTGAAGTTGAAAGAATCTTCTCCCTTTCTCTTTCAGTCCAAGCCTCTGAGGAACTAGAAAATTTGAAACTTATTATTGATGACAGAGAATGGGACTAAAACCTCACTGATGTTTGGACTTACAGCTAGAACTCCAACAGATATTGCACTAAGAAGGCCTACTCCATACTCCAAGGTACTCAAGCAGCATCACCCCTCTTCGCTTGGCTGTGGAAAGCTAGCTATTTAGGGAAGCATAAATTTTTCTTTTGGCTTTTGATCAAAGATCGACTAAATACCAGAAATCTACTCAAAAGAAAGAACAAATTCCTAGAAGATTACAGTTGTGCTATTTGTAACAATGGATTGGAGGAAACATATTTGCATCTTTTCTTTGACTGCCCCTTTAGTGCTACATGTTGGAACTTCCTTGGCATATAGTGGGATCGTCATCTACCCTGCCTGGATATGGTCATACAAGCTAGAACAGACTTTGGAAGAAGCTACTTCAGGGAAATCTTTATGACTGGTTGCTGGACTATTTTGACCTCAAGGAATCGACTAATTTTTGATAGTGTTCCATGCAGCTTCAGTACTTGGAAAGAAAGCTTTAAGCTTGAAATTGGCCTGATCTGTATCAGGGCCAAACCAAGCCTTGCTGGCCCGTTAAAACAATGGTTGGAGAATATCCCTTAAGGTCTCTTTGCTTTTTTCTTTAAGCTTTGCAAGCTCCTTGTAAGCACAGCTCGTGCATATTGTAATCCCTTTCTTTATAATAAAGAGAAAAATATAGGTGGGGGATTCCCCCACTAGGCCCTTCAAAAAAATAGATTGGGGTTGACAAATAACTGCATTGTTTCTCACATCTCTGAACCTCGCTCAATAATGGATTTAGATTTCTTTAGGCAGGCTCAGATTTTAAAGAAAACCAACAATATAATTTTTATGAGGTATCACGGTATGATTATTGAGATCCCTCTTCCTAACCCGGGGCTCGGAATCTATGCCGTTAGAGACTATCTTGTTGGTTTGTAGCCTTTACCCTTGAACAGGAGGAGTACATCTGCCTGACTTGTGAACACGCTGCCCATGCACTACTACGGGGCAGATTCAACACTAGAAGAGCCGCGATACACTGCATACACCGATCAACCGGGCACATCAAGACAACATCATCCATGGGCACCCTCACCATCACATCACTCATTAGGATCTTCTCAAGCCGATTCTGAAGAGGGACACAAAAGGTCCCAATCATGCGACTCTCAGTCCAGACGATCTGTAGATCGTCCTGAACCATCATGAAGACATCAAGAACTACCTAGACACTCTATCTTAGGTGTAGAAGGGCAATTGGCTCACCTGAACCTTCGAATGGACACCATCTCTGAAGAATAAGTCAATATTAACAAGAGACTCACTGATCAGCAATAGTGGAATGCCCAGTTTGGTGTAGCCATGGATAACATCTAGCAAAACCAGGATAGAGATGGACGGAACTGGGATGCCTTCTTCTCCATCCCTCAGTTTTACCCATACCGGCCGCCACCGCAGTAACACCCCTTGGGAGAGAGTTCCCAAGGTCTCTTCTTCAACAACATTTATGACACCGACAACAATAAGCTTGGGGGAGGAGCCCCCAAGTTCTCTTTCCTACCTAGCTTGAGATAGGAGATCTCAAGTGCATCACCTTCCGGGAGGTAACCCGAGAGCCAGGTATCCCGTAAAGCCCTGGTAATTATCTTATTATTAGTATTACTATAGGTTGTTTAATTTCTGTTTAGATAATGAAAAATAAAAAAACCAAATAAAAAGAGTGTTTCCTTTCTTTTTAATAAAAAGATCAAAACCTAAAAACTTGAAGTAGAAACCATAATGGAAATGATGAATAGTTGCTCTGCCTAAATTCCTTTAAAATACCTAGTATTCTGCCTTGAATTCTCCTAAGTTTTGGATATGACTGTTCTAATTTGAGAATCTATCTAGAATCTCAAACTTGTGGTTGGCAACTGCTTAATCTAAGTCTAGGTAATTGATGGATATGATATAGAAAAGTTTGAGCTGCTATTATCTTATTCCTAGAGATACTTGAATTCTAGAGATTTATATTTTTGAAAACATAAAATTATCACATGATGAGTTCCTGTATGATGAGAGCTTTAATTCCTACCATAGCCATATATACATGATTGCTAGACTAGGAAAACTAGCTCATAGGCTACTTGTCTTGTGTTGAGTTTGGTCAACCCGTGTGAGACCCTTGTCAAGAGGATGGTCATGCCCCCAAGATCAAGAAAATTACACTTACAATTTGCACCCCTGCTACTTCTACTCTGGAAGTACGCACTACCATATTCACCCATTTAGATCCACTAAAAAATGTTCTACTCCTACACTGGAAGTAAACACCAAAAATATTTCCCATAGGTTTTCCTTATTTTCTACCCAAGTTTCCAAAATAATGCTCCAAGTTGTTATCATTTATTCTCTCAAAGTTTTTTATTAGAGATTGGGCTACTTTGCTTGTCTAAAAAAAAGAAAAGCCCCATGTTTTTCAAAGTTCTAAGATGAGAGAAGTTACCTTTTGTAAAGGAGCACTATAGAATTAGTCTTTCACCCCTTCTCCCTTCTACAAATATCCTCTATCATATTGTTCATTTGAAACCACACATGCATGTCTTGATCTAAGGGTATGGTCTCCCCTCTGAGGATCCCATTTTGACTAGGCAATATATACAAGGTAAGTATGTCATATCCTTGAACTAACCTCAGCTCCACATAAGCCTATAGTTATAAGGGTGAAAAGAGGGAAGGTACAATGCTCAATTGCCTTATACTAGAAATACCACATATCTCGAGAGGAGAGAAGGCAAAACATCATTATTGCCTTGGAAAGGAATCCACAAATACCACAAAAGAGAGACTTGAAAGGATCATGCAAAGGAATCTCTGAGTTTTATTTCAAAAACCTTGCAAAACTCTAGAAAGAAGGTTGATCAAAGAGTTTGAGATAGTGCTTGACTAGATTGTTCTATCTTTCAATTACTCAAGACCTAAGTAAAGACAATAAGCTTCATGGTTGAAGGTAATATGGGTAAGTTTAAAAGATTGAGCAGTCTATCCATTGTTTGGTAGAAGAATTCTTCTTTGAAATACATGTGTATTTTTAAGGTGTGAAAGTATTGTAGTAACTCCTGATCTATTATGATAGTTTTCTAAGGGACTAGCAAAAGGTTAAGCTTGGGGGAGCTTGTTGATGTTCCTTAACGTCAACATTATACCTTCAATTAATGCACAACATAATGGTAAAAGGGTTATTAGTGCATAGTTGTAGGGTTTATTCTGACAAGTTCCACGAGTTGTGTTGCTCTCACCTCTTTTGTAGAATTATTGATATTTCACCACATAAAAGTATCTCAAATGACAAAATAGATCACACCATTATGAAGATCTTGTCGAGACGATCGAAATGGACATATTATTTGCTATATGTCGGGTACCACAATTAGGGGTACCCAAATCAAGACGAAAGCCCACCACAAATGAAGCACCCAACCTCCCCTTTTAAGGGAAAAATCGATGGAGGGAAACCCATGGGCCAAATCATCCCTTGCTGGGCCTCCAGCAAGCCGCGTGAGTAGACCTGCCCATATCCCCGCTTCATCCGAGGCCTCATGCAGAGGGGTCTCGGAGCACCTCCGACTCACCTGAGGCCTCAGCCCTTGGGGTCTTGGACACAGGACGATCCTCAACAGCATCTCTGACTCGCCCGAGCCCTAGAGATGGCATTGTCCATCTCTGACTCGCTCGGGGCCAACCTCCAACGCCGCTCTCCTATTGGTGTGCTCGAGACCTCCCGTGACGTCACCCACGTCCTCGTGTCTGCCTAACCAGACAGGCCGGGAATGACCGGGGTCAAATCACCATGCCCACCACTGCAACAAGCATGGGGAAGAGCTACTGACCACTATGCCACCCAGGACGGCACTATATGCACGATTCGTGCGTGCACAGAGTACAGAACAACTGCTTTGGACCACTATTCCCACGATCAGGGCAAGATCATGCCGCATTTCCCGCCCTAGAGGCCTCGACACTCCACAGCAAGTCAAACTTGAAGGACCAATACTCCACACCAGCCATAGGACCAGGTATGACGAGACATGTCGCTACAATACCGAAAGACAGAAACCACTCCCCCAGCAGTGGCATGCATGCCTCACCATGTAGCAGCAGTGCCAGGAGTACCGACACCATTTCCTCTACAGTACGGAGCACGACACCACTAGATAAGGCCCCCCGAGGCCCCAGGGCAGCTTCCCCAGCAAGGATCTCCCACACACTAACATCTTATAACCCTGCACCTCCTTGAGGCTATAAAAGGAGCATGCAAGGACCATTCTAGACACAAAAAAACAAGCAGTGAAACCCTCACAAGCACAAGAAAACACACGAGTAAACGACTCTCCTAGACCTTGCGAGGGATCCGGAAGGGTCACACACGCATGCACTCCACTCACACCTTGAGACTTAGGAGCCCCTCCCTCTCTCACGTCCGCTTGTAACCCCTACTATGAGCACTTCGGTGCAAGATAATACAGAACTCTCCTCCCCCATTGGACGTAGGTCATTCTTCGGCCCGAACCAGTATAAATCGCCTGTGTTCTTCTTGCACACTATCCGGACCCCCGACGCGTAGACACTCATTACTCGTTGGTGCTAGGACCGTCGTTTCTTACACCGACACTATATTTGGAGTCTCGACGAGAAAGTCCCCAATGAATACACCTAGGAATTCTCTGGAATACTCCGGAACCATCACTAAGCAAGAGTTTTATGGAATAACATGACAATTTTCATAGCTTTGGTGATTTGTGAATTTTTAGGGATTAAAATAGAATAAGCAGGGGAGGAGTAGGAGCCAACGAACCGAACCAAATCAAGTTGGAATTCCGCAAGAATTGACAGGAAGGTTATAGAGGACACCAGAGGACACGGGAACAAAACAGAAGGTCGACGGCTAACAGGTGGGGCCGGCTGGCCCCACATGTCAGGATGACCAGCCTGGGCCCACAAGGAAGTGAGCTCTGCTTCGCGTGACGGCCTCCAACCGACCTCTACGACACATCTTGACCATTATTTCAAGTCAGTTTGATCCGAAGGCTACGGTTCATCCCTCTAGGCTATATAAGCAGGGGCAGACCCCTCCCTGAGGAATCAATCACAATCATTATTAGTTGATCTCTCATTCAAAAGGTCAGAGAGAAAAGCTAGGGCTTCCAATTAGAAGATTAGAGCTCTATTTCAAGTTTAGGGTTAGATCTAGCTAGATACAAGTAGAGTTGAGCGCGGCTCAGGATTGCAGATTGACGTCAGGAGATTTGGTAATTCTATCTTGTAATTATGACTTTGTTCTACTTCAATATTATTATGTTCTTATCTATTTCGTTCTTAGTTTATTCTAGTTCTATCTTTGATATAGTCTTGATTGATAATAAGTTTAGGCATAAGTTCGTAGAGCGCCTAGTTCAACTCCGGATTGGATTATGTGGTAGAAGTAATGTAGACGTGGTGTCTAGATTATATTTACCTACAAATGTACCCTATTTTCTAGGCCATGTGGTAGATCACGAAGGTGACTTTTATAGCTTCATTGAGTCCTCTGTAGTCCACTCCCTGAATCTTGGACAAGAAGAACCCGATTACTTGGGGAAGGATTGCTCTGTTCTTGAATTCCCTGAAGTAATGTTCCTTATGTTTAGATGGAAGATTGATTATGCTATAGATGATAAGGAGTAGATTAGAAAACCCTAAGACTTGGTAGATAGGACATAACCCTAGGAATTAAATCTCTATCCGTGTCGCTTTAATCTCTATCCACTTGATCCTACAAGTTCTCTCTAATTATGGATTCCCTATCTTATCTCATTATCATTATCATTATTATCAATATCATTTATCATTTGGCTTACCCCTATTTAGATAGAAGTGGTTAATTAATTTATATCTATAGTATGTATTTGTAATTCTTATAGCCATATCAATTTTCTCTTTTAAACCCTGTTTAGAAGCTCCTAGTGGTAGAATTATAAATAACGATACCTAGAACTTTCCTGGGTGAAATGCTACAACGGGAGTATTTTATCTGTGCGCTTGTGGATAACTTTTTATATTTTATAAGTGCCATGATTATAAGTACAACCGCATTTCTTATGTCGTGTTAGGGATGACAACCTAGCGGGTGCGGCGTAAGAGATGCCAATAGGGAGCAAGCTCATAAACTTGATTAATGCATTTGAATGTGCATTTCATATGTATGCTTGCATGGCACAAAGTTTTAAATTAAAATTCTATGCTTGTGTGGTGTATGCTAGTTGTAGGTTTGAATGATGAAATGAGAAACTAGCATGCATAGGATAGTTAGATATGCCTTGGTTTTGTTTTTTAAGTGGTACTAGAACCTTACATATAATGTTGATCTCATGAGGTATCTATTGTTTGTGTTTTGCAAGTAATTCCAAGTGGTATCTAACTAACAATGGTGCTAAGGATGGTATATTTGGTGCACTTCGATTGGTATCACGCTTCAAAAGTCCATCTCTTATACCTTAGCATCATTTGGTAGACATTGCCCTCCTACATTTCCAATCTATGCATATGTGCAAGCTTCAATCCAAACTCTTAGCACATATGTAGGGGGAGCTAATGCTACCTTGGCGTTCATGAAACTTGTGCATATCCTTTTACACATGGTAAATATGCCTAGGCAAGCAACAAGAATTCAATTGAATTTCAATTCATATCTTTGTGAAAGGGTTGCCATCAATTACCAAAGAGGAGGATATTGAAAGCTCTAGTTTGGTTTTGGTGAATTGATAAAACCCTAGGTGCTAACCTACTTGCTCTAGTGATGATGAGATTAGGGAAGCACTATTCCAAGTGGTGGAACAAACAATGAAGATCATGGTGATGGCGGAAAGGCCATGGTGATCAAGTGCTTAGCTTGGAAAAGAAGAAAGAAAAACAAAAAGCTCAAGGCAAAGGTGAAACTGGATAGGAGCTTTTTGGTTTGGTGATCGAGACACTTAGTGAGTGTGATCACATTTAGGATAGATAGCCATACTATTAAGAGGGGTGAAACTCATCATAAAATACGGTTATCAAAGTGCCACTAGATGTTCTAACTCATTGCATATGCATTTAGTTCTAGTGGAGTGCTAACACCCTTGAAAATGTTTGCAAAAATATGCTAACACACATGCACAAGGTGAAACACTTGGTGGTTAGCACATTTGAGCAAGGGTGGCAAAGTTGGTGAAGTCAAGAATGTCACTGGCAGCGATCGAGCGCTGCACAGGACACTAGACCTGCGCGTCCGGTTAGTGGTGGAGTGAAGGGCGTGGTCTTGATCTGAGATTGGACACTGAGGTAAAAAGTGGCCTAACACGATGGAGGTGCATCTGGTCAAGTGGTGACGTATGCCGACGCCAGCCGTTTTGCGGGGAAGGGAGGAGCGGATGCAGGGGCACGTCCGGTCATGACCTAATGCGTCCGGTCACATTTTAGCTGCTCGAGACCTTACTGGAAATGACCTAACATGAAATGGATCCAGTGGTGCATTCGGTCATGACACTGGGTGCACCCGAGAATGTGTGAACGGACGCGGGGTCATAGTGTTAGGTCGGTTGTTGGCGTGTCCAATCTCAAATTGACTATTGGGATCACGCGGCCATGGTTGAACGTGGAGTCCACATGGCATCCATCCAGTGACCGGACGCTAGCTGGGCTATGTCCAGTCCCTTTGACAGGAGCATCCGGTCACCTTGAGTTGGGCTATAGTGTGAGCCCAATAGCTCTATTTCAAGGAGGCCTCTATTTAAGCCCCTATGGCCAGCTCAAGCTCACTCTCTTGGCCATTTGCATTGACATACCAACTATCAGCCCCTTAATTTGAGAGTCCTCAGTGCTTCCGTATTTGCACTAGGATCACGCACCAATACACACTAATCATAGGGATGGACACAGATATATAAAAAAGGTTCCAAGCTTTATTGATATATAGAAATTGGGTCTGACAATAGTAACCCAAGGGGCATGGTCATAGACTACATATCTAGCGGAAGGCTATGCCATGAAATGGCATTATTGGTGGTTTCTAAAGCGGAATTATTATACAGCGAATTGGCATCCTATTCCATAGGCAACTTGAGTGTGGGTGAAACCCTAGCCTCGATGTCAAATTCCTACAATCGTATCTCCATATGGGAAACCTAATCCTCATGGTATGCTTCATCTTCGAAGTCGTAGTCTTCTTCTATGCCAAGGCCTATGAGTCAACAACGGGTGAGTACATACGTACTCAGCAAACCCTAACCATAGGGTGGAAATAGAAGTGTAGTGCTGATTATAGTTAAGGGTTGGGTCCTAGTGGAGTATTACAATTCTGACTAGTGCTCGGGTTAACATCAATTCTATTACTAGTTTTATTACACATAAAAGTAAAGCTAATCATAGTATCTTGTCCTAGCATTTGCCCATTCCAAGGACATGGCTATTCGAATAGATTTAATAAACTCTGCAGAGGTGTACAAATTTCCCCACACGATTGGTGCAACCTCATCCATGATCGGTGGACGAAATAGACCTAACGAGACCTCGTACCCGAATGTATGTGACCTTAGATGTCCATATAACTCTACTATGGCTTTCTCAGGGGTTGGAGACAAAAAACTAGGAGGATACCAAATCCCCAAATGTGATGATACCAAATCATCACAAAAGAAAAACATGGGTCGAACATGACCAAGAAAACAGTGGCTTGAATGAGGCCTAAAAACCAAAAGCTTAACGTGAAAGATCACATAGCAACCATGCCAACCAGATACGGAAGAAAACCTATCCCTCGTATTGGCTCTTGATATTTCATTACCTACACCAGCATCCTAGCAGATACTATACTTCTATCTAACGGGGTGTGAGATCAAGCCTACCCATATAGACATGTGACTGTACAAAAATAACTCACTAGGTGAGAGGGACTACGAACCGGTCCTTATGTGACCGAGGCAAGTATCTCCCACAGGAATCCTCTCTAGGCATCCTTGCCGTGATAAACTACCTTCATAGTTTACCACTACTCGTCCCATGTCAGGGTTTAGTTTAAGTTTAATAAGATTTAGGTTCCATTATTATCCCTAAATCTAGTCATGGCGTGGAGGTCATAAAATAACAAGATAACCATTTATCTTAGTCATATCGCATTAACCGAGCTCATTCTCTAGGGTAATAATCTCATAGTCATGTTTTAGCATTTTAGTGGTTTAAAGCAAGATGGTAGGGAGAGGAGCTAGGACTTGCCTTCGTCGTTGTTGCCTTCCGGCACATCTATGAAATTTGGTTCTTCGTCCTCTTGATCATTACCATCATCTATCAGACGTATCGGTTGAATAAGACTACCACTATATGTGAAAGAAAAGGCAAAAGCAAACATAGAACTATATGGTGGCACTAGGTGCAAATGGTTGGGTTTGATTTTAGTTGAATTTTAGAAGTGGCTTCATGCAAAAGGAGTTAGGGTTTAAAAGTTATGTATTTTAGAAGTTTATTCCATAGCTAAATTGACTAGGGAGAATTTTATATGCATTTTTTGGTGCATAAAAAAGGTACAAACTACATGGTTAATTTCCATAATGCATCTAGTTTATTTACAAATTTTCTAGGAATTTTTCTAAGCTAGGAAAATACATTTCTAACTCTCTGTGTACACTAGCTGGGTGTACCCAACATTTTCTAAAGCATACCCTGCATTGTGTGTGATGTGTGCATGTGTGATAGGTGGGCCACCTGCTTGCGTCAGTTGTGATGGTGGCTTCGATGTTTAAGGCCATGGGCCCACGTGTCAATGAGGGAGAGAGACGGATGGGGACGAATGGTGATGGCAACGCCATTTCCTCCCGGTCCCACCTGGTGGAGATAGGGAAGGGGGATGAGGGGAACGGCAGCGGATGGAGGTGCCCTCACTAGTGATGGAGCAAGGGAGAGAGAGCAGGGCTCGCCGGAGTGGCTTACACTAGCGGTGTCAGCCTTCGGGGTAGTGGATGGAGGGTGGATGGGGTCCACGGGGTCACGTCGCAGCCAGTGGTAGGGTCACCGTTGGCAACGGGTGCCCATGGCGGCAGTGGTGGCTCGTCGAAGTGGTCTCGGCGGCACTGTGCACTAAACTTGGCCCTAGAGGCCCTATTCTACACAACTAACCACGTGTACGTGCGTGCGGGTGGACGAGGAGTGTAGTGGTGACGGTGATGTGCTTTGGGGTGGCCTTGCCGGTGATGGCCAACAGCCATGGCAGCTCGGCGGAGCAGGGCTCACGCAGATAGCGCAACATAGAGACCTAAACTACCTACTAGCTACTACATAAGGAAGAGGAGAGGCTTGGAGACTCTCTGGTCTCTCTAATTGGCCAGAGACGCGGCGGAGAAGAAGGAAAGAGGGCGGTGCAGATGGCACAGTCAAACTCTAGAAAGGAAAAAAGTGGAAAAAGAGGTGTAAGAGGAAGGGGAGATGAGGTGTTCCCACCCTCGACGGAGCTAGTGGTGGAGAGGGCAAGGCAAGAGCGTCGCCGGCCGGGCCTATTTATAGGACGGTGCCCCGGCGGTGAGATATTTCTCGTGCCCATCCTTATCCATCATGTGGTCATTACGTTGACCTCATCTAGTCACATTGCCATGGCTGGTGCTTGCTCATGCGCACACTGGAGTTGCCTTGGCGGCTACTCTGGTGGCTCAGCACGGCGGTGACCATGGCGCCGACCATTGATGCATTCACTGTGAGGGACAAGAGGGAGGAGAGGAGAGAAAGAAGGGTGCCATGGGGTCTCATTGTCGTCGTGCCGCCACTGATGTCCTACTAACACCGGGGTGGTGCTAGTGGGCGTTGACACGGGCGCTGTGCCACGTGCAGCTACCGGCCGCGAGGTAGGCGACGGAGCTAATGGGCGGGGCCCATTCGTCAGTGGGAGGGAGAGGGAGAGGGGGAAGTGGGGAAGGCCGGGCCGAGCTGGGTCGTGGCTTGCTGGGCCGGCTCATGTGGGAGGAAGGGAGAAGGAGAAGGAGAAGGTGTGGGCTGCTGCTGTGGGCCAAGAGGAGGATGAGGAGGAGAATGAGTCCTTGAGGCTTTTCCTATTTCCTATTTCCTTTTCTATTTCCTATCTCTATAAGCATATGTTTAAATAATTTCAAATTTAAATTTGAATGCATGAGTGTGTAAAAAGGGTGCCACCAAAAAGTTCAACAAGTCAAGCAATCATTCACACACAAGGTTGCACACATGTATCTTTATGTTCCTATGTTATTTTATTTGTAAAAATCATTTAGGTTAGCTATATGTGTTATCTCCTAGGCAAATTTTGAAAAGTTCAATTTTTTAGTGATTTTTAAAACTAGGTCAAATTTTTAGGGTGTTACAAACCTACCCCCTTAAAAAGAATCTCATCCTCGAGATTTGAGATGTTCCTCAAATAGATAGGGAAATTCCTTTTTAAGACCATCTTCTCTTTCCCATGTGGCTTCTGTCTCTGCGTGGTTACTCCATTGTACTCAACAAAACCTCACTGTTGCCCTTCTGGTTTGTCGGGTGACTGTATCCAATATCTTAACTGGCTTTTCCTAAGTGGTACTGTACACTTAGATCATAATCCTTTATCAGTTCCAACCATCTCCTTTGTCATAGGTTCAAATCTGGCTAGGTAAAAATATACTTCAAACTCTTGTGATATGTAAATATCTCACATTTGTTTCTAATGGGATAGTGTCTCCATATCTTCGATGCATGTACCACGACTGCTAGTTCCAGATCATGCGTTGGATAATTTTCCTCGTGTTTCTTCAGCGGTCGGGAGGCATAGGCAACTACTTTATCATCTTGCATTAGAACACATCCTAGTCCTTGTTAGGATGCATCATAATATACTATGAATCTTCTGTGTATATCTGGTAGCGTGAGTATTGGGGTTGTCATGGGTCTTGCAATCTTCAACTCTTGAAAGCTCTTCTCGCATGCTTTTGTCCACTTGAATTCTTTTCCTTTCTATGTTAGGGCTGTCATGGGTCTTGCAATCTTCAAAAATTGTTCGATAAACCTTCGATAGTAGTCCGCTAGTCCAAGAAAACTGTGAACTTCTATCACATTGGTTGGCTACTTTCATTCTAATATGGCCTTGACCTTCCCTCGGTCTACTTTTACTCCTTCTGTGGTGATAATGTGTCCTAGGAAAGCGACTTCTTGTAGCCAAAACTCACATTTGCTAAACTTGGCATACAACTCATGTGCTTGTAGCTTGTTCAAAATTGCTCTCAAGTGTTGTTCATGTTCTTTAGCACTTCTTAAATAAATGACAATGTCATCAATGAACACTACTACAAATTTATCCAATTCTTCCATGAACACTTGTTCATCAGGTTCATGAAATACGCTAGGGCATTGGTTAGTCCAAACGGCATTACGATGAACTCATATTGTTGAGCCAAATCTTCAATTGATAGTAGCCTGATCTTAGATCTATCTTGGAGAAATACTTGGCATCTTTTAGCTAGTGAAATCGATCATCAATTCTTGGTAAGAGGTACTTGTTCTTGATGGTGACTTCATTGAGTGACCTTCCATCTTTCTTTTTCATGAACAGAACTGGTGATCCCCAAGGGGATGAGCCTGGTGTCGGATATATCCTTTCTCTTGTAGCTCTCGTAACTGCTTCTTCAATTGTTCTAACTCATTGGCTACCATTCGATAGGGTCTCTTGGCAATGGATGCAGTTCCAGGGATTAGGTCAATTATAAACTCCAAATCTCTATCTGGTGGCATTCCCTGTAACTCTTTAGGGAACACATCGGGGTAGTCACATACTACTAGTACTTCTTCAACACTTCTGCTTGCATACTACAAACCATTGGTTCTACTTTGGGGGGTTGAGGGTGACATTCTACCTTTAATCCTTTGTGATTTATCAAGGTTACTGCTCTATCGCTACAAGATATAGCGCCATGGTGTTTCCTTAACCAATCCATTTCTAATATTATGTCCAAACCTTTCGTCTTTAATACTACTAGGTCTGCTTGAAATTCTACTCCATCTATCATTATCTTCACTCAAGGGCACTTGAGGGTGCATTTGAGGACAGCTCTAGGGGTTTGAATTAATAAAGGGGTGGGAAGTAACATGGTTCTTAATCTATTTCTAAGCACAAAACAAGCAGAAACAAATGAATGCGATGCGCTAGAATCAAACAACGCGGTTGCAAGAATGGAGTTTACTAGAAACTCATCGTACATGACATCAAGTGCTGCCTGTACTTCCTCTACATTAACGTGGTTCACACGGCCTTGCCCAAAATTCAGGGCATTCCTTCTCGGTGGTCCAGAGTTTTGAGGTGCTGAGCGTCCAGTTCCTAAGGCGGCTATCTTATTGCTGGTTATAGACTGAGCAGGGGCAGAGTTTGTGGCTTTATGAGGGCATTGGGCTACAAGGTGTCCTAGTTGTCGGCATCCAAAACAGGTCTCCATGGTTGTGTTATTGGTACTCTTGGGTTAGTTGTTGTTGTTATTGCTATTGTTCCTGTTGTTCTTGTAGTTGGATGTGGTTTGTGAAGTGTTGGTCCCGGAAGTCCTATACTGCATAGTTGGCTAGTACCTTGTGTGTGTGGTATTGTTGGTGTGTACTCATTGTGTTCTTTCTTGTTGGTAAGCATGTTGTATCAGAAATTTGCACTTTCGTTCTCCTTCACCTCTGACACGTTATTCTTCCAATAGAATGATGTGGTTCATCAATGTGTTGAAATCTGGGTAGATATGAGTGACCATTTGCTCTCATAAGGATGTGTTGAGTCCTCTTCTAAAACACTTTTGCTTCTTCTTGTCAGAGTTAACATCTTCTAGTGCGTATCACGCCATCTTCATAAACTTCCTAATGTATTGGTTTACTATCATTGGACCTTGTCTCAATGAACGAAACTCTTCTACCTTTATCTCCATGATTCCTTCGGGGATGTGATATTATGGAATTTCTCCATAAATTCTTGCCATGTGATGGCTTCTGGCTCATTAACTGCATCTTGGTAGTCTTCCCACCATTCACCGACGGCTCCTACTAGTTGGTGAGTTGCTAGAATAACTTTTTCTTCGTTGGTGGCTCTTACTGCATTCAATATCTTGATGATGGTATGCAACCAATTATTGGCTGATAATGGGTCATTTTCTATGCTATCAAATGTTGGTGGGTGAAGTCTCATGAATGCGGCCATCTTCCCTTGTCCATTACCATTATCTTGCCTTCCTGCAAGATTTTCTAACAACCAGGTCTGTCAATCCATCACTTCTGCCAATGTTGGTGGAGATGGCAGGGGTTCCTCCTCTTGTACCAGGTCATTTCCAACATTTTGCTCAACTTCTTCTTCACCTTCTTCAGGTACTTCTTCTATATTTGGTATGTCATCTTCTTGGGGTTGCTCATGCCCTTGCCTATGATTACGATTGCCTCTATTCTGCCTATCTCTAGGTCTAGGTGCAACTGGCTCTTCTTCCTCATGAATATGCGTTTTGGTGGCCCTTTCATGATGATCCCATATCCTATCGGACCTTTGTTCCATCTATTGCCACAGAATGGCAAAGATGAGAAGACATCCTCAAGGATTTGGGTGCGAGAAAAATAAAATAACAAGCAAGCAAAGACACACATGCACAAACAAACACACAATACATATATCACACGAATAGTCATACATATATGATACAAGGATGCATCATATAGCAGCTGCTAGGGTGATCACTATGTGTCTACTCATACTTCTAATAACATCAAAGTGACAACTAGGCTTACTACTACTACTCCTCAGGTACCAGACACTACTACTTGTTACTACAATTCTCATTATTTATTTTACAAGAACTGCATCACGCGAAGGTCCCATCATGAGGTCCACATGCATGTCCCTTAGCATCCATTCCTGAGAATTTGAGTGGGTCCAATGGTGTTTGCATCCCCAGCGGTTCTCTTGCTGTTGTGATAGTTGCTCCCTTAGTAGGTTCTCCTTCTTTTCCTTGTCTTCAGGCACCCAAGGGCTTTATGTAGTTCTTGCTTGTATTGTTCCTTTTCTTCTCTCATGGTTGACAGCTGTGAGTTTAGCATGAGTAGTTCCTTTCTTAATGCTTGAACCTCAGCTTCTGCTTCCTTAAGCTTGGTGTTCTTGATCTTCAACTCTATCTCCTGGTTCTCATAGAGAGTGTCGAGGGCATATAGGTACTTGGCTGTGGTCATGAGAGGTGCTCTAGCATTTGTGGCTTTGCCTTTTCTAATGCCTTAATCTTCTTGCGTTGAACCAGAGAAGTCTGATCCATCACTGGGAAGAACTTTGCATGGGTGTTGTTGATTTCTGCTTCATTTTCCTAACAAATGTTCAGGAGAGCCTGTCATGCTACAATCTGATAATGTCACTCAATTCTCTTTTGATTGCTAGGATGCATCTGACCTTGAACTCAATGTTTATTGGATGCTCGGTAATATGTAGGTGCATCTCACACTAGAGTAAACCTTCCACATCGCACTCACCATAGTAGTACATGGGAGGCTCAGTGTACCCCAAGTGCTGAAGTGTCTCCCAAAGGAGCGGTGGGAATCCTCCAGCGGTCAAACAGTCCGAACATTCTCATATGTCGTCTATTGCTGCAAAAATTCACCACAAGGGTTAGAACATTTTTGCTACACAAATGACAAACGACAATGAGAAGGGTTTGTTGCCTTTACTACTATTAGGTTTGCAGTCATTTCTATTACTATAAAACTATCTAACATGATTCCAATCCTAGGGCTTCGTCCTATAGTCAAGCTTGACTCTGACACCACTTTGTCGGCCCTACCACTATGTTGGCCCCTCAATTTGAGAGTCCTTAATGCATCTATATTTATGCCAGGATCATGCACAAATACGCACTAATCACAGGGTATATATATATATATATATATATATATATATATATATATATATATATATATATATATATATATATATATATATATATATATATATATATATATATATATATATATATATAGGTTCCAAGCTTCATTGATATCTAGAAATAGGGTCTTACAACAATAGCCCAAGGGGTATGGTCATAGACTACATATCTAGTAGAAGGCTACGGCCGTGAAACGACATTACTGGTGGTTTCTAAAGCAGAATTATTATATAGCGAAGCAGCATCCTATTCCATAGGCAACTTGAGTGTGGGCAAAACCCTAGCCTCGATGTCACATTCCTACAATCGTATCTCCTTATGAGAAACCTAATCCTCGTGGTACGCTTCATCTTTGAAGTCATAGTCTTCTTCTATGCCGAGGTCTGTGAGTCAACAATGGGTGAGTACATACGTACTCAGCAAGCCCTCACCATAGGATGGAAATAGAAGTGTAGTGGTGATTATAGTTATGGGTTGGGTCCTAGCGGAGTATTACCATTCCCACTAGTACCCGGGTTAACATCAATTCTATTGCCAGTTTCATTACACATAAAAGTAAAGCTAATCATAGTATCCCATCCTAGCATTTGCCCATTCCAAGGATCTGATATTCAAATAGATTTAATAAACTCTATAGAGGTGTACAAATTTTCCCACATGATAGGTGCAATCTCATCCATGATCGATGGATGAAATAGACCTAACGAGACCTCATACCCGAATGTATCTGACCTTAGATGTCCATATAACTCTACTACGGCTTCTCAGGGGTTGGAGACACAAAACTAGGAGGATACCAAATCCCCCCAAACATGATGATACCAAATCATCACAAAAGAAAAACATGGCTTGAACATGGCTAAGAAAATAGTGGCTCAAACACGGCCTAAAAACCAAAAGCTTAACGTGGAAAATCACATAGCAACCACGCCAACCGGATACGGAAGAAAACCTATCCCCCGTATCAGCTCCTGATATTCAGCTGCCTACACCGACCTCCTAGTATATATTATACTTCTATCTAACAGGGTGTGAGATCAAGCCTACCCATATAGACATATGGTTGTATGAAAATAACTCACTAGGCGAGAGGGACTATGAACCGGTCCTTATATGACTGAGGCGAGTATCTCCCATAGGAATCCTCTCTAGGCATCCCTGTCATGATAAACAACCTCTGTAGTTTACTACTACTCACCCCATGTAGGGGTTTAGTTTCAAGTTTAACAAGTTTTAGGTTTCATTATTATCCCTAAATCTAGTCTTGGTGTGGAGCTCATAAAATAACAAGATAACCATTTATCTTAGTCATATCGCATTAACCAAGCTCATTCTCTAGGGTAATAATCTATAGTCATGTTTTAGCATTTCAGTGGTTTAAAGAAAGATGTTATGAAGGGGAGCTAGGACTTGCCTTCGTCATTGTCACCTTCTGGCATGTCTACAAAATTTGGGTCTTCGTCCTCCTGACGATTAACGTCATCTGTCGAACGTATCGGTCAAATAAGACTACCGCTATATGTGAAAGAAAAGGAAAAAAGCAAACATAGAATTATATGGTGGCACTATGTGCAAATGGTAGGGTTTGATTTTATATGAATTTTAGAAGTGGTCTCATGCAAAAAGGAGTTAGGGTTTAAATGTTATGTATTTTAGAAGTTTATTCCATAGCTAATTAACTAGGGAGAATTTTATATGCATTTTTTGGTGCATAAAAATAGGTACAAACTACTTGGTTAATTTCCTTAATGCATCTAGTTTATTTACAAATTTTCTAGGAATTTTTCTAAGCTAGGAAAATGCATTTTCTAACTCTTTGTGTACACTAGCCGGGTGTACCCAGCATTTTCTAAAACGTACACCACGCTATGTGTGTGATATGTGTGTGTGATAGGTGGGCCACCTGCTTCCGTTAGCAGTGATGACGGCGTCGGTGTTTAAGGCTATGGGCCCACATGTCAGCGAAGGAGAGAGAGATGGACGGGGACGGAGGGTGACACCAACACCGTTTCCTCCTGGTCCTACCTAGTGGAGACAGGGGAGGGGAAAGAGGGGAATGGCGGTGGATGGAGGTTCCTGCACCAATGATGGAGCAGGGCTCACTAGAGTGGCTTACGCTGGCAGCGTCAGCCTTCGAGGGTGGTGGATGGAGGATGGACAGGGTCCGTGGGGTCTCACCGCAGCCGGTGGCAGGGTCACCGTTGGCAACGGGTGCCTAGGGCGGCGGTGGCGGCTCGCCAGAGTGGTCTCGGTGGTGTTATGCACTAGACTCGGCCCTAATGGCCCTATTCTACTCAACTAACTATGTGTACGTGCATGCCTGTGGAAGAGGAGTGCAGTGGTGATGGTGATGTGCCCTGGGGTGGCCTTACTGGTGATGACCGACGTCCATGGTGGCTCGACAGAGCGGGCTCATGCGAACAGTGCAACACAGAGATGTAAACTACCTACTAGCTACTACATAAGGAAGAGGAGAGGCTTAGGGACTCACCGGTTGCTCCAGTCAGCTAGAGACACAGCGGAAAAGAAGGAAGGAGAGGGCGGTGCAAATGACGCCGGTGAACCCCAAAAAGGGGAAAAATGAAAAATGAGGGGAAAGAGGAGGGAAAAGGGGAAAAGGAGGGGGAGATAGGGTGTTCCCACCCTTGGTGGAGCTGGTGGTGGAGAGGGTGAGGTGAGATCATTGCCAGCTGGGCCTATTTATAGGCCGGTGTTGACGGTAGTTATCTACCATATTAAACCATCAACATAACTTCAATAAATGCTTGAAATAGATCACCAATAGAAACTTAGGGGTTTAAACTAAAAAATTCCACAAGTTTTAGTGAATCTGTATTTTTTGCAGGGTATATTTTAAAAACTAAAATGGGGGATCAAAATGTCAAAAAGAATTTAACTAAACCACGATAAAACTATTCTAGAAGACTCTAGAGGATTCCAGAAGGCACCCCCTGAGGCAGAGCCCGAGAGGCCGCCAGGTGGGATCGATTGGCCCCACCCAGGTGCCACCCGGTCCCTAGTGGTGGGCCCCACCTGTCAGCTTCTGGATTGTTCCTCCACCATCTCCCTAGACTACATCTACATCGTTCTTCAAGTTGGTTTGATCCAAGGGCTCATGTTGGACCCTTTGGGCTATATAAGAAGACTCTAGCCCCCCTGAAGCATAAGTCATTTGAGATCAAGTCATCTAGAGCCATAAACCCTAATATTCTCAGAGCTCCTCTAGTTTCTAGGGCATTAGCTAGTTAGGCTAGGTCTAAAGGGAGGCAAGCAGATCTTTGCTTGGATCCCCGATCGTGTCAAGGGCTTGTTTGGTATAATTCTTGTACCCCTATCTTGTTGTATCTCTATTATTTTTATATGCTTCGGTACAATTGTTATGATAATATAGTATTCATCTTATTCATGTTCAAGATTGAAATGTTAATTGTGTACTTTGATTATATACTTAGTATAGTTAGTTTATCATAGTGTTTATGCATAAGTTCATATAGCATTCACTCTAATGTACACAGGGTGGGTGGTAGAGACCTTGTAAGCGTGGTGCTTATATGCTATTTACCTATGAATACACTCTATATTCTGGGTCATGTGGTAGATTGTGGATGTGACACTCCCGTTGAGTCCTTTGTAGTCCACTCCCCGAGTATAGGTTGAGGAAGTAGGGCCCGGTTACAAAGGAAGGGAGAGGTTTCTGTACTCAAACTTCTCTAAGTAATGCCCCTTATGCATGGATATAATGATGATCCTAGATAGAGCTTGAATTCCTACCATAGCCATATATGAATGCTAGATTAGGAAAACCAACATATATATCTATATATGCTACTTGCTTTGCATTGAGTGTTGTCAAGCTTTGTTGATACCTTAGAGACTTGTCATGCTTTTAAAATCAAGATCATGCACACTCCACCCAAATATGTTGCTTCTACACTAGAAGTATGCAACAACATGCTTCCTATTTAGATCCACCCAAAAATGTTCCACTCTTACACTAGGAGTGAACACCAAAAACATGTTCTTCATCGATCCACCCAATCACCCCAATACCACCAATAAATGCTCCAAGTTCTTGTTACTATCTCTTAAAAAGTTTTGTTGCAGAAAGAGGCTTGTGGCTATGCAAAAGTTACTCTAAAAAAGGGAAAAGTGTTGAAAAAATGGACAAGTGTCCAAGATATTAAAACAATGGGTACTTCGATGCCCGCCTAAAAAAAGAAGAGAGATGAGTAAGATAGCCCATGTTCTCTAGCAATTGTTTCCAAGTTCCAAGAGAGAGATATGTTTTCAAGGAGCAAAAGTAGAATTAGGTTTACACCATTGTCACCATTAATACCATTCATCCACCATATATCCACTCCACTCCTCATATCCACACATGCACATCTTGATTTGATTGTATGACTCGTTTCTTTGGATCAATTGTTTGACTTTACAATATATGCTTTGCAAGTATGTATACGCTGTCTCCATACCTATGAGCTCCACATAAGCCTTAGTTATAGGATGAGAGTGAAGGCATAATATCATTATTGCCTTGGTAAGGATCCACAAATACCACAAATGAGAGACTTGAGAGGGTCATATAAAGGAATCTCTGAGTTTTATTTTGAAAACTTATAAAAACTCTGGAATAATGGTTGAACAAAGAGCTTGAGACATAGTGCTTGACTTGACCATTCTGTCTTTCAATTGGACCCAAGTGAAGGCTACAAGCTCCATAGTTGAAGATAATATGGGTAAGTTTGAAAGTCAAGAATAGTTCACTTTAATCCGAAGGTGAATTCTTGTTTGAATGCATGTATACTTTTGAGGTGTGAAAGCGTATAAATATTTTTAAGGAGTTGCTGAAATTTTTTCAAAAGTCTCAAATTCCTAAAACTCCTAATCCACTATTGAGTTTACCTTTGCTAAGGGACTAGAAAAGGTTAAGCTTGGGGGAGTTGTTGATGGTCACTAACTACTATTATAAACCATCAACCAAACATGAAAAAGGGCATATATCAACCTCCAACATAGAATTAGGGTTTAAACTGATAGAATTCCATAGGTTTTGGTAAATCTATGTTTCTGAGGGGTTTATCAAGGGTGTCAGAATAAAAAGCATATTCTACCGCGAATCCAAGACAAGAGGGATCTAGAAGACACGAGAAGGCGACTCACCGAAGGGGAGGCCCACCTAGCATAGGGCCAGGTTGGCTGACTTGTGGGGTCCCTTGTCAACCTCTCGCTTCTACATCGGTTCCTCTACCACCTTAGGGTTTGCATCTTCACCGTTGATTCAAGTTGGTTTGATCTGAGGGCTACGGTTCATCCCACCAGCCTATATAAGCAAGGCCCACCCCCTTGGGGTTAGGCATTGAAACGACCTGATTTCTGCGAAGGAAAATCCATAGAGTCAAAGTGTAAAATGACCTTTTCAAATCATATTACCTAGAATTTCAGTCGAATATCACAACCATACATGGAATAATCCAGAGTACAATAAAAATAGAAAGTACTTTATTACAACGCCACAAGGCGGGAATTCATAACTAAAACATCCAGAACAGCTTGTAATAGAAGAAGAGGTCGAAAGGCCATCAACTTGAGCATAGGCACGAAACCCTACTCGTCGAACTCCTCGGAGTCGTACGCATCCTCAGAACCTGAATGCCAAAATTTATCAGTATGATTTGTACTGTCCACTGGCTCCCACCCTATGCTTTGCTTTGCTTTGTGGTAAGTGGATGCAGATGGAAATACAAGCAGACCTATAAGGCTGAGGTTTTCTATGCATACCCAGTTTTAACAAGAGCCCGGTACGATCCTGGGTCCTGTGGTAATTAGTTGTTAAGTAGTAGTCAAGTTTTGCATCATTCTCACATCCATGACCATGTCCAGATTCTCCATCCCATTCCCTTCACCATCTCACATCACACACACACACTCTCTCGCTTGGTTCGACAAGGACAGCTCCCTCCTGTCCTTGCCTCAACGGCCCGTAGCTCAGAGGCTCACGGCCAGCTTCACCATGCTAGGGGGAGAAGAGAGAACTCTCACTACCTCGGAAATAGGTTAGGAAAAGGTCCATAGTTGACAAATTGACATATGCATCGATCGATCAACCATAGACTCTGCAGAGATTTCACATAACCACATGATCGCCATCATCGGCATACGCGCATGCCTAGGCCGATTCCGGTCGCTTGCTAGCCTAGGATAATGCCACCCTACCACTCAGCCCTAGAAACACCCCAAGTCTGTCTAGGATGGCTGAGTCTGTGAAGTCATGTCCCTTCTCCCATAGTGGGAGGCATGATCATCTCAGAAGGGTGTGAGACCCTCCCGTCCCGTACCTTCCTTACACTCACTCGCCTAGCAGTAGTGGCATTACCCTACCAAGTAGTTCGACCGTCTCTGCCCATAAGGAGCGAGTGGAACATAAAGGCTTTCCTGGTGGTCAGTCTCCACTCTATCTAGGGTGACTAAGCCGAAATGTCTTCTCCAAGGGTTTCCATTTACCGTGTCACCACAGCACCCTCCTGTCCTGGGCTCCACCAAACCGGCTCACACCTAGGACCACCTCAAGTCACCACTTTTACCTGCCATAGGTAACTCACATAGGGATATCCAGAAGTATCCCAAGGCAAGACTCGCACCCGGCTCGTCGTATATTTCGGCTTGGTCGACACAATCCTCACCACCACACACACCCAAGACACACGCAATACTCTCCCCATTTAGCCATACCGGCACCACGTGTCATAACATCATAATCCACCACGCATCTCATCAAGTTATAAAGCGTAGTACAAGTATTTATCAGCAGTAATAAATGATAGCAGCATGTGGCTAACCTAATATCAGGGGGAGCAGGAGTAAGGTTGCGTCAAGGTATTGGCTTTCAAGCAATCTAACATGCAATCCTATTCTAGTTCATCATCATATATAACAGAAAGTAAAGCACTAGCAGCTCTAATATTTATAATGCGTAATAGGATCTACGAGGTTGGGTGGGACATGGCACCTTCAGAGTAGTCATCGCCTAGTTCCTTCTGGTAATCACAGTCATCCTCCTCATGGTCCTCCTCTGACTCTAAAATCGAGATAGTTATAGTCATGTCAACGACTTGTATAGAATAGCACAAAGAATGAATGGAAATTCAAAGGATCCAAATGCACTCAAACATAGGTTCATTATGTAGATCTCGATTTTAGATGAATTTTGGGACTTGAACCACTATTTTTGGAGCTCGTATGAATTAGTTATGAATTTCCAAAGTTTTAATCCAATTTATAAAAAGAAAAAGGCATTCATTCTAGGGCATGACATGTGTCAGCACATGGTTGGCTGGGCTGACGCAAAGCTAACACGGTGCTGGTGCAAGCTGATGCTGACGTGGCCAATGCTGATGTCAGCATGACATCATGCTGACGTCATCTTTCTAGGTCGGTGGGCCCATCTGTGTTGGATCTGGGCCTGGCGGGCTAGGCTAGGCCCGCCACGTGTCATTCTTCGGTGGAGCCACGTGTCTCGCTAGGTTCTACTAGGCCGAGTTTACGACGATGACTTTTGGGGCTGGCTCATGGTGGACTCTAGTTCGCGGTCTACAGACCGATCACACGGTCTACCATAGACTACGTCCACCCACTCCTTCTCCCGTTCGGTTCACGTGGACCAGGTGCATGGGCTTGGCTCTCCTCTAATTCCCTCCTCTACGTGCGTGGTGGCCTGCCCACCGGCGGTGAGCTCACACAATTAACGAGCATGATGGTTTTGACGAGCAATTGGGGGCTCGCGAAGCTTTGTGTGGCGGTCAGGGACTCGTCCGTGTTCATGTCGGGGCCAGAGGAGGTTCAGGGCGGGGCTGGCCATGGTGGCGTGCTCGCCGGATCAACAACGGTCAAGGCTGTGGCGTCAGGGCTTGTCTTGGCTCCAATTGGTTTCAACATGATCGTGTGGTGGCAAAAGAGACGACGTCGATGACCAAAAAGGCACGGCAAAGCCCGCACGATGGCCAGGCGCATGGCAGAGCTCCGGCCAAGGGCGGCGATGGTGGCTGAGGCGCTACAGTGGTCCTCAACGTGAGCCAGCACATCGGCTGGACTCGTGGAGCCACGGTGAAGGTCTTCGGCCCGTCCTCGGCCAGTGAGGCGGCTGGGGTCGCTCGAAACGTGAGCGCCATGGTGGTAGTGGCGTCCGGTAATGGCATGGTCAGGGGACGGGGACTCCCTAGTAGGTCCTCTAGGCTTTGGGTGTGTGTACGTGCCTCCTCAAGTTGAGGCGACCGCAGCACACGTGGTGGTTCTTCCAGGCGAGGTCCGGCGAGGTCAGAACATCGGCTCGCTTGGCATGGCGGGGCCATGGCGGCGCATCAGCGGTTGGGTCTGTCGGTGTCCAAGACGCGAGCTCCGTGTGGCTATGGCAAGGCATGTGTGTGCTTGTGCTCATGTCTGAGGTCGGCTGTGGCCTTGGCCTACATGCTCCTACGGCGGAGCGCCATGGCCAGAAGTAGGGCGGAGGTGCAAGGGGCGTGAGTGGCTCACCGTAGGTGTTGACGGCGAGGGGATAGCGGCACAGAGTGAGTTGGAGCTATGCCGGTTGATCGCAGTGCTGTGCCGAGCTGCTACGTGGTCATGGCTTGGCTACCAAGGAGCCGGAGGGAGAGCAGGTGGGCGGCAAGAGCATGTGCTCTGTTCCCCAGTGGCGCATGGTGACAAAGGTCATGCAATTTGCGTGACCCGTGGGGCCCTTAGGGTGGCGAGGTGGCGCGCGATCATCCATCGATCTCTAGGTGGCAGACATCAAGTGGCAGAGTGGGCTGCATGAGGGCAACGCGCGCGCGGGCGGTCCCCTATCCACTTTCCAACATGGGCACGAGGTAGGGGATGACAAGTGGGGGCCACCCATCAGCGAGCGCGAGGAATACGGGCGAGTGGGAGGCGGGCTGACGTGTGGGACCGGGCTATAGCATCATAGTGCGGGATGCACGGTGTGCGTGTGTGCAGTGCGGTGTTGGGCCAGGTTGGGTCGTTCGGTCTAGTTCCATTTATGATTTTCTATTTCTTTTCCTATTTTTGTTCTCTATTTACACCTAGTTAATTAGCCACTAATCCTAATTAGTTAAGGTGGCTAGGGTCATAAAAGGGGTCAGGGCATTAGCTAAGGTCCAAGAATAATATTTATCATTTATTCATTATTTGTTTCACTTAATTTATGAAGCCATTAGTATATGGTATGTACACAAATAATTATTACTTTATAATAATTATTTGATGATGTTCCATTTAATCAAGCAAAACATCCAAGGAAGATCCAAATCATAACACCATAATTATATTAATGATAGCATCTGCAAGTGTACAATTATGCTAAGGGTTTTATGCATGACATGTATAAACAAGATTACAAGTGTACAAGAAAAGATGAAGTGGTGCACATGCATGGCTTGGGTTGACACATCATCACATGTTTTGGGAAAAATTTTTATGGTTTGGATTTTTGGGTTGTTACAGTCCCCCCCATTAGGATCTCGACCCCAAGATTAAGGTGTTATGTACCCAGTGTCGAAGAGGTAAGGATATTGTATATGGACATCGGATTCTTTCTCCCAAGTAGCTTCTCTTTCAGTGTGATTGCTCCATTGGACTTTGCATATCTGAATTGCCTTGCTTCGAGTCTCTTTAGTGTCTCTCCCTAGAATTTTGATCGGATGTTCTCGGTACTCGAGCGTGTCTTGGATATCCAATATGTCCATGGGGATTACTTCGGGCACTCTCAAGCACTTGTGAAGTTGTGACACATGGAATACAGGGTGCACACCAGTCAGTTCTTCCGGTAGTTCAAGCTCATATGCAAGCTTCCCGATCCTATTGCTGATCTTGTAGGGTCCCACAAATCTTGGGGCTAGTTTCCCTTTGACATGGAATCTGACGGTGCCTTGAAGTGGGGATACTTTAAGATAGACAAAGTCCCCAACTTCAAACTCAAGATCTCTACGTCTCTTGTTAGCATAGCTCTTGTAGTGGCTTTGGGCAATTCTCAAGTTCTCCCGGACTTGATTTACCTTTTCTTTGGCATCCTTGATCTTAGCGGGGCCAAAGAGAGATCGTTTTCTTGATGAGACCACATCAATGGGGTCTTGCAAGGTCTACCATATAGAGCTTCAAATGGCAACATCTTGATGCTTGCCTGATAATTGTTGTTGTATGAGAACTCTGCATGCGGCAGGCACTTCTCCCAATCTAAGTTATAGTTTAGAACACTAGCTCGAAGCATGTCCTTTAGAATCTGGTTCACTCTTTCTGTCTGCCCATTTGTCTACGGGTGGTAAGTGGTGCTATAGTCGAGGCTGGTCCCTATAGAATCATGCAGGGTCTTCCAGAACTTAGACATAAACTGAGATCCACGATCAGGCATGATGCTCGATGGAGCTCCATGTAACCTAAGGATGTGCTCAATGTATAGATCAGCTAGTTTTTTTGCGCTATGCCTGACTTTAACTGGCACGAAGTGGGCTACTTTGGTCAGACGGTCAACTATTACCCAAATGGAGTCATTACCCTTTTGTGTCTTGGGTAGCCCAACTATAAAATCCATGGTAATGCACTCCCACTTCCATTTAGGGATGTCTAAGGGCTTTAGCAATCCCGCAGGTCTCCCATGTTCGACCTTGACTCTATTGGAAGTGTCACATCGGGCCACATGTTCTGCGATGGCTTTCTTCATGCCTTTCCACCAGAAATGCTTCTTTAGATCTTGGTACATTTTGGCACCGCCTGGATGAATGCAGTACTTGGAATCATGTGCCTCAGACAAGATTTCATCATGTAGTGTGGAATCAGAAGGTACACATATTCTGCTTTTGTACCATAGAGTTCCTTGTTCATCTTCATGGTGGTTAGTGCGGTATCCTAGTTTCATCAAGCCTCGGATATACACTATCTCTTTGCACTCGTAGCTCATTCAGCAAGCCATGCGGTAGGATCTTGAGCTGGAAATCATCAATTTCCTCCCTAAGCTTAGTAGGCACAGATTCTGTGATCAAGGCATGACAATAACAATTGTGGCTAAGAGCATCTGCAACAACATTGGCCTTCCCCTGGATGGTAATGAATTTCTAAGTCATAGTCTTTGATAAGCTCAAGCCATCAGCGTTGTCTCATATTCAGGTCCTCCTGAGTAAAGAAGTACTTCAAACTCTTGTGATTGGTGTATATATCGCATTTGTTGCCTATCAAATAGTGCCTCTAGATCTTCAGAGCATGTAAAACGGCTGCAAGCTCAAGATCATGTGTAGGATAGCATTGTTCATGATCCTTCAACTGTCGAGAGGCATAGCAATAACTCTTCCATTGTGCATCAGAACACAACCGAGTCCTTGGCGGGATGCATCACAATAGACTATGAAATCTTTGCTGATGTCAGGCAAGGCTAGGACAGGTGTGGTAGTGAGCCTCTTTTTGAGGTCTTGAAAACTCTTCTCACAATCAGGAGTCCATTCAAATTCTTGTGTCTTCTTCAGAAGGTTGGTCATTGGACGAGCAATCTTGGAGAAGTTCTCGATGAATCGGCAATAATATCCAGCCAATCCTAAGAAACTTCTGATCTCGCTCACATTGTGGGGTTGTTCCCACTCTTTTACAGCTTTGATTTTGGTGGGATCTACTACGACTGCCTTGGCAAACAATACATGGCCTAAAAAGGCTACTTCTTCGATCCAGAACTCACATTTGCTGAACTTGGCATAGAGCTGATGTTGACTTAGTCTTTCTAACATAGTTCTCAGATGCTGTTCATGTTCTTCGGTAGTGGCAGAATAGACGAGGATGTCATCAATGAACACCACTACAAACTTATCTAGCTCCTCCATAAACACCTTGTTCATCATGTTCATAAAGTATGCAAGGGCATTCGTGAGTTTGAAGGACACCACGGTAAATTCATACTGCCCATATCTGGTTACAAAAGCAGTCTTAGGATTGTCTACTTCTCTAATCTTCATCTGATGATAGCCAGATCAGAGATCGATCTTAGAGAAATACTTGGCATTACGCAACTAGTCTAGCAGATCATCGATTCTCGGTAGAGGGTATTTGTTCTTGATGGTAACTGCGTTCAGACTTCTGTAATCAATGCACATTCTCATCGAGCCATCCTTCTTCACAAATAGAATGGGAGATCCCCATGGTGAAGCACTTGGCCTAATATACCCTTTATCGGCGATCTCCTTAAGCTGTTTCTTGAGCTCTTCTAGTTCATCAACTGACATGTGGTAGGGTCACTTAGCAATGGGACCCATACCCGATAAAAGGTCGATTATGAACTCTACCTCTTGGTCTGGTGGCACGCCTAGTAGCTCTTCGGGGAATACATCAGGATAGTCTTTGACTATGGGTACATCATCAATAGTCTTTTCCTCTGTCTGCGATTCTGCCTTAGACTTATGGGCACATAGGATAGAGGTTGTCTTTCCTGCCTAGGGTGTGCATCAAACGGACTGTCCACCAGTATGGGTTACTTGGACATATCTGTGTGAACAGGATATGACCCCTTGGTGCTGGGTTAACCAATTCATACCTAAGATTACTTCTAGGCTGGTGGAGGGTAGTAGGGTTAGGTCGGCTTTGAAGACAACACCCTCAATTGTGAGAGTCACTCTCGTATAGATGTGGGTGCTTCTAAGGTCTCCTAAGGGTGAGCTGGTTATGATAGGGCTAGAACGGGGGCTTACAGGTAAATTATGCTCTCATGCAAACTTAGATGATATGTATGAACATGTAGCTCCAGAATCAAAAAGAACTGATGCTTTAATGCCATTAACTAAAAACATACTGTACACAACATCTGGGGCAGCTTGTGCATCCTTGGCGTTCAGGTGAGTGAGACGGCCATGTATAGCAGATCCCTTGAGCTATGACTTCTACGGGGCTGGTGTAGCAGTCTTCTCAGGGTAGTAAACAACTCTATGACTAGGCTGTCCACAACCAAAGCATGTGAAGGGCGTATCGCCTATGGATGTTGGTGTGGGCGCCTTCCAGTTGGTAGTGCTTGGTGCGGGATAGTTCTGAGCAGGATAGTCATATGAGGTGCGGGGTCTGGCAGAGCGGTCCTGGTTGTTGCACTCCTAGGCAGGACAAGAGTAATTGGGGTTATGAGTTCTACCACCCATGCTTGAGCCTGGGTTAGCATCCCTAGTGTAGCGAGGGCTCCTCATTGGAGGTGTGTCCCTGCGAGCTCTCTTGCGGTCCTAGATATGGAATGATCTGTCAGCCTTGCGCTTCCTCTCCTTGAATTCCTCACCAGCCTCCATATGGTCCTTCTCTATCTGGATACAGCAGTCAATCAGGTCACGTAGAGTGTGACTCTTGATACCACCAAACTTTAGCTTGATGTGCGGATTCAACCCCTTGTAGTAGTAGTACAACTTCTCCTTCTCAGAGTTCACAACATAGGAAGGTGCATAGCACAGAAGGTTGGTGAAACGAGTAGTGTACTCAGTCACCCTGTCTTTTCCCATCTTGATGTTGCGGAACTCCTCAGCCTTGGCCTCCATGATACCCATGGGAATATGGTATTCAGTGAAGGCTTCTGTGAACTCATCCCATGAGATGTTGGCAGGGTCCTCATGGGAGTCACTAAAACTGTCCCACCAGGCGCTTGCTGCACCTATGAGCTGGTGTGTGGTAGCTCTGACACATTCATCGTCGGTGAAGGTAGTGAGGTCGAGCTTCTTCTCCATCTCCTTGAGCCAATCATCGGCTACAAGCAGATCAGGGGTCGGTGCCATCATAGGTGGGTGGCCTTAGCTTCAGAAATCCCTCTAGCTTCCTTTGGAAATCATTCTGCTGACCCCCTTGGTGATGGTTTGCTCCATCAACAAGTGCTGAAAGAAGCTGGGTTTGTTGCACCATCCATTCCGCCAGGTTCAATGGTGGTGGTGGTGGAGGAAGATTTTCTTCGTTCTGCTCGTTCTCCTCAGCATGGTCCTCAGCACGCGGTGAGGTATTCTCTAGGTTGAAGGGTATTCCTCCACGTCCATGGCCACGACCATGCCTGTGGTTGTTGTAACACCCTAGGTGTTTAGCTCCTTAATGGCATTGCATTTGCATGAGCATAAGCAAGCATCATTCATTTCATGCATAAGCTTATGATATGTTTATATTTCATGTGAAGTAAGAAGTAAGTAGTGTGCAAAACATAAGTACCTTATGTGCAATATTCCTTGTGAGACATGTCAACCACTTTAGTGTAACATAACTAGCAAATGTTATGCAACACTCATGCAACATGTGCAACATGGGCTTGCAACATTTGGGTGAAAGTATTGAAATACTTGTTCCAAAGAATGTGACACTAGGAACTTTGTGCAACCAATATGTAGAGTGGTTAATTAGGTCTTATAACACCTTAATTACATTTAGGGTAAGTAGTGGAGCAATGTTCATGTTGACCAAAATTACCAAATTGCCCTTCCAAATGTTGTTGACTAGGTTGGACCCCTAGAGTGCTCTGGTTTGACCAATTAAAAAGTCTAGTCTAGAGATCTTGCATGGAGGAGCAACCTTAAGCAAAGTTGTAGAGAATTTCATAAGGAACAAAAGTTCTAATGTGGCCATCTCATGAAAATGATCAGAACATGCTCAAAAATGGCCCACAAGTCAGTATTAGAGGCTGTTTTGGGACTTAGCAAATTTTGCTAAGTGTTGAGCTGAGAACCGTTTCACAGTACCTCACTTTGGCAACTTATAACTCACAAACCAGGCCGAACCAGACTTTGAGCCAATTGACAAAGTTGTTGTCCACACATAGCTCTACAACATTGTCAATATCACCATCACCTAGTTCTGAATGGTTTAGGAGATGTGGTGTCTTGAAAATAGGGTTTCAGTCGGGTTCACTGACTGAAAACACGTTTCAGTTTCCAAGTACACCACTTTGGAGCTCTGTGGTTTCAAATCCAGGCCAAACCAGTCCAAACTCCAATTGACAAACTTGTAGCCCTCATGTAGCTCTACAAGATTGGTGTAACCATCTTCGACTAACTCGAGCTGGTTTAGGAGATAATCATCGACAAAGTTGCTCTGTCAGTCACCGTTTCGGCCTCGTCGATTCAGTCGGCCGTTCTTCAGTCGGTGGCCGACCGACGGCAGGGCAACGCCGACGTGTGGCCGTGCGGTGGCAGCCGTACGCCGGCCGCGGTGCCACCCGTCAGGTCACCAAGCCTTCAAGGCCGCCACGACGACGGCCTCTGCCTCACTCGCGCCACACCTCCCTCTCCCTTCCATTCTCTTCTCCACCGGGCGGAAACAACCGAGCGCAGCTCCCGCCTCCACTCCAGCGAGCTCGTGCGCGTTCTCCACCGCACTGCCGTCCACAAAAACGCGTCCACCGCTCCGCCTTGAAGCCCGCTACCTCACCGTCCACTCCACGTTGCCAATCGCGCCTCGGTAGGGTTGCATTTTCGTTTTCCGCCGCCGCGGTACCTCGCTGGAGTTCCTCCGCGCGACGGCTCTCCGTGGCCAGGGGTCTCGGGGCGTCTCTGTCGCCCACTTGTAGGTGCGTTAGGGTCGAGGTAGATTGGGAATGCTCATCGAGGGTTAGGATTGGGATGTCAGGCTCACCGGCGGCGAGATTTCGCCACCACCGTGCCGGTGGTCCGCCATGCCCGACGGCGAGCACCTTCCCGTGGCTCTGCCGTCCCGTTCTTGCCACCAATCGGCTTAGCTCGATGACGTGGTCATGCTCGTCCGCTCAGCTTCGCCGGTCGGCTCACCGACGGCGAGCTCCGGCGACCCCAGCTCCGCCCCTCCGCCTCTCTCTCACTGACAAGTGGGGCCACCTGGTCAGTCACACGCGCGTGGGCGGGAGCCCGAGCAGGCCGCGCGCGGGAGCGGGCCACGCCGCGAGTTTTTGGGCCGCGTCTTTCCGGGCCGGCCCAATATAAAATGAGATCTTTTTCATTTTATTTATCTTTGCTACAGAATTTTGGTTAAGTTTGGAAAATGTAGATCTAGGGTTTTACTTGCTCAAAAATCATGAGATAAATTTTGTTAGGATCTACATGATGTGTAGTATTTTAGAAAAATATAAATCTGGAATGTGATGTTTAATTTCTAGGGGAATTAAATAGATCTTTCAAATGTCTTTTGAAATGAATGCAAATTTGTTAAATATATAACTTGAGCTGTAGTATTCCAAAAATTATGAAATTTGGTGGGTATACTGTTTTATACTTGCCTTAGCTCTGGTAAAAATTTGGGCATCAATGCTTAAGTACTTTTGAAGTTATAATGCTATCTTGTTATTCTAGGAAATACTAAAATGAATTTTAGTAATTTTTCTACATGTGCAATGTTCTTATAAATTTTTGGAGAATGTCTTGGTACCCTAGAGTGTCCAAGAAAATTAAGAAATCTGTTGTTTGACACTTTTGTCTATGCTTTGTTATTTATACAAAAATCAGCCTTTTTGGCTTGGGAATTTTGTGTAGGAAGTTCCTTTGAATAAATTGAGTTCAAAATTTTACAGTAGTCTCTTTGTGGGTCAGAGAGTCTCCTGTAATTTTTGTAGAATTTTAGGAGCAGTTTACATATATGTTTGAAATTCCACTTAATTACTTAAGTAAATTAAGAAATGGGTTTAAATAAATATTCTAGGTGGGCACACCTTACTTTCTGGTGTTTTTGTGACATTTGTGAACTTGTAGTAGTATTAGTTTGGTCCTAGAGAATGTTTGCCACATCAATAAATATTTAACCTTTACAAATTTAGGTTTTCTGGACAGCTGATAGTATTTCTAGGTTTGACCTTAGATAAAGATGGTTGCTGGAAAACTTGTAAATACCAAAGTTGTAGTAAAATTTGTAAATGAGCTTGTGTCAAAATTTGGGAGCATTTGGCTTAGTAGTTTGGGAGTTATTGCTGTTTAAAGTGCCAGTCCAGAAGTGACTGCTCTCTGTTTAGAGAAAGCAGATTCTGGAACTTTGGAATTTTGACTAGGTAAACTTTGGAATTAAGTGCGGTGGTCTGAAAACAAATTGTGGTGCATTTCTTGAGCTTTCCAGATTGTCTTAGATCATATCTTTTGGAGTTAGGAATCTTCCGTTATGTCAGAACCTAAATAATGTCACTCTTGTATTTATTAGGTGTTAGGGCCTTAACCGAAGAAGAACAGCTGTATCTTAGGTTGAGTAGCTTAGGTAAGTACTTCTCCACCGGAGAAGAGATTTGCACGTACTAATAAAGTAACTTGAATAGAGTATTTATTTCTGAAATGCATTTCATTCCGAGCATGTTGCACCCATTTATGCATTCATGATATTTATTGTGCATTCATGCAATAGGTGTACCGGAGGGAGTAACTCTCCTCGAATTCGAGCCGGTAATTCCGGAGGAGAACCAGGAGCAGCAGGAGCCCGAGGAACCAGTCGGCGAAGGAGACGTCGCTGAAGACCTTCCTGAGTGCCCGGACCACAGGCCTGCAACCTTTCTGAAAGGCAAGCCCCGGTGCATGCTGAACCTACTGTTTTATAAATTAATCTTGAGTACTTTTAATTGTTTATTGCATTAAGTTGTAGGAGTTATATGAAAACACTTGTTGCATTATACCTGTCCTTGTCCAGATATCGTACTTAATCCTATATTAGGTTTAGGCACGTGTCAATGCTTAGCCCTGCTTAGTTCGGTAGAAGTCGGGTGATTTCCGGTCATCCGCGAGATGTAGGAAGGGTCACGAGTGGCTTTATGGCTATCGTGGATGGAACCATGCCTTAAAATGAAATTGAGACCGGGCGGGAGTTCGATAGTACAGCCGCAAGACACTTCACGTCTTGGGTGTGGAGCTATGCCCGTCTGAGTCGTTTAAGGACCGATTCGCTGTACGTCCTTGAGTCATGTTGAACGCAGTCTAACACTTAGTTGGCCGGATAAGCCGTTCCGACCACGAAGTCGAGTAGTATGGTTCAGGCCGGGAATCGAATGGTAGGTTGCATCTTGGAGGAGAGAAAGGATGTGCTTGGGGACATTGGCGTGAGACCAAGGGGGGGTTAGAGTCCCTATCACCTGGCAGAGTGTCGCCCTTGGGGACGCGACATTATTCGGGCCCGCGATTCCTGAACTGTACAAAAGATGACCTGAGCAGCCTTCGCCAGGCGTGACTCGGTGAGTGTTAGAAATACCCCTCCAGCTGGATAGGAATTCGATTCGAATCGCCGTCGCTCCCGGTTAGTGAGCACTTGACTTGAGCAGCGGCAACGTAGATCTCATTAAATGAACAGATGGTTAAGTGAATGATACAATGTTGCCATAATGATATACCTGCTATGGATATAATAATCATGTTGTTTGATTATAATCAAGTGCATGTTTAGTACAGGTGCTAAGATAGATGACAGGTAAATGCTAAAAATAACTGCTAGTACAGGCTATAAGAGTCTAAATTACTTATGCCTTTATGCAAAATGTTATGTCAGCTAGCCTCTTGTGTAAGCCTTGCATAATCCTTGGTGTCATCTTATTTCTGGTTTTCGACGGGTAAGTCTAGCTGAGTACATTCCAGTACTCAGGGTTTATTCCCTCCTGTTGCAGATGATATGCTCTATCAAGGCTTCTGCAAAACTTGTCTCCACCCTGCGGGTGAAGAAGACTAGATCACTTGGGCGTGATCATCTTTTATGTACTTTCCTCATGCTTTTGCGGGTTGTTGATCATCAAGACTGGCAGTAGTTAACAACTGGTGTGTGTTATGCTTCCGCTACTTTATAAACTTGGTTTGTAATAATTGCGACTCCGTGCGTGTGTAAACTTATTTCGGAACTACTTGTGAAATGTAACGTATGATGTTGTATGTTGAATGATGCGATCCTGGTTGTAAGCGTGTTGGTTTGAAATCCCTCGTGGTTTCAATTGACTACCGGGATTATATGGGCTCAAGTTCGAAAATTTGAGCGCTTCGGTGCTTGTTTTTGTACTTGTGCTCTTATAATTTGGTCGGTTCTGTTACAGCTGGTATCGGAGCATAATTCAACATTAAACACATCATATGAGTATTAAAAAACAAAAGTATTTGATTATGAAAAAGGGTTAAAACACTAAAAATTATTTTTAGGTATGCCAGTGATCACATCCCTTAGCCCAAATAAGGACTCTTAGGTGGCTTATTATAAAGACTAACTTGGGGGCCTTGTTTGTTTTTGTTTCGTCGTCCATACGGCGTGATATTGTATGGATGCCATCCACTTAGGTGGTAATGTATGGATCAATTGCCTCGACGCTCTGGTAAGTGTGAGTTGTGAGAGCATGATTGTCCAACCGGCGATCTAGGGGAGAGTAGTTTTGGTGACTTGCATACTTACATGTTTAAACCATGTAATTACGTAAGCACTTAATTGTGGGAACCTTTATATCGGGTAGCTTTGATACTGAAGTATATACATCTGGGGATGTGTATATGGAAAGTATTTAAATTACTGCTTTCTTGTGTGCGTATTTTGGGAATCTGTTGGGCTGAAATGAGATTTTCTGCAGGTACACTAACAGCGTAACGAGTAGACCGATAGTTTCGCTTATATGAGAGAACGTATGTATGCCACCGCCTAGCGTTAGAACTTTAGGTTTCTACTAAGGTGAGAGGGCGTACGGAACGTGCATGCATCATGTTTAATTATATCATACATATCATTTACTCCCTCCTTAAAAACTTCTGTACTCCCGACTAAATTAAATTTCGTATCCCCTAAATGATCCTCACTTTAAGTCCTATCTTGTTGCTACAGATGGCACATACCAAGAGGACTGCTCGCAAGTCCACTGGAGGCAGGGCACCGCGTCACCAGCTCGCTCCACGTGAGCCCCGCCCCGAGCCTACTAAGGTGGAAAGGCTGAGGGCGGAGTTGGCTGAAGTGACTATTGCCAGGAATGCAGCGCGTCAGCAATTGGAGCAAGTGATCCGTGATCGTGACCAGGAAACCCTTGCAGTCCAGAGATTGACAGTAGCAAACCGCAACTGTCAACGCATGTTGGTCCGTGTCATGAACCAGAGGGATGAAGCCTGGCACGAGGAGAACGTTCTGAGAGCTCGTCAGTTTGAGCTCGAACAGCAATTGGAGAATGCTGAAGAATACAATGACAATCTTCATGAAGAAGTGCACCGCCTGAACAACGAGCTTAATCCCCTGCTGCCTCGAAACAACAACGTCGATGAGGACGTGGGTTCTGAAATCGTTATGGCTGAAAATGATGATGAAGTGGAGGTCAACGGACCCCAAGATGCCGAACTAGAGGAAGCACCAGAAGAAGAAGAAGACGAGGAGTTAGAGCCTGTTAGTGATGAGGACGGAGAGGAGATCCTTGACACCGACTCTGAGGACGATGCTTAGAGTAGTTATCACGTAGCTATGATGTTAGGATCGCCCTTTGTGCCCTCCCTGTGTTGGAGTGAGGTTTTGTAATAACTTGACTTTTCAGATGTAAGGTCGAACCCTATGTTTCCTGGATGTGTAGTTGGAACCTGTTAATTTCGATCACAACCTGATGGCTTATTATGTTGCGTTCGATGATGGTGTCACGATTAGCACCCTTCGGTGCCGCGACGAAACCGAGGGCCTCCTATGGCGCGCGACATAAGGTTGTGCTGCTTAGCACGCGCTGGTATCGAGGTGGCTAGTCATGATCCACCATGGAGCTCTACCGTTGAGAAGTCTCTTTGTGATCAGTTTGAAGTAGCCTTTCTCAGTCAACTAAACACGTTGAAATTGAATCCAAGTCTCGGGCAAAAGATCAAAAATCACGTAGATTTTTAACGTAAACGGTTCAGTAACTGCTGTGCTCCTTGTGTGTGAGCCTTTATCAAAGTACATCTTGTTGGATTCTCTCGCATGATTGCACCATTTGATCCGCTTGAATGGATTGTGCGGTTGTGATGAAGTATTGTGTCATGAGTATTTTGAGAAGTCTATTTCATGAAGTCAGTTTGACATATTTACAATAATTCATCTACAAACTTCCCACATCGTCAGTGCTCATTGGCTATGCATTTTGCAGATGTCGTACAATATCCGTCGGGGTCGTGGCAATGAGGATGAGGAACAGCCACCCCCTCCGCCACCACCTACCCCGGCTGAGCTGATACAGACAGTGGTCGAAGGGCAGCGCATGCTGGCAGATGCTATGCGCCAGCTTGCCAACCGGGAGGCTCGTCCTGGCCGCCAGGGCCCAGAACCCAATCAATATAGTGATTTCAAGGACTTTCTTGATACTAAGCCCCCGCTCTTTAAGGAGGCGGAGGAACCACTGCAAGCTAATGAGTGGTTGAATACTATTGAGCAAAAGTTTCGTCTGCTTCGCCTGACTGATGAGCTAAAGACTGAATATGCTTCTCATCAACTGCATGGTCCAGCGGGTATTTGGTGGAGCCACTATCGTTCCACACTGCCTGCAAATGTCCCTATTGCTTGGGATCAGTTCAAGGCCGCATTTCGTGGGAACTATATTCCTCCAGGTCTTATGGCTATCAAGCACATAGAATTTATGAGGCTGTCGCAGGGCAATAAGAGCTTGACTGAATATCTGCAAGCTTTCAACAACCTGGCAAGGTACGCCACAGAGTTTGTGGATACCGATTCCAAGAAGATTGCTAGCTTTAAAAGAGGCCTCGGCCCAAAGCTGATGAAGACTATGGGCACTAGCAAGTGCACTACTTTCAATGAATTTATCAGTGATGCTCTGACTCAAGAGAACAATAATTCTATCTATGTTGCTTCTAAGAGCCGCAAGAGGGCCATTGAGGCGAGTGCTTCACAGTCTCGAGCTCCAGCTGCCCCGAGGGCTCCTTCTCGCCCTCCTGCCACGAATGCTAAGTTTCGTCCCCCGCAAAAGAAGGCGCCAGTGAAGACTGGGTTTTGTAAGGCATATACAGTGGCTCTGCCAAAGAGTAATTCGGGCCAAGGCAGCTCCAGTGTCCCTCCTAGCAACATGCCTTGCTGGAACTGCAACAAGCCAGACCATTGGTCCAGAAACTGCCCTTACCCCAAGAAGAATGTCAACCAAGGTGGCCGTCAGGGGCACGCTCATTATAACAGTATTGAGGAAATTCCATCTGGTGAGGTTGTCACTGCTGGTAAGTTCCTAGTTGACCAACACCCTGCAGTGGTACTTTTTGATTCGGGTGCTTCGCATTCCTTTATCAGTCCTAAGTTTGCATCAGAGTTTGCACACAAATTGCATACTGTTGAAGGTGGGGGTTATTGTATTAGCACAGCAAGTGGGAATATTTCCACAAATAAAGTAGTGGGGAATCTTGAGCTTGAGATAGAAGGGCGAAAGTACTCGCTTGCCTTAGTGGTTTTGCCGGGCTTAGGCATAGATGTTATCTTGGGCATGAATTGGATGAGTCAGAATGGGGTACTCATTGATACATCCACTCGGGTAGTTATGCTCAGAGATCCTACAGATCAAAAGGGTTTTCTGGTACAACTTCCCAGAAAAGTTGATTTGTCTGGGGAAGTACATGCTGTGCAAGCCAAGGCGTTGGCTGAAATTCCCATAGTAAATGAGTTTCCGGATGTTTTTCCCGATAATTTGCCGGGGCTCCCTCCGGATCGGGATGTGGAGTTTAAAATTGAGTTGTTGCCTGGCACGGCTCCCATCTCTAGGAGACCCTATAGGATGCCTCCAAATGAACTCGCTGAACTTAAGGTGCAATTGAATGAACTTTTGAAGAAGGGGTTGATTCGTCCTAGTTCGTCGCCGTGGGGATGTCCTGCTATCTTTGTAAAGAAGAAGGATCAGTCGTTGTGGATGTGCGTAGATTATAGACCTCTCAATGCAGTCACTGTCAAAAATAAGTACCCTCTACCACGTATCGACATCTTGTTCGATCAGTTGTCTAAAGCTAAAGTTTTCTCCAAGATCGATCTAAGATCTGGCTACCATCAAATTAAAATCCGCCTGGAAGATGTTCCAAAGACAGCCTTTTCTACCAGATACGGTCTTTATGAGTATCTTGTTATGTCTTTCGGCTTGACAAATGCCCCCACACACTTCATGTACTTGATGAATTCGGTGTTTATGCCTGAATTGGACAAGTTTGTGGTGGTATTTATTGATGACATCCTGGTATATTCTATGAATGAGGAGGATCACGCTGAACATCTGTGTATAGTCCTCACAAGACTGCGTGAACATCAACTATATGCAAAGTTCAGTAAGTGCGAATTCTGGCTTCGTGAAGTACCTTTCCTTGGGCATGTGTTGTCCGATGGAGGAATTATGGTGGACCCCGCCAAGGTACAGGAAGTACTGAACTGGAAGGCTCCTATCTCGGTTCACGAGATCCGGAGTTTTCTTGGTTTGGCTGGCTATTATCGTCGCTTCATCCCGGATTTCTCCAAAATAGCCAAGCCAATGACTCGGTTGCTGCAGAAAGACACCAGGTTTGTCTGGACTCCTGAGTGTGATGCGGCTTTTCACCAACTGCGAACCCTCCTAACCTTAGCTCCGATTTTGGCACAACTGGATATCGAGAAACCATTTGATGTTTATTGTGATGCCTCAGGCATAGGTTTGGGAGGTGTTTTGATGCAGGAAGGCCGAGTAATTGCATATACCTCTCGACAACTTCGGAAACATGAGGCGAATTATCCAACGCATGACTTAGAACTCGCCGCAGTTGTTCATGCTTTGAAAGCCTGGCGACACTACCTGTTGGGCAATGTTTGTAATATCTACACAGACCACAAAAGCCTCAAATACATCTTCACCCAACCCGAGTTAAATATGCGTCAAAGAAGATGGCTCGAGTTGATTAAGGATTATAACCTTCAAGTGCACTATCATCCTGGCAAGGCAAATGTGGTTGCGGATGCTTTAAGCCGTAAGTCTCATTGTCATTCCCTAGTTGAAACTGATTTTCATCGATCTCGCCTTCTACATCCCGCGGTCTTGTACAATATCACTGTCAGTTGTACTCTCAAAAGCAGAATTATTGAGCTCCAAAAGACTGACACTGGTATATTCCACATCAAGCGTAAGATGAAAGAGCAAGAAACTACACAGTTTAGGGTAGATGAAGAGGGTGTACTATGGTTCAAGGATAGGTTAGTTGTGCCTAAGGACCGGGAGCTTCGAAATGATATTATGTCTGAAGCACACTCCTCTAAGTTGTCCATCCATCCTGGCAGCAATAAGATGTATTATGATTTGAAGCCATATTATTGGTGGACCAAGATGCGGAAAGAGATAGCTGCATATGTGGCTAGGTGTGACACCTGCTGTAGAGTTAAAGCTGTGCATATGAAAGCTGGGTTGCTTCAACCACTTTCTATCCCAGGTTGGAAATGGGAAGAGATAAGTATGGATTTTATTGTCGGTCTTCCTCCTACTGTCAAAAATCATAACTCCATCTGGGTAATTGTGGATCGTTTGACCAAATCAGCTCACTTCATTCCAGTTAGAGTGGACTATCGTCCCACTGACTATGCTGAGTTGTACTTCAATCAGATAGTCCGGCTCCATGGGATACCTCGTACTATCATATCTGACCGTGGTCCCCAGTTCACTGCTCGCTTTTGGGAGCACTTGCATCATCTTCTGGGAACCAAGTTAGTGAGAAGCTCTGCTTATCACCCCCAGACGTCTGGACAGACGGAACGAGTTAACCAAATCTTGGAAGATCTGTTGCGGGCATGTGTCATTTCATCCAAGGGTTCTTGGGAGAAATGGTTACCTCTAGCCGAGTTTTCGTACAATAATAGTTATCAAGAGAGTATTAAGATGGCTCCATTCGAAGCTTTGTACGGTCGTAAGTGTAGAACTCCGCTAAACTGGGTAGAAGCTGGTGAAAGGAGATTTTATGGTATTGCTTTTGTTGAGGAAGCTGAGGAACAAGTCCGTACCATCCAAAAACATATGGCTGCAGCCCAAGCTAGACAGAAAAGTTATGCTGATCGTCGTAGAAAACCACTCGAGTTTGAAGTTGGGGACTTCGTGTATCTGAAAGTTTCTCCAATGAAAAGTGTCCAACGTTTTGGTGTTAAGCGGAAACTTGCGCCAAGATACGTGGGTCCTTTCCAGATCATAGGCAAGAGTGGAGCTATCGCGTACAAAATCCAGTTACCTCCTAAAATGAGTGCCATATTCAACGTCTTCCATGTATCACAGCTCAAAAAGTGTCTTCGAGTTCCTGAGGAAAGAGTCCCTTTAGGAGATATCAGGCTGGAATCCGATCTAACTTACGAAGAAAAGCCAGTCCGAGTGATCGATACTCAGGAACGAGTAACTAGAAGCAAAGTGGTTAAGTGGTATAAAGTAATGTGGAGTAATCAGGGTAGTGAAAGTGACGCTACATGGGAACGGGAAGACTATTTGCGGGATGGTTATAAGGAATTCTATGAAAAATGGTACGCTTTCCAAATCTCGGGACGAGATTTTTATAAGGGGGGAGGGCTGTAACACCCCAGGTGTTTAGCTCCTTAATGGCATTGCATTTGCATGAGCATAAGCAAGCATCATTCATTTCATGCATAAGCTTATGATATGTTTATATTTCATGTGAAGTAAGAAGTAAGTAGTGTGCAAAACATAAGTACCTTATGTGCAATATTCCTTGTGAGACATGTCAACCACTTTAGTGTAACATAACTAGCAAATGTTATGCAACACTCATGCAACATGTGCAACATGGGCTTGCAACATTTGGGTGAAAGTATTGAAATACTTGTTCCAAAGAATGTGACACTAGGAACTTTGTGCAACCAATATGTAGAGTGGTTAATTAGGTCTTATAACACCTTAATTACATTTAGGGTAAGTAGTGGAGCAATGTTCATGTTGACCAAAATTACCAAATTGCCCTTCCAAATGTTGTTGACTAGGTTGGACCCCTAGAGTGCTCTGGTTTGACCAATTAAAAAGTCCAGTCTAGAGATCTTGCATGGAGGAGCAACCTTAAGCAAAGTTGTAGAGAATGTCATAAGGAACAAAAGTTCTAATATGGCCATCTCATGAAAATGATCAGAACATGCTCAAAAATGGCCCACAAGTCAGTATTAGCGGCTGTTTTGGGACTTAGCAAATTTTGCTAAGTGTTGAGCTGAGAACCGTTTCACAGTACCTCACTTTGGCAACTTGTAACTCACAAACCAGGCCGAACCAGACTTTGAGCCAATTGACAAAGTTGTTGTCCACACATAGCTCTACAACATTGTCAATATCACCATCACCTAGTTCTGAATGGTTTAGGAGATGTGGTGTCTTGAAAATAGGGTTTCAGTCGGGTTCACTGACTGAAAACACGTTTCAGTTTCCAAGTACACCACTTTGGAGCTCTGTGGTTTCAAATCCAGGCCGAACCAGTCCAAACTCCAATTGACAAACTTGTAGCCCTCATGTAGCTCTACAAGATTGGTGTAACCATCTTTGACTAACTCGAACTGGTTTAGGAGATAATCATCGACAAAGTTGCTCTGTCAGTCACCGTTTCGGCCTCGTCGATTCAGTCGGCCGTTCTTCAGTTGGTGGCCGACCGACGGCAGGGCAACGCCGACGCGTGGCCGTGCGGTGGCAGCCGTACGCCGGCCGCGGTCCCACCTGTCAGGTCACCAAGCCTTCAAGGCCGCCACGACGACGGCCTCTGCCTCACTCGCGCCACACCTCCCTCTCCCTTCCATTCTCTTCTCCACCGGGCGGAACAACCGAGCGCAGCTCCCGCCTCCACTCCGGCGAGCTCGTGCGCGTTCTCCACCGCACTGCCGTCCACAAAAACGCGTCCACCGCTCCGCCTTGAAGCCCGCTACCTCACCGTCCACTCCACGTTGCCAATCGCACCTCGGTAGGGTTGCATTTTCGTTTTCCGCCGCCGCGGTACCTCGCCGGAGTTCCTCCGCGCGACGGCTCTCCGTGGCCAGGGGTCTCGGGGCGTCTCTGTCGCCCACTTGTAGGTGCGTTAGGGTCGAGGTAGATTGGGAATGCTCATCGAGGGTTAGGATTGGGATGTCAGGCTCACCGGCGGCGAGATTTCGCCACCACCGTGCCGGTGGTCCGCCATGCCCGACGGCGAGCACCTTCCCGTGGCTCTGCCGTCCCGTTCTTGCCACCAATCGGCTTAGCTCGATGACGTGGTCATGCTCGTCCGCTCAGCTTCGCCGGTCGGCTCACCGACGGCGAGCTCCGGCGACCCCAGCTCCGCCCCTCCGCCTCTCTCTCGCTAACAAGTGGGGCCACCTGGTCAGTCACACGCGCGCGGGCGGGAGCCCGAGCAGGCCGCGCGCGGGAGCGGGCCACGCCGCGAGTTTTTGGGCCGCGTCTTTCCGGGCCGGCCCAGTATAAAATGAGATCTTTTTCATTTTATTTATCTTTGCTACAGAATTTTGGTTAAGTTTGGAAAATGTAGATCTAGGGTTTTACTTGCTCAAAAATCATGAGATAAATTTTGTTAGGATCTACATGATGTGTAGTATTTTAGAAAAATATAAATCTGGAATGTGATGTTTAATTTCTAGGGGAATTAAATAGATCTTTCAAATGTGTTTTGAAATGAATGCAAATTTGTTAAATATATAACTTGAGCTGTATTATTTCAAAAATTATGAAATTTGGTGGGTAGACTGTTTTATACTTGCCTTAGCTCTGGTAAAAATTTGGGCATCAATGCTTAAGTACTTTTCAAGTTATAATGCTATCTTGTTATTCTAGGAAATACTAAAATGAATTTTAGTAATTTTTCTACATGTGCAATGTTCTTATAAATTTTTGGAGAATGTCTTGGTACCCTAGAGTGTCCAAGAAAATTAAGAAATCTGTTGTTTGACACTTTTGTCTATGCTTTGTTATTTATACAAAAATCAGCCTTTTTGGCTTGGGAATTTTGTGTAGGAAGTTCCTTTGAATAAATTGAGTTCAATATTTTACAGTAGTCTCTTTGTGGGTCAGAGAGTCTCCTGTAATTTTTGTAGAATTTTAGGAGCAGTTTACATATATGTTTGAAATTCCACTTAATTACTTAAGTAAATTAAGAAATGGGTTTAAATAAATATTCTAGGTGGGCACACCTTACTTTCTGGTGTTTTTGTGACATTTGTGAACTTGTAGTAGTATTAGTTTGGTCCTAGAGAATGTTTGCCACATCAATAAATATTTAACCTTTACAAATTTAGGTTTTCTGGACAGCTGATAGTATTTCTAGGTTTGACCTTAGATAAAGGTGGTTGCTGGAAAACTTGTAAATACCAAAGTTGTAGTAAAATTTGTAAATGAGCTTGTGTCAAAATTTGGGAGCATTTGGCTTAGTAGTTTGGGAGTTATTGCTGTTTAAAGGGCCAGTCCAGAAGTGACTGCTCTCTGTTTAGAGAAAGCAGATTCTGGAACTTTGGAATTTCGACTAGGTAAACTTTGGAATTAAGTGCGGTGGTCTGAAAAGAAATTGTGGTGCATTTCTTGAGCTTTCCAGATTGTTTTAGATCATATCTTTTGGAGTTAGGAATCTTCCGTTATGTCAGAACCTAAATAATGTCACTCTTGTGTTTATTAGATGTTAGGGCCTTAACCGAAGAAGAACAGCTGTATCTTAGGTTGAGTAGCTTAGGTAAGTACTTCTCCACCGGAGAAGATATTTGCACGTACTAATAAAGTAACTTGAATAGAGTTTTATTTCTGAAATGTATTTCATTCCGAGCATGTTGCAACCATTTATGCATTCATGATATTTATTGTGCATTCATGCAATAGGTGTACCGGAGGGAGTAACTCTCCTCGAATTCGAGCCGGTAATTCCGGAGGAGAACCAGGAGCAACAGGAGCCCGAGGAACCAGTCGGCGAAGGAGACGTCGCTGAAGACCTTCCTGAGTGCCTGGACCACAGGCCTGCAACCTTTCTGAAAGGCAAGCCCCGGTGCATGCTGAACCTACTGTTTTATAAATTAATCTTGAGTACTTTTAATTGTTTACTGCATTAAGTTGTAGGAGTTATATGAAAACACTTGTTGCATTATACCTGTCCTTGTCCAGATATCGTACTTAATCCTATATTAGGTTTAGGCACGTGTCAATGCTTAGCCCTGCTTAGTTCGGTAGAAGTCGGGTGATTTCCGGTCATCCGCGAGATGTAGGAAGGGTCACGAGTGGCTTTATGGCTATCGTGGATGGAACCATGCCTTAAAATGAAATTGAGACCGGGCGGGAGTTCGATAGTACAGCCGCAAGACACTTCACGTCTTGGGTGTGGAGCTATGCCCATCTGAGTCGTTTAAGGACCGATTCGTTGTACGTCCTTGAGTCATGTTGAACGCAGTCTAACACTTAGTTAGCCGGATAAGCCGTTCCGACCGCGAAGTCGAGTAGTATGGTTCAGGCCGGGAATCGAATGGTAGGTTGCATCTTGGAGGAGAGAAAGGATGTGCTTGGGAACATTGGCGTGAGACCAAGGGGGGGTTAGAGTCCCTATCACCTGGCAGAGTGTCGCCCTTGGGGATGCGACATTATTCAGGCCCGCGATTCCTGAACTGTACAAAAGATGACCTGAGCAGCCTTCGCCAGGCGTGACTCGGTGAGTGTTAGAAATACCCCTCCAGCTGGATAGGAATTCGATTCGAATCGCCGTCGCTCCCGGTTAGTGAGCACTTGACTTGAGCAGCGGCAACGTAGATCTCATTAAATGAACAGATGGTTAAGTGAATGATACAATGTTGCCATAATGATATACCTGCTATGGATATAATAATCATGTTGTTTGATTATAATCAAGTGCATGTTTAGTACAGGTGCTAAGATAGATGACAGGTAAATGCTAAAAATAACTGCTAGTACAGGCTATAAGAGTCTAAATTACTTATGCCTTTATGCAAAATGTTATGTCAGCTAGCCTCTTGTGTAAGCCTTGCATAATCCTTGGTGTCATCTTATTTCTGGTTTTCGACGGGTAAGTCTAGCTGAGTACATTCCAGTACTCAGGGTTTATTCCCTCCTGTTGCAGATGATATGCTCTATCAAGGCTTCTGCAAAACTTGTCTCCACCCTGCGGGTGAAGAAGACTAGATCACTTGGGCGTGATCATCTTTTATGTACTTTCCTCATGCTTTTGCGGGTTGTTGATCATCAAGACTGGCAGTAGTTAACAACTGGTGTGTGTTATGCTTCCGCTACTTTATAAACTTGGTTTGTAATAATTGCGACTCCGTGCGTGTGTAAACTTACTTCGGAACTACTTGTGAAATGTAACGTATGATGTTGTATGTTGAATGATGCGATCCTGGTTGTAAGCGTGTTGGTTTGAAATCCCTCGTGGTTTCGATTGACTACCGGGATTATATGGGCTCAAGTTCGAAAATTTGAGCGCTTCGGTGCTTGTTTTTGTACTTGTGCTCTTATAATTTGGTCGGTTCTGTTACAGTTGTTGCCTCTACGTCCCTCATTTGGTTTGGCTGGTTCAGGGGTAGGTGCATGCCCACAGTTCATCAGGCGATCAGATCGGTGGTTCAGCATCTGCAAGTCAGATCATAGGAATATTTAGTGCTTGTGTAGTAAGTGCTTATAGTAATATAATAATAATTTAGATATGATTAAAATGATTTCAACGATTTAATGAAAAATAATTATACTATCCAACACTCATTACAAAGAAGCAATAAGACCCATAAGATGCAATAAGATCCAAAACATTCATTACATGGGTTTTGTTATATAGTGATATCTCCAGTAGCTACACTTAAAGACTCGCAAAAATCATGCTACGCATAACATCTCATAAGGGGTACATCATGGGGTACATCTCATGGAAGCCACTAACTCATGAACTGACATGACTCACGACCACGCAGGATCATCTACTCCAACTCGTATACCGTAGCTAGGATACGACTGTTCTCGATCTCGATCTCCTCATCAGACTTATGGAGTCAGGACATGTACTTCAAGGCCTCAGTGAGCTCCTCAGTAGGCTTGGCTCTAGGTAGGGTAGGGTAGGCATCTAGGTTGAGGTGAGTCAGGGCTAACTCAAACTCCTCTATCCTAGGCTTCGTCTTGCTATGAATCTCCTTGGTTAGCTGATCCCACATACCCTTCATCTCCCTGAGACACTTCTTGTCAAACTTCTGCCAAGACTGCCAAGTCCTCTCACACTTGTCCTGTAGGTACTCATTCTGCCTGAGTGCCTCTATCAGGTGGCCCTAGTTGTGAACGGCCTTCTTTCTGAACTCCTCTAGCTCTTGAGTCAGGGTCTTGTTCTAGGATTGGATCTTCAGCATCTCAATCCCTTTGGACCTCTCTCTGTCTCCTCTGCGGCTAAACTCAGACTTCTTGTCGTCTAGCTCTCTCTGCAGCTCTAAGACCTTGCTATGGAGGTAGCAGTTTCTATTGCCAAGGTCAGCGGCCTTGTCCTGTAGGTCGGTGACCTTGGTCCTATGGACCTCTTCTTGACGGTTGAACTCATCCTGTAGCATAGTAACTGTCTCAAGCAGACTAGCTTGCTCCTATGCTCCCTATGAGTCTCGCTCCTGGTACTCCCATAGAAGGGCCTGGTCCTAATGTCTCTTTTGCTCAAGCTGGGTCACGTACCTGTCCTGCTCTAGTAGGTGGATGGCTGAGACACGAAGGCAACTTTCCTCCTCGGCAAAGATGACTTTGCCAGCTGCGAAACTCTGCTCACTAGGGGTGAGGCTGAGGTCAAGGGCCTGGGGAAGTAGACAGAACTCTGTCATCTTCAGGTGCTCGTAGTGGTCCCTCATCACAGTGGGAAGTGCCTTGTGGAAACAGCTCACAGTCCCTCCTCAACTGCGTCCTCTATGGTTAACTTGGTGAAAGCTGGGATAGAGGGCAAGGTAGTGCTGGCGGGGAACTTGACTGAGGTGACAACTAGTCCTTCGATTCCTCCTTCCTGAGCTGGCTTCCCAGAGCAAGTGACCATGACGTGCTCATCAGGGACTCCTAACATGGCGAGAACTTGATAGAGGGTCTATGCAAAACCCCCGAGCTCACATAGGTCAAAGGAAAGTCTGACAAAGTCCAAAGGTAGAGGTCCTAGAGGCGGCCATTCGTCGTTCGTTGCCAAATGTAGTTTTTTAAGGAAACAGGTGTTAGCAGGTCCAATAATAGTTAAGCCTTGCAAAAAAAGTAAATGCAGGGTCAGTATATAACCAAAAGAAGGGCTGTTTACGTCCTATTCTATCGTCCATTTCTGAGGGTTTTGTTCTAGGGTCAAGTATGGCTCTGATACCAACTGAAATGACCTAATTTCCGTGAAGGGACATCCATAGAGTCGAAGTGTAAAATGACCTTTTCAAATCATATTACCTAGAATTTCAGTCGAATATCACAACCATACATGGAATAATCAAGAGTACAATAAAAATGGAAAGTACTTTATTACAACGCCACAAGGTAGGAATTCAAAATTAAAACATCCAGAACAACTTGTAGTAGAAGAAGAGGTCAAAAGGCCATCAACTTGAGCGTAGGCATGAAACCCTACTCGTTGAACTCCTCGGAGTCGTACACATCCATAGAACCTGAATGCCAAAATTTATTAGTATGATTTGTGCTGGCCACTGGCTCCTACCCTATGCTTTGCTTTGTTTTGTGGTAAGTGGATGCAGATGGAAATACAAGCAGACCTATAAGGCTGAGGTTTTCAATGCATACCTAGTTTTAACAAGAGCCTGGTATGATCCTGGGTTCTATCGTAATTAGTTGTTAAGTAGTAGTAAAGTTTTGCATCATTCTCACATCCATGACCATGTCTAGATTCTCCATCCCATTCCCTTCACCATCTCACATCACACACACACTCTCGCTCAGTTCAACAAGGATAGCTCCCTCCCGTCCTTGCCTCCACGGCTCGTAGCTCAGAGGCTCACGACCGGCTTCACCATGCTAGGGGAGAAGAGAGAACTCTCACTACATCGGAAACAGGTCATGAAAAGGTCCATAGCCGACAAATTGGCATATGTATCGATCGATCAACCATACACTCTACAGAGATTTCACATAACCACAAGATAACCATCATTAGCATACGCGCATGCCTAGGCTGATTCTGGTCGCTTGCTAGCCGAGGATAATGCCACCCTACCACTCAGCCCTGGAAACACCCCAAGTCCGTCTAGGATGGCTGAGTCTGTGAAGTCATGTCCCTTCTCCCGTAGTGGGAGCCATGATCGTCTTAGAAGGGTGTGAGACCCTCCCGTCCCGTAGCTTCCTTACACTCTCTCACCTAGCAGTAGTGGCATTACCCTACCAAGTAGTTTGACCGTCTTCGCCTAGAAGGAGTGAGTGGAACGTAAAGGCTTTCCTGGTGGTCAGTCTCCACTCTGTCTAGGGTGACTAAGCCGGAATGTCTTCTCCAAGGGTTTCCATTTACCGTGCCACCACAGCACCCTCCTGTCCTAGGCTCCACCAAACTGGCTCACACCTAGGACCACCTCAAGTCACCACTTTTACCCGCCATAGGTAACTCACACAAGGATGTCCAGAAGTATCCCAAGGCAAGACTCGCACCCGGCTCGTCATATATTCTGGCTCGGTCGACACAACCCTCACCACCACACACACCCAAGACACACGCAACACTCTCCCCATTTAGCCATACTGGCACCACGTGCCATAACATCATAATCCACCACGCATCTCATCAAGTTATAAAGCGTAGTAGAAGTATTTATCAGCAGTAATAAATGATAGCAGCGTGTGGCTAACCTAATATCAGGGGGAGCAAGAGTAAGGTTGTGTCAAGGTATTGGATTTCAAGAAATCTAACATGCAATCCTACTCCAGTTCATCATCATATATAATAGAAAGTAAAGCACTAGCAGCTCTAATATTTACAATGCATAATAGGATCTACGAGGTTGGGTGGGACGTGGCACCTTCAGAGTAGTCGTCGCCTAGTTCCTCCTGGTAATCACGGTCGTCCTCCTCATGGTCCTCCTCCGACTCTAAAATCGAGACAGTTATAGTCGTGTCAACGACTCGTATAGAATAGCATAAAGAACAAATGGAAATTCAAAGGATCTAAATGCACTCAAACATAGGTTCATTATTAGATCTCGATTTTAGATGAATTTTGGGATTTAAACCACTATTTTTGGAGCTCATATGAATTAGTTATGAATTTTCAAAGTTTTAATCCAATTTATAAAAAGAAAAAGGCCTTCATTCTAGGGCATGACACGTGTCAGCACGTGGTTGGCTGGGCTGACGCAGTGCTGGTGCAACCTAATGCTGACGTGGCCGATGCTAACATCAGCATGACATCATGTTGACTGAAAGGATCAAGATGCCCAAGAGGGGGGGTGAATTGGGCTTTTCTAAAAATTAATTGCAAGAATTAAATCCTACATGCCAAACTTCACCCCTAGTGCCTACTTGTGTTCCTTGTGTTTCTACCGATAAAAGTTATGCACCCTAAGTTCCAATCCTAGACTAGCAAGGCAATTCTAGGAAAGTAATCAAGCAATGAAAGTAATGAAAGAAAGTAAATGCTTGAAAGTAAGGGATAGGAACACGGCGATGTTTTGCCGAGGTATCGGAGAGTCGCCACTCCCCACTAGTCCTCGTTGGAGCACCCGCGCAAGGGTGTAGCTCCCCCTTGATCCGCGCAAGGATCAAGTGCTCTCTACGGGTTGATTCTTCGACACTCCATCGCGGCGAATCACCCAAAACCGCTCACAACTTGAGTTGGGTCACCCACAATCTCGTCGGATGATCACCGAAATCCCAATCACCACCAAACCGTCTAGGTGATGGCGATCACCAAGAGTAACAAGCTAGAACTCTCACTTGACCACAACAAGTCTAATGAGAAGATGGATGCACACTTGCTAGACTCTTGTCACTAGAGAGGATTCTCAAACTTTGATTCGCAAATCTCAATCCTCACTATGGCTCTTGCACTCCCTTGCACTTCAAAGGTATTTCTCAGCTAAACAAATGAGCAAGAGACCTCTAAAAGAGGTGGAGGGGTTGTATTTATAGAACCCTCAGACAAATCCAACCGTTACCTTTCGAAACAGCCAGACGCGCACTGACCGGACGCGCCTGTCGATATGACCGGACGCGCCGGTCAGTTGTAACGGTCGAAAATGGAAACCTGTACTGAGAGACCGGACGCGCCGATCTGTGCTGACCGGATGCGCCGGTCTGAGATGACTGGACGCGCCGCTCAAGGATGATCGGACGCGTCCGATCATGCAAGAGCTCTCTGGAAATTTGACCTGATGCAACACCGCGTCCGATCATAGGTGACCGGACGCGTCTGGTCACCACGGGACCTTACTGGAACAAGACCGAACGCACCGGTCTTTTTCACAGTCGCGTCCGATCTTTGCTGTTTACCCTCTGGAACACGTGTCAGCCTGACCACCGCGTCCAGTCCTCTCAAGGACCGCGTCCAGTCAGTCAGCCGAAAACGCAGTTAAGACTTTGTACTGACCGGACGCGTCCGGTCATGACCAGGACCGCGTCCGGTCATAGGTAAACGGCTCAAACGTCTTCTAAACGCAATGCAACTTGAACCAAGTCGCTTCTAACTATACTCTGAGCTTTTCTCGAGCTACCTAGTGCTAAGTTTGACAAGTGTGCACCACACCTAAACATAAGACTCACCTAGGTCAAGCTACTCGCTCATGCCCCTCTTCATAGTACGGTCAAAGGAAGAAACAAAGATCCTAACGACTATTCCAGATGTATCTTAACACCTTGACATCCGGAACTAACCGTCCTTAATCTTATCATTGATCCTTTGAAAACCCAAACGATTTCCATCAAGGGACATGACTGCCATATTGCTCAAAGCAGTTATCATCTCCATGACCTAACTTACCGATGTTTCTACAAAACACACGTTAGTCATGGTAATTATGTGTTGTCATTAATTGCCAAAACCAACACCGGGGCCTAGATGCTTTCAATCTCCCCCTTTTTGGTGATTGATGACAACACTTAGATTCAGAAGATATGAGTTGAGGTTTTTGATCATGCTTGGTTCACATAAGCATAAAGCTGTAAGCACAAGGGGTTAGTCAATGCTTATGTGTTCCAAGCCAACTGAGTGTACTCATAGGATAAAACATGAAGAGTTAGTACACATAAAACAAAGCTCATATGAAATCAGAGTAAGGCACGGAAGCACAACCTTATGAGCTAAAAAACAAACAAGTGACATGTTTTAAAGCTGTGATTAGATAAACCATATAGACTTAAGATATCTCATAAGATCACATGTCACACGAATGCAATTACTGTAAAGTAAACATGATACATGAGAGTAGAACACAAGAAAAGAACAAAAACCCTCTAACAAAAGCTCCCCCTGAATCTACTCTCTCTCCCTCTTTGGCATCAAACGCCAAAAGCTAATCTAAGGATCTGACGGGGGAACAGACAGAGTCGAGTCGGGTGCCGAGGAGCGCGGAGTAATCACAAACTAAGAGATGTCTCTCTCGGACTCGGAGCTATCTGGCTGACCCTCTGAAGAAGCACGCGGCTGTGAAGCTGTCTGGGTCTGATCAATAGGACCAGGTGCTGCCGAAGTAGCGACAAGTGGAGCAGTCTCTGTGACCTGAGCCTGAAGTGAGCCATAAGCTAGGGGATCTGTTGAGACAACGAACGACGGAACAGTCTCTATAGTGCCTGTCCCTATCACTAGAAGGAAAACTGCCTCTGAACCTGACAACCCTGAAGAAGTAGCAAATGTGGTGTGCGAGGGTGTCGGCTGACCAGTCAACTCGCTATATGTGGCACTCAAATCAATGAACGGTGTGCCAGTCAACATGTGAGGGCGAGGATGGTCTGAAGGAGTAAACCCCGTCTGAATGGGCGTGTAGCTCGGGGACTAGAATGACTGAGGAACCTGCAGCTGTGGAGATGTGAACTGAAAGCTTGACTGATCTTGACTTGAAGGTACACTGAATGGTAAAGCTGAAGTCAGGATAGATGCAGGTGGAGGAGCCCCAACTGTGACTAGGTGACGCAGAAGCTCCAAGTACTGTTGCTGGCTAGCTGCACTCTGTCGCTGCATCTCATACTGCTGACGCTGCATCTCGACCTGTTGGCGCTGTATCTCAAGCTGTTGTTTTTGGAACTCATCCTGTCGAGCTTGTATCTGTGCAAACGCAGCAGCTGTGTCCTGAGCCTATCTCTGTAGCTGAAGCTACTGTCGCTCCTGTGCCTAGGTCAGCCTCTCAAGTATAGCCACCATGGCTGGGTCTGAGCGGGAGGCTGAACCAGAGCCACTGGCCTCGTGGTCATGAGGCCGAGGAGACCGATACCTGGGGATGGGCTGATAGTCCTCGTCAGTGCTGTTAGAGGCCTCATCCTCAGCTATATCAGCGGGCTGAGCATCTAGATCTGCAAGTTCTGCCTCAGCAAGACCCTATATGGTCACATCCTGCTTAGCCGCTGTCTCGGGCACCTCAGGTCTCTCTCTCTGTCCTAGTGCAGGGGCCTACTCTCTAGTAACTGAAGCCCATAGCTGACGAATATCATACTCAGGAAAAGCAGTAGTGGTTTTAGTTATCTCAGCACTTATTTCTGAAGGCAGCTCAAGTGCAGATCTGATGATGAAACAAATCCAATGAGCATAGGGCAGCTGACGTTGTCCCTTGAAGCCTTCTGCCAGGGTGTCCTCCATCTCACTGACCATAAGATCCCAAATGTCAAAAGGTGTCTGTGAAAGAAGGTGGTGAACTACCCAAAGCTGCATCCTAGTGAGTCCCTCTCTGTAACCAAGTCTGGGAAGAAGAGTGCGTCTAACAATAGCATCCAAGACTCGGGCAATCAGTGTCAGACTGGCAGGTGTGCGACGAGACCCTTCGCCAAAAGGCTCATGAAAACAGGGTCGGATCAGGTCTGTAGGTGGCACAGAACTGCCATGAGGGCGTCTAGGTGGAGCTGTCTAACCAAAGCAGAGCTGGTGAATCTTCGTGTCTGAAGCTAGGAGTCTGAGAATCTCCCATACTCTAGAGCTGTATAGTCTGCGGTCGTGGCCTCTGAATGCAAAGTGTATGAACTCATGGGCTGGATCAATCCATAATGAAGCATAGAACTCCCTAACCCAAGTGTCGCAGTATGCACCTGTCCATCCAAGAAAATCTGACAGGCCTGGTAGATAGGACAGGTGCGGACGTAGCTGCTCACCCACTACCTCAATAAGTGACTCAATGCGACAGACCCTCTGTGGTCGAAAAGCAATGCCACTGTCAACAAGAGCTCTGTAAAAATCCTCCTGGAGAGGAGTATAGAATCCCTCTGAAGCTCTGGAGTCTCTCTGAGGTGGGAACCACCGGCTGACCTCAACAAATCTCAAACTTTGCACCTGACGTGCAGTAGCACCTCTCAGATCAAAGTGCTCAACTGGGGGTGTACCTCTAACTCTCAAAGGTGGACGTCCTCCACGACGCTGGCCCTCTGGCCTAGGAGTCACCTGAGTCCGTGTGCGTGTGGAGCGGCGATGTGATGGAGTCTGAGCTGCCTGTTCCGCTGTCCCCTCTGAAGGTGCTGCAGGTGGATCAACTGACATTGTGTCTGCACCCATTGGCACTTCTGTGCCCTCAGTGGTCTCAGTGGTCTCTGTACCAAGCTGTCGTCCTTCAAGATGAAAACGACTGTCTCCAATGCATATACCACTGCTCCTGCCACCCCTTTCTACTGCATCTACTGCTTCTGCCACTGCCTGAGCTATCTCTGCATCAGTGAGAGTCTTCTTCTTTTTTTTGGCCATGATCTTTATGCGCTTTCCATGCGCAACCTCAGACAGACGAGGAGGACTGTCGTCCCCGTCACTAGGAGCACCACCGGCATTCTTGCAACGAACCATACTGTGACACTGTCGGAAAACCTCTGAAAGATGATGTACTGACACTCGAGAGGCTTGGCCTCAATCCGTATTCGTAGGCTTGGCCTCGGATTCAATCAACAGAACAGCAGTTACCCCGACACACCGACACACTCGCTGAAAAGACGGAATAGATGGATCTACTATAAGCAACATATATGATCTAAAGGTACGAAACCCTAGAGATAGCAAGCATATAAGATAAGACGTGAAATGAAACACGATGGCTACCTCGGATTGACGAGAAAGCGGTGATGAGATGAGATGACCTAGGTCATGAGACTTCCCGATGCACCGGACGAGCGCTGATTCGCCAAAACAGAAGTTGATTAGAGTTAGCGAAGACAGAATTTCGACAAACCCTAATACGAAGATCAAGGAAGTGCGAAGCAACCTCGAGCGAAGAAGTCGCATGAGGGATGTTTCGACGACGAACGAAGGAGACACTGCAGAACGAACCCTAGGGTTAGGGCGACGCGCGATGGCCAAAGATCGAGGATGAATGCGATGGCAGGGACTGGTCGGAGGTCGTGCACGGTCACTGGCAGCAGCAGCAGCGGCTCACGGCGGCGGCGGCGGCGGAGATGGCGGCGCGGTGAACGGCGGCTGCGCGGGCGTGGTGGCGGAGACGGCGCGTGCACGAGAGGAGAGCAGCTGCAGGGCCGGGCAGTGGCGCAGGCGCGGCAGAGAGCTTCGACGAGCGGCGGCGCGGCGGAGCTCCGGCTAGCGGCGGCGCGGCGCGTTAGAGCACGGAGGCGGCGGTTGCGAGTTGTACGTGCGAAGAAAAAGAAGGAACACGAAAGATTATATGAGGGGTTAGATCCGCTCGATACGCGATGACCGGACGCGGTGGTCGATATGACCAGACGCAGAGAGGCAGCGTCCGGTCACATTCTAGTAAGCTCCTGGAATGACCGGACGCGTCCGATTATCCACGATCAGACGCTGACAGCGTCCGGTTTTGATTTGCCCGAAAAACTGAGACGGATGACCGGACGCGGTGGTGGTTACCGGGACCGGACACGGTGGTCAACAGGGGCGCGTCCGGTGCAGCGTCCGGTCACTAAATCAGGAGACGGTCTTCAGGATGACCGGACGCGCTGGTGGTCGCCGGGACCGGACGCGGTGGTGAAGCAACACTGCGTCCGGTGCAGCGTCTGGTCCAGCGTCCGGTCACTGTTTTTCACCCTTTTTCATACCGAACTTAGACGCGACTTCTCCCAATCAAGTTCCAAATCAAAGAGACACAGATAAACACCAATTGGAACAAGATATGAGTGACCTCACTCAAACCCTCAAGTTTCTCAAAATAGTTTGCCTTAGGCTAATATTATTTTTAGGAAAATAAGCAACAAACACCCGAGGAGCAACGTATGGCCATGCAATAGAGCTTTTGAACCCTTGGGAGCGTCAAAATGCTCTCTCTACCCATGGACGAACACAGAGGTTGCTCAAAACTTAACCGAAAAAGGAACGACAAAACAACAACCATGCATATGCAATGCAAAACAAGTAAGTAAAGCTAGGTTGCTTGTCAAGTTTGATCCACGGTTAGGCTTCTTCACTCCTCCAAAGGAGGGTTATCGTAACCATGTTAGTCAAGCCCTAGATGCATTGCGGGTAATTAAACAAGACATATAATACAAATGCAATGCAAGGGACAACACAAGCTCATCTTTTAAAGTTACTAGAATCAAGCACATTTAGTTCACTTCTCAATCTAGAAAAAGTAGCTTCATCCAAAGGTTTAGTGAAGATATCCGCTAATTGATTCTCACTTCTTACACCTTCTAGTGATATGTCATTTTTAGCAATGTGATCTCTTAGAAAGTGGTGGCGGATATCAATGTGCTTGGTGCGAGAGTGTTGTACCGGATTATTAGCAATTTTAACCGCACTTTCATTGTCACATAAAAGCGGCACCTTTTTAAGAACAACTCCATAGTCTAGAAGGGTTTGTTTCATGTATAGGATTTGTGCACAACAAGCCCCCGCGGCAATGTATTCTGCCTCGGCGGTGGACAAAGCCACACTATTTTGCTTTTTCGATGACCATGATACTAAGGATCTCCCAAGCAAATGGCACCCTCCGGATGTGCTTTTTCTATCAATTTTGCAACCGGCATAATCCGAATCGGAGTAGCCAACTAGTTGGAATCTAGCTCCTTTGGGGTACCATAGTCCGATGCTTGGAGTATACTTAAGATATCTTAGGATTCTTTTTACGGCACTTAAGTGAGGTTCTTTAGGGCACGCTTGAAAACGGGCACACATGCACACACTAAACATGATGTCGGGCCTAGATGCGGTAAGGTATAACAAGCTACCAATCATAGAACGGTAAAGAGTTTGATCGATTGGTTTACCTCCCTCATCTAGGTCGAGATGTCCATTAGTTGGCATTGGGGTCTTGATTGGCTTGCATTCTTCCATCTTGAATCTTTTGAGAAGATCCTTGGTATACTTCTCTTGAGAGATAAAGATCCCTTCTCTCATTTGCTTGACTTGAAACCAAAGGAAGAATGTTAGCTCACCAATCATTGACATCTCGAACTATTTTGACATCAATTCACCAAATTCTTTGCAATAGTCTTCATTTGTTGACCCGAAGATGATATCATCAACATATACTTGACAAATGAAGATCTCTTCTTTGAATTTCTTGGTGAATAGTGTGGTGTCAACCTTCCCAATGGTGAAGCCCTTCACAATGAGGAAGTCCCGAAGGCGCTCGTACCACGCTCTAGGGGCTTGCTTGAGCCCATATAGCGCCTTGGACAACCTATAAACATGATTAGGATATCTAGGGTCTTCAAACCCGGGAGGTTGTTCAACAAAGACTAGTTCATTTATAAAGCCATTTAAGAATGCACTTTTCACATCCATTTGATATAGTTTCATATCATGATGTGATGCATATGCAAGTAGGATACGGATGGCTTCAAGTCTTGCAACGGGTGCAAAAGTCTCTCCAAAATCAAGACCTTCAACTTGAGAGAACCCTTTTGCCACTAGTCTTGCCTTGTTTCTTACCACTACCCCTTGATCATCTTGCTTATTGCGGAACACCCACTTGGTTCCAATGACTCTTGCACCTTTTGGATGCTCTTCAAGTGTCCATACTTGATTTCGGGCGAAGTTGTTCAATTCTTCATGCATGGCATTCACCCAATCCGGATCTTGAAGAGCTTCTTCTACATTCTTAGGTTCAAGACAGGAGACAAAAGAGTGATGTTCAACAAAAGAATTAAATTTTTGAGATCGAGTCATTACACCCTTTGTAGGACTCCCTATGATGAGATCTTGTGGATGTGCTTGAAGTAGAGGTGAGTTCTTCGATCAACCATTTGTGGGGTGGGATGAGGAGCATCAACGTCTTGTGCTTGTGCCTTGGCTTGATGATGAGAGACATGGGTGTCTTCATTTTCAACTCTCTCATTCTTGTCATCATCTTGAGGCACATATGATGATGATGGTGGATTGACAATTTGTACATCGTCTTCATCATCTTTAGGCTTGATGTCACCTACCGGCATATTCTTCATGGCCTCCCTCAATGGTTCATCACCTACATCATCACAATTCTCAATTGCTCCTTAGGAGCCGTTAGACTCATCAAATTCCACATCATATGTTTCTTCAACCAAACCGGTGGCATGGTTAAATACTCTATATGCTTTGGACTTTGATGAGTAGCCAACAAGAAAACCAATATCACAACGTCTTTGGAACTTCCCTAGGTGTTGACGCTTCTTGTAGATGTAGCATTTGCAACCAAACACCCGGAAGAATGAGACGTCCGGCTTCTTCCCTTTTAGCAACTCATAAGGGGTCTTGCAAAGGAACTTTTGTAGGAAGAGGCGATTTGAAGCATAGCATGCGGTGTTGATTGCCTCAGCCCACAATTTTTCCGGTGTATTGTACTCATCTAGCATTGTTCTTGCAAGAGTGATCAAGGTCCGGTTCTTCCTCTCAACTACACCATTTTGTTGAGGAGTGTAGGTTGATGACACTTCATGCTTGATTCCAATTTCATCACAATAGGCTTCAATGTTGGTGTTGTCAAACTCTTTTCCATTGTCACTTCTAATCTTCTTTATCTTGACTTCAAATTTATTTTGAGCTCTCTTTGCAAACTTCTTGAAGCAACTTGCCACTTCGGATTTGTCATGAAGAAAGAAAGTCCAAGTGTATCTTGAGAAGTCATCCACAATCACAAGACAATAAAGATTTCCACCCAAACTCTTATAAGTTGTAGGACCAAACAAATCCATGTGAAGGAGTTCTAGCACTCTTGATGTTGACATGTAGGCTTTGGTTGGATGAGTGTTTGCAACTTGTTTGCCGGCTTGACATGCACTACAAGGTTTGTCCTTTTCAAACTTTACATCCTTTAAGCCTCTTACTAGTTCTTTCTTCAATAGCTTGTTGAGTGTTCATTCCAACATGAGCAAGCCTCCTATGCCAAAGCCATCCAAGTGTGGTCTTGGTGAACAAACATGTCATCAAGTTTGCATCTTCGGAGGTGAAGTCAACAAGATAAAGATTGTTGTATCTAAAACCCTTGAAAATCACTTGCTTGTCATCTATCTTGGTAACAACCACTTCATTTGGACCAAACAAGCATTGGTTGCCAAGATCACAAAGTTGCCCAACGGATAGTAAATTGAAACTCAATGAAGCAACATAGAGCACATTGGAGAGAGAATGATCATTTGATATTGCAACCTTGCCTATACCCTTGACTTTGCTCTTGGAATTATCCCCAAATGTGATCTTGTCTTGGCATACCCCATCCTCTTCAAGTGAGGTGAACATACGAGGATCACCGGTCATGTGTTGTGTGCAACCACTATCAATCACCCAATGAGATCCACCGGTCTTGTAGTTCACCTACACACAAGAGATCAAGCCTTTTGTTTAGGGACCCAAACTTGAGAGGGACCCTTAACTTTTTCAACTAGTGACTTGGCAACCCAAATTTTCTTTGGCCTATTCTTGTTAGGAGGACCCAAGAACATAACTTTCATCTTTCCACCAGAGTCTTTTCTAAGCATGTAGTGAGCATTGAAAGCAAAGGGTCTAGCATGCTTGGGCAAGGGTTGTGGTGGTGGAGTTTTGCACTCATGAGCAAAATGACCTTCTTGTCCACACTCAACACATCTCTTTGGCTTGGGCTTTGACTTGCTTTGTTGTTGTTGAGTTTTGACCTTCTTCTCTTGATTTGCCAAATAGCCAATGCCACTCCTATCCAACTTCATGACGGTGTTCATGAGTAGCTCACTTTGCAAATGTTGGCCTCTTGTGAACTTGCTTAGGCTGGTCTTGGGATGCTCTTTCTCTTGCTTGAGCTTCTTGTTTTCTTCAATAAGTGACTCATTTGAAGCTTGCTTTTCAAGAGCCAACAACTTCTTGTTCTCAACTTTAAGCATCTCATTTTCACTCTTGAGCTTGACATACTCATCATAGTCATTGGCCTCAACCACACTCTTGCCTTTGCTGCTAGAGCCTTGCTCAAGGTTCTCAATAATCAAATCATCACATGATGTAGCTATATCAATCTTAACAATTTGGTTAGTAGCATCATGTGTCTCAAGAGCAAGCTCATTAGCAATAATAAGAGTATCATAGTTGATTTTCAATGTAGTATATTCTTCTTTTAGAGAGTTGAGTCTAGTCATGAGTTCACCATGCTTCTTCTCAATTTTATCATGTTTATCTCTAAGCTCCTTGTTAGAGGTTTTGAGCTCCTTGAGAGAAGAAGACATAGTTTCATTTTGATCTATGAGCTCATCCCTAGTCTCATGTGCACTTTCAAGCTTAGATGAGAGTGTTTCATTTTCTTGTTGAAGCTCATCATTTTCATTTCTAGTCCTCCTTATGATTTTAGAATATTTGTTTAACAATTCTACTAATTCATCATAAGAAGGTGCATCATATTCATCATCACTATCACTATCATCACTATCACTATTTTGTACCTTTCGATCACCTTTAGCCATGAGACATAGGTGGGAAGTGGATGATGACGGTGAGAATGGCGGTGAAGATGGTGATGAAGACGTTGATGACGATGGTGATGGCCCAACCACAAGTGCGGCGATCTTCTCTTTTTCATCATCACTTTCATCGTCGGAGGACTCACATGATGATTCAATGTCGGTGAGCCAATCACCAACAATATAAGCCTTGCCTCCCTTCTTCTTCTTGTAGAACTCTCTTTTCTTGCCATCTTTCTTCTTGTATGGTTTGTTCTTTCTTTTATCATCTTCTTCTTCACTTGAATCATCTTTCTTGCCCTTGTACTTATTCTTGTTTTTGTCTTTTGGAGGCTTTGGGCATTGATGAGCTAGATGGCCAAGTTCTCCACAATTGAAGCAATCCATTTCAGAGATTGGCTTCCTTTTGGTACTAGTGAAGAATTTCTTCTTCTTGCCATCGAACTTGATGCCACTCTTGTTGAGCTTCTTTAGCATCTTGGTGGTTCTTCTCACCATGAGTGCAAGTGATTCATCATCAATATCACTCTCACTTGTGCTCTCTTGCACTATCATGGCTTGGCCCTTCTTCTTTTTCTTTTCATAGCTAGCTTTGAAGGCCAAGTCCTTCTTCTTGGAAGATGATGAACCCTCTTCCGGAGTGATGTGCATGTACATCTCATGTGCATTGATCTTTCCCAATACTTGAGTCAGTGTTGCGGTGGAGAGATCACTTTGGTGAAGTACGGTGACAATATGTCCATACTTCTCAATGGGGAGAACACTCAAGATCCTCCTTGCAACATCCGATTGACTCATTTTAGTGAGTCCAAGAGCATTGAAATCTTCTACAAGAACATTCAAGCGAGTGTACATTTCATTAGCACTTTCTTTAGGAAGCATCTCAAAAGAATTAATTTTCTTTAAAGCAATATGATAGCGTTCCTCACGCTCACTCTTAGTTCCCTCATGGAGAGCACAAAGATTCTTCCACAATTCATGAGCGTTTTTGGCATTATGCACACGATTGAAAATATCTTTGCCTAGTGCCCGGTAGATTGCATTTTTTGCTTTTGCATTCCACCGGTCGTATTTCTCCTCGTCACCACTTGGGTTAGCGGGATCCCTTATGGGAGGAAGCCCTTCGGTTGCGGCTCTAAGGCACCCAACATCTATGGCTTCGAGGTACGCCTCCATACGAATTTTCCAATATGGAAAATCGTCTCCCTCAAAGGTGGGAGGTGGTCCTTCCCCATTAGACATCTTGCTCTAGGCGGTAAAGCCTAAATTTAGAGCAACACGGCTCTGATACCAATTGAAAGGATCAAGATGCCCAAGAGGGGGGGTGAATTGGGCTTTTCTAAAAATTAATTGCAAGAATTAAATCCTACAAGCCAAACTTCACCCCTAGTGCCTACTTGTGTTCCTTGTGTTTCTACCGATAAAAGTTATGCACCCTAAGTTCCAATCCTAGACTAGCAAGGCAATTCTAGGAAAGTAATCAAGCAATGAAAGTAATGCAAGAAAGTAAATGCTTGAAAGTAAGGGATAGGAACACGACGATGTTTTGCCGAGGTATCGGAGAGTCGCCACTCCCCACTAGTCCTCGTTGGAGCACCCGCGCAAGGGTGTAGCTCCCCCTTGATCCGCGCAAGGATCAAGTGCTCTCTACGGGTTGATTCTTCGATACTCCGTCGTGGCGAATCACCCAAAACCGCTCACAACTTGAGTTGGGTCACCCACAATCTCATCGGATGATCACCGAAATCCCAATCACCACCAAACCGTCTAGGTGATGGCGATCACCAAGAGTAACAAGCTAGAACTCTCACTTGACCACAACAAGTCTAATGAGAAGATGGATGCACACTTGCTAGACTCTTGTCACTAGAGAGGATTCTCAAACTTTGATTCGCAAATCTCAATCCTCACTATGGCTCTTGCACTCCCTTGCACTTCAAAGGTGTTTCTCAGCTAAACAAATGAGCAAGAGACCTCTAAAAGAGGTGGAGGGGTTGTATTTATAGACCCCTCAGACAAATCCAACCGTTACCTTTTGAAACAGCTAGACGCGCACTGACCGGACGCGCCTGTCGATATGACCGGACGTGCCGGTCAGTTGTAACGGTCGAAAACGGAAACCTGTACTGAGAGACCGGACACGCCGATCTGTGCTGACCGGACGCGCCGGTCTGAGATGACCGGACGCGCCGATCAAGGCATGCAAGAGCTCTCTGGAAATTTGACCTGACGCAACACCGCGTCCGATCATAGGTGACCGGACGCGTCAGGTCACCACGGGACCTTACTGGAACAAGACCGGACGCACCGGTCTTTTTCACAGTCGCGTCTGATCTTTGCTGTTTACCCTCTGGAACACGTGTCAGCCTGACCACCGCGTCCGGTCCTCTCAAGGACCGCGTCCGGTCAGTCAGCCGAAAACGCAGTTAAGACTTTGTACTGACCGGACGCGTCCGGTCATGACCAGGACCGCGTCCGGTCATAGGTAAACGGCTCAAACGTCTTCTAAACGCAATGCAACTTGAACCAAGTCGCTTCTAACTGTACTCTGAGCTTTTCTTGAGCTACCTAGTGCTCAGTTTGACAAGTGTGCATCATACCTAAACATAAGACTCACCTAGGTCAAGCTACTCGCTCATGCCCCTCTTCATAGTATGGTCAAAGGAAGAAACAAAGATCCTAACGACTATTCCAGATGTATCTCAACACCTTGACATCCGGAACTAACCGTCCTTAATCTTATCGTTGATCCTTTGAAAACCGAAATGATTTCCATCAAGGGACATGACTGCCATATTGCTCAAAGCAGTTATCATCTCCATGACCTAACTTACCGATGTTTCTACAAAACACACGTTAGTCATGGTAATTATGTGTTGTCATTAATTGCCGAAACCAACACCGGGGCCTAGATGCTTTCATTGACGTCATCTTTCTAGGTCGGTGGGCCCATCTGGGCTGGATCTGGACCTAGCGGGCTGGGCTAGGCCCACCACGTGCCATTCTCCGGTGGAGCCACGTGTCTCGCTGGGTTCTTACCGGGCCAAGTCTATGGCGATGGCTTTTGGGGCTAGCTCATGGTGGACTCTGGTTCGCGGTCTACAGACTGATAAGACGGTCTACCGTGGACTACGTCCGCCCACTCCTTCTCCCGTTTGGTTCACGCGGACTAGGTGCATGGGCTCAGCTCTCCTCCTCTGATTCCCTTCTCTGCGTGCGCGGTGGCTTGCCTGCCGGTAGTGAGCTCGCACAATTGTCGAGCGTGACGGCTCCGGCGAGCAATTAGGGGCTCACGAAGCTTCGCGTGGTAGTCAGGGACTCATCTGTGTTCATGTTAGGGCTAGAGGAGGCTCGAGGCAGGGTTGGCCGTGGTGGCGTGCTTGCCAGATCAACAACGGTCAAGGCTCCGGTGTCAGGGCTTGTCTTGGCTCCAATTGGTCACCAAAATAGTTTCAACATGATCGCGTGGTGGCAAAAGAGACGACACCGACGACCAAAAAGGCATGGTGGAGCCCACACGACGGGCAGGCGCACGGCGAAGCTCTGGTCAATGGTGGCGATGGTGGCCGAGGCGCTACATCGGTCCTCAACGCGAGCCAGCACGTCGGCTGGACTCACGGAGCCACGGTGAAGGTCTCCGACCTGTCCTTGGCCAGCAAGACGGCCGAGGTCGCTCGGAACACAAGCTCCATGGTGGCGGCGGCATCTAGCAATGGCGTGGTCAGGGGACGGGGCTCCCTAGTAGGTCTTCTAGGCTTTGGGCTTGCGTACGTGCCTCCTCAAGTCGAGGCGACCGCAGCGCACGTGGTGGTTCTTCCAAGCGTGGTCCGGTGAGGTTAGAACGTCGGCTCGCTATGGCATGGCAGGGCCACAGCGGCGCATTAGTGGTCGGGTCTATTGGCGTCCAAGATGCGAGCTCCATGTGGCTGGGGCAAGGCATGTGTGTGCTTGTGCTCATGTCTGAGGCTGGTTGTGGCCTTGGCCTACGCGCTCCTATAGTGGAGCGCCATGGCCAGAAGGAGGGCAGAGGTGCAAGGGGCGCAAGCGGCTCACCGTAGGTGTTGACGGCGAGAGGATAGTGGCGCAGAGTGAGTTGGAGCTATGCCGGTTGATTGCAGTGCCGTGCCGAGCTGCTACGTGGTCATGGCTGGGCGCGTCACCGTCTCCTACTTCGGTGAGCTCTTATGCGGCAGCGATCTTCTTCTCCTCCTTCCAATTCTTGGCCCTCAGGTGAAATTAGGGGTGGCGGCTGTGCCACAGTGTGGTGGCGAGGGTTAGGAACCCTAGAAGAGGTTTGGGGCTCGACTTTATAGTGGGTAGGTTGGCTATGGCGGCGTGCGGATGGTGATCGTGCGTTCATGGTGATCAAGTGGCTGGGCACGCTCCGGCTGTCCATGTTTAGGGTTAGCGGGGTCCAGGCATTAGCGAATTTGGCTGTTGGCTTGGCTACTAAGGAGCTGGAGGGAGAGCAGGTAGGCGGCAAGAGCATGTGCTCTGTTCCCCGATGGCGCGTGGTGACAAAGGTCATGCAATTTGCGTGACCCGCGGGGCCCTTGGGGTGGCAAGGTGGCGCGCGATCGTCCATCGATCTCTAGGCGTCAGACATCGAGTGGCGAAGCGGGCTACATGAGGGCAACGTGTGCGCGGGCGGTTCCCTGTCCACTTTCTAGCATGGGCACGAGGTGGGGGATGACAAGCGGGGGCCACCTGTCAGCGAGCGCGAGGAATATGGGCGAGTGTGAGGCGGGCTGACTTGTGGGACCGGGCTGTAGCGTCATAGTGCGGGATGAGCGGTGCGTGTGTGTGCGGCGCATAGCTGGGCCAAGTTGGGCCGTTCGGTCCAATTCCATTTATGTTTTTCTATTTCTTTTCCTATTTTGGTTCTCTATTAACACTTGGTTAATTAGCCACTAATCCTAATTAGTTAAGGTGGCTAGGGTCATAAAAGGGGTTAGGGCATTAGCTAAGGTCCAAGAATAATATTTATCATTTATTCATTATTTGTTTCACTTAATTTATGAAGCCATAAGTATATGGTATGTACACAAATAATTATTACTTTATAAATTTGATGATGTTCTAATTAATCAAGCAAAACATCCAAGGAAGATCCAAATCATAACACCATAATTATATTAATGATAGCATCTGCAGGTGTATAATTATGCTAAGGGTTTTATGCATGACATGTATAAACAAGATTACAAGTGTATAAGAAAAGATGAAGTGGTGCACATGCATGGCTTGGGTTGACACATCATCACATGTTTTGGGAAAAATTTTATGGTTGGGATTTTGGGTTGTTACAGGCATAACCCAAGTCATTTGATTAAGTCATCAGAGCCAGAAACCCTAGTTTCCTTAGAGCTCCACCAATTCTAGGGCATAGCTAACATGGCTAGAAGTAGAGGGAGGCAAGCTTTGCTTGGATTCCAGATCGTGTCAAGAGCATGGCTTTGGTAAAGCCTTCTGTAACCTCTCTTTTGTATCTTTCTGTATATATTCTTACTAGTTACAATAGATATGACATTGCTCTATATATTATATATGTTCTCAATTATATTGTTCGTTGTCTACTTTGACTATATGCCTAGTATAGTTAGAATGTCTTTATATTTAAACATAAGATCATATACCGCTCACTCTTTGACATCATGGGTGAGTGGTCAACATCGTGTAAGCATGGAGCTTAGATGTTGTTTACCTACGAATGCACCCTATATTCCGGGCCATATGGTAGATTGCAAAAGTGACACTCCCGTTGAGTCCTTTGTAGTCCACTCCCTGAATATAGGACAAGTAGGACCTAATTGTGAAGGAAGACTTGCTCTGTTCCTGATCTTCCTTAGTAATATCCCTTATGTGTAGATATAAAGTATTCTTACCATGATTACTAAGTGTAATTGCACTAATCATAGTATACTCTGACATGTAATTAAGAATGACTTAGGAATATTCCTTTACTTTTACCTAAACCATGCTATTGCCTTAGAAGGGAGTGCTCTAGGTGAATTACACTATTTATGACTTGACGTTTATTATTCATTATACATTTATCTTGTGACTTGTGACTTATCCCTATTATGAGTAGATAGATTAAACATGGTTCACTCTCCATTGTATGTACAAGTGATCATCACATTCTCTTTAAGCCATCCCTTCCTAGTGGTAAAATATAAATAATGATCCCTGGAATACTCCTGGGTAAAATGCTATAATGGTATAATTATTTGTGCGCTTGCGGATACCTTCTATTCTTATCTTTATCTTCTTTAGTCACATGAAATAATAAGATAACTACTTAGTAGTAATGCAAGGTAGTGCATATAATCACTTTTAGCTCCAACACTAGGGATGATAGCCTGGTACAAGTAAGCTAGAGGTGTAGGTAATCAATAGGTGGCTACTAAAACAAGTGTCAAGTTAATAAATACCATTAAACTTTCTAGTTCTATTGCTAAGGATAGTATCTAAACACTAATCTTGGTAGTAATGCTAAGAAATATCAACAAGGAGCAGTCATCTGAGTCTCCATCACTGAGATCAGATGATGCACCTGAAAAGCAAGTATTCTCTCCTAGCTAGTCCTGTCGGAGGACTTTAAAATCTGAACCCTTGTCGTGAGGTAACATCAGTAGTAATCCATATTTACTTTCGAGCATTGCATTAATTATTTTCTTTTAGCATATTTACTTTTCTGCCTTTGTATTGCATTAGAGAAAAGAGAAAAATAAAATAAAATAAGATTACTTTATTACATATCATCATTGTTGCATATTAGAAAAAAGGAAGAGAGTTCCTGTACTACATTCCATCATTGCATCATTATAAAATTCTAAGCCCCATGTGAGTAGGTCTACATTGTGTAAAAGTCCGTGGGAATATTCACTATGGTGGCATAAAAATTATCATGCATACATATTTTCTTTCTGCATTATAAAAATAGAAAATTTAAAAAGATACTAAATAGACCTCCTGCCACTAGAAAATCTATCTAAACTCATAAGAAGAACAAATTCTTGTACAACTGACCGCTAACTCTTTATCTCATTCCGAGCCTCAAGTTTTTGGTATTCTTGTTGGAGTATTTTGTAGGATGGTACAAATGATCAAGAGTAAGTTTATTCAGCTGTAGACATCTCATTCTACTCATAGGTGAGAAGGACATTTGCCGACAAACCATGCTCTAAGAAAGGATCATTCAACATTCAACAACCGACCACGACAACATCTGGCTAGGCGGAGGAGTATCTCCTATGTATCTAGTGTAACAGAACCGACCAAATTATAAGAGCACATGTACAAAAACAAGCGCCGAAACGCTCAAATTTTTGAACTTGAGCCCATATAATCCCGGTAGTCAATCGAAACCACAAAGGATTTCAAACCAACTCTTTTACAACCAAGATCGCATCATTCAACATACACATCACACGTTACATTTCACAAGTAGAGCGGAAGTTCTCTTACAATACACGGAGTAGCAAATTATTACAAACCAAGTTCATAAAGTAGTGGAAGCATAACACATGCATTAGTTCACATACTACTGCCAGTCTTAATGATCAACATCCCACAAAAGCATTAAGGAAAGTACATAACAGACGATCACGCCCGGGTGATCTAGTCCTCGTCACCCGCAGGGTGGAGGTAGGTCTTGCAGAAACCCTGATAAAGCATGTCATCTACAACAGGAGGGAATAAACCCTGAGTACGGGAATGTACTCAGCTAGACTTACCCATCAAAACAGAAAATAAGAGACACCAAGGATCATGCAAGGTTTTCATAAGTGGAGCTGGCTGACATTACCTTTTGCGGAAAAGCATAAGTAATTTAAACTCTTTTAACCTATACTAGCATTTATTTTTAGCATTAACCTGTCAGCTATCTTAGCACCTGTACTAAACATTCACTTGAGTATAATCAAGCAATAATATTATTATATCCATAGCAGGTATAAATTGCGGCAACATTATATCCTTCACTTAACCATCTGTTCAATTTAATAAGATCTACGTTGCCGCTGCTCAAGTCAAGTGCTCACTAACCAGGAGCGACGGTGATTCAAATCGAATTCCTATCCAGCTGGAGGGGTATTTCTAACACTCACCGCGCATGCCCCTGCCAGGGTCGCACAAGCCACCTTTCATACGATTCAGGAGTCGCGGGTTCGAATGATGCCGCATCCCCAAGGGTGACACTCTGCCAGGTGCTAGGGACTCTAACCCCTCCTTGGTCTCACGCTAATGTCCCCAAGCACAACGTTTCTCTCCTCCAAGATGTGACCTACCATTCGACTCCCGGCCTGAACCGAATTACTCGGCTTCGCGGTCGGAACGACTTATCCGGCCAACTAAGTGTTAGACTGCATTCAACATGACTCAAGGACGTACAGCAAATCGGTCCTTAAACGACTCAGACGGGCATAGCTCCGCACCCAAGACGTGAAGTGTCTTGCGGCTGCACTATCGAACTCCCGCCCGGTCTCAAATTCATTTTAGGCATGGTTCCATCCACGATAGCCAACATAGCCACTCGTGACCCATTCCTATATCTCGCGGATGACTGGAAATCACCCGACTTCTACCGGACTAAGCAGGACTAAGCATTAACACGGGCCTAAACCTAATTTAGGGTTTAAGTATGATATCTGGACAAGGACAGGTGTAATGCAACAAGTGTTTCCATACAACTCCTACAACTTAATGCAGTAAACAAGTAAAAGTACTCAAGAATTATATTTCAAATGATTGGGTCAGCATGCACCGGGTCTTGCCTTTCAGAAAAGAAGATGGGCGGTGATCTGGGCACTCAGGTAGGTCGTCTGCGGGCACTCCTTCGCCGGCTGGATCCTCGGACTCCCTCGGCTGCTCCTGGTCCTCCTCCGGAATCGCCCCCTCGAACTCGAGGAGTGTCACCCCCTCCGGTAAACCTATTGCATGAATGCACAATAAATCTCATGGATGCATAATGAATGCAATATGCTCGGAATGAAATGCATTGCAGCAAATTTAAGTATTCTATTCAAATTACTTCAATCTTACGTGCAAATCTCTTCTCCGATAGAGAAGTACTTACTTAATCTATACAACCTAAGGTATAGTTGTTCCTCCTCTGTTAAGGTCCTTACACCTAACAATCATAAGAACAATTTTACTTAAGTTACCAAATCCAAGCACAAAATATCATAGCAAGACATTCTCGACAGCAGCTTAATGTTTCTAACGTAACTGGAGATTCCTAACTCCAAAGGACATAATCCAAGATAATCTGGAAAGCTTATAAAATGCTCTACAAATCCTTTTCAGACTTCAACACTTAATTCCTAAGTTTTACTAGTCGAATTTCTAGAGTTCCAGAAATATGTCCCCTCCAAACAGAGAGCAGCCATTTCTGGATAGCCACTTTAAACAACTATAACTCCTAGACTACTAGGCCAATTGCCTCCCAATTTTGACACAAGCTAGTTTATCAAGTTTACTACCACTTTGGTATTCACAAATTTTCCAGCAAACACTTTTATTAAGGGTCAAACCCAAAAATGCTACTAGCTGTCCAGAAAACCTAGAAATAAGAAGATTAAATATTTATTTATGTGTCAAACTTCCTCTATGACTAAACCAATGATACAAATAGTTCCCACATATCATAAAAACACTAGAAAGTAAGGGGTGCCAACCTAGAACATTTATTTTCATCCTTTTCTTAATTTACTTAATTAATTAAGTGGGAAATTAAACTTATATACAAATTGCTTAGAAAATTCTATAAAATTACAGGAGGCTCCCTGGCCCACTAGGAGGCTACAGTAAAAATTTGAACCAAAGTTATTCACACAAACTACTTACACAAAATTAACAAGCCAAAAAGGCTGATTTTTGCATAAATAGAAAACCCTCTTGAAAAGTGTCAAACAACATATATCATATTTTTCCTAGTATCATTCTACCCTAAGAACAACACTCCCAAAATTTTACCTTTACTGGAACTATAGAAAAATTATGAAAATTCATTCAAGTATCTCCTAATATAAAATGACAACACCAAAACTTGAGAACTACTCAAGCAATAGGATCCAAACTTTTACCAGCGCTAGTATATATATGAAACAACCTACTCACCAAATTTCATAATTTTTGGAACACATAAGCTCAATATATGATTTAAACAAGTTTGCATGTAATTTAAAACACAATTACAAACCCTAATTAATTCTTTCAGAAAATAAACATCACATAAGCATTTGATATTTTTCCTAGAAGCTACCCTTTATTTGGAGCCCAACAAAATTTGGATCACCAATTTTGGATCTACCAAACCCTAGATATGAAAATCACAAACATCAATCAAATCTGTGAAAATAATAAAGAAACTGGATTCTCCAAAAATCAAAAAGGCACTGGGCCGGCCGACCCGCCAGCACGGCCCAGCTCGCGCAATGGCGCGGCCCAACTCGAGTGGCACGGCCCGCTCGGCCTCCCGCCCGTGCGCGTGCTCTGACGAGTGGGTCCCATGGTTCAGCGAGACGAAGGCGGGGGGGGGGGGAAACGGTCGACGGCGAACTCGCCGCCGGTGGCAACTCCGGTGAGACCAAGGGCATATGCATGTTCACCTCTTCCTTGCGCACCTAGAGGTGCCACTAATTGGAGCAATTGCTGCGGCTATGGGGGATGGTGGCCGGCATGGTGGACTGGCGGAGCGGCGGTGGTGCTCCTCACCGGCGATGACCTCGGGACCCTATTCTAGACCCACGGTAAGCATCCCCGCACTACCCCGGTCCTAATGCACCTACTAGCGCTCGCCGTGGAAGCACCGACAACCCCAGCCACGGTGAGCCGCCACGCGGGAGAACGCCGACGAGGTCTGACGGTGGCGGAACTGGCGATTCGTCCTTACCGAGGTGCGTCTGAGGGCAGGGACAGGATGAGTGGGTAGAGGGGCCCAAGGCGTAACTGTTGGCCGGCCTTGAGGTGTGGTGGTGCGGTGGAACACGCGCGCGAGCTCGTCGGAGCAAGAGCGGCAATGGCGCCTTGGTTTCTCCGCTCGGCAGACGAGAGAGGGAAGGAGGAGGAGGGAATGGATGGGTGAGGTCGGGACGGCAGCAGAGGCGCCCTTCTATGCGCTCGGCAGCTGGCCAAGGCGCCAGGTCGCACGCGGCGCGTGGAGGACACGCGGCGGCGATGGCCTGTGTAACAGAACTGTCCAAATTATAAGAGCACAAGTATAAAAACAATCACCGAAGTGATCAAATTCTCACACTTGAGCCCATATAACTCCGGTAGTCCAATGAAATCACGAGGGATTTCAAACCAACCAACATACAAGCCAAGATCGTAGTGATTCAACATAACAAGTCACATGCTACAACCATTTCACAAGTAATTCAATATACATCGGAGTTCAACATAGTTATTAATTTACATTGAAAAGTAGCGGAAGCAAGGTAATTTGAAACTAACATTATTCTTATTTCAAATACATGCCAGTACCATGGTCGACTTCCAACAAAAGCATTAGAAAGAAGATGACTCAGAAGGATCATGCCCGTGATCACACTCCGCCACTAAGGCAGGAGCCAACCAACTCTTGCAATCGCCGTGATACATCACAACCTGCAACAAGTGGGGATAAAACCCTGAGTACGATAAAGTACTCAGCTAGACTTACCCGTTAGAAACCAGAAATAAGGTGACATCAAGGATCATGCAAGGCTGATATAAGGTGGGGCTAGCTTGACAACATTTTGCATAAAAGCTTAATATAGATGATCAATCATTAATGCTTAAGCATCAAGTTAATTATCATTAACCTATCATCTATATTAGAACCTGTACTAGAGCACTCACTTTATTAGGAGCAAACAATATTAACCATAGCAGGTATAAATTAAGGCAACCTTTCCATCGTGATCCAATTAACCATCCGTTCAATTTAATTGAATCTACGTTGCCGCTGCTCAAGTCAAGTGCTCACTAACCGGGAGCGACGGCGATTCGAATCGGATTCCTATCCAGCTGGAGGGGTATTTCTAACACTCACCGAGTCACGCCTGGCGAGGGCTGCTCAGGTCACCTTTGGTACAGTTCAGGAGCTGCGGGTCTGAATGATGTCGCGACCCCAAGGGCGACACTCTGCTAGGTGATAGGGACTCTAACCCCCCCTTGGTCTCACGCCAATGTCCCCAAGCACATCCTTTCCCTCCTCCAAGAAGCAACCTACCATTCGATTCCCGGCCTGAACTGTATTACTCGGATTCGCGGTCAGAATGACTTATCCGGCCAACTAAGTGTTAGACTGCGTTCAACATGACTCAAGGATGTACAGCGAATCGGTCCTTAAACGACTCAGATGGGGATAGATCCACGCCCAAGACCTCCATGCCTTGTTGCTTCACTATCGTCATCCCGCCCAGTCTCATTTCATTTTATTAACACATGGTTCCATTCCACGATAGCACATATAGCCAACCGTGCCATATATGAATATCCCTATATCTCGCAGGTGACAGGAAATCACCTGACTTCTACCGCTTAAAGCAGGGCTAAGCATCTACTCGATCCTAGTCTATGTAGGATTCAAGGATTCATATATCTGGACAAGGAATGATATAATGCAGCAAGGTTTTCAACCAACTCCTACCACTTAATGCAACAATACTTATAACATATATAGAATTAATTGCTTTGAAGGTAGGAGGCTTATAATGCTCCGGGGCTTGCCTGGGATCCGACTCAAGTTAGAGTATGTCAGAAGAAACTCGCTTGGCGAGCATTCCCTCCGTCTAACACTTGTTCGGTCTTTCTATCTTCGGAATGGATCCACCAACTCCATCTTCGGGTTTGGCTCCACATCAGGTCCTTCACGTGCTTCAGCTAGCGTACCTAAATGAGGTGCAATAATGCATATGTATGAATGCATAGAAATGCAATAAACAAAATAATCATGCAAGCATACCAAAGTTCACATAAACCCTAGAGCTAATTAACTTAATCCTCATTAAGACATAACATAGAAGAGGGCAAGCACATCAATCAAGAAACAAGTCTCACAAGATCACAGGGTACCACCCAAGTATCATCAAAGATATGAGTCACACTTCAATACACAAGCATGGCAAGTTAATCAAAGTACGAGAACTAGAAATTGCTACCTTCTGGACATCAGAACAGCAGCTAAGTAATTTAATCATAACTGGAGATCCCTAAATCCCAATGACTTGCAAGAAGACATTCTGGAAAGCTTATGAAATTGTCTACAATTCATTTAAGATCCACTAAGCCTGATTCCCAAGTTTAATTGGTCAAAAAGATGAAACTACAGACTCTGGTCTGCTCCAAACAGAGAGCAACTAAATCTGGAATCTGACTTTAAACATCTATAACTCAAAAACTACTTGACCAAATGCCACCAAAATTTAACAGCAGCTAGATCATGAAATTAACAACAACTTTGTTATAGCACACAAGACATGAAAACATCATTTGCTTAGGGTAATTAACAATATTCTCAAATCTGTTCAGAAACCTCATTTGCAAGAAATAATTATTAACTTATGTTACAAACATATAATTGGATAGAACAAACTTTACCAATATTTCACACATGACTAATGAACACCAGAAAACATAGTGTCCATCCCTAAATAATTTCTTTTAATGCATTTTCTTAATTTATTTAGATAATTTGGTGGAATTATGAACACATATCAAAAGTGCATAATAAATTCTACCAAAAATTACAGAAGCCTACACATGCTCCCAAAAGTCTACTATCCACATTTGAAACTATTTGGACATGTATAACAACCTCTATGAAAAAGACAAATGGCTATAACAATAAATCATATGAGAGCAAGTAAAACCTAAAACTCAATATTTTCTGTGAACACAAGGCCATATTATGAATCAATATGATATATAAACATCATAGTAAGGTAAAGGAACAACATTTTCTATTTTATCATTTATATATTATTTATAAGCTATTTATCAAGCTATAAACAAGTTAAATCAATAACTTGATCATGCAGTAAGCAATGACCATGACATTTATACCACAGTACACTCATAGCATGATAAGACTACCATAAAAATTTCACATTATTTGGAGCATCACAACTCAAGATATAAAATGACAAGTAATAAAATGTAATTTTCCTTATTTAACAAGGTCAAATCAAAACCCTAAGAAAACAGTGAACAACTAGGGTGTTTAATATTTTTCCTAGCAAGTACATGTCATCACAAAATTAACAAAACAAGAATCACTATTTTTGGAGTTCTAAAACTCCAGATCTTGCTCTGGTCAAGTTTAAAGGTACTTAAGAGCATTTTTAACACTTAAATAAAAACATCAGAAAATACCTACAAACATGTAACATATTATGACTCCACTGCATAGATCTTTTCTCAAGGTTTCCAAAAAGTCCCCTTTTACTATTTTTGGAATTACCTAGCACGAGATATGATTTTTGGAAGATTTACCATTTCTCTGAAATTCAAAAACACAATTAATTACCTAACCCTAGATCTGCTAGGTGTACCCGGCTATGCACCCGAAACTGCCACTGCTTGAACTGACACGAGGGCCCCACGGTCGGGCCGAGCCCGCCTGTCATACAAGAGAGAGGCACAGGGGAGGGAAAACTGGTCTTCATCGTCTTCCTCCGTCGGCCGAACAGAGGAGGCGGCTCGGCCGGTCGGTCTCCGGTGAGGGGGTCACCGGCGGCGGCGACTAAGGGTGGCACGAGCTCCCATGTGCCCTTGCGCACTCGTAGAGCTACATGGCTTGGCCCGCGGTGGTCCCCAGCGTTGTGGCCACCGGAGCAGGCGGCGGCGACGACGGCGGCCCGGTGGCAGCGGCCTCCGGTGAAGGTCAAGGCCGAGGAGGAGGTGCCGTGCGTGCGGCTTGGCGTGGCAAAGGTGGTGCGGCGGTCCGTTCAAGCGGAGGAAGGCTGGAGGTAGGAGATCATCGGTGGCCATGGATTTCTACCGGACGGCCATGGCTGCCGACGCGCTCCGGCGCGTGCGTGCGACGCAGAGGCGAGGGAGGAGGAAAGCAGAGAGGCAAATGAGGCGCTCTGGTACTCGGGGTCTCCACTCCACACGTGATAGAGGCAGGGGGCACGCGACATGAAGGAGGACGCGCGGCAGCAGCTCCTGGCAATGGTGGAGCGCGCTCTGCTGCATGAACGCCACGACGGCATAAACGCAAACACGTGGTACGCGTGACTCAGCCCGACTTCTGATCCAATTTTAGCATATTCCAGCGAGATTCGGAACAGACGCCCTATACAAAAGATCTTCATCTTTAACTGGTCTACCAACTTGATTAAGGGTGATAGGCCATTAGAGCAACATATTAGGAGGTAATTAGGATCCAAAGTCGACACTGTCAGCGACTTGATAGTGATTAAGCTTTGCTCGGTTTTCACTAGTTTTGAGATGCCAAACTTGATCCAACAAATTCCCACTTTCTACATGTTCTTCTCCAAGGAATATACTCCAACTTTTATATTTGGCTCAACTTAAGTTGCTTAACAAAAATTGGAGAACGCGGAATGCCAACCGGTATTGGTGCTGGAATTCCTGGACTTGGAATATTTCTAAGTCTGAAACAAACTGCAGCAGATTCAAACTTTGGGCCATGGTTTGACTTATTTCCAATCAAACCTAACCCTTGGTCCAAAAACATTATTTGTAGAGCACGAACTGAACTACAACTTTCATTTAAGGCTCCAAGTCTAGATCGGCTTGGGTTGCGAGATATAAGGCTCCAAAGTATGGCACATGAACTAAAACACCAGTTAGGACTTAGCCAAATTCTTGGACTCTGGAACGGCAGCAGATTCCTCCTTTTGAGCTCTATTTGACTAGGTTAGAGGAAAAACTAGCTCTTGACCATTAAACAAAGTTTGTTCTACACAAGATGAACTACAACTTTTGTTTAAGGTCAAACCTCATAACTGGTACAAAAGTTAAACTTCCACTTTGGTCAAAGTAGCAACCCGATAAAGCCTAAACTAGGGTTTTAGGCCAATCGAGGCATTTTCTTGACATTTGCTCAACATGAATCCTTCATGACTTTTGTTGTAGAGTTCATCTAGAGTCATTTGGGCAAGTTTGCATGGTTTGGCTGATGATCTACAATTCCATTCACTTAATGATACAAGTTCCAATAGGAATGGAACTTATCATTTCATGTGACTTTTTGATTCCAAACCCCATGAAACTTTCCCAGGGATTAATATAGATAGTTACTGAGGTGAGACATGTGAAGATACTTTGATAGCAACACCCAAGCCTATATCTTTTAATTGAGCCTATATGTAAGCAAGGATGCAATATCCAAGTTTAGGTTAGGGTTTATTCCCATAGGTTTGACTTTGGCATCGTCATCTCCACTAATCTATCGTGTTTGAGCTTAAACCCACTACTTAATTGGTGATAAACACCTGGGGTGTTACAGCCCTCCCCCTTATAAGAATCGCGTCCTGAGATTCGGAATGGAAGACCTTTTAAGGAAGAGAGACACGTTGTCTAGTTCCCAACATCTGCTATAGCATTCAGCTATAAAGCTTCAACATCGGCGAACAATTTGGTCAGAGGCACTTTCTTATACTTACTCTTTATGGTAAAATTCGTCTGAAGAATTTCCTTCATTGACTTCCACGAAGCATTGTTACTTTGGGAGGAATCCAAGATAGCACGTACTGCATTCTCAGTGTACGGAGATCATTTGGTCCATGAGTGAACCACTCCCAAGTATCTGATTCTTTAGTGAACACAACATAGTCCGTATGAACTTGACACTAGATTGAAATATTCAGAAGTATGCTCGTTGAAAGGACTCTATGTTCACATGGTTTTGAAAAGCAGTTCTCTACCAAAATGGCTTGAGTACAACCTTTCAAAAAGGGTGAGATCATAGACGACTATACTCTGAGGCTATAGGATACTGACTAACCAATAGACAGAGTCTATGTTGGTCGTAAAGGTTCCAACATTCAGACACCAACTAAAGGAAAACTACTTGAGGTTCCATGTGTGCAGTTCTCTTTCTCTGACGACAACACTGTATTATCTGAGTCTGTCGAGGGGTCAATGAATGTGATAGCTGACTCTGTCGGCTTCGTATTCCTGCCAACAGCTACCTAATAAGATTCTTTATCCAAAGACAATAGTTATCAGGGTTGAATCAGATGCAACCTCTTGGTAAAAACATGTATAAGGTACCAAAGTATGTCATCATTGGAAAATAATTCCCAAAGAAAGATGTAACGAGGCCTTAAGGACAACAAAAGTTATAATATTTACTAAACCGCGGAAAGTAGTCTACCACCAAATGATTGAGTAAAATTTTCCTGGGTGACTTAGTTGTACTGTAAGTTGAGTTGACTTGCAGCATAACAACTTTGTCAGGCCAACTTTCACCTTGAGGCATCATTTTTAGGATCAAACAGCAGCTCGAAGATGGGAAATTTGTTGTTTGACACTTTTCAAATAGCTTTTGACCTGCGATGGTATAAATTGATTTGCAGAACACTAAGGCTGCTCGTACATTGGGGATACGAGAAAGCAAAAGCAAATGAAAGAGTATAAACTAGTATCGGTGAGACCTCAAAAGGGCCATCCAACAGCAGATCTCGACTATTAATTTTCATACCAATCTGAGGATGCACACGCTTTGAACTTGCAGGTTACTTTTGCAAGGCAAAACACATACTTTCTCTACTTCTTCACCTTAGCTGATAGAACACCTTGCACTATCTGTGTGATTGTCCAAGATGGAATTGACTTGGTCGCAATGACTCTGGACGATAGAGTATCACTCCAGTTATTGGCTAGTTGATTAACTTCTTGTTGGTTATTGCTCTGTAAGACCTAGCCTTCGTAGCTATCAAAGAATCGTTACCTAACTAGAGATTAACCTTCCAATTGGTAACTAATTAGTTGTCTCTCAACACTAAAAAGTTCCAAATCTTCACTCTTGATCACAATAATTGTGGTTGATACAAAGCAGATGGTTGCCATCGAAGTCAGCAGATACGGAGTCTCACCAGAGATGGTTGATCTCAACGGTATGGTCATTATGCATACAAAGGTTAAAACTTGCTTATTGTAATGATCGAGTCTTATCCAACGGATGACTTGTCCAACATCAAGTGTTGTGTGTCCTTTATCCAACAGGAATGAGATACTTCGCTCACTAGACGACGTTCGTCAATACTGGAACAACTAAGTAGAGTCACTTGTCTACCACATATTGCAGTTTGTTAATGTTTATGTCGGTGACCGGTTATTCAAAGGTTATCCTCTTAGCAACTTCAGAAGGAAACTCCACTACTTTCGGTCTAAGATATGGACCTTATGATACAATATGGAGAGATAACCAAGGAAGAAGGTCACGTGAAAATCACATCAGTGTTGTTCTGCAATGGATTACGATTAGAAACCTTGATACCAGCGCGTGCCGAGCAGCACAATAGTTACTTGTTTCAACCATAACTAAGGTTGTAGACATCCCACAAAGGTGATCCTAGACTTTCTAGAAAGATTAGGAAGATGACTACACTTTAGTTATTCATACCAAAAGCAAATTCATAGATTAACATGACCAAAAATGCTAATGTTTAAGATCTGTACCAAAATGGACAGAAAACTAACAAGAACTTCAAAAATGCAAAACTGGAGTTCTAGGGACTCAACAAGGCTGAGCCTTCACTTTATATAAAGCTTATTAAGTTGTCTATAACTTTATTATTATCATATTAAGATGATTTTATCGCTAACAGGCCAAACAAGATAAAGAAGACATCTCTGCCCAGATTTGGACAGATTCTGTCATTTCCCTTTGCAAGCTCATAACTAGAGATTTAGACCACCAAAATTAGTGATATAGGACACTTTGGAAAGCTTAGAAAAAGTACTACACTTCTTCTATTATCTCCAATACATGATTACATAAGCACTTAGGTCAAATAAAGCAAACATTCAGATCTGTTCTGAACATGAGCAGATTCTGATAACAAACTTCTAAAATTTATAACTCTCAAACCATAAGACCTAGGGTCATGAAATTTTAGGACAAGCTAGAAAAGTAAGTTAGCTACCACTTTGGTATTCTCCATAACTACAGAAAGTACCATTATAACCACGAAAGCATCACTACAACAGAAATAGTTCTAGCAGCCAACGTTTAATAAGCAAAACAAAGTTTGCCTTTGTTCTACTTAACAAGAGAGCACACAAACATATCATCCTAGTGGCTCTAAACATTGTTACCTTAGACCAACACCAATTTAATTCATTCATGAGAATCCAATTTACTTAAGTGAGGTCTAAAACATTTTCAAAAACTTGTATGACAGCATATCCACCACTTGGCTAAACTAGATGGCATCTATAGGTTCAAACATGTAACCATAATTATTTCTAGCAAGGCTAAGCACACACCTTTTTTTCAAGCGCTTTCTATTCAAGCAATCATTGAAAAAGGCATTCATATCTAACTCCACACAAGAAAGATAGTGTACCACATCAATCATAAGTTACTTCGTATAGGACAAGGGTGAGAGGAGCATAGTTATGCATAAAGCAACAATCATGAAGATGCATGCTTCGTCCTATTCATCCTCACAAGATTGCCAACCTAAGGTGGCGATCACGTTCTATGTCGGTGGCATAACACGCACTCTCTCGATATATAGCTAGTCGACAGCTACATTCGACTTACGCATTCGTGGTTAGCGTACCTGCAGAAGAGTTTCATTGTAGCCCAACATTTCCCAATATAGCACACAATGAAAGTAGAGAAGTAAAATTCTAAGTACTCCCATGTACATATACCCTCGTATATATACATGTAGCACCAAAACTACTCGAATCATTCGATCACCCACAATTAAGTACCTTCATATATACATGTGTGTAACATGTAAATAATCCAGTAACCAAAACTAGCTCTCCCCTAGACCGCAGGTTGTACAGTCATGCCCTCACAACTCACACTTACCTGAGCGTAGGTGCGATGTTACATAAAAGTAAACTAGCGACATATATGACTATCTCATATATAAAGGCTACCACCAATCTAACACACCGGGTAGCATAGTGTGGGAGAGTCATCACACATACATACCTTGGCCCGGGCGTAGATGCATAAATGAAAAACCCCCCAAGTTAGTACTTATATAAGCCACCTAATAATCCTTATATGGGCATAAGGAAATTGACCACTGGCATACTTAGATTTAGAATTCAGTTTTCACAAACCTATATATAGCTATAAGTTGATAAAACTGATTTTATAAAACAAAACCTTTGTTTTAAATACACATACGACAAGTTTAATGTTGAATCTTGCTCTGATACCAGCTGTAACAGAACCGTCCAAATTATAAGAGCACAAGTATAAAAACAATCACCGAAGTGATCAAATTCTCACACTTGAGCCCATATAACTCCGGTAGTCCAATGAAATCACGAGGGATTTCAAACCAACCAACATACAAGCCAAGATCGTAGTGATTCAACATAACAAGTCACATGCTACAACCATTTCACAAGTAATTCAATATACATCGGAGTTCAACATAGTTATTAATTTACATTGAAAAGTAGCGGAAGTAAGGTAATTTGAAACTAACATTATTCTTATTTCAAATACATGCCAGTACCATGGTCGACTTCCAACAAAAGCATTAGAGAGAAGATGACTCAGAAGGATCATGCCCGTGATCACACTCCGCCACTAAGGCAGGAGCCAACCAACTCTTGCAGTCGCCGTGATACATCACAACCTGCAACAAGTGGGGATAAAACCCTGAGTACGACAAAGTACTCAGCTAGACTTACCCGTCAGAAACCAGAAATAAGGTGACATCAAGGATCATGCAAGGCTGATATAAGATGGGGCTAGCTTGACAACATTTTGCATAAAAGCTTAATATAGATGATCAATCATTAATGCTCAAGCATCAAGTTAATTATCATTAACCTATCATCTATATTAGAACCTGTACTAGAGCACTCACTTTATTAGGAGCAAACAATATTAACCATAGCAGGTATAAATTAAGGCAACCTTTCCATCGTGATCCAATTAACCATCCGTTCAATTTAATTGAATCTACGTTGCCGCTGCTCAAGTCAAGTGCTCACTAACCGGGAGCGACGGCGATTCGAATCGGATTCCTATCTAGCTGGAGGGGTATTTCTAACACTCACCGAGTCACGCCTAGCGAGGGCTGCTCAGGTCACCTTTGGTACAGATCAGGAGCCGCGGGTCCGAATGATGTCGCGACCCCAAGGGTGACACTCTACCAGGTGATAGGGACTCTAACCCCCCTTGGTCTCACGCCAATGTCCCCAAGCACATCCTTTCTCTCCTCCAAGAAGCAACCTACCATTCGATTCCCGGCCTAAACTGTATTACTCGGATTCACGGTCGGAACGACTTATCCGGCCAACTAAGTGTTAGACTGCGTTCAACATGACTCAAGGACATACAGCGAATCAGTCCTTAAACGACTCAGACGGGGATAGATTCACACCCAAGACCTCCATGCCTTGTTGCTTCACTATCGTCATCCCGCCCGGTCTCATTTCATTTTATTAACACATGGTTCCATTTCACGATAGCACATATAGCCAACTGTGCCATATATGAATATCCCTATATCTCGCAGGTGACAGGAAATCACTTGACTTCTACCGCTTAAAGCAGGGCTAAGCATCTACTCGATCCTAGTCTATGTAGGATTCAAGGATTCATATATCTGGACAAGGAATGATATAATGCAGCAAGGTTTTCAACCAACTCCTACCACTTAATGCAACAATACTTATAACATATATAGAATTAATTGCTTTGAAGGTAGGAGGCTTATAATGCTCCGGGGCTTGCCTGGGATCCGACTCAAGTTAGAGTATGTCAGAAGAAACTCGCTTGGCGAGCATTCCCTCCGTCTAACACTTGTTCGGTCTTTCTATCTTCGGAATGGATCCACCAACTCCATCTTTGGGTTTGGCTCCACATCAGGTCCTTCACGTGCTTCAGCTAGCGTACCTAAATGAGGTGTAATAATGCATATGTATGAATGCATAGAAATGCAATAAACAAAATAATCATGCAAGCATACCAAAGTTCACATAAACCCTAGAGCTAATTAACTTAATCCTCATTAAGACATAACATAGAAGAGGGCAAGCACATCAATCAAGAAACAAGTCTCACAAGATCACAGGGTACCACCCAAGTATCATCAAAGATATGAGTCACACTTCAATACACAAGCATTGCAAGTTAATCAAAGTACGAGAACTAGAAATTGCTACCTTCTGGACATCAGAACAACAGCTAAGTAATTTAATCATAACTGGAGATCCCTAAATCCCAATGACTTGCAAGAAGACATTCTGGAAAGCTTATGAAATTGTCTACAATTCATTTAAGATCCACTAAGCCTGATTCCCAAGTTTAATTGGTCGAAAAGATGAAACTACAGACTCTGGTCTGCTCCAAACAGAGAGCAACTAAATCTGGAACCTGACTTTAAACATCTATAACTCAAAAACTACTTGACCAAATGCCACCAAAATTTAACAGCAGCTAGATCATGAAATTCACAACAACTTTGTTATAGCACACAAGACATGAAAACATCATTTGCATAGGGTAATTAACAATATTCTCAAATCTGTTCAGAAACCTCATTTGCAAGAAATAATTATTAACTTATGTTGCAAACATATAATTGGATAGAACAAACTTTACCAATATTTCACACATGACTAATGAACACCAGAAAACATAGTGTCCATCCCTAAATAATTTCTTTTAATGCATTTTCTTAATTTATTTAGATAATTTGGTGGAATTATGAACACATATCAAAAGTGCATAATAAATTCTACCAAAAATTACAGAAGCCTACACATGCTCCCAAAAGTCTACTATCCACATTTGAAACCATTTGGATATGTATAACAACCTCTATGAAAAAGACAAATGGCTATAACAATAAATCATATGAGAGCAAGTAAAACCTAAAACTCAATATTTTCTATGAACACAAGGCCATATTATGAATCAATATGATATAGAAATATCATAGTAAGGTAAAGGAACAATATTTTCTATTTTATCATTTATATATTATTTATAAGCTATTTATCAATCTATAAACAAGTTAAATCAATAACTTGATCATGCAGTAAGCAATGACCATGAAATTTATACCACAGTACACTCATAGCATGATAAGACTACCATAAAAATTTCACATTATTTGGAGCATCACAACTCAAGATATAAAATGACAAGTAATAAAATGTAATTTTCCTTATTTAACAAGGTCAAATCAAAACCCTAAGAAAACAGTGAACAACTAGGGTGTTTAATATTTTTCCTAGCAAGTAAATATCATCACAAAATTAACAAAACAAGAATCACTATTTTTGGAGTTATAAAACTCCAGATCTTGCTCTGGTCAAGTTTAAAGGTATTTAAGAGCATTTTTAACACTTAAATAAAAACATCAGAAAATACCTACAACATGTAACATATTATGACTCCACTGCATAGATCTTTTCTCAAGGTTTCCAAAAAGTCCCCTTTTACTATTTTTGGAATTACCTAGCACGAGATATGATTTTTGGAAGATTTACCATTTCTCTGAAATTCAAAAACGCAATTAATTACCTAACCCTAGATCTGCTAGGTGTACCCGGCTATGCACCCGAAACTGCCACTGCTTGAACTGGCATGAGGGCCCCACGGTCGGGCCGGGCCCGCCTATCATACAAGAGAGAGGCACAGGGGAGGGAAACTGGTCTTCATCGTCTTCCTCCGTCGGCCGAACAGAGGAGGCGGCTCGGCCGGTCGGTCTCCGGCGAGGGGGTCACCGGCGGCGGCGACTAAGGGTGGCACGAGCTCCCACGTGCCCTTGCGCACCCGTAGAGCTACATGGCTCGGCCCGCGATGGTCCCCAGCATTGTGGCCACCAGAGCAGGCGGCGGCGACGACGGCGGCCCGGTGGCAGCGGCCTCCGGTGAAGGTCAAGGCCGGGGAGGAGGTGCCGTGCGTGCGGCTTGGCGTGGCAAAGGTGGTGCGGCGGTCCGTTCAGGCGGAGGAAGGCCGGAGGTAGGAGATCATCGGTGGCCATGGAGTTCTACCGGACGGCCATGGCTGCCGACGCGCTCCGGCGCGTGCGTGCGACGCAGAGGCGAGGGAGGAGGGAAGCAGAGAGGCAAATGAGGCGCTCTGGTACTCGGGGTCTCCACTCCACACGTGATAGAGGCAGGGGGCACGCGACATGAAGGAGGACGCGCGGCAGCAGCTCCTGGCAATGGTGGAGCGCGCTCTGCTGCATGAACGCCACGGTGGCATAAACGCGAACACGTGGTACGCGTGACTCAGCCCGACTTCGGATCCAATTTTAGCATATTCCAGCGAGATTCGGAACAGACGCCCTATACAAAAGATCTTCATCTTTAACTGGTCTACCAACTTGATTAAGGGTGATAGGCCATTAGAGCAACATATTAGGAGGTAATTAGGATCCAAAGTCGACACTGTCAGCGACTTGATAGTGATTAAGCTTTGCTCGGTTTTCACTAGTTTTGAGATGCCAAACTTGATCCAACAAATTCCCACTTTCTACATGTTCTTCTCCAAGGAATATACTCCAACTTTTATATTTGGCTCAACTTAAGTTGCTTAACAAAAATTGGAGAACGCGGAATGCCAACCGGTATTGGTGCTGGAATTCCTGGACTTGGAATATTTCTAAGTCTGAAACAAACTGCAGCAGATTCAAACTTTGGGCCATGGTTTGACTTATTTCCAATCAAACCTAACCCTTGGTCCAAAAACATTATTTGCAGAGCATGAACTGAACTACAACTTTAATTTAAGGCTCCAAGTCTAGATCGGCTTGGGTTGCGAGATATAAGGCTCCAAAGTATGGCACATGAACTAAAACACCAGTTAGGACTTAGCCAAATTCTTGGACTCTGGAACGGCAGCTGATTCCTCCTTTTGAGCTCTATTTGACTAGGTTAGAGGAAAAACTAGCTCTTGACCATTAAACAAAGTTTGTTCTACACAAGATGAACTACAACTTTTGTTTAAGGTCAAACCTCATAACTGGTACAAAAGTTAAACTTCCACTTTGGTCAAAGTAGCAACCCGATAAAGCCTAAACTAGGGTTTTAGGCCAATCGAGGCATTTTCTTGACATTTGCTCAACATGAATCCTTCATGACTTTTGTTGTAGAGTTCGTCTAGAGTCATTTGGGCAAGTTTGCATGGTTTGGCTGATGATCTACAATTCCATTCACTTAATGATACAAGTTCCAATAGGAATGGAACTTATCATTTCATGTGACTTTTTGATTCCAAACCCCATGAAACTTTCCCAGGGATTAATATAGATAGTTACTGAGGTGAGACATGTGAAGATACTTTGATAGCAACACCCAAGCCTGTATCTTTTAATTGAGCCTATATGTAAGCAAGGATGCAATATCCAAGTTTAGGTTAGGGTTTATTCCCATAGGTTTGACTTTGGCATCGTCATCTCCACTAATCTATCATGTTTGAGCTTAAACCCACTACTGAATTGGTGATAAACACCTAGGGTGTTACAGCCCTCCCCCTTAAAAGAATCATGTCCCGAGATTCGGAATGGAAGACCTTTTAAGGAAGAGAGACACGTTGTCTAGTTCCCAACATCTGCTATAGCATTCAGCTATAAAGCTTCAACATCGGCGAACAATTTGGTCAGAGGCACTTTCTTATACTTACTCTTTATGGTAAAATTTGTCTGAAGAATTTCCTTCATTGACTTCCACGAAGCATTGTTACTTTGGGAGGAATCCAAGATAGCACGTACTGCATTCTCAGTGTACGGAGATCATTTGGTCCATGAGTGAACCACTCCCAAGTATCTGATTCTTTAGTGAACACAACATAGTCTGTATGAACTTGACACTAGATTGAAATATTCAGAAGTATGCTCGTTGAAAGGACTCTATGTTCACATGGTTTTGAAAAGCAGTTCTCTACCAAAATGGCTTGAGTACAACCTTTCAAAAAGGGTGAGATCATAGACGACTATACTCTGAGGCTATAGGATACTGACTAACCAATAGACAGGGTCTATGTTGGTCGTAAAGGTTCCAACATTCAGACACCAACTAAAGGAAAACTACTTGAGGTTCCATGTGTGCAGTTCTCTTTCTCTGACGACAACACTATATTATCTGAGTCTGTCGAGGGGTCAATGAATGTGATAGCTGACTCTGTCGGCTTCGTATTCCTGCCAACAGCTACCAAATAAGATTCTTTTATCCAAAGACAACAGTTATCAGGGTTGAATCAGATGCAACCTCTTGGTAAAAACATGTATAAGGTACCAAAGTATGTCATCATTGGAAAATAATTCCCAAAGAAAGATGTAACGAGGCCTTAAGGACAACAAAAGTTATAATATTTACTAAACCGCGGAAAGTAGTCTACCACCAAACGATTGAGTAAAATTTTCCTGGGTGACTTAGTTGTACTGTAAGTTGAGTTGACTTGCAGCATAACAACTTTGTCAGGCCAACTTTCACCTTGAGGCATCCTTTTTAGGATCAAACAGCAGCTCGAAGATGGGAAATTTGTTGTTTGACACTTTTCAAATAGCTTTTGACCTGCGATGGTATAAATTGATTTGCAGAACACTAAGGCTGCTCGTACATTGGGGATACGAGAAAGTAAAAGCAAATGAAAGAGTATAAACAAGTATCGGTGAGACCTCAAAAGGGCCATCCAACAACAGATCTCGACTATTAATTTTCATACCAATCTGAGGATGCACACGCTTTGAACTTGCAGGTTACTTTTGCAAGGCAAAACGCATACTTTCTCTACTTCTTCACCTTAGCTGATAGAACACCTTGCACTATCTGTGTGATTGTCCAAGATGGAATTGACTTGGTCGCAATGACTCTGGACGATAGAGTATCACTCCAGTTATTGGCTAGTTGATTAACTTCTTGTTGGTTATTGCTCTGTAAGACCTAGCCTTCGTAGCTACCAAAGAATCGTTACCTAACTAGAGATTAACCTTCCAATTGGTAACTAATTAGTTGTCTCTCAACACTAAAAAGTTCCAAATCTTCACTCTTGATCACAATAATTGTGGTTGATACAAAGCAGATGGTTGCCATCGAAGTCAGCAGATACGGAGTCTCACCAGAGATGGTTGATCTCAACGGTATGGTCATTATGCATACAAAGGTTAAAACTTGCTTATTGTAATGATCGAGTCTTATCCAATGGATGACTTGTCCAACATCAAGTGTTGTGTGTCCTTTATCCAACAGGAATGAGATACTTCGCTCACTAGACGACGTTCGTCAATACTGGAACAACTAAGTAGAGTCACTTGTCTACCACATATTGCAGTTTGTTAATGTTTATGTCGGTGACCGGTTATTCAAAGGTTATCCTCTTAGCAACTTCAGAAGGAAACTCCACTACTTTCGGTCTAAGATATGGACCTTATGATACGATATGGAGAGATAACCAAGGAAGAAGGTCACGTGAAAATCACATCAGTGTTGTTCTGCAATGGATTACGATTAGAAACCTTGATACCAGCGCGTGCCGAGCAGCACAATAGTTACTTGTTTCAACCATAACTAAGGTTGTAGACATCCCACAAAGGTGATCCTAGACTCTCTAGAAAGATTAGGAAGATGACTACACTTTAGTTATTCATACCAAAAGCAAATTCATAGATTAACATGACCAAAAATGCTAATGTTTCAGATCTGTACCAAAATGGACAGAAAACTAACAAGAACTTCAAAAATGCAAAACTGGAGTTCTAGGGACTCAACAAGGCTGAGCCTTCACTTTATATAAAGCTTATTAAGTTGTCTATAACTTTATTATTATCATATTAAGATGATTTTATAGCTAACAGGGCCAAACAAGATAAAGAAGACATCTCTGCCCAGATTTGGACAGATTCTGTCATTTCCCTTTGCAAGCTCATAACTAGAGATTTAGACCACCAAAATTAGTGATATAGGACACTTTGGAAAGCTTAGAAAAAGTACTACACTTCTTCTATTATCTTTAATACATGATTCCATAAGCACATAGGTCAAATAAAGCAAACATTCAGATCTGTTCTGAACATGAGCAGATTCTGATAACAAACTTCTAAAATTTATAACTCTCAAACCATAAGACCTAGGGTCATGAAATTTAGGACAAGCTAGAAAAGTAAGTTAGCTACAACTTTGGTATTCTCCATAACTACAGAAAGTACCATTATAACCACGAAAGCATCACTACAACAGAAACAGTTCTAGCAGCCAACGTTTAATAAGCAAAACAAAGTTTGCCTTTGTTCTACTTAACAAGAGAGCACACAAACATATCATCCTAGTGGCTCTAAACATTGTTACCTTAGACCAACACCAATTTAATTCATTCATGAGAATCCAATTTACTTAAGTGTGGTCTAAAACATTTTCAAAAACTTGTATGACAGCATATCCACCACTTGGCTAAACTAGATGGCATCTATAGGTTCAAACATGTAACCATAATTATTTCTAGCAAGGCTAAGCACACACCTTTTTTTCAAGCGCTTTCTATTCAAGCAATCATTGAAAAAGGCATTCATATCTAACTCCACACAAGAAAGATAGTGTACCACATCAATCATAAGTTACTTCGTATAGGACAAGGGTGAGAGGAGCATAGTTATGCATAAAGCAACAATCATGAAGATGCATGCTTCGTCCTATTCATCCTCACAAGATTGCCAACCTAAGGTGGCGATCACGTTCTATGTCGGTGGCATAACACGCACTCTCTCGATATATAGCTAGTCGACAGCTACATTCGACTTACGCATTCGTGGTTAACGTACCTGCAGAAGAGTTTCATTGCAGCCCAACATTTCCCAATATAGCACACAATGAAAGTAGAGAAGTAAAATTCTAAGTACTCCCATGTACATATACCCTCGTATATATACATGTAGCACCAAAACTACTCGAATCATTCGATCACCCACAATTAAGTACCTTCATATATACATGTGTGTAACATGTAAATAATCCAGTAACCAAAACTAGCTCTCCCCTAGACCGCAGGTTGTACAGTCATGCCCTCACAACTCACACTTACCTGAGCGTAGGTGCGATGTTACATAAAAGTAAACTAGCGACATATATGACTATCTCATATATGAAGGCTACCACCAATCTAACACACCGGGTAGCATAGTGTGGGAGAGTCATCACACATACATACCTTGGCCCGGGCGTAGATGCATAAATGAAAAACCCCCCAAGTTAGTACTTATATAAGCCACCTAATAATCCTTATATGGGCATAAGGAAATTGACCACTGGCATACTTAGATTTAGAATTCAGTTTTCACAAACCTATATATAGCTATAAGTTGATAAAACTGATTTTATAAAACAAAACCTTTGTTTTAAATACACATACGACAACTTTAATGTTGAATCTTGCTCTGATACCAGCTGTAACAGAACCGTCCAAATTATAAGAGCACAAGTATAAAAACAATCACCGAAGTGATCAAATTCTCACACTTGAGCCCATATAACTCCGGTAGTCCAATGAAATCACGAGGGATTTCAAACCAACCAACATACAAGCCAAGATCGTAGTGATTCAACATAACAAGTCACATGCTACAACCATTTCACAAGTAATTCAATATACATCGGAGTTCAACATAGTTATTAATTTACATTGAAAAGTAGCGGAAGCAAGGTAATTTGAAGCTAACATTATTCTTATTTCAAATACATACCAGTACCATGGTCTACTTCCAACAAAAGCATTAGAGAGAAGATGACTCAGAAGGATCATGCCCGTGATCACACTCCGCCACTAAGGCAGGAGCCAACCAACTCTTACAGTCGCCGTGATACATCACAACCTGCAACAAGTGGGGATAAAACCCTGAGTACGACAAAGTACTCAGCTAGACTTACCCGTCAGAAACCAGAAATAAGGTGACATCAAGGATCATGCAAGGCTGATATAAGATGGGGCTAGCTTGACAACATTTTGCATAAAAGCTTAATATAGATGATCAATCATTAATGCTTAAGCATCAAGTTAATTATCATTAACCTATCATCTATATTAGAACCTGTACTAGAGCACTCACTTTATTAGGAGCAAACAATATTAACCATAGCAGGTATAAATTAAGGCAACCTTTCCATCGTGATCCAATTAACCATCCGTTCAATTTAATTGAATCTACGTTGCCGCTGCTCAAGTCAAGTGCTCACTAACCGGGAGCGACGGCGATTCGAATCGGATTCCTATCCAGCTGGAGGGGTATTTCTAACACTCACCGAGTCACGCCTAGCGAGGGCTGCTCAGGTCACCTTTGGTACAGTTCAGGAGCCGCGGGTCCGAATGATGTCGCGACCCCAAGGGTGACACTCTGCCAGGTGATAGGGACTCTAACCCCCCTTGGTCTCACGCCAATGTCCCCAAGCACATCCTTTCTCTCCTCCAAGAAGCAACCTACCATTCGATTCCCGGCCTAAACTGTATTACTCGGATTCACGGTTGGCACGACTTATCCGGCCAACTAAGTGTTAGACAGCGTTCAACATGACTCAAGGACGTACAGCGAATCAGTCCTTAAACGACTCAGACGGGGATAGATCCACACCCAAGACCTCCATGCCTTGTTGCTTCACTATCGTCATCCCGCCCGGTCTCATTTCATTTTATTAACACATGGTTCCATTTCACGATAGCACATATAGCCAACTGTGCCATATATGAATATCCCTATATCTCGCAGGTGACAGGAAATCACCTGACTTCTACCGCTTAAAGCAGGGCTAAGCATCTACTCGATCCTAGTCTATGTAGGATTCAAGGATTCATATATCTGGACAAGGAATGATATAATGCAGCAAGGTTTTCAACCAACTCCTACCACTTAATGCAACAATACTTATAACATATATAGAATTAATTGCTTTGAAGGTAGGAGGCTTATAATGCTCCGGGGCTTGCCTGGGATCCGACTCAAGTTAGAGTATGTCAGAAGAAACTCGCTTGGCGAGCATTCCCTCCGTCTAACACTTGTTCGGTCTTTCTATCTTCGGAATGGATCCACCAACTCCATCTTTGGGTTTGGCTCCACATCAGGTCCTTCACGTGCTTCAGCTAGCGTACCTAAATGAGGTGCAATAATGCATATGTATGAATGCATAGAAATGCAATAAACAAAATAATCATGCAAGCATACCAAAGTTCACAAAAACCCTAGAGCTAATTAACTTAATCCTCATTAAGACATAACATAGAAGAGGGCAAGCACATCAATCAAGAAACAAGTCTCACAAGATCACAGGGTACCACCCAAGTATCATCAAAGATATGAGTCACACTTCAATACACAAGCATTGCAAGCTAATCAAAGTACGAGAACTAGAAATTGCTACCTTCTGGATATCAGAACAGCAGCTAAGTAATTTAATCATAACTGGAGATCCCTAAATCCCAATGACTTACAAGAAGACATTCTGGAAAGCTTATGAAATTGTCTACAATTCATTTAAGATCCACTAAGCCTGATTCCCAAGTTTAATTGGTCGAAAAGATGAAACTACAGACTCTGGTCTGCTCCAAACAGAGAGCAACTAAATCTGGAACCTGACTTTAAACATCTATAACTCAAAAACTACTTGACCAAATGCCACCAAAATTTAACAGCAGCTAGACCATGAAATTCACAACAACTTTGTTATAGCACACAAGACATGAAAACATCATTTGCATAGGGTAATTAACAATATTCTCAAATCTGTTCAGAAACCTCATTTGCAAGAAATAATTATTAACTTATGTTGTAAACATATAATTGGATAGAACAAACTTTACCAATATTTCACACATGACTAATGAACACCAGAAAACATAGTGTCCATCCCTAAATAATTTCTTTTAATGCATTTTCTTAATTTATTTAGATAATTTGGTGGAATTATGAACACATATCAAAAGTGCATAATAAATTCTACCAAAAATTACAGAAGCCTACACATGCTCCCAAAAGTCTACTATCCACATTTGAAACCATTTGGACATGTATAACAACCTCTATGAAAAAGACAAATGGCTATAACAATAAATCATATGAGAGCAAGTAAAACCTAAAACTCAATATTTTCTGTGAACACAAGGCCATATTATGAATCAATATGATATAGAAACATCATAGTAAGGTAAAGGAACAACATTTTCTATTTTATCATTTATATATTATTTATAAGCTATTTATCAAGCTATAAACAAGTTAAATCAATAACTTGATCATGCAGTAAGCAATGACCATGAAATTTATACCACAGTACACTCATAGCATGATAAGACTACCATAAAAAATTCACATTATTTGGAGCATCACAACTCAAGATATAAAATGACAAGTAAGAAAATGTAATTTTCCTTATTTAACAAGGTCAAATCAAAACCCTAAGAAAACAGCGAACAACTAGGGTGTTTAATATTTTTCCTAGCAAGTACATGTCATCACAAAATTAACAAAACAAGAATCACTATTTTTGGAGTTCTAAAACTCCAGATCTTGCTCTGGTCAAGTTTAAAGGTATTTAAGAGCATTTTTAACACTTAAATAAAAACATCAGAAAATACCTACAAACATGTAACATATTATGACTCCACTGCATAGATCTTTTCTCAAGGTTTCCAAAAAGTCCCCTTTTACTATTTTTGGAATTACTTAGCACGAGATATGATTTTTGGAAGATTTACCATTTCTTTGAAATTCAAAAACGTAATTAATTACCTAACCCTAGATCTGCTAGGTGTACCCGGCTATGCACCCGAAACTGCCACTGCTTGAACTGACACGAGGGCCCCACAGTCGGGTCAGGCCTGCCTGTCATACAAGAGAGAGGCACAGGGGAGGGAAAACTGGTCTTCATCGTCTTCCTCCGTCGGCCGAACAGAGGAGGCGGCTCTGCCGGTCGGTCTCCGGCGAGGGGGTCACCGGCGGCGGCGACTAAGGGTGGCACGAGCTCCCACGTGCCCTTGCGCACCCGTAGAGCTACACAGCTCGGCCCGCGGTGGTCCCCAGCGTTGTGGCCACCGGAGCAGGCGGCGGCGACGACGGCGGCCCGGTGGCAGCGGCCTCCGGTGAAGGTTAAGGCCGGGGAGGAGGTGTCGCGCGTGCGGCTTGGCGTGGCAAAGGTGGTGCGGCGGTCCGTTTGGGCGGAGGAAGGCCGGAGGTAGTAGATCATCGGTGGCCATGGAGTTCTACCGGACGGCCATGGCTGCCGACGCGCTCCGGCGCGTGCGTGCGACGCAGAGGCGAGGGAGGAGGGAAGCAGAGAGGCAAATGAGGCGCTCTGGTACTCGGGGTCTCCACTCCACGCGTGATAGAGGCAGGGGGCACGCGACATGAAGGAGGACGCGCGGCAGCAGCTCCTGGCAATGGTGGAGCGCGCTCTGCTGCATGAACGCCATGGCGGCATAAACGCGAACACGTGGTACGCGTGACTCAGCCCGACTTCGGATCCAATTTCAGCATATTCCAGCGAGATTCGGAACAGACGCCCTATACAAAAGATCTTCATCTTTAACTGGTCTACCAACTTGATTAAGGGTGATAGGCCATTAGAGCAACATATTAGGAGGTAATTAGGCTCCAAAGTCGACACTGTCAGCGACTTGATAGTGATTAAGCTTTGCTCGGTTTTCACTAGTTTTGAGATGCCAAACTTGATCCAACAAATTCCCACTTTCTACATGTTCTTCTCCAAGGAATATACTCCAACTTTTATATTTGGCTCAACTTAAGTTGCTTAACAAAAATTGGAGAACGCGGAATGCCAACCGGTATTGGTGCTGGAATTCCTGGACTTGGAATATTTCTAAGTCTGAAACAAACTGCAGCAGATTCAAACTTTGGGCCATGGTTTGACTTATTTCCAATCAAATCTAACCCTTGGTCCAAAAACATTATTTGCAGAGCACGAACTGAACTACAACTTTCATTTAAGGCTCCAAGTCTAGATCGGCTTGGGTTGCGAGATATAAGGCTCCAAAGTATGGCACATGAACTAAAACACCAGTTAGGACTTAGCCAAATTCTTGGACTCTGGAACAGCAGCTGATTCCTCCTTTTGAGCTCTATTTGACTAGGTTAGAAGAAAAACTAGCTCTTGACCATTAAACAAAGTTTGTTCTACACAAGATGAACTACAACTTTTGTTTAAGGTCAACCCTCATAACTAGTACAAAAGTTAAACTTCCACTTTGGTCAAAGTAGCAACCCGATAAAGCCTAAACTAGGGTTTTAGGCCAATCGAGGCATTTTCTTGACATTTGCTCAACATGAATCCTTCATGACTTTTGTTGTAGAGTTCGTCTAGAGTCATTTGGGCAAGTTTGCATGGTTTGGCTGATGATCTACAATTCCATTCACTTAATGATACAAGTTCCAATAGGAATGGAACTTATCATTTCATGTGACTTTTTGATTCCAAACCCCATGAAACTTTCCCAGGGATTAATATAGATAGTTACTGAGGTGAGACATGTGAAGATACTTTGATAGCAACACCCAAGCCTATATCTTTTAATTGAGCCTATATGTAAGCAAGGATGCAATATCCAAGTTTAGGTTAGGGTTTATTTCCATAGGTTTGACTTTGGCATCGTCATCTCCACTAATCTATCATGTTTGAGCTTAAACCCACTACTTAATTGGTGATAAACACCTGGGGTGTTACAGCCTGCGACATGTCGGACACCCGGTGCTCTAAATGTCTGATAGGAGACCAGCAAAGGTGACTGACAGGGGGATTTTGGCGCCGATTATCTCCTAAACCAGCTCGAGTTAGCAGAAGATGATAACACTAAAATGGTATAGCTATATGAGGGCTACAACTTTGTCAATTGGCTCGAGGACTGGTTCAGTGAACTGTTTACAGCTTAACACTTAGCCAAATTTGCTAAGTCACAAAACAGCCTCCAAGACTGACTTGTGGGCCATTTTTGAGCTTGTTCTGTTCATTTTCATGAGATGGCCATATTAGAACTTTTGTTCCTTATGAAATTCTCTACAACTTTGCTTAAGGTTGCTCCTCCATGCAAGGTTTCTAAGCTGGACTTTTAAATTGGTCAAACCAGATAACTCTAGGGGTCCAACTTAGTCAACAACATTTGGAAGGGCAATTTGGAAATTTTAGTCAACATGAACATTGCTCCACTACTCACCCTAAATGTAATTAAGGTGTTATTAGACCTAATTAGCCACTCTACACATTGGTTGCACAAAATTCCTAGTGTCACATACTTTGAAACAAACAAATCAACATTTCACCCAATGTTGCAAGCTCATGTTGCACATGTTGCATGAGTGTGTTGCATAGCACTTGCTCATTATGTTACACTAAAGGGGTTGGCATGTCTCAAAAGAAAGTTGCACATAAGGTATTTGTGTGTTGCACACTACTCACTTCTTACTTCACATGAAATATAAACATATGTGGCAAAGTTTCCAAAGCATGTTTCACATATTATAAGCTCATGCATGAAATGAATGATGCTCCCACTCATGAATGAGATGATTAATGTTAATGCTCATGAAATGCAATGCACTTAAGGAAGCCAAACACCTGGGGTGTTACATCTAGCTAAATATTTCTTTCTTTTTAGTTTACTATTTTTGAGTTTGCTATATGGTTGCTAAAGAAATAAAAAGATGCATAACAAACTAAACCAAAATAAAAAATTTATCTTAGTAAGTTATATCGATAAAGTAAGATGTGATTTTAAAACTTTAAAAGCAAAATAAAAAGTGTGTTAGTTTTCTATTCTTTAGAGCTAAATAAATAATGGAGTCTAGGTAAGCTCTTGCAATGGAAATGATGAATAGTTGCTCTGTCATAATTTCTTTCAAGTACCTAGTTTTTAGCCTTGAATTCTCCTGAGTTTTGGATACGACTGATTGGATATAAGGATTTACTCTAAACTTGAAACTCATGGGTAGCATATGCTTGATCTAAGTCTAGGTAATTGATGGATATGATATGAGAAGGTCTGAACTGATGTTTATCTTGTTCCTAGCGATACTAGAGTTTGAGATTTATCTTTTGAAAAATATAAAAATTTTATGATGAGTCTCTCTATGACAAAGCTTGAATTCCTATTAGAGCCATATATGATATATAGACTAGGAAAAACTTTTACTCATACATGTTGCTTGTTTTTGCATTGAGTTCAGTCAAGCTTTGTTGATGCCTTATAAGAGGTTTGTCATGCTCTTAAAATCAAGATCATATACACACCACCTACATATGCACTACTCCTACACTAGGGGGTAGGCGCAAAAATATGCCATTTCATCTAGATTTACTTAATAATGTTTTACTCCTACACTAGGAGTAAACATAAAAAATATACCCTATAGGATATACCCCAAATAAATGCTCTAAGATCTTGTTGTTATCTCTCAAAAGTTTTGTTATAGAAAAGAGGCTTGTGGCTATGCAAAAGTTATTCATAAAAAAAAAGAAGAAGAAAGAAAGAAAGAATTGGAAAAAATGGACAAGTGTCCAAAATATCTAAAACAATGGGTACTCAGATGCTTGCCTGAAAAAAAGAGAAAAAAGAGATGAATAAGATAGCCCATGTTTTCTTGCAAGGTTATTTTCAAGTTTTAAAAGAGAGATATGTGTTCAAGGAGTAAAGTAGAATTAGTTTAGCCACCATATATATCCCTCATACATCCATACACATGCACATCTTGATTTGATTTTATGACTTAACTCTTTTTGGATCTGAGGTTTGGCTTTACAACATATGTGTTAGAAGTATGCTCTTTCATGTTTTCTCTATTCCTATGAGCTCCACTATAAGCCTTAGTTGTAGGAAGAGAAAGGCATAACATCACTATTGCCTTGGAGAGGATCCACAAATACCACATATATTGAGAGATCTGAGTGTCATACAATGAAAGTTCTGAGTTTTATTTTGAAAACTTATAAAAAACTTTGGAATAATGGTTGACTAAAGAGCTTGAGACATAGTGATTGACTTGATTGTTCTATCTTTCAATTGCTCAATACCCAAGTGAAGGCTAAGAAGCTCCATGGTTAAAGGTAATATGGGTAAGTTTGAAAGTCACATCAGTTTATTCTAATCTGAAGGAGAATTTTTGTTTGAACGCATATGTACTTTTGAGGCGTGAAAGTATTGTAGCAACTCCTGATCCAAATTTACTGAGTCTAGCTTTGCTAAGAGACTAGCAAAGGTTAAGCTTAGGGCAGCTCGTTGATGGTAGTTATCTACTGTCGGCGTTTGGTCCTGCGAGGGTCCTAAGCCAACGAGTGAATCAATGTTGTGTGTCCCTAATCTGGATGGTGATGCAAGGAGAGTACACGGAGGTTTATCCTGGTTTGGGCAAAAGAAGGCCCTACGTCCAGCGGGGAGGGCGGAGTATTGTATTTCCTTGCACCTAAGTGCTTGTATAGGGGTTACAAGCTGTGAGAGAGGGAATTGATCCTAGGTTTTAGAGAAAAAGTAAGAGTATAAAGGAGATTGCTTGAGATGTTAATCTTCTATGGTGGGATGGAGACTGGTTTTTCATCGTCCACTGTTCGCCCCCCTTTGTAGAGCCCCCTGCCTGCCCTTTTATAGGGTAAGAGAAGGCAGGGACGCCGAGGGTGTATTTGAGGTGAAGTTTTGTCGAACGCTATGGAGGCTGCTATAGCGACGTGCCCCAAGAATGGCCAGCCATCCCTGGACACCATGGTGACGTAGAGGATGAGATGGCGAAAAGACTTCGGGTCCTGTGTCACACAAGCCTTGCTTTCTTGTTTTGACAGTTGGTGGGTCGAGGCTGGGTCGAGGACGGGTTGAGATGGATCGACAACGGATGGATAAGGCCGAGTCCCCGGGATCGCGGGGTACGATACTTGTCGTATTCCCCCTCGAGGGTGATCAGTGGCGAAATAGTGCATGGTATGGCGCGTACAGTGATAGGTTTTCACCTCCCATCCCAGGATGGGCAGTAAAAAGTGAGAATTGACACCGGTACTGCCCCCATGTCGGTTGTTGCTGTAGCCATGGGGGTAGGAAGTGGTTGGTAGTCGCATTAAATGCTCTGACTTTTATCTCAGAGTTGGTGAATAAGGTGGGTCGAGTGGCCCGACCCCGGGTCGTGTGAGTCGGAGATTTCTCGGTAGTCGAGGCGTCTTGTCGAGCGAGCCTCGTACGAGTCGGAACGTGGTCGAGGCGTCCCGTCGACAGTGCCTCGTATGAGTCGGAACGTGGTCGAGGCGTTTCGTTCGCTGTTTCGGCTCGTCCCGTTCTTGTGGGCAGCGGTTTTGGCGTGGTTTTGTTTTTCTTAATCGTTGATTGTGGGTACCCCTTGTTTTTGGTACCCGACAGTAGCCCCCGAGCCTTTGGGTGAGTGTGGGTCACTCTCACAGAGGCTCAGCGAGTCATGAACTAGAGTTGTAGCGTCATAGTTTTTTCTGGTGGGTGCGCACGAGCGCACCCACCGGGTGTAGCCCCCGAGGCCTCAGTGGAGTGTTTTGACTCCTCTGAGGTCTTTTGTACATTTTATCGAGGAATGCTCTTGTATCGTGGCGTGTTTTGTCCTCTTTTGCTCAAGGTTTGGCCTCCTGCGGTCAAGCCCCCGAGCCTCGTATGCACGAGGTCGATCAGAGTCTTGGCCGTCTTTTATCGTTCGACCCTCATGCTCCTTCTTCAGGAAAAAAGGAGGAGGGGTGGGGAACGTCATACTACCCTCGTCGGGCGAGTTCCGGTGATCTCCGGTGAGCTGTTAACGGGGAATTCGAGTGGGAGCCCGTGCTCCATTCGGTAGGAGTCGGCTAGCGGCCATGGAGGCGCTCTAAAAAATGCCAAAGTGTAGTCATGTGGATCTTGGTTCCTCGCGATAGGATCCAAGGGCTCGATGCCTCCCTCCGAGGGGATTCCTTCATCGACCTCTCTTTTAGCCTCGAATACATCTGGGGGTGCCTCGAGAGCGTGGCTCAAGCCCTGGCCTTGTTCGGGCGCGTCCCTAGTTGTCTCTGACTTTATTACTCGAGGGCAGCTGTCGAACCCTAGTCGAGGGCCAGCTTTTGATCCCTTGAGGTTTATATCGGGCTCGGAGCCTGTTACCCAATCGTCTGGGAATATCTATCTGCGGATCTTCTGGCCCATTTAGGGGCGCATCTTTTTAGGAGGGGAAGCGAGATCAGTGTGGTAGTGGGCGGCGTGGTGCGTCGGTTACAGGGTGAGCAACGGACATGTGCCCCTATCTGCGGGTTTTGAGGGAGCGGTTAGGTAAGGTCATTGAATGCGAAAACTGTTCCTACCTTTTCACTCGCTCATTGACCTTCCATCGGGGTATAAGTGTGAGGCCCGGGATTCCATATACCCCCTACAGGCCATTTGCGTCTTTGCCTTCTTTGCTCTTTGTGCGCCCTTCAGCCGTCATCCACCGCCGTCGTTGCTTCTTCATCTGCCGTCGTTGCGCGCCATTTTTCGACAATCATGGTGCGCAAGAGCCAGATCCTTCCCGCGGACACATGGGCTTGTTCCTTGGTGACGGAGAGGAAGCTGGAGGAGTTGGTCCGCGATGGACTTTTGCGACCAAGGGCGAGTCGGACCCAGCCGGAATGGAGGGTGCCGCCGTCCGACCACCGGGAGCCGGCGCCCCCAGAGGGATACGTGGTAAGCTTCGTGGCTTTCCATGAGAGGGGACTCAGAGTGCCACCGAGCCGCTTCATGCGGGGGCTCCTCCACTACTAAAAGGTGGAGCTGCACCATCTCGCCCCCAACTCCATCTCGCAGGCTGCCATTTTCGTGGTGGTCTGCGAGGGGTACCTAGGGATGGAGCCACACTGGAATCTATGGCTCCACCTCTTCAAGGCGGAGCATTTCATCAAGAAGGCGGGCGAGCGAGGGGTGCAGCGCACAGTGCATGCAGGGAGCTGCACTCTCCAAGTTCGGGCGGGTCGAGGTGAGCAGTACATCTCGGTGCAGCTCATCTCGTTGAATAGCAGTTGGCACGATGGATGGTTCTACCTGCGCAACGACGATGACTAGCTGCCGAGGTTCTCCAGCCGGGTGCTGATGTCGTGTGAGGAGAACTGGTCGTACGACATCATCGAGGAGGACAAGCCAAAACTGCAGCCGCTCCTCGACGCGTTGAGGAGGCTTCGTCAGCGCGGGTTGACGGCGAGAATGGTGGCCGCTGCGTTCCACCGTAGGAGGGTGCTGCCACTAACACAGCGCCGGCTCCGGCTCGATGAGATGACGCCGAATGCGTCACTGGAGGGGAGTCGGATGTCGCACGAGTCCCTCCCCTCGATGAGGTCACCCGGCGTGCACGGTGGATGGTGGGGAGTTTCAAGCAGGAGGACATCGACAGGGTCCCGATGCGCCCCACTCAAGGCTTTGAGCCTCTGGTAAGTGTTGTTTTTGACAATCTTGAGTCCTTTTGCTTCCTGATTCCCTCGACTAAGTCAGTCGAGGCCTCTGTGCAGGATCTGTCGGTGGTTAAGGAGTCACAGCTGCCGGTTCCAGAGGATCGGGCTGCTCTGGAGGCTAGACGCCTCTCGATGGCCCAAAAGAAGGAAGAGAAGGACGCTGCCAAGAAGCGTCAAGTCAAGAAGACCCTCGAGCGCGAGGCGTTGAAGAAGCACCGCTGCCAACAGAGCCTCGAGGTGCTCCCGATCGAGGAGTCTCCCTCCGAGATGGTCTCGGGGGAGGACGAAGACAGCAGCGATGACGATGCTAGGTCATAGTATGATACCATGACTTTTCTGGCACACCTCCCCGACGTGCGGCCCCTGCTGGAGCCCATTGGGGGGTCGACTTCCTAGGCATCGAGGGAAGTCTCGGCGCCCATCGAGGGGGAAGGAGAGCCAGTAGAGGGAAGGGCCTGGGCAGGTCCTTTAGAGAGGGGAGCTACCTCACCTGGGGTCCCGTGGGGGAGGTCGGTGGCGCCACTCCCGCGGGCCCGATCGCCTCGGACTCTGTCGGCGGGCGGAGTGACAGCGTCGGCGTCGGAGGCCAGGGCACCGTCGACGGGTATAAGGACTCGAGGCCAAATAGCCTCATTAGCACAGAGGTCCTCCGATGCCCCGTCAGCCCGGGCTCCAAGGAGCACCCGGTCGATAGGAGGCTCAACGGTGGGGCCGTCGCAGGTGCTGTCAGGTGGCTCAGGCTTGCCGGGGTCTAGGCCCCTACTTCCCATATCCGGGTAAGTATCTCACCTCTTCTTTCCATCATCGGTGATCTCGTTCTTTATCCTGACGCGTTTATTTGCTGCTCAGCCATAAGCGCAAGGCAGAGCTCGTGACTCCGACTCCCGTTAAGGCGCTCAGGTCGGGCGCCACCCTGATGATGTGGACGCCAGCCGATGACGCCACCTGGGTCACAAGGTGCCAGGCTGCGACAGAGTGGCTCAGGATGAGGGAGGCTGTCACCAAGGCGGGGGCAAGCGCCCAGGAGGTTGCTAGTCCTGGTGATGCTACACGGGTGCTAGAGCCAGCTGAGGCAGTCCTGAGCGATGCTAGGCTCGAGGTGCCCGGCGCTGGTGGGTCAGAGCTTGGGTCGATCACGATGACCCAGGCAACCATCGAGGCCGCTGAGGCCGAAACATCTGTCCGCGACGCGGGGCGAGCAGATGTCAAAAAGTCAAGGGAGGTGGTAGAGGCCCCGCCAGAGGCAGGGCTAGAGGCGGCGCAGCCGGAGTCGCAACCGACGTGGGAGGAGCCGCAGCCGCAGCAGGACCGGCTAACGGAGCAGGCGGTCGAGGCAGAACTAGGGGTGGTCATGCCACCGTCCATCGTACAGGCGGTGGTGCCGACAATCGAGACGCCAGCCCCGCCCCAAGGGTCGACCCCGGCCGTGATCGACCTTACTATCGACGACCTTCCTTCTGACAAGGGGAAGCAGAAGGCGAACGTCGAGACGGTCGACGCCCTGGATCAGCCCGATACTTCTGCGGCGTTGGGGGAAGACCTGGCCGAGGCGTCGGCCAGGTGGCCTGACTACACAGGGTTGGCACTTGTACGGGCGGAGGAGGAGCTTCCGCGCTGGGGTCGGTTGACCCTAGAGTTTAGGGATGCGTCTAATCCTAGCGCTGAGCCCTTCTTCGCCCTCGACGACAAGGATGAGGTGCAACACTGGGAGTTCATCGAGGGACTCCGTAAGCACTCCCTGTAGTCCCTGTGCATGGTCACGAATACCTTGGTGCGGGGGTATGTCGGAGGCTTTCGAGGTAAGCCGGGTTCGTTAGTCTTTCCTTGTGTTTTATCCTTCCCTTCTCCTTTGTTCTTATTTTTAGGTTTTAACTGTGGTCAGGAGCTCAAGGAGCATTCTCACCGCAAGTCACTCTCTAGTCATCATGAGAGTGGCGTGTGGGTGGCGCTTGCTTGTCAATGGGCTCTAGTCGAGGAAGCCAACAAGCGGCTATCCCAGAAGAGCGCTGAGATGGGCGAGCTCCGCGTCACCCATGCAGCGGTTAGGGAGGAGGCGGCGCAGGCCCGGGAAGCCGAGGCCAAGGCACGTGAAGACACGGCAAGGGCTCGGGAGGAGGTGGCTAAAGCTCGTGAGGACCTTGCGCCGCTGCTGGCGCGTGTGAAGGAGCTCGAGGAGGATGTCACCTTAGTCGGTGGTCAGCGTGACGCCCTCAATATCTAGATCGGGATGGCATCTGCTCATGTTAGAACCTTGGAGGATGAGGTTGTGATGTTGAAAGGGATGGTCCGAGAGAGGGACGAGGCTCTCTCGGGCACCGGTCAGGAGATTGAGGCGCTAAGGGTGGCAGTCCATAACAAGGATGAGGCTCTTCGAGCATCGGAGAAGGCGTGTGAGGAGCTGCGTGATGAGGTCGTGGGTTGGCAGACACACGCTGAGGGTAAACCTCTTGTTGTGTTCTCCCTTTGGCCTCAAGGTCCTAGGCTTATGCTAACTCAGTGCCTATGTTTCAGAGTTGGAGAAGCAGCAGCATGCGGCCCAGGCGATGGCCACCTCGTTCCATAACCTCTTCGAGGCCAAGGCCGGGCAGACTCAGTTGCTCTATGGTGCTATCACCTCGGTGTGTGACGGCCTAGGGGTCGAGCCTAATGCCAATACCGAGGAGGACGCGCCGGGGAACTCCTTTGTCCGTCGGATGGCGACGCTGGGCCGCCTCGTCCGCGAGAAGATACGAGGCGAGCTGCATCACGACATGAAGAGGGATATGGCAGTCGTTCGGTCTAGATTCGAGTATGACATGGACCTCATCACTGATGCCTTCATCACGGATCCAGACCGGACTGACAAGGAGAATGAAGTCACCTGCCTGAACCTGATTGAGGCCGCTAAGGAGCCCGAGGGTCACCTTGCAAAACTTTTCAAGGTCGAGGTGGTCTCGCCTGCCGATGATGAGGGCCTATGAGCCAAAACTGGGCATGAGGGCCCATGTAAATAAGTTAATATTCATAACTTTCATTGTGATGGCCTCGGGGGCCTTGAAACATTTAGATGAAAGTTTGTACTAAATGTCCATTTTTGTTCGAGTTTTTTCTTCCCTTTCTCGCTTGAATCGTATTCTTGCATGATTTTCTTAGTGCACGGTTATGCCCCTTGGCATGAGGGATCGAGTGGAGGTACCTTAGCCTTAGAGGCGTAAGTGATCTCATGGCTCGACTGCCCTCGAGCTTCAGGGCACGTTTGCGGCCTCGTAGATCGTGTAAGAACTTGATTCGAAGCAAACAGGAATGTTAGTCATGAGCTTTTTCAAAGTCGTGAACTATTACTAGGTCTACTTAGCGCGCGGTTGCACCCCTTGGTGTGGGGGGTGAGTGGAGGTACCATAGCTCGGAGGCATAGGTGAGTTCGCGGCTCGGCAGCCCTCGAGCCTTAGGGTGCGCTTGCGGCCTTGTCAACTTATGTAACAGTTCTCTTCTTTTTTTTGAAAAAATGTGAATTTTTTGGGGATACGTAGGGGGTTCCCCCCTTGCAGACCTCGAGGGAGGGTCGACTCTAAGAAAATAGGGTCGATCCTTCCTGGTTGCTATGAAAAAATGCTTTGAACACCGATGTATTCTTTATTCTATCATGGGATTATGAAACAATTTACAGAGCCTCGAGGCTTTAAGGAAAAAAGCAACGTAGCTATTCAATGTTCCATGCGTTGGTGAAGATTTCGCCTTTCTCGTTTGATAGTTTGTGGGTGCCGGGCTTCAGTACTTCCGCGACGATGTATGGCCCTTCCCATGGTGGAGTAAGCTTGTGTCATCCCTTGTTATTCTGGCTTCGCCGTAGCACCAGGTCGCTGACATTGAGGTCACGTCTACGGACGTGTTTGTCGTGGTAGCGTCAGAGACTTTGCTGATACCTTGTCGAGTGTAATAGAGCCACATCACGAGCTTCCTCGAGCTGGTCGAGGGCGTCTTCTCTTGTGGCGTCATTGTTTTGCTCGTTGTAGGCTTTTAGCCTCGGGGATCCATATTCTACATTAGTTGGGAGCATAGCCTCGGACCCATAGACTAAGAAGAACGGAGTGAACCCCGTGGCTTGACTCGGCGTCGTTCTTAGGCTCCACAGGACCGAGGGGAGCTCGGCGGTCCATTTTTTGCCGTGTTTGTTTAACTTGTCAAAAATTCTTGGCTTCAGACCTTGTAGGACCATGCCGTTGGTACGTTCTACTTGGCCATTTGTTTTTGGATGAGCTATGGCCGACCAGAGCACACGGATGTGATGGTTGTCGCAGAAATCTAGAAACTTTTTGCTGGTAAATTGGGTACCATTGTCCGTGATGATGCAGTTAGGAACCCCAAAGCGGTGAACGATGTCGGTAAAAAATAGCACAGCTTGCTCAGACCTGATGCTGGTGATAGGACGGGCCTCAATCCACTTGGAAAATTTGTCAATGGTGACGAGCAAGTGGGTGAAGCCACCAGTCATCCTTTTCAGGGGCCCGACCAAGTCAAGCCCCCAAATAGCGAACGACCATGTGATGGGAATAGTTTGTAGGGCATGAGCCAGGAGGTGGGTTTGTCTTGCATAGTACTGGCATCCTTTACAGGAGCGTACTAGCTTGATGGCGTCGGAGACTGCGGTCGGCCAATAGAAACCTTGTCGGAATGCGTTTCCAACGAGGGTTCGAGGCGTTGCGTGATAACCACAAGCCCCCGAGTGTAGATCTTTGAGCAGGTTCCTGCCTTCCTCATTTGTGATACAGCGTTGGAGGATACCCGTAGGGCTGCGGTGATACAGCTCCTTGTTGTCGCCAAATATCACAAAGGATTTGGCCCGGCGAGTGACCCGTCGAGCCTCTATCTTATCCGAGGGGAGATCCCCTCGAGTGAGATGGTCGAGGTACGGAACACGCCAGTCAGGCTCGAGGTTGACTGGTGGGGTCAAGCCTTCCGCCTGCATGGCTTTAGCCCCAATTGAGGGGGCTTCCGCCTTAGGTGGGGGATCGAGCGACGGCCCGTTGACCCCTCCATCTGCCTTGATGTTGACGGACGGTTGATGGAGATCTCTTGCGAAAACGTCAGGTGGAACTGTAGTTCGACTAGAAGCGATTTTCACGAGTTCATCAGCGTCCTCATTATATCTGCGTGCAATGTGGTTGAGATCGAGGCCGTGAAACTTGTCTTCAAGGCACCGTACCTCCTCACAGTAGGCCTCCATCGTGGGATCATGGTAGCTTGAGCTCTTCATGACCTAGTCGATCATGAGTGGAAAGTCACCTCGAACATCGAGGTGTTGGACCCCTAGTTCGACAGCGATTCGTAGGCCCATGACGAGCACCTCGTATTCGGTGACATTGTCAGAAGCAGGAAAATGAAGCCAGATGATGTAACGCATGTGGACTCCGAGGGGTGAGATGAAGAGCAAACCCGCGCCTGTTCCCGTTTTCATCAGTTACCCATCGAAATACATGGTCCAAAGCTCGGCCTAGAGCTGAACTAGAGGAAGTTGAGTGTCGGTCCACTTCGCGAATGGCCTTGCTAAAGACCCGAGGGCCCGATGGCTCAGGTGAAGGGCTTCGATCTTCTGAGCTATCGTAGCGCCCGCCTCTGTGCTCGTGGTAGCCTTGAGCTACACCGTCACCATGTTTGCGCCCCCGGCGCTCGATGATGTTGTCACAGGCATCTCGAGGTTCATGGTTGTCGACGATGCGTTCCCGGACAGAGGTTGCCTTGTTCCATTGGATGTGCTCAGGATGAACCGAGGCCTCTCTCTCCTGTCGGGAGGGCTCCGCAGGCTACTCTGAGGCGAGCCCGCATCGCCTCGAGGTAGAACTCTTGGCCTACTGCATGGCAGTGGTCTCGAGGAGTCCTCGGATTTCATCACAGGCTCGACGGGCCTCAGGGTTTGATGGCTCGTGCATGTTACGAAGGAGCATGGCGGCTGTGACCACGTTCTGGCTGGCTCGACCGAAAACCAGGGGCTCGACTGCCCGATCCTCGACGATGCGATGATTGACGTCGCGAGCTCTCTCTTGAGCTCCTCTGCCGCGTGCATGTGTCATGTGCTCTTGCTCGAGGGTTTGCTGAAGTAGGCACAGATTTTCTCATTCCTTGTCGAGCCTGTCCTGCAACTCGCGGATTTGCTCGAGTTGCATTCCTTGATCCGCAAGGAATTGAGCCTCATCCCGCTCAGCAGGGAGCTCAACCTGAGGTGTTGTGTTCCTTCCTCCAACGGCTGCCTCATCCTCCGAATCTGACGTGATAGCTCCATCGATATTGAAGCACTCGCGAGTTGGATCGTAGGTGTCATCGGCAGAGTCGGAGTCTAGAGCACTGAAATAGTAGTACAACGAGTGCATGTGAGGTTGTGCGTCTCTAGGGTCGTGATGTCGAAAGGCAGTCGCACGGAGCTCCGTATCTAGGGTCCTCGTGGAGTCTAGGTACCCGGAAGCTGGCGTGGATGCAACGAGGTCGAGGGTGGAGCGTAGATGGTGTCTGGGGAGTTCCTCGTAAGCACTCATGGTGGTGCTTATAGAAGAAGCATATGCCCAGGCGACCGAGTGTAGTCCAAACGGGAATGCTTACGAAGGCTTCGTTCCTAGTGCCGGAGTAGTCGAACTGGTTGGTGGCGGCGCCGCACCAGGCGGTGGAGCGACGGGACTCCCTGTCGGCATCTTACCCTTAGACAAGCTCATCCTACATAGATCCTCAGTGAGGAAATCCGTGTCGGTGTCTGGCTAAGAGGCGCCGGATCAGGGAATACCATCGCCCTCTGCGAGGTGATGACGGCGGTTGCACTGGGCTCGCCGTCGCCTGGTGGCGCGTGCCTGACGAGAGCGACGATACTGGCGCAGCGCTCCCCCAGGTTGGGAGAGCTCGTGGTCACCGTCGGTCGGGTGCCTGGGCGGGAGGAGGACCATGTCGTAGCCGTGGCCAAGAGACATGAACTCCAAGCTCGCAAACTAGATCACTGTGGCCAACGGGAGTGGACGTTCGGGGTCAGCCATCTAGAAAAATGGCAGGAAAACGATGTTGGCATGCAGCGGTCCCCTACCTAGCGCGCCAACTGTCGGCGTTCGGTCCTGCGAGGGTCCTAAGCCAACGAGTGAATCAATGTTGTGTGTCCCTAATTTGGATGGTGATGCAAGGAGAGTACATGGAGGTTTATCCTAGTTCGGGCAAAAGAAGGCCCTACGTCCAGCGGGGAGGGGGGAGTATTGTATTTCCTTGCACCTAAGTGCTTGTGTAGGGGTTACAAGCTGTGAGAGAGGGAATCGATCCCAGGTCTCAGAGAAAAAGTAAGAGTACAAAGGAGATTGCTTGAGATGTTGATCTTCTATGGTGGGATGGAGACTGGTTTTTCGTCGTCCGCCGTTCACCCCCCCCTTTGTAGAGCCCCCTGCCTGCCCTTTTATAGGGTAAGAGGAGGTAGGGATGCTAGGGGTGTATTTGAGGTGAAGTTTTATCGAACGCTATGGAGGCTGCTGTAGCGACGTGCCCCGAGAATGGCCAGCCATCCCTGGACACCATGGTGACATAGAGGATGAGATGGTGAAAAGACTCCGGGTCCTATGTCACACAAGCCTTGCTTTCTTGTTTTGACAGTCGGTGGGTCGAGGCTGGGTCGAGGACGGGTTGAGGTGGATCGACGACGGATGGATAAGGCCAAGTCCCCGGGATCACGGAGTACGGTACTTGTCGTATTTTCCCTCGAGGGTGATCAGTGGTGAAATAGTGCATGGTATGGTATGTACAGTGACAAGTTTTCACCTCCCATCCTGGGATGGGTAGTAAAAAGTAAGATTTGACACCGGTACCACCCCCATGCCGGTTGTTGCTCTAGCCATGGGGGTAGGAAGTGGTTGGTAGTCGCATTAACAGCTCTGACTTTTGTCTCAGAGTTGGTGAATAAGGTGGGTCGAGTGGCCCGACCCCGGGTCATGCGAGTCAGAGATTTCTCGGTAGTCGAGGCGTCTTGTCGAGCGAGCCTCGTACGAGTCGAAACGTGGTCGAGGCGTTTCGTTCGCTGTTTCGGCTCGTCCCGTTCTTATGGGCAACGGTTTTGGCATGGTTTTGTTTTTCTTAATCGTTGATTGTGGGTACCTCTTGTTTTTGGTACCCGACATCTACCATATTAAACCATCAACATAACTTAAATAAATGCTTGAAATAGATCACCAATAGAAACTAACATGTTTAAACTAATAATTTCCATAAGTTTTGGTGAATCTTTATTTTTAGCAGGGTATATTCAGAAAACCGGAAAGGGGGATCAAAACATCAAAAAGAATTTAACTTAACCGTGACAAAAACTATTCTAGAAGACTCTAGAGGACTCCAGGAGGCAACCCCCTGAGGCAAAGCCTGAGAGGCCACCAGGTGGGCCCCGCATGTCAACTTCTAGAATGTTCCTCCACCGCGTCCCTAGACTACATCTACACCGTTCTTCAACTCGGTTTGACCCAAGAGCACACATTAGATCCACTGAGCTATATAAGAAGACCCCAGCCCCCCTGAAGCATAAGTTATTTGAGATCAAGTCATCCAGAGCTAGAAACCCTAATATCCTTAGAGCTCCTCTAGTTTCTAGGGCATTAGCTAGTTAGGCTAGGTCTAGAGGGAGGCAAGCAGATCTTCGCTTGGATTCCCGATCGTGTGAAGAGCTTGGTTCAGTATAATTCTTGTACCCCTCTCTCATTGTATCTCCATTATTTTTATATGCTTTGGTATAATTGCTATGACAATATAGTATTCATCTTATTCATGTTCAAGATTGCAATGTTTATTGACTATTTTGATTATATACTTAGTATAGTTAGTTTATCATAGTGTTTATGCATAAGTTCGTATAGCATTCACCCCAATGTACATAGGGTGGGTGGTAGAGACCATGTAAGCATGGTGCTTATATGCTATTACCTGCGAATATACTCTATATTCTGGGTCATGTGGTAGATTGCGGATGTGACACTCCCGTTGAGTCCTTTGTAGTCCACTCCCCGAGTATAGGTTGAGGAAGTAGGGCTCGGTTACAAAGGAAGGGAGAGGTTTCTATACTCAAACTTCCCTAAGTAATGCCCCTTATGTGTGGATATAATGATGATCCTAGCCATGATTACTAGGTGTAATTGCACTAATCAATGTATGCTTTGACTTGTAGTTAAGGATGACTTAGGAATTATTCCTCTAATATTCTAACTTGACCACGCTATTACTATAGATAGGAGTGCTCTAAGTGGTTCACTTATTATAATGGTTAATCAATGCTTATCATATATATTTTATCTTGTGACTAACCCCTGTTATGAGTAGAGTGATTAGTTATGGTTTATTTCTTCATCAATGTTATAAGTTATCAATACTTGTCCAAAGCTACACCTTCTCTATGGTAAAATATAAATATGATACCTGGTATACTCTCGGGTGAAGTACTACAATGGTATAATTATCTGTCCGCTTGTAGAATCCTTTTCATTCATATCTTTATATTCTTTCTAGTCACAAAAAAATGATAAACATCTACTTAGTATTATTCTTATAGTAATGCTAGATAGTATCAACAAACATTTCTAGCACCATCACTAGGGATGACAACCTAGTTTAGTAATGCTAGAGGTGCAGGTAATTAATAGGTGACTACTAAACAAGTGAGGAGTTAACAAGTACCAACAATCAGCTAGGTCGGTGTCCCGATGACGGATATTTCTCGCAACCATCCTTATCCATCATGTGGCCATGCTGTTGACCTCATCCAGTCACATTGCCATGGCTGGCACTTGCTCGTGCGCACGCTGGAGTTGCCTTGGCGGCTACTCTAGTGGCTTGGCACGGCGGCAACCATGGCGCCAACTGTTGACATGTTCAAAGTGAGGGGGAAGAGGGAGAAGAGAAGAGAAAGAGGGGCACCATGGGGTCTTGCTGTCGCTATGCTACCGTTGACGTCCTACTAGCACCGGCATGGTGCTCATGGGCGTTGACGCAGGCACTGTGCCACGTATGGCTGCCGGCCGTGAGGTAGGCAATGGAGCTAACGGGCAGGGCTCGCTCGTCAGCAGGAGAGAGAGGGAGAGAGGGGGAAGCGGGCGAAGCCAAGCCAAGTAGGCCATAGCTTGCTGGTGATGGGGGCATGATTCCTGATCTTCCGTCAGGTTCAAGATAACTATCGATTTGCTCGGAAGTGACACACCGATCCAACTTCAGATCATAAAGACCCGAACCCTGCAACCTTAGCACCACGTCTCCTCTGGTTATCAACCATGTCTCAATCCTATTGACCTTGCCATGAAGGCTAATCACTGCTATGAATTGAAGAACACAAGCAAGAACGAGATAAAACGCAACTCAATTGAAGTAACAATTACAGATGAATGATTAAGCACTCGAAGTTGGGGTCTCGCAAACCAACAGACGGTGACTGTCAATGGATAGAATGACCTAAGCAAAAACCAAACCCTAACAAAGGTGGTGGCTATTGATTATAAAGCCTAAGGGGAATCTAAGGACCCCTACTCACATCGCTAAGAAGTCTCGACACGTTACAAGGGCCAAACGGCCCAAAAGACGGTGACACAGCGCCCTGATAGATTCTAAATGTCAATTTGTTTTGACGATTCTAGTGGACTCCAATGGAATTTAGGCCTCAAACCAAAGTCATTAGTTAGCTTATGAAATTATCTTTCCATCCATATGTCGATCATCGAAAACGCAGTTCGGTTGCGTCCTAGGCGTCTATTTTACTACAGACTGATCCTAGAGCCCGAGATAGACTTGAACTTGATATGGATTGGGCCTCCAACTTGGCTTGGACACCTTTGCTTGACTCCTAAGGTGGTGAACAAGGAGGAGGACATTCTTGGGCATCTCTTAGGTGTTCTCCATCTTCTTGGGACGTGCTCCAATTTGGGCCTGGGTCCCAAGTGTGAATAACAAGCCCGCGACGATGCCTTAGCACCCGATAGAAATAGCGGCAGAATGTCTAGATGATTTGGAGGTCTTGCCAATGTGATATTGAGGTGGGATAGGATCTATTTGAAATATTATCAAATAAGCTTTCCATCAAGTGCTCATTGACCTCGATCGCACTCCGAATGGATGAGTTATGACCTTCCCAATGAAGCACTATCGGGCTGCCGACGAACCGAAAGTTCAACTTTGACGGACTTGCACTTTGAGAAACATTTGTACCTACATTCAAATAATGACACGTACATGTGGAACTAAGTGAATTGTACCCAAAATTACTATGCAAATATAGGAACGAGTGCACCTTATAATCAATGGTCGTATCCAATGGTGTCATGTCCTCATCATCCTCCCCTTCTTTTGAGCTTAGTTGGAGGATAGATTGTAGGTAGTAGCCTATATTGCTCCCCTTCTTGAAATTTAACTAGTTGCTTTATAACAAAACTTGGGGATCTTGACATGACATTATTATATCTATTGTAGGCCTCAAAATTATCATATTGTTGCACAACAAAAGGAGATTTCAGATTTAAACAAATATAAACTCTGTGTACCATATACTCTCCTTTATTATTATATTTGCCAATAAAGTAAAATGTACATCTAGATGACCGTGACAAATCAGCAAACCAAAATTTCTCTTCCAAAGTAGTAAGAGCACACAAAGTATCAAACTCAATATAACCCAAAGTATCTAAAGAATACAATAATTTTAGCTTATCTTTTTCAGCAGCAATGGGAAGCAAATTCTTATTTTTAGCACAAGTATTTGGTTCCAAAACAAAAGCATCAAGCAAATTCTTATTTTTAGCACAAGTATTTGGTTCCAAAACAAAAGCATCATGCTTATTCAAATTTTTATTTTTAGCACAAGTATTCGGTTCCAAAATAAAAGCATCATGCTCATTCACTAGTTGTGGCATATGTGTATTAAAAGCATTATCACACAACTCTTCTTTATCACAAGCATTGTCAGAACAATTATTTTGTGACAAAGGAAATTCAGACTTTGTGTCCACTAAATGTTACTCTATTATAGCATAAGTGGTGGACAAATTCAGCACATCATCACCAATTTGAACATTATCATATTTTGTAGCAAGCATAAAAGCATCTTCTAGTTTAGGTACTTGGTGATTTTCAATTTTAATATCAACCTCTTTGTTCTTAGTAGAAACACTCTCTTTTATGAAGTTGTACAATTTCAATCGAGTTTAAAATTTTACCATACTCCAAAGTGGGTGTGGGAGGTGGTGGTGAAGATGCTGCTGTAGCGGTGGAAACAGCCACTCGTCTGCTTATCGCAGTCTCGATCTTCACGAATGCTTGCTCCACCCTTGCTAAAACCTGGTTGAGGTTGTCGCCAATATTAGTCTGGTTCTTTTGTTGATGTCCCTATAATTCTTTTTCTGCAAGCATAGCTAGCTGAAACAACTAGTTTGTAGTGTTAAAATCTTTATAATAAATAATATCCTGAATTTCATGTCTCAAACCACCATAAAAATGACAAACTTTATCATCCGGATCCTCCTCTATCCCACAACATATTGCACACTTTTGAAACTCTACATAATATTCCTGAACAGACATATTACCTTGCTCTAAGCGTTGCATTTTACGTTTATAAGATGGAGGAATAAAATGATCACGCATTACTTCTTTAAGTCTATCCCATGATTGAGGTTGTTGATGCAAATTGCCTAGTTCTCGCCACCATAATTGAGTAAAATCTTTAAATTCCCTAGTGGCATATTTAACTCTATGTTTCTTAGGAACTAGGTGTGAATTAAACTCTTGTTCTATAGTCATCTCCCAATTAAAATATTTTTCTTCATCATAAAATTTAGAATAGGATGGTATCATCAATTTACCTCTCATAACTTGATGATTATGATATATTTGTGATGGCTGATTTATCTTTTTCCGGTCCATCCTTGCAAACATCTAGTCCATGATTTTATGCAAATTCACACTTAAATAGAAACTCGTTGTTTGATAATGTTAGAAATCAAAAGAAATTCCTATCAATTATTATATGTGTCGGTAGAAACACACTCTCACACGTCTTACCAAGTTCTTACAAGGTTCTTACCAACGCAAAGCAGTGGACGGTACAACCGGTGGCTGGTTCGTGATATCTATGAGGGCATGGCACCAAGATTACAAGGATCTTTTTCTATACTGATCTAGAGTATATATGTGGCACAAAGAACAAATATATATATGTGGCACACAATTCAGTAACAGATAGCAATATTGAATAAATGTCCAGAGCACTTGTCCTAGTTGCTGGCCTATACATGTTCCTAGCACAGTTGTGACAAACAAGGGAGTGAAACAAGTATGAAAGGTAGCAATGAAAATATGGACAAGGCAAAAGGCACCACAAACAATAAAGCTATTGAGTGTTCCTTATGTGCTCCTTTTCGATCTCTTCTCTTCTCTTTTGCTATTTTTTCTTTTATTTTTTTTTTGTCTAAACTTTTTTTAGATTTTGCTCTTTATTTTTTTCTCATCAAGGAGCATAAAAGAACAAATCTCAAAAAATTTGAGCTCAATTGGACAAAATATGTGGCATATACAAATTCAAGATTGTGATCTAAAAAGCTGGTCAAAACTTGTGGGCCCTGAAACTCGATGTTCCTAATCGAATTTCACAATTCTAAATTTTTTAAACCTAGCTTTTCTAGGATGAAACATATCTAAAATTTTCTAGCGTTCACCGTAGATATAAAATTTGTCCCATTTCGAGTTCGGATGCAAAAGTTATGACTGTTTTATGAAAACTGCTCGAATCAGGGTTTTATGTGGACACAAGATGCAAACTGATGATGAGATGAGATGATGGCGGATGGAGGAAACACAAACTAGAAAAGAACACAATCTAAACCAGCAACAAGACCTTGACCTAGGACACAAACTCAATACGACAGACTCTGAAACTGAAATATGCAAAGGCTATGGCACATATGGTTGTAGGACAGGAAACAAATATCGCGGTGGACTATGGGACGAAGGCAAAAATAAACTAAACTAGGATAAATATAAACTTGATGGTTTACCTAAGGCTCCGAATACCACTTGATGGGAATGTGATTCCCAATCTTTCATCAAGTTCAAGATAACTATCGATTTGCTCGGAAGCGACACACCGATCCGGCTTTAGATCATAAAGACCCGAACCCAGCAACCTTAGCACCATGTCTCCTCTGGTTATCAACCATGTCACAATCTAGTTGATCTCACTACGAAGGTCAATCCCTGCTACAAATCTAAGAACACAAGCAAGAATAAGATAAAACGCAACTCAATTGAAGTGACAATTGCAGATGAATGATTAAGCACTTGAAGTTGGGGTCTTGCAAACCGACAGACGGTGACTGTCAATGGATAGAATGATCTAAGAAAAACTCAAACCCTAACATAGGTGGCAGCTACTAATTATAAAGCCTAAGGGGCATCCAAGGACCCCTACTCATGTCGCTAAGAAGTCTCAACACGTTACAAGTGCCAAACGGCCCAAAAGACGGTGACACAGCGCCCTGATAGATTCTGAATGTCAATTTGTTTTGATGATTCCTGTTGACTCCAATGTAATATGGGCCTCAAACCATAGCCATTGTTTAGCTTATGAAATTATCTTTCCATCCATATGTGGATCATTGAAAACAGAGTCCGGTTGCATCCTGGGCGTCCATTTTACTACAGACTGGTCCTGGAGCGTGAGATGGACTCAAACTTGATATGGATTGGGCCTCCAACTTGGCTTGGACGCCCTTGCTTGACTCCTAAGGTGGTGGCCAAGGAGGAGGATGTCCTTGGGCATCTCTTAGGTGTTCTCCATCTTCTTGCAGAGTGCTCCAAATTGGGCATGGGTCCCAAGTGTGAATAACAAGCCCGCGACGCCGCCGTAGCACCCGATAGAAATAGCAGCAGAATGTCTCAATGATTTGGAGGCCTTGCCAATGTGATATTGAGGTGGGACAAGATCTATTTGAAAGCTTATCAAATAAACTTTCCATCAAATGCTCATTGACCTCGATTGCACTCCGGATGGATGAGTTATGGCCTTCCCAATGAAGCACTATCGGGCTACCGACGAACTGAAAGTTCAACTTTGATGGACTTGTACTTTGAGACACATTTGTACCTACATTCAAATAACAACATGTACATGTGGAACCAAGTGAATTGTAACCAAAATTACTATGCAAATGTAGGAACGAGCGCACCTTATAATCAATGGTCGTATCCAATGGTGTCATGTCCTCTCGACAAAACCTGGTCAGCAGTCTACCGAGGGATATGCCCAAGGCAGTAGATTATCGGCAGACAGGTGTGCAAGCCACGAATGAGATGGTGATGCAGAACAACACACGGGTTTACCTAGGTTTAGGCCGCCGTGTGGGCGTAATACCTTACGTCCTGCTCTGCTATGTTATTGCTGTCTCGAACAATGTATTACAAGCTAGATTACCCTAGAGTATGTTTCAATGTTTTTAAGGGGGTCCATGCCCTCCTTATATAGTTTGGGAGGTAGGGTTACAGATCTGAAAACTAATCTTAGCCGGTTACAATTGCCATATGAAGCCGGATAAGGAATCCTAACCTAACCGACCAAGACCTTGCTTGATTCCCAAGTCTGGTTTGATGCCTTGTGCAAGACTCCATCTCGATGATCTGGATCGCGCGTCGTCATGTAATGGGCCGGACTGTCTGGTCTGGGCTTGCCCATGTCTAGCCGTAAGGGTATAGGGGTTTATACCCCCATAGCTAGTCCCCGAGCACTATGTATTCTGTATCGACACACTGTCTCAGTCTTCTTCAACTTGCGAGGTTCGTCTTCACATCCCCTTGAAATGTTAGCCGAGCATGCGCTAGTGTTCCGTCTGGATCAAGAATCAGTAAACCGTGATTGTTGATGAAGATTGCAGTTGTCGATGAAGATTGCATAGTGTTCCAAAAAGAAAATTTTTCTTTCCTAGTGAAGTGTACCCACTTGTATTTCTAAAAAGAAATGTAAGTGTGTGTACTTGATGGAAGTAATCTGACAAAAAAATCTAGAGCGTAAGGGTCAAAAATAGAAATAATTCACCATCAGGTGAAGTATACCCACTTAGTCCCCGAGCCTGGTAGTAGGTGACGTAGGCACGTTATGCCAGGGTCTAAAAAAGAATCCTCAAGAACCAATGATCATTATGCACCGTCAGGTGCATCATATATGATGTAGTCCCTGATCTTGCTGGAAGGCAAAAAATGAGCCTCGTAGCAAGGTCTAAGAATATCAAGCGTCCATCGACTGTATGCAAGCATAGTACATGTAGTCGAGCAAGACAAATCCGGCGGTAGGAAGTGGTGTAACAAGTCCCCGAGCTCGAAGGCCTAACAACAAGTCCTTGAGCTCAGAGTTCCGACGACGAATCCCCGAGCTTAGAGTTCTGGCAAATAGTCCCCGAGCTCAGAGGTCCGGCGACGAGTCCCTGAGCTCGGAGGTCTGGCAACGAGTCCCTGAGCTCGGAGGTCTAGCGATGAGTCCCCGAGCTCGGAGGTTTGGCTGTAGGTTCCAGAGCTCAGAGCTCTGGCTACAGGTTCCAGAGCATGCTGGTCTAGCGAGTCCCCGAGCTTGGAGGTCTGGCTATAGGTTCTAGAGCTCAGAGTTCTAGCTACAGGTTCCAGAGCACCCTGGTCTAGCGAGTCCCCGAGCTTGGAGGTCTAGCTATAGGTTCTAGAGCTTAGAGTTCTGGCTATAGGTTCTAGAGCACGCTGGTCTAGCGAGTCCCCGAGCTTGGAGGTCTGGCTGTAGGTTCCAGAGCTCAGAGCTCTGGCTACAAGTTCTAGAGCACGTGTGAAAGTCCTATGTTTGGTGTTGGTAATTAGTGACAATGCCTAAGTACTAATCCTATGCCTAAGTTGTATGTAGCATATGAGGATTAGTACATTCCAAGGTTGGTGGCAAGATGGACATGGTGATCATGATGGCCACACTTGGATTTGGACGCAACCCTATGTGATCAAGGCAAAGGTATATGCTTAAGGGTTGTGTTTTAGTAACCAAGACACCTAGTGGGTGTGGTTACATTATAGGATAGATAGCCGTACTATAAAGAGGGGAATGACGCGGCTATTGAACTCCTAAGTGCTTCTAGATGTGCATTTCATGATCATATGCATTTGGATAGAACTAATATCGCCTCGAAAAATGATTGTGAAAATGCTAACACACTCACATATGTTGAGATCACTTGGTGGTGTTAGCACATTTGCGATGGCGGTGAAGTTTAAGCGGTAGAGAGGGTTTGGGTCTCTCTCTCCCTCCCGCCGAGCTTGCGAGCGCGGGATTCAGGCGTTTTCGAGAAGTTGAAACGACTATTTTTCACTACGCCGGAAGTCCGAAAAGAAACGGAGGCGAACGGAGGTCACAGAGGTGACCGGACGCTGCACCGGACGCGGTCCTTGCAGGACCGGACGCGTCCGGTCAGTGTTCAGTGTCTGCGCGTTTTTCAGTTCGATGATCGGACGCGAGGCGCGTCCGGTCACTGATGATCGGACGCGTCCGGTCGTCCAGGGAGCTTACTGGACTCTAACCGGACGCTGGCACTGTCGCGTCCGGTCATCTTCTTAAGCGCGTCCGGTCACTGTTTCGTTGAGCGCTGCTCAGGCGACCAGCGCGTCCGGTCCTGCACGGGACCAGCGCGTCCGGTCGTTCCCGGCGCGTCCGGTCAGTTGGACCAGCGCGTCCGGTCGATGCTTCGCAGTTAGCCGTTGGGCGACCAGCGCGTCCGGTCGTTTGGACCAGCGCGTCCGGTCAGTGTTTCACGTGTTAGCCGTTGGGCGACCGGCGCGTCTAGTCAGTTGGACCAGCGCGTCCGGTCACCCCGATTTCGGCTGTTTAAGTTTCTAACGGCTATATTCGAAGGGGTACGTCTATAAATACTCGTTCGTCGGCTCAAGGCTCTCACTCTCGAACATTTGACATACTTGTGAGCACTTTGAGCTAAGCAACTCCCCTCCCACTCATCTCTCTTGCTTCTTTGCATATTCGAAGTGAGATTGAGTGATCCAAGTGCATTTGCATTGTGAGATTGCATCTAGTTGGCACTTGGTGGTTGATTCGCTGCGGGATTCTTGTTTCTCTTGGTGGTTGCCGCCACCTAGACGGCTTAGAGCAGCTTGGAGGCTTTGGCAAGAGTTGGTGATTGTATCTTGGCCACCTCCGGTGATTGTGAGGGGTTTGTGCCTACCTCGGCGAAGCGCCAAAGGCAACATTAGTATATTGCTCGTGTCATTGCAACCTTTTGCCATTTGGTAGGTTCTTGTGGCGCCTTTTGAGAGGCTCGGTGTGTGACCGATTAGCCACCGAACCACGTGGTGAAGAGGGACACAACGGGGACTAGCGTGCCGGCAAGCACGTGAACCTCGGGATAAATCTTCGTGTCATCACTTTCATATTGTGATTGATTGATCCCGGTGTTCGGTTATCTTGGTATTCATTGTTGATCATATTGGTTGGCTCAATACTTCGCCCCTCGGTGATACCCTCCTAACTCAACTCCACATTACTTTCTTAGTTATCTTTGCTAGCTAGTTAGCTTTGCTAGAGTAGCTTCTTTGTGTAGCTTGCTAGTTGTAGTTTCCTTCTCGGTTTGACTTGTGCGGTTGAGTGCAATTACTAGAATTGTGAATTGGTTAGGTGGCTTGCAAACACCCCGTAGGCTAAGCAAAACTCGCATCTCGCTATTTGTTTTATTGATAAACTTGTTTAGCTTGTCTTTGTAGAATTTTTTAATAGGCTATTCACCCCCCTCTAGCCATCAAGACCTTTCAAGTGGTATCGGAGCCGTGGTCACCGTTTGTAAGGCTTAACAACCTCGGTGTAAGATGGCTCAAGTTATGTTCAATCATGTTAATGGCAAGCCTCCATTCTTTGATGGCGTCTCTTCCTTTGATCATTGGAAAAGGAAGATGAAGCAATATCTAGGCAATATACATGAGAAGGTTTGGGATGTGACCAAAGAAGGATACGTCATTCTTGATGAGGAAAACCTCACTCCCAATGACCGTATCAACAAACAATGCAATACGGCGGCACTTGACACAATCTATCGTGCCATTGATGATAAAGTATTTGAGCAAATCAAAGATCTTGAAAAGGCAAATGAGCTTTGGATAAGGCTTGAAGAAACATATGAAGGCACTTCAACGGTAAAAAGTGCCAAACTATATATGCTCAAGGACAAGTTCTCCACATTCAAGATGAAGGATGACGAATCCATCCCGGAGATGTTCTATAGGCTCCAAGTCATTGTCAATGATCTCAAGGGGCTTGGGGAGAAGGTTGAGGACAAGGACTTCTCACACAAGTTCTTGATGTGCTTACCCAAGAAGTTTGCCACCTTGAGAAGAATGATCTTTAGAGAGGGATTGGACAAGGTCAAACCAACCAATGTGCTTGGAGATATAATGACCGATGCCCAATACAATGATGATGAAGATGAGGTAGAAGAGAAGAAGGAGACCAAGGTCAAGCAAGAGAAGCCCATTGCATTCAAGGCTTCATCCTCTAAGGGCAAGAGCAAGGTAGAAAGTGATGATGATGATCCATTCGATGATGAGACCATGGCCCTCCTTGTGCACAAGATGGGAAGGTTCATGAAGAAGAAAGGATATGGGGCAAGGAAGAGGAGAGACACTATAAAGGCAAAGACCCTTTGCTACAATTGCAATAGCCCCGATCACATAGTGGCGGATTGCCCCTATGAAGATAAGAGATTTCATAATGGGGACTTGAAGCTCAAGAAGAACAAGAAGGATAAGAAAGAGAATGAGAAGAAAGTAAAGAAGATCTTCACTTTCAACAAGAAGAAGAAGGGTGGTGGTTATGTAGTCACTTGGGATAGTGACAACTCCGATAGTGATGATGATGAAAGCTCTAGTGATGATGAGAGGATCACTCGACGAGCCACTGCAAACATCACCCTCTCCAACAAGCCATCCATCTTCGACACTACATCAACATGCCTTATGGCCAAGCCTACCAAGGTAAAACATGATGATAATGATGATGATTCTTGTGCTAGTGATGATTGTAGGAGTGATGATGAGGAGGATGAGGACTACTCCAAGGATGATATATTAGGCATAATAGATCAAATGAGCAAGGGCTACAAGAGGACAACCAAGAAATACAAAATCTTGGAACAAGAGCTCATTGCCAAGAGCAATGAAAATGATGCCTTGATGGAGGAGCTTGTTGCTCTCAAAAAGAGTAAGGAGTGCAAAGGAATTGAACAAGAGCTCAAAGCTCTTAGAAAATCCTTTGATGAGCTAGAGGCTTCTCGTGAGTGTCTAAAGGAAGACCATGAGGATCTTGAAATTGCTCACACTAGGCTTAAGGAAGCCCACTCTACTCTACTTGAGCTCATCAAGGAAAAGGACCTTAAGTTGGAAAAGTTCATGAAGGAAGCTAAGGAGGAGCAAGTGATTGTCACTTGTGATATTGGACTAACATGTGATATTATTGATGATTCTTTATTTGTTAGTCCTACTAATGCTTCATGTAGCTCATCATCATCCACCACAACCAACTCTACCTCTACTACTAGTGATTCATCACTTGTGGTTGAGACTCTCAAGAGAGAGGTGGATGATCTCACCCGCGCATTAGGCAATGCCTATGGTGGGGATGCTCGCTTGCTAAAATGCTTGGGTAGCCAAAGGTTCTCTCTTAACAAAGAGGGATTAGGCTATACTCCCAAGAAGGGCAAGGCGGCCTTTGCTACTCCAAAGCCTCGCTTTGTGAAGGGCAATGGTCGTTATTGCAATAGATGCAAGCAAGTTGGGCATCTAGAGATTAATTGCAATAAAATGAACAAGAACAAGAAAAATACTAATGTACCTTACATTCCTTTTGATTCTTGTTATGTGCTTACCAAGGGTGAGAAAGGTGTGCATGCTAGGTTTGTTGGTACACCAATTGTGGGCCCAAAGAAGAAGGCCATTTGGGTACCAAAGAGCTTAGTGACTAACCTCCAAGGACCCAAGCAAGTATGGGTACCTAAAAGACATTAAATTGTTTTATAGGTAAATTACAAGGCCGGAGGAAGGCATTGGGTGCTTGATAGTGGGTGCTCTCAACATATGACCGGTGATTCAAGAATGTTCAACTCTCTCAAATCAAATGATAGTGGCATTGATAGCATCACATTTGGTGACAATAGCAAGGGTGATGTAAAGGCTCTTGGAAGGATTGCAATCTCAAATGATCATAGCATTTCTAATGTGCTCTTAGTTGAAAAGTTGAACTTCAATCTTCTATCGGTTGCTCAATTGTGTGATCTCGGTTTCAAGTGCATATTTGGTGTTGATGATGTGGAGATAGTTAGTGTTGATGGCTCTAACTTGATCTTCAAAGGTTTTAGATATGGGAATCTATACTTGGTTGATTTCAATGCTAGTGACACTCAACTTTCAACATGTTTGCTCACCAAATCAAGTATGGGTTGGTTATGGCATAGAAGACTTGGTCATGTTGGCATGAAGCAATTGAACAAGTTAGTGAAGCATGACTTAGTTAGAGGCTTGAAGGATGTCACATTTGAGAAAGATAAGCTATGTAGTGCATGTCAAGCCGGAAAGCAAGTAGGCAACACTCATCCATTGAAGAGCATTATGAGTACTTCCAAGGCATTTGAGTTGTTGCACATGGATCTATTTGGGCCAACTACATACACAAGCATTGGTGGCAACAAGTATGGTTTTGTGATTGTGGATGATTTCACTAGATACACATGGGTATTCTTTCTTGTGGACAAGAGTGATGTATTTGACATATTCAAGAAGTTCATCAAGAGAGTGCAAAATGAGTTTGAGACCACAATCAAGAAAGTAAGAAGTGACAATGGAAGTGAGTTTAGAAAGACAAGAGTTGATGAGCTATGTGAAGAGCTTGGAATCAAGCATCAATTCTCGGCCAAGTATACACCTCAATCAAATGGCCTAGTTGAGAGGAAAAATAGAACCTTAATTGATATGGCAAGATCAATGTTGAATGAGTATAATGTAAGTCATTCATTTTGGGCCGAAGCAATCAACACGGCTTGCTTCTATAGCAACCGCCTCTATTGCCACAAGTTTCTAGAGAAGACACCATATGAGATCTTAAATGGAAGAAAGCCCAACATTGCATACTTTCGGGTATTTGGTTGCAAATGCTACATCTTGAAGAAGGGCACTAGATTGAGCAAGTTTGAGAAGAAATGTGATGAAGGATTTCTACTTGGTTACTCAACTACTAGCAAAGCTTATAGAGTTTGGAATTTGACTAGTGGTTTACTTGAAGAAGTGCATGATGTTGAGTTTGATGAAACAAATGGCTCTCAAGATGAAGAAGATAACTTGGATGATGTGAGAGGAACTCAATTGAGTAATGCTATGAAAGAAATGGATATTGGTGATATTAGACCAAAGCAAGTTATTAATGTAGATGACAACAAAGATCAAGTGCTCCAAAGTCCAATCACTCAAGCTAGTGGTTCTCTAATGCAAAATCAAGCTAGTACATCATCTCAAGTGCAACAAGATCAACAAGTGGCTAGTTCATCATCTTCAACTCATGATCAACATCAACATCCAAGCAATCAAGTCCAAGTGCTTCAACCAACTAACATTGCAAGAGACCATCCATTGGATTCCATCATTGGTGACATACAAAGAGGAGTTCAAACTAGATCAAGATTGACATCATTTTGTGCTCACTCTTCTTTTATGTCAATGGAAGAACCCAAGGACATTGATAAAGCATTGAGAGATCCGGATTGGGTAAATGCAATGCATGAAGAGCTCAACAACTTCAAGAGAAATGAAGTATGGGAACTAGTTGAGAGGCCTAAGGATCACAATGTCATTGGAACAAGATGGGTCTTTCGCAACAAGCAAGATCAAGATGGGATAGTAGTAAGGAACAAAGCAAGACTAGTGGCTCAAGGTTACACACAAATAGAGGGTCTTGACTTTGGTGAAACTTATGCCCCGGTTGCAAGATTGGAAGCAATTAGGATCTTACTTGCCTATGCTTGTGCTCACAATATCAAGCTATATCAAATGGATGTGAAGAGTGCATTTCTCAATGGGTACATTCAAGAGGAGGTGTATGTGGAGCAACCTCCCGGTTTTGAAGATGACAAGAAACCCAATCATGTATACAAGTTAAGGAAGGCTTTGTATGGATTAAGGCAAGCACCTAGAGCATGGTATGAAAGATTGAGGGACTTCTTGCTATCCAAAGGATTTGTCATGGGCAAAGTTGATACAACACTATTCACCAAGAAGATTGAGAAAGACTTGTTTGTGTTGCAAATATATGTTGATGATATCATATTCGGTTCAACCAATCAAGATTATTGTGATGAGTTTGGAAAAATAATGGCCACGGAATTTGAAATGTCAATGATTGGTGAACTTAGTTTCTTTCTTGGACTTCAAATCAAACAAATGAAAGAAGGTACATTTGTGAGCCAAACCAAGTACATCAAAGATATGCTCAAGAAGTTTGGCATGGAAGATGCAAAGGGCATTACAACTCCAATGAGCACTAGTGGAAGTTTGGATAGTGACAAGAGTGGCAACATGGTGGATCAAAAGCTATATAGATCAATGATTGGTAGCCTACTCTATGTGACGGCATCAAGGCCCGATGTGATGTTTAGTGTATGCATGTGTGCAAGATTTCAAGCCTCACCAAGAGAAAGTCATTTGAAGGCAACAAAGAGAATATTGAGGTACTTAAAGCATACACAAGATGTTGGATTATGGTATCCCAAAGGTGCAAGCTTTGAGCTAGTTGGATATTCGGATTCCGACTATGCCGGTGATAAAGTGGAGAGAAAGAGCACTTCCGGGACATGTCAATTGTTGGGAAGATCACTTGTCTCATGGTCATCCAAGAAGCAAAATAGTATTGCACTATCTACCGCCGAAGCCGAATACATCGCCGCGGGTAGTTGTTGTGCACAAATCTTGTGGATGAAGGCAACATTGAAGGATTTTGGAATCAATTTCAAGAATGTGCCATTGCTATGTGACAATGAAAGTGCCGTGAAGCTAACTAACAATCCGATTCAACATCAAAGAACAAAGCATATTGATGTTCGCCATCACTTTATTAGAGATCATCAACAAAAGGGTGACATTGCTATTGAGAGTGTGGGCACCGAAGATCAATTAGCCGATCTATTCACCAAGCCACTTGATGAGAAGAGATTTCACAAGCTAAAGAATGAGTTAAACATACTTGACTTCTCCAACATGAGTTGATGCACCCCATATATGACATGCCTCTCCTTCGAGCCCCAAGGTACAATTGGTTGACATGTCATACATTCTATGCTAAGGACTTGTTTAGTGCATCTAGTCATAATTTATATGTTCTAGGCTCATTCATGAAAATCAAATGAATTTGAAGTTTATATGGTACCACTATTGTTTCCATGACTTGTATGATCTAGTGGTAGCATATAACTTGTTTAAGTAGCTTGTGATCCTAAGTATTTAATCTAGAAAACTTGTCTAAATATTTGCTTCAACATGGTGCATGATAACCCTTCTAGTGAGGTGTGAAGAAGCTTGCCCTTGGATCAAACCGAAGTATTTTATTTATGCAAGCAATCTAGGTTGAATCATAAACTTGATCCTCACCCCATATTTCAACATGATAATCTATCTAAAGTTTGCTCCTTGTGGTCAATTGGTGCCAAAGGGGGAGAAAATGCTGTTCACAAAGATAGAACTCAAAAATGTTGTGGGGAGACAAAGATAGAACTCAAAAATGTTGTGGGGGAGAAAATGTTGTTCACAAAAGTTAAATCCTAAAGGGGGAGAATTGATAAAAGAAGCACACAAGTAGGGGGAGCAAGCTCTTAAACATGAATGTTGCATTTCCATGTGCACTTCATATGTATGATGCATAGTTATGCATTTCGTTTTCTCTGATACTTTGCTTGTGTGGTGTCTTGCTAGTATAATTTGAATGATGCATTGAGGTACTAGCATGAATAGGAAGTAGTTAGATTTTTCTTGCTTCATGTTTTTCAAAGTGGTACTAGATCCTTGCTTATAATGTTGATCTCACGAGGTTTCTAGTTATGTTTGTGCTTTTCCAAGTGGAATCTAACTACACAAGGTGCTAAGATGGTGTTTATCGCTACTCCGATGGTATCACGCTTCAAAGGTCTATAATCTTAAACACTTAGCACCTATTGGTAGTCAATGCTCCTAATCTTTCCTATCTAACATGTATGCTTCCAAAATCCAAACATATAGCATACATGTAGGGGGAGCCATTGCTATCAATTTGAATTCATGATCACATGTCCATAATTCTTACACATGGTAATATACTTGGACAATGTGACATGGGTTCAATCAAAATTTTATTATAACATCTTTGTGAAAGGTTTGTCACCAATTACCAACAAGGGGGAGATTGAAAGTCCTATGTTTGGTGTTGGTAATTAGTGACAATGCCTAAGTACTAATCCTATGCCTAAGTTGTATGTAGCATATGAGGATTAGTACATTCCAAGGTTGGTGGCAAGATGGACATGGTGATCATGATGGCCACACTTGGATTTGGACGCAACCCTATGTGATCAAGGCAAAGGTATATGCTTAAGGGTTGTGTTTTAGTAACCAAGACACCTAGTGGGTGTGGTTACATTATAGGATAGATAGCCGTACTATAAAGAGGGGAATGACGCGGCTATTGAACTCCTAAGTGCTTCTAGATGTGCATTTCATGATCATATGCATTTGGATAGAACTAATATCGCCTCGAAAAATGATTGTGAAAATGCTAACACACTCACATATGTTGAGATCACTTGGTGGTGTTAGCACATTTGCGATGGCGGTGAAGTTTAAGCGGTAGAGAGGGTTTGGGTCTCTCTCTCCCTCCTGCCGAGCTTGCGAGCGCGGGATTCAGGCGTTTTCGAGAAGTTGAAACGACTATTTTTCACTACGCCGGAAGTCCGAAAAGAAACGGAGGCGAACGGAGGTCACAGAGGTGACCGGACGCTGCACCGGACGCGGTCCTTGCAGGACCGGACGCGTCCGGTCAGTGTTCAGTGTCTGCGCGTTTTTCAGTTCGATGATCGGACGTGAGGCGCGTCCGGTCACTGATGATCGGACGCGTCCGGTCGTCCAGGGAGCTTACTGGACTCTAACCGGACGCTAGCACTGTCGCGTCCGGTCATCTTCTTAAGCGCGTCCGGTCACTGTTTCATTGAGCGCTGCTCAGGCGACCAGCGCGTCCGGTCCTGCACGGGACCAGCGCGTCCGGTCGTTCCCGGCGCGTCCGGTCAGTTGGACCAGCGCGTCCGGTCAATGCTTCGCAGTTAGCCGTTGGGCGACCAGCGCGTCCGGTCGTTTGGACCAGCGCGTCCGGTCAGTGTTTCACGTGTTAGCCGTTGGGCGACCGGCGCGTCCGGTCAGTTGGACCAGCGCGTCCGGTCACCCCGATTTCGGCTGTTTAAGTTTCTAACGGCTATATTCGAAGGGGTACGTCTATAAATACTCGTTGGCCGGCTCAAGGCTCTCACTCTCGAATATTTGACATACTTGTGAGCACTTTGAGCTAAGCAACTCCCCTCCCACTCATCTCTCTTGCTTCTTTGCATATTCGAAGTGAGATTGAGTGATCCAAGTGCATTTGCATTGTGAGATTGCATCTAGTTGGCACTTGGTGGTTGATTCGCTGCGGGATTCTTGTTTCTCTTGGTGGTTGCCGCCACCTAGACGGCTTAGAGCAGCTTGGAGGCTTTGGCAAGAGTTGGTGATTGTATCTTGGCCACCTCCGGTGATTGTGAGGGGTTTGTGCCTACCTCGGCGAAGCGCCAAAGGCAACATTAGTATATTGCTCGTGTCATTGCAACCTTTTGCCATTTGGTAGGTTCTTGTGGCGCCTTTTGAGAGGCTCGGTGTGTGACCGATTAGCCACCGAACCACGTGGTGAAGAGGGACACAACGGGGACTAGCGTGCCGGCAAGCACGTGAACCTCGGGATAAATCTTCGTGTCATCACTTTCATATTGTGATTGATTGATCCCGATGTTCGGTTATCTTGGTATTCATTGTTGATCATATTGGTTGGCTCAATACTTCGCCCCTCGGTGATACCCTCCTAACTCAACTCCACATTACTTTCTTAGTTATCTTTGCTAGCTAGTTAGCTTTGCTAGAGTAGCTTCTTTGTGTAGCTTGCTAGTTGTAGTTTCCTTCTCGGTTTGACTTGTGCGGTTGAGTGCAATTACTAGAATTGTGAATTGGTTAGGTGGCTTGCAAACACCCCGTAGGCTAAGCAAAACTCGCATCTCGCTATTTGTTTTATTGATAAACTTGTTTAGCTTGTCTTTGTAGAATTTTTTAATAGGCTATTCACCCCCCCCCTCTAGCCATCAAGACCTTTCAACGCGGGCTAGCGAGTCCATTCCCACGCTGTCTCTATATCTCTCTTTCTTTTTTTCTTTTTTTTGTTAACTAGTCTAGTCTGACGTGCTGATGACATGGGCAGCGCCGCAGTTGCTTTCTGTCGCATCATTTGAATAGTGACCCAGTGCCTGTAACAAGACATGTTTGGGTCGCGGACCAAACGGCACCAAAATCGAAGGGACGCAATTTTTGTGGAAGAAATCTGTCAGTTACCGCAAATCTCGTGCCACGTGCCCCATTCTTTCAGAAACTAAATTGACATTGCCTCTTAATGACCAAGAAAGGGAACGATTCCAATCTACTCACACTCGCATATTCGCAATCAACCGTCTTCTTGCTTCCACCGCCGTGCCATTGTCGTCACAGAGCCCTCTCGAGCCCTAGTGCCACCACCATAGTTCAAACCACAATCGCCGCTGTAGGCATCAACGAAGTTGCCCCAAGTTCCTCACGCGCCGCCGCCGCTTGAATCGCCGCCACCAAACCCTAGCCACTTGGAAGAGCGGCGCCCTCCTTTTCCTTCGTAGAAAGGAAGAGTCAAAAGAGTCGGGGAATGGCCGTGAGGAAGACAAAGATGGAGGCCGAAGTGCGTAAGGAGATCATGAAGAAGGAGTGGAATATGTCAAAGTGCACCCAACTCAGCCTCGAGGGACTGGTGCGAATGGGTGTGCTTCATGCCCAAGAGCTGGCGGGATGGCGTGCACTCGATCTGGAGCCATACCCGGATCCCAAAGGAGGTGAAATTGTTGTTTTTGAAGAATACTTCACTCATGGATTTGGTGTTCCTGTATATCCATTCTTGCAAGGTCTCTGCAATTATTATGAAATCAGTATTTGCAATCTGCATCCGAATTCTGTGTTGCTTGTTGCTTGCTTCATCCATCTCTGCGAAGCATACGGTGGTTTCCAACCCCACTTGGACTATTTTCACCACTTGTTTTGGTTGAAGAAGAAGGGAGGTCAAAGCGGCTCCAATGTGGCTGGTGGCTACTATCTGAACATGCGGGGAGGGATCAGGTCGAGGTATCTACACTGCCCTTGGAAGACCACATTAGAGGACTGGTACAGGCATTAGTTTTGCATCCGTGAAGAACCAAGCCAAGCCTCATACTGTGACATATCCTTGGTCCCAGAGAAGACTGACAGTTGGAAAGAGCTGCCAAAGAACACAGTCTAGATTGAGGTAATCATGCAGCTGCTACCTTGGTCGAGGCTGGATGGACCAAGTGTAGTCAGTAATTTTATTAGCCGTCGGATCCAACCATGTCAGGCCAGAGTGCACCCGGCATATGAGTACCAGGGTCGCATGGACCCGACCAGGATGAGGAATGAAGATCTCAAACCAAAAGAAGTGAAGAGCAGGGTCTGAGACCTGTTCAATCTGAAGGATCCCAACTTCAAGAAGCTGACAATCATTGAGCCAGCGTTCAAGCCTATTCGCCCACCACCACTGGTAAGTCAAATATTGTCTGCTAGTTTATCCTTTTGATTGAAATCCTGCATAATAACTGCTCAACTGTTCATCAGCTGGGCTGGCTCATGCAGGAGGAAGGGAGGGAGGAGAAGGGCTGGGCTGCTCCTACGGGCCATGAGGAGGGTGAGGAGGTGAATGAGCCCATGAGGCTTTTCCTATTTCCAATTTCCTTTTCTATTTCCTATCTCTATATGCATATGTTTAAATGATTTCGAATTTAAATTTGAATGCATGAGTGTGTAAAAAGGGTGCCACCATAAGTTCAACAAGTCAAGCAATCATTCACCCACAAGGTTGCTCACATGTATCTTTATGTTCCTATGTTATTTTATTTGTAAAAATCATTTAGGTTAGCTATATGTGTTACAACAACCTTGTGAGCTTAGCCAAATCCCTTCCACTCATCTCCATCATTGATTCATCATCTTTGAGAGATTGGGAGTGAATCCAAGTGCATTGCTTGAGTGATTGCATCTAGAGGCACTTGGTGATTATGTTTTGCTGTAGATTTCGCTTGTTACTATTGGCGGTTGCCCCCACCTAGATGGCTTAGTACAACGAGGAATGTCGAGCGGTGGAAGGTGATTGTCGCCGGCTTTGATCATGGTGATTGTGAGGGGTTGTTGACCTTCTTCCGGTGGAGAGCCAAAAGGTACTCTAGTAGATAGCTTGTGGCTTGTGTGATCTCCATCTTGTGTTGGTTGTGCAGCACCCGATTGCGGGTTAGGTGTGTGATGCCTATTAGCGCGCGAACCTCCAAATGTGTGAATCGCCACAACGGGGACTAGCTTGCCGTCAAACAAGTGAACCTCGGTGAAAAATCATTATGTCATCTTGTCCCAAGGATTTCTTGGTATTCATTGTGATTGATTGACTTCATCTTGTGATTGGATCTTTCCTCGACATGGTGGTATAACTCACTATCCATCTCGTGTATTTACATTCTTAGTGTAGCTAAGCTCTTTAGTGTAATTAAGTTTTAAGAGCTAGCTTTGTGTCATGTCTAGTGGTTAGTGAGGCTCTTTAGTTAGTCTTTGAGAGCTCACTAACTTAGTGTAGTGACATATCCCTTGTGTGCCTAGAGACTACAGAAGCTAGAATTGTGGTAGGTGGCTTGCATTTTTAGTAGGCTAGCGCAACATTCGCTTCGCCTCATATTTTTCTAACCACTTTGCTTAGTGTTGTTGTATAAATTTTTTATATGCTATTCACCCCCTCTATCCATTTGAACCTTTCACCACCTCTACAAATCTATTTCTAGAGGCGTCTAGGCTCTAGAGCCACCTCTACAAGTAAGTTTTACAGAGGCGATTAGTAAACTACAGTCGCCTCTATTGTTCGGTTCTAAAATAACCTCAACAGATTCATTCTAGACATACACATAGATAAAAACATACACCATTCCAGAGACATACACATAGATAAATTGTTAAACAGTTAATAGATGGCATGAAAGTTGTCATTTACAAGTTCTTGATAAACAGTTAATAATAGATGTCATGATATAGCTTCCATCTACAATAGAGAACTCTAGAATTAAAGAGATCACAAGATGGTTATTGAGTGTTTGAGTGTCTGTGCAAGACATCAAGGAGGTTCTATTAAAAGTTTTAGTTGGAACAAATTTGGGTCATGACACATCCAAATTGCCAATGATCCCATGAAGCATGAGCTTACAAAGCATATTGGTGTTGATGCCTCGTTTACTCGATTTCATTGTCATAAGAAAACAATTGCTCTTCAATATGTGCCCTCTGATCTGCAAGTGGTAGATTTCTTCACTAAAGCACAAACTCGAGAGCAATATTGACTTCACTTGCTCAAACTAGCTTTAGATCCTCCGCTTTCACCTTGAGTTTGAGGGGGAGTGTTAAGTATGTCAAGACCCATGGCCCTTATATATTTTAAGCCTATATGGCCCATGAGGTGTTCTCTATATATGGTGGTCACCCTTAAGGGACTTGCTAGACTCTCAGATATCACAGGTTAGTAACAATTTTGGCTTTTCTAGATGCATTGCTTTATTATGCATCTAGAAATAATGTATCTCTAAGTACACAACAAAAGATACGTATCTAGAAAAGTCAAAACATCTTATAATTTGGAATGGAGGAAGTATACTAAAGCTAGGAAGGAAGGGGAATATATACATCAGATGTAAATTTTAGTACCCTCTCAGGTTGCTATAGATGTTTTTAGGATCAAAGTAGAGTCAAATTTGCAATCCTAACATATTTCTTTACAATTATTTTAATTTTTTTAAATATTGTTACACACATAAAATTGTAGTAAATTAATCAGATTTAGGTGAGGTCACTGATTTCAGAAGAAAAGCTTTTAGTGTCCATTGTTGCTGGCATCCTATGACAAATCTGCACATCAGCCTTATTTTTCATTTTTCTCACCAATATCAAGATGATTTAAATGGATTTGTTATACCTAAAGGTGCCCTAAACTAATAGGATCCTGCAGGGATCAAACTGTTTCATATGTTCATATTGGTGTTTAGCTGGAGCAAACTGAAAACATGTTTCGCTATCTTAATATTTAATCTAAATTGATAATAATATATTGAAATTGCGTGAAAATATTGTTATTTCATATTTCATATGTACTGAATGAAAAGCATGGATATAAGAGATGGGCTTGCGGAGACAAATAGCATGCCTTTTATTTCAGGCATTTATATGTTGACATAAATTAGCTCTTCCTCTTGAAATATAACCACCAAGATTAGCTGCACTTGTTACTTAACTCTTAACCATGGCAAGATAAAATCTCCCTCTTTAAATATGTCTCCTAGTCATGATGCATACACTAAAATTTATGCTTATAGCAAAACAATGTTGCTCAATGAACTTCAATTTCACATGACCCATACACTAAATTTTAGTGAGAAATAGAAGCATTATTGTATTTATGTAGGATTCTTATCTAGTTGCTTTCTTGCACATCATTTTTTTCATTGATGCAGTCCAGTGCTTGATTCTAATACTTGCAATTTGATTAATTATAGATCAACACCTTATGTGTTACTCCCACCATTTTCATTTATCTTTTGTAGCCTATATTGTTCATTTGAAACATAAAAGCTGATGCTTTAGGACTGGTGCCTGATTTCCACAAAAAAACTAAAAGCTTCAGCCAACAAAAGATTAAGTCAAGTGCTTGCACTATAGACATTGGTATACAAATTTTAGTCATGATTTTCTTGTCCATTTGTGTAGCCTAAACCAGGTACGATTTTTTAGGTGTATGGTCCAACAATGAAAGTTGTACAATATATGGTATTTTATCAATTAAAGTTGGTTAACAGAATTGGAATGACTGCATAACTGATTCTTAATACCTTCAGCAACTAGACAAACATGAAATAGCAATATTTGCTTTGTTGTTTAATACTGTTTGTCTATATTGTGGATGTATGCATTTGGTTATTGTACAACATATGGACAGTATAAATAATACTAATGTGGGGCAATTCATGTGCTTGTTACCAACGAATTGAACCTGGGGCGGATCCAGCATGTGGGCTTAGGAGTGGACAGGTCCTACTACTCTGATCCTTATGCATACAACCAAGACCCCAAACTTCCCCCAAACAATTTTATATATGGATAAAGATGGTGGAGAAAAAGAAAGGAGAAAGATGATGACAAAGAGGGAGAAGATGAAAAAAAGTACCAAGCCCCATCCCCCTAACCTGTCCTCTATCATACTATTTTCGAATCTTCTGATTTGTTAAAGTTTACGTTGCTCTACATCCTATTTATAATGAGTAGGCAACATTATTCATCTGAACTTTTTTAGTCAGTTCTCTCCTATCCATTGTTTAGACGGCAATTCATTATATCGAATTACAATTAATATTTTGCTTTGATCTTTTAATTGTTTACGGGATGGTTTCTATTTAAAGGCAACCTAAACCCCATGGATGCACTAAAAATATTTTTCAAGAATCATCCCACCCCTTCTGATGCTCCCATACTCCTATCTTTTAATAAACACCCAAATATGCCCAAAAATTCCAACAAAAATATGAATAGATAGAAAGGGTGCAAAGTTCTATGTTCATGCATAATTTGAGATGTGACAAGATACAAAAATATGAAATCTTTACTTGAATAGTTGCATGTTTTTGATTAGGAAAAAGGTGCAACCGGCAACTATCCAAACGTTGAGTTCACTTTTTTGTATCATATTGCATATATTTTTGTTTCATCAAAGATTTTACATGAACATATAACTTTACATAATCTATTGTTGGCGGTCCTTAACTCACATTTTTAACCACCAACATTTGTATAAAATCCATCCAAATAAACACCAAACTTAGTAAATAGGGTCTTACACTAACATATTCCATAAGTTTTAGTGAGTTGATCATTTTCAAGATATATACATGGAATATAAAGGAAAAGGCACAATCCAGAGAAGCGTAAAGCAGATCTTGCACAAAGGAACCAAGAGAAGGCCCACTCAATCAAAGAAACTGGGCCAAGCACCACGTGGCTACACTCTAGGCCCATCAACCAAACCACCAGGCGAAGGCGGTGCCAAGGCGGCCCAGCCAGGGTGCGGCAAACCGCCTATGGAGCACTATATAAGAAGCCTTCCCCCTCCATTCACAACAACACACAAGAGAAGAAGAGCACCAAGTAAATCAAGAGCAACACCACTCCAATGGGCTTAGGCCCTAGTAGATAGCTCTAGCTAAAGTAGTAGGGAGAGATGTGAGAGAGTTCAGGGAAGAAGTACTGGACTTGTCAGTAACCTTCCCCGCTTGTACCTCGGCGAACACTGGCTTTGTACCTCAATGAGTATTTAGTAAGTGTTCGTGATTCTTATGGTTCTAAGTCTTTGTATTAGCTAAGCTTTGCTCTTACTTGTTTGCGGGTTCATCATCTGTCCCCAAAGTGGATACTCTAGTAGAGGGCCCTAATAAAGACGAATAACCCTACGCGGACACTAGAGTAGTAGTCAACAACGTAGACGTGATGTCTTGGCTAGAGGCTACCTTCGTTTGCCTCGTACTCTAGGCGGCAGGTCATGACAGCCCTGTCTGTCCCTTGTAATCCCCCACATTCGAGTACGGCATAGAGCCATAGGGCCATATCGCTTGGTAGACCAGGTGTACGCCGGTGCCCAAAGTAAACAAATAGGAGTAAAGTTTATCTATCCTCATACTCTAAGCCATAGAAATCCTTCTCTACCCTTATCAGCTATCGTTATATTGTCCTTGGATGTATTAGCAAGAAGAAATACCTCTGTTCCCTGTGAAAATACGATACCCTAAATACTTCCGGGTGAAAGCTACAACGGTATTTCCATACACTTGTGGATTAACTTCTTTAAACATTAAGAAATACCAACAAGCTTTCTGACGGCGTTACCGGGGAACGGTTGCTGTATTTTCTTCGAACCTAGTTCATCCTCATATTTGTATCCTTTTTGTAAAAACAAATATATTTCTTTTACCTTTTTCACCATGCACACAACTCTTACCCAAAATCGGTCTGCTTCAAAGGGCGAGTCACTGAGCCACCACCAAAGCCTAACCTTTCATCTGGTAGTGAACTCCACCCTAGTTTAAAAGTCATGGTTTGGGCACAACTTTTCTCAGGGCATGACAAAGAAAACCCTTGCCAACACCTGCAAGAGTTCGACGAAAATGTGTTCGTGCCTGAGCATTTCAGGTATGACACAAGAAACACTAAGGTGGAAATTGTTTCCCTTCTCTCTCAAGGGAAAGGTGAAGCAATGGTATACACATGTCGTAGAAAGTACGAAAGGGGACTGGGATGAACTTAAGGACAAGTTTTGTCTTGCATTTTTCCCCGTCCCGTATCGTCTCTCTACCAAGGGCGATCCTCAATTTTGAGTAGTATAAGGAGTCTATAGGTGCAGCCTGGGCTAGGTTTTTAGTGTTAATACATGACATCCAGACTTGTCTTTACCCGACAATATATTGCTATGACTCTTTTTTTGGGTATCAACAAGAAGCTGACCTATGCCTCGATATGACCACCAGAGGTAGATTTACATATAAAACCATGATGGAACAAGTGACATTCCTTAAGCACTTCATAGACAAACACACTTCTTCTATCATAAAACCCCTTCAGGCAAAAGTCACGTCGAGTGTTGAGGAGTCCTCATCAGTCGAGTCCAAACCTTTAGCATTCTTAGATTTGACTCTTGAGTCCTCACCCGAACCACGAACACCGAAGGAAAGAGTAATTCATCCTTTAGAGGTTTATGGCAATACCTTGAAACACTTTTGGCATGAAAAGCATATGCATCCTCCCGAGGTTTCCCCCAAGGTAGAACCATCAAAGGAATGGTTAATGGAAGTGAAATGTTCTTCTAAAGCAATTTAGATTATTTCACCTTCCACTACCATACTTTGTTCATTAAGGGGGAATGTCATAGAAGCCCTACACATCCCATGGTCGAGACTAATATCATGTCAGAATTCCTTGCAAAAACCCTTTTGGGCAAAATGCCGCTAGTCTCGGCCGACAAGCTTTTCAAAAGTCCCTTAGGACTAATCTTTGAGTGTTGTGGGATTGCTAGGGATGTTCCAATCATAATAGATGAAACATAGGTTCACCTAGACTTCCACATATATGTCATCCTCAATTTTGATCTTCTTATAGGCTGAAAGGTCCTTGTTTGGTTTTGGTAATTAAGTGACAACCTTAGATGGACTAATTATGTTTAATGTGAGATACACAGGAGATTAGTCCATAGGTGATGGTGTCTTGGAGGAGCTCATTGCATATGAGACATGACATGGAAGTCAGTGTCGCCGCCTCCTGTGACCCTCTCTTTTCGCGACCGGGTTGTGCCCGCGCCCGGCAAGAAGCCGATGACGGCTCCGGCCCCGGCGCTCCTGTGACCCTCTCGTGTGCCGCAGGCCCCGGCTTGCTCGCTGCCTTGCTGGTGTTGTGCCAATCGCATTTGTGCCTGCACTCCTTCACAACTACAGTGGAGACCATGGTGGTTACTCCCGCTCCAATTTTGTCTTCTTCCACCCGCCAGTTACTCACTATGCAGTAAGCACACCATGTGCTCGATGATTTGCCTCTGTAACCATGCTTAGGTTTGTGCAGAGAGGATAATGGAAGTGGCTATGTCTGAAGTCGACAGGGAGTCCTACATGTTGAAAAAAGCAGACAAACTACACTATACAATCCTCCAATGTAAGCATGCTCGAACGTGAATTTAATTTTTTAAACAATAGTCTTTGCAGGCTGCAAATACCTTGATTCCGTGAACATAGTACTTCAGAGCTGTTATACGCATCAAGAAAGTTCAGAGCAATCCCATGATTTTTTATCCCATGCGATTAAGCTCACTATATGTGTTTGTGACACTGTTGTACTTCTCACCAATCATAAATTTCATGGCCAACGTAAGTACCACCAGTTGTAGCTTAAAATGGTTTGCCTCTGCATAGGCATTGTTTCCCATTGATGAATGATGGTATATATGATTCAGTTCATTTGGGACGATGGTGGCAATCAAGCTGGTGTACTTTCTGTGCAAGACAACAATGATGTGCCAAAAGCTAAGACAAATCAGATTTTGGGAAGATAAATGGCTTAGCAATGAACCTTTGAATTTAAAGTATCCGGCCTTGTTTAATATTGTTCATAGAAAACATGACACTGTCGCAAATATTCTTCATACCACACCGTTAAATGTCTCTTTTACAAGAGCGTTATTGGGCAATAACTTGGAGAATTGGAACAGGATTGTCTCTTTGTTAGCAATATTGAACTTGCAGGAAGATCGGGACATGTTTATTTGGTCCTTACAGTCATCAGGTCTTTTCTCGGTTAGATCAATGTACCCTGCCTTAGTAATGGGGTCAGAGTGTCTCAAGAATTTTGGCGTGCTAAATTTCCAACCAAGATTAAAATCTTCATGTGGTATTTGAAAAAAATATGTTATCTTAACTAAAGACAATCTCGTCAAAAGAAATTGGAAAGGGGATAAGGGTTGCTGCTTCTGCCATAAACCAGAGTCAACATCTTTTTTCAACTGTGCATATGCTAATTTCTTGTGGCGAGCTGTGCACACAGTGTTTGGGATACCGAGATCAATAAGCATGTATGATATTTATCATCTAATTTGGGAAGGACCAAACCAAACTTGTTATTACTAACTGCAGCAGCGTCATTATGTTGGGCTATATGGCTTACAAGAAACGTAGTTGTTTTTGACAAATATAGATCAAAATCTTTCTTGCACGTATTGTTTAGGAAACGCACTGCTCCGGTTGTGGGTGCAGTTACAGGCCAAGAGGAACGGAGGGATGTACTCATCCATGTCTGTGGCCTGCTCGAAGAGTCCGCTTTGCAGTTCTTCGTGTCAAACTGGTGGTTATCTACTAGTTGGATTGGTGTTCATTGGTCTAAACTTTTGTGTGCCGTTTTGAGCTTTGTGTTTGCTTGTAAGAATTTTGTCGGTGTGTTTGGGTGCTGCAACTCTGTAATAATGGCCTGATTCTACATTATGTAGATGAAGCCAGATATTAACTATCCTTTATCTAAAAAAAGGTTTGAGAACCCTGCTCATTCCACAACATAAATCGAGTTCCACCCGTTTAGGGGGTGTTTGGTTCCGTCACAGGAAAGATCGCCTAGCGGTGTTTGGTTCCAGGCATTTGATTCGGTCGCCTAGGACCAGGGGCGAAGGCAGCTTTATGGCGAGGTTTGGCAGCTGCCATACCTAAAATGTATACAAAACACTAGTATATTATGTGTATATACGTGAAATATACATGGCTGTTGGCTGATGACCTAATGCATGGATGAATTTTGTTTCTGGGTTGGTATCTCATGGGCCTATCTCAAGAGCCCACCGTCCATGGAAGGAAGCTAGTACCTCGTTGGTCTTCCTGGCTGATCGGCTGCTCCAGGTTTTAGTCGCCGACGCCCAACGGTTCGTATTTCCTAAACACAAAAACCTATCAGCTATCGCACATCAAAAAACGCGCGGCGCGTCAAGTGCAGAGGCGGCGAGCCGGCGATCGACGACTGCGAACGGGGATACCGACTACGAGTCTGACATATGAAGGAATCGACATAAAAAATGGATAATATTCTAGTGTGTCCTTGCATAGTTCATAGTTGCAGTATATATGTTTGACCTTTATAAACCTGCCACACCTGGAAAATATTCCTGCCTCCGCCACTGCCTAGGACTGTGATGGCTGCCGGATGCCTACTTGCCAGGGAGGCCACCATTTAAACAGCACCTTAACTTCTCTTAGCACCATAAGAACCATCAGTGTAAAGGAATGCTAGACCTCTAGAGCAGTATATATAGTTGTTCCCCAAAATACACATGTTGAATACACAAAAACAATGCAATGTCATGTTTCTGAATGGCAGAACTGAGTTTTCTGATACAAGTTTCTAAGCTCTTACTCTACAAATAACCATGTGTACGTGCAAACTATGAACTTGATATATAGTGGCATGTATCTCCTTTTTATCATATTCTTTATTTAAAATTCTCAGCATATATACCATACAATAGTTTTCTATGGATCGGAGGTTGAATTTTCATGCTTGATTTTTAAATATTTTTAATTTGTAAGGACTTAAAAATAATCTCAGCTGAAACAAGACTTTTTTTAAAAATCACTGAACTCAAAGAATTTAGTTCAAAATGAACATGGCATATACGATTCTCTTGTTTGGGATAGCACTATATCTCCAAGAATTTTTGGTGATTGGTCATCCCTCTATGAATAATTTTTTGTCGCAGCTTTTGTAGGAACATTAAATTTGTTTAATCAAGCAAATTTGATATTGTTTGGGATTACATCCATATGTCTAAACCATTCATTTTACCGTGCCAACTGCCAATCCTACATGGATTTTCAGACTTGAAGCTAGGCCAAACATGCTCTAAACTCATATATGAACACATGCCTTTTCCAATTATCAACAACAATGATGGATTCATGTTACTTTGATCTGTCATGACTATGTAATTGTCAATGTCAAACTTCAAGTATTTGACCCTTAAAACATGAATTTATTATTTCAGGAGAGAACATTGATTCACAAAGATGCCTAATACTTGGTTCAACAGTCTAGTTCAATAAAACCAATTCAAAAACGGAACAGATATTACACCAATTGTACATCTGAAATTTTCTTTAAGACATTCAGCTCAAGTTGTTAAGAACAAGAGAACTTTATTTTTCAGTTGACTGGCCAAACAAATAAAACATTATGACGAAGCTAATGCAGTGCAAATTATGAGTTAATGCTTAGTAACCCAGCAACATTTCAGCAATTTGTCGAGAAGAACAATTCATCACATTTGAGAATACGGAATAATATATAGTTCAGGGAGAAACATCAGCTTTTCAGATATGGACATTCCTAATAGATCTTATCAAGGTACCGCCTAGAGGAACCAAATGGAAACTTCTGATGTGACAAGCTACGGCGCAACAGAAGAATAGATCTGTCTATGCATAGACACATAGCTGGTCGTAAGCCATAAAAGGGTAGACTAACATATGATTTACTTCTTAATGCTTTCGAGATAGTACTATAGGCAAATGGCCTAATAAGAACAACAGTCAACCCTAGAGACAACCAACCTTACATATAATCCATCATCCACTAACACCATTACATCATTTGAGAAGGTACATATAAATCCACAACTTAAAATGAAACGTACAATTCATTGAAGACAAACAACTAAAAATAAACCATACAGTTCACTGAAGAGTGAAGACAAACCACTAACCATGCATGAATCATATAGTCCACTGAAGACAAACCTGTTGTCGTGACTCATGCAACTTGGACATGTCAATTATTGTTCAGCTCTGGAAAAGTAGGAGGCCAAACCATCACCAAGGGACGGACATCAAACGGGCATCCATGACTCTGGGTTCCATGATACACCTTCTCCACAGTCCTGCTTGAAACATCCAGGTAGAAGAGTTGTTCTATCTCAAACAACACAAACTCGGCATTATCTCTGACATCATTTACACTGAAAAACACTTGCCCTGAAAACCAGGTAGGATGCACGAGGTGACCAAAGGCCTGACGCAGGCACACTGTGTCAACCAGCTCCCAGTTGCCGGGGCCGCTGCAGTCCGTTCTGTAGATCCAGACAGAAAGTTGAAAGTCCTCACTCACATGGATAAGATTAAACCCCGGGACCTCAGCACGCGATAACCCAATGTTTGCAGCATGAGATCTGTGCTTCACCCCTTCCGGAAGCTTGATCAAGAACAAGCTCGTAGAAGCTAAATCTATCTCGAGGATGTGATCTGCCATACAAATTCGGTAGACCTTGCCATATGCAAGCAGACCAAAATTGCGGCATGCCACTAACAGTTCCGGCAGATCCGCCCACAGTACGACCTCCGAACTGCGGACCTGGTTCCAGTTTCCAGCTTGCAAGTCACAAACGTGTGCCTTGATTCCCCTAACACTGCGCGTCAAGGCCACCGAAGTGCACGAGATGCCGTCACACCACCATCCTCGGGGTCGGGGAGTAGCAAACCTTGATCAAAAACTGACCACAGCAAAGCATTATCAACATCGTCATCTGAGCTGTCGTCGTCGTCCTCCTCGCCTTCATCATCATCATCATCAGGGTTCTCGGGCCATTGGAAGAAGGACAGAAGGTTAGACCTCTCTCAGGGTACAGTGAGCTGCAGATGGTTCTTCTTCTGCGTTGTCGTCCACAAGAGAGACAATGACGCGACCGTTGCGGTAGTCGAAGAGGATGTCCATGCGGTACCCGATGTGGAGTCTGCAGCAGCGGCGGACGACGGAAGCCAGGGTTTTTTATCGGCCGAAAGTCGCCGATATTTTCGAAATTTTCTTTCTATCCCTGGGGTCCGATAAAATTTGATATCAGCCAAAAATTTCCTTTCTTTCCTGTTTCTATACAGACAATTCAAAATCAGTCACGCAACGGTTGACACTTATAATGATTTATTCTTGTTTTGATTTGTGAACAAGTGGTGTTTAATATCTTAGGAATAGTTTCAAGTCAAATTCTACAAATTTTTTGAAAAAAAAATTTAAATTTTTTTGAATTTGGTCTGATATTTCCGATATATCTTGCTTATCCTCTTTATCCATGACGTCCGATAAATTTTAATTTCCGATAATGAAAACCTTGGACGGAAGAGACCTCTGGGGGATGTGGGCGCGGCACGAAGCGCAGGAGTTCGTTGTCGTAGAAGCCGAGGAGGCGGGGCGGTTGGAGGGCACGGAACCTGCGGAGGAAGTCTGGATCGGAGGTGACCCGGTACCATTGCTTGCAGACGGCGGCGGCGCGGACGAGGCAGCTGGTGAAGCCGAGGCGGACCAGGATCTCACGGAGGATGTCGTCATTGCTGATCACCATGCCAATCAAGGCTCCAGATGCAGCCACCCCCAACGAAGAGAGCTTCCTGTCCTTGCTCTTTGGCTCCATCGCGAGGGCGGCGACGCAGGTCGGCGGCTGCGGCGTGAGATTTTGGGGCACCAGCATAGCAAATGGGGAATTTGGAGAGTGTCTCGTGGGGAAATATGGTTGCTTACTTAGGTAGGCAAACCCTACTGCCCGGTGCTCCCCATGCTTAAGGTGTGTGCCACGCCGCCAGTTTCTAATACCTAAACTACGGAGATTTCACAACAGGCCAGCCTGGCAATATCAGGGTGGTAAGGCTGATGCCGAGGATGACAAATTAAGAAGGTATAGGCGAGGTAAGGAGCAAGATATATAGGATGAGCTATCGCAGTAGAGGAAAGCATGTACGATGGAAAGTAGGTGAAAGAGATTCTAATTGAATCTGTCTATGCATCACTAGAGTGTTTTGGGACCTAGAACACTCGATTTCTTTTCTTCACACCTTCTTCCTCCTGCCTACTGCCTTGTCGCAGCGAGGTAGGGTCTCGCCAGAGCTTTGTGGCCATGGAGCTTTGACGAGACCCTATCGCGCCCGCGGCGACCTCCTTCATCTCTTCCCCCTACCATCATCATGATCATGGTCACCCCCGCGCCCCAACCTAGCCCGACCACCTCCTTCGCCATCCGCTCCAGTGGCGTCACCACTGTCTCCCCTGCCCCACCGCTTGCCTACCTATCTCCCAAAAATTTCATCTAAGCCCATTGGAGATGGAGAAGAGAGGGAGAGGAAGAGGAAGAGAAGAGAGAAGAATCGAGTTTTCTAACACTAGAGTGAGATGTAACTTTTCTATTCTAATTAAGGTAAGGGTCGAGCATAATATGGATTACTTCTATCAATCAGTTGAGTAACACATAAGTTTATCAACCTACCGCTTAGAGCAATTCCAAGAGACTGTATGCGATTGTAGGCCAAAAAAGAGGTACAATAGCCTCTCTATCTCATTTTCTTTTTATTCCCCTATACTATCCCAGTTATCTCACTCATCAAAATCAGTGAGTTGTGCTTGCTCGTCATTCCAAGCTCACATGTGCGTCTCTCTCCCCTAAGCGCTCCTATTCCATGCAGGCCCCCTTCTCCCTTAGTGTTGGTGGCAACCTGAGATCGGTGTTCCAAGCTCACATGCACCTCCTATGAGGATCACACTCGGCCTCTGAACCCTCTACTAAGGAGATGCGAGGGTGCAGGTCGAGGATTACCCACAGGAGAAAGACATGAAATTGGCACTGAAAATGGAACACAATAATTGGAGTAAATGGCGAAATCAATCTATCTCTCTTGTTACATCCAAATGGTCCCAGTATTTATAGCCACACCGGGATGCATAGTGAAATTATAGGCGCAAGGGCGTAGAGAGGGATTATTCCCCGTACAACGGAGGGAAATTTGAACTTGTTGTACTCTGGTCTCTACCATCCTCCTGAGGTCATGAGGCTTCCCTCCTTGTGGGGTCCTCATTCTATCATGCCTGGAAGATCCCCTCAATGGGCTTGAGCACGTGTTATAGGTGAAGTCGGCTATGATGCCTAGGTTGCGTAACCTTCACCGCATGGTTAGTCCTACAAAACAAGCTTTGTGAAGTCATCTATTATCGGCCCCTTCGGGAAGAGGGCAGAGGGGTCTACACAACCTGAGGTCAGCGTCCGACATGATGAAAGCAAACTAAGACGGCCATAGGAGGACCTAAGTTCTTCTACGCCGCCATAGGGCCCGCCACCGGCGAGTAGTTTGATGGCGCTGATTGTGATGATTTCATGCAGTATGATGGGTTTGAGTGCACCTATATATTGGCCTAGGCAGGTGGTTAGGTGGGTGTTGATTGGAGCAACAACAAGCACCAGCCACAAGCAACAATAGGACAAGGGAGAGCGAATATGTGGGAGCATATACATTGTGTGAAATCAAGGGGAGGATATTGATTTTAGTAATGACGGTTTAAATTGTTAAAGAACAACTTTTCATGAAAGGAGATCTACATCATGGCTACCATTGTGGGATCCGCCAAGCACCAATTCACCATAGAGGATGCCTTCTGCCACATATATAGACCAAGAAGGGGATGGCAAGGCTGATCCAATCAAGAAAAAAAAATTTGGATAAAATAAACATTTTGCGATGGAACCAGAACCATGATTTAAGATCCAAACTTTACAAAGCCTCTTGGTGTTGCTCTTACACATGTTCAATATTAGAGCCAGTCATAGCATATTTTCCATGGAAATCCTATCTTTGTCATCATGATGCCTTGGTCTCATATCCATTCCTATTTTCCTCATAACAACCATCTATCACCATGGTAACTTGCTACCCAAACCTTAAGCTTCACCCTGCTTGGCTCGTCTTGCGCACCACCGTGGGCATCATATGCATATTGCCATCTATATATAACTATAACTTGGGCTAACCATATAACTCATGAAAACCTTTGGAAAATTTTCATCCTCGCTATAAAAGTGAGGACCAGCTGGACACCCTCACTTGTATAATTCAAGTGTGGCTAGGTATCGTGGGGTCAGGACCGCAGCAAGCATGTTGTTCGAGTCGGTGTCAGAGTACGGGTCTCTAGTGGCTCGGGTGGACTCAAGAACACAAGAATCACATAGGGGATGCAATGGTTTATCCTGGTTCAGGGCAATCGGTGCCCTACGTCCAGCAGATGATGATCCTTATACTCAAAAGCACCCAAAATCGGGGGTTACAATAGGGTTGTCCAGAGTTTTGGTAGGGGGTTAGCTCGGTGCTAATACTAAGGTTGCCTCGCCGCTGGTGGAGCCTTCCCCTCGTCAGAGAGGAGGAAGATGATGAGATGCGGTGGAGGAGCTCTCAGTGCTGAACAGAGGCCAGGAATGGAATGGAATGATCTAGGTTCTGGTGATCGTCTCCCCGCCTAGGTCTGACCTTATCCCTTATGTAACGAGATGGGTCGGGTACATGGTGGTTTGGGGGAACTAGTCTATGGTCTACATGCACCGGAGTCCAGGAAGCCCTTGCAGTGATGCGCTATGGACTATGGCGGTGTCATGGAGCCGAAGAAGCCCTGGGCGCCGTCCGGTTGCTCTGTTCTGATACACTACATGTCAGGCTGTGTCGGCTTGGACCGACCTTCCCTGGGTGGACCTTCTGGAGTCTTCTTGGCGGTGAAGGACGTCAGCTCTAGGAGCTGACGCGCAGGCCCGAGAGCCCTCGAGCATCTAGAGGCCACTAGGAAGCTTTGTCTTCTTGTGTCACGCCCCGTGCGTGACCTTGTTAGGAAAGTGTCCAGCAATGCCGTCCCCAAGGGGCACCACCAGGGAGCCTCCGAGCCTCAGTAGCTCGGGGCTTGTCTTCTTGTGCCCGAGCCTTGGCTGGCATCGTTTGACAGGCAGGAGCCAAGGGCCGAACCAGAGTGTCGGCGTAGATCGGGAGCTTAGGGGCTTAGGCAAGCCCCCGAGCCCCAAGCGAAGGTCACAGCAGAGTTAGGCCCGGCTAGGTTTCTTCTCAGAGGGTGCGCACGAGCGTACCTTATGGGTATAGCCCCTGAACCCCTGAGCGATCCTAGAGGGGTCAGTCGAGGGGTCTTCTTTGTTCGGGAACCATTGGTCCCGAGGCTTAACGTACCCATATGTTAGGATCTCGTCAAGAGCCTCCGAGCCCTTCGTGGCCTCACTTGGCATGATGGTGACGAAGGGCTGAATTCGATCTTCTAGTGACCGAACCCTCCTTGGTAGGGATGGCTTCCACAAACAAGGGTGTTGTGCCCTGCTTGGGGCCTTCTTCTCCCATGTGATGGGTGTTGCTTGGCTATCGAGGCTAGGCAATGATGGTGCTGACCCCTTTGTGAGTCTATGTCACACAGGTCTTTGACTCGAGCAAGGGCTCAATGAACTTGTTTGGGAGTTATCATCCTTAGGCCCAGGGTGCCCTCCTTTTTGACAAGGGCCTACCAAGGATCGGGTGATCAAGAGCGTCTAGGCTCTGGCTTAGGGCCAACTAATCATCCGGAGCGCCACGCCCTTCTGAGGGCTACGGTAGCAGGTCCTGGTCCTCTCGAGCCGGCCTTCCAGGGCTGACCTCCTGTGGCCATAGATCGGGGTGCAGGGAGCGTGCTGAGCCTTGTACAGAGGCCCTCATTGGTCCCACTGCTCAGCGGCTTTCGACCCAACTCTAGAGAGTTGGTTGGTTTTGGGGAATGATCCACCCGAGCGCCCATCATTCGAGGGGTCGGGTCACTCCATCTAGGGAGCTGGCGCAACCCACGAGACTGTTGTGGGGCCTCCCTACCAGCGAGAGTGGCGGCTTCTGGGCACATCCCTTCCGCTGATGTCTTGCACAGGCGGTTGATGGCATCTGGGCCGTCATGCCTGGTGGAGGAGTTAAGGCATGCACCCCCGCACCATCCTACTTCATTTGGGAGATGGGACATTGGGGCCACGTGGAGTAGATCTAGCGGAGGAGCCATGGCAGTTGGTTCGCATGGATCTAGGCCGTCGATGGTAGCCGGTGGGCCCGAGGGGAGTTGGATCCCCTCAAGTCCTGCGAGGACTTGACTCGTTGTTAGTGGTTCCCTGACTTCGCCTTTACTGCATGGCCATCATTACGCAACCACCTAGGGGTGTGCGCGGGATTGAGGAGACGCCTGGCCGGTTCCCTAGGGCCTCATTAGGCCATTGATGGCTGGTTAAAGGGCTCAGAGCCACTCACAGTGCATCGTTTGGGCTATAAAGGGAAGCCCTAGGGGACACGGCATCTACAATCCCTTCCTTTGGCCCCTTCTCTTCTTCTTAGACCCATCTTCTTCGGTGGCAATGGCAATGATGAAGTGCAACTCTTCCCTCTAGGTGAGCCTATCTTGGTCTACCAGGCGATTACTTCTTCGAGGGTGGAAGGACTCTAGTGAGGTGGCCACCAAAACTACATGAGGTGGCGGGGGATACTCCGTGGTGCTGTGTGGATCCCGCTTCATGTAGTGTGGGTGGCTGCCAATCTTCTTCGGTCTTCGTCTGCGGTGAGGCCGACCAAACCCCCAGGGGTCCTCGGCCTAGGACCCCAATGGTGTAAGCCCTGCGGAGGGGGTTAGGGCGAGGTCTCGCCATCTTGCCCTTCATGGGCCTCCCTGCGCTTGCACCTAAAGAAGTTCTAGGGAGGTCGGCCCTTCCTGGCTCGGCAGTCCAGCCTTTGCTACAGGGGCTCTCCTCCCCCTCCGAGGAGGAGAGGAGATCATCGTGGGGTCAGGGTGCTGACCCCGTGCTGGATTAAAGCGGGTTTTGCCACCGTATATTGTAATCGGGTCGTTCCTAATTAATAAAATGAAATTACTTCATTTGTAATCCCATTTGCTCTTGAGTCATGCTCAGAGGCTTTGTCCCTCATTGGGATGGGTTGTTACGATGATGGCCTCGGTGGCCAAGATCACCGCGCTCGTGCTGCTAGCGGGTAAGTCCGTGAGAACCCTAGGTTTATGGTCGTTTTGTGCCCCGGTCATGTCCCCTAGAGAGGAGATCCTCGACTTCCTGACCGAGCCACTCATATAGTTCTCGAGCCCATCTATCGATGCTTAGGGGCTCGCTGCCTCCCTCGTTGGGTCACCATGAGTGGCTCTGAGTTAGTACTCGAACATCATTCGTCTAGACAATCGGGACACTTCTGGGCGCCTCGGCTATAGTCACATGGGCTCGTCTCCTGAACATCCCTCACACTTAGGTGCTTCAAGCGGCCTTGAAGCCTGGTGGGCCAGCTTTAGAACCCTCAGCGATGCCTCTTCTAGGGGCCCCCAGACTATCATGCGGTGGGGTGGCCCGATCCAATGAAGGATCAAGAGACAGGCAGGTATCTACAAAGAAAATGAAATGGACACAAGAGAAGGGGAAGATGACATAGCTGGTAACGCAGCGATTGAGGTCGTTCCATTAGTGCCTTGTTGATCCCTCGCCCGGTCCTCTCGCTCTGTCCATCCCATTCTTGCCTCACTCGGGGGGCCTTCTGCGGTAGTTCTCCTTCAGAAAGGTCAACAGATGGTTAGCTTAGTCGATCCTCTGGTGCAACCGAGCTATCGCTAGGGTGGCTCAGGACAAAGGAGACAATTATAGAGACAAGCGAAGCAAGAAGGTTGGGAGGACGAGACTTATCTTGGTTTTTGTTGTTAGAGAGGTAGGCCAGCGAAGGAGGTCGATAGGTGGGCCATGGCTTGGGAGACGACGCTTCTGGGTGGATGGCTTGGCATTGGCCTTCCCTCATAGGGAAAGGTCAGAACTCACCTGGATCGAGTCAACCCCTTCTAGGGGGCTGAGCGCCTAGATGGAGGGGCTAGCTAGGCCACCACTGCTGCTAGTAACCTTGTCCACCTCGCCAATGCCTAATCGATTGAGCGTCGCTGCTGCCTTGGCTACTTCCTCCGCCTACGCCCTTCTTGTGTCACGGCCAGAGCCATCAGGATCATAGGTGGCGACGAGTGCGGTGGCTTGGGTGATGCAGTCTTGCTCACAGTAGTAGGCTTGCTTGAAGTTGCCCTTGACGGTGATGACCCCCTTTGGGTCGGGCGTCTTGAGCTTCAGATAGGTGTAGTGGGGGATGACCATGAACTTGGTGAAGCATGATCGACTGAGGAGGGTGTGGTAGATGTTAGGGAAGTCAACCACCTTGAGGATGAGTGGCTCCTTGTGAAAGTTGTCTGGCTGGCCGAAGGTGACATTGAGCCAGATGCATTCGAGGGGCATGGCTTCCTTCCTCGGCATGATCCCATAGAACGGCACCTTGTTGGGGCGCAGGTTGCTGCAGGGGATGCCCATCGTGTCAAGGGTGCTAGCGTAGAGTATGTTGAGGGTGCTACCCCCATCCATCAACACCTTGGTGAGGCGCATGGTGCCCACGAGCGAGTAGCACCCCGGATGAGGGATGCTGTTGGGGTGGTCTTCCTAGTTGAAGGTGATGGCCTTCTGGGACCATCGGAGCCACGTCAGAGCAGTGAGGGTGTGGACGGCATTTGTTGGTATTTATTAACTTGTCACTTGTTTTAAGTAGCCACCTATGGTATACCTACATCTCTTAGCATTACTTGTACTAGGTTGTCATCCCTAATGATGGTGCTAGAGATGCTTATTGGTTTTACCTAGTATTACTACAAGAATGATACTAAGTAGTTCTTTATTATTTCATGTGACTAGAAAGAATATATATAAGGAGTTTGCAAGCGCATAGATAATATACCATTGTAACACTTCACCTGGGAGTATTACAGGTATCGTTACCTATTTTTACCATAGGGAAGGTCTAGCGGGAAGGTCTAGCATGGACATGTATTGATAACTTATACAATTGATGGATAAGTAAACCATAACCAATGTTCTACTCATAACAGGGGTTAGTCATAGGATAAGATATATATATGATAAGTATTGATCAATGATAAAGATAAATCACTCAGAGTACTCCTTTCTATGACATTAGCATGGTCAGGTAGAATATTAGAGGAATAATTCCTAAGTTATTCTTAATTACAAGTCAAAGCATACATTGATTAGTGCAATTATACCTAGTAGTCATTGCTAAGACTATCATCATATCTACACATAAGGGATATTACTAAGGAAGATTAAGAACAGAGCTTGTCTTCCTTCGTAATTGCATCCTACGTGCACCTATATTCGAGGAGTGGACTACAAAGGACTCAACGGGAGTGTCACATCCGCAATCTACCGCATGACCTAGAATATAGGGTGTATCCATAGGTAAACAACGTATAAGCACCATGCTTACATAATGTTGACCACCCACCCATGGATCCTTAGAGTGAGCGCTATACGAACATATGCATGAATATGATGATAATCCAACTATACTAAGCATATACTTATCTATCGTGAAACGGACACATGTAGGTCCACCTTGACGGTTTTCTAATTAAACCCTATAGAAATAACTTATTCACCAAAACTTGTGGAATTTATTAGTTTAGACCCCTAGACCTTTGTTGGTGATTGCTTTCATGCCCTTATTCATGTTTTACTGACAATTTATAATGGTTGTTAACTATCGTCAACAGCGTTCACCTCCTGCTCAGTGATGTGGTGCTACCGGCGGGATTCATAGGCCTAGGAGCCCTCGAAGATCATGGGGCAGTGCTCGACCTCTAGGAACTCATTGTCTTCCTCTTGGGTGCCTCCCGCCAGGTCATTGGCCTTCAGAGCAGGCTTTTGGGTCCTGCCCTGTTGGCCAAGGGTGCCATAGATGTAGCCCTTCATGGTTGCGCAGTCCTTGAGGAGGTGCTTTGCTTGCCCCCATGGAATGGGTAGGTGGCCTTGAGCACCTTCTCAAAGTGTTCTAGGTGTGCGCCTCACCCACAAGGCTCAGGTCTGGTGGTGCGGTCGACCACGGCCACCATCTCCTCCCCACGGTGCTTTCGGTCCTTGTTCCTTCTGTCGTGATGTCGCTAGGATAAGGTGGTCATCGCCACCATTGCCTCTGCTGAGGTGACCGACAGCCTTGGCCTTGCCACTGATGGCCTGGACTGCCTCCTTGTCGGTGGTGTACTGGGTGGCAACATCCAAGAGCTCCCGCATTGTGTGCGGGGCCTCACGGTCGAGCGTGTGGACGAGCGCCTCGTAGGTCATGCCACAGATGAAGGTGTTGATGATGTCGGTGTCAGTGATGTTGAGGAGCTCATTATGCTTCTTGGAAAAACAATAGATATACTCCCAAAGGGTCTCATTAGGCCTCTGCCTGCAGTTGCGGAGATCCCATGAGTTCCCAGACCGAGTGTACGTACCTTGGAAGTAGCCGATGAAGACCGAATGGAGATCGCCCCAACAGCGGATGCTGCTAGGCTTGAGCTGCTCAAGCCAAGCTCTAGTCGAACTTGACAGAAGTAGAGAAAGGTACTAAATAGAGAAGTCATCGTCTGACCCCCGGCCTTTATGGCGAGGCGGTAATCCTCTAGCCAGTGATCTAGGTTGGTCTCGCTGTTGTACATGGAGATGTGCGTCAGTGGCCACAAACGCCTAGGGTACGGAGCTGCCCAGATCATTGCCCTGAATGTTGGGGGCTCAAAGTGATCTAGGGTGGTGTCCCGCCCCACCACTCAAGGGTATGGGATTGTGCCTAAGTGTGGTGCCTGGCCTCGATGGTGTCACGGATGTCATGGTCGTCGCTGATCTGGTGGTGTGCAGGGGGACAGCAAGGAGAAAGGTTGCGCCTTCGCTCTTGCCGGGGCTTGGCGCCTAGAATCCATGGTCGGTCAGAGCTATTGCTAGAGGTGTCACCGCTGCTTCCCCTAGCCTGTGGGCCGCGAGCGTTGGAGCGGTCCCTGTTGGGAGTAGCCGCTATCTGGGATGGTCGGGAGAGTGCGGCGTGGCGCTAGGATGCTGAGCTCTTGGCCTGTTGCTCATGGGCGACGTAGAGGAGCCGCTTCGCCTTGTTTAGCTGCTCGTTGGTCTTTGGGTCTGGTATGTTGGAGATGTCTTCCAGGCAGCAGGTGGTGGCTACCATGTTGTACGCCGTGTGGGGAAAGCAGAGGCTGCTGGGAGCCCCGTGTGGGCATCATCATCATTAATTGCCAAGAGGGCATGCGCCTTGCTGTCATGCAAAGTCCTACCTTTAGCGCTCGAGCTCTACCTCGGTGGCCTCCAAGTCCACCTACCGAGATTGCAAGCGGTCCGCCTTCTGCTGAAGGAAGGTCATGCGGCTACGGGGACTCTGGTCTAGCGGCATGAGCTCGGACGCCTCCTCAGGCAGAACCTCATCGTTGATGTGGTATCACATGTGTGGAGGAGCATGGTAGTCGATGTCGTCAGAGTCATACTCCGAGTCGTTCTCCGAAAGGATCTCAAGGAAGGCGCACAACGACGGGACGTCGATCCACACCGCACCGGAGAGGATGGTGCTTCACGATGCCTCATGACTGACGAGGTGCTCCATCTCCATTTGGAAGGATGCCACCACATTCTGGATCCCAAAAGGCAGGTCTAGGATGTAGTACCAGATGCGATCAGGTAGTGGGAGCACCTCACCAGTGGAGATCTAGTGGTGGACATTGGCCAGCATGTAGAACATCTGGTGGCGGTCTGACATGATGGGGTTTGAGCCCAAACTATGCAGGATCTATTGGGCCAAGACCTCGAGATCTATTCCCAGAAGTCCTGACGGAGTGGGTGACATCGGGGGGCTCGGTGCCTGCCAGTGCGGCCCTGTGGAGTGGACGAAGCTTGCCATAGCAGTCAGCGATGTAGACCAGGCTCCCAAAGTTGAGAACCTAGCCTAGAATTGCACTTGATGCTGCCCCTTACCTGGCGCGCCTGCTGTCGCAGGGTCAAAACTATGGCAAGCATGTTGTTTGAGTTGGTGTCAAAGTACTGGTCAGAGAGAATGCAATGGTTTATCCTAGTTCAAGCCAATCAGTGCCCTACGTCTAGCAACTGATGATTCTTATACTCAAAAGCACCCAAAATTAGGGGGTCACAATAGGGTTGTCAAGAGATTTGGTAGGGGGTTAACTCGGTGCTAATCCTAAGGTTGCCTCACCGCCAGTGGAGCCTTCCCCTCATCGGAGAGGAGGAAGACAACGGGATGTGGTGGAGGAGCTCTCGGTGGCCCTCCATGGGTTGCCTTATTCTCGGTGTTGAGTAGAGGCCAAGGAATGGAATGGAATGATCTGGGTTCTGGTGATCGTCCCCCCTCCTAGGTCCGACCTTATCCCTTATATAACGAGATAGGTCAGGTACATGGCGGTTTGGGGGAACTAGTCTATGGTCTACATGTGCCAGAGTCTAGGAAGGCCTTGCAGCAACGCGTTGTGGACTGTGGTTGTGTCGTGGAGCCAAAGAAGCCTTGGACGACGTTCGGCTGCTCTACTCTGACACTCTGTGTGTCAGGCTATGTCGGCTTGGACTAGCCTCTCCCAGCTAGACCTTCTGGAGTCTTCTTGGTGGTGAATGAGGTCGGCTCTAGGGCTTGACGCATGGGCCCAGGAGCCCCAAGCCTCTAGAGGCCGCTAGGAAGCTTTTTCTTCTTGTGTCATGCCCCGTGCGTGACCTTGTCGAGAAAGTGGTCGGCAATGTCATGCCCAAGGGGCAACGCCGGGAAGCCCCCGAGCCTTGGTAGCTCGGGGCTTGTCTTCTTGTGCCCGGGCCTTGGCTAGCGTCATTTGACGGGCAGGAGCCAAGGCCCGGACTGGAGTGTCGGCGTAGACTGAGAGCCTAGGGCTCAGGCAAGCCCCCGAGCCCCAAGCAGAGGTCACGGCAGAGTTAGGCTCGACCGAGTTTCTTCTCAGAAGGTGCGCATGAGCGTACCCGATGGGTATATCCCCCGAGCCCCTGGGTGATCCTAGAGGGGTTGGTCGGAGGGTCTTCTTCATTCGGGAACCATTGGACCCGAGGCTTAACATACCCATATGTTAGGATCTCGTCACTAGGGTATAGCGGCATGCAAAAGGCATATTGGTTATTGGTGTGCCTAGCCTAAGGAGAAGGTTTTGTGGGGTTTTCTTCTTGCAAAGCCTTGTTATCATTAATCATCTTCTTTATATGATTATACAATGCTTTGCACTAACACTCAATCATGGTGCGACAACTTCCTTCCGGAATACACCCTATTTTTTTTGCCACCTGGGTAGTTTGATCAAGCCACACAATAGTTAGACCACTAGTGAGGTCATTGTCCACCTCAGCCCCATTTATTTGACCCTGGGTTTTTCTTGATCAATCAACCTAGACACATAGGCTCTAATATTTTGTGCAGTCGGACCGTTAATATAGTAGCAATAAGACCACTTATGTTGACTCACCACATGTGAGTCACTCTTTGATCCCTCTGGGGTCCATAGCTCAAATTGTCCTAGACCCCCAAGCCACCACATCCACCAACACCTTTCCTATCCTTGTCCCACAACCCATTCACTCTCATATTCATCCTCTATCATGAATAAAGGTAAGCATGATGGGAGAAAAAACCTAGAATCCCATGCCCCAATCGATCTATCATTCACTCCACTCCATATCCATGGAGATCGTTGTAGTTTATTAGAGAAGCCTTCTTTCTTCAATATCATATTCACTATGGTGGGAGCTAGGAGCCCTTCTGTACTCTCTTATTCCTTCTACTTAAATAAGCACCTTGTGCACAGTTGAGTAACTGCATCTACTTCCCTCTACTCTAACATATATAGGACCACTATCTGTGATCTTGCTAATACCTATGATTATTGTCCCTAGCCATTCAATTTTATCTCCTTCATGCCAGGTTTATGACAGAGGAAAAGCCCTCTTTCACTAGAACAAATTGACCTTGTAATAAAGAACCTAGTACTTTTCATGCTGAATGAAAAATAGATAGCTCGATAATGTTCGACACTCATCTTTCAACACTTAGAAACAAACCTCGCTCAACCAAAACCATGTGTCAAATCATCCTTTGGAATCTTAATTAATGGTGTACCTCGTCCAACTCATTGTTGGGACACAATTAGACCATGTGTCCAAGAAATGAGACTACATGGTCCACACTTAGCCACCGAACGTGACCCTAAGATACAAGCCCAACATAGTTTGACTGCCATCATGGATGGCCAAACTAGTAAATTTTTCTCTAAGGTGGCCCTATTTACATGGTTAGTTAGAACACACTCACACCAATTGGACCACACAACGTTAACTGAGCTAGTTTTAGTTCTATGCAACCTCGATGCTTAGGGTGGGCCCCACCATGCCCATAGTAGGTCTGACTATCCTGCTTGACAGCCTTAGTAGCTCACTTCCTTCTTCCATCTTTTCCAAGGACTTCAATTAGCACTCGATCATTATTATGTTTCACCTCCCTAACACCTTCTCATACCATATGTTCCTTATTCTATTCTATGTATCCACAGTTAATACTGCATCATATGCACTCTTGGAGGTACTAAGATGTTGGGAAGTATACTCATCAAGTCATGGCATGAAGCCATAGGGCATTTCCCAAGGGGCAACACTGTGTACCTTGGAAAATTCGATCATGTTATGCATTTATCATCCCATTTCATTCTTAGTGTAATTTTAGTCATCACTAATTAACATGATTGTGCTTAAGTGAATAGACCATGATAACTCAAATACATGTATCTCCTTATTCTCCCTTGAGTTAATTGATTATTCACTCGGGGGATTCAATTGCTTCTTTTTGACAATCCTTTATATTTTCTTTTGGGGACGATTATTCATTAACATTCTTATTTATATTATTAATCCAGTGGATCATAATTTTGAAAAAAAAAATAGATCTTTGGGGTAAATGTTTTGAGGGGGATTTTTCTTTTGTGGTATGTTGTGTCTGTTTTTTTCTAAAAGGTTAAATTGTAAAAAAAATCATAATGAGAATCGAGTCATCAACTGTCGGAATAAATGCGCTTGGCCCAATAGAATTTCTGAAATTCCCATGAAGAAATCTCAAAGGCCCATTCATGTGTGAGCAAGAGAGGGAGAGTGGGAACCTTTAGTCCACCTTGCTTGTGGAAGTGGAGGTAGTCATACTTAAATATGGAAGTCATTTCCACTTCCTTAAGTACAGTGTGAGGAGGAGAAAGGAAGCCCACATGCGCGCACGCTCGCTCGCCTCATGGGCAGAGTGGGGTGGGACGAAGGGCACGTAGCACCTGCGTGAATGGTCTTCCAAAATCCAGCTCCTCGCTAGTTTTAGTTTTTGGTTACTTGGCTTTTCAGTTTGCAGATAGGAGTCCTAAACGGTTTAGATGATGATCACGACACGAGATCCAATTGGATAGGTCTATATAAATAGCCTATCGGCCATGCCAAAACATATCTAATTGAGCTAGGGTTTTTGTCTCTTCTCGCTGCTGCTGTAGTCTCTCTATCTCGACCGCCTGCGTGCACTGGTGATCGGGAGAGCAGTTCTCCAAAACCCCCGCCATCGTGATCCAGCACTAAAAGAGGATGAATAAGGATTTTAGGAAGCGCGGCTGCTCCCAACTTCCATGATGGCTCGTCTTCCAGAGAGGTTGTGTCGAGACGTCGTCTCCGCCACCAGCAGGCTTGTCGCATCTTCAATGGGAACGTTCCTCCACCACGCATCGATGACTTCATACCACCATCAATAACAGCGTCTCCACCACCTATGACGTCGTCTCCCTCTGTAGTCGAGAGGTACACACCTTGTGATCCAGTCACTACTAGAAATGTGTTCATCAATGACGATTCAGTCGTGACGCTTACAAATTTCGTCACAGAACAAGCGCTTTCTATGACGAAATTTCTAGCTTCGTCATAAGTAACAAGTGACGGAGCTTTGGCACAAAGAATAATGACGAAAACAAAAGAATCGTCATAAAACAACAAAACTAAATCGTCATAGATCGTTTGGCTTATGTACCACCTCGAGGACGTGGCGTCGTGGTCCCACCAGCAGGTCCCACCTCGAGGACATGGCGATGCGGTCCCACCAGCGGGTCTTAGCCTGAGGACGTGGCAGCGAACAAGTGGGGCAGCGTGGCCCACACGGTCCAGGTGGACCTACATCCTTCCGCCTCCCTTTTTTTGCCAAAAAATAATGCACGCAAGGAGATTCGAACCCGTCACCTGCTGCTAGACATGTTGGTGCGTTACCACTGGAGCACTCGCCGTTTTGTGATAAAGGCATTCATGTTTTTCTATTTGTAAACGTATAACATGATAATTGATGATATTTTTTTCCTAAAATTTTATAAAATCATTCTCTATCAATTTATTTTGTTGGTTTTGTCAATATATACATATGAAAACTTTGAGCAAATTAAATTTTGAATTTCAAAAAAATGCAACTTTAGACAAGATTTTGGTTCCCAAATGATTTCAGCTGAAAAAGTGATAAATACCAAAGTTGAATAACTCATCAAGATCTACAACTTTTGTATTGGTCATTTCTTCATATGACAAAGTGGTAACGACATTATTCACAAATGTGACACATCTCTCATAAGGTTTTATAAACTATATGAGACATGTGTAAGATTAGTGAACAATGTGTACTAAGAATTTGTCAAATGAAGAAATGAACAAAATAAAAGTTGTAGATATTCATGAGTTGAACAACTTTGGTATTCATCGCTTTTTATGTTGAAATCAATTTGGGTCTCAAATTTTGGTTCGAACTTGTCATTTTTCAAAATTTCAAATTTGAAAGGTTCAAATTTTGTCAAATGACAAGATGACTAAAATAAAAGTTTTATATATTAATGATTTGAACAACTTTGGTATTCATCACTTTTTACGTTGAAATCATTTTGAGTCTCAAATTTTGGTTCGAACTTGTTGTTTTTCAAAAATTCAAATCTGAAAGGTTCAAATTTTGTCAAATGACAAGATGACTAAAATAAAAGTTGTAGATATTAATGAGTTGAACAACTTTAGTATTCATCACTGTTTATGTTGAAATCATTTTGGGTCTCAAATTTTGGTTTGAACTTGTCATTTTTTAAAATTTCAAATTTGAAAGGTTCAAATTTTGTCAAATGACAAGATGACCAAAATAAAAGTTGTAGATCTTAATGAGTTGAACAACTTTTGTATTCATCACTTTTGCATATGAAATAATTTAGGCTTTGAAAATTTGGTTTGAACTTGTCAAATTTCAAATTTTAAAATGTGTAAAACATTGTCACATCCAAGTTTGATCAAACTTAAATGCTAAAGCATGATTTTAGAAATTTTTAGGAAAAAAAACCATCACAGTTGGAGTTAGTATGAGGAAGAACAACTAGTTACAAGTTTACCCATAGATTAAAAAGAAAAATCACACTGTTCTAGATGATCCTTACATGATCTTAGTGAACAGTGTGATTTATTTTTTTAATCTATGGGTCAACTTTGTAACTAGTTTTTCTTCCTCATACTAACTCTAAATCTGATGATTTTTTTCCTAAAATTTTCTAAAATCATTCTCTATCAATTTATTTTGTTGGTTTTGTCAATATATACATATGAAAACTTTGAGCAATTTAAATTTTGAATTTCAAAAAAATGCAACTTCAGACAAGATTTTGGTTCCCCAAATGATTTCAGCTGAAAAAGTGATAAATACCAAAGTTGAATAACTCATCAAGATCTACAACTTTTGTATTGGTCATTTCTTCATATGACAAAGTGGTAACGACATTGTTCAAAAATGTGACACATCTCTCATAAGGTTTTATAAACTATATGAGACATGTGTAAGATTAGTGAACAACGTGTGATAAGAATTTGTCAAATGAAGAAATGACCAAAATAAAAGTTGTATATATTCATGAGTTGAACAACTTTGGTATTCATCGCTTTTTATGTTGAAATCAATTTGGGTCTCAAATTTTGGTTCGAACTTGTTATTTTCAAAATTTCAAATTTGAAAGGTTCAAATTTTGTCGAATGTCAAGTTGACTAAAATAAAAGTTGTAGATATTAATGAGTTGAACAACTTTGGTATTCATCACTTTTTATGTTGAAATCATTTTGGATCTTAAATTTTGGTTCGAACTTGTCATTTTTTTAAATTTCAAATTTGAAAGGTTCAAATTTTGTCAAATGACAAGATGACCAAAATAAAAGTTGTAGATCTTCGTGACCTCTACAACTTTGATGTTTATCAAATTTTCATTTGAGATCATTTGATGTCTCAAAATTATTTTAGTAGTTTTGATTTTAAGAGGGATGCCACATGAAGAAACAAAAGAACTCCTTTTAGCTTCATTGTTAGAGATTTTTCGGACCCTTTGAGTTCAACTCTTCAACTCGCTGCTTGTGCATTGTTGTGTCACAAAGCTATTCTATAGTTATGAGGTTGTGGTGGCTAGTTCCGCGGCCGGCGTGCCGATTCGACAAGGAGAAGATGCAGGGGACCAAACTAATCTGTTTACTCATGCTGCCAGAGTGCCAGTATACCGCCCCTGTCCGTTCGATCACGCTTGCACGCGCCGGATGCCCGCCACGCCCATGTCCAGAGGGCCATCCCGCCAACCCTCCGCATCCTTATCCCCGCGGGCCCGTCAAGGAAAAAAAACTGCATCGCCCCATCCGTCTCCTCGGCGGCCGCTCCACGCGCGATGCTACACGCCGCCGCCTCGCAGACTTCGCCGGCTCTTCCTCTCCTCCATCTGTGAGCTCCAAGGCCTGCGACGACACCGCGCCGGAGCGTAGCTCCTCCTGCGCCATCCACCACCTGACGGCGCCCGTAGGCGCGCAGCCGGCGATGCTAGCGGAAGCGCCGCCTCGGTGGTTGTACGCCCAAGGGCCCCACTACAGCGGAGGCGCCGCCCTAGCGGAGGGCGTCCCGTGTGCGACGGCGGCAGGGCCTCCGGACTCCCCTTCGTTGTTGACGCTGATTCTGTGCTCCAAGAAACCCTAGCCACCATTTTCGCCTAGGTTAGTGAGATTTGTCGGCCTACAAATTTATCCTCCGCTCTCCCTTCTCTCCGGCCTCCCTCCCTCCACGTCCTCGCATGCCAGTCTCGTAGTTGTCACCAGATGAGATCAGCCTGTACTATTAGATGTACCCACCCTCGACAGTTTCACTAGCTGATCAGGAATCCCATATCATTTTTGCATTCATTTGTTCATTGTCCTCCTGTGGGTACAGTCTCTATTACTTAATGTTGTTCTCTGTGCTTTTCTGATGAATATGGTTTTCGGTCGCCGTTGCGTTTAGGCCGGATACATCTCTCTTTAGGCAATGGATTCGAATTGTTGCTGTCTTCTCTTTTCTTTCCTTCAATTCACTGCAAATCCTGACCTTATCTGTTTATTTGCTCATGAAATTTTTACAGATCCATTATCCAGGTCTGCTCAAACGACGATCCTCAACGACGATGCTAAGATGAAGGTACAAATAGATTCTTTTTTTCTACACAATCTCTTTTGCAGTGTCCTATTTTTTTTCTTCAAAGGAGACAGCCATGTGCTTATTAGACATCTATATGCTATTGCATTATTACGAGGTTTACCAAATTAGGGGACGTCCTTCCTATATATTCATGCTGCATGGATTCAGCTAGGCTAATTGACTCTGAAATCTGGACCCTAAGAGTTATTGCTACAAGTTTTGTTTGCCTGATCACCATGTAACTGCTAAACTCATTTATCTACTACTCGCAGCTGACTTTGTTTAACATGTATCCATCTGTGACCTGGGTATAACAGTAAATCTTGACACATTCTACCTGTTCTGTCTCAGCTTTGGACCATGGCATTGGGGGCAAATAATGCAGATGTAGACCCATACGATGTCTCCACTATGAAACTATCATGTCATATTACAGGTTACAACAAAGGTCTGTTCCTTCTTGCTTCTCAGGGTTGCTTTTGTACTTTCCGGTTTGAGCATCTTATTTTTTAGCGCCCAAAACGATTGTGATTTATCAATGAATTGCGTAGCCACAAAATGTTTCTGTTAAATTGTAAAATGACATTAGAGCCAGAGACTAATTTGTTAGGGTTATAAAAACAAACGGCATTTCAATTACCATGTGGTTTTCCCATTAGCAAACATGATGACTCGGCCACTAATTTGTTTCTGACATGGCAAGACATAAATAGTACCTGCTTTCCTGGATGAATGCACTGATGAAAGTTTCAAATCCTCAATCTGAACATAAAATACTCCATATGAACATGGCAAGATATATTTTCTTTCCACCACTGAATTTTGTTCCATCTCTAGTTGCAAAGTGGTCTGATCCAAAAAACATGGTATGGGTATCTTCTCATATATTCTTTCTCATTCAGTTTCCAAAGGATCTTCTCATTTTAAACATATCATCTCATCAATCCTTCTTGTTATACCCAGGCCCTTCAATGAAAAGCAGTGTAACACATAAATATTTTCAAACATAAAGATTCCCTAAACTCATAAATTGGAGCAATTAGCAGAATGTACTTGGGAAAAAAGGGTTGGTCATATATATCCTGCAAACAAAAAGGATTACAAATATGCCCTTAAATATCAGTCCATTCATCAAAGGATAGAATAACATATTCTAATGGACAAAATCATGAACAGAACAATAGAAAGGCAGTTCATGGTGAGCATTCAGACAATTTGAGATGTACATTTCATAGAAGTTGTATAGGGGCATAAAAGAGTAGACAACTCTGCAAGAGTTGAAAATTACCATCTTACTGTTTTTCAGATAAATAGGTATCTTGTCATATATTCTTTCTCAATAAGTTTCTAAAGGATCTTCTCATTTTAAACCTATGATCTCATGTGACATGTTCATTATCTTGTAGGAATCAAGTGAAAAGAACAAGCAGAATCGCCGTAAAGTCAAGTATCATCAAGCTACGGGTTCTCGCAGCTATGTGGCACACTTACATGCATATGTAAGTAAAGAGTACCTTGTACATATTTGCACTAAACAACTTATTTTGCATTTCATCTGAGAAAACTTTGCTGTAATTGGTTATCTATGAAACAGAAGAAGAAAAACAATGCAGAACCAAGCACAGAACAAAATGAAGAACTTGATGCGGTGGAGGCCTTCAAGACTTGCCATACCAGCTCCAAACATGGTCTGACTGAACTAGCAAGAGAAGCAGTTGTAAGTCACGACATCTATTTCGATGTGCCAACAAATATTCATTAATTGGATAATATGTCTTGTTTCAAACATTTTGTATTGTCTTTTGCTCAAAACTGGTCATAATCCAATATAGCTAGACATACTTGCTAAATAATAATCCTATGTTGTTGACTTCTACTTGTATTCAGTAACCTGACAACAAATAAATGACTCATGATTGCAAATCACTTTGGCATCAGTCTCTATCAATGCAGCATAGGTTTTTATTTTTTAAAATATATCTTGTGTGATATTTCCTCCTCAAATTAATGCAATAAGTATCAACTAATGATGGGTCATTGTTGTTTCAGTCAAATATGGAAGCTTTGAGGACAGAACCTGTTGCTAAAGGTGAGACAACAGTGTCTAGTGTGCAGGTTGTGTCCCAGGTGCTCTCCCAGAACGGCTCAAACCTTTTCCTGAAGAGTGTTGGCATCAAACCAGTGCCATCCTCCAAATCATCATCATCAAATGAAAGCGAGCTTCGGGAGCAACTAGTAGCTGAAGCTACGGCTGCTGTACAAGGTGAAATCGATGAACTCAGGAAGAGAAGTGAAGAAACTGAGGAAAAGCTGGCGAGGACACAAAAGGAGATGGAGGAGTACAAGAAGCTGACAGAGATAAACAACAAGGCAATGGAGGAGAACAATGCGCTGCTCAAACGTATCTTGGCCATCAACAATGCTTCTTTGACATGAGCGCTGCTTGTAGCTACTGGTTCATTAAGCAAGGGGTCTGCTGGTGATTTTGTTTATGTAGTAACTTATGTTGTTGGTGGTTAGCAACTTTTTATTATTTCCTGTGATGTTAATGTGAACTGAGATGAAACTAGTAGTTCAAATGTGATGTCTAGTGAGTTATGTGAACCGAGTTTAGAATTGTTGATTAAGTTGTTGGTCATTGGAATACTGGATCTGTTAATTTATGGAAGCTTTTGGTCATTCCAGTATTATTTGCATTCTGTAATGAAATCAGCATGTGCACTTGTGATGAATTATCTGACCTTTCTGTGACGATTTGGTAATTGATTCTGTGACGAATTTCTATTTACTTCAGTGACGAAAATGAGAACCTATCACAGCAAGCCTTGTGGCCCAATAAAAAGTGAACACGTGGACCATCCACATCACTGGCCACGTGGTCGGACACGTCACCTGCAATGTGGACGCGCCACGTGGATAAGACACGTCACTGCCAGCGTGGCAAACGTCGTCTGGCCGTCTAACAGACGGCAAGTCATGACGAAAAAGGGGCTATATCAATGACGAAAATAGATCGTCATAGAAAGAATACACTTCTATGACGACGGCCATTTCGTCATAGAACAAATGCACATCTATGACAAAAATAGACATTTCGTCACGGTAGGTAAAATATGACGCGCATTCAATGACGAATACCATATCGTCACAAATTCGTCATAAAATAATATATGTGACGATTTTGGAGTCTTCAGTGACGAAAGAAGAGCATCATTGATGTACACATCCCTAGTAGTGAGTGTCTCTGTCCATGTTGTTCAATCTGTGGCTAGTATGCGAGCAATGCTCATACTAGTATTTGTGTTCATGATGTTTAATCATACTAGTATACAAGCTTTGCTTATACTAGTTTTTGTGTTCATGTTGTTTAATCTGACTAGTACATATGGGATCATCTGAATGCTACCTTCAGTGCATCAGATGCAAGCAATGAGTTGTACATCATGGAGAGCTTTCATGACTACAAGATGGTTGACAACTAATCTATAGTTGAGCAAGCTCATGAGGTTTAGCGCATAGCAAAGGAACTTGAAGTCCTTAAGTGTGCCATACCCGACGAGTTTGTGGCTAGATGCTTTATTGCAAAGTTGCCTTCTTCATGGAGGGGCTTCAGCACAACTCTCAAACAAAGGAGACAGAAAATATCAGTTGAAAACCTTATAGCATCTCTTGATGTTGATGAGAAGGCTCAGGCTAAGGACAACACTGAGAAGGGGAACGAGGGCCAGCTTGGTGCAGAAAATTCCACACAACTAGAACGAGTTGCAATTTGGAATGAAAGAGAGGGGGCACTACTGGAGTCGGTTGCTTTGCCGAGGGCCCCAGGCTCTCGGCAAAGCCTCTCAGACCCTCGGCAAAGCCTTTGCCGAGCACAGTTCTCGGCAAAGCGGCCTCGGCAAAAATCCGATCGGCAAAGCCTTCTTTGCCGAGAGCCGTTTATTGGGCTCTCGACAAAGGCTTTGCCGAGAGCTAGCGTGGCTCTCGGCAACGAAAAGGCGCCGTTAACGGGCCCAGCATTTGCCTTCTTTGCCGAGAGCCCATCTGGCTGGCTCTTGGCAAAGAGTTTTCCTTTTTTTTGGAAAAACTCTTTGCCGAGAGCCAGTCTAACCATGCTCTCGGCAAACGTTTTCCTTTTTTAAAAAAAATCTTTACCGAAAGTCTTGCTGGCCTGGCTCTCGGCAAAATATTTTTCTTTTTTTAAAAAAAAACTCTTTGCCGAGAGCCAGTCTGGCTAGGCTCTCGGCAAACGTTATCCTTTGCCGAGTGCAACGGTCATTGCACTCGGCAAAGCTAGGACATGGCTATTCTTGCAGCCTTGTTTCCCAGCTTTGCCGAGTGCAATGACCGTTGCACTCGGCAAAGGCAGCCTTTGCTGAGAGCAACCCTCGGGAAAGTCGAAAAATTTGTTTTTTTCTTTTAATTTTCCATTTAATTACACATACAAATCACATTCATCACATATAACACATATATCACATGTACATATCACATTCATCACATATATGTCATGTTCACATACACCACGCATATAGCACATTGATCACAATATTTCAACTAAACGAAAGTTAACCATCACAAGTTATCATCGAAACATAATAAGTTTGCAATCTAAAGTTCACAATCTACTAGAGCCGACACTCTAAACACACTCATGGCCAACCTTGCCCTTGCCACCCCGAAGAAGCAGTGCCGCCTTGACCCCCGGGCGTGTTCCATCCATGCGCTTGCGAGTTGTTCGAACCCGCCGACGGAGGCTGCAAAAAGTAGACGTCTATGTTAGACAAGCAAATGTAGAAACGAAACACTAAGGAATCGATACTCACAGGAGTAGCATCCGCGTTCTGAGACGGTGGTGGAGGAGCCATGAGCGCCGTAGGCACCTGCATGCCCTGGGAGGCCATGAACGCGATGAGGTCTGCCATCTGCTTAGCTTGGGCCTCCAACCGGGCCTCCATCTGGGACCGCATCTGGGCCTCCATCTGCTGGCCTCCTCCCTTTCTCTTTCCAGGCGGGCCTACGATAATACAAAGGGAATGTTAGAACAATGCGGGGGGGCGCGGCCGTGCAGGGCGGCGGTGGCGGTGGCGCATCTGGTCGGTGGCGGTGGTCGTGCGGGGGCGGCGGTCGGTGGCGGTGCGCGGGCGGCGGTGGCGTCCGATCGTCAGGGCGATGTGAGCGCATGTGAGGGGTGAGGGGCGCGGGTGTCCCTTTTGATGTATGAACCCATTTGTCGAGAGCTAGATCAGGCAACTCTCGGCAAAGGGTTTTTCTTTTGTTTTTATTTTATTTGCCGAGAGCCCCTAGCCCAGGCTCTCAGCAAAGAGGCTCTTTCTTTTTTTTGATTTTATTTGCCGAGAGCCCTCAGCCCAGGCTCTTGGCAAAGAGGCTCTTTGCCAAGAGCTTTAGGAGGCTCTCGGCAAAATATATTTTTTTTTGGCTCTCGGCAGCCTTGATATAGTACTAGGAGGCCATGTTTAAAATTTGGTGTATTTTCCATTCATCTTGCTATATTTCGTGCATTTTCTTTATTTTCTTTATTTTTCCGCAAGACGCACATTTGCACTGCAGGTGCATGAAATGATGAATCTCAGTGATTCAAAAAATGATATTCATGCTTCCAAGGGTATTTCAACACCGTATCTAGGGACAGACGTGGAAACTCGACCATCTCATGCACGAGACATGGCGACCAAGTTGTGTAAGATTTGATTTAAAATTATATAAAATGCGAACGGAGTCGGAAAATCATGAAAATAGACGGAAGGCCTTGACAGGATACATAGAGTCTATGGAAAAAATTTGGAAATGTTTGGAGCAAGTTGTGACACAACATGGTTGAAACCCTGAGATCTCCACATGTGATAACGAGATATCACACGCGGAGATCTCAGGGTTTCAACCATCGTGCATCACAACTTGCTTCAAACATTTCTAAAAAAAATTCATAGCCTCTACATGTGATGTTAAGGTCTCCCGTCCATTTTCATGATTTTCCGACTCCATTCGCATTTTATATAATTTAAAATCAAATCTCACATAACTTGGTCATCATGTTGCGTGCACTAGATGGTGGAGTTTTCGCGTCTATCCCTGGATATGGCGTCGAAATACCCTCGAAAGAATGAATATCATTTATTCAATCGCTGAGATTCATTATTTTTATGCACCTGCAGTTCAAATGTGCGTCTCGTGGAAAAAATAAAGAAAATAAAAAAATACACGAAATATAGCAAGAGAGATGGAAAATACACCAAATTTCAAATCTTGGCTTCTAGTACTATAGCAAGGCTGCACAAAAAAATTGGGAGCAAAAATTCGAAAAAAAAATTATTTTGCCGAGAGCCTCAGCGGGCTCTCGGCAAAGAAAAATATTTTGCCGAGAGGCTAACAGCTGGCTCTCGGCAAAGATGACGGCGTAAGTGGGCCGTTTGCGAGGCTGAGGCTTTGCCGAGGTTCTGTTTGTACCGAGAGTCGAGCTCTCAGCAAAGCTGGTTTTGCCGAGAGCCAATCTTTGTCGAGCGCTGGCTCTCGGCAAAGGATTCTTTGCCGAGCGCCCGATATTTGACTCTCGGCAAAGAGGTAGACCCTCGGCAAAGCTCCTCTGTCCGGTAGCGGGGGAGGAGGGTATTTTATAGCTCGTCAGTATGCGTGTTGCTCATCTCAAATAGCACTTGCTTAATTCTTACATGTGGTAATTATTAATGATTTTGTTAGACAATTTAGTTTGTGATTCAATCTGGTGCTCTATCACTTTGTCTTGTAGCTAAATCAAACCCGGTTTGCATCAAATTTTATTTTAATTAGGTGATTCATCGATCTTGAAATTTTGAATTAATCTTCGGTAATCATTTACCCCTTCTGATTGCCTATCTTGTATGAATGGATCGCATACAATATGTTTTAGCAAAGAAGAGCTCGTGCAATGCACGCAGGCTTTCAGCTTGCTCGCTTCCTCCCTTGTTCAAGGGCAACTAATTTAAGTTCGAATCTTGTATGCATGGAGGCGCCAGCAATAGTTGTGGTTGAATGGCTAGCCCAGAACATCGGGATGCATGCTGTGCCGCCTGCCAGTAATCCGCTGTTATGTTTATATATATCTCCGTTCCCAAATTAAACAATGACTAATCTTAGCGCTAGCCCATCATCATGTCATGTGAGCTTCCATATATCATTCCACCCCGTAGCTCCGCCTGTTGCACCAAAATTCAGAGCTGACACCGTGGTTCTGTTTTCGGGTAGATAATAAACAAAAAAAAGGAGAGAGATGGCACTGTCTCGCCGCATGGCCGCACCATTCTTCGTCGTCCTTCTCGTCATCGTCGCGGCAGGTGATTGATCTTCGTCATCAGTCCATGGCCGGTGTGTCAAGCTTTGCAAGTATTATGGAATGAATATATATCCGCCGTGTGTGTGGTGTGCAGAGACAGCGACGGCCAGGGTGGTCGTGGAGGAGAAGCACTGCCTGTCGCAAAGCCACGCGTTCAGAGGCCTGTGCTTGAGCGACACCAACTGCGAGAGCGTATGCAAAACGGAGAAGTTCACAGGCGGTAAGTGCAAGATCGACGGCATCGCGCGCAAGTGCTTCTGCAAGAAAGTCTGCTAGGGAATGACCGGCGGTACGGCAACAAATAAAGATTTGTCAAGCCCAGCCGTCGATCATCACGTTAGCCTGTAGATTTGTTCGTCGTCTATGTGAGGCCATGGTCACTGCCTCGCCGGCTGGTTCCTCCGTGCTGATCTGGTTGCAGCTGCCGTACGTTTGGTTTACTGCATGTGCGCGCGACCATGTTCCCGCTTCTCATACTTCTTTATTGCTTCTTTCCTATACTATAAATATAGACTATGTTACTCTTGTGTATTCTATTTGCGCAACACGTTGTAGTTAACGTAAGTATGTATTTGCGTTGCGTGGAGGCCAATGATTTGCCTTGATTGTACAAAATATATATATATATATATATATGTTTGTGATGATTATCTGAAATCAAATTAGCACAATGTAACCTTTCATGCTTGGAGCCATGCTCGCTTCTTTTTTTTCTGAAGCAATACGGCAGAGTGGCAGACTTCATTTATTCAGACTTTATTCATTCAGGATAGTTACATCATTGATCAGAAAATTTAAAATAAAGCTAGGAGGCTCATTGTCCCAAGTACAATTTTGTTTAGATTGTATAGCTCTACTCACTAATTCATGTGCAGCCTGATATGATATGCCTCCCTACTGCAATGCTCAATTGATATGTCCTGGAACCCGCTCCATACGATATTACACTCATCATACAATACAGCTGCCAAGTTTGTCGAAAATCCTCCGTCCTTCATTGTTTGTACCACCTCCGTACAGTCTGATTGGATGATTGATGGAACATGAACCAACAACGATCAAGCGATTTACACCCTATGTGTTGCGCTAGCATCAACCCTTCTTTCAACGCATATGCCTCAGCCATCGGCGCATCCACTAGCAGACAGGAAGCAATGAGCAGCTGCTACAATTCCGCATGTGCAATCTCTTAAAATTGCACCCACACTTCCGTATCCAGCATTTTCATCGAAAGATGCATCAACGTTCACCATGAATTTTCCTTCTGGAGCCTTCATCCATCCCTGCCATAGCTTTGCTCCTTTCTTCATTGCTACTTTGTAGTTCTTCGTTAGAGCCACCAAAGACATAGCTGACCTCGATGGCCGGGGTGTTCTCCCCATGAACATATTGTCGCCGCTCCCACCAGATATACCAAACCCCAGTAAGAATTAACTCCGCCAAACCCACATCTAGCATGTCGACCCACTCACCTCTTCTAATCATTTCCTCGAGGATCACCAAGCCTGAGCGATCAGTACCTAGAAGGCGCCGCAAATACCAAGCGATCGCCACACTTCCCTTGCTCGGTCACATGTGAAGAGCATATGCTTGATATCTTCCGCTCCATTTTGGCACCCTGGGCATCCTCCCGCCTCCACGACATGTCTGTTTGCAAAAACAGCTCGACATGGCATGAGCCCCTTGAGAGCCCGCCACTCAAAAATCTTGATCTTCCCCAGTACTTTCAGCTTCCATAAACTTTTTCATAACTGGCTCGTCGATGTAGTACCAACTTGCATTTGATTACATCTCAGCCCAAACTTGCTTTCCCACTGGCAGTGGTAGGCCGAACCGTACCAAAAACAAATCGTTCCTGTTAAAATGCCAAGCCACCAAATCTTCCCTCCTCGAGGTGATAGGGATTTGTAAAATTCGATAAGCATCAACTGGCCAAAAGATAGCTTTCACCAGGTCCACATCCCAAGTTGAAATTACTGGATTGATTAATTTGTCAACCGCCAACACTAAGTTGTTTCCTCTGGTCATTTGGATCTTAAAATTATGGCTTCCTGGTGTTCAGTTATCCTCCCATATATCTTTATCTGTGTACCATCGCCAACCCTCCATATGTATCCTTGTTTGAAGCATTCAAGTCCAGCCAGAGCACTTTGCCATGTGTATGAGCTCCCACTCTTCAGCTTTGCCTTCAACGGCAATCTGGATAGTATCTAGCTCTAAGCACTCTAGCACATAAGGATTCTAGGTCACTAAGAAGCCTCCCCAACATTGCTAAGTTGAAGGACTGTGAATCCCTAAAACCCATGCCTCATTTAGCTTTCGGCATGCACATCTTCCACCACTCTTGCCAATGGACTCATCATCATCTCCCCCACCAGTACTGTGAGATATCACTTGTATGATAGCCCTCTTGTTAGTTGTAGCACTAGAGTAGTTAGTTGTTCTTGTTAGTAGTTAGTTGCTCTCTCGTGTTGCTTAGTTGTAGCTAGCTAGTACCTTGTGAGGTGAAGTGATCTAGTTCGAAAATAATCACTACTAGACTTGTGTAGGGTGCTTGCTTGAAGTGAACCAGAGCTAGTGCTTGTAGTTGCTATTAGGGTCACGTATTGTACTAACTACTTTGCTCCAGTGATTTGTGAATTATAGAAAAAAAAATATAGGCTATTCACCCTCTTTAGACTTCTAGATCCTTTACAACGTGGTACAGAGAATAGAAGATCACATCCTGTGGCATCAATACTTTAGAGCCGAATGTGAAATCATATGTGGTGGCATGGAAATGAGAGGGTTGAACTTGTAGCTTAGCGGATGACAGTGTTCGACAACAGTTTCAGTGGATCAAGTCGTGAAGTGGGTGGAGGTTGCAAGGTTAGTTGTGGTGATGGCAATGGAGGGAATCGATTCATTCTTATGTTTCATATTTATGAACTTAATGTTGTGGTGGACTATGCGATGTGATGGATAATATTGTTTAAAATTGATTCAAATTTGGATTAATATGTTTGAATTTGTGGTTTTGAGTATATTTTATTTCTATAAAGTAGTAGTATTATTATTCGAATTTAGGCCAGATTAAACAGAGATATATATAATAGAGAGAATTATCTCTATGGCCCTCTTAAAACCCAGGCTTACTTTCTTGACCCTGAAAATTTTCAACTTACCTATTTGGCCTCCAATCCAACTTTCGATTCTTTATCTAGCCTTTCCGTCAATTTGACCATGTAACGGTGTTAGATGGAAGACGAAAAGTTGTACATCTAGCTATAAAGATCTTTAATTTTGGTGAAGTAGCTACAGTACCCATCTTAATGGTTTTCCACATACACATGTTACTGTTTATCCACACCCGTTACTGTCCATCCGCACCTGTTACTGTACCACTTTTTTTTGCCAAAAAACTTTGCCCGTGCGATTGTAAATTGCATGTTTCATTTTTTAGCATTATTTTCACTTGTTGCACATAATTTTAGAGCACATCATAATTGCACAGCATACGCACGTAATTTTTTTCCAGACATGGAGAAAATTGTCCATGTCTGGAAAAAAAATGCATGTGTATGCTATGCAATTATGATATGCTCTAAAATTATGTGCAGCAAGTGAAAATAATGCTAAAAAATGAAACATGCAATTTACAAGTATCTATAAAATGTACATACACAATTTGAATTGTAAAATATCAAAAACCGAATTCTGAACTATGAAAAACGATGCTTTTGCGTCCAAGGGTAAAATCGACTTTTCGTCTCCCATCTAACACCGTTACAAGGTCAAATTAATGAAAAGGCCAGATAAGGAATCGAAAGTTGGATTGGAGGCTAAATAGGTAAGTTGAAAATTTTCAGGACCAAGAAAGTAAGCCTGAGTTTTAAAAAGGCCATAGAGGTAATTCTCTCTATATAATATACCTAGACAATGGGAAAAATAAAACAGGAAATATGGGCCCTGCTTCGGGGGCATCCTGGTGGAGTTGACCTCAAAAAATAAGTCACTCAAAAATAGGGACAACTATTAAATCCTAAATTGAACCAAGCCATTATAAATCCAGTGATTCTAAGAAATATCACAACTTCTCAGCTAATAGGTGAAAGGTCTTGATGGCTAGAGGGGGGTGAATAGCCTTTTAAAAATTTCTACAAAGACAAGCTAAACAAGTTTATCAATATAACAAATAGTGAGATGCGAGTTTTGCTTAGCCTATGGGGGTTTGTAAGCCACCTAACCAATTCACAATTCTAGTATATTTGCACTCAACCGCACAAGTCAAACCGAGAAGGTAACTACAACCACAACTAGCAAGCTACACAAAGGAGCTACTCTAGCAAACCTAACTAGCTAACAAAGATAACTAAGAAGGTAATGCGAAGTTGAGTTAGGAGAGTTTCACCGAGGGGCGAAGTATTGAGCCAACCAATATGATCAACAATGAATACTAAGATAACCGAACACCGGGATCAATCAATTACAATATGAAAGTGATGACACGAAGATTTATCCCGAGGTTCACGTGCTTGCCAGCACGCTAGTCCCCGTTGTGTCCCTCTTCACCACGTGGTTCGGTGGCTAATCGGTCTCACACCGAGCCTCTCAAAAGGCACCACAAGAATCTACCAAATGGCAAAAGGTTGCAATGACACGAGCAATTTACTAACGTTGCCTTTGGCGCTTCGCCGAGGTAGGCACAAACCCCTCACAATCACCAGAGGTGGCCAAGAACAATCACCAACGCTTGCCAACGCCTCCAAGCTGCTCCAAGCCGTCTAGGTGGCGGCAACCACTAAGAGAAACAAGAATCCCACAGCAAATCAACCACCAAGTGCCAACTAGATGCAATCTCATAATGCAAATGCACTTAGATCACTCAATCTCACTTCGAATATGCAAAGAAGCAAGAGAGATGAGTGGGAGGAGAGTTGCTTAGCTCAAAGTGCTCACAAGTATGTCAAATGTTCGAGAGAGAGCCTTGAGCCGGCCAATGAGTATATATAGACGTACCCCTTCGAATAGAGCCGTTAGAAACTTAAACAGCCGAAATCGTGCTGACCGGACGCGCTGGTCCAACTGACCGGACGCGCCGGTCGCCCAACGGCTAACTCGTGAAGTACTGACCGGACACGCTGGTCCAAACGACCGGACGCGCTGGTCCAAACGACCGGACACGCTGGTCTAAATGACCGGACGCGCTGGTCGCATAACGGCTAAGTCGCGAAGCACTGACCGGACGCGCTGCGAACGACCGGACGCGCTGGTCTCGTGAATGACCGGACGCGCTGGTCATGCCTGAGCAGTGCTCAACAACACAATGACCAGACGCGCTGGAGAAATGACCGGACGCCACAGTGCCAGCATCCGGTTAGAGTCCAGTAAGCTCCCTGAATGACCGGACGCGTCCGATCGATAGTGACCGGACGCGCTTCGCGTCCGATCATCAAACTGAAAAACGCGCAGACACTGAACACTGACCGGACGCTTCCGGTCATGCAAAGACCGCATCCGGTTCAGCGTCCGGTCACCTCTGTGACCTCCGTTCGCCTCCGTTTCTTTTATGGACTTCCGGCGTAGTGAAAAATAGTCGTTTCAATTCCTCGAAAACGCTTGAATCCCGCCTCGCAAGCTCGGCGGGAGGGAGAGAGGATCCCAAACCCTCTCTACCGCTCAAACTCCACTGCCTTCGCAAACGTGCTAACACCACCAAGTGATCTCGTCATGTGTGAGTGTGTTAGCATTTTCACAATTATTTTTCGAGGCGATATTAGTTCTATCCAAATGCATATGATAATGAAATGCACATCTAGAGGCACTTAGGAGTTCAATAGCCACGTCATTTCCCTCTTTATAGTACGGCTATCTATCCTATAATGTAACCACACCCACTAGGTGTCTTGGTTACTAAAACACAACCCTTAAGCATATACCTTTGCCTTGATCACACATAGGGTTGCGTCCAAATCCAAGTGTGGCCATCATGATCACCATGTCTATCTTGTTACCAACCTTGGAATGTACTAATCCTTATATGCTACATACAACTTAGGCATAGGATTAGTACTTAGGCATTGTCACTAATTACCAACACCAAACATAGGACTTTCAATCTCCCCCTTGTTGGTAATTGGTGACAACCCTTTCACAAAGATGTTATGATAAAATTTTGATTGAACCCATGTCACATTATCCAAGTATATTACCATGTGTAAGAATTATGGACATGTGATCATGAATTCAAATTGATAGCAATGGCTCCCCCTACATGTATGCTATATGTTTGGATTTTGGAAGCATACATGTTAGATAGGAAAAAATATAGGAGCATTGACTATCAATAGGTGCTAAGTGTTTAAGATTATAGACCTTTGAAGCGTGATACCATCGGAGTAGCGATAAACACCATCTTAGCACCTTGTGTAGTTAGATTCCACTTGAAAAGCACAAACATAACTAGAAACCTCGTGAGATCAACATTATAAGCAAGGCTCTAGTACCACTATAAAAAAAACATGAAGCAAGAAAAATCTAACTACTTCCTATTCATGCTAGTACCACAATACATCATTCAAATTATACTAGCAAGTCATCACACAAGCAAAGTGTTGGAGAAAAATAAATGCATAACTATGCATCATACATATGAAGTGCACATGTAGATACAACATTCATATTTAAGAGCTTGCTCCCTCTACTTGTGTGCTCAAAATTATTTTTGTGAATAATATTTTTTCTTTGTGCTTCTCCTCCTTTGAGTTCTATCTTTGTGAACAACAATTTGTCCCCCTTTGGCACCAATGACCACAAGGGACCAATTTTAGATAGATTATCATGTTAAATTATGGGGTGAGGATCAAGTTTGTGATTCAACCTAGATTGCTTGCATAAATAAAATGCTTCGGTTTGATCCAAGGGCAAGCTTCTTCACACCTCACTAGAAGGGTTATCATGCACCATGTTGAAGCAAATATTTAGACAAGTTTTCTAGATTAAACACTTAGGATCACAAGCTACTTAAACAAGTTATATGCTACCACTAGATCATACAAGTCATGGAAACAATAGTGGCACCATATAAACTTCAAATTCATTTGATTTTCATGAATGAGCCTAGAACATGTAAATTATGACTAGATGCACTAAACAAGTCCTTAACATAGAATGTATGACATGTCAACCAATTGTACCTTGGGGCTCGAAGGAGAGGTATGTCATATATGGGGTGCATCAACTCATGTTGGAGAAGTCAAGTATGTTCAACTCATTCTTTAGCTTGTGAAATCTCTTCTCATCAAGTGGCTTGGTGAATAGATCGGCTAATTGATCTTCGGTGCCCACACTCTCAATAGCAATGTCACCCTTTTGTTGATGATCTCTAATGAAATGATGGCGAACATCAATATGCTTTGTTCTTTGATGTTGAACCGGATTGTTGGTTAGCTTCACGGCACTTTCATTGTCACATAGCAATAGCACATTCTTGAAATTGATTCCAAAATCCTTCAATGTTGCCTTCATCCACAAGATTTGTGCACAACAACTACCCGCGGCGATGTATTCGGCTTCGGCGGTAGATAGTGCAATACTATTTTGCTTCTTGGATGACCATGAGACAAGTGATCTTCCCAACAATTGACAAGTCCCAGAAGTGCTCTTTCTCTCCACTTTGTCACCGGCATAGTCGGAATCCGAATATCCAACTAGCTCAAAGCTTGCACCTTTGGGATACCATAATCCAACATCTTGTGTATGCTTTAAGTACCTCAATATTCTCTTTGTTGCTTTCAAATGACTTTCTCTTAGTGAGGCTTGAAATCTTGCACACATGCATACACTAAACATCACATCGGGCCTTGATACCGTCACATAGAGTAGGCTACCAATCATTGATCTATATAGTTTTTGATCCACCATGTTGCCACTTTTGTCACTATCCAAGCTTCCATTAGTGCTCATTGGGGTTGTAATGCCCTTTGCATCTTCCATGCCAAACTTCTTGAGCATATCTTTGATGTACTTGGTTTGGCTCACAAATGTTCCTTCCTTCATTTGTTTGATTTGAAGTCCAAGAAGGAAACTAAGTTCACCGATCATTGACATTTCAAATTCCTCTGCCATCATTTTTCCAAACTCATCACAATAATCTTGATTGGTTGAACCGAATATGATATCATTGTCACACCCGGTTTTCTAAAGAACAAAACCAGGCTAATCATATGTGTGCCCAGGAAGTCCACACATATGCCAGAATGAAAAAGTATCAGAAACAATGTTATTATATAACGTATACATAGCTATATTAACACTTACATCAGAGTATCGCGGAACGGTGACTAAACTTCGGGCTCCATTCTTCTCAGGGACGGTTGACTGGGGGTAACATATGCCTAGCACTTCTACTAGTCTTCTGGAAACTCCACTACACCTTTGTCCTTCTTCCGAGTAGCATCTTACTACACACTGGAGTATTGGGGAAATAGCAAGAGTGAGTCCATGTCGAACTCAACAAGTATAACACAGGGTTCATGAGGCTCAAAAAGGCTAGACACTGTTTGACTGCGTTTAGCTTTTAATCATCATATAATTAGCAATTGAGTAGCATCAAGGTAATCCAAATCCCATTAATGAATCAATGATCAATTGTAATAAGGATAATGAATAGCATTAACATGAGCATAATAATAATCAACAATAATTAAGCATGATATAACAATGGTGATCAACTATTCTGTAAGAATCCCCAAGGCCGCTCGTATCCGTGAGCACGGCTAGTATACCAGTTTTTAACTCTGCGCAGAGGTGTACACTTTCACTGTGAGTCATGATTTCCAAATGCATGGGTTAATTACTCCCAAAACACTGAAAACCATATAAAGCCACTCAAAAGTTCGTCTAACAAGTTAGGGCCATTAGATTCACTCGGCAGGCAGATGTAGAACCCCCCTTCCCTGTGGCACAACAACCGCAGCCTATACACACTAGGCCAGGGGCTCGCACTACACCCAAAGTGGCAAGCCATTCTTACGCCATTTAAGGTAACCTCTAACAAGCTAGAAAAGGTCTCTTGAACAACTAGAGCCAGAGCCATATAGCCCTCACAGCTGTACTGTATATCCCGGTTATCACTTACAGGTAAGTCCTTACGAAGAGAAACCAGAGCAACAATATAACCCCTTGCTCTAGCCCCCTTTCAACAGTAATAAAATCATCTTAATGGTTGATTGCATAATCCATTAGTCAAATTATAAGATCATTGTTCATAATTAAGCACTAGCAGTAGCTACCCAAATGCACAACCCATAGGCGACAAGGAAACAAGATATCAATAGCTAAGTTATAATCTCTATGGTTGTCAAGGAAGACACATGCATATGTATGATAATTTCAGTGAATAGGACAACAAGGATAGTCCCATGTTATACTTGCCTTGATCAAAGCTTTCCTGTTGATACTGCTGGTCTGGCTCAAAATAATACTTCTGATCGTCAAGAAATTGCTCACCGTCTATACTTGATCGTCAAGCATCAACACACAATCATCCGAGCAATTATACACAAAGCAAACAAAGAGACATAATTAAAACAATACACCAACAGTAGCAAAATAATATAAAAAGTTTGTAAAACCCTTCTACACGTTACTACGATCACACAGACGTAAAGATCACGAAATTCGGATTTAAAACATGAAAGTTATGAATTTTCTAAGATTTCCTATAGATAAATAATTATTTTAATATAAACTCGAAAATTAAACTTTCCAAACCTACTGCACAACTATATTAACATGTAGAGCTCGCAAATACGAACCTAACGCAACTTGAACGGGTTAAATCGGAGGTAAAACGAAGATTTTATGATCAAAACAAGTTTAGTGGCAAAACTGTAAATAATATCATCTTCTACCTTGAGTTGGGAGGAGCTCCGGTCAGCCATGGTGGTACCTCGCCGGAGAAAAACAAGATGAGATGGGAACTCGATGAAACAGCGATGGATTCGTGCAAACGGATATACCACGATGTAGAGAACGACGAGGGCTGCCTCTTGGTGGTGGTGGCTGGCGTCGGAACGCGACGGTTTGGCCGGAAAAGCTCGTCGGAAGTTCGCCGGAACGCAAGCTGTAGATGCAGAACTTCGGCAAGAGGTGGAGGGAGCTACGAGCGGCGGCTCGCGATAAGGGTTGTACTTCTGAAACCAGGGCGTCGAGGGCTACGCCGGCATATATATAGTCGTAGGGTTTGGAAACTTTTCGGATTTTCTTAATTTCGGGATTATTTTAATTCCGTGAATAAAATAATTCCAGAAAATCTAAAATTACCTTTTTGGCCGTGAAAAATAGTCCGGAGCTCAGAAAAATCACGGGAAAAATCCTGGAGACTCTTGGAGAGATAAGGAACTCAACTAAATGAGTTTGAGCTCATGAAAAGATTGATGAAGAGATCAAGGAAAAAGATTAAGCTCACGGAAATTGAAATTTTAAATCCAGAAAATGCCAAAAAAATTTCCGGTGAGAAGTAAACGTCGTCCTATGGTATTTTGAAAATAATAGCACTCACCAACACCAAAGACAAGCATCACACAAACACCACATTATCAAATTAATATGAAAAAGATTAAAACCACAATTATCTATATTTAAATTAGCAGCAACTTAACTTATCTAATAAATTTATTCAAATATTGAAATTATTTATTTTATTTAGTATTTTTCATGCACAACCCAAAATAGGAAATTTTGGGTGTGACAAATCTACCCCACTTAACAGGAATCTCGTCCCGAGATTCGGAGAGACTAGGGAGAAAGATAAAGTTGATCTGCAAGTCTTCACTTTTCTTTCGTCAACTCCTATCCAATGATGATGCCACAAACTCATAACCAACTTTGTAAATGTCTCCTTTAGACCCTTATGATTCTTGTAGATGGTTCTAACAGGTTACCCACCCTGAAAAAGGATACATGCGCTCGATAATGACTTTGCAACCATGTAGATAGCTGATGCTTCCAGATGACGAAAATAGAACATATAAAACCTCCATCTTGTATCGCCTTTAGTTCGGCAACCCCTCTTAAGAAGAGATCAACTGGAGAACACCAATGGATAGATTACATGTGTTTCTGAGTGATAACTACCATCATGTCCTTCTATCATCTCAAAGATATTCATGAGCATATGCAAGAACAAGTAACTTGTACTTCCTCGCGAGCAGAAAAATGGCAGTGCAGAAATACAGTTATAACTCAAGTTCTACGAATCCAATGATGTTGTAGCTTATACCGTTGGAAAGCTTATCAAATTTACTACAACTTTCTTATAGAATACTTCTCCAGATTCTACAGTTAACGTGGTCGAAAACTGTGCATAACAGAAACTATTCCAGATTGCTGACAGCATAGATACGTCGCCTTGTGATTTTCATAAATCCCAAACCATAATAGCTATCAGGGTGGTTCTTACGGTCAGAGAAAGATATTGAAGTCTACTATTGTCCAGAATTTATTCATGATTTTTGGGCATCCAAAAATAGAGGTATAAGCTAAGGAAGACAGACTGCTCTAAAAAGACAGGATAAGATACAAATGAGATTCAGAGAGATTAGAGAGATAGATAACACTAATCTTTAAATCTTCATGCTTCTTTGATTTATGTTGATGAGATATAAGACATGGATCGAGGATAGCCAAAAGATGACAAGAAAGATAAGGTTTGATCTTCAGTTCTTGGTACCTCGTCGCTTGAGATTGATGATGGGAACGGACACTACCCCATTTAACAAAGATTTTGTTCCACCTGACAATGTCATTGAAGGCAACACTTTCTTTAAGGCTTGCTGCTAATGATAAGTCCTTCACTTAAAACTTACTAAACATACTTGATATGGAGGTGATGTCATCTAAGTTTTCATGAAACTAACTATAGACTTCCAATCATAGAGATGACCACTTCTTCCAAGTGAAGCTCTAGGACATACGAAACATTCATCTTGCAACACTCACAACTTTGCTACCCCCTTAGAAAAAAGAAACTAGGGGACACCAAAGTAACTCACATCCCTTTTATACTAGATAACCATAATCATCTCTAATGTAAGATTCCCAGGCAAATCAATGAGATTCAAAGATATCCAATGATATATTCACTTATACAAGATAAGGAAGTAATGCAGAAAATTTCTGGGTGAATTCTAATTTCAGCAGTTCAGTAAACCTGGCATAACTCGAGCTACAAAGATCCAAATAAAGTGATCTTTACATGGTTGGAAAGCTTATGAAATTATCTACAACTTTTATTAATAACACTTTTCCAGGTTCTGTCATTAAATTAATCAAAAACAGAGCTTAGCCAAAACTGTTCTAGAATTCCAGACTGTGCAGTAACCTCAACTTAGAACAGGTATATCTCTTAGCTCAAAATAGGTAAAAAGGTAAATCCAGTGGGTTTGGAAAGATACAGAAGTATAGTTATTCCCAGTAAAATTTCATAAATTTCTCATGTCCATATCTTGAGATATAACAGAAACATTGCAGACTGCTATAGAAATCAGCATGCGGAGTATTACGTAAAACCTACCCCACTTAGCATAGATCAAGCTACTCCTCAAGACTTATACCTTTCGAGCCACCTTTGAAATATGAGAACAAGGATAACACACAAGCAACACATCAAGCAAAACAAACACACATCACATCATCGATACTACACGTGCTTGTTCAACAATGGTGGTCATCCTAATGGCACCTTGGAGATGATGAAAGGCCATCGAACTTTTGAACAAGGTAAGATCAGAAAACTTTTAGTAAAATCAACATAAAACAAAATCCAATGGAGTAAGAAATAATAGCTCAAAGGAAGCTATATCAAGGAGGGGATACAACAAGACAAGGAAGAGAAAATAGTCAAAATCAATGAGTCAAGGTATGACAAATTAGTTTTATAGTAAAATAAGTTTTAGAATACGTCCAGTGCTACTTGGCATACGTCCTACAGTCAACACCGCTCTGATACCACTCTGTCACACCCGGTTTTCTAAAGAACAAAACCAGGCTAATCATATGTGTGCCCAGGAAGTCCACACATATGCCAGAATGAAAAAGTATCAGAAACAATGTTATTATATAACGTATACATAGCTATATTAACACTTACATCAGAGTATCGCGGAACGGTGACTAAACTTCGGGCTCCATTCTTCTCAGGGACGGCTGACTAGGGGTAACATATGCCTAGCACTTCTACTAGTCTTCTGGAAACTCCACTACACCTTTGTCCTTCTTCCGAGTAGCATCTTACTACACACTGGAGTATTGGGGAAATAGCAAGAGTGAGTCCATGTCGAACTCAACAAGTATAACACAGGGTTCATGAGGCTCAAAAAGGCTAGACACTGTTTGACTGCGTTTAGCTTTTAATCATCATATAATTAGCAATTGAGTAGCATCAAGGTAATCCAAATCCCATTAATGAATCAATGATCAATTGTAATAAGGATAATGAATAGCATTAACATGAGCATAATAATAATCAACAATAATTAAGCATGATATAACAATGGTGATCAACTATTCTGTAAGAATCCCCAAGGCCGCTCGTATCCGTGAGCACGGCTAGTATACCAGTTTTTAACTCTGCGCAGAGGTGTACACTTTCACTGTGAGTCATGATTTCCAAATGCATGGGTTAATTACTCCCAAAACACTGAAAACCATATAAAGCCACTCAAAAGTTCGTCTAACAAGTTAGGGCCATTAGATTCACTCGGCAGGCAGATGTAGAACCCCCCTTCCCTGTGGCACAACAACCGCAGCCTATACACACTAGGCCAGGGGCTCGCACTACACCCAAAGTGGCAAGCCATTCTTACGCCATTTAAGGTAACCTCTAACAAGCTAGAAAAGGTCTCTTGAACAACTAGAGCCAGAGTCATATAGCCCTCACAGCTGTACTGTATATCCCGGTTATCACTTACAGGTAAGTCCTTACGGAGAGAAACCAGAGCAACAATATAACCCCTTGCTCTAGCCCCCTTTCAACAGTAATAAAATCATCTTAATGGTTGATTGCATAATCCATTAGTCAAATTATAAGATCATTGTTCATAATTAAGCACTAGCAGTAGCTACCCAAATGCACAACCCATAGGCGACAAGGAAACAAGATATCAATAGCTAAGTTATAATCTCTATGGTTGTCAAGGAAGACACATGCATATGTATGATAATTTCAGTGAATAGGACAACAAGGATAGTCCCATGTTATACTTGCCTTGATCAAAGCTTTCCTGTTGATACTGCTGGTCTGGCTCAAAATAATACTTCTGATCGTCAAGAAATTGCTCACCGTCTATACTTGATCGTCAAGCATCAACACACAATCATCCGAGCAATTATACACAAAGCAAACAAAGAGACATAATTAAAACAATACACCAACAGTAGCAAAATAATATAAAAAGTTTGTAAAACCCTTCTACACGTTACTACGATCACACAGACGTAAAGATCACGAAATTCGGATTTAAAACATGAAAGTTATGAATTTTCTAAGATTTCCTATAGATAAATAATTATTTTAATATAAACTCGAAAATTAAACTTTCCAAACCTACTGCACAACTATATTAACATGTAGAACTCGCAAATACGAACCTAACGCAACTTGAACGGGTCAAATCGGAGGTAAAACGAAGATTTTATGATCAAAACAAGTTTAGTGGCAAAACTGTAAATAATATCATCTTCTACCTTGAGTTGGGAGGAGCTCCGGTCAGCCATGGTGGTACCTCGCCGGAGAAAAACAAGATGAGATGGGAACTCGATGAAACAGCGATGGATTCGTGCAAACGGATATACCACGATGTAGAGAACGACGAGGGCTGCCTCTTGGTGGTGGTGGCTGGCGTCGGAACGCGACGGTTTGACCGGAAAAGCTCGTCGGAAGTTCGCCGGAACGCAAGCTGTAGATGCAGAACTTCGGCAAGAGGTGGAGGGAGCTACGAGCGGCGGCTCGCGATAAGGGTTGTACTTCTGAAACCAGGGCGTCGAGGGCTACGCCGGCATATATATAGTCGTAGGGTTTGGAAACTTTTCGGATTTTCTTAATTTCGGGATTATTTTAATTCCGTGAATAAAATAATTCCAGAAAATCTAAAATTACCTTTTTGGCCGTGAAAAATAGTCCGGAGCTCAGAAAAATCACGGGAAAAATCCTGGAGACTCTTGGAGAGATAAGGAACTCAACTAAATGAGTTTGAGCTCATGAAAAGATTGATGAAGAGATCAAGGAAAAAGATTAAGCTCACGGAAATTGAAATTTTAAATCCAGAAAATGCCAAAAAAATTTCCGGTGAGAAGTAAACGTCGTCCTATGGTATTTTGAAAATAATAGCACTCACCAACACCAAAGACAAGCATCACACAAACACCACATTATCAAATTAATATGAAAAAGTTTAAAACCACAATTATCTATATTTAAATTAGCAGCAACTTAACTTATCTAATAAATTTATTCAAATATTGAAATTATTTATTTTATTTAGTATTTTTCATGCACAACCCAAAATAGGAAATTTTGGGTGTGACAATCATCAACATATATTTGCAACACAAACAAGTCTTTCCCAATCTTCTTGGTGAATAGTGTAGTATCCACTTTGCCCATGACAAATCCTTTGGATAGCAAGAAATCTCTTAATCTTTCATACCATGCTCTAGGTGCTTGCTTCAATCCATACAAAGCTTTTCTCAACTTGTAGACATGATTGGGTTTCTTGTCATCTTCAAAACCGGGAGGTTGCTCCACATACACCTCTTCTTGAATGTACCCATTGAGAAATGCACTCTTCACATCCATTTGATATAGCTTGATATTGTGAGCACAAGCATAGGCAAGTAAGATCCTAATTGCTTCTAATCTTGCAACCGGGGCATAAGTTTCACCAAAGTCAAGACCCTCTATTTGTGTGTAACCTTGAGCCACTAGTCTTGCTTTGTTTCTTACTACTATCTCATGTTGATCTTGTTTGTTACGAAAGACCCATCTTGTTCCAATGACATTGTGATCCTTAGGCCTCTCAACTAATTCCCATACTTCATTTCTCTTGAAGTTGTTGAGCTCTTCATGCATTGCATTTACCCAATCCGGATCTCTCAATGTTTTATCAATGTCCTTGGGTTCTTCCATTGACACAAAAGAAGAGTGAGCACAAAATGATGTCAATCTTGATCTAGTTTGAACTACCCTTTGTATGTCACCAATGATGGAATCCAATGGATGGTCCCTTGCAATGTTAGTTGGTTGAAGCACTTGGACTTGATTGCTTGGATGTTGATGTTGATCATGAGTTGGAGATGATGAACTAGCCACTTGTTGATCTTGTTGCACTTGAGATGATGTACTAGCTTGATTTTGCATACTAGCTTGAGTGATTGGACTTTGGAGCACTTGATCTTTATTGTCATCCACATCAATCACTTACTTTGGCCTAATATCACCAATGTCCATTTCTTTCATAGCATTGGTCAATTGAGTTCCTCTCACATCATCCAAGTTATCTTCCTCATCTTGAGAACCATTTGTTTCATCAAACTCAACATCATGCACTTCTTCAAGTTGACCACTAGCCAAATTCCAAACTCTATAAGCTTTGCTAGTAGTTGAGTAACCAAGTAGAAATCCTTCATCGCATTTCTTCTCAAACTTGCTCAATCTAGTGCCCTTCTTTAAGATGTAGCATTTGCAACCAAATACCCGAAAGTATGCAATGTTAGGATTTCTTCCATTTAAGATCTCATATGGTGTCTTCTCTAGAAACTTGTGGCAATAGAGGCGGTTGCTATAGAAGCAAGCCGTGTTGATTGCTTTGGCCATGAATGACTCATATTATACTCATTCAACATTGATCTTGCCATATCAATTAAGGTTCTATTCTTCCTCTCAACTAGTCCATTTGATTGAGGTGTATACTTGGCCGAGAATTGATGTTTGATTCCAAGCTCATCACATAGCTCATCAATTCTTGTGTTTCTAAACTCACTTCCATTGTCACTTCTCACTTTCTTGATTGTGATTTCAAACTCATTTTGCACTCTCTTGATAAACTTCTTGAATATATCAAATACATCACTTTTGTCCCCAAGAAAGAATACCCATGTGTATCTAGTGAAATCATCCACAATCACAAAGCCATACTTGTTGCCACCAATGCTTGTATATGTAGTTGGCCCAAATAGATCCATGTGCAACAACTCAAATGCCTTAGAAGTACTTATAATGCTTTTCAATGGATGAGTGTTGCCTACTTGCTTTCCGGCTTGACATGCACTACATAGCTTATCTTTCTCAAATGTGACATCCTTCAAGCCTCTAACTAAGCCATGCTTCACTAACTTGTTCAATTGTTTCATGCCAACATGACCAAGTCTTCTATGCCATAACCAACCCATACTTGATTTGGTGAGCAAGCATGTTGAAAGTTGAGTGTCACTAGCATTGAAATCAACCAAGTATAGATTCTCATATCTAAAGCCTTTGAAGATCAAGTTAGAGCCATCAACACTAACTATCTCCACATCATCAACACCAAATATGCACTTGAAACCGAGATCACACAATTGAGCAACCGAGAGCAAATTGAAATTGAGCTTTTCAACTAGTAGCACATTGGAAATGCTATGATCATTTGAGATTACAATCCTTCCAAGAGCCTTTACATCACCCTTGCTATTGTCACCAAATGTGATGCTATCAATGCCACTATCATTTGATTTGAGAGAGTTGAACATTCTTGAATCACCGGTCATATGTTGAGAGCACCCACTATCAAGCACCCAATGCCTTCCTCTGGCCTTGTAATTTACCTACAAAATAATTTAATGTCTTTTAGGTACCCATACTTGCTTGGGTCCTTGGAGGTTAGTAACTAAGCTCTTTGGTACCCAAATGGCCTTCTTCTTTGGACCCACAATTGGTGTACCAACAAACTTAGCATGCACACCTTTCTCACCCTTGGTAAGCACATAACAAGAATCAAAAGGAATGTAAGGTACATTAGCATTTTTCTTGTTCTTGTTCATTTTATTGCAACTAATCTCTAGATGCCCAACTTTCTTGCATCTATTGCAATAACGACCATTGCTCTTCACAAAGCGAGGCTTTGTAGTAGCAAATGCCGCCTTGCCCTTCTTGGAAGTATAGCCCAAACCCTCTTTGTTAAGAGAGAACCTTTGGCTACCCAAGCATTTTAGCAAGCGGGCATCCCCACCATAGGCATTGCCTAATGCCCGGGTGAGATCATCCACCTCTCTCTTGAGAGTCTCATTCTCAACCACAAGTGATGAATCACTAGTAGTAGAGGTAGAGTTGGTTGTGGTGGATGATGATGAGCTACATGAAGCATTAGTAGGACCAACAAATAAAGAATCATCAATAATATCACATGTTAGTCCAATATCATAAGTGACAATCACTTGCTCCTCCTTAGCTTCCTTCATGAGCTTTTCCAACTTGAGATCCTTTTCCTTGATGAGCTCAAGTAGAGTGGAGTGGGCTTCCTTAAGCCTAGTGTGAGCAACTTCAAGATCCTCGTGGTCTTCCTTTAGACACTCACGAGAGGCCTCTAGCTCATCAAAGGATTTTCTAAGAGCTTTGAGCTCTTGTTCAATTCCTTTGCACTCCTTACTTTTTTTTGAGAGCAACAAGCTCCTCCATCAAGGTATCATTTTTATTGCTCTTGGCAATGAGCTCTTGCTCCAAGATCTTGCACTTCTTGGTTGTCCTCTTGTAGCCCTTGCTCATTTGATCTATTATGCCTAATAGATCATCCTTGGAGTAGTCCTCATCCTCCTCATCATCACTCCTACAACCATCACTAGCACAAGAATCATCATCACTATCATCATGTTTTACCTTGGTAGGCTTGGCCATAAGTCATGTCGATGTAGTGTCAAAGATGGATGGCTTGTTGGAGAGGGCGATGCTTGCAATGGCTCGTCGAGTGGTCTTCTCATCATCACTAGAGCTATCATCATCACTATCGGAGTTGTCACTATCCCAAGTGACCACATAGCCACCACCCTTCTTCTTCATGTTGAATGTGAAGCTCTTCTTTGCTTTCTTCTCCTTCTTGTTCTTCTTCAACTTCAACTCCCCATCATGATATCTTTTGTCTTCATAGGGGCACTTTGCCACTATATGATCGGGGCTATTGCAATTGTAGCAAAGCACCTCCTTTGCCTTCATGAAGTCCCTTCTCTTTCTTGCACCATATCATTTCTTCTTCATGAACCTCCCCATCTTGTGCACTAGGAGGGCCATGGTCTCATCATCGAATGGATCATCATCATCGCTCTCCACCTTGCTCTTGCCCTTAGAGGATGAAGCCTTGAATGCAATGGGCTTCTCTTGCTTGACCTTGATCTCCTTCTTCTCATCTTCATCTTCATCATCATCATATTGAGCATCGGTCATGACATCTCCAAGCACTTGGTTTAGAGTCATCTTGTCCAAACCCTCTCTTTGGATCATCTTCCTCAAGATAGTAAACTTCTTAGGTAAGTTCATCAAGAACTTATGTGAGAAGTCCTTGTCCTTGACATCTTCTCCTAGGCTCTTGAGATCATTGACAATAACTTGTAGCCTATAGAACATCTCCGGTATGGACTCATCATCCTTCATCTTGAAGCTTGCAAACTTATCCTTGAGCATATAGAGCTTGACACTCTTTACCGTTGAAGTGCCCTCATATGTTTCCTCTAATCTTGTCCACACTTCACTTGCCATCTCAAGATCCTTAATTTGCTCAAAGACCTTCACATCAATCCCATTGTAGAGAGTATTGAGAGCCATAGTGTTGCATTGGTTGTTGATGCGATCATTATTGGTGAGGTTGTCGGGATCAATGATAGCATAATCATGGTGTGTCACCTTCCCAACGTTCTCATGAATAGAGCCAAGATATTGCTTCATCTTTCTTTTCCAATGATCAAAAGATGTGACACCATCAAAGAATGGAGGCTTGCCCCCGACATGGTTGAACACAACTTGAGCCATCTTACACCGAGGTTGTTAAGCCTTACAAACGGTGACCACGGCTCCGATACCACTTGAAAGGTCTTGATGGCTAGAGGGGGGTGAATAGCCTTTTAAAAATTTCTATAAAGACAAGCTAAACAAGTTTATCAATATAACAAATAGCGAGATGCGAGTTTTGCTTAGCCTACGGGGGGTTTGCAAGCCACCTAACCAATTCACAATTCTAGTATATTTGCACTCAACCGCACAAGTCAAACCGAGAAGGTAACTACAACCACAACTAGTAAGCTACACAAAGGAGCTACTCTAGCAAAGCTAACTAGCTAACAAAGATAACTAAGAAGGTAATGCGAAGTTGAGTTAGGAGAGTTTCACCGAGAGGTGAAGTATTGAGTCAACCAATATGATCAACAATGAATACCAAGATAACCGAACACCGGGATCAATCAATTACAATATGAAAGTGATGACACGAAGATTTATCCCGAGGTTCAAGTGCTTGCCGGCACGCTAGTCCCCGTTGTGTCCCTCTTCACCACGTGGTTCGGTGGCTAATCGGTCTCACACCGAGCCTCTCAAAAGGCGCCACAAGAACCTACCAAATGGCAAAAGGTTGCAATGACACGAGCAATTTACTAATGTTGTCTTTGGCGCTTCGCCGAGGTAGGCACAAACCCCTCACAATCACCGGAGGTGGCCAAGAACAATCACCAACTCTTGCCAACGCCTCTAAGCTGCTCCAAGCCGACTAGGTGGCAGCAACCACCAAGAGAAACAAGAATCCCGCAGCAAATCAACCACCAAGTGCCAACTAGATGCAATCTCACAATGCAAATGCACTTGGATCACTCAATCTCACTTCGAATATGCAAAGAAGCAAGAGAGATGAGTGAAAGAGGAGTTGCTTAGCTCAAAGTGCTCACAAGTATGTCAAATGTTTGAGAGAGAGAGCCTTGAGCTGGCCAACGAGTATATATAGACGTACCCCTTCGAATAGAGCCATTAGAAACTTAAACAGCCGAAATCGTGCTGACCGGACGCGCTGGTCCAACTGACCGGACGCGCCGGTCGCCCAACGGCTAACTCGGGAAGTACTGACCGGACGCGCTGGTCCAAACGACCGGACGCACTGGTCCAAACGACCGGACGCGCTGGTCTAAACGACCGGACGCGCTGGTCGCATAACAGCTAAGTCGCAAAGCACTGACCGGACGCGCTTGACGCGCTGACCGGACGCGCTGACCGGACGCGCTGCGAACGACCAGACGCGCTGGTCCCGTGAATGACCAGACGCGCTGGTCATGCCTGAGCAGCGCTCAACAACACAATGACCGGACGCCCTTGAGAAATGACCGGACACCACAGTGCCAGCGTCCGATTAGAGTCCAGTAAGCTCCCTGAACGACCGGACGCGTCCGATCGACAGTGACCGGACGCGCTTCGCGTCCGATCATCAAACTAAAAAACGCGCAGACACTGAACACTGACCGGACGCGTCCGGTCATGCAAAGACCACATCTGGTTCAGAGTCTGGTCACCTCTGTGACCTCCGTTCGCCTCCGTTTCTTTTCCGGACTTCCGGCGTAGTGGAAAATAGTCGTTTCAATTCCTCGAAAGCGCCTGAATCAAACTCCACCGCCTTCACAAACGTGCTAACACCACCAAGTGATCTCGTCATGTGTGAGTGTGTTAGCATTTTCACAATCATTTTTCGAGGCGATATTAGTTCTATCCAAATACATATGATAATGAAATGCACATCTAGAGGCACTTAGGAGTTCAATAGCCACGTCATTCCCCTCTTTATAGTACGGCTATCTATCCTATAATGTAACCACACCCACTAGGTGTCTTGGTTACTAAAACACAACCCTTAAGCATATACCTTTGCCTTGATCACACATAGGGTTGCGTCCAAATCCAAGTGTGGCCATCATGATCACCATGTCCATCTTGTTACCAACCTCGGAATGTACTAATCCTTATATGCTACATACAACTTAGGCATAGAATTAGTACTTAGGCATTGTCACTAATTACCAACACCAAACATAGGACTTTCAATAGGGCCAATGCCATTTTATATATCAGCGAACTATTTGGGTCCTTGTGCAGACAAACTATATTTTTGTATGGACCAAAATGCCCTTGTCATCCCCTTCCCCATCTTTCTTCCCTACATGACATCGCCGCTTTCACCCGTGCAACTAGCCGGCGAGCCCGACCACGAGAATACCAGCAGCGGCCTGTGGCACGTGGGTCTGACCGGCGAGCTCGGTGGGTGGCGGAGCCGGCAAGCACGAACACCAACCCCATAGCGACATTTGCACGGTGGTCCTGGATCTCGACACTGAGGCCCTCTCAAGCCTCCTTCACGGTGGCGTGCTAGTGGACTGCACACGCTCCTCCCCTTCCCTCGTGCGCAAGATTGTTCCAGCCACAAGCACGACTCATTGCTATGTCATCTGACCATCTTCACCAGAGCCGACGAGGGCATGGTCGCCTGGCTTGCCCACCTTGAGTCCGCACTGTGCCCACCCCATGTCGCACTCTCCTCTCGCTCTCCGAGATGCGAACTGGCACCCTGCCGCCGCAGAGGCGTACCTCAAGCCGATGCCCCTTCGCTCTCTTCCTCACTCTTGCTCGTGAGCTTGTCTAGTGATGGGTTGGCCATGGGGCCGGAGAGACGAGGAGGATGGCCAGTGGCAGTGGTGCAACGAGCGGCTGCGGCGGCGGGGGGGCAAGCTTGGGTGAGGCGGCGGCATGCAACATGGCTACAAACAAACGCAGCCATGGCTGACGGAGTTGTCATACGTGAAGTCGGCGTGTGGCTTCGCCGGCATCTGCAAGCGATACGGGAAAGGAATAGGATGACAAGTGGGACCCACCTATTAGTAAATGGAGGGAGAGAGAGAGTAAAAAGGGCATTTTGGTCCATACAAAAATACGATGGCTTGCATATGGGCCCAAGTAGTATGTTGGTGTATAAAATGGCATATTTTAGAATCTTAACCAATTGTAATGCCACCGGCCCTATTAAATGAGAAGAAGTGACGTCAAATTTGTAATGGTATAGTTCTAATTAGCCGTTACTAGAAAGGATCTTTGGAATATCCGAAATTTACATGTTTCATATATTTTTTCTAAGAAAAATCTGAAGATTGCCATTATAATTTTGCTAAATTGAAGATATGTCATTGACTCGTGTGAACCCTTATCCCTTTCTTCTATGATATGAAAATAAAATAATTCTTAAATAAAATATATGTAAGGGTGTAAGGGCACCCACAATGTATCAAAAAAGGTAGCCCTAAGCATTTAATGATGTTACGGTAAAGAACCACAAACATTGTGTGCGTCGGCTGTAGTTGAAGCCATGCAGAAAAAGACCACAAGCCTATGGTCCAACCACAAGCAAATAAAATACATTATTTTTGTACTGTATTCCTGTTTACAGCAATAAATATATGCTCCTGAGGTAACCGTCCGAGGGAGCCGTTGGTTTGCTGGCCTGCCTCCAGACCGTTGTTTTGATGACCGTTGCTCTGGCCACTTCAGGCTGTTCCAGCAGGTAGTCGTTGCTTGCATTGGACCGTTGGCTTGAACTCCTAGCCAGTAAATTTTTCATATGCCTACAAAATAACAGCACAACATTATAAATGTATGCTCTGAGATAGATTAGTTCACCACAGAAAAGTAGAAGACATGGAGCCTTTCAATTGGAATTTGACAAGTTTAGTGGGCGGTTCCTCCAACCAGCAAGGAGAGAGTGAGAGCCAAAACTCACCTCCTACCCAGTTCCCCAACTTTCTACAATACTACCCACCTAATTATCTCTAGAATTTTCATCCTTTTGGTCTTCCAAACAACTATCCACCACATAGCCATCCACAAATGTTTCAAGGCCCTCAAAATCAAGGAAATTGGAGGCAAACTACTGCTGCAAGCTTTCAAGGAGTCCAGATTCAAGAAAATATAGTGCACTCACCTAATCAAGTATTCAGATTTGCAGCCAATAGATCACAAGGTGGGATGCAACATAGTCCTTCATTTGGTATTCCAGCCAACACTTCCTCCCATGGATCGGAGTCAGCTTCTCCATGTCCTACATCACAGAAGCAAAAAGAGGTAGTTCATGTTGTGGAGTCAAGTGGTAGCAGTGAAGAAGAAGGAAGAAGAGGGCTACGCATCAATTGGAGTGAAGATGACAATATACGACTAATGAGCTCCTGGTTGAAACACTCCGTTGATCCTGTACAAGGCAACGGCAAAAAAACTGAACATTATTGGAAGGCTGTAGCTGATGAATTCAACGCAAATATGTCAAGCAATGGGCACAAAAGGACACCCAAGCAGTGCAGGGTACATTGGGGTAATGTCAAGAGAGATGTAACCAAGTTCTGTGGATGCTATTCTAGAGCTACAAGTACCTTCACTAGTGGGTATTCAGATGACATGATAAAGCAGACAACCTATGCATGGTTCAAAAAAACAAAGCAAGGGAAGATCTTTCACCTTAGAGTATTTGTGGAAAGATCTCAAAGACCAGCCCAAATGGAAGAGAATTCTTGAAGAGGGTAGCAAGATCTCAATCACCATTATTCACTGAACTACTACAAGGTAGAGCTCCTAGTGTTCAGTTTCATATCAATGGATCAGAATATAATATGGGATACTATCTAGCTGACGGTATCTATCCAGAGTGGGCTACAATAGTGAAATCAATCACTAGACCTCAAAATGACAAGGATAGAATGTATGCACAAAGACAAGAATCAGCAAGAAAAGATGTGGAACGAGCATTTGGGGTTTTGCAGAAACGTTAGGCTATAATCCGTCATCTAGCACGACTTTGAGAAAGAGAAGAACTAGCTGATATCATGTATGCATGTGTTATCTTGCACAACATGATAGTTCAGGATGAGATAGACTCCTATGGGATCCCTGATGACAACACATATGAACAACCGCAAGCTTCTGCACAAATGACAGGACTTAACCATGGCCCAGTCCATGGATTTGCAGAGGTTATGGACAAAAACATGAAAATTCAAGATCGATCAACCCACCGTCGTCTGAAGGAAGATTTGATAGAGCATATATGGCAAAAATTTGATACTCAGCCACAACAAAACTAGAGTTTAAGAGTTCTTATTAGCACTTAGCCATTTACTATGTAATCAGGTTTATTATTGTGACGATCACAAGTATGCATTATGTACTAGTACCATCCTTCCGTAATGAAGCATTTTTTTAAATGCATCGTGTATCTTTTTTTGTATCATGCACAGATCCGGCACAAGTAGTAACACTACTAGAGAACAGACCTTTCATCGATATCGAAAATAGGCATTAGTCCTCGCAAAATTTGTGTCCGGGAAAAAAACGACTTTAGTCCCGGTTGATAACACCAACCGGGACTAAAAGTCCCCTACCCAACGGATCTGGCGCCAGGTTTTGTCGGGGGGACTTTTAGTCCCGGCTGGTGTTACCACCCGGGACTAAAGATTTTGTCCCGGGCCGTGGCACCAACCGGGACTAAAGGTTGACCTTTAGTCCCGGTTCGTATTACCAACCGAGACTAAAAGGTCTCCCACCTGGGACTAAAGATCTTCCACGGGTCAATTCAAAAGGAGGAGCGCACAAGCTGAGTTGGTAAGTAATCTACGCGCGAGGCGGGTGGTCCTGAGTTCGAATCTTACACACCGCAAGAGAAGAGGTCTCCAAAATTTTGTTTATTTTTCGTTTCGCGATGGACCTTTAGTCCCGAGTTGTGTGATCCGGGACTAAAGGGTGGGACCTTTAGTCCCGGTCCGGGACTAAAAGTCCTTCCCAACCGGGACTAAAGGTCATTCGTGTAGCGGTGTAAATAAAAAAACACAACATATTTACCAAACGCTACTTCCACAAGCAAATCGGGAAATTAATTAGGCCCACAATACAGAACTTGTTTTACCTGCAGTAGCCTGCCGCTGGACTCGTATCCCTGGACGGGATTTCCTTCTGCTTCGTCGAGTCGTTGGTGCCGCATCTAAGTTGCAGTTGCAGAGCTTGTCGAACTCGCCGTGCCCGTCCTCGCGCTCCTTCACCGCGGTCGCCCCCGCCCATGCCGCCACGGTGGCCAGCAACGGCGCCGGCCGGAAGCACCCCATCCATCTCTCGCTGCCGCTTCTCGCCATTGCTTCCGAGGAGCGAAGCATGAGCTGCAGCCTCGTGACGGCGCGCGGCAGCTGGGAGGACTAGGACCCGGGGGCTGGAGTCGCTGCGTGGCCCATCGAGGCAGCGCTCGTACCAAGATCCACCGTGCCTTGCCTCGCCTCGCCGATTGATTCTCACCCACGGATGAGGCATGGTTGTGTGGTGCTGACCACGGATCCGGTAAGAGATGGATTGAATTTGTAGGGTTTGGGCAAGATTGGGGATCAAATGAAACGGGGACGACACCTGATATTTTTCTCACGCAGACGCGGGCAGGACATCTCAGGTGGTTGGAGGTATAGTATTTTTTTTCGAGAGCCTGACTCACCTTTATTGCTGTATTTAGTTACCTGAAAAATGCACTATGCAAAAAAAAAGAATCATCGCCACATTAAACTTGCGATATATGCATGGAGTATTAAATGTAGATGAAATCAAAAACTAATTGTACAGCTTGGTTGTACTTTGCGAGATTAACGTTTTGAACTTAATTAGTCAACGGTTGGACACTATTTACCAAATAAAGCCAAAACATGTTACAATACACTTTTCAGTCTTTTCAGAGCCACTAAACACAGCCCAAATCGACATTTACCATTGTGCGTTGTACCTTAGTTGTGGTCTAGCTCAAGTGGGGCCCACTCTTATGGCTAAGGCCGCAGGCACATTGCCCTTGCCCTAAGGATTTGGCGGAGATATTTGCAGAACGTGTGAGATGAGATTATGAGATGAGTGGGAAACACAAACAACAGGAATCAGGAGTGATTAGCCGGCACTTGGCACCGTAGCAGGACTCAGGACCCACACAAGGCTTTTCCCCCTTCCCCTCCCCTTTTTCCCGTTTCCACGTGTCTCGCCAATCTTTGGCCGGTTGTGGCCTCTTCCTCTCCAAATTCCGGCCAAATCCGCCGCCCCTTTTCCCATCGCTGAGGCTTGGCTGCAGTGATGGAAGCCAATAGCGAGATGACGGGGTTCAGCACGCCTCCGTTGGCGGCATGCGCAGCCGCGATCTCTGCGGTGCTCGGCGACGACGACCTGACTGCCGAAACGGGCGCCTACTCGTCACGGATTTCGATCCTTCATCCTGCCGACAAGCTGTACTCAGCCCGTTGCAGCCTACGTGTGCAAAGGCCATCCTCCCACCGCCACCGAAGCATAGTCTCATATGGTTCTTCCTCTCCGAGAGAGAGGAGGACGGCAGCGACGACGGTGCCGGTGCCATCGCTGTATTGATGCAGCCTATCGGTACGGAAACAAAACTCCAAGTAGATTTGCTCACTCCACGATCTGGCGTCTGGGTCGTCCGTCGCAGTGAAGTAATACTTCTCCCGGAGAAATTGCCTCCGATTGCGTACACGCTGCCGCCGGTCCGAGGCAAGATCTACAGCTTGACCAAGTCCGGGCATGTTCTCCGGTTGGATATGGCCGCCGGCACGAGTTCTCTTCTCCGGCTCCCAGACAGAGTAAGGACGGACAACTTCATGATATCATGTGGAGAGGAGGATGCTAGGATATCCCTCGTCCACGCCGATGGATATCAGCTCAGCATCTGGCACCTTCCCACCACCACCAGCGACGCAAATGACTGGCTGCTGGTGTATGACAAAATTCCTGTGCGTGAGGCGTGCAGTCGTCTTGAGGATGTTCTGGTGATGGCGGTGTTAGCAACTAAGAGGAGTCGGATAGGAGGAATTGGAAATTTGGGGAAGAACACAGCAAAGGGGAGGAACTCAACGAGGAGTACTTTACATGTAAAGTGTATTGTTTACAGTTGTGTTCTTTCATGCCCCTCTCTCTCAGAGTTGTTACATATATATATATCCCTCACATCTCTTCGCCCCTCTCTACTTGGAGAACCAGTCTGGGCCGTAGTAGCGAGTGTTGGGCTTCGTAGTACGGCGCCTTCCTGGGCTCGTCTTCTCAGCCTGCTCCACTTCTCTTGGCTGGTCTTGTGAACTGCCCTCCTGGTTAGCAGAGGTGCTAACATTCCCCCGGTCTTGAGAAGCCACATGTCCCCATGCTGGCGCGAAAGGGAACAGCTCCCGGAGATGATCAGCAGCCTCCCAGGTCGCCAAAGAAGCTGGCATATGTGACCACTTGACGTAGACTTGCTCGACGAGGTGTTCACCAGAAGTCCAGCGACGTTGAAGGATCTGTTCTGGAACCTGGAACAGGGCAAGATCATTTGGCAACATAGAAGTCACCTGATTAGCACCTGGTGAACTCTTGAGCTGAGATACATGGAACACCGGGTGGATCGAGGCAGCAGGTGGAAGTGCCAATTTGTACGCCACCGCACCAACACGTTGCAACACTTTGAAGGGCCCAAAGAATTTGAAGGATAACTTGTGATAAGCACGACGAGCAACGGAGGATTGGACATAGGGTTGGAGCTTCAAAAAGACCCAGTCACCAATAGAGAAAGAGCGCTCAGACTTGTGCTTGTTGGCCTGACGTCGCATGCGGTCTTCAGCTCGCTGCAAGTGTTGCCGAATCAAACTGTGCATCAGCTCGCGTTCTTCCAACCACTTCTGTAAGTCTGGAACGGGGGCAGCAGCAGAAATGTCCACACCCAGATGTCGGGGCGGGTACCCATACAGCACCTCAAAAGGAGTACGACCCAAAGCAGAGTGAGCAGAAGTGTTATACCAGAACTCAGCCAATGGAAGCCAGTGAATCCAACGGTGCGGACATGCGTGCAGGAAACAGCGGAGAAAGGTCTCCAAGCATTGGTTAACACGCTCCGTTTGCCCATCCATCTGGGGATGGTATGCAGTGCTCATCCTTAGTTGAATACCAGCGAGCTTGAACAACAGTTGCCAAAGCTTACTTGTAAAAATCTTCGAATATTTGTCAACCACCACGAGCACAGTGTTGAATTTACCGGACAACGGTAACCCCTCAATGAAATCCATGGAAATGATTTCCTAGGCACCACTTGGAACTGGAAGAGGCTGCAAGAGGCCTGGATAGCGAGCTCGATCCGGTTTCGCCTGCAAGCATACGGAACATGACTTGACAAACTGCAGAATGGCGGAGCGCATACCAGGCCAGAAGAACAAGGAGCGAATCTTCTGTAGTGTAGCTGGGGCGCCTGAATGTCCTCCGAGGGGACTAGCATGTAATGCGGAGATGACCTGCTGCTGTAAGGCCACATTGGAACCTAGCCAAATACGGTCTTTGTAACGAATTATCCCTTGACGAAGGGAGAATGGTGGCCGGGAAGCAGCATCCAGCGACAATTGGGACAACAGGGCTGATGCTTCTGGATCAGACGAGTACCAGTCATGGAGCATGGAAAGCCAGTCAGGCGAGATAGTAGAGATTGCCAAGGAACATTCTGCATGGTGACGACGGGACAGAGCGTCCGCGACGCCGTTGTCCACACCTTTGCGATAAATCACCTTGTAACGCAGACCTAGTAACTTGTAGAACACCTTCTGCTGCCATGGTGTGTGAAGACGCTGTTCATTGAGATGCACCAAGCTCTTCTGATCCGTGTGAATGAAAAAATCACTTTGCATGAGATAGTGACGCCACGAATCAACTGCGAACAAGATGGCCAAATACTCCTTCTCATATGTGGAGAGCAACTGATTTTGCCGGCTCAGAGACTTACTGATGAAAGCAAGCGGATGGCCGTTTTGCTGCAAAACAGCGCCAATGCCGGTTCCAGATGCATCTGTCTCCACATGAAATGGAATGGAGAAGTCAGGTAGAGCTAGGACTGGAGCTGAGGACAATGCAGCCTTCAACGTGTCAAAAGCAGTATTGTGAGTTGAAGTCCAATGAAACAGAGAGTCCTTTTTGAGCAGATCCGTCAAGGGACGAGCAATGATGCCAAAATGCTTGATGAATTTACGGTAGTATCCTGCCAGACCAAGAAACCCACGAAGGGCTCGGACAGTTGCAGGGACCGGCCAGTCTGTAATAGCGGTAACCTTCGCCGGATCAGTAGCAACACCCGCTTCACTAATGATATGGCCCAAATAAGAGATGCTACGCTGTGCAAAAGTGCATTTAGACAACTTAACTTTCCACTGATCTGCCGCCAACCAAGAGAAAACCAGCACCAAATGCTCCAGATGGTCCTCCAATGTACGCTGTAGACCAAAATATCGTCAAAAAAGACAATGACGAAGCGGCGAAGACCCGGCGCCAAGGTAAGGTTCATGGCATTCTGAAATGTTCCGGGTGCACCAGTCAATCCGAAAGCCATGACATTGAATTCATATTGGCCAAGATGAGTCTGGAAGGCTGTTTTGAAAGAATCCTCTGGCTGCATCAAGATCTGGTGAAAGCCGGCACGGAGATCAAGTTTAGAGAACCAACTTGCATGCGCCAATTCGTCCATGAGCTGATCAAAAACTAGAACAGGGAACTTAGACTTGGTTGTGACCGCATTGAGTTGGCGAAAATCCACACAGAAGCGGTAGGAACCGTCTTTCTTTTTGACAAGCAGCACAGGAGATGCAAATGCACTGGTACTAGGCTGAATGAGCCCCTGGTCAAGCATCTCTTTGACTTGCTTTTCGATCTCATCCTTCAAATTGGGCGGGTAGCGGTAAGGACGGACAAACACCGGTTGAGCCCCGGGCACCAGAGGAATAGAGTGGTTGAAGCTCTGGGAAGGAGGCAGAGCTGTAGGTTGCTCAAAAAGGGAAGCAAAGGAGTCCACAATATGTTGAACCTCGGGTATAATTAGGACGGACAGACTGGCCGGAGAATCTGAAGTTACTGTGTGGACAAGGTGGAGATAATCAGGACTGATTGTATCCATCCCCTGTAGAACTGTCCAAGATCCTTGGTAAGGAATAGCGAGCCATTTATGCTCCCAATGGATTTGCATGGGACTGAATGCCTGTAGCCAATCCATGCCGATAATGGCATCAAATGCGGACAACTCGAGCACCCGGAAGTTGGTACAAAAAGAGCAAGGATCCACTGACCATGGTACTGACTGCAGCAAACCAGGACTGTTCAGAAACCCGCCACCAGCTATCTGAACCTGAGCTGTCCGAAACACTGGCTGAAACTGAGGTAACTGAGCTGCCAACCTGGTGCTAATAAAAGAGGTGGAACTGCCCGAATCAAGCAACATAACAGCGGGCAATCCTGCAATGGAACCCTGCAAACGAATAGTACGAGAGGTATGACCACCACCAGATGCTGCTTTGGACAAAGCCAGGCAAAGTTGCTCATCAGGGCCTGATGTAGGTTCAGAAGGCAAAACACCATCATCATCATCAGAAAGAGAATCCCACAAAATCTCAACTGCAGTCAACACCTCCTGTGAACAAGAGTGATCCTTAGACCATTTCATGCCACCCTTGAAACACAAGCCCAGAGCTCGCCGATATGACTTGATTGCAGCCAATTTGGAGTCGGAAGAAGACTGGACTGGTGTAGTGGTCTTGACAGGCCGAGCAGGAGGAGGTGGAGGCAGTGGTAATGCCGGTCTTGGAAGTGGAACAATTTTGGATGAAGAAGACCAATCACCGAGCCTTGGTGGTTTGGGCAGAGCAGTCAGGCCTGCTTCTTCCTGCAACAGGGCAACAGTACAAGCAGTATCCAAGTTGTGTGGCCTCAAAACAAGTACAATTGCCTTAATCTCAGGTCGAAGACCGTCAATGAAACGCATACTATAGAACATGGGGCCGGTGGACTGGGAGTAAGCCTTCAACTGGTCAACAAGTTCAGTGAAGTGCTTGACATACTCGGCGATAGATGTGGTTTGTTTGATGTGGAATAGTTGGCGGATAAGAAGTTCTTTCTGATCACGATCAAAGCGATCATGGAGAAGGCGACAGAAGTGTTCCCAATCATAGAAGTTGAGCTCGGGTTCGATGGACTGAAACCAACGAGCTGCGGCGCCATCGAGATGTTGTTTAGCAACCCGAATCCAGAGCGATGAAGGCACATAATGTAACAGAACCGACCAAATTATAAGAGCACAAGTACAAAAACAAGCACCGAAGCGCTCAAATTTTTACCAAAGCTAGAGCAAGTATAAATTAGCCTACTCACCAAATTTCATAATTTTTGGAACACTGAAACTCAAGATGTAATTTAAACAAGTTTGCATGTGATTTAAAACACATTTCAAGGACCTGATTAAATATCCCAGAAAACAAACATCACCTAGCAAACTCATATTTTTCTAAAATATTACACATCATGTAGATCCTAACAAAATTTATCTCATGATTTTTGAGCAAGTAAAACCCTAGATCTATATTTTCCAAACTTAACCAAAATTCTGTAGCAAAGATAAATAAAATGAAAAAGATCTCATTTTATACTGGGCCGGCCCGGAAAGACGCGGCCCAAAAACTCGCGGCGTGGCCCGCTCCCGCGCGCGGCCTGCTCGGGCTCCCGCCCGCGCGCGTGTGACTGACCAGGTGGCCCCACTTGTCAGCGAGAGAGAGGCGGAGGGGAGGAGTTGCGGTTGCCGGAGCTCGCCGTCGGTGAGCCGACCGGCGAAGCTGAGCGGACGAGCATGATCACGTCATCGAGCTAAGCCGATTGGTGGCAAGAACAGGACGGCAGAGCCACGGGAAGGTGCTCGCCGTCGGGCATGGCGGACCACCGGCACGGTGGTGGCGAAATCTCGCCGCCGGTGAGCCTGACATCCCAACCTTAACCCTCGATGAGCATTCCCAATCTACCTTGACCCTAACGCACCTACAAGCGGGTGACATAGACGCCCCGAGACCCCTGGCCACGGAGAGCCGTCGCGCGGAGGAACTCCGGCGAGGTACCGCGGCGGCGGAAGACGAAAATGCAACCCTACCGAGGCGCGATTGGCAACGTGGAGTGGACGGTGAGGTAGCGGGCTTCAAGGCGGAGCGGTGGACGCGTTTTTGTGGACGGCAGTGCGGTGGAGAGAGTGCACGAGCTCGCCGGAGTGGAGGCGGGAGCTGCGCTCGGTTGTTCCGCCCGGTGGAGAAGAGAATGGAAGGGAGAGGGAGGTGTGGCGCGAGTGAGGCAGAGGCCGTCGTCGTGGCGGCCTTGAAGGCTTGGTGACCTGACGGGTGGGACCGCGGCCGGCGTACGGCTGCCACCGCACGGCCACGCGTCGGCGTTGCCCTGCCGTCGGTCGGCCACCGACTGAAGAACGGCCGACTGAATCGACGAGGCCGAAACGGTGACTGACAGAGCAACTTTGTCGATGATTATCTCTTAAACCAGCTCGAGTTAGTCGAAGATGATTACACCAATCTTGTAGAGCTACATGAGGGCTACAAGTTTGTCAATTGAAGTTTGGACTGGTTCGGCCTGGATTTGAAACCACAGAGCTCCAAAGTGGTGTAATTGGAAACTGAAACGTGTTTTCAGTCAGTGAACCCGACTGAAACCCTATTTTCAAGACACCACATCTCCTAAACCATTTAGAACTAGGTGATGGTGATATTGACAATGTTGTAGAGCTATGTGTGGACAACAACTTTGTCAATTGGCTCAAAGACTGGTTTGGCCTAGTTTGTGAGTTACAAGTTGCTAAAGTGAGGTACAGTGAAACGGTTTTCAGCTCCACACTTAGCTAAATTTGCTAAGTCCCAAATCAGCCCCTAATACTGACTTGTGGGCCATTTTTGAGCATGTTCTGATCATTTTCATGAGATGGCCATATTAGAACTTTTGTTCCTCATGAAATTCTCTACAACTTTGCTTAAGGTTGCTCCTCCATGCAAGATCTCTAAATTGGACTTTTTAATTGGTCAAACCAGATCACTCTAGGAGTCCAACTTAGTCAACAACATTTGGAAGGGCAATTTGGTAATTTTGGTCAACATGAACATTGCTCCACTACTTACCCTAAATGTAATTAAGGTGTTATAAGACCTAATTAGCCACCCTACACATTGGTTGCACAAAATTCCTAGTGTCACATACTTTGGCACAAGTAATTCAACACTTTTACCCAAATGTTGCAAACTCATGTTGCACATGTTGCATGAGTGTGTTGCACAACACTTGCTAATTATGTTACACTAAAGTGGTTGACATATCTCACAAAGGAAATTGCACATAAGGTACTTGTGTGTTGCACACTACTCACTTTTTACTTCACATGAAATATAAACATATTATAAGCTTATGCATGAAATGAATGATGCTTGCTTATGCTCATGCAAATGCAATGCAATTAAGGAGCTAAACACCTGGGGTGTTACAGCCCTCCCCCCTTATAAAAATCTCATCCCGAGATTTGGAAAGCGTACCATTTTTCATAGAATTCCTTATAACCATCCCACAAATAGTCTTCCCGTTCCCATGTAGCGTCACTTTCACTACCCTGATTACTCCACATTACTTTATACCACTTAACCACTTTGCTTCTAGTTACTCGTTCCTGAGTATCGATCACTCGGACTGGCTTTTCTTCGTAAGTTAGATCGGATTCTAGCCTGATATCTCCTAAAGGGACTCTTTCCTCAGGAACTCGAAGACACTTTTTGAGCTGAGATACATGGAAGACGTTGAATATGGCACTCATTTCTGGTGGTAACTGGATTTTGTACGCAACAGCTCCACTCTTGCCTATGATTTGGAAAGGACCCACGTATCGTGGCGCAAGTTTCCGCTTAACACCAAAACGTTGGACGCTCTTCATTGGAGAAACTTTCAGATAAACGAAGTCTCCAACTTCAAACTCGAGCGGTTTTCTACGACGGTCAGCATAACTTTTCTGTCTAGCTTGGGCTGCAGCCATATGTTTTTGGATGGTACGGACTTGTTCCTCAGCTTCATGAACAAAATCAATACCATAATATCTCCTCTCACCAGCTTCTACCCAGTTTAGTGGGGTTCTACACTTACGACCGTATAAAGCTTCGAATGGGGCCATCTTAATACTCTCTTGATAACTATTATTGTACGAAAACTCGGCTAAAGGTAACCATTTTTCCCAAGAACCCTTGGATGATATTACACATGCCCGCAATAGATCTTCCAAGATTTGGTTAACCCGTTCCGTCTGTCCTGACGTCTGGGGGTGATAAGCAGAGCTTCTCACTAACTTGGTTCCCAGAAGGTGATGCAAGTGCTCCCAAAAGCGAGCAGTGAACTGGGGACCACGGTCAGATATGATAGTACGAGGTATCCCATGAAGCCGGACTATCTGATTGAAGTACAACTCAGCATAGTCAGTGGGACGATAGTCCACTCTAACTGGAATGAAGTGAGCTGATTTGGTCAAACGATCCACAATTACCCAGATGGAGTTATGATTTTTGACAGTAGGAGGAAGACCGACAATGAAATCCATACTTATCTCTTCCCATTTCCAACCTGGGATAGAAAGTGGTTGAAGCAACCCATCTTTCATATGCACAGCTTTAACTCTACAGCAGGTGTCACACCTAGCCACATATGCAGCTATTTCTTTCCGCATCTTGGTCCACCAATAGTATGGCTTCAAATCATAATACATCTTATTGCTGCCAGGATGGATGGACAACTTAGAGGAGTGTGCTTCAGACATAATATCATTTCGAAGCTCCCGGTCCTTAGGCACAACTAACCTATCCTTGAACCATAGTACACCCTCTTCATCTATCCTGAATTGTGTAGTTTCTTGCTCTTTCATCTTACGCTTGATGTGGAATATACCAGTGTCAGTCTTTTGGAGCTCAATAATTCTGCTTTTGAGAGTACAACTGATAGTGATGTTGTACAAGACTGCTGGATGTAGAAGGCGAGATCAATGGAAATCAGTTTCAACTAAGGAGTGGCAATGAGACTTACGGCTTAAAGCATCCGCAACCACATTTGCCTTGCCAGGATGATAGTGCACATGAAGGTTATAATCCTTAATCAACTCGAGCCATCTTCGTTGACGCATATTTAACTCGGGTTGGGTGAAGATGTATTTGAGGCTTTTGTGGTCTGTGTAGATATTGCAAACATTGCCCAACAGATAGTGTCGCCAGGCTTTCAAAGCATGAACAACTGCGGCGAGTTCTAAGTCATGCGTTGGATAATTCGCCTCATGCTTCCGAAGTTGTCGAGAGGTATATGCAATTACTCGGCCTTCCTGCATCAACACACCTCCCAAACCTATGCCCGAGGCATCACAATAAACATCAAATGGTTTCTCGATATCCGGTTGTGCCAAAACCGGAGCTGAGGTTAGGAGGGTTCGCAGTTGGTGAAAAGCCGCATCACACTCAGGAGTCCAGACAAACCTGGTGTCTTTCTGCAGCAACCGAGTCATTGTCTTGGCTATTTTGGAGAAATCCGGGATGAAGCGACGATAATAGCCAGCCAAACCAAGAAAACTTTGGACCTCGTGAACCGAGATAGGAGCCTTCCAATTCAGTACTTCCTGTACCTTGGCGGGGTCCACCATAATTCCTCCATCGGACAACACATGCCCAAGGAAAGGTACTTCACGAAGCCAGAATTCGCACTTACTGAACTTTGAATATAGTTGATGTTCACGCAGTCTTGTGAGGACTATACGCAGATGTTCAGCGTGATCCTCCTCATTCACAGAATATACCAAGATGTCATCAATAAATACCACCACAAACTTGTCCAATTCCGGCATAAACACCGAATTCATCAAGTACATGAAGTGCGCGGGGGCATTTGTCAAGCCGAAAGACATAACAAGATACTCATAAAGATCGTATCTGGTAGAAAAGGCTGTCTTTGGAACATCTTCCGGGCGGATTTTAATTTGATGGTAGCCAGATCTTAGATCGATCTTGGAGAAAACTTTAGCTTTAGACAACTGATCGAACAAGATGTCGATACGTGGTAGAGGGTACTTATTTTTGACAGTGACTGCATTGAGAGGTCTATAATCTACACACATCCGCAACGACTGATCCTTCTTCTTTACAAAGATAGCAGGACATCCCCACGGAGACGAACTCGGACGAATCAACCCCTTCTTCAAAAGTTTATTCAATTGCACCTTAAGTTCAGCGAGTTCATTTGGAGGCATCCTATAGGGTCTCCTAGAGATGGGAGCCGTGCCAGGCAACAACTCAATTTTAAACTCCACATCCCGATCCGGAGGGAGCCCCGGCAAATCATCGGGAAAAACATCCGGAAACTCATTTACTATGGGAATTTCAGCCAACGCCTGGGCTTGCACAACATGTACTTCCCCAGACAATTTAACTTTTCTGGGAAGTTGTACCAGAAAACCCTTTTTATCGGTAGGATCTCTGAGCATAACTACCCGAGTGGATGTATCAATGAGTACCCCATTCTGACTCATCCAATTCATGCCCAAGATAACATCTATGCCTAAGCCCGGCAAAACCACTAAGGCAAGCGAGTACTTTCGCCCTTCTATCTCAAGCTCAAGATTCCCCACTACTTTATTTGTGGAAATATTCCCACTTGCTGCGCTAATACAATAACCCCCACCTTCGACAGTATGAAATTTATGTGCAAACTCTGATGCAAACTTAGGACTGATAAAGGAATGCGAAGCACCCGAATCAAAAAGTACCACTGCAGGATGTTGGTCAACTAGGAACTTACCAGCAGTGACAACCTCACCAGATGGGATTTCCTCAATACTGTTATAATGAGCGTGCCCTTGACGGCCACCTTGGTTGACATTCTTCTTAGGGTAAGGACAGTTCCTGGACCAATGGCCTGGCTTGTTGCAGTTCCAGCACGGCATGTTGCTAGGAGGGACACTGGAGCTGCCTTGGCCCGAATTACTCTTTGGCAGAGCCACTGTATATGCCTTGCGAAACCCAGTCTTCACTGGCGCCTTCTTTTGCGGAGGACGGAACTTAGCACTTGTGGTAGGAGGGCGAGGAGGAGCCCTCGGGGCAGCTGGAGCTCGAGACTGTGAAGCACTCGCCTCAATGGCCCTTTTGCGGCTCTTAGAGGCAGAATAGATAGCATTGTTGTTCTCTTGAGTCAGAGCATCACTGATAAATTCATTGAAAGTAGTGCACTTGCTAGTGCCCATAGTCTTCATCAACTTTGGGCCGAGGCCTCTTTTAAAGCTAGCAATTTTCTTAGAATCGGTATCCACAAACTCTGTGGCATACCTTGCCAGGTTGTTGAAAGATTGGAGATATTCGGTCAAACTTTTATTTCCCTACGACAGCCTCATGAATTCTGTATGCTTGATAGCCATAAGACCTGGAGGAATATAGTTTCCACGGAATGCGGCCTTAAACTGGTCCCAAGCAATTGGAACATTTGCAGGCAGTGTGGAACGATAGTGGCTCCACCAAATACCCGCTGGACCATGCAACTGGTGAGAAGCATATTCAGTCTTTAACTCATCAGTCAGGCGAAGCAGACGAAACTTTTGCTCAATAGTGTTCAACCACTCATCAGCTTGCAGTGGTTCCTCCGCCTCCTTAAAGAGCGGGGGCTTAGTATCAAGAAAGTCCTTGAAATCACTGTATTGATTGGGTTCTGGGCCCTGGCGGCCAGGACGAGCTTCCCGGTTAGCCAGCTGGCGCATAGCATCTGCCAACATGCGCTGCCCTTCGACCACTGTCTGCATCAGCTCAGCGGGGGTAGGTGGTGGCGGAGGGGGTGGCTGTTCCTCATCCTCATTGCCACGACCCCGACGAAGATTGTACGACATCTGCAAAATGCATAGCCAATGAGCACTGACGATGTGGGAAATTTGTAGATGAATTATTGTAAACATGTCAAACTGACTTCATGAAATAGACTTCTCAAATACTCATGACACAATACTTCATCACAACCGCACAATCTCTTCAAGCGGACCAAATGGTGCAATCATGCGAGAGAATTCAACAAGATGTACTTTGATAAAGGCTCACACACAAGGAGCACAACAGTTACTGAACCGTTTACGTTAAAATCTACGTGATTTTTGATCTTTTGCCCGGTACTTGGATTCAGTTTCAAAGTGTTTAGTTGACTGAGAAAGGCTACTTCAAACTGATCACAAAGAGACTTCTCAGCGTAGAGCTCCATGGTGGATCATGACTAGCCACCTCGATACCAGCGCGTGCCAAGCAGCACAACCTTATGTCGCGCGCCATAGGAGGCTCTCGGTTTCGTCGCGGCACCGAAGGGTGCTAATCGTGACACCATCATCGAACGCCACACAATAAGACATCCAATTGCGATCAAAATTAACAGGCTCCAACTAACATCCAGGAACATAGGGTTCGACCTTACATCCCAAAAGTCAAGTTATTACAAAGCCTCACTCCATCACAGGGAGGGCACAAAGGACGATCCTAACATCATAGCTACGTGATAACTACTCTAAGCATCGTCCTCAGAGTCGGTGTCATGGATCTTCCCGCCGTCCTCATCACTAACAGGCTCTAACTCCTCATCTTCTTCTTCTTCTGGTTCTTCTTCTGGTTCGGCATCTTGGGGTCCGTTGACCTCCACTTCATCATCATTTTCAGCCATGAAGATTCCCGAACCCATGTCCTCATCTGCGTTGATATTTCTAGGCAGCAGAGGATTTAGCTGGTTGTTCAGGCGGTGCACTTCTTCATGAAGATTGTCATTGTATTCTTCAGCATTCTCCAACTGTTGCTCGAGCTCAAACTGACGAGCTCTCAGAACGTTCTCCTCGTGCCAGGCTTCATCCCTCTGGTTCATGACATGAACCAACATGCGTTGACAGTTGCGGTTTGCTATTGTCAACCTCTGGATTGCAAGGGTTTCCTGGTCACGATTACGAATCACTTGCTCCAGTTGCTGACGCGCTGCATTCCTGGCAGCCGTCACTTCAGCCAACTCTGCCCTCAGCCTTTCCACCTCAGTAGGCTCAGGGCCGGCTCACGTGGAGCGAGCTGGTGTCGCGGTGCCCTGCCTCCAGTGGACTTACGAGCGGTCCTCTTGGTACGTGCCATCTGTAGCAACAGATAAGATACGACTTAAAGTGAGGATCATTTAGGGGATACGAAATTTACTTTAGTCGGGAGTACTGAAATTTTTAAGGAGGGAGTAAATGATATGTATGATATAATTAAACATGATGCATGCACGTTCCGTACGCCCTCTCACCTTAGTAGAAACCTAAAGTTCTAACGCTAGGCGGTGGCATACATACGTTCTCTCATATAAGCGAAGCAATCGGTCTACTCGTTACGCTGTTAGTGTACCTGCAGAAAACCTTATTTCAGCCCAACAGTTTCCCAATATAAGCACACAAGAAAGCAGTAATTTAAATACTTTCCATATACACATCCCCTGATGTATATACTTCAGTATCAAAGCTACCCGATATAAAGGTTCCCACAATTAAGTGCTTACGTAATTACATGGTTTAAACATGTAAGTATGCAAGTCACCAAAACTACTCTCCCCTAGATCGCCGGTTGGACGATCATGCTCTCACAACTCACACTTACCAGAGCGTCGAGACAATTGATCCATACATTACCACCCAAGTGGATGGCATCCATACAATATCACGCCGTATGGACGACGAAACAAAAACAAACAAGGCCCCCAAGTTAGTCTTTATAATAAGCCACCTAAGAGTCCTTATTTGGGCTAAGGGATGTGATCACTGGCATACCTAAAAATAATTTTTAGTGTTTTAACCCTTTTTCATAATCAAATATTTTTATTTTTAAATACTCGTATGATGTTTTTAATGTTGAATTATGCTCCGGTACCAGCTGTAACAGAACCGACCAAATTATAAGAGCACAAGTACAAAAACAAGCACCGAAGCGCTCAAATTTTTACCAAAGCTAGAGCAAGTATAAATTAGCCTACTCACCAAATTTCATAATTTTTGGAACACTGAAACTCAAGATGTAATTTAAACAAGTTTGCATGTGATTTAAAACACATTTCAAGGACCTGATTAAATATCCCAGAAAACAAACATCACCTAGCAAACTCATATTTTTCTAAAATACTACACATCATGTAGATCCTAACAAAATTTATCTCATGATTTTTGAGCAAGTAAAACCCTAGATCTATATTTTCCAAACTTAACCAAAATTCTGTAGCAAAGATAAATAAAATGAAAAAGATCTCATTTTATACTGGGCCGGCCCGGAAAGACGCGGCCCAAAAACTCGCGGCGTGGCCCGCTCCCGCGCGCGGCCTGCTCGGGCTCCCGCCCGCGCGCGTGTGACTGACCAGGTGGCCCCACTTGTCAGCGAGAGAGAGGCGGAGGGGAGGAGCTGCGGTCGCCGGAGCTCGCCGTCGGTGAGCCGACCGGCGAAGCTGAGCGGACGAGCATGACCACGTCATCGAGCTAAGCCGATTGGTTGCAAGAACGGGACGGCAGAGCCACGGGAAGGTGCTCGCCGTCGGGCATGGCGGACCACCGGCACGGTGGTGGCGAAATCTCGCCGTCGGTGAGCCTGACATCCCAACCTTAACCCTCGATGAGCATTCCCAATCTACCTTGACCCTAACGCACCTACAAGCGGGTGACATAGACGCCTCGAGACCCCTGGCCACGGAGAGCCATCGCGCGGAGGAACTCCGGCGAGGTACCGCGGCGGCGGAAGACAAAAATGCAACCCTACCGAGGCGCGATTGGCAACGTGGAGTGGATGGTGAGGTAGCGGGCTTCAAGGCGGAGCGGTGGACGCGTTTTTGTGGACGACAGTGCGGTGGAGAGAGCGCACGAGCTCGCCGGAGTGGAGGCGGGAGCTGCGCTCGGTTGTTCCGCCCGGTGGAGAAGAGAATGGAAGGGAGAGGGAGGTGTGGCGCGAGTGAGGCAGAGGCCGTCGTCGTGGCGGCCTTGAAGGCTTGGTGACCTGACGGGTGGGACCGCGGCCGGCGTACGGCTGCCACCGCACGGCCACGCGTCGGCGTTGCCCTGCCGTCGGTCGGCCACCGACTGAAGAACGGCCGACTGAATCGACGAGGCCGAAACGGTGACTGACAGAGCAACTTTGTCGATGATTATCTCCTAAACCAGCTCGAGTTAGTCGAAGATGATTACACCAATCTTGTAGAGCTACATGAGGGCTACAAGTTTGTCAATTGAAGTTTGGACTGGTTCGGCCTGGATTTGAAACCACAGAGCTCCAAAGTGGTGTAATTGGAAACTGAAACATGTTTTCAGTCAGTGAACCCGACTGAAACCCTATTTTCAAGACACCACATCTCCTAAACCATTTAGAACTAGGTGATGGTGATATTGACAATGTTGTAGAGCTATGTGTGGACAACAACTTTGTCAATTGGCTCAAAGACTGGTTTGGCCTAGTTTGTGAGTTACAAGTTGCTAAAGTGAGGTACAGTGAAACGGTTTTCAGCTCCACACTTAGCTAAATTTGCTAAGTCCCAAATCAGCCCCTAATACTGACTTGTGGGCCATTTTTGAGCATGTTCTGATCATTTTCATGAGATGGCCATATTAGAACTTTTGTTCCTCATGAAATTCTCTACAACTTTGCTTAAGGTTGCTCCTCCATGCAAGATCTCTAAATTGGACTTTTTAATTGGTCAAACCAGATCACTCTAGGGGTCCAACTTAGTCAACAACATTTGGAAGGGCAATTTGGTAATTTTGGTCAACATGAACACCCTAAATGTAATTAAGGTGTTATAAGACCTAATTAGCCACCCTACACATTGGTTGCACAAAATTCCTAGTGTCACATACTTTGGCACAAGTAATTCAACACTTTTACCCAAATGTTGCAAACTCATGTTGCACATGTTGCATGAGTGTGTTGCACAACACTTGCTAATTATGTTACACTAAAGTGGTTGACATATCTCACAAAGGAAATTGCACATAAGGTACTTGTGTGTTGCACACTACTCACTTTTTACTTCACATGAAATATAAACATATTATAAGCTTATGCATGAAATGAATGATGCTTGCTTATGCTCATGCAAATGCAATGCAATTAAGGAGCTAAACACCTAGGGTGTTACACATAATACATCTCAAAATAATCTTTACACAGGGAACGCCAATGACGCGGGTTGTCGCCATCGAAACGAGGAAACGATAACTTGGCTAAACGACCGGTGTCGTGGTGAACGGTGGAATGCGGGGCAATAGGAGGATCAGACTGAGGAAGTAGTGGATGTGGTTGCGGCAAGGAATGCGACACCGGGGAAAGCAAGACTGGAGGCATGGGATGATTCAAGGGAGCAGGTGGAGGTGGAGGCCTAGGGTGGAGCAGCGGCGGCGGCCTGGAAAAATGGTTGGGGGAATGGGGCGGAAACGGTGCTGCGCGCCGAGATTAGGAGGAGGAGGCGGAGGTGGGGGAAAAACGAATCCAGGTGCATAACTAGGAGGAGTTGGGAGAGGCTTACCCATGGCCGGGATATGCGTCCAGGTGGTGACGAACCCGGAAGCAATATCCCGTGTAGTCGGTTCGACGCCGGGCCCCTTGGGCAACGAGATGTCGACGCCGGACAGCGCTGAGGCGGACGCCGTGGTGGCGGACGCAGGCGCCGGGCTGCGAAGAAGGCCGACGCTGTGGGGCGTATTGTCGAACACCACACGGTCACACTTGGAGTCAATTTTCTCGACACGAAGGCGAACGTCGTCCAGTACACCCTCCATGTCCGGGCGCCACGCCGCGAGATCAGCCATCGACTTCTCAAGCGCCGCCATCCGGTTTTCGCCGTCATCGGCGAGATGCGCAACACGAAGGGATTGGAGCTCGGAGAGGCGGTTGGCGTACTCGGTGTCGCGGTCGACGTAACTCGCCTCGAGCGACGCGAGGCGCTGCTCGAGCGCGGCGGCAGAGTTGGCGACCGCCGATGTGGCTGCTGCCTGGTGCGCCGTCAGCAAGTCGAAGCGCTCATCCACCGCTGCTGTGCGAGTCGCCGCGGTGGCGTCCCGATCAGCGAAGCGGCGATCGAGGTCGTCGAAGCGGCTGTTCATGGTATCCAGGATGAGCTTCAACGTCGGATCCATGGCACCACGGTGGCGTTGCAGACGGGTAAAATGAGGATGGGGAGGGTGGAATTCCAGGATCGAAGAAGTCTGATACCAATTTGTTAGCAACTAAGAGGAGTCGGATAGGAGAAATTAGAAATTTAGGGAATAACACAGCAAAGGGGAGGAACTCAACGAGGAGTACTTTACATGTAAAGTGTATTGTTTACAGTTGTGTTCTTTCATGCCCCTCTCTCTCAGAGATTGTTACATATATATCCCTCACATCTCTTCGCCCCTCTCTACTTGGAGAATCAGTCTGGGCCGTAGTAGCGAGTGTTGGGCTTCGTAGTACGGCGCCTTCCTGGGCTCGTCTTCTCAGCCTGCTCCACTTCTCTTGGCTGGTCTTGTGAACTGCCCTCCTGGTTAGCAGAGGTGCTAACAGGCGGTTGATGACAGTCTCGAGTTTGTGTTCCTGTGGCTGCGATCCAGTGCGGTTCTCATGCATATGCGTCTGCCGAGCAGGAGTGAGAAGGTATATAACGAGTTGAATGTGCGTGATGGGTACTTCTTAGATATCAATCCCTTCATGATGGTTTGGCCTCCAATCTTCCTAGCATTGAGGGAAGAGGACAATCTTGAGGAGTGATCTCGTATGATTTGCCTTAGTATGACCACTCACCACTCTTTGTATGCATTTCTTTCACTGCCTAAAGACAAAAGATTTGAGTGGGCAATCACTGTCATATCTCCTCTTCTAGGTGCTATAGTATGTGCTTGTGATATTTCTGTTGATTCAGAATTTCATAACTGGCTATGACTTCTACAGAGTGCTTGGATCTCATGTTGTTTACCTTAATAAGATCACGCTTTATAATTTCTAAACTCCCTATAATGAGGCTGCAGAATATAAACAAAGGTCCTGTCGCTACATGGTGTACAATGTTTGTTATTATATATTAATTATCTGCTGAATCAAACATTGTTATCTGTGGAGTATCTGTAACTGCCAATGGCTAGCGAAACATCGGTTTAAATTAGTGAAACAATACAAACGACAACAACAAACAATAACATAGTCTTTTGTCCCAAGCAAGTTGGGGTAGGCTAGAGATGAAACCCAAAAGAGACGAGAAACAGGAAGACATATAAAGGGACAAATTAGTGAAACAATAATGATACTTATTTATCATCTCTTTGTTTCTTTTTGGTATTTTGTGAAGCTCTTAATATAAATCTGCTTTCTTTCTCTATACTTATTTTTTCATGTAATTCTTTCTTTCTCCTTCCCTCTTCATTGCTTCTATTTCATACGTCCTCTCATCATGTCTAATTTTCTCTTTGTTTCTCAATATTTTGTGATTACCTTAGTACATCACTAATTCACTTGATTATTCCGCACATCGTTATTTTCATGTTCATTTTCATTTTGAGTTGGAGTTTTTTTTCCTCTAAAGATAGAACATGTTATCCAAAAGCTAGAACACTTCTATCGTAAACTATAATATTTTGCTCGTGAAGCTAGAACACTTTTCATTTAAAGTTGGAACAATTTTTCCCACAAAGCTAGAAATTTTTGTGGTGAATATGGAATATTCTTCTGTTCAAACTAGAATATTACTTATTTTAAGTTGGAACATTTTTATCATAAAGCTAGGATGAATTCTTGTGAATCTATAATGTTTTTCTTGTGAAGCTATAAAATAAATTTTTTCTTCTAAATCTAGAATATTTTTTTGTCATGTAACTAGAATATTGTTTTGTTATGATCTAGATTTTTTTTCTCAAGAAAATAGAACACTTATCGATGAGCTATAAAAATTGTATTTTCAAGCTGGAACATCTCATAAAAGGTTTATTATGTAGATGTTTTTCAAAACTTTGCATTGTTGTTGAATAGATTTTATTTTCCCTAGGAACAATTTTTCTCCTCATGTTTGTTGCGGGCTTGCTGTTTTTTGTTCTCAGTCATTCATTTCCGTTTTACAGGCTTTGTTCTCTATTAATCATTCATTTGTCTCGTGGGTCTTTGTTGGTGTTTCCTGGTATCTGCCAATCATCCATGTTCTTTTTAGGCCGCTGGCCACCTCGGTACAACAGGAGGCGGAGCGGAGAACTGCTTCAGCGAAAAGTATAGCACAATCCCTTAGGTGGGAACGTATCAGCGTTGGGAAGATGATTAGATGAATATACGAGGGAGGAGCATCGCTCGTGTCAGCATTTCAAGGATGAAAAATGAAAACGATAAACTGGCATCCTTCAAGCTGCAGTGTAAATCTAGTGGCATTGAAATCAAGCGATACGTTTTCATATCTCCCATGGATAATGATATGACAACAAAACTGCCAAATCAAACAAGGACACGATTCATGCTAAGGCAATAAGTCTAATTCATCTACAAAGGTAGCAGGAATATAGATTACATGTGAATGCAAATAACAGAATATATACTTGACTGTTGAATAGAGTTTATTCGTGATGTAAATAAGAGATTGACTCAAGATTATCTAATGATCATTATTGATGTTCTGCAAGCATGCACCATGCATAACTAATTTGTTACCACTTGTTTAATACTACCCGCACTCATGGACCTCTATATTCATCATCTATACGTCCTAGTCAGCAAGATTCTCTCCTCTATACTCAATTCTCCCGCACCCATCCATCCTCTATATCATCCTCTATCCACTCTATCCACTGTGGGACCCACTCGTCACTTTATCTAAATATATCCATGTGTGATCTAGTTTTGAAGGATTTATTGAGACGAATTTAATGGTGCAATCGAAAATTTAATTTGGATTTTTGGTTTGTGAGTTATAACATTTTTTTTTCTCTTTGTTTAGCTAGTGGGGCCTGCCACTATAAAGTATAGAGTAAGCACTGTACCACTCTAAATATAGAGTGAAAGAAAGGATATAGTATCGTTTTAGAGTACCCACAGCAGTTTTTACTCTATATTTATACTCTAAAGCTTTAGAGTATCGTTTTAGAGTACCCACCCACTGCGGCTAGTCTAATTCTGACGATCTGCTCAGAATATAGACAATCCAAGATTACAAGATGAACTATACAATGGTAACTTTTGGTTTCACAGTACACTGCAGACCTGGATATACACTTGTCACGTGGGGCCATGTCTACACAAGGAAACGCTGCGCCCGCGCTCTGCATGGCGAGCGCTGAACAGGCAAGTGCCCAGAAAAGAAGGAGAGCCGATTACGGCTTCTAAAGATATCTAAACGTGTGGAGCTCAACCTCAATGAGAGCGTCCACGTCACTCCGATTATTTCTGGCCGTCCGATCTTCGATCCTACGGCTGGTATTGCTTGAAGCCGCTTCCATCCGGAGCATATTCGCGTGGCTTCTACTTACTCGACACCAAATATATATGCCGGCTTCTGATTCACAGCACACCCACATCCTCTCTCTCTCGTGTCCGTCTCTCCTCCCTCTCCCTCACTCTGGGCGGCTAGGGCGGCCCCCATCACGCGCATCCCGGCGGCGGCGGCGGCGTTGCGGCCCCCAGGCGCAGCAGCCCTAGCATGGACGGGCCCCGACGCAGCGGCGGCGCGGCGCGGTGTGGTGGCGGCCGCGGCACAGCTACGGCGGGCACGGCGCCGACCTCGGCATGGGTGGCCTCCTGGCGCGGCGGCGGCGCAGATCCGGCGGCGTGGCGCGGTGGCGGCGCAGATCCGGTGCTGTGGCGCGGCGGCGGCGCAAATTCAGCAGTGCAATGGTGCGGGTGGACCCTGGTCACGAGCGTCCCGGCGCAGAAGCTTCGGCATGAGCGGGCTCCGGTCGTGAGTCTCCCAGCACGGCGGCTCCCGAAGGTGGGTGCGGACGCGGGGCGAGGGTAAAGAAGCCTAGCGACGTTCTCTTCCTCCTTTATTTACTCCTCCCTTCTCCCTCTGTTCGAGCAGCTGCAGGTGGGCACAAGGCTCCGGTGCGGCGGCGCGCGAGGCTCCCGATTTGGTGGCGCAGCAGTACGGGCGGGCCCGGCTGCGAGCGTCCTGGCGTGGCGGCACCGGCTCTGGTGGTCCGACGCGGCCGCCCACCGGCGCGGCGCTGTAACGGGGTGGGCGTCCGGATGTTGCCCTCAATCGATCTGTGCAGGACGGAGGCCTGGAGCGAAGGGTCCAGCGGGGGCGCGAGCAGCACGGAGGAGGTCCGGCCTCCATCCATTCGGCGCTCGGTGAGCAGCAATAGCCAACAGGGGGCGGGGCAGATAGAGCCTAAAACCCCAAGGCCATAATCCCTCTTCAAATTTCAGTCACCATGGATGGGGATTCAATCTTTTAGAGGTACAAGAATAGCTGTACCATTTCCCGGTTACCAAATACAAGCCTGATAATGAATCGGTAAGGAGCTAGCCATGACAAGCGGCTGATTTTTGCAACCTGCAGGGGCAGGAGTAGCTGACTAGCCAGCAGCGAGGTGAGTGGCCCTGCCTGGAGCGGCCTGCAGAACAATAAATGTACTTGAGCAGGGCTTGTTAGCAAGTGAATTGTTACATGGAGCCACTTCAAAATCAGGGTATTTTGATTTACTTCTTTCTCTAATTTCAGAACTATATCTTTGTATTCGTTTGCTTCTTTGATTCCTGTTGTATAGCTGTCACAGTGAGTATAACTTTGCTGTTTGGAATATGACTTCACTTTTAGCTAATATATGAACTCTATCACCGGAATATGTAAAGCAATCACTGTGGCAATGACAATAAGCCTACTAAGGAAACAAACATTAAACTTAAGTTTCTATTCATATTATTCTTTCCACTATGGGTAAATGTATAGCTTTTTCAAGAATTTTGATTGCTAAAATACTATGTTGTTGCACCAATTTTAATTATGTGTAAAGTAGCAGTTGTCTACAGATAGAGACTAAGCTGCTATGAAATTGTCGTGCTAAATGCTATTTATAACCATGAGAAAACATCTCCAACTCAAATATGGATAATAGATGTCTTTTATACTTGATGCAAAGATAGATATTCATATTTCTTTATTCCCTTGCAAGAAACTGAATTCTTGTTTCTCTTGCATTGAAACGAACGAGGTTATTGTAGAAAGATGAACTTGGGGGCAATTAGCCACACTCTCAATGGGAGAGGGGCGCCTATATTATAGGGCAGCTGCTGCTGCTATATATGGCAGTTTACAGTATACAAGGACAGGAGATAATCTCTGATCCTAAATGATTGGACTATCTCTAAATATAGAATATACAATCTCCTATTGCCTAATACCCGCCCGCAGTCGAAGCGGGAGGCTCGCGGACGCACAAGCTGGTTCTGAAGTCGGTAAACAGTGGCGTTGGGAGCCCTTTCATCATAATGTCAGCGAATTGATGAGACGAAGGAACATGAAGGACCCGTATCTCGCCAAGGGCCACCTTCTCACGCACAAAGTGAATGTCAATCTCAATATGCTTCCTGCACTTGTGGTGGACCGGATTGGCTGTCATGTAGATGGCGCTGACATTGTCGCAAAAGACCACCGTAGCTGCAGCCAACAACACTCGGCCACAACGTGAGCCACAGCACGGTATTCTGCCTCAGCACTGGAGCGGGAGACCGTGGCCTGGCGTTTGGAGGACCAGGAGACTAGGTTGTCGCCGAGATAGACGCAAAAGCCGGAGGTGGACCGCCGAGAGTCAGGGCAGCCAACCCAGTCAGCGTCGGAGTATGCGGTCAGCGTCTGGATGGAGCCGGCGCTGATGTGAAGACCGGATGATAGCGTGCCCTTCACATAGTGTAGAATGCGCTTGATCATCGCACGGTGGGGCTCCCTCGGGGCGTGCATGAAGAGACACACCTGTTCAACTGCATAAGCCAGATCAGGACGTGTCAGAGTCAGGTACTGAAGAGCCCCTGCTATGCTTCTGTACTCTGAGCTATCCTTGTCTGACAGTTTGTCGCCTTCATGGGCGGAGAGCTTGGCCTGAGTGTCAACAGGGGTGGCCGTAGGATGACACTCAGCCATGCCCGCCCGCTGGAGGAGATCGACGGCGTACTGTCGTTGCGACAGGAACAGGCCGTAAGAGGTGCGGGTGACGACGACGCCGAGGAAGTGGTGAAGAGCGCCCAAGTCGGTCATGGCAAACTGAGACTGGAGGCGAGCCATGAGTCACTGCAGAAGAGCGGGAGTCGAGGCGGTGAGGATGATGTCGTCGACGTAGAGTAGCAAGTAGGCGAGATGCGTCCCCTCGGTGAGGACAAAGAGGGACGTGTCAGAGGTGGAGGCGACGAAGCCGAGCTGACGAAGGAAGGCCGCGAATCGCTGGTACCAAGCTCGCGGGGCCTGCTTCAGTCCGTACAGGGACTTCTGCAGGAGGCAGACGTGATCTGCAGCGGCGGGGTCGACGAAACCTGGTGGTTGCTGGCAGTAGACCGTCTCGTCGAGGTGGCCGTGAAGGCATTCTTCACGTCTAGCTGGTGGATCGGCCAAGCGTGGGAGACGGCAATGCTAAGAACGGTTCGAATGGTGGCCTGTTTGACCACCGGACTGAAGGTCTCGTCGTAGTCAATGCCTTCTCGTTGAGAGAAGCCGCGGACCACCCAGCGGGCCTTGTGACGAGCGAGGGACCCATCGGCATGGAATTTGTGCCGGAAAATCCACTTGCCCATCACAACGTTGTGCCAGGGGGCACGGAACAAGATGCCAGGTGTTGTTGTCGACGAGTGCCTAGTACTCATCCATCATCGCAGCCCGCCAGTTGGCATCGGCCAGGGCGCTGCGGTAATTGGCTAGTAGGGGCGATGTTGAGGGCGAGGAGGTAGCAGCAAGCCCCTCATAGTTCACATGCGGGAGGGCTCCGGCCCTGGTGCGTGTGAGCGGCGGTGATGGGGGCGCGACCACCTGGGGCGCCGGTACTGCAGGGGTAGGGGATGGCGCAGGCACTAGCGGGGGTCGTCGACTGTAGGTCCGTGGGAACAGAGCCACAGGAAGGCCAGGCGGGAGCACGTGACCACACCCGCCCCGTGGTGGAGAAGCCGAGCTGGGGCTATGGGGCACAAGGCTGTGCCCCCCAGGCAGGAGAAGAGCCAGGTCCGGCTCATCATCAATGGGCGACTGCTCAACGTCCAAGGTGGACGGAGCAACCGCGGTCGTCGAGGAGGGACCTGCACCTGCAATAACAGTAGAGCAAGGTACCGAAACCAAATCGTTGTCTAGGAGGAAATCCAGGGAGCGAAGGAACGGGATGGCGCTGGTGTTGGAAAAGGGAAAAACAGTCTCATCAAACACAACATGACGAGAAATAATGATGCGTTGAGTGGTGATGTTAAGACACCGATAACCCTTATGAGAGGATGGATACCCAAGAAAAATGCATGCCGCAGAACGAGGTGCGAGCTTATGTGGGGAGGTGGCCTGTAGGTTTGGGTAGCATAGGCACCCAAAGACGCGAAGGTGACTGTAGGTGGGTGGCTGTCCGTGGAGGCGAGTGAAGGGAACCTCATGGGCTATGGAGGAGGAAGGGCGCCGGTTGAGTAAGTAGCAGGCGGCAGCAAGGGCCTCAGCCCAGTATGCAGGCGGCATGGAAGATTGGAGCAGCATGGTGCGAATTGAGTTGTTGAGGGTGCGGATGGTGCATTCTGCCTTGCCATTTTGAGGGGAAGTGTATGGGCAGGAGAGACGGAGAAGTGTTCCCCGAGCAGCGAGGAAGGTGGTGGTGGCTGTGTTGACAAATTCGGTGCCATTGTCGGTTTGGAAGCATTTAACAGGGAGGTTAAATTGAGTTTGTGCAAGAGTAGTGAGCTGAACTAAGTGTTGGTGTACCTCAGATTTGCGGCGAAGAGGAAAAACCCAACAATAGTGACTGTAATCATCCAGGCAGACTAAGTAGTAGGAAAAACCAGAGATACTAGGGATGGGAGAGGTCCAAACATCACAATGAATTAGTTCAAACGGTGCATGAGTACAAGACTGAGAGGCACTGAAGGGTAGACGCGTATGCTTGCCTAGCTGACATGAATGGCAGAGGGAGCGGTCTACTTTATTACAGGAAACAGCGTGTATTTTGTTTAAATGTTCTAAAGCAGTAGGGGCTGGATGGCTGAGACGCTGGTGCCACAGGGTCGACGAAACAGCCAGGAGAGCATGTGAGGAGGCGCCAGCGGTCGGAGGGATAGCAGGTATGGTGTAGAGGTCGCCGGTACTATTGCAGCGATGAATCACGCGTCCCGTCTGGGTATCCTTAACAGAAAAACCAAGAACGTCAAATTAAAGAGAGCAGTGATTTTCACGGGTGAATTGACGAACGGATAAAAGATTACGAACGAGGGACGGGGCGACGAGAATGTTATTGAGGGAGAAGTTGGCTGTGGCGGTGGGTAGGATGGAATGACCTCTAGACGTGACCGGAATGCTAGTGCCATTGCCTACTGTTATAGAGGAGGTGGAGGGGGGTAGGTGCTGGAGGAGCATACCATCGGAAGACGTCATGTGGGACGAAGCGCTGGAGTCAACAACCCACGAGGGGCTGCCTTGGACAGCCATGTTCTACAGGGCAGCAATGAGGCCGGCCGAGTCCCATATCGGTCCACCATTGTTGGTGGAGGAAGCCTGGATGGGGGCGAACGCCGTATGCGCCTGAGGAGGGGCACCGAGCACCCCCTGTTGGCGTGGGGGCTGCCATGGGTGACTGGAACCGCCTTGGTCATGCTCCCAGGGAGGTATGACGCGTTCACCGGGGTTGACACGTGCGTCGGTCCAAGGATCAAAACCCCAGGGCTGGCGCCTGCTGTCGCGCCGAGTGTTGTCGCGGCGGCCGCCGTTGCCGCGCTGCTACTGCCGCTGCTGGCGCGGCTGCTGCTGCTGGACGTCGACTGGTGGGGCGCCACCAGGGGCGCTGTTGAAGGCAGCGAGGGCTGAAGCAGCGCGGACCTTGTCCTCGTTCGTGAGACGCAGCTCCTTGAGGAGGAGTTGGTTCCGGGCAACAGGAAATGTGAGAGGTTCTTGGGCGGCGATGTTGTCGGCGACGGATTGGCACTTCTCGTTGAGGCCGCGGAGCAGGTTGAGGACGAGGTTGGGCTCGGTGATGGTCTGTCCAACGTCGCGAAGATTGGCGGCAGCCTCCTTCATGCGTAGGCAGTACGCGTCGATGGAGGAGTCGCCCTGGGTCATCGAGTGGAACTCGTGACTCAGGAAGATGGCGCGGGGCGCCTTGTTAGCCTGGTACAGGTCGGTGATAGCCGTCCAGAGCTGGCCGGCGGTCTGCTGGTCGCCGGTCATAGCAAGGTTGAGGACGGAGTCGGAGACGGTGCCGAAGATCCAGCTGCGGATGCAGAAGTCAGCCTGCACCCATGCGTCATCCGTGGGCGGAGGGGAGACGACAGCAAGGTGCGAGAGCAGCCCGAATTTGCCACACATGGCGTGGAAGGCTGTGGACCACTTGGTGTAGTTGGAGGGTCGCAGCTCGAGGGTCATGGGGATGTGGGTTTTCACGTTTACCAGAGCATAGGGGCAAACAGCTGGGTTGGCGGGTGGGTTGATGGCGTCAGCCATGGCTGGGCGGCTGTTGGGTGGCGTAGCAAGGTTGGGCGGCACTCAGGGAGAGAGCGGCGCAGGTTTGGGAAGGAGAGGGAGGGCCAAGATCAGATGCCTCTGATTACCATGTAGAAAGATGAACTTGGGGGCAATTAGCCACACTCTCAATGGGAGAGGGGCGCCTATATTATAGGGCAGCTGCTGCTGCTATATATGGCAGTTTACAGTATACAAGGACAGGAGATAATCTCTGATCCTAAATGACTGGACTATCTCTAAATATAGAATATACAATCTCCTATTGCCTAATATAGAATATACAATCTCCTATTGCCTAATAGTTATTGCTAGCAGGTTGTAAACGGGCAAGGATGATGCAGAGCTCTGCTTGCCCTGCCCCTGTCAGTGTATGTCTTGAGATTTTATTGAAGAGTACTGATTATAACTGGCTTCTGATTGTAGGAGACTGCATTGCCCAGTTCTTGGTATGAGGCGTTGTCGGTTTTGCACTTGATGGCAAAAGGGTACATTCATCACTGCAGTGACATTTCATAACCAAAATCAGGAGAAGCTCAAGAGCAGTAGCTACTTCCCTTAAATAATATAGCTAACCCTGTGCTTTATGACATGTGCTAAGTATTGTGATTTATCTGTGTAATATGGTATGTTGCCATCTTAGAGGCTATGTCTCATGGACTTTGAAACCTTATGTCGGCTATGCTGGACCAATACTATTTATGTGTTTTATGGTTCATGTAAAATAAATGTAATGTTCGAACACAGTATCGGATAAACTCAGCTTTGGCTATATATGACATGCTATGTTCCACCATCTCAGCCTAGAGACTATTACTTCTTGGCATTGAAACTATGTCAGCTATGCAGAAACCTTATATTCTGTGTGTTTGTGACATGTAAAGTATTTGTAATATTTAAATATCTCTGCATTTAGTTTAGAGTTTTTGATTTGAGGATCAACCTTATATTCTTTAGTCTATTGATCATATCTATTCTGTCATATCTATCTCAATGTTCCATTTGACAAATAAAACCGTAAAGTTATCACGCGCGCATGGGCGCACGTAAATTACAAGTTAGATTTAGGAGCAATTGGCTCCAGGTTGTTATGGCCGAATGGCCTATAAATCTTGTACTTGTGTGCGGTGATAATCAAGCAAGAACAATTACCCAATTCCCTAATCTCCCTTTGCTGAATCAATCGGGCGTTGAGGGGGTAAAACTTCGCCCCTAACCACGGATCGTGGCTACGAACTATGAAGCTGGGGTCCTTCCTTGTCCCTCGATGCCCTTGACAACCTGGTATCGTGATCCAGGCCTTCCTCGCCACGCTGATCATCCTCGCTGTTGCCGCCGCTCCGTTCCAACTCTGCACCACCCACCCCGCACCGCCACCATGGGAGACAAGGATGCCGCCCTCTAGACTACCCTGGACGCCCTGGCCGCAACCCTCAAGTCTTTGTAGGCATCAGTCGATGCCAATTCATAGGCAATCCAGCGACTGAATGCAGCCTAGCCACCACAGTCGTCGTCTTCCTCAGGCAACAAGTCCGCCTCCGGGGAGCACCACCAGGACCGGCCACCACGATTCCAAAAGCTTGACTTCCTGCGCTACGATGGCAAGTCCGATCCCCTGATTTTCATCAATCGTTGTGAATCCTACTTCTATCAGCAGCAAATCATGGAGGAGGAGAAGGTCTGGATGGCCTCGTACAACCTAGAGGAGGGGGCTCAGATGTGGTACATCCAAGTTCAGCACGACGAGGGTACTCCATCCTGGCGCCGCTTCAAGGAGCTGCTCCACCTCTACTACGGTCTGCCTCCGCTCAAACCCCCTCGGTGAGTTGGCGGCGTGCAAGCAAACGGGTCTGTCGAGGAGTACCAGGACCGCTTCCAAGCGCTCCTCCCTCGTGCGAGTCATCTGGACAAGGACCAGCGCGTCCAGCTCTTCATCGCGGGCCTCCAACCACCGCTTAGCTACGGCGTGGAGATCCACAACCCGCAGTCCCTTGCCGCTGCCATGAGCCTGGCGCGCAAGCTCGAGCTGCGGGATCAGTGCGCGGTGCCTCCTCCTCGCGTGACGCACCACGCGCTACTTCCCGCGCCCGCCCCGCGCCTCACCCTATTGGTGCCGCCAGCGGCCATGACCGCCCCAAGCACGATCACTGTGGAGGGTCGTCCAGTCAAACGCCTCACCCAGGCCAAGCAAGAGGAACGCCGCCGCCTCGGACTCTGTTACAACTGTGACGAGAAGTTCGGGCGTGGCCATAACAGGGTCTACAAGCGCCTCTTCCTGTTGGACAGCGTTGTGGAGGATGAGGCGGACGTCCCTGAGCTGTTGGAGGAGGGTGCCACCAAGGAGGTCGTTCCACACTTCTCCCTCCATGCCATCATGGTGGTGTGCCTCAACGACACGATGCAGATCCAGTGGCGGAGCCAGAAATTACAGATAGGGGGGCCGGTGAAAGAGTTTCAACCATAAAATAACTTAGTGTAGCTTATTTATTTAGATTTTTGCATCGTGGATGGGTTCATCCAAAGATAAAATGCAAATTTGTTTGATTTTGTTGTCTAGAAGTCATCAAAAATATGACAAAGCATTTATTATATCTTTCTAATATAGATTATTATATCTTTCTAATACATAATATAGTGTAGCTGTCATGTTTGGGGGGGCCATGGCCCCTGCCTGCCCCCTGGCTCCGCTAGTGTACAGATCCACATCACGCTCGGTACCACCTCCCTCGTCGCGCTGCTCAACCCAGAGTCCACGCACTTCATCTCTGAGGCGGCGGTGCAGCGAACGGGACTTCCCCTACAACATTGGCTGCGCATGATGGCCACGGTCGCCAACGGTGAGCGCATTGCCTACCTGGGCGTCATTCGCCAGGCCGCGTTCACCGTCGATGGCGACACCTTCCTCGCCGACCTCTTCGTCCTGCCTCTCGCTAGGTATGATGTCGTCCTCGGCACCCAGTGGCTCGCTACGCTGGGCCCTATCCTCTGGGATTTCAGCGCCCACACCATGATGTTCCAACGACGCGAACGCCAGGTCTGCTAGCACAGAGTTGCCGGGTCGGACGCACCCAGGCTACACGCGACCACCACCAGCGCCACACTGCTGGACGAGCTCCTCGACTCCCTCTCCGACGTCTTTCGCCGAGCCCATGGGCTGCCTCCACCTCGCGCCCGCGACCACAGCATCATCCTCCCCCTGGGATCGCAGCCCATGGCCGTCTGGCCATATCGGTACCCAGCGACGCACAAGGATGAGCTGGAGTGGCAATGCGGTGCCATGCTGGACTAGGGGCTCATTCACCGAAGTTCCTCGGCATTCTCCTCCCCAGTCCTCCTCGTCAAGAAGGCCGACGGCTCGTGGCGCTTCTGTGTCGATTACCGAGCTTTGAATGTGATCACTGTCAAGGACACCTTCCCCATCCTAGTGGTCGATGAGCTGCTGGACGAGCTTCACGGCGCAAAGTTCTTCACCAAGCTCAATCTCCGCTCGGGCTACCACTAGGTCCGCATGAGCCCGACCGACATCGCCAAGACGGCGTTCCGCACACACGACGGGCTCTACGAATTCCTAGTGATGTCGTTTGGGCTGTGCAATGCCCCAGCCATGTTACAGGCCCTGAACGACGTTATGCGCCCCTTCCTACACCGGTTCATGCTCGTGTTTTTTGATGACATCCTCATCTACAGCTCCACCTGGGCGGATCACCTTCGGCACCTCTGCGTCGTCCTCGCTGTACTACAACAACACCGCCTCTTCATCAAGCGCTCTAAGTGCGCTTTTGGGGTCGGCTCCATCTCCTATCTAGGGCACGTGATCACGAGGCTAGCGTCGCCATGGATCCCGCCAAGGTGCAGGCGGTCCACGACTAGCCCCAACCCCGTTCGGCGCGCGCGGTCCGGGGCTTCCTCGGCTTAGCAGGTTACTACCACAAGTTTGTCCATGACTACGACTCCATCATGGCTCCCCTCACGTCACTCCTAAAGGAGGGGTTCAGCTAGAACGCCGCCGCCGCCACCGCCGTGGCATTCCAGGTACTCAAGGCTGCGATCACCTTGGCCCCGGCACTGGCCCTGCCAGACTTCGCCAAGCCGTTCATCGTCAAATGCGATGCGTCGACCCACGGCTTCGGGGTGGTGCTCATTCAGGAGAAGCACCCGATCGCCTACTTCAGCCGACCTGTCGCGCCGCGCCACCGCTCCCTCGCCGCATATGAGTGGGAGCTAATCGGTCTCATCCACGACATCCGCCATTGGTGTCCGTACCTCTAGGGCCGCCGCTTCCTGGTATGCACGAACCACTACAACCTCAAATTTCTCCTCGACCAGCACCTCGCAACGATCCCGCAGCATCATTGGGTCGGCAAACTCCTCGGCTTCGACTTCACCGTCGAGTACAAGCCCGGCGCCACGAACACGGTGGCCGACGCCCTCTCATGCCGCGGCACCGACGAGGACGCTGTCTTGGCCATCTCCGCCCCACGGTTCGACTACATCGAGCGCCTCCACCAAGCACAGGCCACGAACCCGGCCCTCGTTGCCTTCCGAGATGAGATCATTGCGAGTATCCACGCGTCGCCATGGTTGATGATCGACGACATGGTGGCATTCGACTCCCGCCTCTACATCCCGCCGTCGTCGCCCCTGCTGCAGGAGATCATGACCGCCGTGCACAATGACGGCCACGAGGGCGTGCAGCGCACTGTGCACTGCCTCCACCCGTGACTTCCACTTCCCCAACATGCACCGCCTAGTCTTGGACTACGTTTGCGCATGCTCCACCTGCCAGCGATACAAGTCGAAGCATCTTCATCCGCCCGGCCTCCTCATGCCTCTGCCGGTACCGCAGGCCATCTGGATCAACATCGGCCTTGACTTTGTGGAGGCCCTGCTGTGCGTGGGGGGAAGTCGGTGATACTGACGGTGGTCGACCGCTTCAGCAAGTACTGCCACTTCATCCCTTTGGCTCACCCGTATACTGCAGAATCCGTAGCGCAGTCCTTCTTCGCTGACATTGTACGCCTCCATGGCGTGCGGCGTGCCGCAGTCCATGGTGTCCGACCGTGACCCGGTGTTCACCTCCACGTTCTGGCGGGAACTAATGCGCCTCATGGGCGCCAAGCTGCACATGACGACAGCCTTCCATCCGTAATCGGATGGCCAGACGGAAGCAGCCAACCGCGTCATCGTCATATACCTGCGCTGCTTCACCGACGACCGCCCCCGCCAATGGCTCCGTTGGCTGCCCTGGGCCGAGTACGTCTACAATACGACCTACCAGTCTTCGCTCTAGGACACACCATTCCGTGTGGTGTATGGTCGCAACCCACTGACGATTTGCTCCTATGAGTCGAGCGAGACATGCATGGCCACTGTCGCCAAGAACATGGCGGACCGCGACGAGTTCTTGGTGGACGTCTGCTACTGACTGGAATAGGCCTAGGCGGTCTAGAAGAGGCACTACGACAAGCTGCACCGCCCTGTCTCCTATGCAGTGGGTGATTGGGTTCTGCTCCACCTCCGTCATCGTGCTGCCGCCTCCCTGCCCCAGGCGACCAAAGGGAAGCTAAAGCCTCGCTTCTTCAGGCCATACCACGTCACCGAGCTCATCAATGCTGTCGCGGTGCACCTTGCTCTGTCCCCGCGCACTCGGCTACACGACGTCTTCCACGTCGGCCTCCTCAAGAAGTTCATCGATGTTCCACTAGCTACTCCACCGCCCCTCCCATCCATCCACAACGGCGCTGCAATCCCCAAACCAGAACGTGCAGTACGCACCCACTTGGCGCACGGCGTCCGCCGGGTGCTTATCCACAAGGGGGAGACTACTGCCTCCACAACATGAGAAGATGTGGACTCCTTCCTCGACCGGCACCCAGCATTCCAGCTCGAGGACGAGCTGCTAGTCGAGGGGGGGAGGGGGAGAGATGTCATGTGGGGCCGTTCCTACACAAGAAAACGCCATGCCCGGGACGCGCGCAGGGCCATAGACGGCGCGACACCAGCACCCTAGGCGCGGTCACCGCGCTCTGCATGGCGAGTGCTAAACAGCCAAGTGCCCAGAAGGAAGGAGAGCCGATTACGGCCTTAGATTTAGGAGCAATTGGCTCCAGGTTGTTATGGCCGAATGGCCTATAAATCTTGTACTCGTGTGCGGTGATAATCAAGCAAGAACAATTACCCAATTCCGTAATCTCCCTTTGCTGAATCAATCAGGCGCTGAGGGGTAAAACCTCACCCCTAACCACAGATCGCGGCTACGAACTAAGTAGCCAGGGGTCCTCCTACCTTGTCCCTCGACGCCCTTGACAACACTCGTCAGATCTCGTATACAGGAGAAAAAATATTGAACCCGATCTGATAAATGGTATACAGAGAAACAATTGCCATTGAAATCCATTGCCACATGTAGTCAGATTCCAGCTGCAGTATCGACGTGCCTCCCAGGTATTCTCCATCAGGAGTACAGGCGGCACTTTCCAGTTCCAGCACATACTGTACACTCATCGACATCACCCGCAACATGTCGCAGGCAGTACTTGATGCGATCATTCATGATATCCTGCAAAGCATATTCAGCATGGAGAGTGCAATAACATGTTACTGAGTAAATAGATCAACTCATCAACGAGCCCTGTCCTTAATTGCTCACAGTTAGACAATTGCCTCCTGTATTTTTAAGAAATTGATACCAGAATTCCAGATCATAGCCCGTATAGACTGACGATTATGCACAAGAAGAATGCCAACTGGTTATAATGTAAAGGTTGCTTTTTATACATTTATATACAACTATAGTTCATTTCTGACACTAGTTGCTACATAAGCCTTTACAGTATATAGTGCTTAAATGCCCCTAGACCTTGAAAATTAATCACTATGCAAATATGACATATCATCAAGGTCAACAAGGCCATTATTTACACACATATTATAATTTTGTTTTGTAGAAAATTTCAACATTCTTTTTCCAAAAGAGGACAGCAATTCTAGCAATCTATTTGTTAACAAAATTCTTTGTCACAAAATTCCACAAGAACTGTTAAGTGTTAATAACTGCAAATCAGATTCACATCATATCTACTTCGCTTCTCTACTAACAACTGCTGAAAATGGTAGAAATAACCTAGAGGAACTCACAAGCACGTACCACCATAAGCTCATGCAGCCCAAGAGGGGCAGTGACAATATAGGGTATATTTGAGTACTCCTTTGATGCCTCTGCTGCTAAAGCAGGAATGTCCTGAGAACAATCAAACATGGTGTCAGTGCATATAAAAATCCTTGTCTGAACATCTATTATATGCAACTGCATGAACAGGGTAGATACACATCTTCATCCTAAATAAACTATAAGCAATGGAATACAGCACCTTTAACTATTAACACCCTTATCAGTAATCATTGTCAACCTTACATAAATACAAAAAAAAGGGAAAAAAACATACTTGCTTCCAGTGTCGTCCAGGGGAAAGGAAATATGGACTAACAATAACTCGGGATGCTCCTTGTTGCACACATTTTCCAAATGCATCCTTTATAGTAGGCTCCATTAGCTCCTGCGTTTTTTAAGAAACTGAAGGTAAAGCAGCAAAACTTACTGATCACAAAGAAAATAAAGAATACTACAATAACTGGACCCAATAAACACCAGCCAATACCAATGAAGACTACAAAGAACTAGAAATCAGGAAATATAGAAAATAGCAGCAAAAGAGATTAAGCAATACATACATTTAGCATGAAAAACACACCCACTGTTCATCCAACATTGAACAATTAATACACCAAGAGTTACTAAAAAAAAGAGCCCCAAGTACAATATAAATCACATAGAGTGGCGGTAACTATGGCACTAACTGCTATCCTGTAGATTGCTATATGCCAGGTCACCTTTCATTCAAATCACTTAATGTTGTATTTAACTGATTCCAATCAGCAGCACTAATTTCACCAAATTGATGACAAAGATGGATATATTCTTTAACTTGGCCAATAGGCATTAAGTTCAACTGTTTTGTGGAACACAACAGGTACATTACCAAAGGTTCACTGTAGTGGCACTATGGTGTGATCTCCAGTATTCTGTGAAATGTCTCTAAGCGACGATAATACAAATATGATTCAACAATTTATTCAATTGCAGTTTGAAAATCACAATAATTCTTGACGAGTGGTTTGATGATTCAATCACCTAAATGTTGCATAAAGCATCAGAAGATGAAAATGAAAGTGGATATGGCACAAGGAATAGTAGATTGATTCAAAGTGTACAAGAGGGTACAATATATATAGGCAAGGATCGGTGTAGGGTTTATAGAACACACCCAATCAACGGAGATCCTTCCCTAATTAGAGAGACCAACTACCATAATACCCTGAGGCAGCCCAGCCACCAGGCGTGGGCGCCAAGGCCCATGGCCAGCCCTATAGGTGCTAGTCTAACACGCCCCCGTAGTCAGATCGTCTGCCACTCTGCACGTTCAGACTGGACCTGAACTCCGTGAACACCGAAGAGGGAAGTCCCTTAGTGAAGATGTCCACATATTGGGAAGAGGTTGGCACATGCAGGACACGAAGATCACCAATAGCAACTCGCTCTCGGACGAAGTGAAGATCGATCTCAATATGTTTAGTGCGTTGATGCTGAACCGGGTTGGAGGACATGTAGACCGCACAGATGTTGTCACAATACACTAGTGTGGCACGCCGGAGAGGAGCATGCAGCTCCAAGAGAAGCTGGCATAGCCAGGTGGCCTCAGCAACTCCATTGGCCACCGCGCGATACTCGGCTTCAGCACTGGATCTTGACACCGTGTTATGGCGCTTGGAGGACCAAGAAATGAGATTGTCGCCAAGAAACACAGCATAGCCCGAGGTGGACTTGCAGGTGTCTGGACAACCAGCCCAATCAGCATCAGTGTAGACAACAAGATCAGTCGAAGTAGACGGTCGCAGCAGGAGACCAAGGTGGAGAGTGCCTCGAACATAGCACAGAATCCACTTGAGAGCCGCGAGGTGAGACTCACGGGGGTCGTGCATATGAAGGCAGACTTGCTGCACAGCGGTATGCAATATCTGGCCGGGTGAACGTCAAGTACTATAGGGCTCCAGCAAGACTGAAAATCTGAGGCGTCAGACACAGGTGCACCATCAGCTGCAGCAACCTTCGGATTAGTGTCAACTGGAGTGGAGCACGACTTGCACTCTGCCATCCCGACGCGATCAAGAATATCCAGCATATACTGCAGCTGAGAAAGGAGTCCATCACCGCATCGCTGGACATGCATCTGATTAGGCAAGGATCTCCGTTGATTGGGTGTGTTCTATAAACCCTACATTGATCCTTGCCTATATATATTGTACCCTCTTGTACACTTTGAATCAATCTACTATTCCCTGTGCCACATCCACTTTCATGGTATCGGAGCCATTACCGACAATAATAGATGAAGGAGTAGGATACCACGGGAAAAGAACATGTGAAAGGGAAGCGGACTGAGAGGTCATGTGTGAAGAAGCACATGAGTCGAAGTACCACTCGTTGGGGGCGCCCCAGGCACAGCCATAGAGGGACCGGCAGGGGCGCTAGTCTAACAGAAAAGATGAGGGCCATGACAGCCGCAATTGCTTCTCTTGACCATAGAAATCAAGTGGTTGATGTTTTCTATTCTAAACCATAATACCATGAGGCAGTAACCTGAATTGTTTCTTGGTAGATATTGGCAACATGATATGTATTGGTTTGAGCATAAGCTGGAAATTTCAAAATTGGCTAGCAAGCCAGTGTCAAGCTGTCAGTTACCTGTATTCTGCAAAAGTTTTTTAGGGCCTGTTTGGTTTGCACCCAAATGTTCCATGTATTAGCTAAGCAAATTTTTGGTTGCCGAATTGGTGGCCAAGGATTTGGCCAACTTTGGCAAGCACAATGGACTAAGATGACCAAATGGAATACTACATTTCTTTGGAGTTTGTTTCCCTAATTATCCAACAGTATAGTATGTATATCAGTCAAGCCTATAATCTTTTACACTACTTGAACCAGAAGACCAGCTGAGTATCTCCACTCCAGAGTAAAATTATACTAAGAGGACAAGAACAAATGTATGCATTTTAAAACATCCAAAAAAAGGTAACTAAATCTAAACTTCCTGTTAGAGGGTGTGTAGGTGTGTGTTTTAGGCAGTTTTTTCCCCAGTGCATTCCCTTCTTCCTTAATGAAATGATACACATATGCTCAAGGAAAAAAAACATGCAAGCTAAGCTAACCAATTCTACATGGAGACTAATAATAGGGAAAAGTTACATAGGGAGTAGAATACTCGCACTAGTTTGGTTTTGTTTTGCTCTGAACAGAAAATGTATGGTCTAGAGTGTTAAAATAGTTGTCTTATGTTTTTAATTTACTGAACCAGACATTAAAGGGAAAGAACATATAAATAAAGAAAGCTAACAAAAAAAAAGGATGTTGCATTTGGCCCCGTGGTTGCTAAGGACAAGTGGCTACTATGTATCTACTCTTAGTAAAATTTCAGTTTCCTTTGATACAGCCTGTTGAAAACAGTATGCTATCTTCTCATTCTAGGATATTGCATCATGTTATCTGGGTGGTACTATTTTGTTTTCCACTCAGACATAATGCAATGATAGTTTCCCATGCCCTTTTCCTTTGCCAAAACCATCTACATCTGATTGACTGATTTCATACAAAATAGCTCCATTTCTCGTCTCTTTTGGGTTTCATCTCTAGCCTACCCCAACTTGCTTGGGACAAAAGGCTATGTTGTTGTTGTTGTTGCTGCCTCCCCTGACCTATACTATGGATCTGAAGTCAAAGTGCTTAAAACCCAACACAAGAAATCTTCTTAGAAGCAGATACAATATATACAGAATTCAAAAATTCATCCTCCACTTGTTCTTTGGTTGTACTTCAGTATTAGATGCTGAAATTACCTTGGAATAATTTGGGTCACAAAACTAAATTTCTTCAATGTGCTGGTCAAAGACATTCTCGTCTCTTTTGGGTTTCATCTCTAGCCTACCCAACTTGCTTGGGACAAAAGACTATGTTGTTGTTGTTGTTGCTGCTGCTGATCAAAGACAAAATTGATTTTCAACAACCCTTCTTTATGGAAAATGACAGAATCGCAGCCTGGCATATTTGGATATTGGGAAGCAAAGAAATGGAGAAATGGACTGGTCTTTCAAGGATACCCAATTTCAATGTCAGGAAAAGAGCTTCAATGTGGAAATCTTTCTCCAAATCACACAGGACAAAAGAAAGCCATAGATGATCTCTCTTTCTTGTGTAAATGATTTCTACCTGTTTAGTCTTTCTCACTTTTGTTTTCTCCTTTTTCTCACTACAGTTATCTTAATCCTTTTCTTTTATATTAATATATATCTAGCATAGTAGGGGTTTAACTCCGCCTATGTTGACTGGAAGACTTTCTTAAGTCGTCTCAACATAGCCGGTCCCAAGCCCGGGTAAAGGAGGAGGGTGTGTTAAGGTCTGGCGAACCAATAGTAAAAAAACAGCCACTCTCATGGATTTGAAACCCACAAGAGATTCGTTGGGGCGTAACCCTCTTAGCGACGCGCTACATCGGAACCCGGGTGTGGTGTTAAATGGGCAAGGGCCGGGTCGTCATCCCCTTAGTGGCGCGTCGTATCGTGACCTGGGTACGATGAAAAATGAGCAAGGGTCGGGCCGTCGCAACCTTAGTGGCGCGCTACATCTACGCCCGGGTGTAGTGAAAAATGAGCAAGGGTCTTCACACTTCCCTCGACAGGTGTGAAGGGTAAGGAAGCTAGCCGAGCCAACTAGGATTCGTCTAGGTAGTTGGAACGTAGGGTCCCTAACAGGTAAGCTAAGAGAGCTAGTCGATGCAGCAATTAGAAGGCGTGTAAATATTCTATGCGTTCAGGACACTAAATGGAAGGGACAGAAGGCGAAGGAGGTGGAGGATACTGGCTTTAAACTTTGGTATACGGGGACAACATCGGGTAGAAATGGTGTAGGCATCTTAATCGATAGGAGCCTTAAGGATGGAGTCGTTGATGTTAGGAGGCAAGGCGACCGGATTATCTTGGTCAAGCTGGTAGTTGGAGATTCAGCTCTGAATGTGATCAGTGCCTATGCCCCTCAGGTAGGTCTTAGCGAGGGCATCAAGAGGCAGTTTTGGGAAGATCTTGATAGCATGGTTAGTACCGTGCCTATCAGCGAGAAACTCTTTATAGGAGGAGACCTCAACGGCCATGTTGGTGCGACTAATGTAGGTTTCGAGCGGGTGCACGGGGGGTTCGGGTATGGTAGTAGGAATCAAGAGGGGGAGGATGTTTTGAACTTCGCGCTGGCCTATGACTTGTTGATAGCGAACACCCTCTTTAGGAAGAGGGAATCTCATCTAGTAACCTTTCGTAGTGGACAACACTCGAGCCAGATCGACTTTATTCTTGCAAGGAGGGAGGATAGACGTGCTTGCTTTGATTGTAAGGTGTTACCTGGGGAGTGTGTTGTCCCTTAACATAAGCTTGTGGTGGCGGACTTTCGCTTTCGGGTACGTGTCCACCGGGACAAACGGGCCAAGATTGCGAGAACGAAGTGGTGGAAGCTTAGAGGGGAAGCAGCGCAAACGTTTAAGGAGAGAATGCTAGACGAGGGGCCTTGGGAAGAAGGAGAAGATGCCGACGACATGTGGCTAAAGATGGCAACATGTGTCCGGAAGGTGGCTTCAGAAGTGTTTTGCGTGAGTAGGGGAGGCAAACGGGAAGCGAAAGACACATGGTGGTGGAATGACGAGGTGCAAAGGGCTATTAGAGAGAAGGAGTGTTTCAAGCGTCTCCACCATGACAAGAGTGTAGCTAACATCGAGGGCTATAAAATAGCGAAGAGGGTTGCAAAGCGACCTGTGAGTGTAGCAAAAGGTCAGACGTATGATGGCCTTTATCAGCGGCTAGGCACGAACGAAGGGGAGAAGGACATTTATAGGATGGCTAGAATCCGCGAGAGGAAGACAAGGGACATCAACCAAATAAAATGCATCAAGGATGGGACAGATCGACTTCTGGTGAAGGATGAGGAGATAAATGACAAATGGAGAGAGTACTTCACCAAGCTATTTAATGGGGAGAATGAGGGTCCTACCCTTGAGTTGGACGACTCATTTGACGATACCAACAGACGCTTTGTGAGGAGAATTCAGGAGGCAGAGATCGGAGAGGCTTTGAAGAGGATGAAGGGAGATAAAGCGATGGGCCCTGATGGTATCCCCATTGAGGTGTGGAGATACCTAGGCGTCAGAGCGATAGTATGGTTAACTAAACTTTTTAACCTTATTTTTCGGTCTAACAAGTTGCCTGAAGAACGGAGAAGTATATTAGTACCTATCTTTAAGAACAAAGGAGATGTTCAAAGTTGTACTAACTACCGTGTGATTAAGTTGATGAGTCATACGATGAAGCTCTGGGAGAGTTATCGAGCATCGCCTAAGGAGAGTGACACATGTGACCCAAAATTAGTTTGGGTTCATGCTTGGTAGGTCGACCATGGAGGCGATTTTCTTATTACGACAATTGATGGAGAGATATAGGGAGCAGAAGAAGGACTTGCACATGGTCTTTATTGACCTCGAGAAGGCATATGACAAAGTACCGAGAAATGTCATGTGGTGGGCCTTGGAAAAGCACAAAGTCCCAACTAAGTACGTTACCCTCATCAAGGATATGTACAGGGATGTTGTGACGTTTGTCCGAACATGTGATGGCGACACCAGTGACTTTCCAATTCAAATAGGACTGCATCAGGGGTCAACTTTGAGCCCTTATTTATTTGCTTTGGTGATGGATGAGGTCACAAGGGACATACAAGGTGATATCCCTTGTTGTATGCTCTTAGCTGATGATGTGGTGCTAGTTGACGACAGTAGGGCGGGGGTTAATAGGAAGTTAGAACTATGGAGGCACACGTTAGAGTCGAAAGGGTTCAGACTTAGTAGGACTAAGACCGAGTACATGAGATGCGATTTCAGCGCGACTAGGCACGAGAAGGGAGACGTTAGCCTCGATGGGCAAGTGGTGGCCAAGAAGGATACTTTTCGGTATTTAGGGTTGATGCTACAAAAGGATGGAGACATTGATGAAGATGTTAGGCATAGAATTTCAGCCGGCTGGCTGAAATGGCGTCAAGCTTCTGGCGTTCTCTGTGACAAAAGGGTGCCTCAGAAGCTGAAAGGTAAGTTCTATAGGACGGCGATTCGTCCGGCGATGTTATACGGTGCTGAGTGTTGGCCTACAAAAAGGCGACATGTCCAGCAATTGAGTGTAGCAGAGATGCGTATGTTGCGTTAGTGTTGTGGGCACACAAGGAGGGATAGAGTTCGGAACGACGATATTCGGGATAGGGTTGGGGTGGCACCAATTGAGGAGAAATTGATTCTACATCGGTTGAGATGGTTTGGACATGTCCAACGGAGGCCTCCTGAGGCGCCGGTGCGTAGTGGAGTTCTAAAGCGGGCCGATAATGTAAAGAGCGGTAGAGGTCGACCTAAATTAACTTGGGACGAGTCCGTTAAGAGAGATCTTAAGGAGTGGAATATCTTCAAGGATTTAGCTATGGACATGAGCGCTTGGAGATTGGCAATCAACGTGCCTAAACCATGACATCTTTTTGTCTTGTGCCATTTATGTCCCTTTATGTGTCTCCCTGTTTCTCGTCTCTTTTAGGTTTCATCTCTAGCCTACCCCAACTTGCTTGGGACAAAAGGCTATGTTGTTGTTGTTGTAGCATAGTAGGGGTTTCCCCTACTGTATTTCCTTAAAAAAACAGTATAAGTGAAATGAGGACAGATTCTATATTCCATAACTACTTTATCTATTCAATTCAATAAGGTGGCATCAGCCTTGTATTGTCCTTTGAGAGTTTAAGTACAGGATATCCAGAGTCAAGTACAAATTTCAGCAATTAAATACAAACAAACTACATAGGATACTGAACAAAATCGATCATGATAATTCTGAATGAATGAGCTGGCTCTGAACAATACAAGGTGCAATGCATAGCTCGAAAGCAGAGTCAGACTTGGCTACGCATAGAATACACAAATTAGTAATGGTAAAAGGAAAACAAGTTAATACTTAACATTCAAAACATGATGGCCCAAATTTCCCAAATCCAAACAGATTGTGGGTCACATAGAATTCTGACAGCATAAGTCTTGTTGTATCTAGAGTAGTTGGTGGCTATGTCCCCACCTTATCTCCATTAGCATTTTACTTTATGCTATATGCTTTAGCATCTTTACTTTATGCTATATGCTTTAGCATCTTTAGGATATGCTGAAAACCTTCCTTGAGAACCAAGTAAGCAGTCCTATATGTATCCCCAACCTGCCATGGTTTGGCAAGGCTAATGAAATAGAAAACTCAGCCCAAAAAGTTGTGGTTTGTCTCCAACAAATGGTATCAGAGCCTAGCGTTCTTCCTGGGGTTTTTCCCCTTACCCATCCCAATCCGTCGCCATGTCTCTCCGTTCCCACTCCTCTTCTTTCTCCAATCGGTCGACTACGTCCAGTGCTCGGCGCAGGCAAGCAGCAGCTGCAGCAGAGCTGTTCGCGGCGGAGCGGCGCGAGCAGGAGGTGGCGGACCGCGCGGCTGCAGCGACACGGGCGCAGCGGCTGGCGGCTGCCGAGCTCGCAGCAGCACGGGCCGCCGAGGAGGTCGCAGCCGCGGCTGCTGCTGCTCGAGCGGCGGCAGCGGAAGTCGCTGCCCTGCGGGCCGGTGGAGGTGGACGTGGACGTGCGGAGGCGGACGCGGCTGGACGAGCTGGTCGCAGTGCGGGCGGCTCCGACACGGACGCAAGCGAGGAGGCGCACGCGAGGCCGAGCGGGCCGCGACGGACGCGGACGCGGACGCGTCGAGGACACCGGCGCCCGGGCGGACACGGATGCGGGAGCAGCGGCTGCTGCGGCTCTGCGACGCGGACGCGACGACTTCGACTCGGACGCGAGCGAGAAGGAGGTCTACGGCGTGCGGGCGGACGCAGGCGCGCGTACAGAAGCGGACCGGCGCGGCTTCGCAGGAGCGGACCGAGAGCGCGGCTTCGGCGGACGCGGAGCAGGAAGCTTCGGCGGTCGTGGAGCTGGCGACCGGGGTGCACGCGATGCGGACCTGCGTGCACGTGGCCTCGACGACGTTCCAGGCGGCCGCGGTCTCGGTGGTGCTCCAAGCGGACGCGACCCTTGGCGTGATCCGCGAGTCGACCGCGCACTAGAGGCGCAGCGACTGCGGGAGGAGGCGGCGCGGCTGGAGGCAGAGCAGGCCTTCGGCGAACGGGAGGCACGGGAGCGGCACGGACGCGGCTTCGACTACCGCGAGCACGGTGGACGGGACGCTGGCGCGTGGAGCCCTCACAGGCGGCGCGCCTCCCCTTCCCCGGACCGGCGCCGTGATCACCGTGGCCGCCCCGGCTCTCCTCCCGCCCTGTAGACCGTCTTCAAGGACGCTGGCGCCGGCGGAGGATGGCCCATGCTCACCAAGACCAACTACGCCGAGTGGTCCATGGTGATGAAGGTGAAGATGCAGGCGTGGCGCATGTGGGACGCGGTACGGTACGGCGACGCCGACTTCGACGAGGATCGACGGGCACAGGAGGCGTTTCTCGTGGCTGTTCCGACGGAGATGCACTCCTCCCTCGCGAACAAGCGGACCGCCAAGGACGCCTGGGACGCCATCGCCGCGGCGCGCATCGGCAGCGACCGCGCCCACAGGTCCACGCTTCAGAAGCTGCGTCAGGAGTGGGAGAACCTGGCTTTCAAGCCGGGTGAGGACGTCGACGACTTCGCTCTCCGCCTCAACACCCTGATGCAGCAGTTGGCGCGGTATGGCGACGACGACATCGACGAGGAGAGAGCTGTCGAGAAGTTCCTCCGCGTCGTCCCCAAGAAGTACTCGCAGGTCGCCATCGCCATCGAGACGTTGTTGGACTTCTCCGAGCTGTCGATCGAGGAGGTGACGGGTCGCCTCAAGGCCGTCGACAACCGCGAGCAGCTACCTTCCTCAGAGCCGGTCACCATTGGTGGCAAGCTTCTCTTCACCGAGGAGCAGTGGCTCGCCCGCCAGCGAGAGCGGAAGAAGGGGGAGGCCTCGGGCTCTTCGGCTTCGGGTTCGTCGAGCAGCCGCAAGCGTCGGCCGCGCAAGCGGGACAAGGCGCGTGGTGGCGCTCCTGGCGGCGCCGACGGCGAGCGCAAGGCTACCCGCGACGACACCTGCAACAACTGCGGGAGGACCGGCCACTGGGCCAAGGACTGCCGGCAGGCGAAGCGTGGCGGTCAGGCACACGTCGCGCAAGCGCAAGAGGGTGACGAGGCGGCTCTGTTCTGTGTACACGGGAGCATCGAGCCGCACTCCCCTCCCGCACCGGCCGCCACTGCGCTCCACCTCGACGAGCCGCGGGCCCACATCTTCCTCGGCAACGGGTCCGGCGGCGACAAGATCGACGGGTGGTGCCTCGACACCGGCGCCACTCAACACATGACTGGGCGGCAGGAGTTCTTCTCCGAGCTCGACTCCGGCGTTCGAGGCTCCATCAAGTTTGGGGACGCCTCCGCCGTGGAGATCAAGGGCGTCGGCTCTGTCGTCTTCACCGCCAAGACCGGCGAGCACCGACTGCTCACCGGCGTCTACTACATCCCCGCGCTGAGGAACTCCATCATCAGCTTGGGACAGCTGGATGAGAACGGCTCGCGCGTGGAGATTGAGCACGGGGTCCTGCGGATTTGGGATCGCCATCGTCGCCTTCTCGCCAAGGTGAACAGAGGCGCCAACCGCCTCTACATCCTCCACGTGCAGGTGGCGCAGCCCGTGTGCCTTGCAGCCCGCCGCGATGACGACGCCTGGCAGTGGCACGAGCGCTTTGGGCACCTCAACTTTGAGGCCCTGAAGCAGCTCGGCAACAAGGAGATGGCGCAGGGTATGCCGCGAGTCGAGCACGTGGAGCAGTTCTGCGACACCTGCTCCTCACCAAGCAGCGGCGGCTCCCCTTTCCTCGCCAGGCGAGCTTCCGCGCCAAGGAGAAGCTGGAGCTCGTGCACGGCGACCTCTGCGGCCCCGTGACACCGGCCACACCTGGAGGCCGGCGCTTCTTCCTGCTGCTCGTCGACGACGTGTCCCGCTACATGTGGGCGGTCTTGCTCGACACCAAGGCGGCGGCTGCGGACGCCATTAAGCTACTGCAGAGAAGGAATGTGGCCGCAAGCTTCGGATGCTACACACCGACAACGGCGGCGAGTTCACGGCGGCTGAGTTCGCGGTGTACTGCGCCAACGAGGGTATCCAGCACCACTTCTTCGCGCCGTACACCCCGTAGCAGAACGGCGTCATTGAGCGCCGCAACCAGACCGTGGTGGCCACCGCCCGCGCCCTCCTCAAGCAGAGAGGGATGCCGGCAATCTACTGGGGGGAGGCGGTGATGACTGCCGTCCATCTCCTCAACCGCTCGCCCACCAAGGCCCTTGACGGCAAGACACCGTACGAGGCCTGGCACGGACGCAAGCCGGTGGTGAGCCACCTCCGCGTCTTCGGTTGTCTCGCCTTTGCCAAGGAGCTCAACCACGTCGGCAAGCTCGACGACCGGAGCACGCCGGGAGTCTTCATCGGCTACGCGGAGGGCGTCAAGGCCTATCACATCCTCGACCCTCCGACACAGCGCGCCCGCATCTCCCGGGACGTCGTGTTCGACGAAGGGCGAGGCTGGGCTTGGGACAAGGCGGTGGACGACGGCTCGACTTCGACTCTCAGAGACTTCGTCGTCGACTACGTTCACTTCGAGGGAGCCGGGGGAGCTAGCAGCTCGTCCTCACCGAGCTCGTCCACCGCGGCACCCGGCTCGCCATCAGCTCCGACGAGTCCTCCACTGCCTACACCACCAGCGAGTCCTCCACCACCGGCTACGCCCCGCTCTGCTACACCGGCTCCCTACTCTCCTGCACAGGCGCCGACACCTCCAGGATCGGCACCAGCAGCTTCGGCCCGTCAGCGCACGGTGGAGCTCGCCACTCCGCTGTCCAATGACGAGGACCGCGTCGACGCCTACCACGACGACGAGCCTCTACGGTATCGCACCGTGGACAACATCCTCGGCGATCCGCCTGTCCCTGAGATGGCGGTGCACGACTTCGAGGCAGAGCTACACCTGGCGCACGAGGACGGCGAGCCCTGCTCCTTCGCTGAGGCAGAGGGAGACGCGGCATGGCGTGCCGCGATGCAGCAGGAGATGGATGCGGTCGAGCGGAACCAGACATGGGAGCTGGCGGATCTTCCTGCCGGCCACCACGCCATCATCCTTAAGTGGGTCTACAAGCTCAAGAAGGATGAGGCCGGGCGGTGATCAAGCACAAGGCGCGTCTGGTGGCTACGCATTCGCGCCCGTCGCACGGATGGAGTCCGTTCGTCTCCTCGCGCTGGCAGCCCAGGAGGGATGGCGTGTGCACCACATGGACGTCAAGTCCGCCTTCCTCAACGGTGACCTGAAGGAGGTCTACGTCCACCAGCTGTCGAGATTCGTCATCCCCGGCAAGGAGAACAAGGTTCTCCGCCTGCGCAAGGCCCTCTACGGCTTGCGGCAGGCGCCACGAGCATGGAACGGCAAGCTGGACTCCACCCTCAAGCAAATAGGGTTCGAGCAGAGTCCTCACGAGGCTGCTATCTACCGACAGGGCAAGGATGGCAATGCCCTGTTGGTAGGCGTCTACGTCGACGACTTGGTGATCACCGGCACCAAGGAGGCCGAAGTGGAGGCGTTCAAGGAGGAGATGAAGGCCACCTTCCAGATGAGTGACTTGGGCCTCCTCTCCTTCTACCTGGGGATCAAGGTCCACCAGGACAGCTCCGGCATCTCCCTTCGCCAGACTGCTTACGCCAAGCGCATCGTCGAGTTGGGCGGCCTCACCGGTTGCAACCCAGCCTACACTCCCATGGAGAGACTGAAGCTGAGCCACGATAGCACGGCCAAGGAGGTCGACGCCACGGAGTACCGGCGCATTGTGGGCAGTCTTCGCTACCTCGTCCACACGCGGCTGGACCTGGCGTTCGCTGTTGGCTACGTCAGTCGGTTCATGCAGCGACCGACGACGGAGCATCAGCAGGCTGTCAAGAGGATTCTTCGCTACGTCGAGGGCACCATCGACTACGGTTTGCACTACCCGAGGTGTCCCGGTGTAGAGCACTTCATCGGGTACAGCGACAACGACCTCGCCGGCGACATCGACACAAGCAAGAGCACCAGCGGGATGCTATTCTTCCTCGGCAAGTGCTTAATCAGCTGGCAGTCGGTGAAGCAGCAAGTGGTGGCTCTGTCCAGTTGCGAGGCGGAGTACATCGCTGCCACAACCGCTTCGACTCAAGCTCTCTGGTTGGCTCGGCTGCTGGGTGATCTCCTGGGAAGAGACGCAGAAGCAGTAGAGCTCAGGGTGGACAGCAAGTCTGCCTTGGCCTTGGCAAAGAACCCCGTCTTCCATGAGCGCAGCAAGCACATCCGCATCAAGTACCACTTCATCAGGAGCTGCTTGGATGAGGGGAGCATCAAGGACGGCTACATCAACACCCAGGATCAGCTCGCCGACCTCCTCACCAAGTCCCTTGGGCGGGTCAAGTTCCAGGAGCTTCGCGCCAGAATTGAGATGGTTCAAATTCCCCAGAAGGCGCCACACAAGACTTAGGGGGAGAATGACAACATAAGTCTTGTTCTATCTAGAGTAGTTGGTGGCTATGTCCCCACCTTATCTCCATTAGCATTTACTTTAGCATCTTTACTTTATGCTATATGCTTTAGCATCTTTAGGATATGCTGAAAACCTTCTTTGAGAACCAAATAAGCAGTCCTATATGTATCCCCAACCTGCCATGGTTTGGCAAGGCTAATGAAATAGAAAACTCAGCCCCAAAACCTGTGATTTGTCTCCAACAAATTCAACTTACAAGTTGATTTACTGATGCCTACTTTTTTCAGAAAATTGTAAACAGGCACAGTACTGATTTGCATCAAAAATTTGGATGATGCTAGAAGCTAAGTGCATTAATAAGTTAGATGTTTCCATTTCTCACAAATAAAAAACATAATAAGGCATAAAAAGGCTGGAACAACGAAAAATACCATATGAGCAGGCTCAACAATCCTATAGCTAGTCTTCGCCCGGAACATCTCAACAAAGTCATCTGTATTTTTCAATAAACGAATCAAGACACAGTAAAAGCACCATGAATGCAAAAGATAGGGCTTGCAAGAAAAATCAGGTTTATTACTTAGCAAGAGATTGGATTCTTGGCGTCTTGATCCATGATCAACAATGACCACAGCATCCTTATCCCCCACAGCAAAATCCTCCCTCCCAGATGTTTCGGACCCAGGGGCAGGTTTCGGTATACATCGCTGCCACAACCGCGACTAGGCACGAGGAGGGAGACGTTAGCCTCGATGGGCAAGTGGTGGCCAAGAAGGATATTTTTCGGTATTTAGGGTCGATGCTACAAAAGGATGGAGACATTGATGAAGATGTTAGGCATAGAATTTCAGCCGGCTGGTTGAAATGGCGTCAAGCTTCTGGCGTTCTCTGTGACAAAAGGGTGCCTCAGAAGCTGAAAGGTAAGTTTTATAGGACGGCGATTCGTCCGGCGATGTTATATGGTGCTGAGTGTTGGCCTACAAAAAGGCGACATGTCCAGCAATTGAGTGTAGCGGAGATGCGTATGTTGCGTTGGTGTTGTGGGCACACAAGGAGGGATAGAGTACGGAACGACGATATTCGGGATAGGGTTGGGGTGGCACCAATTGAGGAGAAATTGATTCAACATCGGTTGAGATGGTTTGGACATGTCCAACGGAGGCCTCCTGAGGCGCCGGTGCGTAGTGGAGTTCTAAAGCGGGCCGATAATGTAAAGAGCGGTAGAGGTCGACCTAAATTAACTTGGGACGAGTCCGTTAAGAGAGATCTTAAGGAGTGGAATATCCCCAAGGATTTAGCTATGGACAGGAGCGCTTGGAGATTAGCAATCAACGTGCCTGAACCGTGACATCTTTTGTCTTGTGCCCTTTATGTCCCTTTATGTGTCTCCCTGTTTCTCGTCTCTTTTGGGTTTCATCTCTAGCCTACCCCAACTTGCTTGGGACAAAAGGCTATGTTGTTGTTGTTGTTGTTTGTTGGGCAGGTTTCGGTATGGAATTCATAGCCAGGTTTCCACTAGACCTTCCAGCTCTCCGCAGGTTGACAAAATGGATGGCCTTCCTCACAGCGGTGCTACTGATGCCAAGAAATAACAGATACCATTATGAGAAGCAGCGACACAGGAGCAGTAGCAGACCGCACAATTTGCTAAGAGGTTAAATAAATGGATTACCTTGACACGAGTTGTTTTGCAGGAGTTGCCGTAAAGGGCTGGGAGGGGGCTGAAACAGGGTGCATAGCAGGGGGAGCAGTTCAGGTAAAGAACCACCAAGATTCAGTGGGGTGAAAACTAGTATGAGCTCTCAAGCCAGTGCAACCCTCCAAACCTAGCTGCACGAATTCAGTGGCAGACCCAGACATGAGGCAAATGGGGGGCTAATAATTTAAGGCTAGAAAATCTACTAGTGGCATACAAAAACATATAATAGATATAACAGACAATACTGGTGAAACACAGTCAGATTTTGCAACAAAGTGGAAGAAAATAGCTGGATTCTAGACATTAGTTCGGTATGTATTAGCCCAATGCCTTGAACACAAATAACGCGCACTGAAGGACGAAGGTTTAAGAGCCAGTTTACTGAAACCTTGTTTTACATCAAACTCCTACTTCGCACTGTTGCATTCATTGAACCCATGCGACTATTAGAATCTAGACATTGGCATTTATCAAAAAAAATATGATGAATGAAAAACAGAAATCAACACTCCATTACTCAGTGGCTCACTGTGGTCTGGGCCATGCTATGCAGCAATCCAGCAGGGGGCGAGGGCATGGGGCTGGCCAGTAGGGGCGACCTGCGCACGCGCTGATCTCAGTGGCGGGCCCAGGATTTTTGGCCTGGGTATTCAAAATGTAGAAGGGTGTCAATTTTTTTTTGCCAACCTAGACTCCTAAATCCTAACGTTTGGCATGTATAACACCACATAGTTCTAATTGTATAATATATAGCAAGTATATAACACAGAATTGAGAATGATTTCATAAATTCATAAAATTTGAGCATAACTTGAAATTGTTTAACAATTTCACATAAAGAAGTGCCAATACTTCAACGTTCAACATACCAAAGTAGAAACATACAGAATATATGGAGGCTATGAAACAGCAAAATAGTAAGAAAACTTACAAATTATTAATACAACTTTCCAATACTAAAATTAAATTAGGGAATACTCCCTCCATTATTTTTTGTAGGGCGTTTAGCGATTTTTCATTTCGTACGTTTTGTTGGGCGCGGGATGGTGTTCGAGGCTGGGGAGGTGAAGAGCGGCCACGGCATTTACTCGTCGCATGGAAATCCAAACGTTCTGCATGCGAGACTACGTCAAAACAGATGGCCTGCGTTGTTCGGTTCTGTGCTAGCTTCTTCGTTGGTTTAAGATGCAACTGAAACGTCGTGCATGCATCCATGCACATACGGCGCATTATACGCTGCATTACTGCTCCTTATCCTTTTTATTTGCGTTTCCTTGGTATCTGAGATGCTAACCTCCACGCCTAACAAAAGATAATGGAGGGAGTAGTAAATTAGACCAGGTAACTGTAAATTGGGGACTGAGCAATTTGCACACAAACTCAATCTGTCTTCATTCCAATCTCTCCTCATTCCAATTTAGAAGTGATTAACAAATCACAGTTGCTATCCCTAATATACAGGATGCCTAGAATGGGGAAATTGAGAAGCCAAGATAATGAAGTACTGAACTTGAACTTACAAATTGCAATCCAGAAGAGAAGATACTCTGTCGGTCGTGCTGGCCACTCGGTCGCTAAAGCCTCGGACCTGCTGCCTGCTGTGGCACTGGGCGGCTGCCCGACTTGCAGTCCCGGTCCCGGTCAAGGACCCCCGGCTGGCCGCTGGCGGCTGCCCTGACTCCCTCGTCAGCCGCCGGGCGTTGGCAAGGGCAGCCCGCAGCCGGAGTTCGCCACGTTGCCGCGCCGCCGGCCACCCACAGCGGTGCTGGGGTTTGGATTTGGGGAGGAGGGAGGAGCAGAAAGCGACGAGCGTCGAGCGGTCGAGCGCGAGGGTCCTCTAGAAACCCATTTCTGTGGTGCGGGCAGAGACGACAGCGGATCGGGTTCGGATCGGATACCCGTGGGTTTTGGGTCCTGCGGTTTCGGATTTGGAGATAGTTTCTCACTCACGGTTTTTAGTTTCGGTTTCGGGTTTGGTATCGGGTTTGATTTTTCACCCGTGAATATCCAATGGATATCCGAAATAAATCATTTGGAATTAAAACTCATGTTTTATAATACGCTAATAATAACTTGTTTACTTAAATTATTAAATCTATTCAAAATTGACTTATGAAAATATTTATTATTTATTGCCTCTTATTTATACATGTGAATATGTGTATATTTATCCGCGGGTTTTGGGTATCCATTCGGGTTTCGGGTATCCGTTCGGGTTTCGGGTATCCGCGGGGTTTGATTTTGGTGATGGATTTCCACCCGAATCGGTTTTCGGTTTGGGTTTCGATTTTGGGTGCACGGAGACTCCACCCGATCCGAACCCGACCCGTTGCCATCCTTAGGTGCGGGTGTGAATTTGGGCCGCTGGCCTTATTGGGCCTTCGGGTGGGGGAGAAGAAAGGAGCAGAAACATGTCGTTTTGAGCTGATTGTTGTACAGAGATATTCAGTTTTGACTGTATTTTCTTTTTTCTAATAATATATATAAATGTATATAGACTATATATATTAGTATTACTATATGGTATACCTGGGTACCGAATGACTATTCAGTACCCAGCGTCCTATTAGGCAGCCAAAAAGGCCCACCCTGCCGCTCGGGCCTGAGGCTCACAGGTCCGGCCCACCCACCGACTAGGTGGAGCGGCAGCTCCTAAGCTCTCCCCACTCACCCACGATTTCTTTGCGGTTTCCAGACCGTGTCCGCTCGATCTCCTCCTTCCCTCCTCCGAGGCTCCGCCGGCTCCGCCGGCACCGCCCGTCCGCCCCCTCTCCCTACCATCGCCGCTGGCTACCTCTCCGCCGTGTGTCCCGCCGTGCTACCCCACAGCGTTGTGCCGCCGCAGACGTAGCTCGCCGCCCATCCGGGCGTTCTCGGCCAGCGTGCCCCAGCGTCCCGCCCCGACGCTGTTTCTCGTGGGGGGTTCAGAGGCTCGGAGAATTTCCTCATCAGCGGCGGCGGCGGGTTATTCGGCCTCCAGCTCCTCCGCTGCTCCCCTTCGCCTTCACCCTCCTCCAGGGCGCTACTGCACCGGTGGCCCAAGCGGCCGAGCCGAGGACCGCCGCCAGCCACCTCCGCAACTCCGCCATAGCGCCATGCCAGGTGAGTTCCTAGCACTCGCTTTTCCTTTGGCCTCCTCTTTGCTTATTCCCCCAAACCCGAACCTCTCTCTTGATTTGCATAAGGCCATTAGCAGTCGCAAGTCTCCGCAGATCTCTTGTTGCTTCCCATCCCACACGGCAGCACAGCACATGGCCGCATGGGACAGGCAGCGGTCGATCTGTGATTTTCTCACAACTGTGAATATTGTGTGACTTCGACAGGATCCAAGGAGGAGGTCATGGGGCGATTGACATGCAATTGTGAACATCACAGCTGATTTGGAGGATCTCCATGTTAATTAGTCCACATATGCTTCATTAAAACCAGAAAGCATCAAGTTGTTCGCTTTTGATTTTGGTGGCGATGATTTGTGCAGGTACTGGTTTAATCCAGGTGCCAAAAGTTTTTTTATTCAGTGTCTGAGGTTTCCATACACGCAAGGAATCATTGTTTCTTAGTTTCTAGTACATGTTAATAGCATGTCCTTTAACCATGATATTTAATTTGTCTCCCAATGATGATTTTTCTATATTAATTTTCCTACCTTATTATTTGTAATTTTTTTCACCACTACTAATTTCCATGTGTCTGCACATCAGAGGCCCTTTCTGGAAAGGATCCTCAGCTAGCAATGGGACTGCTCAACTAGAAGGTCCTTTCTTTCACTATATGCTTAATTAACTGCAAATGCTACATTCATGTCATCTGGAGTGGTTTTTGTCCATGGTAACGTATACATGCTAATATATACAACTTGTAATTGGGCTTAAAGATGTCATGCTCATATGTAATTCCAATAAAATCTTCTCAAAACCAGGATCATGTTAAAAATGGATATTAAAGTTACAGTTACGGTCGTTGTAGAGGTAGTGAAACTCATTTTCGTGTCGATGATTCAGGAATGATTCTATTTTCATAAATCATGGTGACTATATTAGCAAAATCACTGCTGGTAGCCTTTAAGACCATACTGTGAATCAGTAGTTATGTTTTACAACTGCTGTAGTAGTGAAGCTCATTTTTCGCGTGGATGATTCAACAATGATTCTGTTTTCATGAATCATGGTGACTGTATTTGCAAAATCACTGTCGCTAGCTATCAAGACCACACTGTGAATCATTAGTTTAGTGGCAAACGCGCGCCCCTGCGCGCGATCGGAAAGGATTATGCTGACTTTTGCTCCAATAAGATGTATAAGCATAGAGTTTGAGTCATATAGTTGGCATGTTGTAGGTTATGCTCATATGCTTCTGGCTGTGGATGCTGTGAAGATGCCTGCAATTGAGGAGGGTACAAATTTTAAAGAGTTTGATCAATCCTCGTAGCCGAAGGTAAATGTGAGGTAGTATGGGACTATGAAACTAAGTGTAGCAACCTATAACCACAATTTTTCGTCTGCTTGTTGCTAATAATTGATCTAGTTGGAGGTGGTATGGGTTATTAAGTTTTAGACTTATTATACAATTAGCAGGGACCAAATAATATAGATTCACCAAAAGGCCTTAATTTGCTACACTGATCAAGGAACGCCATTATATTAGCCTAAAGCTATCCACATCATCCAGCCCATGCTTACTAACTAGATTAAGACTATGTGAGATATATATCTGTATAAGATGATGATGATAAGATTGTAGTGCTGCAGCTATAGCCAATTCCGAAAAACTACAAAAGTCAATGAGGAACTTCCTAATTGCATTGGTGACTACATGTATGTGAGTGCCTATCTTGCTGAACCTCCATGGCTAGTAACAATCATCACTGGTAGCCTCATATCTGAGTATGTAAAATAATATTCAGTGTAGGAGGAAAATAAGGTAGATTTGGACAAAAGGGTAGTCAGGTGCAGCATTCATAAGGTGAGGAAAAAGAAAAGTAAAGGAGACATTTTGATGGTGCAGCGGTGCCTCATAATCGTACCCAGAGTGAAAGCAGTAAAATATGAAAATTCATTGCAACAACTACATGTCTGCGACAAAGCTACTTATAGCACTCTGGCTTATGAAGAAAAGATACTTATACCAATAATAAAGCACGTGAACCATAGTGATTCAAAATCGATTCAGACATATACGAAACCTGATAGACCCGCGACGGACAAAACATAGAAAAATGTAGAGGTAGAATTCTTTAACATGTAAGGACAATTTTTTTGAGGCATCATGACCCTGCAAGATGCTTCTTATTTGTTATCTGAACATATGTTTTAGTCTTGGAGACCTCTAAGAACCCATTAACGAAACCTTATTAATGTAAGTACATAACTGATCCAAACTTATCTAGAATTATATCGGGAACAAAAGAAGTAGGCAATTAATTTTTTTGACCTATTGCTCTGCAATATACATGAGAAAACAATGTCTGAAGGAACAAATCACAAATCACCGACAAATAGTAGATGGACCTGACAGTATGATGTGGTGTCCTATAAGGCTAGAACAGGGACTATTATAGACACAAAGACAAGGAAAAGAATCAGTTGTTCATAACGATTTTTTTAATTTACCTGTACGACGTAGCACGGTAACGTTTGTAATCTATAAAGAACCTACAATACAAATATTTTGTTGCATAAGTGAGCAAAGAAGGAAAGTGAAATTGGACGTACCATGACCTGTTGGTCTTGATTGGAGAAGTAAGTCCAGAAAACTGAATCTGCAATGCTACAACATTTGATAGAAGCACAAGAAGGTAGCACAATAATTGCAGACTTTGCTCGTCCTGCAGAATTACAAACTGAATCAAATTAGAAAATGGTAGCACAGACTCATCGAAGCATCGTCAAATTTTTTACTCCTTGCAAGAGCCCAAAAAATGTAAATGTGTGGTGAACCATTTAGGGAGTAACAATAGGTAAATTCAGTACCAATTATTGGTATCCTCAAAATCAAAAAGTTGAGAAATAAATAATTGAATGTGTCTTTTGTAAAATAATCTGACCATGAGCATGACACATATGAGACGAAGGTGGTGCACCGGTAATAGACGTCCGCTCCTCCACGTACTGGAAGAGAACATATAGCAACAAAGTATGAAAACATCCTGAGCATATTACCATCCATCGGATGGCAAAATCCTAATCTATGATAGGAAAAGGGGAACATAGATAGAAAAAAACTCAAAGGAAGCAAATTCATCAATGTGAAGTAGCATGATAATGTTTGTAATCTATAAAGAACCTACAATATAAATATTTTGCTGCATAAGTGAGCAAAGAAAGAAAGTGAAATTGGACATACCATGACCTGTTGGTCTTGATTGGAGTAAGTCCACAAAACTGAATCTGCAATGCTACCACATTTGATAGAAGCACAAGAAGGTAGCACAATAATTGCAGACTTTGCTCGTCCTGCAGAATGACAAATTGAATCAAATTAGAAAATGGTAGGACAGACTCATCCAAGCATCGTCAAATTTTTTACTCCTTGCAAGAGCCCAAAAAACGCTTACATTAGTAAACACATCAGTAACAAAAACTTATCTTGCAAGCGGTTAAAAATTTGCATTAGCTTCAGTTAGGAATTAGCACAATATAGGATGCCATATAAACAAGACATTGTAAGACGATTTCATACAAGAGACATCTATTTTCATCCTGAACATGGTCACATAGCAGTCATGTGCAACCAGATACATTAAATTTTCAATTCAATCCTAATTATTCGCAAATTCTGCAGTGCAATCTTGTCTCACCATATATAGCTCTTTTAATAGAGTAATGATTGTTTCAAAATCGATTTGATATGATGGCTATAGGATGAACTTACCGGTTCCCAAACATCGTACTAACGATCGTTGATATGGCCTACAGGCCTAGGTCGTGGTTGCGGCTTTAGGTCCATCTCCAAACCTGAGTTTACCTGCAATTGAAGTCACAAACATAGAAAGGGTATAATAAATAAGCGTGAATATACAAACCCTAGAGTATAAGCCAGCGAAATCTGAGGGTAAATAGAGCCACAGAAAATGAGAGGTTGAGGAAAGCTAGGGTTTGGGTGCTCGGCTTCACACAACAGGCAAAGAAGAGAAGGGGTGGCGTACCTGGTGGGTGCCGGTGGCGCCGCAGCAGGGGGAACCCGTGGGGACGACGACCGCCGCCGCCACCGCGGAGGGCGCGGTGACCGGACGCGGCAGCCGAGTGGAGCCGCAGGCATAGCCGGCGAGGAAGAGCAGCTAGGGTTTCGTCGACCATACGCGGAACGGCGGGAGAGGCAGCACCGAGGGGAAGCCGCGCCGTCCTCCACCGCTGGGGCCCGGTCGCGCTGCTCCATGGCCGGGGATGCCCACCGTAGGGGAGCCACATCCCAAGGGCGTTGTCACCGCCGCTCGCGTCGGGGGAGAGAGGGAGCCGCGGCTCGCATCTGGAGAGAGCGACCGGGCGGGGATCGCCGGCCCACCTAAATTTATAAGACGCTTGAAAGATTCCCTTAGTGTAGCTAAAAATTCATTATCTTCTTAATCAGAAGGACCTTTGATTCATTACCTTCTTGATTAGAAGATATGACCTTAGGTTCATTATCTTCTTGATTAGAAGATAGGACCTTGGCTGTAGGAAAGGGTTGGTTTTGCCCTATTGCAACCAAACATGGGTGTAGCTCATAGCTAGATGTGAGAATTATGGGTTCTGGTGGTTCTAAGCTTTGGTTCATGGGTGCAGGATATTGATAGATAGGCGTGGAATTTAGGTTATCCATAAGGATAGAAAAGAAAAGACAAAAGGAAAAGAGAAAAAGATAAAAGTATAATACAAAGTTAAGCAAGACTTGAGGTTAACTCAGCTGACGTCTTCTCCCCGGCAACGGCGCCAGAAATGCTTGTTGATATTTGTTAACACACATAGAAAAGGATCCGCAAGCGCACGGATATCGGTGAGCATTTCACCTGGAAGATATTTCCAGAGTATCGTATTTGTTTATCCGCAAGGAGAAAGCGTGCGATGACTAACCTAAATCTATACTTAACCCCTAGACCGCACTACAAGGTAGCAAAGATATAAGCGATCAGAGAAGATTACGACAATAGTCTGGTTTCAACCTATGATAAGCTATGAAACTATTGGTCTATGGGGACATACCGATGGAAAAGAAACACCACAGAGGATGCTTGACCAGGGCACTTAATCCTACTAATCCTTCTAACGGGATATGGGGTACAGAGGAAGCAACGGGATTGTCACGTCCTGCGCTACTATCACGGATTCGGCCAGACAGGGGATATCTACGAGTATCTCGAGCCTAAGCACCATGCTTACACTATAGACGATTACCCTACCCTCTACCATGGAAGAGAATAAAGTAAACTCGTAAACCATAGAGCAATAATAACAACGTACTTACTTAGTATTAGAAGTTGAATTACCGAAGAATACTAGAACCAAGCCTCGGGTTAGAAGACTTGATCATGCAGGTACAAGCCAAAGAGGAGACACCGTCGTGCCGGGTTTCCTCTAACTCATCTCTCCACTCTAACTCTGTCAATCTAGAAGAACTTTAATCTCACATGAAGACTATAAAGCTAATCTCTCTTATATATGCCCTAAGAGAGAAGATCCATTCAAGGGACCCCTCTCAGTTGATCCCAATTGGAAATAATGAATTAGGGTTTCAAGGGATGCCTCCTCCAAGGGCCAGGAGCCTTGCTTATATAGCCCTCTAGCAGCAAATGCATGATAATGATTAACATGTCTTTAGCACACTAGTCACATATTACATACCTATACTCCTAAGCTTGAACTAAGTTGTCATCCCTAATTATATAGCTAGAAATGTATATTGGTACTATATAAAGGAATCTATCATTTTATGTGACTAGGCAGAAATAACAAGAATGAATATATGAATAAAACTGGTTGTACAAGCGGACAGATAATTATACCATTGTAGCATTTTACCTAGAATATTATCAGGTTGTCGATTTATATTTATACCACTTGGAAGGTCTAGCTAAACAGGAAATCTATAGTATTGATAACTTCCTATATATATATGATGAATGGGAGATAAAACTAATATTATACACTCTACTCATAATAGGGATAAGTCACATGATAAAGATATATATGATAAGTAATGATCAGTCATCATAATAAGAAGATAATAAATTCACTTAGAGCACTCTAACTACTACAATAACGTCGTAAGACCCGAATATTAGAGAGATAATTTCTAATATAGTTCTTTAATCACAAATCAATGAATACTCTAATTAGTGCAACTACATCTAACAATTATTGTTAACATTACTACTATATCATTATCCACACATAAGGAGCATCAACTAGAGAGGCTTTTAAGACGCAACCATTACCTCCAACGCAACCGCGCTCTACATAACCTATGCGTAGGGGATAAAGTACAGAGGACTCAACGAAACTATAATAGTCATCTTTGTGATCTACCACACGTCCCGGAACATCAAGGAGCACTCACAAACTAGCAACCAACAGGGGCTACAAACTAGCTACAAAATGACCAAAGGACCTGAACTACACCACGCTCAACAGTGTTTAACCCATCTAAGGCATTGTTTGGATGCGCATATATTCATCTCAATCCACTTGTGTTGAAGTGGATTGGAGTGGAATTAAACTAAATTCCATTCCATTCCACTCCAACACATGTGGATTGAAGTAGATACACAAGCATCCAAACAAGGATGTCCATGTATTCGTCTTAATCCATATGTGTTGAAGTGGATTGGAGTGCAATTAAACTAAATTTCATTCCATTCCACTCCAACACATGTGGATTGATATGGATACACATGCATCCAAATAAGGCCTGATACAAAGTTCAACAAAAGTTAACACCAACATGCAAATAAGAGTTCACATATTTTGCAAGGGCGTCCCGCGGATCAAACTTATTCATGACTACTAACATTACTGATATGTCCCATAGATCAAGGGTCGAGGTTGGCATGCAGGATCTTGTCCACATCCACCTTCAGTAAGACGACTTTGGTGGCCGGCTCGAAACTCTAGATCAGATCGGCGATGTCATCGTCCGTTGAACGCGGTGGAAAACCCTGCTCCACAACTTTGAGGTTCACCACTGTGCCAATCTGAAGCTAGGTAGCAACCAATGTCGTGGCAGCCCCCTAACGAATGGCTTCGGTCACCATGGCTCGAATTCGGGGGTGGCAGGGCTCGGAGGTGCTCCTCTACGGCAAACAAATTATCCACTTTTCCAACAAGGAAGGCTGCGTTACAGACGGCAAGCATGGACATCTATAGGGTGTCGACCCGCATGCTTACTACCACAACAAGGTTCATCATGTGTTGGGCCTACTGCTGGGCGATCGCTAAGTCGACTCGCGCCTAGGAGGCTAGATTCTTGGAAGCTTGAAGTGCATCGCGCGCAGCGTCTAGCTCACCGTACAACATAGACGAAGAATCAAGCACCGGGGCTAACAAGGCTTGTGACGCCATCACGCCCGTGATCAATTCCAAATACTAGTTAAATTAAACATGAACACAAATACTATTGTGAGCATTGCTCGCGTACTCTGGTTAAATGAAGATAAACAACATGAAGAGCGGTGATGATCCACCTTCAAAGGGGGAATTGGTGGGTTAGAGAGTAGGCCAACGAGAGATCTATCTGTCGGTGGAGGATTGCCGACGTTGAAGGCCTCCGGGGACTCCACATCGACCGACAACCCCGTTCGCTCTGCCATGGTCCTATAGGAGGCATCGGCAACGCAATAGGGCGGAAGGCAAAAGCTTTGGGATAGAATCAGGATCTCTAGAGAGAGAAGGCAGTAGGTATAACCTTCCCTCTCGCCCCTTGTCTTTCTGTTATAGTTTGGGGGTCGTCGATCACCCCACGACCGAGACGTTTGCGTGGGTGGGCTGCAGGGCTTTGCCTCATCACGTCAATGCGACGGGCCGGGAGGTGACGTCCCTTGCTGCAACAGGCTGCTTACATCACCCACGCACGTGTACCTGCACGGGAATGCAGGAGCACGTCGTCTGGGTAGTCAAGATTTCAGATGGCCGAACCTTGTGTGATCCTATAAAGTATAAAATTTCTGAATAAAAAATAATCCTTGATGTATGGTTCTTGCAAGTTCAACAAATCTTATCAAATACACAAAAATGAGAAGAGTTGGGTTCAACATAGATCAAAGCCACTCATGACTACTACTACTATGGATACAAATGTTGTGACCGAGTGTACTCCGTAGGCAATAGTTTTACTCATAGCTCTATACTATATAGTGTCCGACGAGATCAAATGTGTCGTATTTAGACTTTCTTGTGAGCACAGTAAAATATGAGAGTGAAGCGAATGCGTCAGGAAAGGTGGACACAAGAAGTGATTCAATAAAAGGAGCTTTCGACACGCTTGAGACTTGAATGCCTGGTGCGGTTGTGATAGGTCTTTTATGTACTTATTTGATTCCAATCCAAGAAGTCACAGCAGTCGAGGGGCAAACGGAAGGCATGTCTGGCTCGGTCAGATTTACAATGCTCGAACCATCACAGGGACTCTAGGGCAAGGCAAGATAAAGATTTTTTCCAACTAGTGTGCTTCGCCTCGAGTGCTGTCGCACTCCCTCGGGAACCTCAACCAGTCGTACCATAGAGGCATGTTCGGGCGCTGATTTTTACTACATGTTAGCTCCTCCACTGATGCCCCAATAGTGTGTGCACTCCTTGCATTTGTGACAACACCAGAAACACAGAAAAAGAAACCCTCCCCACGAGAGGAGAACGAGAGCAGAGACATACCAGCAAGGATTCCTCAAGACTATCAAGTTCCCTAGTTGGCATGGTGGGGCTGCAAGAAGACATGGCAGGACCGAGCCAGAGTGGCCTGGAGTGCATGAAAATCCTTCTTCCTGGATTGTATGCAGAAACATTGGTAAGTGCCCATTTTCTATGTGCTGAATTCGATCTGTTGGGGTTTTGCCTTTGGGAATGAACTTATCCCTCTATCTGGCTATGTTAATCGTTGTGCACGCAGAAACTGCCAGCTGCAATGGCCTAGGCCATCGAAGGTCGCCGGAAACTGGAGCTTTGTCTAGGCGACGAGCAGAGCCTCGCCCAGTGGAAGGTGGAGGTGTTCCCCGATGGTGGTCACTTGTACCTCCGCCAGGGATAGAAGCACTTCGCCCACGCCCTCAACCTCCAAGATGGGTTCTCTCTTGTATTGAGGTATGATGGTCGGTCATAGACTAACATCAAGGTCTTCGACCTTACCACCTGCCACAAGCAATACCCGCACGACTTTGAGCCCGGCGGTAGTCAGCTCTCCCTACCCATCGCGGAGCCGAGGAGTTTTGCAGTGATCCTGAAGAAATACCACCTCAAAACGAAGTATATGGTGAGCACTCGCGCGAGACCCAGAATGTACCGACGATGTCTCAAGTTACCATTGTCCTCTTTGTCATCAATCTTTTTTTGTGCGAGACAAGGAATGTGCTAGTGGACTTCAAGCAAGCGCACGACTACAAGTAGTGGCGCATGGTCGAGTTGCAGATGGTTGGGTAGTCCTGGTTCATGGGCTTGGAGAGGACCCACACGAACAAAGTCTTGTGAGTGTCGTTCAATTACGGGTGGGGCGCCTTCTGCGCTGACAACAACCTCAACGTCGACGACACCTGCTTCTTTAGCATGATCCACAAAGCCACCTGCAGCAATGACGACGGTGAGGAATAGGAGGAGGAGCTAGAGGACGATGAAGCTAAGCTCAAGGTGGAGGTGCCCAAGACAAACGGCGGATGGAGCCAGTGAACTCGGCCCAAGAGTTGACACAATCTGTATTTTGTTGTTTCATCAATACTATTATCTGGACTGTCAAGATTTCTAAGTACCAGACTGTCTTAGGCCCTATTTGGATGAACTGTGACTAATTAGCCATGGCTAAAAATTAGCCAATTAGTTGTATTATTTGTCCATACCTGTTTGTATCGTGAACTAATTGTGGGTTCTATGGACTAGTTAGATGACCCCTGATAGTTGCCATCACTGTATTTCATTGTTCATCGACTCGCAGTGATCTGAATCGTCTATATTTCCTAGGGTCAAACTGTCTTAGGCTCTAGAAAATTTCAACATCTATACACCCACGTCCTTCGATCAAAAAGGGTGAACACCGTTAGTATACTATAGATCAGAAAGAGAACCAGAAAGAGAACTGCAGGCAAAAGCAACCAATAGGGGCTAGATAGAGTTTAACCCACCTAATACAAAGTTCAACAAAAGTTAATGCAGACATAGCGATTGCGTAGGTTAAACTCTGTTGAGCGTGGTGTAGATCAGGTCCTTTTGTCATTTGGTAGCCATTTTCTAGCCCTTGTTGGTTGGTATTGCCTGTTGGTTTCTTTCTGGTTCTCTTTCTGATCTGTAGTATGGAAAATATGCATAACATAATTCATCTAATAAAGTCTCCCATTGATCTAATGCCTAATAGAGGAGCCACATAACTATTCAAAGTTTACTGCACACATAAGAAAGTCTCGCGTAAAGTTACCCTGTTCTGCGTAAAGTTACGCGCTTCCGAGTCTCGCGTATCTTCTCTCTCCCACGCGCGTTTGTTGGCCAATCTAGAGGTGGAAGGGCATAGAAAGAATAAAGAGTAGGAAAGAGTTCCTGATGCAAATGTACAAGAGAGAAAGAATATATAAAAGTGGTTAGGATAATTTAGAAATAGTATAGGATTCCTGATGTAAAATTGTCTTCTATATTTTAGGAGTGGATTATTAGTAACTCTTGGAGATGGCCTTCTTTATTCCTTCCAATACTTTTTATGAGTTACAAAACTTCATGTTTTTAGGAAGAAAATATTAGGTAGTATTGGAGATGCTCTAAGGCCTTGTTTGGATACGCATGTATTCATCTCATTCCACATGTGTTGAAGTGGATTCGAGTGGAATTAAACTAAGTTTCATTTTATTCCACTCCAATGCATGTGGATTGAAGTAGATACATATGCATCCAAACATGGCCTAAAGGAAACAAATACTCTGTCCATGAAAAATATGAAATGGTAATTTCCAGTACTTTTGCTATGCTTAAAAATTACCTGTTTTAATTATTAAATAGACCTTGCATGATTTTTATAGGTAAAAATAATAATCCTTTAATTATGAAACTTGTGAGTATGCTTTCTATCCTTATACCTGCCTTCATAAAAATTATGGTACTGTTTTGACAAATATAAATTGCTCACTTAGTTTAGGTGTATTAAAATGCCTTGGTAATTAATTAATTAATAAATACTAAAATGATTAGTATATATTATAAAATGGCTTTGGTGTATTTTGAAGATGATTGTAGACCTTGGAACACTAACCCCTTTGCTGTTCCTTGGCAACTTATTCCTTTTAATGTTATGCTCATGATTAACTTTTTAAGTAATAAATAAAATAGTTTATTTATTTAACTAGTTATTGAATACATGTGAGTAGGTCATGTAATGATCCTTGTTTGCCTTCAAGGTTAATCTTGGTGTGATGTTAGTTAAATACATTATCTTGCTTGACTACTATAATATGATAAGTGTTGCTTTCTTAATAACTTCATAGTCAACTTGTTTATATAATAATTAATATGCCTTATTTATTAGTTCCTTTTAATGATCATGGTTTACATAGATGTTAATCTCTACCTAGTTCATGCTATTGTAGTTCCTTTCATGATAGAACTACTAATTAACTTGATAGATAAGATGATGAACCTGATTCCTTGGTGAAGGAAAGTTGTACTCAATTTTCTTAATATTGTTTAGCTTCTGTTATGCACTTATGCATCTCTCATCATGCATCATGGCATGTAGTCCATCATGTTAAGCGAGCATCATTTACTACGTGTAGTGCATACGAGAGTGAGAAGACTCGTGTTGATCAAGTATTGGAGAAGGTGTATCCATCCTTGGTGTTGGTGCCATGTCTGACTATTGGATCTATCTCTAGAATCTAACCTTCTCTGCAACGCGGACAAGCCCTGGTGTATAACACCCTTCTATAGCTTTTACAAATCTTTATTACACTTTAAGTCTTGTGAGATGTGCATGATTAGGGGTTGATCTATATCGTTGCTGCATGATTACCTTGATATCTAGATATCCTCACTTATACCCTGTTAGTATGAAAAGGTCATATCTCTTATGCTTAGTAATGCTTAGTCTACGATGGAAGTCGAATGATGGTTTCATCGTTCGAGAGTAATAGTTTCACTTTGTTCTTCTCAACTGTGTTTATGGGTTGTGAATACCATGATGTTAATAATGTTAAATTGAGACCGGGCGGGTGATTTGGCCACAGCTGGCTTGTATTGGGAATGGAGTCTCAATGTAGTGCCTCCGTCTGTGTCGATTGAGGACCATACCGTTGTAGGCCTGTGTGTGGTTGAGACTTTGTTAGTACTGGCCACATACTCCGGTAAGCCTTTGCCCCAGTTTATCCTTAACTTGAAAAGACAATTATGCACTGGGCGAATGGAGATGGTGGGAGTACCGTGTAACACACTTCTGCGAATCCGTCAAGGATGAATGATGCAGTGTAGTGGGTACTGTGCTCCCAGGTAGCGCAGACCGGTTTAGGTTTTAGGGGATCTGAGTACGGGTTGATATATGTAAGTTCGGGCTGGATCTAGGTTCAGACCTAGACCTGCATTTGTCGTGTGGTAAGGAAACCCCAGCTGGGCCAATCGATTCGAATCATCATTGCTTCTCGGAGATGAAGACTCGACCCTCTGACTTACATCGTAGTTAATCAATGAAACATGGATACTGATGGATAATAGATAATATGAGCTGAACCTAAGCTTTGATGATTAAAGAAGTGATTGATTTAGACCAGGTGCTAAGTGGATACTGATTATGACTTAATACACAGCTAAAAGATTGAAAGTAAGGATTCACTTAAAGTAAGCTTTTCTGCAAAAGTTACTTCTTGCTTCTACCTTACCTTTAAGCTTGTATATCCTTGGAGTCTTTTCTTTAGACGAGTAAGACTTGTTGAGTACCCTCATATACTCAGGGTTTGTTAACCCCCTGTTGCAGGATCTAACTTGAGCAGCTTAGTAAGGCCATGTTGGTGAGCTCGACATGGTCTGGCTACCTCTTCTACCTTAGATGTTTCATCTTGGATGTTTTCGCAATTCTACTCATCTTTTGGAGCTTAAATAAAAGTTTGACTTATCCATGTTTTGTAAACTAATGTTATAATTTTTTTGCACTCTAATGTAAGTTATTTTGTATCAAATGTTGTAATGTTGTAACAACTCCATTGTTGATCCTGTATGAGTTGTAAAATGTGGATGATTCGGGGTTCCCCGAGGACACCCAACAGACTACCGGAGTTGTTTGGCTTGCATGTGCTGTATCAGAAGTCTAAAAGACAATGGTAGGCACATGTGGGCCATATAATTCAGGTGGTTCTGCCACACCTATCCAAGCAGTTGTAGGCTCACAGTAGCCGAGGGTAGTAGCTAGCTAGAGATGGCTACATTACATGGTTTCATAGGTTCTGATCGTCTGCACATCCTCGGCTGTGTTTGAAGCTGCCGCTTCAGGATTCATGCTTGCAGCCACAGATGGTGCAGCTCCTGTTTGTAGCACAACTGGTCAGGCAAAAGTTCTACTCATAGCTATACAAGAGTTACATGTCCAGCCCGTTCAAATTTATGCTGCTCGAACTATCAGGCGAGCATACGGTTTACAAGAAACAAGTAAATGCCATTCGTCTAATATACTAGAGGGACGTGGTCGGGGAAAGTTATGGTTGATAGTTGTAGAGTACACATCCCTAGTATGGTAACTAGTTGCCATATGATTTTGGTTAGAATAAATGTCAATCGAGATCCTCAAACTAGTATAGAACGCAATAATAAGTTCATACAAATAGTACAGTTTGAAATGAAGCACGTTACCTTTATCCAGATCCTCAAACTAGCATGGAATGTGGTTGGGAAAATACAAATGGGTGAGGGAAGGGGGGAGCCAGAAGGTGGGCAATTGATGCAATGCGTGCTATCGGATGAGGGAAGGCGGGACGCTTCTCTCATATAGACCATGGACGGCTGACGAGAGTAAAGCGAATGCGGTAGGAAAGCTGGACACAAGAAGTCAATCGAGAAAAGAGCTTTTGACCACTATGACATGCTTGACACTTGAATGCCTGGTGCTATTGTGATAGGTATTTTTTGTACTTATTTCACTACAATCCAATCAGTCACAGTAGTCGAGGGGCAGACTGATTGCTATGACACTTTATACTGTCCTACAAGATCAAATACACAACGGGTGGACTTTCTTGCGTTTGCAGTAAAAGTCAATAGCTATGGCTCATCCATTCTGCATTGGATCGAGGCGAGACTTGTTCACATGAATTCCTCGCTGCATGGTTCTTTAAAGTTCAACAAATTTTATCAAAGAAAATTTCAACATCTATACAGATCAGAAAGAAAAGCCGCAAGAAATCTACAGGCAAAAGCAACCAACAGGGGCTAGAAACAAGTTACCAAATAATCAAATGAATTGGGCTACACCACGCTCAACAGAGTTTAATAGACCTAATATGAAGTTCAACAAAAGTTAACACAGGCATGCATGCAAATAATTAAGACTTCACATACGGTCGTCCCACAGACCAAACCTAGTCATGACTTTTACTACTGATACATCCCACAGATCAATGGTCGAGGCAGTCATGCCGGATCTTGTCCACGTTCACCTTCGCTAAGACGGCATTAGCGGCCGGCTCGACGCGCTTGAACAAATCATCAATATAATCTTCGTCTTCCGATGCCAGTGGAAAAGCCTGGTGCACCACCCGGACTTTCACCACTGCGCCAAACTCAAGCTAGGCAGCGACCAGCACCGTGGCAGCCCCTTGATGGATGGCTTCGGATGCCACAGCCTGAATGCAGGCCGGCAGGGCTCGGAGGCGCTCCTCTGGTGCAGTGATTGGATCGTCCGCTGTCTGCACCGGGCAGGCGGCGTCACAGGCGGTAGTAGCGTCGACAAGCAAGTTCTGGACCTCTGCCTCAGCGGCCGCCTTCTCATCTCGTCCCTGAGCGGCTTCTTGTTGGGCGACGCCAAGTGCAGCGCACGCGGCCTTTAGCTCATTGCACAGCTTGTCAGCGTCTATACTGGCCCCTGACTACAAGTCTGTGACCTTGAGGTAAGCCTCCTTTAACTTAAAGTATTCTTCATGGTCTGACAATGCATCACCAGAAGACTATTCGGGGTCAAACAGGACTTCATGGTCTAACGATGCATCACTAGAAGATTGTCCAGGGTCAGACAGGATCGGCGATGGCATGCAGCGACGAGACGTCTCTTTGCACAATGCAAACTAAGTTCAAGCCCACAGGATAAGGGGGAGAGCAATTTGATTGAGAAGGCAAACGACTCACCAGACTGTCCGGAGCAGCATGGGACGGAATCATCGCTGGTGGCTGCCCCCACCGGGGCTGCTTTCCGAGCGTGATCGTGGATGAAGAACGGGCTCCAGGGCCAACGATCCTCGGGACACCGTCACGCCCACGTCCACCTGTTGAGAAAGTAGGCAATTTCCAAATACTAGTTAAATTAAGCAGCATGAACAGAAATACTAGCGTGAGCATTGCTTGCATACTCTAGTTAATTTAATGAAGAGAAACAATATGAATAGCGGTACACAAAAAATCACCTCGGCAGGAGTAACTGGCGGCGGGTGTGAGACCACATCGACGAGAGGTCCGTTTGTCAATGGAGGATGGCCAGCGCTGAAGGCCATCGGGGACTCCCCCGGCCATGATCCGTCATGTACTCTCCCATAACCTTCATCACTCGTTGGTCTAGGTCATCCTCGCGGATGGTGACCCTCGACTCGATTGTAGGGTCCGTTGGGCCTCGGAACTCCCACTAGGGGTGGTGCCTCATCTTCACGGGGAGGACCCAACGACCGATGAAGATACGGATACCCCTCGTCCCCGCCAGGCCCCAGTCCTTTAGGTCCTTGATTGCATCCAACAAGTTGGGCACATGGTGCTTGTAGGCCTCCAGGGGCGGTAGTTCCTCCCATGACTCCGGGAGGTCACCATGCAGCCGGTCAGGAGAATAAAACGGTAGCGACGTGCTCTCATTAGGGATGTAGAGCCACAACTTTTGCCACCCCAAGTCCATGGAAGGGTAGCGGTCAAGGCTCAGGTACCTATCCTCCAATCCAGGACAAAGTTGGATCAAGACGTCCCCCGTCCGAGGAAGATGGACCCTCTCGGGTGCTGAGCGAACCACCTAGAAAAATGACTGCCACATCTCATAGTGGGCAGGGACTCCCACGAAGCCCTCGCATAGCATGATGAAGACGGAGAGGTGGAGGATCCCCTCTGGGGTCAAGTCATGGAGGCAGAGCTCGTAGTAGTACAACAACCACTGGAGTAAGGGGTGCGCCGGCACCCCAAGCCCAAAAGAGTGGAAATAGGTGAAAGAGACGACCTCATTCTCCTTCGGCCTCGGCTCCACTTCGATTCAGTCGTAGCTCATCAAACGCCTTGCAATCGACGGATGACTTTGTCCACTACATGGTCATGGTCCTCGCAGGAGGCGTCGGCAGTGCAAAGGGCATAGTGGGTGGAGGGCAAAAGCATTGGGATGGAAGGAGGAGATCTGGGGTGCAAAGGTAGATGATTGCAGAAGGCAGCAGATAATCCGTGGAACCACCCCATGACCCACGACCACTGACACGTTTGCATGGGTGGGCGGTTCGGTTTTGCCCCGTCATATCAATACGACGGACAGCGAGGCGACATCCCTGCTGGAACTACCTGCTGACGCCACCCACGCGCATGCCTACGCGGGAATCTAGGAGCCTACAAGACGAAAATGGACGCCGCACATCGTTCAACAATACTATCCGGGTAGTCACGATTTCAAACCGCCAGACCTTCTGTGATAAACCTTATTGCTCCACTAGTGTCCGGCTAGTGAAAATTTTAGATGATCGTTTGGTCTATAGGGTGCACAAACATTTCAACGGCTGTGCATCCATCCTTTGAAGGTTGATCAGCCCAAATCTGAATTCAACTAGTCCCTTCGCCCCCAATCGAGGAGTCAGAATTGTCAAATGTGACCAAATAAAAAACTCAATGTAATAAGAATCAACCGAAGTATATGAAGTATGAAAGAAATAAAGAAAGATAAATATAGTTGGACCAACATAATAACTTCATTCCTTTAATACAAAAGTACATTATGTATTATTTCCCTAATCTCTAATGTCTAAAACATCTCATCTTTCCAAGGGGACTCATGTCAGATGGTTGACAAATTGCATTCAGTCAATCAACATGAGTAAAGATGACAGAGTCTCCTCCCACAAACACAGTAATACTACTAAGTCTTTTCATTTGCTCGAAATACCTAACATAGACAAAAATCTCGCCATTGTCATTGTTTTCGACAAATGTAACAAAGCAATCTTTACCAAGCATATAACAAACTGCAGCTTCAACAACGATCAATCGAGGCTATTGATGAACATGACGTCCCCAAACAACAAGCACCCCTTCCACGATACCTGGCGACACTCCTAGATGCCAAAGCGCAAGCTTGCTGGTGGAGTAAACATGGGTGTTGTGGTACGACGACATCTCTCTGTATACAGAACAAAAAACACAAGAAAAATTATTAGAAAAAATCACATATGAAAAAACACTACACCTTGAACAAGCAAGAACCAGTACAAAACAACAGAATATTGCCAAGGCCATATCTTAGCCTCTATTGAGATCTTGATCTTGACGAGAATAAAATGACAAAGAAACTAAAACTCACCTCAACAAGAATGATTACTGTAGTTCTATGGGTAATAGCTGCTAACGAAGTCGTAACACTGCCTTCTTTCCTTGGCTAGCAACTTGCAAGTGAAAAGTAAAAGAGACTAGGAAGGATATTTATACTCAACGTTAGAAGACGCGAGTCCCCGTAGCGATACTAATTACTAATAAAATAGATTCAGAATACGAGCAGTCAGAGTAGTAGTCGAGGGGTGGGTGCGTTTTTCTATTCTGATTACGAGAAAGTCTGGCGCATTAAATACACAGAGTTGAGGACTTTCTCGTTATCAGAGCAGGAAAACACTTCAACCCCTCGACTACTACACTAGCGATTAGAGTAGTAACGGTGACGAGCAATGAGAACGTACTCGAATGATGGCAAAGTACAGCACCGACTGTGACTCCAGCGAGGACTCTAGCCGTAGATGCAGTCACACAAATAAAAAAATAATCAACAGATGCAGCGTAACAAGCTATAACAAATAGGTTTATTTTTTATTTTTTTGGTAATTTTTAGGTGTCAAATTCATGCATCTTTTAATTATTTATTATAATCCTCTTTTAGTTTTATGTTTATTTATATTATTATGAAAAAACCAAAAAGGCAACAACTAACTCATCGGATATATAAACAGGTGCATAAGAGAAAAAAGTGAAAAGACGGATATTAGGTAAGTAACATTTTATCGTAATCATTTCCTATTAAAACATGGAATAAAATCCGGTCTCTGAGCACTGCGCTGAGCAGTGCCACCAACACACCCCGAAAATTTGATTTCGCACCGCGCCGAGCAGTCCCACCAACATGCACCGAAAATTAGATCTCTCTTTTGCCCTCCATACGGAAAATAGGTTTACCACGCCATCGATTTCAGACAAGGGCTTTTGTAGTAATGTGATGGCCACATAAAAGCACAAAGAGTCGCCGTCTCTGCCTCCATCTACATTCTCTACCCACACCGTCTCTCCTCCAGCTCCAAATCCTAGTCCCATGGCCTCTCTCTCCACTCTCCAGCCGCCACCTCTGCCACCCTGCTCCGAACCCTAGGCGCCATCGGCATAGCAGCTTGACTCCCTCTTGACTCTCCAACCGCACCCTCTCTCATACATTTTCGAACCCTAGCCTCGACAATGGTATAAGCTAGATCCGGATCCCCTACCTCAGCACCTGCCATGATCGACCGGATCTGAACCCTAGCCAGAGCCAGATCTGTTAACCCTGCGTCAACGTCGGTCGCACCAGCTTCGCGACCACGATGACAAGATTGAATCTGAACATGGACATGGAGGAAGAGGTACCCAAATTCCTTTTATGATGTGTGATCTACTATAGAGGTACCCAAGCTGTAGTTACGTACTAGTTAGGCGCTTGTTTGCATACTCTTGCTGTGTTGTGTTGACATTTCGTAGAAGCTTTACTTAATAAATGCCTTTGTAATCTAGAAAGATGGAAGAACTTGGAATACGTATGGGCCCAAAACCTATCTCTAAAGGCAAAAAAAGTAAAGCACAAAGGGTAGACATGATGAAGATTTAGAATATATCCTTGAACCAGGGGAGGTAGTTGAGGGATTTGATGTTACAGATAAAACAGATTCAGATTTAGAAGATGAGCTAGTACCCCTAGCAATTGAGGTGCTTGTTCTATCTTGTATTTAGTTCGGAGGGGGTACGTAGTAATGCAATGCTTTGTTGTTTGGATAGCAATGCAATTTGTACATGCTCGTTGCTTAAGTTTGTATCTCTAATTTCAATGTCTAGGTCGAAGGAGCCATAGAGGAGGCTCTGTCGTAGGACAAAAGGCAGTGCTGCCTTGAGTCCTGGATGAAGGCACTCCAAGCGAGTGAATTCAACATGACCAGGAGAGTTTGCTCATGGAGTTCATACTCGGAGGGCTGCTGCTGGCAAAAGGGTGGAGGTATTAGCAATAGGTGAACATAATTCTCCATCACCATGGACATCTGTACCCAGGGATCAATTCAAACTTCATGAATTGACTGGAGACATTTGTCGGGACGGCTCCCTACCTAGCCCTGTGAGAGAGTGCTCATGGCCAGATGATGATAGCCTTGCCAAAGAGGAGCCCTCTGAGCTACCTAGCCCTGTGAGAGACTGCCCATGACCAGATGATGATAGCCATGCTGAAGAGGAGCCCTCTGAGCTACCTAGCCCTGTGAGAGACTACCCACGACCAGATGATGATAGCCATGTCAAAGAGGAGCTCTTTGAGCAAACTCCCGTCTCCACCCACTCGCAGAACAATAAAAGTTGCCTAGGTTGGTATTACCTTACAAATGTATCAATTCACACTAGCTATTTGATATCCATGTTACTTTTCTAACAATCTGAATGTATGAAAACTTTATAGTACCATTGCCAAGAAGTGCGAGGAAGCCAAGGCCTTGAACTTGTAGAATTTTGCTTGATAAAATGAGCAAATCAATGGGAGGATTGAGGATGCCCATCTCTGTTGCCGAGGGGAACAGAAGGTCACATGATCCAGTGCAAGCTGCCAAGTTTGCCTCAGAGGCAGGTGTAGTAGTTAGGAATCAAATACCAATTTTGACATATTGGAAACATTACAAGAAGCCCTCCGGTGTCGTCCATTACAGGAATTTTGTGGAGAGGCTAACTGTATGTATGGGTATCCTCTCTTGACATTCAACTCTACTTTGAGCAACTTTAACGGATTTACTTTTCATTCACACTACTGCATGCAGTTAAGGCTAGACATTGACAAGGCTCACCCACCAACACAAGAAGCTTGCTGGAATGTATTGAAGTGTGGGGTACGGCAGAGATGCTATAGGTTGAAGCAAACCTACTTCAATGGTGTCCCTGCTAATCAGATCCGTACGACCTCTCATGCCCCATGCATGAGCAATGCACAGTGGTGTGAACTTGTTGAGACTTGGTCTAGTGCTAAGAACAAGGTGTGTGTGAACCCATCGATTTCTTGTCTAGTCTTGCTACGGTCTACTTGTGCTACAATCTAACACAAATGAAGCTATAGGAAACATTTGAGACGAACAAGCAAAACCGTGCAAAAGTGAAGTACCACCGGTCTACAGGATCTCGCTCCTATGTTGTCCAGCTGCAAACATTTGTAAGTGATAGTTTTGTTTTATTGTTACTCTTGCCTTTATATATATAAACAGAAACTTATGTGCAATGTGAATAGAAGGAGAACAAGAGGAAGGCCACAGAACACAATCAAGGACTTGATGAACAACATGATGATCTAGAACTTGAACAACATGGTCGACCTGATGAAGATGTTAATGTTGTAGAAGTCTTTAATGACTTCCATACCAGTACAAAAAAGGGCCTATGCAAGTGCAGTAGTTATAAGTACCTTCATTTGCTTTCCTTGAAATCTACTGAACTCATTGCCATAAAAGAAGGAAACACAGCAGGAGCCTAATGTGGCAACATGATTTAATTTTATAGTTGCAATTTTACATCATTCAATATGGTACCTATACATTATGCTTATGTAATGTCTATCGCTAGTAGGTTGCAAAAGACTTATGCATTATGCTTATGTAATCTCTATCAGTAGTCGTCTAAGGAAATCCTATGCATATGCATTACTTGTTATGAATTAATCTCTTGGGTTTTCAGTTAAAGTCCTCTTCCACTATCTGTAACCTAATGTTTTACTGATTGAATTTCGCATGAAGCTATAGAAGCTATGCAAACAGAACCTGTTGCTAATGGGCAGCAACCAATGACTAGTACTGATGTTGTTTCCAAGGTTCTCTGCCTCTACTAGGGCAAGCGCTAGGCAAGCAGCAAAAATCTTTTTTTAAGAATGCTGGTATCATGAGAAGCTCCACCAGAGCAGAAACATCGGCGGAGATGACACTTCAGGAGCAGCTTACTGGTGAACAGAAAAGTACATCTGAGCTCGTCGAACTAGTGGATGAATTAAAGGTAAGGACAGAAAAGGCTGAAAGGGAGCTTGAGGAATTCAAGCAACAACAATAGGAGGAGTACAATAGGCTCAGTAATTAACTCTCTGTCTTCAACTCCTGCGGCTTGATGCGGTGAACACTTGTGGCCTGTTGTGTGGACATATACGATGGTTTGATGTTGTGATACTCTGTCAGTGGTTCACTACTGACATGTGAAATGTTAATTGTGATTATTTGATTGTCAGGCTGAATTGTTATGTAGTCAATCTGTGCAGTAGTGACGATCTCGAATTACTTCTATAATGAATTGATTGTACTCCACGCGGTAGCCAGAGCACGACACGTGGAGGAACCAGTACATGACACGTGAAATAGCCAGAGCATGACATGTGGGCTATTAAAAATCCAACACGTAGAAAGATGTCGTCAAGCCACGTGGCCGAATAAAAATGCGAAACGTGAACGGACAGTGCCGTGATGCGTGGTCGAATAAGAAACGGCAACATAGACCAATAAAAATACGCCATATGGTCCAATGAAGAAGTGACACGTGATCCAACAGCAACACGACACGTGTGCCTATAGAAAACTGATATGTGGAACAACAGGAACACGACACATGGTCTAGTAAGAACCTGAAACGTGCAAGAACCATAGATGACCATGTTGTGCAATAAGAAGGTGACACGTACCTGAACCATCTACAATGCAATCGGCTATAGCATATACACGTGAAAAGTATCTCCAATGGAAGCACCTACCAGCGTGGCGGCCCCTGCCACGCAAGCCAAAATAGTTCTACGACGTTCTGTTTTCGTCACAGATCAAGCCACTTTTATGACGTTTTGCGAAAATCGTCATAGAATTTTAAGTGTCACGCGACTTTTATGATGAACCAGTTTTCATCATAAATTTGTCATAAAACTGAAATTATGACGAATTTGGCTCATTCAGTGACGAAAGCTGATCGTTATAGAAGTGGATATTCCTGCTAGTGTCAGATATCTTTACGTTCCTATGCAAAACTTTCGGTTGCTTTATCTATCTGAAGCTGTAATATCTACCTTCCCTAAAAGAATTAAAAATCTTTATTAATTAGATGCTATATCTACCTCATCGAGTCATCGTGGTTTTGTTTGACCGCGCAAAATAACCGGCTTGAAGTTTGCACGTTATTTGTGACACTAGCGTCTTTAGTCCTTGGATCCTGTCTTTTTTTTCATTTGTTTGTGGATTATTATGGATCCTATTATGTGCTCTCACTTATTTTCCCATTGCGATAAACCTGTTTAGAGCACAAATTGCAGGATTAAAATGTGCTTAATTGTTCACCTCAACTGAAAACATCTTTCAAATTGCAGACCACTTTTGACTTCTTCGATTAAATCGTCAAGCCTATTTTAGTTTCCTATTCAAATTATTTGTAGGACAATACCAGGTTCTGGAGTTCGTGATATGAAGATACCTAGTTTTTTTAGCTCAAAATAACCTTTACAATCTAGATTAATCTGTTTATCAGGAATAAATTGCAGTAGCCTTCTATCTTTTTTTATATATAAGTATCCCTCAATCAGAAGTCATTTGGAGGCCGGAGAGCGCCCTGCTACTGTTCAATACTTCTCGTGACGTATTGACATGATGTCTGACATTGTTCATGACGCGACATCGATATTCACTGTTCGCTTATTTTTTAAGACGAATTTAAGACGAATTTAAGATATTTTCTCTACTGTTCATCGCGGGCGCAGCTGCAGCGCGCCCAACCGTGCTAGTACGTACTTATCCTTGGACATATCCCTGTGATCACAATGTTGTTCTGAAAGTCAACTGTACTATGAATTTTTTTAAATCATTTAGCCTGTTCAAAGCCAATACTTTCATTAGTGTTGTTTATTGCTTTTTGTTTAATCTTTCTTTGTGTCTGCAGATCTGAGTCATTCTCCTTAAGGCCTTAACAGCACCTCCACCAGCTACTCCCTAGGACTGCTGACAAGATGGTCTTATTTTCCCACCTTATGATCTTTTTTCTTACTCTGCATACTAAGTTGCTCTCCTAATAAACAATCATAATCTTATGAGCCATATCATTGTTCTCTTTTTTTTAATGGCATGGACCTTTTTTCCATTCGTTTGCTGGATGGATCCTGGATGGACATGTGCACAGCTAATAATGGATTTGCATCGCTGCAAAACCTCTTTAATATCTTGGTCCAAGCACTAGCACCACACAAATTATGATTCCCACCGTGGTAGCCTAATCAGGATACAAAGGGGATGCATCCTAGGACCTATCTTAATTTTTTTTGCATGTGGTACAGGTCATTTTTTTTGCTTAACCATCTTAAATTTTCCTTACTATGAATGAAACAACCAATACGTATTGCTGTGGGTGCTAATTAGATCAAGTTACTGCAAGTTTTTGGTGAACAAGGATAAATTATTTTTCTTAACCCTGAAACTGAACTGAATCTTAGCTTAAGAAAAAGAATACCAGGATTTTTTTTCATCTCAGAAGTGCTAAAAGGATTGTTGCTAAGATGAAATCTTCTCAGATTCATTCAGTGAAAGAAACTGATCACTTTTCATTCATGTACACCATTAGTTCTATGATCAATGTGATCCATTCTATCCTTACAGATGAGTATTCAAGGCCTTTGTAGCTGGTGGCTGATTGGAATTATATCTACTGCCATTGATAGTTATTTATTCTACTGCCGAATAGATCTTTATGGCAAAGGAGGTTCAAATCGCGAAAAGAAGTGTATGTAGTATTTAACATTGGGTTAATGGGTTTGATATTTATTATTGCAAAACACATTATTTCTCTTCTACCTGTAACCTGCCTCCCTATACTAGTATTTCAGTTCATGCTAGCTTATAGAAATTGATATGGTTATATTCATGAATAATGTGTGGAGCAGCTATTCTTATAGTGGCCATCTTGTGCTGCATTCCTATTTGCCAAAAATCTATCAATTTTACAAATACTATCTTGCCACCTTATTATCTGTTCTTTTCTGCAAGCGAGCAGCAGCTCCATGTTCTTGAAATTCTAGCATGCATGTTATATAGATCTTTTTTTTTCATCACTTAGCCATGGCCAGCTGTTGCTCTTTCAGCTCTCTGTATGCTAGAATGCTTTTGTGCACTTGACAGATGTGTTGACTTATCATGTATTATTATTTATGCTTGATGATATATTTGCTCAGTCTATTGAACTAAAAGATTTGATCTTACAAATTTCATCAGGCTAATTAGAATGTTTCTTTTTTTTTGCAATAAAAGATTCCTGACTTGAATTGTGATTTATACAGTTCAACTATACTCAGTTGTACTGTGCACCTTAGCCTGAAATTGCCTGTCTTCAGCTTTCAGCTAAACTCGGTTACCTAGCTACCTTGGAGCCAAGCAACGACTTGCACATCTGTAGAAGTAGCAGCTTGATTCAGCTTCACTTGCCAGAACTCTTTATTGTGATATCGATTCTTCATTAACATATCGCATCATCAGATTTAGATGCTTTCTATATATATTTTCTACACATAGCATTTGTTGATGATTTCTTGCTCATCTGTTCACATGCAGCTGGGTCAAGAATTGATGAATCGATGGACCTTGGGCAGCAACAGGAAGTTGAAGAGCTGGAACTTCGGCGCTGCATTTTTGCAGCCAACAAACGGGCGCGACGGCGTTGGTGTCAACATTAGTATCACGCTGTCGGATGCTTCTGCTATCGAGAGCGCAAATGTATCTGTGCGTAAAGATGCTACTGCAATTTTGTGCTGATTTACAAATTCCATCGATTTAATAGAATCTTATGCGGATCAAAGTCGCTTTTCAATATCAACTGTTGGATGCACGATTTGCTGCTACTGTAAAAGGTTAACTGATTTTATAATCCTTGGTGAATGAAGAATAAAACAAATCTTAACTAGCACATGGCAATCAATCCATTCTACACACGATTTCAAGTCACGGACGTCAAAAACCTGCACACAAAATCACGGACGTCAAAAACCTGCACGGAAAATCACGGACTTAAAAAACCTGCACAGAAAAAACAAAAAGACGGACGTCAAAAAAAAATCTGCACCGAGAAAAAACTTCACGGAGGAAAAAAAACGCTGCACGGAGAAAAAACAACTGCACGGAGAGAAAAAAAAATCGCCCGGAGATGTAGTCGCAGGGTGCTGGGCTGCCAAATGTTTTTGGTACCAAATAACTATTCAGTACCCAGGTACCAAATAGCGTTGTCCCTATATATAGTATATATATGAATTTTTTTGCCAAAAAATTTGGGCAACTGAAAACCCTCCGCCCCTGGCTGATGTAGCTCTCTGTTTTTTCCACTGGTGTTCTTCCAACAGATGTTGTAGCCCTCAAGAAAGTTTGTTCGTCTAATTAAGAAGATCCCGCCACAGGGTAAAGCATGTGCATGACAATGCCTGTCGGCAGGACCCTAAACCCTAAATATAACATTTTTTTAATAATAGAACCAAATGTTCCGGCTTCAGCTTCTCACAAAAGAGAAGCATCAGACCAAGCTTATTACAAAATCACTCCAACGAAACTCACACAGGTGCAAACTAGTTCCCAAGGCGATATCTAAAGTTCCAACCATTTAAAGCAAAAATAAACATGGCTTTTGACTCTAAATTTCTGCAAGCATCTTGGATAAGCACACTGTGTTCATCCAGTCGTTGCAATGGAGCCTAAAACCAGAGCCAGTATGTCGCCTTGAAGAGTACCTGCAAAAAGATTTTTGGTTGACATTTATTAAACACCAAATCATTTCTTGTGAGCCAAATAACCCAACAAAGGACTGCTGCACCTGTCAATAATAAGAGATTGTGTTTTTGTTGACCCAATTTAGACCAACCTCCAAACATATGGGTTATGTTCCTCGGTGGTCTCAAACCAAAAACACAGTGGACCATACGCCATAGAGCCTTAGCGACAATACAATCGAAGAATAAATGTTTTATGGTTTCCAGGCTACTGCAAAAGCTGCAAACCTTACTACCATTCTAATTTTTTTGGCCAGATTATCCTTTGTGAGAGTAACCCTTTTTTTAGAACCACAAGAAAATCTTATTTTTCAAAGGGAGTTTCATTTGCCAAATCTCTTGTGTAACCTTAACCCCATTATTAACAAGGTGATTGTACATTGATTGAACTGAAAAGGATCCATTTTTATGGAGCTGCCAGACAAATTTATCTGATTCGTCGCCCAGGTTGATGTCTAGAAGACGTCCAACTAGATCATGCCATTGTGACAGTTTATTCCCCGTTAAAGCCCTTCTAAAGAAAACATTTAGGGGAGTAGACTGTAGAACCTCAGCAACCGTTGCATGTTTTCTACGTACAGTACTATAAAGATCTGGGTATTGAGTTTTAAAAGCTTGGTTTCCTAACCAAATATCCTCCCAGAAACTGATTTGAATACCGCTATTTAATTTAAAGCAACCCAATCTAAGGAATTGTTTCTTGACACCCACAAGACTACCCAAAAATGGGAATCCCTAGCTTTCTTCTCAATTTGGCTTAACTATTTACTTTTCATATACTTGTTTCTAATCAATTCTTGCCACATGCCATCATCAGTGCATAGTTTAAAAAGCCATTTACTCAAGAGGCATTGATTCTGTAAGTCTAGATTAAGCACACCCATTCCACCCTGTTCTTTTGGCTGACATAAAATGGGCCATTTAATCGGTCTATATTTCTTTTTGTGATCATCATTCTGCCAGAAGAATCTAGATCTATAAAACTCTAACTTTTTGAGAACCCCTCTCGGTATTTCAAAAAAAGACATCATAAACATAGGCAGACCGGATAGGACTGAATTAATCAGCACAAGTCTCCCTCCTAAAGAGAGTAATTTTCCTTTTCAGCTACTTAGTTTTTTCTCAAATCTCTCTTCGACCTGCTTCCAATCTCTATTGGAAAGTTTTCTATAGTGCATTAGGATGCCTAGATATTTAAAGGGAAAAGCACCAATTTTGCAACCAAAGAGCTGCGAATATTGTATCTCACAATCCTTTGCTTGACCAAAACAGAAGATTTCACTTTTGTAAAAGTTAATTTTTAGACCAGACAATTGCTCAAAAACACAAAGCAACAATTTCATGTTCTTTGCTAGTTCTAAATCATGGTCCAGAAATATAACCTAGTCATCAGCGTATTGTAAGATAGATAGACCCTTTTCTATTAAGTGTGGAATTACTCCCCTTATTAAATTGTCATGTTTGGCCCTATTCAGAATGATAGCCAACATATCCACTACAATATTAAATAAAATAGGAGATAAAGGATCACCCTGCCTAAGGCATTTCTTGGTCTGGCAATTGGGTCCCAAATCATCATTCACTTTAATAGAAACATTTCCACCTTGGACTACTTTCCTAATCCAATTACACCAGATCGGGTCAAAACCCTTCATTCTTAAACATACTTCTAAAAAATCCCAATTAACTTTATCATAGACCTTTTCAAAGTCGATTTTAAAACAATACCATCTTTTTTCTTAGTGTGTAATTCATGGATAGTCTCGTGTAAAATAATTGCCCCTTCCATGATGTTTCGACCAGGTAGAAAAGCTGTTTGCGACGGTTTGATAATTTTTTCGGCTACCTTGGTGATCTTGTTAGTAAGCACTTTGGTAAAAATTTTGAAGCTAACATTAAGCAGACATATAGGTCTGTACTGCTATATCTGGTTAGCTTCTTTACTTTTTGGGAGGAGAATAATTGTTCCAAAATTTAATGAGTTGAGCGCCAAAGATCCCTTGTGGAATTCCCTAAATAGAGCCATCAAATCCTCCTTTATAACATTCCAAAAGACTTGATAAAACTCTACCGGGAAACCATCTGCCCTGGTGCTGTATTATATTTCATTTGGAAAATCGCTTCTTTAATCTCTTCCTCTGAGAACTGTGCTACTAACATTTCATTTTCCTATATAGAGACTTGAGGGATATCATCACAACGAGATTCGTCTAAGGACATAGGAATACTTTTCGATGGACCGAAAAGCTCTTTGTAATATTTCGTTATATAATCTCTTAGCTCTTTTTCGCCTTGAATCAAACCCTCCTCATGCTCTAACCGGAAGATAGGAGACTTCCTATGTTTTCCATTGGCAACCAAGTTGAAGTATTTAGTATTGGCATCGCCTTCTAACAGGTTTTTAGCTTTCGCTCTTTGGTACCATTTTAATTCTTCTTCTCTCAATAAATCTGCCAACCTTTCATTCATTACATGCTTTAAGTTCAATTCATCCTGATCGAGAGGAGAATTTTCCGCTTTCTTATCTAGCATATTTAATTTGTTAAGTAGCTGATTCTTTTCTTTTTTATTGGTAGCGCTTATATTTTTAGCCCAACACCTTATAAATTGGCGAACCCTACGAATCTTGGCCTGCCATTTTTCTAAAGGAGTATGTCCACCTTGTGCTTCTGACCAAATTTCTTTAACCATGTCGAAGAAACCCTCTCGTAGGAACTAGCCTAGTTCAAATTTGAATTGAGGTGGCGTGGTCCTTCCAGCCGAGTCCCCCGTATTAAGTAGTTGTAACACCCTAAAATTTTGAAAAGAAGAAAAGTAGGAGAAATATGATTTTTATATATTTTTGTGAGCATGCAAATTTAGGATAATAATGATTTTTATAAATTTAAAATCAAATATAAGAGTAGAAACATGTTTGTGCACTCATGCTGTTGCATTTAAATTTTTGAGATGAGTGGTTTGATCAAATTCAAATTTGGATTTGAAAATCTTTTGAAAATGCTTTGAAAAAAATTAGAAAAAGAAAAAAAAAGAATTTCTTTTCTTCTCGGGCCGCTTCTTACCGCAGCCCACAGCTCGGCCTGCCCTCCCCGCGCGCGGCCCATCTTTCCCGCACCAGCGCCCGCCTTCGCCCGCGTGGGCCAAGCCCAGCCACCGCGGCCCGCCAAGCCAGCGCGCGGCCGTTCCCTCTCCGAGTCGCCGACATGTGGGACCCGCCTGTCAGCGTCTCCTTCCCCTTTCCTTCTCCTTCCTCCGGCACTTTCCAAAAATGGAAACCGCCGCCTTCCCCTTTCATCGGATTCGATCGACCGAATCCATCTTGAATCCCTCCCTTTCCTTGTTTCCTCGTGCCTCCGGGCTATAAAAATCGGACCCCTGTGCTATTCCGCATCCAACCCATCCCTTTTGAGCCGTTTTGGTCGTCTCGTCGAGCCACCGCATGTGCCACCGCCGCCATACCCGCCACCGTGAGCTAAGCGCCATCTTCGGTCCCTCAATCGACCTCCCTCTTGTGCGTGGTAAGATCGCCGTGACTTGCTCGTGCTCCCTGTACTTTCCACTTGTTGAATGGAGGCCAGGAGCGCCGTTTTCATCAAACGCCGGCGAGTTCGGCCGGTTCCGGCCATGGCGCCACCGCACGGTCACCTTCTCCGGTGGGAGCGCCGCCGGCCTCTTTCCCCGATCCAATCTGGATCGTTGATTTTGAATCCAACGGCTGATATTCAAAGATACCCGTTCGGCTGTAACATTTGCTAAAGAGACCCTGTAAATTTTAAGTTCTTAACCCGCAGTCCAAAGCGTATTCCCGGTTTACGTTTTCTTTTCTGTAAAGCGTATTTTGATCGTGTAACTTCCGAAAATACGTTTTGATCTGTTGAAAGCGTAATTCATCTCGGTAATTGAAAAATACGTTTTCTGATATTTACAGTTTTGCCACTGAGTTTATTTTAGTTATAAATTATCCGTTTTAACTCCGATTTGATCCATTCAAATTGCGTTAGATTCGTATTTGCGAGCTCTACATGATTATAGAACTGTACAGTAGGTTTGAGATAATTTATTTTCAAGTTTATATTAAAGTAATTATTTATCTATAGGAAATCTTAGAAAATTCATAATTTGTACGTTTTAAATCTAAATTTCGTGATCTTTATGTCTATGTGATCGTAGTAATGTGTAGAAGAGTTTTACAAACTTGTTATACTGTTAGTGTTACTGTTGGTTAGGTTTTCTATCTTTAAGTTCCGATGTGAGATTTAATTTATTACTTTAATAAAGTAAATCTTGTTTAAATCATATCTTCTACGTTTTAGATCCGTTTTAGCTCATTCGAGTTGCGTTAGATTCATAGCAACGAGATCTACGCGTTAGTGACAGTGTTTACCATATTACTAATTCTAAAATTTTATGGTTTAAATCATATCTTGATTAATAATTATGCAACTGGGTTTTGTAAATAAAATATGATTTGTTTTACTTTAGTTTTATAATTTGAATCTAAATTTGACTTAATTCCGTATATAGTATTTATAAAATATTTTATATATATAATTAAAACTCATGAAGCTAATAGTTTTATATTTTCTCCTATGAGCAAATCTTTCGGTAGATGTATCTTTTCAACCGTAGCTCTGATTAGTGTGCTTTTCGCGTCTGTGTATTCGTAGCGAGACGTAGATTCGTTCTACAAACTTTTCATCTTAATTTTATGTTTGGTGTACTGTTCTAATTTAGATCTATTGTTTGCTTCGTGTATGATTGTATGGATACGTGTGTGGTGAATTATGATTTCGTCCAGTCGGTGAGATATACGAGGTTATCAAGAAGAAGAAGAAGAACGTTGAAGATTAAAGCTTACCGAAGGATCGGTGTTTAAGGCAAGTATAGCATGGGATTATCCTTGTTTCCTATTCATCTTTAATATACTTAATTCATATGCATGTGTCTACCTTGTTACCATTAAGGATATCCTAGCTTTTGTATCTTGTACCTTGACAACCATGGGATATTGCATTGGGTAGTATTTATGCTAGTGCTCAAGATAAATAACCATGATCTGTAACTTGACTAATGATATATGCAATAAACGTTTAAATGATGCTTTAAAGCAATATGGCTCAAGAGGGCTAGAGCATATTTGGTTGTTTTTATGGTGCTCTAGTTTCTCTCCATAAGGACTTTTCTGTAAGCGAACATCCGGGACTTACAGTACAACTGTGGGGGCTATATGGCTCTGGCTTTAGTCAAGTATGAGGACCTTTTCTAGCTTGTTAGAGGTATTCCTTCATGGCGTAAGAACGGCTTGACGAATCGGGTATAGTGCGGCCTCTGTCCTTATGTGTATAGGCTGCGCGTTATTGTGCCATTTGGAAGGGGGGCTCTACATCTGTTTGCCGAGTGAATCTAATGGCCCTAACTTGTTAGACGAACCTTTGAAAGACTTCATAGTGAACCCTGCCGACCTTCCTTGGAAGTGGGTCAAGAGATTAGCTACCTCGGGCGAAAGGGTAAATCACGACTCACAGTGAAAGTGTACAACCTCTGCAGAGTGTAAAACTGTTATAACAGCCGTGCTCACGGTCACGAGTGGCCTTGGACCCTTACAGAATAAATGATGAACACTGATGATAATGATAATACTGATGATATTGATGCTCACTAATGATTATTGTTTCTTGCTATACATTATTCTTGTTTACATGATCATGAGGTTATTTGGGATTTTGGTAAACTTGTTGCTACTCAATTGTTAAAGAGATGACTTACTAAAAGCTATTGTAGTAAACCCGTGTCAAACTTTTTGAGCCTCATGAACCCTATGTTATATTTGTTGAGTTCGACATGGACTCACTCTTGCTATTTCCCCACATCTCAGGAAGGGTACCAGACTGTTAGATTCTGGAATTGTTAGGCTTGTGATCAACCAGTTAGTTTGATCCTGGAGTGAAGGTTGCACCCAGTGTTCGGAGTTGTCTTTCCGCTGTGTTACTCTTTAAGGTATATTTTATACTATTGTGTTATGTATATTAAGCATTTGTCTTTTGATATTCCACTTATCTGTGGCTATATGTGAGATTTGTCTTCTTTATTTCACATATGGTGTATGTCTGGTTTTGTCCTTAAAACCGGGTATGACAGTAGTAGAGGTGTATGGTCAGAAATCTCTCGAGATAAAGCGTGTATCGTGGTATGCGGAAATTTGGATTCCCATTCGGTGCAAGATAGAATTCGGTCCAACTTTTCAAAAGTTGGAGTCTCCAGAGAATTAGCCCAAGTGAACTGTCTCCCGGATAATTCTAATTCTCTCAAATTGACCGCATCTATTATGGCATTGAACAAAAAAAGGCCATCTATCACTATAATTTGTATTATTCTTCTCATTCGGACCGCGAATAATATTAAAATCACCACCTATCAGCATAGGTAAGGATTCTTTAGAGCATAAATGCACTAATTCAGCTGGAAAAGCCTGTTTGAAATGGTCCTGTGCGGCACCATAAATAGACACTAAATGGATACAAAGAATTGTAAATATAGTGTCCTGTCGGTTGCTAGGGAGCTGATAGGGAACCTGTCGGCAACTAGAGGGCCGATAGGACCCTATCGGCAGCCTAGTAGCCGAGGGCTCCTGATGTGGCTGAAGAGGACAACCCAGCAGGTCGATATCCCGACGTGGATGGAGAGGACAACCCAGCAGGCCATATCGGCTCGATAGGCATGTCGGCCACCGGTTAGCCTATAGGGCCCTATCGGCCTTCCGCCGACAGGCCCTAAAATATCTACAGGTCGTCTTCTCCCTCGTGCTCTCTTGCACCGCACCGCTGCCGCCTGTTTGCCAAACAGGTGCGTGGGCGGGCTCCCCTCGTCGGTGGCCACAGGATCCGGCGGCGGCATGCCCCCCCCCCCCAAACACACACACACACACACACACACACACACACACACACACACACACCACCACCACCACCACCACCGTTGGCCCTCGTGGCTCCATCACCAAGAGGCACCATCACCGGCTCCCACGGCTGCTGCTGCAGGTAATATTTTTTTTGTTTATTTAGTTTAGTTAGATTACATTTAGTTTTTAGTTTTAGGGTTAAGGGTTAGTTTTTAGTTGTAGTATTTTTTTAGGGTTAGTTTTTAGTTGTAATTTTTAGTTTATTTAGTTTTTGGTTGTAGTTTATTTAGTTTTAGGATTAGAGTTAGTTGTAGATTAGTTATTTTAGTTAAATTTTAGGGTTACTTTTAGTTATTGTTAGTTATTTATGCTTAGGTTTTTGGGTTCGATTTAGTTAGGATTAAGGTTAGTTGTAGATTCGTTAATTTTAGTTAGGTTTTAGGGTTAGTTTTAGTTTGGGTTAGGATATGCAGTTTTACTGTTGCTTTTAGATTATTATGGCTAGTTTAGTTATTAGTTATTTGTTATTTTGTATTATTGTTAGAGTTTTTTTAGTGTAGTTATGGTTTATCATTGTTTAGTTAGAGTAAGTTCGCATGGTACTTCATTTAACTGACATGATACTTTGCACGATGCTTGTTGAGTACCTAGATGGTGATATGCAAGGTGAGAGTAGCAACACAGTTGCAAAAGTTAAGAACTTGGAGGTTCTCAAAAAAAATGTTAAGAATTTAGAGGCCGTAGATGCTGTGTTTGTGATGCTCAGGCAGTTTAGAACATGACAGAAGATGCAGAAGAGGAAGAATGTGGTCGGCACATGGAAGCTGACCAGGGCGTGGAGGATGAAAGAATCGTCAAACAAATGGAGGCTGGTGATGTGGAGCACCTCGCTTTGTGAATATTTGCTAGTAGGAGCTTTTACGACGAGTGATATCCCTAAGGATTGGACTCACATCGCACCAGATGCTATGACGGTCGATGATGGTCATCATTCATCGTGGGAGTATTCAAGGAAGGAGGTGAGAGGGCAGATGTTTTATGACAAGTTTTATCTGTAGCATGTAGTTCAGCGGTGGGCTTTCTCTGAAAAGAAACAGTTTAGGGTGGTTATTTCTAACCGCACGAAATGGGACGTTAAGTGTGTCATCCCAGGTTGTACTTGGCGTGTTCATAGTCATATGCCACGTACCGAGAGCAACTTCATAGCCACTATTGTGCAACCACGTAGTTGCTTGCTACATTCAACGCTGATCAAGCATAGGAACATGACGGCTGAATTCATGGCAAACGAAATGTACAGGGAGATATTTGAAAAATTTGGCATGTCTCCTTTTTAGACAATGCTTGAGAATAGATATGGCTATGAGATATCTTATGACATGGCTTGGAGAGCAAAATAGTTGGCCTGGAGAAGAGGTTTGGTACGTACAAGGACTCATATCACCACCTGCCAACTCTTCTTGCTAGCATTCAAGCGAGAAACCCAGGGACTATAATTGATATTGATGACTACATCAACGAGAAGGGAGACCGTGTGCTTAAATAAGCTTTTTGGTCTTTCGAGTGCATGATACAGACCTTCAAGCATTGCCGATCTCCGCCCTTCCTCTCCCTTAGGATTCACCCTTCCCTCTCCCATAGCCTCCAGACATTTCTACCGCAATGAAGTTAGGGTGCAATACATGTACCAATATATATGTATATATAGCCAAGCGTATGTGTGTGGTCAAGTCACATTAATTTGGAATGAACAACACACTGAATGCGCTTGAAAAGATTAGTTAGACTAAAAAGGCTAGGTTTTTTTGGACTGAAAGGACTAGTAAAGTTGATTCGACGATACACTGAAAAGTGTAGTACTTTGCTACAGTATCAGAGACTGAATAGGCTATGTGTTTTATCTGAAAAGGCTAGTAAAGTTGAATCAACAACACACTGAAATTGCAGGTACATTGCAACAGTACTAGGTCCAAAAAGGCTACTTCAGTATAGTCATGATCACCTTGAAAAGTCTACATAGGGTGATTTAATGCTCCACTAGAATCATAAAATGCGGCAAGATTCCCATGTCGTCCTCTCCATGGACTATGCCCACTACACCAGATAACCTGGATACATAAAGGTCTCCTATATCATCTATACCACATCTCCTCCTCAAGCCATCAAACTTCTACTCCACAACCATGTCTTCCTGGAGGTCTGGCCCATTCAAAGTGCCAGAGTGGCATGAGCGGCTGAAAGTGCCATTGCGGATCTAATTGGGACCATGTTCTACATCTGGACATATCCACTTGGGCCTCGAGCCAACTACGGCCGTCCGAACCTCGATGATGACTTCATGGTAACGAATACAACTTAATCCTTTGTTTCTAGTTCTCATTATTTAAACTGATCCATGACATCTACCACTAAACACATAGCCTTGCAACTTCATCGAATGGGTGGATCGGGAGGCACTAGCATGGCCATGAGGACGACCAACCGAGGGGGAAAACAAAGCCCAATACTTTGTCAAGATGACTCAGGCTCGCCAGGTGGAACGACAAATGCGGCTTGAGCAAGAATGGCGCCTGAGGGTGGAAATCCACATGAAGGGCAAGGAGGATGAGCTTGCAAGGAGGCGGGAGCAGTTAAGCCTGCGTGAAGCAGCCATCAAGCGCAAGTTATATTTCCGAAGGCATGTTAGGACTAGTGATAGAGCTCTGAACATTAGAAGTACAGAGATACAGACATTACATTGCAAGTCGTGCTTTGTTTAATTCTCTAAATCATGTTAAGATTAGCGGTGGGACTATTTACCTTAGGTACAGAGTTTCACACATGCCATTTATTATTGCAGGTTTCGTCCATGTAGCGCGCTGGGTTAATATTAGAATGTGTTTATGCCTTCAAAAGTTTTAGTGTTCCTTGAATAGTCTTAAGTTATGGTTGGGTGACGGTTATCTCCAGAAAAGGATATCAAATGTTTTTAGTGTTTGCTTCAACAGTGCTAAAGTTAGTTTTCCGTCGGGTGATGGTTGTGTCCGTAAAAGAGGAGCACATCGGATGATGGTTGTGTGTAGAAATGTTATCTTCGGTAGCTCGATAGCCGACTGGCCTGTCAGCGGCCTAGGAGCCTACTAGGCCTGTTAGCGATCCAGCTACCGACAAGGGTGCTATTGGCGCCGACAGGCTGTCCCGGCGGACGTCGACTATCACGTCACAACCAGGTAGGCCTCGTCCACTCGACGGCCAACAAGATGCTATATGTACGATTTCTATATAACAGCTTCTAGATTTGCAATTATTCATTAAAAAATATTATTATTTAAAAATACTTCTCGAAAAAATCGCATCCACATGACCCGTCTCGCCGTGATGTTCCCATCCCAAATTGTATCCGTTCCCGTTCCCCGGCCTCCTATCAAGCGGATTGGCGAAGCCACGAAGGCATGCATGGCGTTGACGCAGCAGCCAGGAGGGCGGCTCCAGTGTGCAGGAGCTGCTTCCTGCTGCAGCTGCATGCCTGACGCGGTGACGCCTGGACCGGACGAATGAATACGCCTCCAGCCTCTCGACGCGATGAAAAAAATTGATTAAAAGCATTCATGCATATATAAGCTAGTAATTAAGATATACATATGCTTTGCTCTGGGTCTACTACATATCTTGCCATGGTAGGCAGGCATGTCCCTTGGCAGGAAACCACACGGCTTCTCTCAAAATAAGAGTACCATACCAACGAAGAGATGTCCTAAACTATGTCATAGGTCTGCTGCGTGCAGCGTACAAGAGTTACGGATCAAGCTCCTCCACCTTCACCTGCAGGTCGCGCAGCACAAGCTCATGACCACAGGGCTGGGTTATTCTCTCTTCGATCTCCTCAAACTTGCGTTTTCTCTTGTTGAATTCCTTCACCAGTTCCTCATGCAACTTTTCCTGTTCGCTTATCTTGGTTTCGATTATTTCCAAAAGCTTCATTTTACTATCCAGATTTCTTGTTCTTGTGACGACATCCAGATGATCGTTTGACTCGCTCGTGATGGTATTGGGCAAGCAGGAGACGACTGGAAACGTTATCTTCGGATCACTGAAAAAGGACCAGACTAATTTAACACGATGGAGTTATGGAATAAATGCACCATCAAAATAAGGAATGATTTGTGATGCAAATGCTAGCATAACTAATGCTAAATATGTAGTTAAAATAATTGATGCTCTTTTTCGAGGCTGGGAATGACAAGAAACACCCAACATGCATGCTGATTAAACAGAATTTTCTTCTTAAGTTAAAATAATAAAGCCAAAAACATTGCCAGTTGCTTCCTTAGCTGGTATTCTAGTGACCTCAATGCCATCTAACAGAATCCAATGCATCATGATGTACAACCAAATTAGCCAATGGAAAGTAGCAAGGAGGGGCTGCGTTAAAAAAAAAAAGGAGAGCCAAAAAGACCATGGAGGTTGAGGAGGCCACACAGACACCTGCATGCTGCAACAAGCTGACAACCCTAGAGTTGATTATGGCAGTAAAAATACTGACCTGTATCCAAGAAGTAGTTTTCCTTTTCCTTTGATTACACCACCATCCAATGATATCGCTCCACCATTCAAATAAGGCATGGCTTGGAGCATATCATTTCGGGTTTCATAAACTTGAAGCTCTCCAAAGAGACTATAAAATAAAGTTTCACGGAGTCCATGCCCTCTACTTGTGGTTATGTTCAGATTATCATCAGAAAGATTTATCATATTGACGGCAAATCCTCTGAATCCCTTAGGTCCATGTGGAGAAGGCCAAGCCAGGTTTAATTCCTTTTGTGGACTGTTCAGCAAAACGCCTCCTTTGTAGGACCTGTCAAAGAGATGTGCCGTCAACAAAAAAACAAAAATCCATAAGGCAAATTGCAAGACTAGATTTCCTTCTCTCCTTTGACAATACATATATAAAATGGGGTTGGCGAAGACCAGCTATGTAAACCAGATCCATAACCCAGTGTACAACTTATGATACAAATAACTACTTAATTCTCATACTAGCCTAACCCACCAGGCAACTTGGGGAATTAAATTTTGATATTAACTTTTCTAATAATGTCATGCACAGCTTTCATTAGTGGGAAGGCTTAGTATTGCTTAGAGATAACCATGCTATCAAGCTTAGTTCCTAGCTATCATGTTAAACGATCTTTAGTCAAGATTGTGTTAGTTAGATGTCGCTAATACCATCAGTTTTGTTAGATGTTAGGTAGATTTGTCAAGCCAGCACTATACCAGGTGAACACCTTTGGAAATAAAACAAGATTAAACACAACTCTCCATCTAATCAGCTTCTCAGGGGCTCCCGGAGAGGGTGGATGCCAACAGCTACTGTGTACTCCCCAAGGCCATAGAAAATAATGAGGAAATAAGTGCAGTATGTTTTATTTGCAAAAAGTATATCAGATTTCTGGGTATGTTCTTTCGAAGCATTGTCTGGAGAAGTATACAGCCTTTGTGAGTTCTTTAAAAAATACGCGAGAGAAATTAACTTGACCAGGAAAATACTATCTGTTTCGATGCAAAATTGACGTTATCAAAAGCCCATATGCAACCTACACATAAGGTTCCTTGCTCAAAATTACTTAGCACTCAAATGGAGAACCACGGAAACAACTTTATATCAACTAGAAAATGTGGATCTTACTCTATATCATCTAAGCAAATGACAACAAATCCTCTCTTTATGGGAACGCCCAAAGCAGCTGCTTCACGGTGAATACCAAAGCCAACATCTACTCCTCCATCAGTGTTGTATTTCTCAATGTAATTAGCAGCTTCCTGTGTCTTGCAAACTACTGAGAGCATGTCATCTTTGCCAAGATACATAGCAAGCATCCTATAAATGAAGTACACATCCATTACAAGTGATTATCATCAAATTAAAAAAGATCCAAAACAGACTACATATCAGTATCAATAGATAAATTTACATACTGTTTTTTTTCTTTGAAAAAAAATACCTGCCAATTTTGCCATCAGGCACAGTTCCAAGTAGGGCAACAATACCAACAACGCCATCCATGAAATCACCACTGGAACATATCACAAAAGCAGCAGTGCCAATTTTTTCTCTAATTTTATCACGAACCAACTCCTTTGCATCAATGAATGACCCAACCATGGGCCCAATCTCATCTGGTAAAAAACTTTGAAGTTACATAAAGAAGCAAACCAAAAGCCAGTTGTGGTAATCATAGAAATGGCAGCAGACTCCATAAAACAGATGGACCAATGCAGCTGGAGCCCAAGCTCAAGTTATGATTATAATAACCAACACTATGCCAGTATGAAAATAGGAATATTTCAGGACATAGAAAATTCACCTTTTATAGTGTCAATTTGTTTCTCCAGTGAGACCTTACGAGAATATAGAGTTTTAAGTGTCTCTTCTGTAGACTTTATCTTCGAGTGGGTATCTCCAACTTTATTTTTAGTTTTCTGCAGAAGGCACGGAGATCAAGTGACTTCATGCTTGAGTTTTCTTTTCAATCTTGCTTCCAAGTTGATCATAATTGTAAGAAAAATCTAGCTAAGTACTTATTGATTTAAACTTCAAATCAAACAGACTTCACCTTCTCTAATAAATATTAAGTGCAACATATAACAGTGTAGTGCTCTGTACTTCTAATAATGTCAATTTCATACCTTAACAACATCTTTTACATATGTGACAAGATGGCTAGGTTGACCAGGAGCAAGTTGACTGGGAAGTAAAAGATTTGAACTTTCTACAAATGAGATTGGACAGCTGAAAATAGGTTCAGATCCGTCCTCCAAGGTGGTCAACGCCAAATCAAAAGATTGAACTTGAAGCTGGAAAGGTTAAAATTCAGCAGTACATTTGAAACATTGACATAAAAAATGCCAGAAATCTTACAAGTAATTGATACCTGAATCTTTATTTGCAGATCAGGATATGATGTGTGACATGCCACAATAGTGATTGTTCCTTGTTCATGAGGAAGCTGCACACGAGAAAGAACACACCTTCCATGTTTAATAGCATACTGTGCACCTTCCACTAGTGGTAACTCATTTGATGTGATGTTGAGTGTATGCAGAGGTCCATCAATGGATTCATCAATGAGACCATCACTATCAGACACTTCAAATGTGATGTTCTCCAAGAAGGATCCTGCCAGACAACTTTCTGGAACCTGCCAAATCAAGTACAATAAATAAACAAATGAACCCCAAACACTATCTAAAAATTAAGGGTCAAATCATAGGAACAACATTCAAGGGAAAAAAGTATCTTACATTTACTGCTTTCAATTCTCTTGTGGCTATTTGAAATATTTCTGTGAAGATCTCCTTCTCATTGTGAAAAATTGTTATAGAAGCTGTACATGATAGTAATAAACACAATAAATAGAATTAAAACTTGTTACAAAATGCTGGCGTAAGCATAATACAAAACAACTGACCTTCTGAACCAAAGCTCCTGACAACTCTTAGTGTTCTACAAAGGTCAATAAAACCAGCACCATTTACCTGGAAAGTTCTCTCTTCAGTATACAAGTTGGCAGATGCATAACTGCAGAACTATAATCAACATAATGGATTCCATGATTGTCAAAACATGAGTTAGAAACAGGGGAACAGTTAATGTAACTTTATCTCTAACAACATATCAAATTCCTTCAAGCATATAGTAAAGTTCATCTGTCATCCAGTAAAAAACACCATTAAACTGATATGGCATGGGTGGCGTGGGGAGGCAGAGGATAGCGAGGCAATGGCACGGGTTCGTCGCTAGAGGTCACGGCTGAATCGCCGGCAGCCACCGTCGAAGGAGAAGACCCGCTGCCTTGGGGGGTCCTATTTCCTTCGATGCCTTATTCACAGTAGATCCAGTGCCCTTTATACTCAAGTGCACTTCTAACAAACTAGGAAACCAACTCCTAATAATCCTCCCGACTCCTTCCTTCCTAACCAAGGATGGCGCATGCGCCTTCTAACCAATGATGCCGCATGCGCCTACTTATTTTAGCCTCTGGACCTGGCGTGCATGCCCATGAAGACCTGGTGGCCGTGCATGCTCCTGGAGACCTCTTCCACTGCCATAACATAAACTGTGATCAATATTTATACCAACTTGTCATGGTGGAAAAAATCCCCACATGGCCAATATGTGAACTGATCCAAACTTTCTCCTTCACCCAGGCCTCCCTCTCCTTCAAATTCAATTTGATGGGGGTGGCAGTAAACAATCATGTTTCAAACTTTCAATGCAGAGACCTAGAAACCTAGAGGGTCCAAAACTGACTATCTGAATAGTAACAGCCAGTGGTATGGATTTCTTCTTCTAACTTTAAGGATCAAGGGGTTGTTTGGATGCAACCCTGGCCATAATTGCCTGGACTGGACCTCTGCCTATACCTTGCCTGTACTTCATTTGATTGGAGCCCTGAGTTTCATTGCCTGGTGTGAATTGCCTGTGCTGCTTGCCTGTGGCCAGGCGCATGAAATTGATCGCCTGGGAGTCCCTGCTGAGCTGCCTGGTTTTATAATCACCGTAGAACACTGTTGTCTTATCTCCAGGCAACCAACGAACCAAACGTTGCCCGGTTCTTCTATGCACTCAGGCAAATATCTAGGACTTCAACCAAACAGTACAACAGTTTTTTCATCTGCCTTACCAGGCATTTTTATAACCGGTAGCAGGCAGCTCACAGGCATGTGAAATGCTTAGGCAAATAGCTCAAGGTTGCATCCAAATAGCCCCCAAGTGCTGTGCAACGCACTATTATGATTTTCCTTTTTTTGTGATGAATGAAATGTTCCTTATGTATAAATGCAGTTGTGAATTGAAAAAAAAAACAGATCAACTACTGTGCCACTAGCTATCGGGTCACGTGTCCCTATTTCTATGAAGTTCAAACAGCGAGATCCAAGCTGCAATTTACCTTTGCAGGCTTCTGAATGGGTCAGTGGGCATAGGATAGGCTTGGGCTTTTATAGGAATTGGAACTCTCTGGCTTGGCTGGGTCAGTACTTCAGGTTATGCTCAGGTTGGCCAGTAAACAATACTAAAAGTAAAGTGGTTAGTCAAAAAGAAAGGTAAATCTAAGGTCAGAATGCATTAAAATGTTCGAATTTGTACATTAAAGTCTTGGCATTGACGCATTGTGTTGACCAGTTAAAAATATCATTGTACTTTAAAAAAAATCATTGTGTTGACCGGTCAAAAACATAATTGTACTTTACAAAAATTGAAAGATGAACCAGAACCATACATAAATATGATATGACTAACACATCCGTTCAGGCCCACTGGATACTTCTGGATATAGTCATACATTATGTGAAACAATTACCTTCTGAACAGAGCATTGTTTGTCTAGAAAACACATTCCATCAACATGGACATTGAGTTTTGTTCCTTCTTCAACATGATTGCCGAATTGATCGAACACCTGCCACATCAAGTGGATTCAGGGTCTGAGATAAACAAACACCATGTGAGGAGTTACTGAACCACAATTAATATTATACTTTATACACCCCCCAAATTTCAGATGTACAGTAAGACATAACTATTGCATTGTAGAATCACTATTCATGGTTCCAGATTTTAACTCAAGAGTAAACATTTTTTATTGTACATATCAGTAGCCAACAAAGATCAAGAAAGTGACTACCACTGAAAAGCAAGCATTTAAGTGTAGTTTGTTCCTCTGAAACACTTTTCTTGCCCATCACAAAAATTACCTTCTATTTTTTTGTTTGGATGAAAAGAGAATTAATCTTTTGGTACATTAATGCAAAATGTCAAGACCTAAATTCCTATTAAAATAAGATGCTATTAATACTCAATAAGTTATGATGGTTCATAAGGATTTCTAATAGTTATGTTGGATCCCTTACTAGTCATCAGCAATATAACCAATTATGTATGTTTATGTAAAATAGTGGTGTACAAGTTGTCATCATAATCACGTGCCTCTAGAAAGACATTATCAATCAATCTTCCAGGAGTTAAATTCTTTTCTTGGAAAAGGGACATGTTGATATTAATGGTTGATGGATGGCCTGGTTTAACTGCACAGAAACATATTAACTCTGAGTGAGAACAAGAACAATATGAAAAATTCCTCATGAAATACATATAAATGTAACTATAAAATTGTAAAAGATAAGATAAACGAGATTGCTATCTAACCTTCACATGGACAGATACCAGAAAACTCATCAGCAGATGAAGAAATCTTCAATTTCGCTTCATACTTTGGCCGTAGCAGATCCAAATTGCTGGTTTCGAACCGAAAATCCTTCATGGCCAGCATGACATCAAATATAATTAACAATGAAACATTAAAATTACCAGATACTGTCAGCATTGTAAAAAGAATGTTCATATGGCATACCATGATATTCAACGTTAATGAATCTGACGAGAGTTCCACCTCAATATTATCAACTTGTGCAAGAACATCATCACCATCAAGTATAGTTGCAATAACGCTCGATGATGTATCGAGGAAAGGAATTCTGTTTTCATACTTGTCATGGCTTCTAACAGCAAGACATCTAATTGGACACCCAAGCCTGTAATATCTATTCTTATCAAACTGGAAAGGCAAAGAGTAACTGTAGCAAGAACAGACATAACAAATGAAGTAACATCAAGAGTTCTGTGTAGAATTCCACATGACTGGCGCCCATTGAAATTTTTGGGCAATTTTGAGGGCAGTGCTGGAGTACAGTCTCTACTGAGTCCATATTAGGGGCTAATGGTTATAATGGCACTATATATTAAGGATGAGAGAGCTGTACGGACACCATAAGAACAGGTAGCAATTCAGGACTTCAAGTGCATCAAAAAGCATTTTTTTTGTACGAATGAAGATGTAAAGAAAATCTTGGTAACAGTCAAATCACATGAGATCATATGAGAGTAATTTAGTTGACTAAACATTAAATCAATCAACAAGAGCATACTCCCTCCGTCCCACAAATAATGTCATTCTCATTTCACGAGAAGTCAAACATTTTTAACTTTGACCAAGTAAAAGAATAAAAGAATATTAATATTTATAATGCATAATTAGTATCATTAGATAAATCGTGGAATATATTTTCATACTAAATTTATCTAGTGATACAAATGTTGCTAATATTTTCTATAAAGCTAGTCAAACTTGAGAAAGTTTGACTGTTGTGGACTCTTTCATTGGAAAGCAGTACACTAAAGGAAGAAGACGCCAGCAACCACCAGTGGCTAATTCTGGGCTGCTGCTACAAGTTAGGAGCTGGAGACTAGGGATAGGAGATTTGGTCAGCAGGTTGTTAGTGCATGTTAGTGCACAGCCGGCCAAGTTAGGATCTGGAGAGTAGGAATAGGAGATTTGGTCAGCAGATTGTGAGTGCATGTTAGTGCACAGCCGGACATTAGGGGGATATAACTAAGTGCCGGCTGATTGAGAGGGATGAGCAGAAGTAGAGTTAACCGATCAGAGCCTCCCAGGGAGGGCGATCTTCTCTACTGCTGCTATTCCAGTTAATGCAACCATTGTAATCACCTTCCAGTTCATCAATAGAGTGCCCAGATTCCTAGCCATATCATTAACCAGCATGCATCCTATAGCGTCATTCTTTTTGAGACGGAGGGAGTAGTTAACTAAGTATCTAATCTTCGATGTTAAGGAATTAGTATAAGGAAGGGAATAACATCTGATTTAATGTTCATGAGACAAAAAAGCAAGTACACATGCATCCTGAAGCAAACCTTATATCCACAGGAGTCTTATCAGTGGAAAAGTCAGCAACACTGAAAATAAATTGCTTAGAGTTTGTGTCTGGACAAACTGTTAAAGTAGTCTTATGACGAATGACACTTGAATCTCTGCAATCCTGCCAAAAGGAACATACAGCATAAGGTTTCAAACACATGTTTTTGCAGCTAATTCCATATTTAAACAGTACTATACTTACCACAGAGAAAATAAACTGGTAAACTCCAGATTTGCTAAAGATAAGTGAATCTTCCCTCAATGGAAATACATACAGGCCATCTATGTCATTATGCGATGAGGGCTTCACCCTTTTATGTATTAATTTTGCAGGACAGCCTTTACTCGTCAAATATCTAACCTCCATTACCATCTCCAGCTCGTCATCCTTCACAATATTCTTCTGGTCAGGAAGACCAGTGGAGCTAGGCTTATAATTGCCTGGCCGCAAAACAGCTATGATCTCATGTGGAGGTTGATAACCAGCCATGACAACTTCGTATGGTAGATCCTGTCAAAGTAGTAGGTACACGCAAAAGGAAAACACCACGTAAACAAACACAGTTAAAGACATGAGCGCAAGTCTATTAAATTACTGACCCCTCCTAGTCCATGAATATTTCTTATGACTTCTATTGATGCAGGAGCCTTCTCCTTTCTCTTTTTCAGCATTTGATTCCAAGAACCATCATCCATTATTTTGCACTGCAAGTATAGCAATTAAACAAACAGCAAATGCCCAGAAATTTGCATGCATTTTACGAAAATGTTACCATTTTATTATCTATAATGCTGACAGGAAAGGAGACTGATTCTTTGATAAAGATATTGGGACTTGTGTCTTTAGCTTCAATAATATAGCATCCTTGCCCATCAGGGTACTCAATAGGCCTGAAATTTTTGCAAAACTTTACCTTTACAGAAACAACAGGAAGAGGGAAGCAATTTTTTTTATGAAACATAAGAGGGAAGCAAATAGGTTACTATAATAAATAAATGGGATAAAAAAGACCTGCATATAAGGCGGGCTTCACCTGTGAATAAGACATCTACACATTAGAAATCAAAGATACACTAACCTCTTTGATAATGAGGATACAAGATTCACAGTAGAGCATGAGTGAACTCACCACAAATGTCTCCTTGCAGTCCCTCAACAACAATGTACTCCAAAGTGGTACACAAAGAATTTTTCAATGTACAGAAACTAGCTTTCATCTGTCCAGTTGCTCCCTTAAGTATTTTAAGATGATCTCCTCTCCTCCATGTTTGCCCTCTTCTGCTAATTGACATATGAACTTGTTGGAGTATATGTAGGCCCATGAGGCCAAGGCCCATGTGGCCCATGTATGGAGACTATATAGCTACCCTTCTAGGGTTAGCCAAGTAATGGATTCACTTTCTCCAACATGGTAATCAGAGCTTAGGGTTAGGTTCCTCTTCCCCTGCCTCCCAGCCGCCGCCACCCTGCTGGTGCCGCCCGCCGGCCCAGCCACCATGGCCGGCGGCCCTCCTCTTCCCCCCTCTCTCTATTCCCACTTCCCCTCCTCTTCCTCTCCCACCTGGGCCCAAATCCTGGCCGATGCAGCCGCTGCTGCCTCTCCCAGCGCCGCTGCTGCAGCCCACCCGCCCAGACCCGGCGCGCCCCCTCTGGCCGCCCCTCTTCCCGCCGGCCAGTACCTGGCCGCCGGCCAACCTCTTCCCGCCGGCCAGCACCTGGCCGCCGGCCACCCTCTCCCCGCCGGCCAACACCTGGCCGCCGGCCACCCCCTGCCTGCTGGCGGCTACCCTCTGGCCGGCGGGCAGCCCCTGCAGCAGCGCCCCTCCTCCCCCTTCCCACCTGGGCCTGCGGCTCCTCCTCCTGATGCCGCCACTGCCCAAGCCCTTGCCGCCTCCTCTGATCTGGGCACGGTGGGGGATGGAACCGAGGATGCAGCGCCGGCAGGGGTAGTTCAGCCACTCCTCTCCACTGGCGACCCCGCTGGTGCCGCTACCGGTGCTGCTGCTCCTTCTCTGGACCTTCTCGGTCTCGGTGGCTCTCATCCTTTGCGCGCCCCGGGGCCCGATTCCACTCTCGCTGCCGCCCTCGTGGCTGCCCGTGCTGCTGCCGCGGAAGGCCATGCTCGTGTGCGTGTGGCGGCTTTCGTGTGGGAGCGCGAGCGCGACGCGGCCGACACTTTGGCTCGCCAGATCGCCGAGGCGGAGCAGCTCCTTGCTCCACCCGCCTCCCGGGACGTCGGTGCCACCTCTGCCTCGCCCAGACGTCCCATCCACCACACCACCGTCCTCTGGCATGATCCGGCGGACCCGCTCGTGGCCCAGCTCCACTACCAGGCCGGGGGGGTTCAGAACATTCGCCTTCTCGTCCCGGTCGTCCTCGAGCCGGAGTCGCCCTCCTACGCCCGCTGGAGAGATCTGGTGGTTCTCACCCTTCGCCGCTACGCCCTCGACGACCACGTCCTCGTCGACGTCTCGGTCGCCGTCCAGACGCCGTCGTGGCTCCGTCTCGACAGCATCGTCCTCTCCTGGATCTTGGGGACGATCTCTCTGGACCTCCACGACCTCGTCCGCACCTCCCCTGACGCGCGTCGGGCATGGCTTGCCCTTGAGGGCCAGTTCCTGGGCAACGCCGAGGCCCGGGCTCTGCGCCTCGACGCGAGCTTCCGCACCTTCGTCCAGGGTGACCTCTCCGTCGGGGAGTTCTGTCGTCGGATGAAGGCCATGGCTGACTCACTGGGGGACCTCGGGTGGCCCGTGGAGGATCGCATCTTGGTCCTCAACGTCCTCCGGGGGCTCAGCGACCGCTACGCCCACCTGCGGACGTGGATCACCCGTCAGAGGCCCTTCCCCACCTTCCTGGAGGTCCGTGACGATCTTGTCATGGAGGAGCTCACGCAGGGCCTCCAGCCGGGTTCTACTGCTTCCCCGGGGGCCTCCTCGACGGCGCTGGCCGCTACCTCGCCGCGCCCGTCTGGTTCACGTCCGTCTGCTCCACCGCCGTCGTCTCTTCTGGGTCCCCCTCCCTCCGGGCCGAGCGGAGGTGGGGGGGGTCGTGGCGGACGTCGTCGCCGCGGAGGGGGTCGCGGGGGTGGCCGAGGCGCACCTCCACAGGCCCCGGCACCTGGTGGCCCACAGGGGGGGCACCATGGCCCTCCTTCCAGCACCCGTGGTCTGGGCGCATCTCCATGTGGCCCTACCACGCCACCGGGACCGTCTCGCGTCCACCGGTGGCCATGCTCACCGGCACACCTCCCGCTGGTCCTCTCGGCGGCTTCCCTGCTCCACCGCCGGCTGCTTCGTGGGTTCCTCCTTCCGGACCTTCCGGACCTCCACCGGGGGTCGCCGGATGGGACCAGACGGCCCTGGCTCACTCGTTCTCCACCTTGGGTCTGACACCTCCGGTTGGACCCGAGTGGATCGCCGATTCGGGGGCTACCTACCACACCACTCCTGACCCCGGTATACTTTCGTCGATTCACTCTCCCTCTTCCTCTCTTCCTTCGTCCATTATGGTCGCAAATGGTTCTTGTATTCCAGTCTCATCTGTGGGTACCGCCGGTGCTCATGGCTCTTTTCGCCTTCCTGATGTTCTTGTGGCTCCTTCCATGGTTCATAACCTTCTTTCTATTCGTCGTTTTACAGCTGACAATTCTTGTTCTGTGGAATTTGACTCTTCTGGTCTTACTGTAAAGGATTTGGCATCCCGGCGACCTCTGCTCCGATGTGACAGCACCGGGCCCCTTTACACCCTTCGCTTCCCGGCGGCGCATTCGTCTTCTTCGCCGTCCCTTTTGTCAGCTGCCTTCGCCGCTTCTACTCCCTCCACTACTTGGCACCGGCGCCTCGGCCATCCTGGACGTGATGCCCTGATACAGCTCAGTCGTAGCTCTGGTCTTCCATGTACTCGAGCTCATGATGAGCAACTGTGTCATGCGTGCCAATTGGGCCGTCATGTTCGTCTTCCTTTTTCTCGTTCTTCTTCACATGCGGCCCGCATTTTTGATCTTGTACATTGCGACCTATGGACATCTCCTGTTATCAGTATTTCTGGTTATAAGTACTATCTTGTGGTTGTTGATGATTTTTCGCATTACTCATGGACCTTTCCTCTACGTGCGAAGTCGGATACTTTTACCACGCTCCTTCACTTCTTTACTTGGGTGTCTACTCAGTTCGGTCTCACCATCAAGGCCGTCCAGTGTGACAACGGTCGCGAGTTTGATAACTCCACCTCCCGAGCTTTCTTCCTCTCTCACGGTGTTCAGTTGCGCATGTCTTGCCCATACACCTCCTCGCAGAATGGCAAGGCAGAGCGGATGATTCGCACCACCAACGACACCGTGAGGACTCTTCTGTTTCAGGCCTCTCTTCCTGCCCGCTTCTGGGCTGAGGGCCTGCACACCTCCACATACCTTCTTAACCGCCTTCCTTCCGCTGCCTGTCCCGCTCCCACCCCTCACCACGCCCTCTTCGGTACCCCGCCTCGGTACGATCACCTCCGCGTGTTTGGGTGTGCTTGTTACCCCAACACTGCCGCCACCTCTTCTCACAAGCTGGACCCTCGATCCACGCTCTGTGTCTTCCTCGGTTACTCCCCGGATCACAAGGGGTACCGATGCTTCGACCTTACCTCACGACGTGTTCTCATCTCGCGCCATGTGGTGTTCGATGAGTCCGTCTTTCCCTTTTCCGGCACCTCTACTTCTCCGGTCCCCGACCCACCCACCATTTTTCCCACTGATCCGGTGGTCCAGCCACCTTTCTTGTGGTCTCCTGCAGGTACCGCTTCACCGCGCTCCGCGCCGGCCCCCGGTCCCGGCAACCCTGCGAGTTCGGGCCCCTCGTCCTCCGGTGCGGCCCCGTCTCCTTCCGTTGGTGCCGACCCGGGGCCTCCGTCCCCCGTTTCGGCCCCAGGGGGGTCGTGCCGGTTGCCGACGCCGGATCCTGCCTCGGCACCCGCCCCGGCGCCTCCGTCGAGGTTCGCCGCGCCGGTACGGGTTTACCAGCGCAGGCTGCGGCCACCGCCGCAGCCTGTCCCTTCTCCACCAGGGACACCGACACCACCGCCACTGTCTCCGCCGATCCGTGGCACCCCGCCGGTCTACCACCCGCCGCTGCTTCACCGACACCCGCGGCATGTTCACCCGATGGTGACACGACACGCGGCGGGCACCCTGCCGCCTCGTGTCCTCGAGGCTTCGACCGGCGACGTGGTGGTCTCTCCGGTACCCTCCTCCGTCCGCGACGCACTGCTGGACCCTCACTGGCGCCGCGCGATGGAAGACGAGTACACCGCGCTGCTCGCCAACCAGACATGGGAGTTGGTGCCCCGGCCGCCGGGCGCCAATGTCGTCACCGGCAAGTGGATTTGGACTCACAAGCGCCGAGCGGACGGCTCTCTCGAGCGCTACAAGGCTCGGTGGGTCCTCCGGGGTTTCACTCAGCGCCCCGGTGTCGACTACGATGAGACCTTCAGCCCGGTGGTCAAGCCGGCCACAGTCCGTACAGTACTATCGCTGGCACTTGCTCGGTCTTGGCCCGTCCACCAGCTGGATGTCAAGAACGCCTTCCTCCACGGCCTTCTCACTGAGACGGTGTACTGCAGTCAGCCGGCGGGGTTCGTCGACACCACCCGTCCTGATATGGTCTGCCGGCTCAACAGGTCCCTCTACGGCCTCAAGCAGGCACCTCGGGCGTGGAACCACCGGTTCGCTACTTTCTTGCTGACCCTGGGATTCGTGGAGGCCAAGTCTGATACGTCCCTGTTCGTCTACCACCGTGGAGCCGACACTGCATACTTGCTGCTCTATGTTGATGACATTGTCCTCACCGCCTCCAGCGAGCCACTTCTCCGGCGGATCATTGCAGCTCTCCAGCAGGAGTTTGCGATGAAGGACCTGGGTGAGCTCCACCACTTCCTCGGTGTCACTGTTGAGCACCGTCCTGCTGGGCTCCTTCTTCATCAGCGGCAGTACACTCGGGATATCCTGGAGCGGGCTGGGATGTCTGACTGCAAGCCCTGCTCCACCCCAGTCGACACTCAGGGCAAGCTGTCGGAGGCTGAGGGACCTCCGGTGGCCGACCCCACTGCGTACAGGAGTCTTGCCGGGGCTCTTCAGTACCTCACCTTCACCCGGCCGGACATCACATATGCAGTTCAGCAGGTCTGCCTCCACATGCATGATCCCCGGGAGCCTCACCTCACGGCTCTCAAGCGTCTCCTCCGCTACCTCCGGGGCACACTCGACTACGGCCTCCTCCTACACCGGGCCTCCTCCACCGACCTCGTTGTCTACACCGACGCTGACTGGGCCGGGTGCCCGGATACTCGCCGCTCCACCTCCGGCTACGCCGTCTTCCTGGGCGGCAACCTGGTGTCTTGGTCGTCCAAGCGCCAGCCGGTGGTCTCCCGGTCCAGTGCCGAGGCGGAGTACCGCGCCGTGGCTAACGGCGTGGCGGAGGCCGCCTGGCTCCGGCAGCTGCTTGCTGAGTTGCACACTCCACCCTCCAGGAGCACACTGATCTACTGCGACAACGTCAGTGCGGTCTACCTCTCCACCAACCCCATCCAGCACCAGCGGACGAAGCATGTCGAGATCGACCTCCACTTTGTCCGTGATCGGGTGGCCATGGGCGAGGTGCGGGTCCTTCATGTCCCGACGACCTCCCAGTTCGCGGACATCTTCACCAAAGGCCTCCCGTCCTCGACCTTCGACGAGTTTCGCTCCAGCCTCAACATCACCAGTGGCTAGTTGCGTCTGTGGGGGGGTTGTGTGTGTTCTTTCTTGTTTCAGCCTCGAACTCCGCTGCGACGGTAGTTCAGACTGCGAGGGGGTGTTGGAGTATATGTAGGCCCATGAGGCCAAGGCCCATGTGGCCCATGTATGGAGACTATATAGCTACCCTTCTAGGGTTAGCCAAGTAATGGATTCACTTTCTCCAACAGAACTCTAACAACTTCAACTGCAGGATTGTAATAAAAGATAAGAAATAATGCTATTACTGGATTTAATGCTTTGTTAGTTGAATAAGCACACAATAAGCGCAATGGTATTGCATCCATAACCCCTCACCATCATTGGATACTCCAAGTCGATCCTTGCAACTTGGATTGATAATAAGGGTGGGTTCATCATCTCCACCATCCATTTCCACATCATACTTTTCATGCATTTCCGTGATCCAATCATAATACTGTTTCTCGAACTGCTTATAACTTAGTAATTTTCCATTTTTACCATGTGCTTCAATATCAACCTCCTCAGCTAGTTAGCAAAAGATTTAGACCACCACAAATATTAGAATAATTAAATGTGGATTTAGCAAGTAAATGCACTGTTAGAAGGCGACCGGAGAAGTAAATCAGATGGGTCGATAAAGAACAAACCTGAGCAACTGTTCAAGTAATTGCTACCCCAATTACGAAGTGCCTTCGTAAACGGATTGTGTTGTGCTAAGTCAGTCTGCAAATTTAACATAACTACAGTAAGTAACATAACATTGTTGTGTGCATATCTAAGGAACAAGTGCATAACTCATAGAATATGAATCAATGTGGTAACTGTTGACTGCATACCATAAATAATTAAATACCAATGTAATACACATACACTCTGCAAAACATCTCCTTTCTGAAACAGTAGTTCAGTGGAAATAATTCATTGCAGCGATTTGACACACTTATAGACAGACAGCTGACTGGCCATTTCGTTTTCACAAGACATCAAGCTCCACTTGGAACACATTTTATATTATATTGCTTGGTTCAAAGTTCAAACTACTTTTGCAAAATATGTAATTTTACCTCATGTAAAACAAGTGATGTTCTACTCCAACATATGCAATTAAATAAGTTCTGCTTTGACAAATAACTTTGTGAACATGAGGGTGGGTGTATGAAAAACAATGAGGACATTTGACTCAAATATTTAACACTGTAGAAAAGATAGGTTTTTACAGCGATAGCTTATTTTAGTATGCATGTACTGTTCTAAACAGCAAACACCTTCAAATTAGTGTGCCTAGGGAGTTTTTCTTTACATATTTTTTTATATTTGGTCTACCAAAGCAGCCTAGCTCCAGTAAAGGCCAACAATTCTTTCGTACACCTGGTAACATAGGAAATGAAAAGGAAAGTAGAAACAGTGTAACATAGCAGATAAGGACTGAAATATGGCAATTTACCTTTGACAGCGTTGGATAAAACCCTGCATCTGTTTCTGCAAAAACAGATAAACCAAAAAGAATAAATAATGCATGCAATTAAATAATACAATTTGATAGGTGTTTGGATCAGATGGGTCACTAATAGTTTTCAGAAAAAAAAGTAGATTGTTTAGAGAAAAAATGCTTTAAATTTTGTAGTTATACTTTCAAAACAGGTAGATAATACTTGTTCGATCCTAGATAATTAAGCCAGCTTTTAATGACCTTATGTTTGGTAGCGTTCAAACATATAACAGATGAGAATGACTGTCATTCCTTTTAACTTTATACTTGCCACCAAGATCTGCCTACTTGCACCTGCCCATTAATCCTGGTAGCAGCAGTGAGTGTTAACTTGACACAAAGCAAAACAGGCTAGGCCAGTGACACATAGCATCAAATTGTGTTGGCCAGTTGCCACTACATCAATCTCCACGCTGAGCACAAGACGCATAGATAAAAGTGGTCATCAAGCTAATCGCGCAACCATGAGCAATATGTTGATGCTGCAATGGCAAATGGCACTCAAACCAGGGTACCAACAAGCTAAATCAATGTGTCATCCCTCCTACCACCTCTACATGTGGATTAGGTAACCAACTGAGTCGCTGTGCAATCTAACTTGTACCTACATAAGTTACTTCAATGCAGGCAATCACACAGCAGTGTGATACTGTTCACCAGGCTCACCAGCACAGCTCTTAATGGAACTTGAGACAATATGTCATGTACCTCATTGTCTAGCAGGAGGTACTTATTTAGTTAGAGACAACCAGCATGATAATTGTCACTACTATGAGCGTGAGGTTCATCATGGTCTTAAAACAATAATATCCATACTGCCAAAACAACTGCCACGTTGGGTCTACTAAAACAAGCATGCAACAACATAACATGGAGATCTACCAAAAACAGCTTTCCAGCGTGGGTTGTGTAAGTTTGTTTGACCGCAAGGTTGTGTAAGTTTGTTGATTGCAAAAATACAAGTACTTAAATATATAAAACCAAACATTGAAGGTACTGTGTAGTTGCACACAAGTTTGTAAATATCCTAATGAATTTTTCCTGGTTTTTCAGCTAACACTGGTTGCGAGTAAAAAACAATTTCAAAAACTATCCAAGTACCACTCAGGAAACCTTTTGGTCTGGTAACAAGTAGAAGCAGTATCATGAGCTTACCTACAAAGCATTTCACCCTCTTGCAGCATCGCCTAAAAAACTCAGCCTTTTGGCCTTTTCTTTGTTTAGGTTCCATGAATGGAAGAGGACCCTATAGTGAAAAAAAAATGGATGTGGTCAAGAGATTGATGAAAAAGAAAAATGATGTAGTCTGACGCAAAAGTAATCTGGTTTGAGGGGCTCTGAGTTTCATCTGCAAAAACTCTGCCAACATCCGCACAAAATAATTTATCTCTGAATATAAAAGATGAATTATTTGACTAAATTGGTATGTATTGTGCTGGAAATATATAATGTATTCAAATTTCAGTATAGGGAGATTAGCATTATCAAGTTAACAATTTCCTCCCACTATTAATTTTCCCAAGATGAATCTTCCTTAGGATCTGCAACAACGGGACATAGTACTTGAGTTTGAGAAGAAAATCCCCGAAGTCAAACCAAAACTTAATCAGTTCAGCAGGCTCTGACAGATAACGAAAGCATCAGACATTAGTCAATGTGGAATGTTTTGGGCTGGTTAGCATTATCAAAAGTAACCGAATAAATCAGGCAACAGAGAGGTTCTGCAAGAAATTCTCTGTTGACGTGGTACCAGATTTTACGTTACCAAACCATTGTGTTAACCAAATGGGTTGTACAAGATTTGGAGTTACCAAGTGTTAGTGTTGTAAACTGAGATTTCATTGCATGGGGCTAACCCTAGAAGGGTAGCTACATATAGTTCCATACATGGGCCACATGGGCCTTAGCCACATGGGCCTAAACATACTCCAACACCCCCCCGCAGTCTGAACTACCGGCGCAGCGGAGTTCAAGACTGAACAAGAAAGAAAACATGTGAGAGCACAACACACACGACCCCCCCGCAGCCACAACTAGCCACTGGAGACGTTGAGGCTAGAGCGAAACTCGGAGAAGGTCGAGGAAGGGAGGCCTTTGGTGAAGATATCCGCAAACTGGGAGGTGGTCGGGACGTGAAGCACTCGGACGTCGCCGATGGCCACCCGGTCGCGGACGAAGTGTAGATCGATCTCCACATGCTTGGTCCGCTGGTGCTGCACGGGGTTGATGGAGAGGTAGACCGCACTGACGTTGTCGCAGTAGACGAGCGTGCTCCTGGCGAGGGGGCGGTGAAGCTCAGCCAGGAGCTGGCGGAGCCAGGCGGCCTCGGCCACGCCGTTGGCCACGGCACGGTACTCCGCCTCGGCACTGGAGCGGGAAACCACGGGCTGGCGCTTGGACGACCAAGAGACCAGGTTGCCGCCGAGGAAGACCGCGTAGCCGGAGGTGGACCTGCGGGTGTCCGGGCAGCCCGCCCAGTCAGCGTCGGTGTAGACGACCAGCTCGGCAGTGGAAGACCGGCCGAGGAGCAGCCCGTAGCCAAGGGTGCCACGGAGGTACCGGAGAAGCCGCTTCATAGCAGCCAGGTGAGGCTCCCGCGGAGCATGCATGTAGAGGCAGAGCTGCTGGACGGCATAAGTGATGTCCGGCCGTGTGAAGGTGAGGTACTGAAGTGCGCCAGCAATACTCCGGTAGGCGGTGGAGTCTGCTGGTCCAAGCATCGGACCCCCAGCCTCGGACAGCTTGCCCTGGGTGTCCACCGGTGTAGAGCAGGACTGGCAGGCGGTCATCCCGGCTCGCTCCAGAATGTCACAAGTGAACTGCCGCTGGTGGAGGAACAAACCGGAAGGTCGGGGCTCAACAGTGACGCCGAGGAAGTGGTGGAGCACCCCAAGATCCTTCATAGCAAATTCCTTCTGGAGTGAGGCAATGATGCGGTGGAGCAGAGATTCGCTGGAGGCAGTGAGAACAATGTCATCCACATAGAGGAGCAGGTAAGCAGTCTCACCCCCATAGTGGTATATGAACAGGGAGGTGTCAGACTTGGCCTCCGTGAACCCAAGAGTCTGCAGGAAGGTAGCGAAGCGAGAGTACCAAGCCCGGGGTGCCTGCTTGAGCCCGTAGAGAGATTTGTTGAGCCGGCAGACGAAGTCAGGACGAGAACCATCCACAAACCCGGCCGGCTGACTGCAGTAGACCGTCTCAGTCAGAGTGCCATGAAGAAAGGCATTCTTGACATCCAGCTGATGTACAGGCCAGGAGCGCTCGAGAGCCAGGGAGAGGACGGTGCGGACTGTAGCTGGCTTCACCACGGGACTGAACGTCTCAGCATAGTCAATGCCGGGCCGCTGAGTGAAGCCGCGGAGGACCCAGCGAGCCTTGTAGCGCTCCAAGGAACCATCATCCCGCCTCTTGTGCGTCCAGATCCACTTGCCGGTGACAACGTTGGACCCCGGCGGACGAGGCACGAGGTCCCACGTTTGGTTGGCGAGGAGGGCGGCGTACTCCTCGTCCATCGCGCGGCGCCAGTGAGGATCCGCCAAGGCCGCGCGAACGGAAGAGGGTACTGGAGAGATCTCCGGCTCGCAGGCGGCGGCGGTGAGGGCCTGCGGGCGAGACGCCTGTCTCGTCACCATCGGGTGAGTGTGACGAGGGTCCCGGTGAAGAAGAGGTGGGTGGTACACCGGCGGGTCGGCGCGAGAGCGTGGGGATGCCGGCGGAGCACGCACTGGCGACGACGGCGCTGGGAACGGGAGCGGCGGAGCCGGCTCACGCCGGCGCTCGTAGACGATCCCGAAACGTCCGGGAGGAGGTGAGGGCGGACGCGGCTCCCGCCGGCGCTGGTAGACGAGACCGAAGCGCCCGGGAGGAGGTGGGGTCGGTGCGCGCGGTCCCGCGATCGGAACGGCAGCATCCGGCACAACGGGAGGCGGCGAAGCCACAGGGAGCGAGGGTGTAAGCTCCGGGGCTGCCTCGACCGTGTCAGGCACCGGAAGGTCCTGGGGCGACGCGGGACCCCCAGGGGAGCGCGCCGGAGCAGTACCTGCAGGGTAGGGGGAGAAGGGTGGCGGAATCGCCGTGTCAGTGGGAAAGAAGGAAGCCTCCGCAGGGTCAGCGGGAGGTGTGGATGGAGAGGTGGAGTAAGGGAACGCCGACTCATCAAACACGACATGGCGAGAGATGAGGACACGGCGAGAGGTAAGGTCAAAGCATCGGTAACCCTTGTGATCCGGAGAGTATCCGAGGAAGACACAGAGGGTCGACCGGGGAGCCAGCTTATGAGGAGCGGTGGCGGCGGTGTTAGGGTAACACGCACACCCGAAGACTCGAAGGTGGTCGTACCGAGGAGGGGTACCGAAAAGAGCGTGGTGAGGCGTGGGAGCTGGGCAGGCAGTAGAAGGAAGTCGGTTAAGGAGATAGGTGGAGGTGTGCAGACACTCAGCCCAGAAGCGAGCGGGTAGAGATGCCTGGAGCAGAAGGGTGCGCATGATGTCGTTGGTGGTGCGGATCATACGCTCTGCCTTGCCGTTTTGAGAGGAGGTATACGGGCAAGACATGCGCAGGTGGACACCGGAAGAAAGGAAGAAGGCACGGGAGGTGGAGTTATCGAACTCTCGGCCATTGTCGCACTGGACAGCCTTGATGGTGAGGCCGAACTGAGTGGATACCCAAGCAAAGAGGTTGCTAAGAGTGGGGAAAGCCTCGGACTTGGCACGCAGAGGAAAAGTCCAGGAATAATGGGAGAAATCATCGACCACCACCAAGTAGTACTTATAGCCAGACATGCTGAGAACAGGAGAGGTCCACAAGTCGCAGTGAATAAGATCAAATGCATGAGGGGCATGCGAGGATGAGGACTGAAAGGGAAGGCGAACGTGACGGCCCAGCTGGCACGCATGACACAAGTGATCATCGTGAGCCTGAGAGCAACGAATGTCGGAACTACGACTGAGCTGCATCAGGGCATCCCGGCCAGGATGGCCAAGGCGACGGTGCCAAGTGGTAGAGGAAGGAGTGGCGGCGAAAGCGGCGGAGGATGGCGAAGAAGGTGAAGCAGATGCAGGAAACTGAAGGGTGTAGAGAGGCCCAGTGCTGTTACACCGGAGCAGAGGAGCCCGGGAGGCCAAGTCCCGCACGGTAAGGCCAGAGGGGTCAAACTCAACCGAGCAAGAGTTATCAGTGGTGAAACGGCGAATAGAGAGAAGGTTGTGAACCATCCCGGGAGCCACAAGAACATCAGAGATATGAAATGAGCCGTGGGAACTGGCAGTGCCCACGGAGGAGACAGGAATGCAGGTGCCATTGGCGACCATGATGGAAGAGGGACAGGAAGGGTGGGGAGGACGAAGAGAGGAAAGTAGACTCGCATTAGGCGTGGTGTGGAAAGTGGCGCCCGAGTCGGCGATCCAATCAGGACTCACTGGTGGAGTGCTGGCGGTGGTGCTGAAGGAGGAGGCCACGGTAGCCCACAGGGAGTTTGGGGGAAACCCCGGAGTAGCGACGCCCGGGCCCCCCGCACCAGCGGCCCCGGCGGTGGCGGCCATGGTGTTAGCGGCGCCAGGAGGATGTCCCGGCTGCGACGGCGAGGGAGATGGAGCCGATGGCAGAGGGTAGGGAGCCGACAAGGTCCGGCGCGCGACACGAGATGCAGCGGCAGTGGCGCCGGCCCTGGAACGGCGTACGCCCGCGCCCGCAGCAGCAGGAAGGGCGGCAGGAGAAGGGCAGGGAGCGGGCGGCAGCACCACAGCAGGGGATGGTGGAGCCCGGGAAAGGGAGGGATAGATGGGAAGAAGAGAGGAAAGGATGGTGGTAGACGGAGGAGTGGATGGTGGACGGCCAGCCATGGGCAGCGCCAGGAGGCGCGGCGGCTGGGCGTTGGCAGGTGGACGGCCAGCCATTACCGGCTCCAGGAGGAGCGGCGGCTGGGCGTGTGCAGGGGCAGGGGAAGGTGGCTGCTGCGCCCACGGGACAGGGGAGGAGCAGGAGAAGGAGGGGTGGGGAGGGGGGGCGCCGGCCATGGCTGGCTGGCCGGCGGCAGCAGCCACCGGGAGGGGCGGCGGCTGGTGCTGCAGATGTTGGACGGGATGAAGCAGCGGAGTCTCCAGGCGGGCGAGCAGGCCACCAGCAGCAGCAGACACGGAGTCCAGGGAGGCCGCTGGCAGCAGCTGCCCCTCCGCGCGGTACAGTGGTTGGGCGTCCAGGCGGTCCAGCGGCTGGAGCGGCTGCTCCAGGCGGATAGGCGCCTCAGAGCGGGGCGGGTGGGGACGGGGCTGCTGCTCCACGGTGGCGGCGTCGGGATCAGCCACAGCCGCTGGGTGGAGGGGGGCAGTAGCCGCCGGTTGGGGAAGGGAACCAGAGGCGGCGGCGGCAAGAGCTTGAGGAGCCACCGGACCTGTAGCGGCGGGAGGGGCAGCAGCAAGGACCTGCGCCCATGTGGAAGAGGAGAGGGAAGGGAAATGGCTGTAGAGGGAGGGGTGGGGAGGTGGAGCGCCGGCCATGGCCTCCTGGCCGGCGGCGGCAGCCACCAGGAGGGGGCGGCGGCTGGGCAGAGGAGGAAGAGGAAAAAAACTAACCCTAGGCTCTGATTACCATGTTGTAAACTGAGATTTCATTGCATGGGGCTAACCCTAGAAGGGTAGCTACATATAGTTCCATACATGGGCCACATGGGCCTTAGCCACATGGGCCTAAACATACTCCAACAGTTAGAGGCAGCAAATTTCATTTCTCGACCGTACCATTGTGGTACATTTTTCATTAAGAGGAAGTAGAGTTTGAAACATTACAAGGACATGCAAGTAATCCAAGGATTACCAAAGCAGTCCCAAAGATGCAAAAGATAGGAAAGCAAGATAAAAACAGTACAGAGACCCACGGCCTCAACACCCCCGACAGACTGGAACTTGTGACAAAAGAGAACAACGCAACGGAACCCAACAGAGCAGTGAAGCCACAGTGGCGAAGTATCCACCCAGGACAGCCCTCGGCGGCAACGCATCCACCAAGGAGGCTGGCACGAAGACGGTGGCAAAGTATCCACTAGAGGAGCACGACCGCCAAGTATCCGCCAAAGACAAAATGCACCACAGTAGCGGCAAAGTATCCTATGAAAGCACATGGCGGCAAAGTATCCGCTAGAGAAGACGGGCCAACCCTCACTCAGCAGCAAAGCTTCTACTAGAGGGGGGAGACCAAAGCGACGTAGGCGGCAAAGCATCCGCTCATGCAACATTGACGGCAAAGCATCCCTCGAAGAAGAGCTGTAGCAGCAACGCATCAGCTACGAGAGACCAAATGACTACGGCAACACCAAGCAAAACCGCTGGACAGACCACTGAGACGAGCAGATTGAAGCACACACAGGCACAACACCGCGGGGGCAGCTCCGGCGAGAGAGGTGGAAGACAGCTCTGGCTAGAGAGGTGGAAGATGGAGCAAGGGCACAACAGTAGTGCTCCAACGAAGCCTTCATGAAGGGTAGTGACATCCGCAGACGCCACCAATGCTGGCAAAGCACTGTAGCAAGACTTTCGTCCTGAGACCTGCCCCATTGACAAGCGCAACGAATGGAGTATTCGGCGACGCCTCCAAGAAGGTAGGTGATGCGTGATGCGCCACCACCGCCGGCCCAAAGCAAGCCAAGCAAGGTTTTCACCCAGAATCCATTCAGGGAACGGTCGCCACACCGACCAGCGCGGGGTTACGGCTGTCACTCCGCGGCTGGCCCAAATCGGTTTTGACGAAGGCAGCCACGGCCTCGGCCCCCTCCACCACATGAGCGCCGCAAAAGCAGAGGCCGGGGCCCACGGGCCACAACCGCGAGAGCCAAGAACACGACCATGCACCGCGCCGGCCGGCTAGCTAGTGCCAGGCAACCAACTGTGGGCCGGCAGGCCAACCAGCTAGCAGCCGCCGACCAGCAGCAGCCAGATCTAGGCGCCACAGGGTGGCTGGGGGCAGACCATCGGCCACAGCACCGGCAGCCGTGACCACCGTCCCTGCAGCCGCACGGCCATGCAGGCCACTGCCACCCATGCCATGGCCGGCACCAAGCCATGGCCGCCAACCTCCGGCCTCCTGTTCACGAAGCCTGGATCTGCGTAGGATGAGGACGTCGCACCTGAGAGGTCTGCAGACGCCACATCCGGCCCTAGGGGGGCCGGATCCGGCCGGCCGGCCACCCCATCTCATTGAAGCCGTGAGGGAGAGGACTGGAGGGTGGGGGCTACGAACGGGAACTCCCTTTTCGTGGCGGCGGCGACCGGAGGGGAGGTGGCGAGGGGAGGCCTGACGGCGCCAGCGAGGTTGCCTCAGGGGGTCCAGAGGCAGCAAATCAGGAAAGTGGCAAGATTGGTGCCCAATTGAGGGGAATCCTGGGCGCACCATTAGCAGGTGCTAATTTAGAAGCTTAATAAGAATGATTGGAGAGAAATAAGGGGTGATTGAGCTATGTCATGGCCTATCGATAAGGATAGCATGCATAGGGGTCAAGTAAGCCTCTCTATATAAGGAGAGATGTATCAATCTAATCAAAGCAAGAATTAGAAGGAAAAGACTTCTCTCTTGCTCGGCCGTGGGCAAGGCCCCCGGCCAACCCCCTCTCAACCTGAGCCGCCGCCATAACACCAAGCCAATCAGTTAACCAAATGGGTTGTAAACGATCCACAACAAGGGCTGTAATAAGTGCTAGAATGTCTGATTCATTACTTAGGGCTAACCCTAGAAGGGTAGCTACATATAGTTCCATACATGGGCCACATGGGCCTTAGCCACATGGGCCTAAACATACTCCAACACCCCCCCGCAGTCTGAACTACCGGCGCAGCGGAGTTCAAGACTGAACAAGAAAAAAAACATGTGAGAGCACAACACACACGACCCCCCCCGCAGCCACAACTAGCCACTGGAGACGTTGAGGCTGGAGCGAAACTCGGAGAAGGTCGAGGAAGGGAGGCCTTTGGTGAAGATATCCGCAAACTGGGAGGTGGTCGGGACGTGAAGCACTCGGACGTCGCCGATGGCCACCCGGTCGCGGACGAAGTGTAGATCGATCTCCACATGCTTGGTCCGCTGGTGCTGCACGGGGTTGGTGGAGAGGTAGACCGCACTGACGTTGTCGCAGTAGACGAGCGTGCTCCTGGCGAGGGGGCGGTGAAGCTCAGCCAGGAGCTGGCGGAGCCAGGCGGCCTCGGCCACGCCGTTGGCCACGGCACGGTACTCCGCCTCGGCACTGGAGCGGGAAACCACGGGCTGGCGCTTGGACGACCAAGAGACCAGGTTGCCGCCGAGGAAGACCGCGTAGCCGGAGGTGGACCTGCGGGTGTCCGGGCAGCCCGCCCAGTCAGCGTCGGTGTAGACAACCAGCTCGGCAGTGGAAGACCGGCCGAGGAGCAGCCCGTAGCCAAGGGTGCCACGGAGGTACCGGAGAAGCCGCTTCATAGCAGCCAGGTGAGGCTCCCGCGGAGCATGCATGTAGAGGCAGAGCTGCTGGACGGCATAAGTGATGTCCGGCCGTGTGAAGGTGAGGTACTGAAGTGCGCCAGCAAGACTCCGGTAGGCGGTGGAGTCTGCTGGTCCAAGCATCGGACCCCCAGCCTCGGACAGCTTGCCCTGGGTGTCCACCGGTGTAGAGCAGGACTGGCAGGCGGTCATCCCGGCTCGCTCCAGAATGTCACAAGTGAACTGCCGCTGGTGGAGGAACAAACCGGAAGGTCGGGGCTCAACAGTGACGCCGAGGAAGTGGTGGAGCACCCCAAGATCCTTCATAGCAAATTCCTTCTGGAGTGAGGCAATGATGCGGTGGAGCAGAGATTCGCTGGAGGCAGTGAGAACAATGTCATCCACATAGAGGAGCAGGTAAGCAGTCTCACCCCCATAGTGGTAGATGAACAGGGAGGTGTCAGACTTGGCCTCCGTGAACCCCAGAGTCTGCAGGAAGGTAGCGAAGCGAGAGTACCAAGCCCGGGGTGCCTGCTTGAGCCCGTAGAGAGATTTGTTGAGCCGGCAGACGAAGTCAGGACGAGAACCATCCACAAAACCGGCCGGCTGACTGCAGTAGACCGTCTCAGTCAGAGTGCCATGAAGAAAGGCATTCTTGACATCCAGCTGATGCACAGGCCAGGAGCGCTCGAGAGCCAGGGAGAGGACGGTGCGGACTGTAGCTGGCTTCACCACGGGACTGAACGTCTCAGCATAGTCAATGCCGGGCCGCTGAGTGAAGCCGCGGAGGACCCAGCGAGCCTTGTAGCGCTCCAAGGAACCATCAGCCCGCCTCTTGTGCGTCCAGATCCACTTGCCGGTGACAACGTTGGACCCCGGCGGACGAGGCACGAGGTCCCACGTTTGGTTGGCGAGGAGGGCCGCGTACTCCTCGTCCATCGCGCGGCGCCAGTGAGGATCCGCCAAGGCCGCGCGAACGGAAGAGGGTACTGGAGAGATCTCCGGCTCGCAGGCGGCGGCGGTGAGGGCCTGCGGGCGAGACGCCTGCCTCGTCACCATCGGGTGAGTGTGACGAGGGTCCCGGTGAAGAAGAGGTGGGTGGTACACCGGCGGGTCGGCGCGAGAGCGTGGGGATGCCGGCGGAGCACGCACTGGCGACGACGGCGCTGGGGACGGGAGCGGCGGAGCCGGCTCACGCCGGCGCTCGTAGACGATCCCGAAACGTCCGGGAGGAGGTGGGGTCGGTGCGCGCGGTCCCGCGATCGGAACGGCAGCATCCGGCACAACGGGAGGCGGCGAAGCCACAGGGAGCGAGGGTGGAAGCTCCGGGGCTGCCTCGACCGTGTCAGGCACCGGAAGGTCCTGGGGCGACGCGGGACCACCAGGGGAGCGCGCCGGAGCAGTACCTGCAGGGTAGGGGGAGAAGGGTGGCGGAATCACCGTGTCAGTGGGAAAGAAGGAAGCCTCCGCAGGGTCAGCGGGAGGTGTGGGTGGAAGTGGAGGTAGGAGGAGGGAGAAGGGGAGGGATGGCGGCCGGCCATGGCCGGCGGCAGCAGACCGGCGGCGCGGCTGCTGGAGGCCTGGCGGCGGGCAGGGTCAGGGAACCTTGCTCGATACCATGCTAGAATGTCTGATTCATTACTTAGGGCTAACCCTAGAAGGGTAGCTACATATAGTTCCATACATGGGCCACATGGGCCTTAGCCACATGGGCCTAAACATACTCCAACAATAAGCACGCAGGCTGACCATACATGATAACCTAATTTGGTGTGTGAGAAATTGTGCAAAAGTTATATGGAATAACCCAAATCAGGATTTAGCAAAATTGGTACTGATGGTTTCAGTATGAAAATATTATGGAATGATAGAAGGCAAGATATTCACTACTAGCGGCTTGTGAGAAATGGTAAGATTCCATTATGCTTCAACCAAGAAAAATAAGGAAATGCTAGAATGCTACAAGAGTAGAAGGAAAAGCAATACTAGCAAGGGAAAACATTATTGCACGTCATAGAACAGAATGGTTTGCACCAGATGTTGGCTTATTAACTAGCTATGCAAAATCAGAACATGAGAGTCAGAAAGAACACATCATAACTCATGACCAAATTAGAGTGGATATTCAGTAGTGTACCCATCTAGCATCAGGAAGTAAACGTCCAAGCCTCCGAATTGATACACGAGAGAAGTTGTCGAAATTTTCTTTTATTTCAAAGCCATCAATTCTTAACTTCTCCAAGATAGAATCTATAGATTCTTTTCCCTGGAGAACAGAAAGTTAGTACGGATGCACTACAACATATTCATAGATCATAACAAATTCTATAATACCTGTATGATTGGAAAATACACACACCTCAACCGCGCATGGGCTTTACAAGAAGCTGTGGATGCAACATGAAAACTAATTAAGGCGACGGAAAAAAAATATCATATCCTAGTTTTAATGGAAGAGGATAAATTACCTGTTGTTTTTTGTGTAAATGTCATGTGCAAAATGAAATCAGGACCATTTGAAGAGTGCATATTAGTTACTGTGACTTCACCCTCTTGTATCTCTGATAAATTTACGCCATTAACCTGAAATACATCCACAAAAAGGCATCTCTCAACAAAATAAACCGGTACATAAAAGCTGCACATTTTGTGGCCATGTCGATCATTCCAATGCAACTATGCCAACTTTTCATGTGGACCATTTGATAAGAATTGGGTAGGCTAGATTCTGGGTGGCCAAGATCATCATTCATTGCGCCACACAAGGTCCAAATGTTTAATGAGCATATGCGTGCCTCTGTGGTGCACATGAGGAATGAGAAAGATGATTCTAGGGGATTACATGTAGGTTCCACATTGTTTTTTATTTTCCATTTTCTGCCATGTGTGGACAAACAGGATATGAACGATGATGGAAAAAATTGGGTGACATCAATGCCATGTTAGCCCATCACCATCAGCATTCATAAGAGAGATTTGGACCTTGAGTGCACTGGCGGAGCTTAGTGAGGGCCATAATGGGCCATGGCCCCCCTAAGCTAGATCAATTTTTAATGAAGGTCTTAGATTTACTACTTTTGCTAATCAAATATTAATATATCCTCTCTTCTTGTATTTTACATCATATTGGCCCTCTCTCCAATTATGGCCAAGCTCAGCCACTGCTCGAGTGAACTAATTAGCCAAGTTCACGGACCTAAAACTGCAAACTAATAGTTCGGGGACATATGTGACAATGCCGAACAAGTTTAAGGACCACTAGAGCATTTTCATCTTTCAGATTTAACTAATTAGTAATGGTCTGATACTGAGACTTGTAGCACTATCAAGGAACGCTAGTCAAACCTCGAATTCCACTGGGTTCCTTGTATTTCTCCATTCATTATCCTCATCATACTGAACAAATTAAAAACAAATCTCATTAGTATAACTGCACTGATTAGGATATAATCCTAATTTGCAAACAAAATATTACCAAACCCTCCACAGATCTAGTCAACCACTAAAAACATGTAAAAGTGAAGTGCATCAGTACAACAGTCAAAATAGCTCGATTCTGATGGATCATCTTGAATTCTGAAATTCAACTTGCAGGCGAGCCACATTGTGAGACTCGTGGTAATGTTACTGTTTTGAAAAAAAAAACTCTAAAAACATTATTTTCAAAAAAAGAGTTGTGGGCCACCAATAAGCCAATAAGGCTGGTAGCAGGTGATTATCTGGATACCTGATCTCAAGCTTAGTTTCAAGCTTGGACCAACTTTAATTGGATCTTGAGAAACACACCAACTTTAATACTCTACAAACAATTAAACAGTTGACTATGTAGATCTTGCTGGTATCAGAAAAACTTGGCCTGAAAATCTCAGTTCATAATAAATTCAAAGAACAAGCACACCTATTCATGCCCAAATATAGTGCAAAAATGGAAACTTCAAACTTAACCTTCCTAAGATAAAATAAAGATATTATTAAGTCACTAGATTATAGTATAGAATGATTTTACATCAGAACCTGTATGTATGGAAAATATATGTCCTTCAAAAAACCACGAAGTCTAGCTCCTTCTAAGTGTCCTTTCAGCCCACAGATCTCGACCTGTGAATGTGAATTAAAACATAAGTGCAGGAAGAATTATATGTTTGCAGAATGGAAGTTAACAAGAGATCAATCCATTTTCTCTATAATCCCACTAAATATGTTTAAAAGGTGAACAACTTTACAAAACATTAGCAAACTACATAGGCTCCAATGCAGATTTATTTCTTGAAACTTGTTATATAGAACACAATGGTGAAAACAGGTTGCAAAACAGACACTTGGAGAAGTATATATGACTAGTACACTAATGAGTAAAATACTTTACCAACCAGTCATCACAGTGTTTAAATATTTTAGATCAAAGTATTCTAACAGTAGGGAAGGTTCACTCATTTCTACTAGATAGGAGGGTGTGAGACAAGCATGGGATCTCACATGCCCTATAAGGCTACAACACACAACATAGCATAACGATTATATATATATATATATATATATATATATATATATATATATATATATATATATATATATATACATATATATCAATTAACGAGTTCCCACTATAAGATGAATGCCATAGAGAAAGGACACTTCTCCATGAAATATTAAGTGAGCACATATATCCTAGAAAATTGGTATTGGAATTTCCTATTTAAGACTGAATTATCGCAACAATTTCTTTTGAGAACATATTCAATGCAGGACACTGTTTCAGGACACCAGAACATTCAGAAAGTAGTTCACCTGGGTAAAACTTTGATGTGGTGACAACAAGATCTCCTCTTTAGATGGACCCCTAAGTCCTCCAGCAGTCTGCAATCCAGAGGGTACTGATCTAATCTACTTTGCAACTTACAGCAAGTAAAATAGCAAAAAAGTAAAAATTGGAGAGAGAAAGAAACCTTCCAAGTGTGTTCGGAATTCTTAGACGATGGGTTTTTCAGCAAGGCTTCCCTTGAAAGGTGCAAGGTAAACACTTTTTTCGATTCCTTGGTTTTAGAGGAAACTATAGCAATTCTGTTGCAGAGAAGAAACAGAACAAGCTCATGAAGCATAAAAGAAAAAACTATCTAAGATTATGTGACAAATGCATACCTTCCAAGATGCATTGAGGCAATAGTTCCACCATAACCAAACATGCCAAAGAAGGGCTGCAAATATGTAACAAAATCAATACATAAGTACATCAACAACAAAGCCATTTAGTCCAAGCAAGCTGGTTACACTAGAGATGAAACCGAACATGAGCAACTAATACGACAGAAAAAGGATAAAAAAACATATAAAATACAAAAGGCATCAATATAAGTGTTGGAGTATAAGAGGGATTAGGCCCATGAGGCTAGGCCCATGTATACTTATCTATATAGCTACCCTTCTAGGGTTAGCCAAAATTAATAGAGACACATTTCCTAACATGGTATCAGCAGCCTAGTTTTTTTTTCCTCTCCTCCTCCCTTCCTCCCGCCGCCGCCAGCTGCCGCCGGCTGGCCAGCCGCCGGCGCGCCATGGTTGGCCGCCCTCCTCCCCCTCCCTCTTACTTCACCTGCTTCCCTCCCCTCTCCTCTCCTTCCTGGGCGCAGATCACCCGCTCCACCGCTACAGCAGCCGCACCACCGCCCAGCGCCGCCGCGGCTGCCTCTGCCCAGCAGCCCACCGGTGTCGCGGGGATGGGCCTTGGCGGCGCGGTTGCCGGCGCCATGACCGCCGCTGCTGGGGTCCCAGGCGCGGGCGGGGCTGACCTAGCCCAGGCGGACGCCGGGGACGCCGCCGTTGCCGCTTCAGCTGCCGCCGCCGGGCCGGCCGATCCGCCTCCTCCTCTGGCTCCGGTGGCGGCGCCCCGTTCGCCTCCTCCACCTTCCTTCCCAAGGCGCGACCTTCCTCTTCCCCGCCCCGCCTCCGCCGCCCCTTCCCGGCACCCGTCCAGACTCCGCCCTCGCCGCCGCCCTCGTCGCTGCCCGGGCTGCGGCCGCCGAGGGGCAGGCCCGTGTGCGCGCGGCTGCCCTCGTGTGGGAGCGTGAGCGCGATGCGGCCGATGCACTGGCCCGCCAGATCGCCGAGGCGGAGCAGCTCGTCTCCCCCGCCTCCAATGATGCTGGGGCCACCTCCTTCGACTCGTCGGGCCGCCGCGTGTCCCACACCGCGGTCCTCTGGCATGACCCCGCCGACCCGGTCGTGGCTCAGCTTCACTACCAGCCCGGGGGGGTCCAGAACATTCGCCTCCTCATCCCGGTCGTCCTCGAGCCTGAGTCACCCTCCTACGCCCGCTGGCGGGACCTGGTGCTTCTCACTCTCCGCCGCTACGCCCTCGACGACCACGTCCTCGTTGACGCCTCGGTCGCTGTCCAGACCCCGTCGTGGCTTCGTCTCGACAGCATCGTCCTCTCCTGGATCCTCGGGACGATCTCCCTGGACCTCCACGACCTCGTCCGCAACTCTCCTAACGCTCGCCAGGCATGGCTTCCCTTGAGGGACAGTTCCTGGGCAATGCCGAGGCCCGGGCTCTGCGTCTCGATGCGAGTTTCCGCACCTTTGTCCAGGGTGACCTCTCCGTTGGCGAGTTCTGTCGCCGGATAAAGGGCATGGCCGACTCCCTTGGCGACCTTGGCTGGCCCGTGGAGGACCACATCTTGGTCCTCAACATCCTCCGCGGGCTCAGTGACCGCTACGCCCACCTCAGGACGTGGATCACCCGTCAGCGGCCTTTCCCCACCTTCCTGTAGGTCCGTGACGACCTTGTCATGGAGGAGCTCACTCAGGGCATCCAGCCGGGGTCCGCCACCACTCCGGGGTCCTCATCTTCCTCGACGGCCCTTACTGCTACTCCGCCGCGTCCGTCTGCTCCACTGTCGTCGTCTCTTCTTGGTCCCCCTCCCTCCGGGCCGAGCGGGGGTGGGGGGTCGTGGCGGTCGTCATCGCCGCGGTGGGGGCCGTGGGGAGGCCGTGGTGGGGGCAACCAGGTGCCGGCTGGTCCACAGGGGGCACCATGGCCCTCCTTTCAGAACCCGTGGGCCGGCCGCATCTCTATGTGGCCATTCCAGGCTACCGGAGGTGAGCCTCGCCCGCCGGCGGCCATGCTTGCCGGTGCTCCACCTCCTGGCGCCTACTCCGCGTCTCCGTGGCCTACACCTTCCGGCGCCTCGCCCAAACCTGTCGGTTGGGACCAGGCGGCTCTGGCTCGCTCCTTCAACACTATGGGCCTGACACCTCCTGTCGGCCCAGAGTAGATTGCCGACTCGGGTGCTACCTACCACACCACCCCTGACCCCGGTATTACTCTCATCCGTTCACCCTCCATCTTCCTCTCACCCTTCGTCCATCATGGTCGCAAATGGTTCGTGTCTTCCAGTCACGTCCGTGGGTGCCGCCGGCGCTCACGGCTCTTTTCATCTTCCTGATGTTCTTGTTGCCCCTTCTATGGTCCACAACCTTCTTTCTATTTGTCGTTTTACAGCTGACAATTCCTGTTCTGTGGAGTTTGACTCTTTTGGTCTTACTGTGAAGGATTTGGCTTCCCGGCGTCCTCTGCTCCGATGTGACAGCACGGGGCCCCTTTACACTCTTCGATTCCCAGCGTCTGCTTTGCCCTCATTGCCATCCGTTTTGTCAGCTGCCTTCGTCGCCACTCCTTCCTCTACTACTTGGCACCGGCGTCTCGGCCATCCTGGACGTGATGCCCTGATGCAGCTCAGTCGTAGTTCCGACATTCCATGTAATCGGGCTCATGATGAGCATTTGTGTCATGCATGCCAGTTGGGCCGACATGTTCGTCTTCCTTTTCATAGTTCTTCTCATGCGGTCCGCATTTTTGATCTTATACATTGCGACCTATGGACGTCTCCTGTCATCAGTATTTCTGGATATAAGTACTATCTTGTGGTGGTCGATGATTTCTCTCATTATTCGTGGACTTTTCCCTTGCGTGCGAAGTCTGATGCTTTTTCCACGCTCCTTCACTTCTTCGCTTGGGTGTCCACACAGTTCGGCTTCACCATCAAGGCCGTCCAGTGTGACAATGGTCGTGAGTTTGATAACTCCACCTCCCGTGCTTTCTTCCTCTCTCACGGTGTTCAGTTGCGCATGTCTTGCCTGTATACCTCCTCTCAGAATGGCAAGGCCGAATACATGATTCGCACCACCAACGACACCGTGCGCACCCTTCTGCTCCAGGCGTCTCTTCCTGCTCGCTTCTGGGCTGAGGGCTTGCACACCTCCACCTACCTCCTCAATCGTCTTCCTTCCGCTGCCTGCCCCGCTCCCACGCCACACCACGCTCTTTTCGGTACCCCTCCTCGGTACGATCACCTTCGAGTCTTCGGGTGTGCGTGTTACCCTAACACCGCTGCCACTGCTCCCCACAAGCTTGCACCCAGTTCGACTCTCTGTGTTTTCCTCGGGTACTCCTCGGATCACAAGGGGTACCGTTGCTTTGACCTTACCTCCCGACAGGTCCTCATCTCTCGCCATGTGGTGTTCGATGAGTCCGTCTTCCCTTTCTCCACCTCCAGCACACCCCCTACCAACCCTGATCTTGATCCCTTCTCTCTGTTTCCCACTGACACGGTGCTCCAGCCACCTTTTCTGTGGTCTCCTGCAGCACGGCGTCACCGAGCTTCCTGCCGGGCTCCTGTCCCCGCTCCACAGCCGCCCGTGGCTCCACGGGTCCGGGCCAGTTGTCCTCCGGGGCTGCCCCGGCCTCTCCGCTCGACGAGGGTCCGAGGGCCTCGTCCTCTGGTGCTGCCCCGGCCTCTCCGCTCGACGAGGGTCCGGGGGCCCCGGCCTCTTCGCTCGATGAGGATTCGGCGCCGTCGTCCTCTGGTGCTGCCCGGCACCTCCTACGCGGTTCGCCGAGCCGGTACGCGTGTACTAGCGCCGTGCGCAGCTGCCGCCGCCACTCGAGGCCTCTTCTCCACCGGGGACACCGACACCACCGCCGCAGTCCCCGCCTGCCCGTGTCGTACCGCTGGTCTACCACCCGCCGCTGCTTCACCGACACCCGCGGCATGTTCATCCCATGGTGACACGACACGCGGCTGGCACACTGCCGCCCCGGGCACTCGCGGCGTTGCCCGGCGACACGCAGGTCTCTCCAGTACCCTCTTCCGTCCGTGACGCCTTGCTGGACCCTCACTGGCGCCGCGCGATGGAAGAGTACGCGGCACTCCTCGCCAACCAGACATGGGATTTGGTGCCCCGGCCGCCGGGCTCCAACGTCGTCACCGGCAAGTGGATCTGGACCCACAAGCATCGGGCTGATGGCACTCTCGAGCGGTACAAGGCTCGCTGGGTTCGGCCAAAATTAATAGAGACACATTTCCTAACAATAAGAAATATCATTAGGGGATCTAAAAGCCTGGTGTAGGTACAAGGATAGCTGATTTAATTAATACATGAGCAGCCAGCACATTGAATTCTTTAACTGTATCACATTTTTTTGAGTTATAAGATACTCTTTAAGTTTTATCTACAAAAATTAAAAAGATTTATAAAGGAGTGGAGTATATTTACATATGAAAAGGCATATTAAAAAGGAAATTGTAAAATATGGAGCCAAGCAATTTCTTTAACTCAAGCCGTTGCCATGAAATATGTAATGCTAAACAGGTTCAGCAAAGGACCGCACTGCATCCATCTTTCAACAGCCGGATAATATGAAATGTAGAGAACAAGTATATGATACCCTGTTTTAAAAAGGTGGACTATGGGAACTTAGATTAAGCATTTAAAAAAAAGGTTGGACTACCAATATTCTTTTTCCTACAGGACATAATTTGGATATATTTAAAGAGTAAATTGCATCCACCATACAACACTCTGGAGGCCCAATTTCACTTGCCATTATCAGAGCAGGCCTTCCAAGAATTCCAAAGTCTCCAAGACTTAATTCAAGATCTGCAGGTTAATCGGAATTCAAAGGACTCCTGGGAATACATTTGGGGAAGCAAGAACTACTACTCATCAAAATGTTACAACTTTCCTTACAAGAATATACAGCCCCCATCCCCTTTTCTCTAGATTTGGAAATCTAGATGCTGTAACAAGTTTTTTCGTGGCTCCTCTTGATGGACAGACTGAACACAAGGAACATTCTTAGAAGGAAAAAGCACAAGCTTCAGGAAACAACTACAATTGTGTTCTATGCAGCAACATCATTGAAGAAACAACATTTCATTTGTTCTTCAGCTGCCCCTTTAGCCAAGCCTGTTGGCAACACCTTGGTATAAATTGGGAATTCACAATGGATTTCTTCCAGATGATGCAGTAAGCCAAGGTCCAACATAACAACAACAACAACAACAACATAGCCTTTTGTCCCAAGCAAGTTGGGGTAGGCTAGAGATGAAACCCAAAAGAGACGAGAAACAGGGAGACACATAAAGGGACCAAGGTCCAACATAACAATTCCTTTTTTATGGAGACCTTCATCATTGCCACCTGGCAGATTTGGAAGCAGAGAAAAAACTTTATATTTGACAGAGGCCACCCGTCCTTTGATTCTTGGAAAAGCTCCTTCTATGAAGAAGTTAGACTACAGGCCCATAGATTTAGTTCTGTTAAGCGCTCGGTTTTCCTTTCTTGTACAGCTGCTCTAGATTAGCCCTGCTGCCCACCTGAGGCATTCTTCCCTTTTTGTTTCTCTTTGTATAGATTTGTTGGAGTTCTTTTTGTTTAATAAAAAGTTTACAGTGGGGGCCTCCCCTGCTGTATTTTCCGCTCAAAAAAACAACTTGATAGGTGGGTGCAACTGGTCAAACAACTTGTAAATTGGTCAAATGGGTCCAAACATTGCTAATACAGCAAAATACATACTTATTAGTTAGGTGCTAGAATTAACGATAATCCAACCAGTATGAACATCCGAAATAAAACCTGAACAATAGTAGAATGGTTGCAATCTACAAAAGATTATCACATTCGCACTATAAATTTTCAACCTTCTATTTTGGACAGAGAAGATATATTATTTTTATCTGGCCTACTTATTGATAAAATTGAGTAGCAATATTCACACGATAAACCATGACCACAAGTCCACAATCCTATCAATACCCTATGCTATCACTCCAGCATCCGACAACAAACTGTTGGTCACCTTTCAGTGCAAATACAAACTTGTACGGTCATAATATTGGCCAAGAACAAAGTATTTGCTGCAAAAACAGCAAGAGCACCGTATCCTCCCTCAAACACACTAATACTAGTAAACAAGATTATGAACTAATACTAGTAAACAAGATTTATGTTGTAAACCAACAATCATCCTCATGTGAAAAAACCCACCTTGGCATGATTAGAATAGACAATTAAAGTTGAAGAACAAAAGACACTAACTATATTCACAAGGAGTGACACCAGATTCTCTGTGATGAGGCTCTATCGTTAGTGGCTTAGGTGATCAACGTTGTGGAGCACCTACTTCGTGATGATGTCTGTCTTATAGCTGCCAAAATCATCTTAAACAGTTCCACCACACATAATGCACGTGCCACAAACCCACTATTAACCCTTGCGTCTAATATGTGAGTACATATTTTATCACACTAGCAGCGTTTGTACCATACATGCACCAATTTTACCAAGTTATTGTACCAATTTTGAGCAGTTTACAAGTTGTTGGATTAATCTGCACCCACCTACCAAGTTGTTGTATGGTGAATGTAATTTACTCATATCTAAATAACAAACAGGTTCAGTGCTCAACCTTCAAGTGTTGCCCAACTGACCAAGTCCAAAAGGCAACCACATTTCCAAACCATCGCGTATCATGCTAATCCACCATGGTTTTGCCTAACATGGCAACAACATGCCCATCTGGGGTCCACATGAACATCCATGTCCGCATTCCTCGTCCATGCATCTCTCACAGCTCACGGCCCATTATGCATCATGTTTGGACTCAGTTTGCTAGCTATAGGGGTGTCAACCAAACCCACTGCCCAAGCACCATATCCTCCCTCAAACACACTAGTCGCACAACCACCCACCACCAAATCAACTGCCACCACAAGGTCAATGAAGGCTTTTTAATTGAGTTCACACTAGCAGAGAAACAAGAAAATATCATCAATGCTACAACTCTAGAAGAACCTCACTTCTGCAACAATAACTAAAAAAGTGAAAAAGATAAACATAAGTCCAGTCTAGGGGTGAGTATTAGGATAATTGGCGGTGGCGGCGCAAGGGAGGAGGGGCGTGCTGTCGGGGGGGCTGCGCGCTAGGGTTTGGGGTTGGCGAGGGGACCTAAAACAGAATGAAATTGGAGGAATCACCACTCCCATTGTGGGGGTGCCTTTCATATATATTGCCATGTACAGGGATTGTACAACAGAAGGCTATAACCCCCACAACGGGAGTGTGGTGATTCCTCCACCTCATTCTCCATTCTACAGTGAGGCTGCCAGTATCTGGGTTTTTTTTTTATCAAGAGTTTGCCTCAGCTTTTATTGAAAGCCAAAACCGGTAGCAAGAACTGGGGACAGCCAGTTTTACCATACAAGTTTAACTAATCACCAGAGCAAAAACGCCTATTACAAAGCTATATTTCATAGACATCCGAAAGAAAGGTAGTAGTAGGCTTGAACTCCTTCAGCCACCCCATAGCAACGTTCTTCAGATTGGTGAATCGCTCCTGATCCTTTTCCTTAAGGGCAGCGCTCCATTTCTGCATCGATGATAGTGCATTGTATACAACATCAGAGGGGGACTTAGGAAACATCTTGGAAATAGCCATCTTATTACGAGTATTCCATAAAGTCCAAGTGAAACCTGCAAATAGAAAGATAATCAACTTGATCGGTAAAGGTCCCTTTTTACCCATCAACCATTTATGACAGAAATCCCCCAGGGAAGTAGGATACGAATCCAGATTGAAAGCATCTTTTATAAAACTCCATACAAAAACAGCCATGGGACATTTGAAGAAAATGTGATCAACAGTCTCTAAGCAACCACAAAGGCAACAATTAGTACTCCCTTTCCAACCTTTCCTAACTAAACATTGAGCTGTCTGCAATTTGTTATTGAACATTTGCCAAAGGAAAACTTTGATCTTCAAGGGAATTTTACTTCTCCAAATGTAACCAGCAACCCTGCTTGTGACCCCCCTGTCTGTAAGGAACCTGTATAGAGATTTAGTAGTATATGCAAGTTTCTTGTCTAGAGCCCACAGAACTTTATCAGCTTTATTATCAGTTAGTGTAATGTCATTAAGCTCATCCAATAACCCTAGCCAGCTGTTATATTCCTGCACAGTTAGACTACGTTTAAAATTCATGCCCCAAGAATCATCCCTCCAGCAATCACTCACAAAGCAATTAGGCTCCCTAGCCATTTTAAAAAGATCCTCATAGTATATTTTCAAAGGTACATTCTTGAGCCAACAGTCTTCCCAAAATCTACAATGATCCCCATTGCCTATCTCAAACCTAGCCCCCCACTGAAATAGATGTCTGACATTCTGGATACCTTTCCAGAATTGGGAACCCCCAGTCCTATTTGATCTAAAAAAGCCATTTTCACCCAAATACTTGGCTTTAATGATTTTAAACCAGAGATCATCAGGCTCTTGAAAAATTTTCCAAATCCACTTGGTAATCAAGCAATCATTCATTAGCCTAGTATTAATGATCCCTAGACCCCCTTGGTCCTTGGGCCTACTTACCATATCCCATTTTGCCATATGATATATGAATTTATCCTCAGCCCCTTGCCAGAAAAATTTTGCCCTAATGTTGTCCATCTCCTTATGGACCCCATCCTTAAGGAGATAGAAACCCATGCAGTACATGGGAATACTACTAAGGCATGTATTGGTTAAGATCTGTCTACCCCCAGAGGTAATAAACTTTCCTTTCCAGGGATCTAATCTGTTTCTCATTTTCTGAACAATTGGCCTAAAAGCCTCCATGTTTAGATGTTTGTAGCTCACAGGAACCCCCAGGTATTTCATGGGAAAGGAACCCAAAGCACAGTTGAGCATATTTGCCATCCTCTCTTTCTCCTCCTGTGAAACCCCAAAGACATACACTTCACTTTTGTGGAAATTGATCTTGAGTCCAGTTAACCATTCAAAGCAATACAGGATTAGCTTAAGATTTCTAATGTATGGCACTGAAGCTTCTACCATAATCACTGTGTCATCTGCATATTGGAAATGTGATACTCCTCTAGGAATCAAATTAGTAAGCACCCCTTTAATGTGATCCTTGTCAATAGCTGACTGAAGCATAACCCCTAAAGCATCAGCCACAAGATTAAAGAGGAAAGGGGAAAGAGGATCCCCTTGCCTTAACCCCCTATAAGTCCTAAAATAAGAGCTCCTCTCCCCATTTACATTAATACAAACTCTGCCTCCCCTAACAGTCTTCATAACCCAAGAGATCCAAGTTTGGGGAAACCCCCTCCCCCTCATCACACTCTCCAAACAATCCCATCTCACTCTGTCATATGCCTTTTTAAAGTCAATCTTAAGGATGAGGCCTTTGGCATTGGTCCTGTGTAGCTCATGCAAAACTTCATGAAGAACCACCACACCTTCTAGGATATTTCTCCCTTTGACAAAACCAGTTTGGTTTTTCCCAATAATCTTCTTGGCCACAGGTACCAATCTATTGGTCAAAACTTTTGTGAAACATTTATAATCCACATTCAGGAGGCAAATAGGTCTGTATTGCTTGATTGTGTTTGCTTCCTTGATTTTTGGAATAAGAGTGATAACCCCAAAATTCAGCCTTTTGATATCCAACTGGTCATTCCAGAAATCTTGAAACATATCCCACATGTCTCCTTTTATAACCTCCCAACACTTCTTAAAGAAAGAGACCACAAAACCATTTGGGCCAAGAGCAGAATTTTCTTTCATGTCCATTATAGTCCTTTTAATCTCTTCCATGGAAAAAGGTCTCACAAGCCAAGCTTTGTCCTCTTCTGATAGTATCATTTCACTGGGCCAAAAGTTCTCCCCCAAACTTAAATAACACCCATCATTCTGTCCGAAGAGTTGTTTGTAGTAACCCACAATGTGATTGGTAATAGCTTCCTGACCTCTGATTTCCCCATTCTCAGAGTCCAGAAAGGCAATAGCATTTTTCCTTTTCCTCCCATTGATGAATTGGTGGAAGAAATGGGTATTTGCATCCCCTTGCAAGACCCAATTTTTTCCAGCCATCTGTTTCCATTGGAGTTCCTCCCATCTCTGCATTTCCTCCAATTTATCTTCCAAAGTAATCCTATCATTCCATTCATCTATGGACAGAAGTCTTTTCTCTGCAACACGGTCAATCTCCTCAATCCTTTTTGTAATGTCTCCCTTTACCTTCCTTTGATCACCAAGAAGTCTTAGGTTCCAACCCCTCAAATACTGTCTCAAAGACTGGAGGCACCCATGCCATTTGTCTAAAGAATAATAGTTAGCTCTCATGCTCCCTTTGCTTTCCACCCATTTGTTTTTAGCCAGCATATCAAAATTGTCAAGATGAAACCACCTTTCCTGAAAGTAGAAATATTTGGTCCTGGGTTCTCTCTTTTCACCTGTGTCTAGGACTAGAGGAGAATGGTCAGATCCAACCCTAGCCTTAAACCATGCATAGCTATTAGCATATTGAATGTCCCAACTACTAGTCATTAAGACCCTATCAAGCTTTTCCATAATAGGGTCCTGTTGCTTATTAGTCCATGAAAACTTGACACCATTGATATGCAAGTCCCTGAGTTGAAAATCTCCAATGAAGTCATTGAATAATTCCATAAGCTTTGGGTCCCCCTGACCCTTGTTCCTTTCTTTATTATTCCTAATCAAGTTGAAGTCACCCCCAAAAAGAATAGGGAGGCTCTCATTCCTACAAAAGTTGCAAAGACCCTCTATGAAAGAACTGGAGAACTCGTGATTAGCTGGGCCATAAATGTTAAGGACCCAAAACCTAAAATTGGTCTTCCTATTTCTAACCAAACTCCCCAAGAAGAAAACCTCAAAAATACACTGCTCCACCTCATAACCTTCTAAATTGACACCAGTGATTAGGCCACTTGAGTGCCCCTTGGCTGGTGACCAGAACCATGAAAACTCTTTGTTTCCAGACATCTCTTTAAGTTCCTTGTCTTCAAAACTTTGTTTAATGGTTTCCTGTATAGCCACCAAATCCAGATCTTCCAGCATGATATGATCCTTTACAAGATTCCTTTTCCTTGACTTCCCAAGTCCTCTAATATTCCAAAAAAGGATCCTCATGAGGAACAGTTTTGAGGAGGACACTCAATCAGCTCAGACTGCAATCTATCTCCTCCCCTCCCTTGGGGAAGATCCATAGAATTGCTTCTCATATCATTAGTGATGACCAACTCATATTGCTCCCCCCTGATCTTCCCATCCTTGGGATTTTCAGTTGGATTGCCTCTCTTATCATTAGTAATAATCAGCATGGACAAATCATCCAGTAACTCATCTGAACGAGGTTTATCTCTCTCTTTCTGCCTATCTAAGAAAACTTTATAATTAGCTTCAGCCAAAGCCGCCCTAGCTATCTCTTCAGCCCTAAAAACCCCAATTTGTTCTTCCACATTATCCCCTTCAATATTTAGATCAGCTATAACAGATTGTAACAAAGAGGTAGGAGTACTATTCAGAACTGTAAAAGGATTAGATGTGTTAGCAATACCTAAAAAGTTATCTCTGGCAGCCACCCTAGTTGAAGCCTTGACAGCAATTGGGATGCCATCCCTTGGAATCCTCATGCTGGTTCTGGAAGCCACCACCACTTGATTAAGTTTCTTCTTCTTCTTCCTTTTGGTTGATGGAACCTGCCAGCCCTGTTCCTCATCCTCCAGATCCAAGTCCTTGCTTCCATCAGAAAAAGTCTCCATCAGGTCCTCATCCACTCCAGAGTTAGTGTCCTGAGAAAAAATCTGCTTGTCTAATTGAGCACTGCACCCCCTATTGTTCAATTCTTTTAGACCCAGCTCCTTCTCCATAGAATTGTTAGGCCCCAAAGATCCCTCCTGGGTAAGCTCTCCCAAAACTTCCTCTTCTCCAGGCAGATCCAAATTTGGCCATTTGGATTTTTCCATTACGTATGGACCATCAAGGCCATGTATCACATACTGAGAGCTGCCAAGAATAGGAAAATCATCCAGATTGCTTTCCTTAGGACTTTCCGTTTGTGTTAGATCACCAGTACTGACCAATCCTATCTCAGGATGAAAGGCAGCAATGGGCACCACTTCCTGAATTGAGTTATGTTTAATATGTTCAGTTTGCTCAAGCCCTTCCTCCATTGACCCATCATGGCTTGACTCCATTTCCTTGTCAATTTTGCCCATTCTGTCAAACTTACTAGAGCTCCTCCTTGATTTATCCTCTTTAGAGTTCCTATCTTTGTCCCTATCTGTCCTATCATCTGGATTGTCAGGTCCAGGAGGAGGACCCCCACCCCCTTTAGCTGGACCCATGATTCTGCCCTCCACTTCAAATCTAAGAAAAGTACCATTGCCATTGAAGAAATATTCAATAAATCCATTAATAGCATTTGGGTTCCTACACCTTCCCTGAACTCTGACTGGCCCAACTCTAATCAGACTTAGTTATCAACTACTAAGGGTTCCATGGCTAAAGCAGCAATTTCTTTGACTGATTCTACATCTCTGGCCATATCAGGTACCTTGTGAATTTTGACCCACACTGTGTGCAAGACAGATGAAGTTTCAGGATCCCTTCCTGACTTTTCAAGCTTTCCTTTGAGGCCATACAAAGACATTTGAAACTCAGAAAGCTTTGTGAAAGTATCCAATGACCCCTTATCTGGAAAAATCACTAAAAATTCTTGAGCATTCATCTTCTTGACCCTGAAATCCCAATCAGATCTCACTAAATTCTTCAATTCCCTATCAATCTTCTGTTCAGTAGCATCCCCTTCCAAAATAGTGAGCACCCCTGTTGTCTGGGCAACTTTAATCTTGGCCTTAGGAAAGTTCATCGAATAAAAACCCTGACCAGGTATCCCAAAACCAAACATCTTAAGTTTTTTGGCCTCCTGAGAATAGCAATCAACAGCCATGTGGCCTTTTTCTTTACACTTATAGCACACAGGCTCATTTGTGCAATCAACTTGGTGATGACCCAATTGCAGGCAACGATAGCACTTAATCTCAGGTTGGGGATTAGGCCTCATACCTTCAGTAGGATTGAGCCCACGCACTTTACCTTCGTCTTTCCAGTTATCCTGAATTGGTCGACGGTCCGGGCCGTATCCAGCCTGCTTCCCCTGCTGTCTGCCCCCTTGGTGAGTCTGATTCCAGCCCCCCAGCTGAGCTTGACCACGATTGACTTCAGATCGATTCCCCACAACGCCCCTGCCATGGGCAAATCTATCATGCTCGCGCTCCCCTAGCTCCCCTCCATGGAAACCAGCACGCCCAAGGCGATCTCCTTCCCCATGATTTCTTGGAGCTCTCTGGAGCCGCTGGCGCAGATCTTGCTCTCTAAGCTCTCCCCCAAGTAGATCATCATCATCCATCCAGTCTTCATGCCTCCAGTCTTCTAGCCTCCTCTTCCCCAACCCTCTGTTCGCCAGTATCTGGTTTTTGTTCCTATTCCGATTTCCAGAACCCTAACCCAAACAACCAAATGTGGAAGTAAGTCTACTGTCCACCAATTTGGTCAACTTCAAATCTGCACATTTGCACTGCCGGGATGTTATCCAAACAATAATAGCCTTACTTTTTCATATACAATGCGATGCAACTGAAATAAATCGATGTGCAATCAGTGAAGTGTTCTCACCACTAAGTATGGCGCTTTCCAGCCAATACCTTTTTGCCAAAATACTCTATGGTTTGAAGAACCCATTGTCCCCCTGCACAATATGTGAGATTAATTTTTAACGGACTAATGTAAATGGAGAAAATAGTATGAACAAACATAAATACAAGTACTAGTGAGGTTCATTTATTTCATGTATTGGAACTTGGAAGAATGCTACAAAAATGTCCATAACTTGGACGAAAATCTTTTTCTTCTCAAGGATACTTCCAACAAACATAGATCTGTTGAGAATCAAATAAAGGAAAAGGAGTGAAATGCTCATGTATATTAGCTATTATTCATGTCAATTGGGCAGAAAAATTCACAGAAGTATGTAATCTAGATATCCAATCCAACATTGTAGCTTTTGCTAAGAAGCCTGAGCTTGTATCCCAATATTATTCAATGACACACTCACTACACCACCCTAGAACTCCCACCATGGTTCACAAAATGAAAAATTACCAATCAAATTATACGGTGACTGAGCTACCCACATTACCATTTAGAGATAGAGTTCCCATATGAACCATCCATTCCACTACCAGTGTCAAAAATCACGATCTTTTCTTTGTCAAGAGTTATCCTACAAGAAGGTTCAAATTTCAGTAACAATACCAAGTCTGCAGTCCAAAAGACATGTATGCCCAAGAAAATAAATACTAGCACTTCAGAGCAAGTAATAAAGGTCACAAACAAGGTGGAGAAAATGCGTAGTGTAACTATATGTAAACTTGAGGACAAAACTCTGAATAATGTATATAAGGTCACAAAACTTAACCCATAAACACCGACAGCAAAGAGCATCATGACGTATTAACTTTTTACTTGGAGGATAACATTAAAACCAACACTCAACTCACTCCCTTCATGTTGAGTACTCAATGGAAAAACAAAACAAGCTAAAAACAAAGTGCAGCACAGAAACACTTGTTTATCTGTTAACCTAACACATTAAGAGAACCTTGCACACTCCTTCTACCAGCAGTAGTAGCTTTTATAATGTTCAACTCATTCTTTCTAACTGTTCAACTCATCCTTTCTAACTGTATTAAGATGGTGGTGCTGGTGTATCAATTAGCCTTTTCTTTTAGCATTACATGCATTTAGATAGGTGTAGTGACAGGTTGGTTGAACAGATAAAGGAAACAATATCAAAGATCGATTCTTTTAGACCCTAGTAATTTGATGGTAATATACAAATGCATGGGTACTAACTTGATCAGCTTTCTTTCTCCTTGGCCATTTGACCACAAAGCTTGTAGTGCATTATCCTGTAGTAAGGGAAAGGAATAAGAAAGGCAAATGGACGGGACACCATCAGAAAGAGCCAGAAATCAGAATATATAGGATTCTAGTAAGAAAACTAACAGTAAGATCAGCAAGAGCACTCTCAGTGCTATATTCTGCTGGAAGCTCCTGAAGCAGATCAGTCTGAGGGGTAAGGTCCCACATATTCTGCAGACAATGCAACAACTTTTCATGTGAGAAATATTATATGGATTATCTATGCTACAGCTTGATCTACTCAACTGATTCATGAATACTTGTGACACAACACGAACACAAGAATCTTGAGCCTTATAAAAAAAAATGGATCTTGGGATCTCAACGATATGATTATGTAGAAATTGTATCTTAGCATGATAGGATGTGTGCATCAATTCTTAAAGAAGTTTATAGTGATCAGTACTTTGTATGAAGAATAGGTAAATCAAGTTTAAAGTGCAGAATAGAATTACATAAATAACTCACCTCATATATACTGGCTGATCCTCCTTTTCCATCCTGGTAAAACAAACAGATAAATCAAATACAGTGTGCAATAGTATGCCGAGCCATCTCATTAATCAAAACATAACACATTGTTATAACCAAAAAAATAGTTATGGGCTTACATGGAGTTTTAATATATTGACACTCTTGGTGTCGAAGTTGCTCAACATGATTTTGTCTGTTATTATTCCGTCAAGCAAGTCTGTTAGATAAACTTTGCCATTGACATCCCAGTGTGTATTGCCCACCTCCCCCTTAACCTTAAGCAAGAGATCAGAAACAGATATTTCATAACCAGGGTCATGCAACGTGAGCATACTGCTCACGCCACTTGGCAGCAAGACCTGGAACCTGTACACTCTGCTTGCATTTGCCATCCCACAGCAAAACCTGCGGAGTAAGAACAAAGCGCTGTAAGAACAAGAATTCCGCGCACCGTAATCCAACGAAGGTAAGGAAACCCTGCGGAGCAAGATGAAAAAAAACAAATATTTTGCTTCGATCACAAATATTTCTGACACAAGCTATCCATTGCAGGAAGAGGGACGAAAACCCCAAAAACAGAGCGCAGCGACAACAAGAATTCCACGCACCACAATCGAACAAATGTAAGGAAACCCCGCCGAGCAGGATGAAAAAAACAAATATTTTCGCTTCGAATCCCAAATATTTCCAAAACAAGAGCCATTCTTGCAGGAAGAGGGGCGAAAACCCCAAAAACAGAGCGTAGCAGGAACAAGAATTCCACGCACCATAATCGAAGGAATGTAAGAAAACCCCACCGAGCAGGATAAAAAAAAACAAATATTTTCGTTTCGACCATAAATATTTCTGAGACGTATCCATTGCAGGAAGAGGGGCAAAACCCCCAAAAACAGAGCGCAGCGAGAACAAGAATTCCACGCACCGCAAGTCCGTAATCGAACGAAGGTCGCCGAGCAAGATAAAAAAAACAAAAAAATTCGCTTCGATCACAAATATTCCCGACACAAGAGCTATCCATTGCAGGAAGAAGGACGAAAACCCCAAACACAGAGCGCAGCGAGAACAAGAATTCCACGCGCTGTAATCGAACGAAGGTAAGAAAACCCCGCTGAGCAGGATCAAAGAAACAAATATTTTCGCTTCTATCGACTTCAAATTGCCCAGCAGAAGAAAAAGGAAGTGGACAAAAAAAGAAAAAAAAAAGGAAGTCACCTGCGTGAGAAACCGCGGCAGCTCCCGCTCAGAACACGGAAACCACTGCTCCCCCAGACGCAGGGAGATGAAATTGGTTTCTTTCGAACTGAGAGTAGAGAAGTTTTCTGCAATGTGAGGACTGAGGAGGCGGTGCCGGTGCGGAGTTGATGCGAGAGGAGAAAACGAAGGGGCGGAGGAGTTATGCGAAGAGGAAACGATGGGAGTGACTGAGTGAGTGATGAATGGGAAAACGCATAGAAGCTCAAAGGGTCAGACTACCCGCAGTCTCTAAAGGATAGTTTAAACCTTTACAGTATGGATATAGAGTAAAAATTGTTGCACTAGGTACTCTAAAATGATACTCTATTTTTTCTCTTACTCTATATTTAGAGTGGTACAGTGTTTACTCTATAGTAGACAGTGACGGACCCCACTAGTTAAACAAAGGAAAAAAATACTATAACTCACAAACCAAAAATCTAAATTAAATTTCGATTGCACCATTAAATTCGTCTCAATAAATCCTTCAAAACTAGATCACACATGGATATATTTAGATAAAGTGACAAGTGGGTCCCACAGTGGATAAAGTGGATAGAGGATAATATAGAGGATGGATGGGTGCGGGAGAATTGAGTATAGAGGAGAGAATCTTGCTGACTAGAACGTATAGAGGATGAATATAGAGGTCCATGAGTGCGGATAGCCTCAGAGAAGTTATCATTTCTCGCAGACGGTGGAGCCGTCGAGTTTGCCGCCCCACCCCCATGTGTCAGATTCCTCACCCCTCAGCCAGCTGGAATCCACGCGCGGCGTGCAGGAATCACGTTGGGGTCGAATCAGCGCGCTTTGCCTCGCGGAGGGGAAGCCGGAGGAAGGGCACGGACCTCACCTGCGTGGATGTCATGCTCAGCGTTATATTTTTCCAAATGGCACTAACACGGTGGGCTGGCACGGGCACGACACTAAAAAAAGCACGGCCTAGCCCTGACTTGTTTCGTGCCCGTGCCTAGCACGGCCGGCAGCAGTGTCGTGCCTGGGCCGCCACCTCGGCCCGCTAGCATGGCCCAGGCATGGCACGGCTAACAGGCCGGCACGGCCTTGGCACGAATCCTGGAAATGCGAGCTGTTGATCCCCTCCCCTGATCTCTCCTGACCGTTGGATCTGCCCATTGGAGCGCCTGAGTATATAAGCCGACGCCTCCCCCGTCGCCCCATATCCACTGAAACCCTAGCTCATTTGCATCCCCTCCCTCTCTCTCCTCACTCGCTCTCCTCTCTGTGACGATGACTCTCCCTCCACCTCCAGTGTCGCCTCTCTTCTTCTCGAACTCCGGTGGCCTCTGGAGCCACTGCTGGCCGGTATGGGCACATGGCACGACCTTCTCTTGATCTCGCCTCCTCCTATACTTGTCTAGTCCTCCTTGTCAGTCGTCACCGGCGTCGACCTCGCCGGATCCCCGGCAGCTCTGGTGCTCCGGATGATGGTAAAATCTGCTCTACTCCCCTCCTCTCCTGATGTGTCTCGTTCGTTCCCCTCCTGATATGCTCCTCGTAGATCTCCTCCTGATCTGTTTCTTCCTTGTAGATCCCCTCTTGATTCACATCCGTTGAGGAACCAGAGGGCCGGATTCGAGCGTCATCGATGTCGCCGGCGTTCCTGATGCTCCGGCCGCAAAGGTACAGTAAACCCTAACCCTAACTCTAACCCTAACCCTAACTAGATTTGCTACTGATTCTTTGTTTACGTGTGAAGCCGTTGAGGAACCAGGCGGCCGCGAGTGACGATGGCCCGCTCCTCCGACGAGACTGTTGAGGTCAGCGCCAACAATGAGAGGCGGATGTGCGGGCTGGCCAAAGATGACGACAACGATGACCTGCGCGAGGACGTTACGGAGCTGTTCGGCCGTCATGTTGAGGATCCCATTGAAGTTGATGGCAACGGCAATGATGCAGCAGGGGCGAAGAAGGAGAGGATGACGACAAGCGCTCACGTCCTTCTACCTCGGCTGTGTGGCTCGATTTCAAGAAGTTCAAAAAAGGGCCCAAAGGTAAGAAGATCAGGTATGCCGCTCGCTGCATCAACTGCAATAAGTAGTACTCAGCTCTCTCTAGTGGTGGCACTGGCCACCTCACTCGTCATAGGGATAAATGTGCTAAGAGGCATGAGAAAACTCACATGACTCAGTCTTAGATATCTTTTAATCCTGATGGTAGTATGCGTACTTGGGAGTATTGTCCTATTGTTGCTCGCACTGAACTGGTTTGATTGGTTTCTAGACTTGATGTGCCTATCTATATGGGTGAAACTGATGCTTTTTATGATTACATTAGAAATGCTCATAATCTAAAGTTTGTTCCTGTCTCTAGACAAACCAGCACTAGAGACAGTCAAATACTTCACTGATAAAAAGGCTAAGCTTGTTGAGACTCTTAGTTCATCTGCTATAAATTGTATTTGTCTTACCTTTGACATTTGGTCTGGGAATGCCAAAGATGACTATATTAGTGTGGTTGCTCATTACATAAATCCTGATTGGCAACTAGAGAAGAAGGTGTTTGGTCTTGTGCTTATTGATGTGTCCCGCAGTGGACAAAACATTGCTGAAAGGGTTATATCTGTGCTTGTTGATTATGGTTTGACCGAAAAGGTCTTTGATGTTACTTTGGACAATGCATCATCTAATGTTTATGCCATCCTACACTTTAGGCCTGTATTGTCTAAATATCTTGGTATTGAAGTACCCGCTGATAATGATATAAATGAAACTGATAATGCAGTTAGTACTTTGTTCATGCATCAGTGTTGTGCATGTCATATTATAAATCTGATTGTTAAGGAGGCCCTTAATGCTCTTCAGCCTTTGATTGAAACATTTAGAACTGCAATATCATTTCTAAACTCATCTAACCAGAGAATTGCTACATACAAAAGTTATTGTATTGCCACTGGTGTTAGACCTAGGAAATTTCAGCTGGACATAGAGGTAAGGTGGAATTCTATATATTTGATGCTCAAGCATTTGTTTCCTCACCAGACTCCTTTCACTACTTTTATGCATACTCACTATCCTAGGTGTGAAGGTGGTCAGTTGCTTTTAACTGATGAACACTGGGCTGTTGGACAAAAAGTATTTAAATTTCTTGAACTGTTTTATGATGCTATTGTTGCTTTGTCTGGTGTGTACTATCCTACATCTGCACTTATGATTCATTATCTAGTTAAGATTGCTATACACCTAAAAACTATGGTAATGACAGTCACCTCAGACATGTAATTCAACCAATGATAGACAAATATAATAAATATTGGAGGGATATTCCTTTGCTTTATTATTTTGCATTCATCTTGGATCATAGAGCTAAAATGAAAGGTTTCAGTAGAGTACTGAGGAGGTTGGGCAGCCTTACTAGTACATCCTATGAAACTTACTAGCTTGCCACTAGCGCTCGACTAACTGATGTTTATGAGAAATTTGGATCGGTTAGGTTGAGGAGGACTGTCTCTCCTAACCTGTCTGATAAGAAAAGATCTACTTGAGATGAGATTTATGATAATGATGAAGGAAATTGTTCTGCATGTGGTATCCATCCTCTATCTAGTACTCTTAATCTGTCTAGACATACCTCTGCAACTGCCCTACTACATGCTGCAATTTCTTCTTCTAATACTTCTGAATTGGTTTCCTACTTGACTGTGACACTGTTAGCCAGTTAGATGATGATTTTAACCTATTGAACCGGTGGCATGAGCACAAACTCACTTATCCAGTTCTATCAATCATGGCTAAAGATATTTTAACTGTTCCTGTTTCTACCATATCTTCAGAGTCCACTTTTAGTATGACTGGCAGGATAATTGAGGAGCGACGGAGGAGGTAGAAGGCTGAGATGGTGGAGATGCTCACCTGCATCAAAGACTGGGAGGCAGCAGAGGCAAGGATGCAGCACAATGTGGAGGATAAAGAGCTGAAAGAAGCTTTTGAAGAACTTTATCTTGATTAGTTGTAATTTAGATCATTTATGTAATGGGACTGTAATATTGTAGACATGGACTTTGTAAGGACAGTGAACTTTGAACTCTCAGAGCTGGCCTGCACTCTTTTTTCCCTGTCTAGAGTTTCTCACAAGGGTGAGTTTTACCTACACAGATTTTTAATGAGGCAGCCATTGTACTGAAGCTCTTAATAAACCTTTATTTTGTTATCTTTTTGCTGTGTTTGTGACTTTGTTCCTTGTGTATGTGAAGTTATCTGGTTTTGAATGTAAGTTTGAATAGTTTGGTGTATCTGTGAAGTACATGTTATTCTTCATGTTGTTCTGAGTGCAATGAGATGCCATCCTCTTATAGTGCTCGTGCCGGCACCGACACTACCGCCGTGTCGGGCACGGCACGGCACGCGCTAAGGGGCCTTAGTGTCGTGCTTGGGCCAGTACTTTAGCATGGCGGCACTAACAAGCATGGCACGGTTAGTTAGCCGTGCCTGGCCATGCTAGTGCCAGTGCCATGCCGGCGGCCCGTTTGGCCATATATGCTCAGCGTGCCCCAGCTGCCAGCTCCCAAGTCCCACCGATGCAGCAAGAGCGAAACTGCAGAATTTTTTATTAGGCTTACAAATTGTGGCTACCAAATTGCCTGTGCCGTGTGCAAACTTATGTTGATTGTACTTCCGTGTGAAAGGAAAAAATAACAGCATGGTTGATAACTTATCAGCCGTTGTTCGGCTAATGGTTTCTGCAGGTGATAAGTCGGCTGAAACTGATTTGTTGTGAGAAAAAACAAGGTACCATGGTTGATAAGTTCAAGCGAACGGGGCTGATAATTAAAGCATCATCTAATAATTAAATGATGTGGCTAACCTATAAAACTGTTTACTGAGATTGATGGTTTAATTTACTTGAAAAGCTAACATGGCACTCTCGGTAACTATGTCTCAGATGTCTTCCTCAAAGACCTTGTCACTCTGGAGTTTCCATAGCTTCCAATTGTCTATTAGCACGGCTTCCATGAAGAAGGACAAGTTTGGTGAGCTTTTGCTCAGGAGATACAGTGTAGCGAACTTTGGGTTACATCACAATGGAGCAAAATTACATGAGAAAAACAGATGATCGATGTCTTTCTTCTAGGGGCTGTTTAGTTGGCAAAATTTTTGGCGAAACGCTACTGTAGCAGTTTCGTTGTTATTTGGTAAATATTGTCCAATCATGATTTAATTAGGCTTAAAAGATTTGTCTCGTCCATTTCGTCTAAACTGTGTAATTAGTTTTATTTTTTATCTATATTTAATGCTTCATGCATGTGTTCAAAGATTCGATGTGATGGAGAATCTGAAAATTTTGGCAAAATTTTTGGCATCTAAACGGTGCCCTACTCTCATGTAAAAAGCTCATGTTAAAAGGTGGACTCTAAAATTTAAAATCTCATATTCACATTTTAAAAATTTTAGCAAAATGGATTGCATTTTTTGGATTTTGTGTTAATTCCTAATAGATTTTAGATTTTGTTAGATCAAATGATTATGGACATCAAAATCCAAATAGATCCTATCCAAGTGCATCAAAACAAGTAAAGTCCAATTGAACTTAATCCACTACCATCTCTACAAGGCGGTGGCGGGCCGGCGGCAGCAAACTAAGGATATGCAGGAGGGATTAATCTCTACAACTAAAAAGAATCAAATGTTATCGTCACCCTAAAACTAATCGGCCCGCCTTCCCTCGTCCCGTCGCCCGGGAAAAAAGAAAACGTTTCACCCAGGCGGTATCCCCTCTCCGTAATTAACTATCCTACTAAATACCCAGCCCCGCTGGTCTAATAAAAAAAGAAAACGCAACTGCCACGCTGTCCGCGCATGACATCCACCTTCCAGCTCGTCTCGCTCCAAGAACCACCGCCGGACGACATCGCCAAGCCGTCGCCGCCATGCCGCTGTGGCGCTGTTGGATCACTGTCGCCGTCGGAGGATGGCCACGCCCAGGTCTCCGCCGCCGCCGTTGCCGCCTGGAACTGCCAAGTCCAGCAGAGCCCCCACGGAAGCCGACGAAGGGCCGGTCACCGTTGCTACCGGTCGTGCCGCTTGCGCCGGAGCACGGCCACGCCCAGGTCTCCGCCGCCGCCGTCGCTTCATCTCGCTCGGCCCTGTCGCGCTCCACCTCCGCTTCAATCCGCGCTGCGACGAGTCCCAGTGCCGCCTCCTCTCTACAGCAGGTGACGCAGACGAACATGATGAAGCCGGGGTTTGCCGCCCGCCCCATGCCGCTCGCCGACATCCAGGTGCATACGCTCCATGACGGCGTGCGCACGTGCATGTGGAAATGCCGCTGCCATGTGCTCCGTCAGCTCTTATATATATCTGTATATCTGTAAAGTGCAGTGCATCGCCTGTGTTTGTGTAATTGCCTGTAGATGGGATTTGTCATTACGAAGATAATCAGATGAAGAGCATTTTAAAGAGAAGGGGTGTATGGGATATTTGTAATTTACCTTGTGTGTTTATGTGATTTCTCTCTCTATATTTCTATTAGACGTTGAGAATGGTAGCTAACTTGATCTATCTTCTATGTTAAATGTTCAACTAGCATCCACTAGCTAACTTCGTGGTTCTGTATTGATTTTTTATTCTTATTTCCTCCAAAATTTCAGAGAAGGAGATCATAATAAAGGTACAATACAAGAATACAATCACTCGCCCAATCTCGCCATTATTGATACTCCAGGCCCCATCCTTCCAGCTCCTGGCCGTAAAAACAAAGTGTTGCAGGTATTTTATTTGTTTACAGTAGCCATTTTTACCTTTTAGGTGCATCTGATTCCACACTGAAACTGCTCCACCCTTGCAATCTTGTGACATGCAGAGCCAGGCTTCTGTTGTTGAGAGGCTTGTTCGAGCTAAAATCCACAGCATAAAGAGACCATCATACTGTGTCGCCAAAGATTGCAGTGATTGGACTATTGGAGTAATGCAAATACACGGAGAGTAGTGATGCAGGTTGGTTTTACATTTTTGTATAGATGAGGGTAGCCATGTTATGGAGCTCAATATCATAGCTTTTTCATGCGCCCATAGTAAATGGAATTGGTGCATATATTTGAGTTGACTAACAAGATGTACAACTAACATGATAATTCCTAAGTTTTTATCTGCAGCCATAGCATGACTATGGTGGCATAGAGACAAAAAATTGTTATTTGTTTCATTCCTCGGCATTTTTTAATAAGGTCCTCGACATTGATTGTGTGGTTAGTATGACACAATTTATGTATTGCAACAAGCTTTGAAAGGTAAATGATATTATAGACCTTTTTAGTGCTTGGGATCTATGTACTTCCAAGACCTTTACTGTTCTAAAGCACACATGTGTAGAATGAAATTGATTAAGAATCCATCCCTAGCCACGAAGAAATTGCCCGATCTCTCTTTGTTCTTGTTTATTGATTGGGGAGGTTCATAGATTGTTTTTGCAAGTGATGTTTGGCATCAATGCGTGTTTATAGATTGATTTTGGTTATGTTTAGAGGCAGGACAAAACCGAGTAGTGTGCTTGAAGGGGAATAGAGAAATAGTTGGTACTTTTCAGACCGTAGAAACTGATAAACCAACGAAACCAAAATCTGGTATGTGTGAGAGAGGGGAAACCTCAAAAATATATACTATTCATGTTTGCAAAAAAAAAGAGGTTCAATCTATTGATTTGTTGATTCTTGCACGCACATGGGGCGATCAACAAATATTTACAGCTCACTGTTCAACCATGCTGCTCCAAATACTAACATGTATGTTTTTGTATCTGATCTAAAATCAGGTATTGTGACGCTAGCATGTAGCAATGTTGCTGCAAGAAAAAAATTCAGCTAATGGGAAAATATAATAGGTACACATGGTTTGTTCTAATGGGATTTTAGTTCATTGTGCACACAAGATGCTTGTTGTTTTATCTGGTTGACCACCTTTGGAACCTTGGGATCTGTTAGTAACAGTTCTTCTTCCAATCCTTAGACATGAGATTGCAGTTTTTGTAAAGAGGGTTTGCAGTTTACTACTCACTTAATTTTACTAGCTGTCTATCTAATGTTCACATGCCGCTAACAATGAATCACTGCAACTTACTACAATTAATTGTTTCTCAGCTGTGAGAATTGTTTTAATTACCAAATGATCATGGACGCATTCTCTAGGTTGCTCATCATTGGTCTCGGTGGCGTGCATGACCCCGTGGTGCTCTTCCATGTTGTGGTGCAAGTTTGATCATTTCAGGGAACTTCGTTTTGTGTTTGTCGTCTTGTCAAATTAAACTAGAGTGCACTCCTACGTCTGGTGGGTGTTCTCAATTTCAATCTAAGTTTTTGTGCAGTGATTTCCATGGTTACCAATGCAACTATGATGAAACTTAATTTCTTCCTTGTTTTTTTAACGGTGCAGCATTTTCAGTAAGCTATCGTAAATTAAATAGATGTAGACTTCAAACTAACTCGTGAATAATTTCTGTTATGGTATTGAAACCTTATTATGAACATGGGAACCTCAATTAATTTCATATTGTGATCTCATGACGCAAGTAAAGTCAGCTAAGTGCTCGAGTGGTATATGCACTCTACTGATTTGTAACGTGATGATTATTATTTCTAACATGCCTTCTATGGTTAATATTTTGCTTTATGTCAAATAAATTGTTAATGAATGGATGAGATTTTACATATGTTCTATCCGTGCGGCTATCATCTTTCATGAGATTCTATATATACCCGTAACAATGCACGAGCACTTAACTAGTTACTAAGGAAAAAGGAATAATCACTACTAAAATACTCTTAATTAAATAAATTTATTTTTTATTTGCTTGTGTCAAATTAACGGTCAGCAAAAACTACTTGAAAGTAACACTGGTACCTTCCAACACTATAACAAAGCTCAAAAGAGTTTCCCCACAAAATTAATGCAATTAATTACCGGCGTCCGTCCTTCTGGACCTACCGACCCGCCTGCCCCCGCGCCTCGCGTGGAAAAAAGCCGAAGCTTCTCGAGTCCTCTGACCATTCCGATATAGAGCAGCAATAGTAGCTACACTGCTATAGGAGGACTCTGACCTCGACGTCCCCTCTGACTCCTATGCCGTGGAGCTCTCTGGGTCGGATGCCGAGGTCAATGAGCTCTTGGGCTCGGACGCTGATGCCAACAGAGGCTCGAGCAACGGTGACAACATGGATGAGGAGGACCGTGCCGCAACCACCATCCCCCGCGCCGTGCCCACTCTGGAGCACCGTCGCTGCCATCCCCCGCGGCACCTCCGTCCCCCGCTCTGTGTTGTGTCGTACGGAATAAGAAGGGTGAAAAACACAGGTTGCAAGCATACATTTTAAGTGTTTTAGACGTTTCAGAGGTATGTTGTAAGTGTTTCAGATGGATGTTGCAAACGTAGATCGAGATGTTGCATATATTGCAATGGTTGTATACGAATGTTGCAAGCGTCTGTTCCTATTGTTTCATCTGTGTTTTTGAACATATGTTGCAAGTGTATTTATCTGGATGTTGTATATGTTTCACATATATGTTGCAAGTGTTTTATCTAGATGTTGCGTATGTTTGCAATAGTTTCATGTGTTTTCAGGTGTTTTTGCAAGTGTTTCAGATGCATATTTTAAGTGTTTCATCGATTTTCATTCGTATGTTGCAAATGTTGTATCTGGATGTTTCAAAAGTGAATTGGGTGTTGCATCTCCCTTCTTGCCTTCTGCTCCCTCACCTCAGTGCCTCCGCGCCTTCTGCTGCCTTGTATCCTTCTCAGACTGCAGAGGGGGCGCGACGGAGGTTGGAGGAGGGGGTGCGTCGGGGATGGCGGCGCGGACGCGAGCGCGTGCTCTCCCCTTCTCTGTTAAGCAAGCAGGATAGGATTTCCGTCAGACTCCAGTTTTTTTAGAAGAATCTGTTGGACTCCAGTTGATGGGCACGGATACTTGCTTCCGTGGCCAGCCCAAGCCCATGTATCGAGTCATGGTTGGCTGGTGGGAGCCGCGTCCGGAGGCTCCGCTGGGACCGGACGTCCGTGCTGTGCCTCCTAATTAATTATTACCAATTCTATTCTATTATTCTAAAATTAACGTAATTCATTAATTACTGGTTCATCTTCCATATATGTAAGTTTAGAATCCTGGTCAAACCTTACTCTTCTACAATCCATATCTTTATATTTATCTACAAATCAATGCAATTAATGATTATTATTAATATAGTTTGAACTTCTCTGGTCCAATTTTAGAATTAATCTATTGGGCACTTTGGAGTTACGACACATTATATAGTATAAATGTTTGTCATTCCGTTTATTCTCCATCACAAATAATCACAAGTTAATTAGCCAACCACAGTTAGAGTAACACATCTAGCTAGAACAAGATGAGGAGGGCTAATATGGTTCTGCTCCTGGCAGTTGGCTTGCTCATGCTGGCTTCCGGTTTGTTCTCTTATATATAGTTCATTGTTTCAGCAACTCGAATCGAATATATAGCCGACTGAATGTTATTCTCTATTGTTTCCACTGGTGTTCTTTACAGATGTTGTAGCCCTCAAGAAAGTTTGTACGTCTAAAAAGATCCCGCCACAGGGTAAAAAATGTGATCCCCAAACTTGCCATGAAAACGCTAAAAAAGATTTCACCGCCGGTGGAGCTCGATGCCCGGATCATTCGTCTTGCTACGTGCAGGGCCATTGCGTTGCTGGAGGTTGCCAGCGCATCGTGTGCGCACTCTACGTAGACCCTCCATCTCTTCAACAACAAAATAAATACTGACTGGCCATGGTGGTAGCCGATAGGATGCCATGATATACTGACATCGATACAGAAATAAATGAAGTTTCATATTGAGTCGCCAATTGTATATGAAGCTTGTTTTTAGACTTTTGCAACTTGCAAATATGATAGTGATCTGCTCACAGGACAGGCCGTAAAACCTCCAGGGTTCCTGTGGCAGTGGCACTAAGCAGAGAAGGAGCCAGGATTTGATCATAGAGCACCATTTTGGTATACCAATGATAACCACATATGACAAAATATGCACACGTACATACATATATGTGTATTGAGTTAGCAAGAGTATAAATAATAACCAAATCAATATTTGTTTTGTGATACAAAAGAAAGTTAAAAGTCTAAAATGATTATGAAAATTATCGTGAAAGAAATTAAATAGCCCTAAGTCTCTAAACTCTACCCAACTAATCTAATTCATAGAACAAAATCATTGTAATAACTGGAATAAAATAGAGAGGAAAGATAAAACACTAATTAGCGTCATAACTAGCTAATTGATCGTATATTATGCAGATCAACTAAGATGTTGTATAGGAAAAACTACAACAATAATAACAAGAACAAAATGGAGAGAGAAGATAACATAAATATTAGATATAAATCACATAGATATCAATAAAGACTGATACAAAGAAGAGATGATACATAAATATAACACTAATTAGCTAATTAAGGGGTTATATAGTGGGGTACTAGGGAGGTTGGGGGCGTGTGCCCCCCTGGCCCCCCTTTCCTCCGTCCCTCGCACTAAGGGTCTGCTTAGTTGGTTTCCAAAATTTGTCATACCAAAGATTTGTCAAGCCAAAAGTTAGGCAAAACAATTGCCATGGATTTGACAATCCAAATATAAGAGTTTGGTAAGTTTTGGTAGCAAACCAAATACTAGCCAAAATCATGACTTACTAAATCTTTGGCATGACAAATTTTGGAAGCGAACCAATCAGGCCCTAAGGCTTTGAATGGCACAAGACTTTAAAGAAATCGCAATTTTGGGGCGACTCGTGGCCATGGAAATCGCAATTTAAACCATGTGGCCATGGAAGCAATAATAGAAACACCACGTGTATCTGCAGTGATGACACACCACCAGTCTCTCGACGCGATGAAGAAAAAATGATTAAAAGCATTCATGCATATATAAGCTACGATATACATATGCTTTGCTCTGGGTCTACTACATCTGCCATGGTAGGCATGCATGTCCCTTGGTGGGAAACCACCGCCATATCGCACGGTTTCTCTCAAAATAGTTGTACCAACCCATGTCATAGGTTTGCATGCAGCGTACAGGAGTACAGAACAACGAAGCTATGTTCCTGCTTATGGATCAAGCTCCTCCACCTTCAGCGCAGCGCGCAACACAAGCTCACTACCACGAGGCTGGGTTATTCTCTGTTCGATCTCATCGAACTTGCGTTTTCTCTTGTTATATTCCTTGACCAGTTCCTCGTGGAACTTTTCTTGTTCGCTTATCTTGGTTTTGATTGTTTCCAAAAGCTTCATTTTATCATTCAGATTTCTTGTTCTTGTGACGACATCCAGATGGACGTTTGACTCGGTCGTGGTATTGGGCATGACGTAGACAACTGGAAACGTTATCTTCGGATCACTGAAAAAAGGACCAGATTAATTTAATATGGCAGAGTTATCGAATAAATGCACCACCAAAATAAAGAATGGTTTGTGATGCAAATGCTAGCATATCTAATGCTAAATATGTGTGAATTAATTAAACCGATGCTCTTTTTGGGGCCTGGGAATGACAAGAAACGCCCAACAACATGCATGCTGATTAAACAGAATTTTCTTCTTAAGTTAAAATAGTAAAGCCAAATACATTGCCAGTCCAGTCAACACAATGCTTCCTTAGCTGGTATTCTAGTGATCTCAAGGGCATCTAACAAAATCGAATGCATCATGATGTACAACCAGATTAACCTATGGAAACTAGTAAGGAGAGCCAAAAAGACCATATATATGGAGGTTGAGGAGGCCACACAGACACCTGCATGCTGCAACAAGCTGACAACCCTAGAGTTGATTATGGCAGTAAAAATACTGACCTGTAACCAAGAAGTAGTTTCCCTTTTCCTTTGATTACACCACCATCCAATGATATCGCTCCACCATTCAAATAAGGCATGGCTTGGAGCATATCATTTCGGGTTTCATAAACTTGAAGCTCTCCGAAGAGACTATAAAATAAAGTTTCACGGAGTCCATGCCCTCTACTTGTGGTCATGTTCAGATTATCATCAGAAAGATTTATCATATTGACGGCAAATCCGCTGAATCCCTTAGGTTTGCTACCGTGTGGAGAAGGCCAAGCCAGGTTTAATTCCTTTTGTAGACGGTTCAGCAAAACGCCTCCTTTGTAGGGACTGTCAAAGAGATGTGCCGTCAACAAAAAAACAAAAATCCATGAGGCAAATTGCAGGAGTAGATTTCCTTCTCTCCTTTGACAATACATATATAAAATGGGGTTGGCGAAGACCTGCTATGTAAACCAGATCCATAACCCAGTGTACTACTTATGAAACAAATAACCACTTAATTCTCATACTAGTCTAACCCACACAGGCAACTTGGGGAATTAAAATTTGATATTAACTTTTCTAATAATGTCGTGCACGGCTTTCATTAGTGGGAAGGCTTAGTATTGCTTGGAGATAACCACGCTACCAAGCTTAGTTCCTAGCTATCATGTTAAACGATCTTCAGTCAAGATTGTGTTAGTTAGATGTCGCTAATACCATCAGTTTTGTTACATGTTAGGTAGATTTGTCAAGCCAGCACTATACCAGGTGAACACCTTTGGAAATAAAACAAGATTAAACACAACTCTCCATCTAATCAGCTTCTCAGGGGCTCCCTAAGAGGGTGGATGCCAACTGCTACTATCCTACTGCGTACTCCCCAAGACATGGAAAATGATAATGAGAAAATAAGTGCAGTATGTTTTATTTGCAAAAAGTATATCGGATTTCTGGGTAACAAGTTCTTTCGAAGCATTGTCCGGAGAAGTATACAGCCTTTGTGAGTTCTTTCAAAAATACGCTAGAGAAATTAACTTGACCAGGAAAATACTATCTGTTTAGATGCACAATTGACGTTATCAAAAGCCCATATGAAACCTACACATAAGGTTCCTTGGTCAAAATTACTTAGCACTCAAATGGAGAACCACGGAAACAACTTTATATCAACTAGAAAATTCGGATCTTACTCTATATCATCTAAGCAAATGACAGCAAATCTTCTCTTTATGGGAATGCCCAAAGCAGCTGTTTCACGGTTGAAAGGATTAAGACACCCAAGAGGAGAGGGGTGAATTTGACTAATTCTAAATTTTTTGCAATAATTAAGTCCTACACTAAGCCCATTTCACCCCCTTGTGCCTAAAAGTGTTTCTATTGTTCTACCGTACAAAAGTTTTGCACCCTAGGTTCCAATCCTACTCTAGCATGACAATTCTAAGAATGTAAAGACATAAATTGAATTGCTCAAAAGTAAAGAGAGGGAGAGGAACGCGGCGATGTTTTTTCGAGGTATCGGAGAGTCGTCACTCTCCACTAATCCTCATTGGAGCACCTGCGCAAGGGTGTAGCTCCCCCTTGATCCGCACAAGGATCAAGTGCTCTCTATGAGCTGATTCTTCGACACTCCGTTACATTGAATCGCTCACAACAACTCACAAGACAACTTGGGTCATCCACAAGCTCCACCGGATAATCATCAAGCTTCCAATCACCATCAAGCTATCTAGGTGATGGCGATCACTAAGAGTAACAGACACAAACTCTCACTTGACCATGACAAGCCTAATGAGAAAAGTGGATGCACACTTGCTACTCCCTATGCACTAATAAGGTCCTTAATAATGGATTCTCAAATCTCAATCACCCCACTAGGCTCTTACACTCCCTTGCACTCCAAAGGTGTTTTTCAGCTGAACAAATAAGCAAGAGGGCTAAGTTGGATGAGTAGGAGAAGTATTTATACTCCCCACTTCAAAGCATAAGCGTTGGGGGTCCAACTCAACACATTTCGGGGTGATCGGACGCACTAGACGATATGACCGGACGTGTCCAGTCAGTACACCACTGCCCAGTGCAGCTAGATGACCGGACTCACGGTTGAGTCAGGTCCACCCTGACCTGACACGTCAGGTTCCCAAAAACCTTCTCTAGATGCTTTCTGATGTTGACCGGACTCCAGATACGCGCACGTCCGGTCATGTTCCTATGCTGCATCCGGTCAGCCAAACCGAAGCCCTCGCTGCTACAGTTGGTCAGGACCTGCACGTCCGATCCTGATTAGGAGCCAGCGTCCGGTCATCCTTCTGCCCCTGCAGCGCGTGCCAACAACTGACCGGACTCACCCTGACCAAGTCCGGTCAGAGCATCACCAGCGTCCGGTCATTAACTTGACCCTCTGTTCACATCCAACTCGAAATCTTTCATGAATGAAATTGACTCCGACAATCTTAGGGCTATCCCTGAGCTACCTAGTGCTAAGTTTGACAAGTGTGCACCACACCTAAAGCATTAGACTCACCTAGGTCAGGCTACTAGTCCATACCCCCTTAATAGTACGGCCAAAGAAAAAAACAAAGTGCTAAACTACTCTTAGTGTCTCCATCATTTGAAAATCGAAATGATTTCCATCGATAGGGGCATGAAAACCATAATTTTCCAATCAATCACCATTACCATGACCTAACTCAAATTGCCTCTGTAAAACACACGTTAGTCACAGTAATCTCGTGTCGTCATTAATTACCGAAACCCAACTAGGGGGCATAGATGCTTTCAATCTCCCTCTTTTTAGTGATTAATGACAACACCACCTCGAGTATGTGTATAAGGGATGAGTGAGGTTTTCAACATGCTTGGTTCATATAAGCAATTTGATAGTAAGAACAAAAGGGTTATACATGCTTATATGACCCAAGCCAACATAATGTACTCACAAGATATGAAATAAGCACGAGTACACAAAGTAAAGCTCATTTGAATTGGAGTATAACGCGGAAGCAAAGCAAATGAGCATAACCAAGTGACATGACATATATAATAAAGTAGAGAGCACACATGTCACATAAGTCTTACAAACACGCATATATCACATATATCACAATGTATGAAAGTAAGTGTAAATGCATGAAATATCACACACAAAAGAATGAGTCAAGTCCATCTCACACGCCCCCCCTAATTCTAACATACTCGCTCCCTCTCCCCCTTTGGCGTCAAGCACCAAAACCTAAGGGTCGGACGGTGGGGTAGGAGCAGACGAGTCAGGCGCTGAGGTACGGTGAGAGATCTGGAACTGAGTAGCATCATCGTCTGACTCTGGACTCAGAACTATCGAATTGGCTGGAGCAAGCGGTGGCTGACGCTATGACTCTAGAACTGTAAGTGAAGCGGTCTGGGTCTACTCCGCGGTCTCGGTAGCTGGGTCGGCTAACTGTGAAGTAGAAGCTAAAGCTGAAGCCTGACCTTGAGTTGCTGACACTGTAGCTGTGGCCTCAAGTGTGGTAGTGACTATCGGAGGCGGCTCTGACGAAGAAATAGAAGACGAGATCGTCTCAATGGTCCCTGTGACCAGAGCGGCTGTGGTAGGAGCAAGGACTCATGACTCTGAAGGAGTAGGTTGTCCTATGAGCTCACTAAAAGTGGCACCCAAGCTCCGGGAGACTAGAGTATCTGTCACTAACACTGACTCTGATTGAGTAGGAGTGAAGCCTGTGACGATAGGAGTGAAGCGCTGAGCCTGCTCTATCCCTGGTGAAGCGAACCACTGAGACACCTACTCTGAAGGTGAAACAAACTGTGCAGCTATCTGTCCCTGACTCTAAAGCCCACTGGGCTATATAGCTGGAGTCACTGGGGTACTAGTAACAATCGAACCAAGCTACAACGTGGGCCGGGAAGGAGCAATCCCTGTAGCTATAAGGACATGCTGCATGAAACCAAGAAGCTACTGCTAAGTCTCAAGCTGCTGCTGCTGAATGGCCTACTGCTGCTGGAACTGATCCTGCCATGCCTGCATCTGAGCAATAGCAGCTGCTATCTCTTGCGCCTGACGAGCCTGGTCCTGCCGCATGCGCTCAAGTATAGCTAGCAAAGCAGGATCTGTCTGCGGTGGCTATGATGGAGCTAAGCTGGAGCCACCAGCCTCTATCGTGAGCCTATGGGGGCATCCATGGAATAGGCTAGTAGTCCTCGTCTGAATTATCAGACGGGTCATCCTCGACCACGTCGTCCGACTGTGTCTCAAGGTTTGCAAGCTCTAACTCTGCCAAGGCCTTGATGGCCTTGTCCTGCTCAGGCGCTGTCTCTGGCACCTCTGGCCTCTGGCAACGCTGCTGTCTCGATGTCCTGCTCCCAGTACTAGAACCCATCAGCTGGCGCAAGTCGTACTTAGGGAACTCAGTAGTAGTACTAGTCAACTCAGCCACGACCTCAGCTGATAAAGGTGTAAGTGCCATGAAAATTAGAAAACAGATCCAGTGGGCATACGGCAGCTGATGGTGACCCTTGAAGTCCTCTGCCAAAGTGTCCTCCATCTCTGAGAGTATCACATCCTAAATGTCAAATGGTGTCTAAGAGATCAGATGGTGAACTAACCATAGTTGTATACGTGTCAATCCCTCTTGGTAGCCACCCCTAGGAAGCAAAGTCCACCTCATGACTACATCTAGGAGACGAGCCATAGGAGTGAGGTCACATGGAGTGTGTCTCGAACCCTCTCCAAATGGCTCACAAAAGCAGGCTCTGACTATCTTTGTAGGTGGCACTGCTCTGCCGTGAGGGCGTCTCGGTGGCTATGTCTGTCCATAGCAGATCTGGTGAATCATGGTGGCTGACTCTAGAATCCTCAGTATCTCTCTAGCCCTAGTACTATACAGCATGTGGTCACTCCCTCTGAGTGGAAAGTGAAAGTACCAGTGACTGGGGTCAATCCACAATGATGCGTAGAACTCTCTGACCCATGAATCAACGTACCTGCCGGTCCACCCCAAGAGGTCTGCCAACCTAGGCAAGTAAGTGAGGTGGGGACGGATCTGCTCTCCTCCAGCTGCCACTATAGCCTCTAAGGAGCAGACTCTCTAAGACATGAAAGCTACACCATTGTTGAAGTAGGCATCATAGAAATCCTCCTGCAACACAGTGTACAAACCCTTTGAAGCTCTCTCATCCCGTCGAGGCGGGAACCACTGCTCAAACTCCACAAGGCGTAGCTGCTGAACCTGTCGAGCTGCGGCTGCCCCTAGTCCAAGTGTACCACTGGCAGCAGACCCTATGGTCTGGGAGGTGCACGAGAGCGATGCCTCTGACCCTCTAACCTAGCTGTCACCTAAGCGCGAACACTACCTAAACGTCATAGTGGTTGCTCCTGTAGCTGCTCTGCCTCCTCCTAGGGCTGCTAGGTCTCCTCCTGCTCTGCCTGCAACTGCTCTGTCTCTCCCTAGGACTGCTTGATCCCCTTAACTAGGTCAGTAAGAGAGACAACTCGACCACCAAGTATGGTAGTCCTAGGTGGACTACTGCTCGCTATTGCACTCTCCTCCAAGGCTCTCCTCTGAGCTACTATCAGGTGATCTCCAATACGAACACCAACACCTCTCTCAGCATGCTCAGTTGCTGCTGCTACCTCTGCATCTGCATCACCACGCTTGTGCTTTTTCTTTGCAAGCGTCTTCTTTGGCCCCTTGTTCTTCTCTTTCACTGTCAGACGAGGCGGACGCCTCTCATCATCGTCGGGAGCACCAAAGCCATTCTTGCATCAAACCATGGCCGACACTGCAAAGAAACTAATTGACTAGTAAAGACCACTGCCACTAACAACAAGAGCTCCCCCTGACTCAGAGAATCACTGATAAGATCAACTGAAATAACAACTATCACTAACTCTCCCTAGCACTAAGAATCACTGCCCGACTGACACTCGCTGAGGCTTGGCCTCAATCCATACTCACGGGCTTGGCCCCGAGTTTATCTGCCACTGCTCAACTGCCACTGCCTCACTACCCAACAACGTTGCACGATAGGATACAGAAGGGTATATAAGCATCACATATACACTAGAGAAGAGAGAACCCTATTGGAAGCAAGCATTACTTAGATAAGAGATGAATCAATGGCTTACTACCATAAATTACGATGATCCCTGTGAAAAGGTAAGATCTGACAACGTCGGGGCACCACAAAGGGATCAGCAAGAGCACTACAAAAGGAATCGGTCGAGGAGGAGTCAATCAGAGAAACTAGGCCAGTTTAGGCATATGAATGAGCACCTAGGGCGCAACGGAGGGACTCACCCTAGTGGAAAGAACGTCGGCCAAGGGATCCACCTAGGAGCGGCGCTGGAGGTCGAGGCCAAGGACGCGAAGTCGCCTGAGCCGAGGAGGAAGGCGGCACACCAGTGAAGAAGAGAAACCGCGGCGGTGGTGGTGGCTGCCCATGGCGCAGCAAGCCTGAGCGTGGGCACTGCGCGGGCATAGCTAGAGTGTGCGAGCGCGTGGAGGAGCATGTGGTGTTGCGACAATGGGTGGCGCGGTGGCCAGAGAAAGACACGGTCGCGGCGGCGGCGGATAAGGGTTAGGCACGGCGCGACGGCTTGTGGAGAAAAGGACAGGCGTAGGCAGTTGCCGGATAAGGAAAGAGGGGTCACGCTGGCCCACTTGACAGAAAATAGCAAGCACAAGAGCGGTTGCCGATTAGAGAAGTGCGGGCCCCATGTGTTAGCCAAACAAGAAACTTAATGCGCGAGCACTGTGGCAACCAGACGCGCCTTTGGAATTGACCTGACGCGGCGTCTCCGGAGTCCGGTCGAGTACAGAAAGCTCCAGAAACGCTCAAATGGTGATCTGACGTGTTCGATGCTTGTGATCTGATGCCCGGTAGAGTCCGGTCATGTACTGTGAACCTTGGTGACAACCAGATGCTGAGACAAAAACACACCTGACGATGCCGAGATCCTGTTCATGTGTCAGTTCAACCATGCACTGATCGACCGGACGCTGCAAGCTGTGGGTCCGGTCTAGAGTCCGGTCTCTGTTCTGCAACTGTTCTTCCTTCCTTCTTTGTGACGCTTTCTCCCAATCGAGTTCCACTTCAAATAAAAACCAAATAACCACCAATTGGAACTAATATGAGAGACCTCTCTCAAACCCTCAAAATTTTTAAAGTATTTTACCTTTGGCTATAATTATTTTTAGAAAATAAGCGACAAAATGGGGCGAGGAGCACCATGTGGCCACACAATAGAGAATTTAACTAAGAGGAGCCTCAAATGCTCTCTCTATTTATGGATGAACACAGCGGATGCTCAAAACTTAATTGAAAAGAAACGTCAAAGCAACACACATGCATATATAATGCAATACAAGAAAGGTAAATGCAGTTGCTTGTCAAATTTGATCCAAGGTTAAGCTTTTTCACACGCTTTTTGGCGGGTCAACACAAGCTCATTTTTAGTGAAGTTACTTAGGTCAAGCACATTGAGCTCATTCCTCGATCTACAAAACGTAGCCTTATCTAGCGGTTTTGTGAAGATATCCGCCAATTGATCCTCAGTCCTTACACCTTCTAGTAATACATCATTTTTAGCAACATGATCTCTAAGAAAGTGATGACGGATATCTATGTGCTTGGTGTGAGAGTGTTGAACTGGATTGTTAGCAATTTTTACTGTGCTCTCGTTGTCACACAAAAGAGGTACCTTTTCTAGAACTACACCATAGTCTAGAAGAGTTTGCTTCATGTAAAGAATTTATGCACAACAAGCACCCGTGACAATGTACTTCGCCTCGGTGGTGGACAAAGCCACACTATTTTGCTTCTTAGAGGTCCAAGACACTAGTGATCTACTAAGCAAATGGCACCCTCCGGATGTGCTTTTTCTATCGACTAGTATATTGCCCGTGCTAACGCTACGGGTCACATTAAGTCTAAAGTTAATTCTAGCACTAAAAGTTCAGTGTTTTGCTAATACGACAAGGCATTGTATAAACTAACAATTTCGAAGTTGGAATGGATCATGCTTCTTATACAAAATACAATAGTCATGCACTCAAGCAGCATAAAACCCTATTATTTATGTAAGATATTTTTCAATAAAAAATAAAATGTCACATTCAAAGATCTGTGAAATACGATTACAACTTTAAGAATACGTATAATTTGATTAATTGTTGGACAAAGTCTATGAACTTTAACGCTTTCGGTAAAATAAAAAAACTTGATTTGACAAGTGTTCATGATGATGCAGTACAATCTTGTTCCCTTCCAGACATGGCCAATCATGAGCTGGAATGGCCAGGCCAGAAGCAGCTACACCAACAATGACAGAGGTTCCCAGCCCTACGGGTCTGCATCCCAAACTTAAATATGTGACTATGTGGTACAATTCAGACATAAGCAACAACATTTAAGATGTTGCAATGGGAATGCTTACCTTTTGGCAGCATTCCACCTCATAACTGAAACATTTCCAATGCATTCAGATCTGTAATCCACGTCACCATCTGTAAGGTCAACTCAAACCTATTGTATCGGTTTGTCATGGTCATTTGCGTTAACAAATTCTATCTCCAAAGTTCCTTGCTGCAAATAGGCATAATGAGACAAAGATTAGAGGATCATATGTTTCGAGGCGTGCCGTGATGTATGCGGGCCATTTCTGAGCACCTGCTTGCGCAAGGAGATCAATATAATCACCTTATATAATTCTTTTTGTGATAACCTTTTTATTCTTATTAAATTGGAAGCATCACAACCATTGCCTACCCTTCCCCCGATTGAAGCACTTGAAGTCGTTTCCTGAAAATAGTCAATTATGCTCTTGCACACCTCTTCGGACTTCTCTAGATTAGCTGCATGCCCAGCGTTTTTATGACTACTAATCTAGAACTCTCCCTGATTCATGAGGAATATCAAATTGCAATTTAGCAATAGATAATATGTTTGATACATCACCCTGCCATTTATAATCAGCGGGAAGCACCAAACTGACCTCCTGCGCCAGCTCCATAGGAAAAACCTGATCCTCCCCCCCCCCGAATGATCAACGTTGGCTGCATGCATGGTTGGGCTAAGAAAAGTAGAATTTTAATCCTACAACATCCAAAAATGACACATTCTGATTGTCAACTACAGCATCTAAAAACAGAGAAGATTACACAACTCTTTTTGCAGGTGCTTCTTTTGGATCCTACAAGCACAACGTGTCAACAATTTGAGAATGCAAGATATGGCTCAGTTCATTAATTTGATCCCACACACACAAAAAAATCAGTAGTAGGTTTGAGACTTGCAACAACACATTCAATAAGTCAGAACTGAGAAGCAGCAACATTCAGTAAACTAACAGGTTAGTGCATGGAGAGGGACCATACCTTCAAGGTTGATCTCCAGGTTTGTGCTGTCAGCTTCAAGTTGGTAATGACAACAGCCCTCCTAAAATGCCTCAACGCTGCCAAAGATAACACAATCACACAAATTTAAGCCAAGTTGTTGTACCAACAATGTGTAAAATAAATGTTCTCTGAACTATCTGAATACAGAAACTGCAATAGCTAGTGAAACACTGAAACTGAAACTAAGAACAAGTGCTCCTGTCGAACACTATCAGAGCAAGAGAAAGTTAACCAACGCAAGTTTCAAGTCTAGCATAGGTCTGCACAAGGTCTTCGTCCTACTGATCGGGTCTTCATCATCGAGCCGCCGCTACCCGCGCCGTCGTTGAGCCCTGCTCGTCGGTCGCCCCTCGCAATGCCGCTGAGCCTACTCGCTGATGCGTCCGCTCCCGCACTGCTTCTTCTTCGTAAGCACAACCACATCATCAGCGTCGCCATCTCGTCCCCTACTTCATCTACTCCGACAACCGCGTGCTGCACCTTCTACCCCACTGCTCCGCGCACAGCAACCGTCGTCGAGATCTTCTCTGCTAGTCCCTCAGACGCTGATGCATGGTTGGGGCCCTCTACCTTGTACGTCCAGTATTGGCAACACCGGTGTGTGCGTTCGTCCCCGACGCGTTGCTGGGTCTGGCAAACCCAGCCACACCTTGGCTCAGGAGGCTTGACTGCATTGACTTCGGCATCGACCCTCCCATTCCCACCCCGTTTGCCTCAATTGCGTTGTTGCCTTTCTTCTATGTCTACGACGGCCTTGACTGCGTCGACTTCGGCATTGCCTCCTCCCATGACGACTGCCTCTACGCGTCTCCGTCATCATCCTGGCGCCTCTTGTGCGCCTGCAGCTCCATCGACACGGCAACCCAACCACAACTACGTGGACCTCGGCTACCTCTAGCACGGCTTCTTTGAACAGCAACTGCGCCCTTCAACTCATCTACCTCGACATCGGCACCAAGGGCTATCATCTACATGAGTCCTTGCCAGTTTTCTCTCCAGTCCCAGCGTCTACACTGCACCAAGTTGTGACTGCGGAGGGGGGGCGTTGACTTCTTCTCCAGTCTCACCGTAGGCATGCAAGTGTTTCGGCACTCTATATGTACCGGCCAAGAGTCCCAATGCAATACCATCCATCCATTCATACCATTGTTCATATTCTTTCAGTTGACTGCAAATATACAAGTACTAAAATATATAAAACCAAACATTCAAGGTATATGCGTAGTTGTACACAAGTTTGTAAATATCCAAACGAAGCATTCCATGTTTTTCATCTAGCACTGGTTGCAAGTAAAAACCAGTTTTAAAAACTGTCCAAGTACCACCTCGGGAAAGTTTTTGGTCCGGTAACAAGTAGCAGTAGTATCTTGAGCTTACCTACAAAGCATTTCACCCTCTTGCAGCATCGCTTAAACAACTCAGCCTTTTGGCCCCTTCTTTGTTTAGGTTCCATGAATGGAAGAGGACCCTATAGTGAATATATGATGATGTGGTCAAGAGATTGATGAAAAAGAAAAAAATGAAGTAGTCTGACGCAAAAGTAATCTAATTTGAGGCTCTCTGAGTTTCATCTGCACTAAGTCTGCCAACATTTGCACAAAATAATTTCACTCTGAATATAAAAGACGAATTATTTGACGAAATTGCTATGTATTGTGCTGGAAATATACAATGTGTTCAATTTTCAGCCCACTAGTAATTTTCCCAAGATGAATTTTCCTTAGGATCTGCAACAACGGCACATAGTACTTGAGATTTGAGAAGAAAATCCTCGAAGTTAAACCAAAACTTAATCGGTTCAGCAGGCTCTGAAGGATAACGAAAGCATCAGACATTAGTACATGTGGAATGTTTTGGGCTGGCCAGCATTATCAAAAGTTACCGAATAAATCAGGCAACACAGAGGTTCTGCAAGTAATTCTCTCTTAACGTGGTACCGGATGTTATGTTACCAAGCCGTTGTGTTAACCAAATGGGTTCTACAAGATTTGAAGTTATCAAGCCAAACTGAAAGAGCATGAACATGCTTCTGTGTATTTCATTGATAAAACGGTCGAGAGATTACAGGGGAGTTATAAGAGAGGCTAAGCTAGTAATTAAGAAAGGGGAAGAATCCCAGGCAACAAGCCGGGAGGTTAAGGGGGAGAATCCTATGCAACAAGCCAGGGGAGAATCCGGCAATAGCCGGCAGGCATTAAACACAATCAGTAGGCATTAAATAGAATAAACATGCTAACACAAACAGTTAGGGCCTGTTTGGTTTCCCCCTGTTAAGTGCCAAACAAACTTACTAAAAAGGAACTAAAGTATTTTAATCCGAAGAGTGACTAAAATGGGCTAAAATAGAGAGTGGACAGGAGCTGCCCCTCATTATTGCTGGTCTCCCAACCTAATTTGTGCATTCATTAGAGGTAGTTTGGTCTTTGTTGAACTACTTTAATGGCCTTTAGTCACTTTTAGTCACTAGAACCAAACAGGGGTGACTAAAATTTAGTCATTGGTTTTAGTAGCTAAATTTTAGTCATGAGAAACCAAACAGGACCTTAACCAAATGGGTTGTAAGCGATCCACGACAAGGGTTGTAAGCACGCAGGCTGACCATAAATGATAACCTAATTTGTTACATGAGAAATTGTGCTAACGTTATATGGAATAATATCATTATCCTTGGCGCCTGGAGCATTTGGAAACATCGGAATGACTGTGTCTTCAATGAGGCTGTACCTAGCATTGCCACCGTCCTGAGTCTAGCTAGGGATGAAGCTCATTGGTGGTGTATGGCAGGAGCAAAGGGTCTATCCTTGCTCACTGCTAGGGGCTTTTAGTTTTAGTCCGCTCGGTCGCTATACATTCAGAAACAGGTGATTAAGTCTTAGAAAATAAAGAAGGTGCGGAGGTGTGGGTGTGTGTGTTTGGTTCTATGTATGACTTATTTTTTTTCTACTAATATAATGATACGCAGTTCTCCTACGTGTTCGAGAAAAAAAAGAGTTCAACAAAATTGGCACTGATGGCTTCAGTATGAAAATATTATAGAAGGTAAGATATTCACTACTAGCGGCTTGTGAGAAATGGTAATATTTCATTACGCTTAACCAAGAAACATAAGGAAAGGAAAGACTAGCAAGGCAAAACATTATTGCACGTCATAGAACAGAATGCTTTGCACCAGATGTTGGCTTTGATGAGGACATCGCCACGCTGGACACACCGATGTTATGGCCTTTCCCAAGTTGCAATTTGTCCCCAACTCAGCTACCACGTCACCCTCGGATTTAGCAGACACGTCATCACTGTTTTGGTCATAACTCTTTCATACGACATCAAAACGGGGCGTTCTTGGATGTGTTGGAAAGGGGACGACGACGCCGTCGTTTTGGATCTGGTTCCAGCTCCAGAAGGTCCATGGATCATTCTGTGTGACCACGTCAAGGTGCTGCGTCACCTATTTGGGCCAACTTGGCCATGTATCATGTCGGGCCTTAAGCCCAAGTTGTGGACGCCCAACCCCTGGCCGTTCCCAACCCTAGGTCGAGTCTTAGACTATAAATACAGCCGTCGCCGCTGTTAGACAAATTGGGTTTTGTTTAGAGTTTAGTTTTCCATCGAGAAACTGAATCGTTCATTGTAACTGTGGTGACAAATTCTTTTACAGTGATCCAGGGCCCCTGTTCTTGATCTCCTCCACTGTGTCGATTAGTCCTTTGGAACCGAGTTCTTGAACCCTATATTGATAATTGCATCATTCATATTTGCAATTTCAGATTGCGTGTTTTTACCTTCTTGCTTGTGCTCTTCGATTCGCTTGCAGGAAAAGCCTTCTTGGCGAGGTCAATCAAGTTGTGCTTGGTTGATAACCAACGGAGCAGTGGATGTATACTGGCCCGATCTTCCGAGAGGTAACCGATAAGTTCGACTTGTGGAGATCTCGACGTTGGCGATCCGGCTTCAAATCAGACACGATTCGAACCCTACAACCGTTACACCACTGCTCCGTTGGTTATCAACCAAGCACAACTTGATTGACCTCGCCAAGAAGGCTTTTCCTGCAAGCGAATCGAAGAGCACAAGCAAGAAGGTAAAAACACGCAATCTGAAATTGCAAATATGAATGATGCAATTATCAATATATGGTTCAAGAACTCGGTTCCAAAGGACTAATCGACACAGTGGAGGAGATCAAGAACAGGGGCCCTGGATCACTGTAAAAGGATTTGTCACCACAGTTACAATGAACGATTCAGTTTCTCGATGGAAAACTAAACTCTAAACAAAACCCAATTTGTCTAACAGCGGCGACGGCTGTATTTATAGTCTAAGACTCGACCTAGGGTTGGGAACGGCCAGGGGTTGGGCGTCCACAACTTGGGCTTAAGGCCCGACATGATACATGGCCAAGTTGGCCTAAATAGATGACGCAGCACCTTGACGTGGTCACACAGAATGATCCATGGACCTTCTGGAGCTGGAACCAGATCCAAAACGACGGCGTCGTCGTCCCCTTTCCAACGCATCCAAGAACGCCCCGTTTTGATGTCGTATGAAAGAGTTATGACCAAAACAGTGATGACGTGTCTGCTGAATCCGAGGGTGACGTGCTAGCTGAGTTGGGGACAAATTGCAACTTGGGAAAGACCATAACATCGGTGTGTCCAGCGTGGCGATGTCCTCATCAGGCTTACTAACTAGATATGTAAAATCAGAACATGAAAGTCAGAAAGAACACATCATAACTCATGACTAAATTAGAGTGGGTCTTCGACAGTACCCATCTAGCATCAGGAAGTAAATGTCCAAGTCGTCGAATCAATACATGAGAGAAGTTGTCGAATTTTTCTTTTAATTGAAATCCATCAAGTCTTAACTTCTCCAAGATAGAATCTATAGATTCTTTTCCATGAAGAACAGAAAGTTAGTATGGGCACACTACAACATATTCATAGATTATGATTGGAAAATACACACACCTCAACCGCGCATGGGCTTTGCAAGAAGCTGTGGAGGCAACATGAAAACAAATTAAGGCGACGGAAAAAATATCATATCCTAGTTTTAATGGAAGAGGATATATTACCTGTTGTTTTTTATGTAAATATCATGTGCAAAATGAAATCAGGACCATTTGAAGAGTGCATATTAGTTACTGTGACTTCACCCTTGTATCTCTGATAAATTTACACCATTAACCTGAAATATATCCACAACAAGGCATCTCTCAACAAAATAAATTGATACATAAAAGCTGAACACTTTGTGGCAATGTGGATCATTCCAATGCAACTATGCCAACTTTTTGTGTGGGCCATTCGATGAGAATTGGGTAGGCTAGATTCTTGGTGGCCAAGATCATCATTCATTGCGCCACTCAAGGTCCAAATGTTTAACCAACATATGCATGCATCTGTGGTGCACATGAGAGAATGAGAAAGATGATTCTAGGGGATTACATGTAGGTTCCACATTGTTTTTTAATTTTCCATTTTCTGCCATGTGTGGCCAAACAGGATATGAACGATGATGGAAAAAATTGGGTGACATCAATGCCATGTAGGCCCATCACCATGAGCATTCATAAGAGAGATTTAGACCTCAAGTGAACTAAAATTAGCAAGTTCGTGGACCTAAAACTGCAAACTAATAGTTCGTGGTCATACGTGACAACGCCAAAGAAGTTTAAGGACCACTACTTCACTTTCCTCTTTCAGATTTAACTAATCAGTAATGGTCTGATACTGAGACTTGTAGCACTATCAGGGAATACTAGACAAACCTCGAATTCCACTGGGTTCCTTGTATTTCTCGATTCATTATCCTCATCATACTGAACAAATAAAAAACAAATTTCATTAGTATAACTGCACTGATTAGGACAACTTGCAGCCCAGCCACAGCTTGAGACCATAGACCAGTGGTAATGTATTGTTTCGAAAAAAGAGTTTTGGACCACCAATAGGCCAGTAAGGCTGGTAATAGGTGATTATCTGGATACCTGATCCCAAGCTTAGTTTCAAGCTTGGACCTACTTTAATTGGATCTTGAGAAACACACCAATTGAACATATTAGTTTCCAGGAGCTATTCAAAAGGTTCACTAGCTTGCGCTTCTGGCTTTAGTTTTAATATTCTACAAACAATTAAACAGTTGACTATGTAGATCTTGCTGGTACCAGAAAAACTTGGCATGGAAATCTTTCAGTTCATAATAAATTCAAAGAACAAGCACACCTATTCATTCCCAAATATAGTGCAAAAATGGAAACTTCAAACTTAACCTTGCTAAGATCAAATAAAAATATTATTAAGTCACTAGATTATAGGATGGAATGATTTTACATCAGAACCTGTATGTATGGAAAATATATGCCCTTCAAAAAATCACGAAGTCTAGCTCCTTCCAAGTGTCCTTTGAGCCCACAGATCTCGACCTGTGAAAGTGAATTAAAACATAAGTGTAGGAAGAATTATACGTTTGCAGAATGGAAGTTAACAAGAGATCAATCCATTTTCTCTATAATCCCACTAAGTATGTTTAAAAGATGAACAACTTGACAAAACATTATCAAACTACATAAGCTCCAATACAGATTTAGTTCTTGAAACTCGTCATATAGAACATAAAGGTGCAAACGGGTTCCAAAACAGACACTTGGAGAAGTATATATGACTAGTACACTAATGAGTAAAATATTTTACCAACCAGTCATGATGACAGTGTTTAAATATTTTAGATCAAAGTATTCAAACAGTAGGGAGGTTCGCTCCTCATTTCTACAAGGTAGGAGGGCGTGAGACAAGTTTCCACTAGAATATGAATGCCCATAGAGACAGGACACTTCTCCATGAAATATTAAGTGAGCACATATATCGTAGAAAATTGGTATTGGAATTTCCTACTTATGACTGAATTATCACAACAATTTCTTTTGGGAACATATTCAATGCAGGACACTGTTTTGGGACATCAGAACATTCAGAAAGTAGTTCACCTGGGTAAAACTTCCGTGTGGTGACAATAAGATCTCTTCTTTAGATGGATCCCTAAGTCCTCCAGCAGTCTGCAATCCAGAGGGTACTGATCTCATCTACTTTGCAATTTACAGCAAATACAATAGCGAAAAAAGCAAAATTGAAGAGAGAAAGAAACCTTCCAAGTGTGTTCGGAATTCTTAGACAATGGTTTTTTCAGCAAGGCTTCCCTTGAAAGGTGCAAGGTAAACACTTTTTTTTATTCCTTGGTTTTAGAGGAAATGCAATTCTGTTGCAGAGAAGAAACAGAACAAGCTCATAAAGCATAAAAAATTGAAATTTTCTATCTAAATTATGTGATAAATGCATACCTTCCTAGATGCATTGAGGCAATAGTTCCACCATAACCAAACATGCCAAAGAAGGGCTGCAAATATGTAACGAAATCAATACATAAGTATAACAACAACAAAGCCTTTTAGTCCAAGCAATCCGGTTACACAAGAAATGAAACCCAACATGAGCAACTGATATGACAGAAAAATGAAAAAAAAACTTATTTATATAAAGAAGGCATCAATACAAGCAATATCAGTAGGGGATCTAAAAGCCTGGTGTAGGCACGTGGATAGCTGATTTAATTAATACATGAGTAGCCTACACATTGAATTCTTTGACTCAACACATTTTTTCGAGTCATAAGATACTCATGAAGTTTTGTCTACAAAAATAAAAAAGATTTATGAAGAAGTGCAGTACATTTCCATACGAAAAGGCATTTAAAAAAGGAAATTGTAAAATATGGAGCCAAGCAATTTGTTTAACTCAAGCGGTTGTCATGAAATATGTAACGCTATTACGCTAAACAGGGTCAACAAAGGACTGCACTTCATACATCTTTCAACAACCAGATAATATGAAATGTAGAGAACAAGTATATTATACCTAGCGATGAAAACGGACAGAAACGGACGGAAAAACCCCATTTCTACTTCCGTTTCTATATTTTTTGGCGGAAACAGGATCGGGTTCAGAAAATACGGGTTCGAAAACGGAACCAGAATATACGGATGTACGGAAACGAACCAATACGGTCGGAAATTCAACGGGAACGGTCGAAAGTCGAGAACTTAAGCCGGAATACCGCACATCTTTACTGCACAAGGTGTGTTCCATATGTATATGCACAAGTATGTGCTTATACACACATATACTTATGTAATATCACTATTATTACTCTGCATTCATATATATATATACATTTAATTATATACATGATGAGTATTTAAAAAAAAGGAAATGGAAAAAGAAACAAACTCAACGCAAGTAAATGGAACGGTGCAGCTTCCATTCACCACCGCTTGACTGCGTCCACAGCACAAGGCCCATTGGCCCAATCAACCGGCGCACAGCCCACCTAGGCAAAGGCAACACGTCTCCACTCCCATCCCAATCCGGGTAAAATCCGGAAAAAATACGGAAAAATTCCGACCAAATACGGAATTCCGCAAATACGGGCGGAAAAACTCCGTTTCTACTTCCGTCCGCATTCCGACAACCTCCACCCCGAATTCCGAACCGATTCCGGATTTTCCCCAGACGGGTCAAATATAGAAAAACGGACGGTTCGGACCGGGAAAAATTCCGTCCGTTTTCAACGCTAATTATACCCTGTTTAAAAAAGGTGGACTGTGGGAACTTCTAGGTTAAGCATTTTAAGATGGACTATCCAATATTCTTTTTCCTACAGGACATAAGTTTGGATATATCTAAATAACAAACAGGTTCAATGCTTGACCTTCAACTGTTGCCCAAGGGACCAAGTCCCAAAGGCAACCCACATTTCCGAACCGTCTACTTTAAAACCTTACATTTCCATAACCAGTCTAAAACATGCATCATGTTTGGATTCAGCTTGCTAGCTATAAGGGTGTCAGCCAAACCCACTGCCCAAGCACCGTATCCTCCCCCAAACACGCTAGTGGCACAACCACCCACCACCAGATTAATTGACATGGCCAAGTTAGGATGTTCCCCGTGCTCTTGACCACAAGGTCAATGAAGGCTTTCTAATTGAGTTCACACTAGCAGAGAAACAAGAAAATATGATCAATGCTACAACTCTAGAAGAGCCTCACTTCTGCAAAAATAACTAAAAAGGTGAAAAAGATAAACATAGGTCCAGTCTAGGGTGAGTATTAGGATAATTGCTGGTGGCGGCGAGGAGGGGTGCCCTGCCGCGGGACAGCGCGCTAGGGTTTGGGGTTAGCGAGGGGACCTAGTCCTAGGCTCTTGATACCATGTAGAAAATAGAACGAAATTGGAGGAATCACCATCCCTTTGTGGGGGTGCCTTTCATATATATTGCCATGTACAGGGATAGTACAACGGAAGGCTATAACCCCCACAATGGGGTGATTCCTCCAACCTCATTCTGCTTTCTACAGTGAGGCTGCGAGGATCTGGTTTTTGTTCCTATTCCGATTTCCAGAACCCTAATCCAAACAACCAAATGTGGATGTAAATCTACTGTCCACCAAGTTGGTCAACTTCAAATCTGCACATTTGCAAAGCCAGGATGCTATACAAACAATAATAGCCTTACTTTTTCACATACTATGCAATGCAACTGAAATAAATCGAAGTGCAATCAGTGAAGTCTTCTCACCACTAGGTATGGCGCTTTCCCGCCAATACCTTTTTGCCGAAATACTCTATGGTTTGAAGAACCCATTGTCCCCCTACACAATATGTGAGATTAATTTTTAACAGACTATTGTAAATGGAGAAAATAATATGAACAAACATAAACGCAAGTACTAGTGAGGTTCATATATTTCATGTATTGGAACTTGGAAGAATGCTACAAAAATGTCCATAACTTGGACGAAAATCTTTTTCTTCTCAAGGATACTTCCAACAAACATAGATCTGTTGAGAATCAAATAAAGGAAAATGAGTGAAGTGCTCATGTATATTGGCTCTTATTCATGCCAATTGGGCAGAAAATTTCACAGAAGTGTGTAATCTAGATATCCAATCCAACATTGGAGCTTTTGCTAAGAAGCCTGAGGTTGTATCCCAATATTATTCAATGACACACTCACTACACCACCCTAGAACTCCCACCATGGTTCACAAAATGAAAAATGACCAATCAAATTATACAGTGATTGAGCTACCCACATTACCATTTAGAGATAGAGTTCCCATCTGAACCATCCATTCCCCTACCAGTGTCAAAAATTACAGTCTTTTCGTTGTCAAGAGTTATCCTACAAGAAGGTTCAAATTTCAGTAACAATACCAAGTCTGCAGTCCAAAAGACATGTATGCCCAAGAAAATAAATACTAGTACTGCAGAGAGAGTAATAAAGGTCACAAACTTGAAGACTGACAAGGTGGAGAAAATGCGTAGTGTAACTATATGTAAACTTAAGGACAAAACTCTGAATAATGTAAGGTCACAAAACTCAACCCATAACACTGACAGCAAAGAGCATCACGACGTATTAATTTTTACTTGGAGTATAACATTAAAACCAACATTCAACTCACTCCCTTCATGTTGAGTACTCAATGGAAAAATAAAACAAGCTAAAAACAAAGTGCAGCATAGCAACACTTTTTTATTCGTTAACCTAACACATTAAGAGAACAACCTTGCACAATACTTCTACCAGCAGTAGTAGCTTTTATAATGTTCAACTCATTATTTCTAACTGTTCAACTCATCCTTTCTAACTGTATTAAGATGGTGGTGCTGGTGTACCAATTAGCCTTTTCTTTTAGCATTACATGCTAAATGCAGCTTAATAACTAAAAGAGGATATAGATAGGTGTAGTGACAGGTTGGTTGAACGGATAAAGGAAACAATATCAAAGATCGATTCTTTTAGACCCTAGTAATTTGATGATAATAATACAAATGCATGTGTACTAACTTGATCTGCTTTCTTTGTCCTTGACCATTAGACCACAAAGCTTGTAGTGCATTATCCTGTGGAAATGGAAAGGAATAAGAAAGGCAAATGGACGGGCCACCATAAGAAAGAGCCAGAAATCAGAATATATAGGATTCTAATAAGAAAACTAACAGTAAGATCAGCAAGAGCACTCTCAGTGCTATATTCTGCTGGAAGCTCCTGAAGCAGATCAGTCTAAGGGGTTAAGGTCCCACATATTCTGCAGAGATTGCAACAACTTTTCAAGTAAGAAATAGGATATGGATTATCTATGCTACAGCTTGATCTACTCAATTGATTCATGAATACTTGCAACAAAACACGAATACAAGGACCTTGAGCCTTATCGAAAAAGAAAAAGGGACTTGGGATTTCGACGATATGATTATGCAGAAATTGTATCTTAGCATGATAGGATACGTGCATCAATTCTTAAAGAAGTGTATAGTGATTAGTACTTTGTATGAAGAATAGGTAAATCAAGTTTACACTGCAGAATAGCATTACATAAATAACTCACCTCATATATACTGGCTGATCCGCCTTTTCCATCCTGGTAAAACAAACACATATCAAATAAAGTGTGTGATAGTATGCCGAGGCACCTCATGAATCAAAACATAACACATTATTATGACAAAAAAATGGTTAAGGGCTTACATGGAGTTTTAATATATTGACACTCCTGGTATCGAAGTTGGTCAACTTGATTTTGTCTGTTATTATCTTGTCATCAAGCACGTCTGTTAGATAAACTTTGTGATTGACATCCCAGTGTGTATTGCCCAACTCCCTCTTAACCCTAAGCAAGAGATCAGAAACCGATATTTCAGGGTCATGCAACGTGAGCCTACTGCTCACGCCACTTGGCAGCAAAACCTGGAACCTGTACACTCTTCCCTCGGATGCTCTGCCCTCTGCCATCCGAAACCTGCTCATCAGGCAGAACAAGTTGCAAAAAATATATTCAGTTAAGGTTTACAGTTTACACAGTTCGATGCTATCCAGAATGAGGAGCGAAAACCCCAAAACAGAGCGCAGTAAGAACAAGAATTCCACACACAGTAATGAAATCTCACGTAGAAAGATGAAAAAACAAATATTTTCACTTCGATCACAAATATTTCGACACAAGAGCTATCCATTGCAGGAACCAGAGCGAAAACCCCAAAGACAGAGCGCAGCGACAACAAGAATTCCACCAACCATAATCGAAAGAATGTAAGAAACCCCGCCAAGCAGGATAAAAGAAAACAAATATTTTCGCTTCGATCACAAATATTTCCAAAACAAGAGTTATCGCAGGAAGAGGCGAGAAACTCAAAAAACCAGAGCGCAGCGGGAACAAGAATTCCACGCACCATAATCGAAGGAATGTAAGGAAACCCCGCCGAGCAGGAAGTGGACAAAAAGAAAACAGAGTAGGATCATAGTCACCTGCGTGAGAAGCCGCTTCCGCCGCCGCGGCTCCCGCTCAGAACACGGAAACCACTGCTTTCCCAGACGCACGGAGAGGAGAGAAAGTTCAGCCAGCACTTACAGGAGCTCTGCCAGCGGTCGAGCCGCGGCGAGCGCGACGAGCAGCTGCCAGCGGCAGCGCAGGGAGCAGTACTCTGAGCCATCGGCGGCGAGCAGCGGCCAGTATCAAGGCGCGCACGCAACGAGCAGCGGCCGTTGGCGAGGAGTAACTTCAGAGCGCGGCCAGGCGCACGCACTACTACAAGCGGTGTGGACCCACGTGAGGAAACTCTCGCCCCCCCCCCCCCCCCCCCCCCCCCCCCCCCCCCCCCCCCCCCCCCCCCCCCTCTCGCAAAATCAGTGGTTTCCTGAGCCAACACTATTTATGAGAAACGATTTCATTTGATTTTTTTAGTCTCAGTTAATTTCACGTCATATCAGCTGATTGGATGCACATGCTAAACTTTAACCGGCTAAAAGACTAGCTATTTCAATCTAGCTAAAAGTTAGCTGAGTCTATTAACTGAAGCAACAAAAAAAAAGCCCTTAACAATGAGAGGATGAAATGATCGAGACCTTCTCTTCTAATGGTCTTTACTCCTCCTAATCTTTATATTAAGTTGGAGCTCTGGCCAACACCGTTTATGAGAAACGATTTCCTTTGATTTTCCCCTCTCTCCTCAATTAATTTCACGCCATTTCAGCTTAATAATAAGGAGCAATGAAGGGTAGAAGATATGTGGACAAAAAAGAACAAGTGACGTTAATTGGATAAGAGGTCATAGAGATTATCATATTTTTCTAGATAAATATAGAGATTATCATGTATAGTGTTCTAATTGTGACATTTTTTTCTCATAGACAACGCTTATACTGGAACTCTAGGACTACGCAACAAAAAAAATGCAATCTACTAATCAGGCCTCTCAGAGCCATGCAAAATAGAACCAGTGGTAAAAACCAAAAAAATTCCCTTTTGCAGTGTCACTTATATCAACATATAACGCATGGTATCTCAATCAGTAGTGGTAATTGAATCAAAGAATGAGAAAAATCTATGGCACTGAATCAAAGTAAATGTTGAAAACATGTTTATAAATGACAACCTTTTAAGAGCATTGGAGTGCTTGATCTTTTATAGCTCTTCCCTGCATAGAGATTGGAGAATAAATAGAAGATTTGTTTTCTAAAGTGAACAATTAAATGTAGCTTAGTGGCATTTAACCAAAGTGGGAAAAAATCTGCCAACAATTAATTAAATCTGACAATATATCATCCAAAGGGTTTCCCTTTTTTTGTCATTATTGAAGATCCTTCCTGCTACAAAGCAATGAAGAGATACCGATGTAATAAAATGCTGAAGCCACAGGCAATAAAAATATCATCAATTCTGGAATTATAACCAGTATCAATCCATCGTCGAAAGGATTTCCCTGTTTTTCCTTTTGTACAACCAATGCAAAGGTGTACATGTAAAACCTAAACCTGGAACCTATTATTTAAGCTATAAACTTAAGCTAATGCTAGGGAGCGGGTGTCCAGGGGCCGGATGCACCGTTGGTAAGCTGCGCGACGCTAGCCCAAGACTCCTCGCTCACCCGTTTCTAAATAAAAAAAAATCATCCTGTCCATGTACCTGCTCCTATCTGCTCACTTGCTCCTATCTGCTCGCCTGCCGCCTCCAGCACTCGGCCACTGGCCTAGCCAAGCGCGGCGCGCGACTGCCTCCGGGGCGTAGCGCTCGGTAGGGATGAAAACGGTACGGATATTTTTCGACCGTATTCGAGACCGAATTCGTTTAGAGGGGTTTTAATCCGTCCGTATCCGAGTCCGGATATTTAACATCCGATACTGTATTCGTATCTGAATATTTAAATCACATATTTATGATGTCAATATCCAATCGTATCCTATCCGGCATTTTTTATATTATCCGTATTCGAATCCGAATCCAGACATAAATATGAAAACAAATATGATATCAGTGATATCCGTTCGTATCCGATCCGTTTTCATCCCTAGCGCTCGGGCACCGACCATGCCAGGCCACTCCGGCACGCCGCCGCCGCCGCCATCCCCCGCGACGTCTCCATCCATCGCGCCAATCCCGTCCTCCGCCGTGCCTAGGGTGCACTGCCCAGGGCGCAAAGCATGTTACACGTATGTTGCAGGGCTTTTGTTCCCAATGTTTCAATTATTTTCGCAGACGTTTGTTGCAAGTGTGTTTATCTGAATGTTACTCGTGTTTCAAAAATATGTTACATGTGTTTTATCTGAATGTTGCGTATAAATTTTGCAATGGCTTTTTCAAGCATTTTCAGGTGTTTTTACAAGTGTTTCAGACGTATGTTGCAAGTGTTTCAACTGTTTTCGAACATATGTTGCAAAAATTTTATTTTGATGTTTCAAAAGTAGATCGTGTATTGCATCTCCCTCCTCCCCTTCTGCTGCCTCGCCTCGGTGTCTCCTCTTCTTCTCGATGCTGATGATGTTCGGGCGACGTGGGGACGGGCGGCGTGGGTGGGGCGAGTCGTTCGAGCGGCGCAGAATCTGAGCGGGTGGGACGTGCGGAACGAAGCAGGCGCGGGGCGTGGGGAGCGGCGTCCAGACTCGGGCCTCGCGCCAGACGTCCAGGCGCTAGTCGTTCCGATAAAGTTATTATGACCTTATTTCTGCATTCCATCTTCTTCTAGATGTCCGCAAAAATCTTGAATCATTGCAGGGCATTGACCAAAAATTATAATAAAGCATCGTAGCAAAGACAAAAGCTAACATTAAAACACCATATATTTGTAGGCAGAACTTTGTTTTAGTATATAATTTGCTACTTTTTTCCTTGTATTTTTCTAACCCATAACTTTTAGTGCAGTAATACTTCATGAAGCGTTACATGAACTTCATTCGAAAAAAACAGGATGGGGTCATTTTTTAAAATAGACTTTGAAAAGGCATATGATAAGGAAAAATAGAGCTTTCTACAACAAACGTTAAGGATGAAAGGGTTTTCACAAAAATGGTGCACATGGGTGGAAAAATTCACTCAGAAGGCAATGTTAATATTAAGGTTAATAACTAATTAGGTTCCTACTTCCAGACAAGAAAAGGCTTACGGCAAGGTGATCCCATGTCGCTAATACTATTTAATATAGTGGCCGACATGCTAGCCATACTGATTGCCAGAGCAAAGGAAGCAGGGCAGGTGGAAGGGGTCATTCCTAATCTAATTCAAGATGGTCTGTCTATTCTTCAGTATGTAGATGGCACCGTGATTTTTATGAGCCATGACGTTGAAAAGGCGATAAATATGAAACTATTACTTAGCACCTTTGAACAACTATCGGGGCTTAAAATAAATTTTCACAAAAGTGAAATATTTTGTTTTGGCAAAGCCAAAGATCAGGAAGTGTTCTATCACAGTTGTTTGGTTGTGAGATTGAAAAGTACCCCTTTCGTTACCTTAGCCTACCCATGAACACTACAAGACTAAACAACAAAGATTGACAGACAATTGAGAACAACATCGAAAAGAGGCTTAGTGGATGGAAAGGCAAAATGCTCATAGTAGGGGTCAATTGGTTTTGATAAACTCATTGCTGTCTAGTTTACCGATGTTTATGATGTCCTTTTTCGAACTCCCGAGAGGCATTCTAGAAAAAATAGATGGTTTCAGATCACGATTTTACTGGCAAAACAACCAACATAAACGGAAATATAGATTAGACAAATAGAAAAATCTTATGTCAACCTAAATCTCAGGGCGGTTTGGGCATACAAAATCTGGATATACAAAACAAGTGCTTGTTAAGTAAATGGTTTTTCAAGCTATTAGATGAATATGGCATGTGGTAGGAACTTTTGAGGAACAAATACATTAGAGATAAGACTCTAGGGAGTTGTGTCAAAAAAACCAACAGACTCTCATTTCTGAAAAATTTAATGAATATCAAAGACTCTTTTATGGGCTTTGGGTCATTTAAAGTGAAAGATGGGACGCAAACCAGGTTCTGGGTAGACAATTGGTTGGGAAATAAACCTCTTAAAGATAGATTTCCTGCGTTGTTCAACATTGTAAGAAGAAAACAAGATTCTGTGGCACAAGTCATTAGTTTATCTCCACTAAATATTTCTTTTCGCCGAAACTTAGTGCGTGTAAACTTAAGTGACTGGCATAGAATTGTTGCCTCTTTACATGATGTTAACTTACTGGAGGAAAGAGATGTTTTTATTTGGGGGCTGAATACATCTGGAAGTTTTATGGTGAAATCCATGTATGCTGCGTTAATTAACAATAGGGTTAGAGTGTCACAAGATATATGGCAAACTAAAATTCTTATGAAAATTAAAGTTTTTCTGTGGTATTAAAAAATGTGTGATTTTAACTAAGGATAACCTCGCCCGAAGAAACTGGAATGGTGACGAGAAGTGTAGCTTCTGTCATTGTCCAGAGACCATTCAACATATTTTTTTAGATTGTTTTTATGCCAAATTCTTGTGGCGCGTTGTACATATACTTTTTGGAATATCGCCCCCTTAAGATATAGATGACCTTTTTAATAGGTGGTCAAAAATAGCTAACAAAAAGTATAATTCATTGTTATTAACAGCAGCCTCTGCGCTTTGTTGGGCAGTTTGGATAACAAGAAATGAGGTGAATTTTAACAAATGTAGACCAAAATCCTTTTTGCAGGTACTTTTCAGAGGAACGCATTGGCTTCAGCAATGGGCAAGATTGTAGCGGCACGATGATCCACGGGATGAGCTGATCCTAGTCGGACAACATCTAGAAACGTCAACTTTGCAGTTCTTTGATTTCAATGGGTGGTTGTCAACTAGACATATTGGTCATGTTTAGTCAAAACTTTATCATCGTTTTGGTTATTCTTTTGTTTGGCTGTAAATTGGTTTTATTCACAGCCTACGTGTGCGCCTTTGGGCAGAATTTTGTAATAATTGATCTGATTCTATCAGTTGATGAAGCCGGATATGAACTATCCTTTATCTAAAAACAAAAAAGTCTACTTGACTCCTCAACTATGGGGTGGTCTACTTCACCCCTAACTATAAAACCGTCTACTTTACCCCTAAACTTTCTAAAATCGGTCAAATTACCCTCCAGTCGGTTTTGAAATGGTGGGTTCGCTACAGCCACCGTGATTTGCTACAGTAACCCTAGTTGCTACAGTAACTGCGGTTTTGTCTTTTCTTTTTTTTATTTATTTTGGCTAAATCTTTGAAAAATCATAGTAAATCACAGAAAAATCATAAAATGGAAAATCTAATTTTGTTGGACTCCACATGAATAGATCTACACAATGAATATATAATATGATATGCTTTAGTACAACAAGATTGGAGTCCAAATTACAGAAAAAATAGATCAAAATCTATAATAAAAACTTTGTACTAAAGCATACCATATTATATGTTCACTGTGTAGATCTACACATGTGGAGTCCAACAAAACTAGATTTTTCATTTTATAATTTTTCTGTGATTTACTATGATTTTTCAAAGATTCAGCCGAAATAAATAAAAGGGAAAAGACAAAACCATTGTTACTGTAGCAAACCCCGTGGTTGCTGTACCAAATCCATGGTTACTGTAGTGAATCCACCGTTTCAAAAACCGCCTGGGAGGTAGTTTGACTGGTTTTGGAAAGTTCAGGAGTAAAAGTAGACGGTTTCATGGTTGGAGGTGTAGTAGACCTTTTCCATCTAAAAATAACTTTTAGTGCGGAAATAAACTAAAAAAACTACCAAAGAAACCAATTTGCAATTAGTTATTACATATTAGCATAACTAAAGGTCGGATGAATGCTTACCACAATCTTGCAAGATAAAATAAGGAAGTCAACATTTCAGGGAAAAAGATGAGTCTGCATGCCTTTAGAAACAAGAATATAATATATAAACTCGTGAAGTAACCATAGTAGTCCATTTAAATATGACTTTTTGGATTTGTTTTGCTCAAGAACTGATCAACAACATGTACATTGGGCAATTGTAGCAGCTGAAACATCACCTAGAGACAAGCTATTAGCATTCAATTTTGTTATTAAAATCAGATGTTATTAAAATCAGATGTGAAAAAACCTTTTTCCTTCATTTGATCGTATAAATTCTTGATCAGTGGAGTGCATTTGGAAATATCCACAGGCCACAGCACAGCACGCTAGCACAGGACACAGGACAGGCACGCCACAAGGGTGCCCCCCAGTCTGCAGTGACCCGATATTGTAATGTAAGCCGCTGAGACTGCCCCCAGTAGCATACTCTAAACGATACTTTAAAATTTTAGAGTATGAATATAAAGTAAAAACTGCTGCACTGGGTACTCTAAAACGATACTCTATCCTTTCTCTCACTCTATATTTAGAGTAGTACAGTGTTTACTCTATAGTGGGCAGTGGCGGGCCCCATTAGCTAAACAAAGGAAAAAAATGCTATAACTCACAAACCAAAAATCTAAATTAAATTTCTATTGCACCATTAAATTCGTCCCAATAAATCCTTCAAAACTAGATCACACATGGATATATTTAGATAAAGTGACAAGTGGGTCCCATAGTGGATAGAGTGGATAGAGGATGATATAGAGGATGGATGGGTGCGGGAGAATTAAGTATAGAGGAGAGAATCTTGCTGACTAGGACGTATAGAGGATGAATATAGAGGTCCATGAGCGCGGATAGCCTGAAAGCTGGTGTTGAGCATCTTGGCAAGCAGGATTAGCTGAGGGCGTGCTGGTGATTTGTGAATGATTGCTTGCCATGTGTGGGACAACCAGATCCTGCGCTGCCCAGCCCAACAATCCCCAATCCCCAATTCCATTACTGCCCACCAGCCTCGTCCTCTCACCTCCCTCCCTCTCTGTAGGTTGCAGCGTACATACATACATACAACAATGCTTGTTTAGACACTTAGACTAGTCCTCTTCTAGTCGCCTCTACCCCGTTGCTTGCATCTCCCCGTCAAGCACGCCGCCGCCCCGTCGCGCCCTCCGCCTCCTCCCGAACAAAGCTGTCTCGCCGTCGCGCTGCCTTCCTTGCCGTCCACCGCAGGCAGCCGTCCTAGGACTCGTGGGTCCCCCCCTGCTGCCCTTCTACGGTGGAGGAGAGGAGCGGAGCGGAGATCCAGCCGTTTTCCGGCTGATTTCTTCTACTTCTAATCGGTAAGCCCTGGTTGATTTCGCCGTGTCGTGATTTGTCCGGACGGTGCAAATCCAAATTTCCTCGCCACCGAATTCAAATTCAAATCTTTGCTGCGAGATTCCGTCCCGGTCGTCTCGTCTCAAGTCTATACGCGTCTCTTGTTGGACTAAGTCGCTTAGTTACTCATGGTTTTGAGATCGGCTTCTTAATCTTTGACAGAAGTAACAGGCAAAAAAAAAATCCCTTTTGAGCATCGTATCCTGCTTAATATTTTTTTTCTGTTCGGCAAAATAACCTGCTTGGTAAGACGACCTAATTTGTTCTTTTTCCCTCTCTCTTTTGGCTCAATAACTGCAGCGGGGCAAGTTTCGTCGATAGTCGATACTGCTTGTGCTGTTGAGCTAATATTAAGTTCCTGCTGCCAGCAAAAGGAGAGCTTCCGCAGCTCCTATGGCAAAGCCTCTCAATGGCATTGGCCGTAGGTATGTTCACTACCACATCCACAAACTTCATTTTAATATTAGTTCTTGTTTCGTCTGTAGATTTAACTGCTAGTGTACCTAATATCGGACAACTTTCTGTCCTCGTTGCCGCTCATCATAATTTTACTGCCAATGTTTGTCAGCAGCAGCATGCCAAGATCGAATGAGGGTATGCGGCTCATATTTTCGGCAGTTGTAGGTGTCATGCTGGGTTACCTGTTTGGGATCTCCTTCCCTACAGTCAACATAACCAAGGTAGATTGGCACACTTGCCTCTCTTGTTTTTCTCTCTCATATACTTGCTTTAGAGAAGGGGGAAAACACTAATCGAATGTGAATTGCAGCTTCACTTCCCTTCAAGTATCATCTCCTATATTGAAGATAGGAACTCTGGCATCACAACCCAGACATTGTTGAACCATGCTTGGGCATCTGCAAACAATCGTAAAAAGAATAGTTCTGAATCTAACACTGATGAAATTCCCAAGGTACTTCAACACACTACTACCTTCTTGTGTTGCTATATTAGCTGTATACCTATATGTCTGTATTGGCCTAAATTAGGTCTCGTATTTTATTATTTTTCCTTGTCCATTCCTGATTGTTCTTTTGTGTACATATGTTACTGCTATGTGTCTCATCGCAATGTACTCCCTCTGTCCCTTTATATTTGTTGCTATGGAAAACGTGTAGGTCAAACTTTCTCAACTTTGACTAGATTTTAACAAAATATTACCAACATTTATATCCCCAAATAAATTTATTATGAAAATAGATTCAACGATCTATCTAATGATACTAATTATGTATCGTAAATATTAATATTTTCTTGTATATTTTATGTCAAAGCTAAGTACGCTTGACTTCTCGGGAAGTGAGAATGACAGATAATAAGGGACGGAGGGAGTAAGTGTTAAGCTTAACAAGTATTTTCAGGCTGTAAATCTAGGGTCTTTTTTTTATGCTGGAAGGTAGATCAACTATTACGTAATTACCTTCAAGGGAACTGTGGTAGTTGGTGGCTCAATTTTGGATTGTAAACAATACTGACCATCGATATTTGACCTTCATCCCTGCATAAAACTTATTTATCTTAACAATAGATAGTTTATGCTCTTACTTTCCGTTTTTCTCAAAATGATCACACAATTATGTGTGCAGATTTATGTTCCTACAAACCCAAAAGGTGCTGAGAGACTTCCACCAGGCATTGTAGTATCTGAAACAGATCTTTATCCCCGAAGACTATGGGGTGATCCTAGTGAGGTTTGTGGTTGTTAGCCATTTTTTCAAAACTGCATTGAATTGCTTTTTTTAACCTCTTTCATATACAATCTATGTTCTTAAACATATGCCATTCATCAGGACCTTACTAGCGAGCCGAGGTATCTTGTTACTTTTACTGTTGGTATTGGGCAAAAGGCAAATATTGATGCAGCAGTCAAAAAGGTAACTGACAGACTGGCACCTTACCTGCTTAACCTCGGTGCACCAAACTTCTGAACTCTGGGACTGATGTACACTAGATCCGCATCGTGATTAAACTTGTAGTCATTTTATTTGAAATGAGCATGTGGTCCTTTCTTCCAATTTCATGTAAGTTTCTTTTATAGTTTTCAGACAAATTCACCATTATGTTGTTCCATTATGATGGTCGAACTACTGAGTGGGATGAATTTGAGTGGTCTAAAAGAGCAATCCATGTGAGTGTCAGGAAGCAGACAAAATGGTATGTTATTGCTATAATTCTACAGTTTTCATTGCCCCTGTCAATAGAATGTTTTGACTTCAATTTTAATGATGCACTTCTTGTGTTTTTATATAAGGTGGTATGCAAAACGATTTTTGCATCCCGACGTTGTTGCCAGATATGATTACATTTTCATCTGGGATGAGGATCTAGGTGTAGAGCATTTCAGTGCAGAGAAGTAAGCACTACATATTTGCATTCTTGTTTTGTTTCTGTTCAGCTGGTGTTCATTTTGATTAAGACGTTCTTGCTATTTTTGCAGGTACATTGAGCTTGTTAGAAAGCATGGGTTGGAAATCTCTCAGCCTGGTTTGCAGCCTGATAAAGGACTAACATGGCAAATGACTAAACGACGTGGTGACCAGGAAGTTCACAAGTGAGAAGGGAATCTATATTGTTTTTTTTCAATACTTAATGATGTAATTTCTTAGTAATATGTTTCCGTATTACACAGAGTAACTGAGGAGAGACCAGGCTGGTGCACTGATCCACATCTACCACCATGTGCAGCGTAGGGCCAAATTTTTGTTGTGTATTTAATTTTCATTGTCTAATTATTATTCTAAAAGTTCAATTTTGATGTGCAGATTTGTTGAAATTATGGCAACAGTGTTCTCCAGAAATGCATGGCGCTGTGTATGGCATATGATTCAGGTGAGGTAACATTGCATGCTAAGTCATTAGTTTGTCTAAAGTGGTGTATGCTTACGCATTGTTTTATGCAGAATGACTTGGTCCATGGATGGGGTCTTGACTTTGCTCTGAGGAAATGTGTGGAGGTATTCCGTGCCATTATCATGCATAATACTTCACCTCCCCATTTCTTTGCTAATCCAAGGATTAGCCACACAGTTCATGCCTTTCCTCTCACAGGATAGCACATAGCAGCATCAACAGTTATATGATTACCAACGTAATTAATGCTTTTTAGAGTTTTAGGGCATAGCCCCAGTCTTTCAACTAATCACCAAGACGGTTCAAGCCGTTACAGCATAGAAGATGGCATACCATCCGAAAAAAACACTGTAATTAATGTGCTTTCGACTTTAGATGTTATACGTTATACTGAGCTGGGACTCTTTTACTTTATCTTTAATTTATAGCCGGCTCATGAGAAGATTGGAGTTGTTGATGCTCAATGGATTGTTCATCAAGCAGTTCCTTCACTTGGGAACCAGGGCAAGTCAGATAATGGAAGAGCACCATGGGAAGGGGTAAGGCAGTACTTACTCGTATTATGTTATTTGGGGTTTTTTCACAGTATATTATATTTCAAATGCATGAATTTTGACTGTTACGGCATCCACTATGTGTCCATACGGATTTTCTCTGTTTAAACTTGGATGTCCACTACAGGTAAGAGCACGTTGCAGAAAAGAATGGGGGATATTTCAGACAAGGCTGGCTGATGCGGAGAAGGCTTATTACTTGGAGCGAGGGATCACACCACCGAATTCAACAGTAGTTTAGATGAATACATGCTCCTCACATGCGACGGCAAGGTTTCTGTTGCGGGAACCTGCTGCGAGCTGGCATGTTAATCGAAGCTACCGCAGCCCCGGGCAAATCCATATTTGTACATTAGCGGCCCCACGAATCGCCATGATTAATCTTAGTGCCGTTCACTTGGTTTTAATGTCATTTTTTGGTTAGTGAGACTAGCTGCGATGTAAGTAGGAGATATATAGCAGGGACCGTGATAATACCCCATTTGTGTATTAATGACCTGATGCAATATGGATGTTGATAATCCTTTTCTCAGTTTCAGTATGTAAACTGTTTGTTCTAGGTCAGATGTGTGCAACTGGGTCAAATGCTGTGTTGAGCTAGTCCATTTGAAGAACTCTCAAGGTTTCGTGTTCAACTAAATCAGCAAAAAAAAAGGTTTTGTTCAATTAGAACTGAAAGCAAAATTTTTCTGCAAGTCAGAGTAATCCCTGCGTGACATCTGACTGTTCTGGAGACTGGAGCTCAACGAGGATGAAGATCTAACCTGGTGACTGCAAGGTTGCAGGAAGATATCTTGTGTGAAAACTGTAAGACCACCCGCAGCAGCGATGGTATAGCCACCCGGTAAATGCCAGCTGTGCATGTAGCGTAAATTCCAGCTACAGCGCCCGGTACCAGGGTCGCTATGCGTTTACGTCCGGTATTTCTAGCGTGATTTTGGACCTACGGTAAAGCTGACGGGCCCACCGCGCGATTTCGGACCTACGGTAAAGCTAACGGGCCCACCATGAACAGCGACATTTGGACAACGCGAACGCAGCAGCGACAAAAAAAGGACAGCGAGCGCATGCAGGGAAGGAATAAGTGGTGGGCCCCATATTTTCTACTAACTAAAAAATATTATAACTCACAAACCAAAACATCAAATTAAATTTCGATTACACCATTAAATTCGTTTCAATAAATACTTAAAAACAAGATCTCACATGGATATATTTAGACAAAATTTATTTACAAATATGTGGGTCCTACGGTTAGCAGTTGATATAGAGTATAAGATATAGAGGATGATGGATGCAGAAGAAATGTGTATAGAGTAAAGAATCTTGATGACTAGGACGGATAAAGTATGAATTTAGAGGACGACAAGCGCGGCTAGTCTAAGGCAGCTTCCAAAGGAAACTAACAAAGCTGCACATCCACAACATAACCTGTCAGGGTGAGTCATCAAGCCTTAAATATCCGTGACCAGGAGTGCCGTGACTCCTTCCAAGGAAGGATCTTAGGTGTACTAGCTGGAGACTTAGCCAATTAGCTGTGATAATATTATCTGCTTAACGATCTGTTTGGAAATGAGAACTTTTTGCTGTTCTTACATTTTTTCCTGCAAAAATAAACTAATTCCTACGAAATTTCTATAGGATTTATGTAAAATTCCTAGTTTCAAACATGTACATGCCCTAAAGATTTAAGGGCTGTTTGGTCACCGGCCCGCATTTGCCACAACGCAGATGCGGTGGCCAGCGTCGAAATTCGGCGCGTTGTGTACCTGTACCTATGTAATCTTCTCTCCAACCAAAAGGAGAGACAAATTTGTTGTGGCTGTCATATGTGGCGGCGTGACATGTGGAATTAACCCTTTCCTTAAATAGCTTTGCTTATAGGTTAATCTCAAAAAAGAAAAAAAAATTAAATAGGTTTGTTTATTGGGGCTTGAGTTGTGGTTAGTTTGCTACCTCTAAGAACAAAGTTGGTGTGTCCAATAGTCATTGCCTTATCGATGACATTTTGACAACTAATTCTTGTCTAGTACAGGAGTACATCGGTACAAAATAAATATAGTACATAAATCAACTTATATATTCAAAAGTCCTTATCGACTAACACTTAGGATAGTCTGATCTTCTCATCCTTGTTCATGATCTTGACCTCTTCTTTTGAGTAAAATTCAGCGGTCCTCGAAGTTATCTAGAACCATCGTCTAGGTCGCAGAAGTCCCAAAATGCATTTTTAGTCTTCTGAAATTGTAACCGGTCTCATTCAAATTCAAACGGACGTTTACTGGACCCGCTATCTTACATGGCATGTCCATTCAATGTATACATAACTCTAACAGATGTGACTCACATGTCAGCGGTAAGACTCCACCTTAAAAGATCGTATCTTTTTCATACACCATCGGATGAAGATGAATTTTATATAAAAAAATTATAGCATTCGATAAGATGTATAACTTTATAGTTTTGAGTTTTATCATTTGAGATTGCTAAGATGCTAAAAAAAATAATATAAAGTTTATGCCATATATTTATCATTTACCCAGGCTTGTCTCCTTAGAAAAATTATGTCTTTCTTGTATAGTGTCGGATAAAGGTATTTTGTATAAGAAAATTATAAGCGATGCGATCTATAAATTACTAGTTTTGAGTTTTGTCATTTGAGGTTATTAAAATGGTCAAAAAAATAATATAAGGTTTTAATTGCGTACTAAGGCTTAATGCCTTAGAAAAATATATTTTTCTTGTACTTCAGGATGGACAGAGGAGGGAGATGGCTTCCATGCGTCAGCGAGTGGAAAGAGACAAAAGTAGTGGGGGCATTTTTGTCTATACAAAATACAATGCATTGCAACTAGTCCTAACGTCTCTTTGCTAGAGTAAAAAAAAGCATGGCTTAGGTTTACTCTGAATTATAATGGTATGATTCCAAATAGGTAAATATAGAGATGGCAGCGGATCGGGTTCGGGTCGGATACCCGCGGGTTTCGGGTCCTGCGGGTTCGGGTTTGGTGATGGTTTTTCACCCACGGTTTTCGGTTTCGGTTTCGGGTTTGGTATCGGGTTCGGTTTCGGGTTTGGTTTTTCACCCGTGGATATCCAATGGATATCCGAAATAAATCATTTGGAATTAAAACTCATGTTTTATAATATGCTAATAATAACTTGTTTACTTAGATTATTAAATCTATTCAAAATTGACTCATGAAAATATTTATTATTTATTGCCTCTTATTTATACATGTGAATATGTGTATATTTATCCGCGGGTTTCGGGTATCCATTCGGGTTTCGGGTATCCGTTCGGGTTTCGGGTATCCGCGGGTTTGGTTTTGGTGATGGATTTCGGGTCTTCCACCCGAATCGGTTTTCGGTTCGGGTTCGGGTTTCGATTTCGGGTTTTGGTTTTGGGTGCACGGAGACTCCACCCGATCCGAACCCGACCCGTTGCCATCCTTAGGTAAATAGTACCGGTATATCTTAGAAGTAAAACATTTATCATGGCACCAGTCCAATTAACCCTAGAGTATATGGCATGGATTCAATTATTATGTTTATTATAGAAGCATAGGATTACTTTACATCCCTCTATCAATAAAATTGTTTTGAGATTCAAACCGTTGTGTACTCTTTAGAGCAACTTCAGCAGGTCCCCTACTTGAGCCCCCATAGCTAAATATGAGCGCCAAATAAAAAAAACTATGCTCAGCAGGGCTCCTACTATAACCCTCAAATTTGAATGGACACCCAAATCCTCCTTCCAGCTCTCATTCTTGGGGGCTTAGCTTCATGCCCCATCCTATAAGTACATTGTTTTAGTTGCACACGGGTCTTCAGCACTGCCGCTCCCTCCAAGAACCCTGGTGGCTTCCCCTTCCTCCCTATGTGGATCCCCTACGGTAGTAGCGCCCCCGGTGGCATCTCTTCCCTCCACGGTGTGGATCTCCCCCATGGTGGGACTCTGTATGCACCTTCCTCGCGCTGCATCCCCTTGCTGCCTGGTATGATCCTACCTAGCAGTACCCAGCAACTTTCTCTCGCTCCCCGGCGAGGATCCTGCCCAATAGCACTTGGCGGCTTCCCCTCCCTCCCCGGCGAGGATCCCGCCCAGCAGCACCCAGTGGCTTCCCCTCCCTCCCCGAGGCAAGGATCCTGCCAAGTAGCTACACCCGACGACTTCTCTTCCTTTGGTGAGGATACCGCCCTCACAGTTCTCCTCCCTTCTCTAGATTCTGCAGACATGACCAAGTTTGTCAATGATGAAAGAGGATGACAAACGGGTCCCACGTGTCATTCCCTAATAAAATGGATTTGAGGACCCAGTTTTAAGAGCCACTGCAGGAGTACAATCTAGAAAACAGGTCCTCAAAAGTAGAGAAGCCCTCAAATCAAAAGTAGCGCCCCTAATTTGAGGGCTTAGCTAGCAGCTCTAAACAACCTAAGAGATCAATACAAATCATACAACATACAATATTCATATTCTTACGAATTTGTAGAAATACAGGGCACGAGTCTGTTGACTTCCTTCCCTCAACCAAGGCTGAAGAGCAAGCATTCAAACATCGCCTCCGATTAATGCATTAAATTGAAATCCAGTGTGACCTGTCTCGATCAATCGGACCCAATTGGCTCCATTTTCCCATCACACATTAGAAAAAAATCACACCAAGAGTCAAGAGATATATGTACTACTGCAGTTTCCAGAGACAAGAGAATCAGCTAGCAACTCCTGAGCAAGACTGCAACCTTGCTGGTAACTTGTGGAGTAGTAGCTGTGTACACGCACCAACCGCGCGCTTTGAACTCTAAGTTTTTAGTACAATCTGTGTGTTCTTATTTCACTCCGTCCGATATGATTGAAGTTGAAGCCAAGCGCGTGCTACCACTCTTCTTCTTCTATGGCCTCCACCTTGCATCCGCCTTTGCCGCCGGCGACAGCAGCAGCGACGGCGAGAAGTTTGTCTACTCCAGCTTCGCAGGCGCGAGCCTCACCCTCGACGGCGCGGCCATGGTGACGCCGCGCGGCCTCCTCCAGCTGACCAGCGAGACGGCGTTGAGCAAAGGCCACGCGTTCCACCCGACGCCGCTGCACCTCCGCGGGCCGCTGGGCGATGGCGAGAAGAAGGCGGCGGCGGTCCGGTCGTTCTCGGCCTCCTTCGTGTTCGGCATCGTGCCGGTCACCCCGGGCATGGGCGGCCACGGCCTCGCGCTTGTCGTCGCCCCGTCCAAGGACCTCTCCTCCGGGATGGCCAGCAACTACATCGGCCTCCTCAACAGCTCCAGCAACGGCAGCGTGCACAACCACATCGTCGCCGTGGAGCTCGACACCATCCAGAGCCCCGAGTTCCACGATATCGATGGCAACCACGTCGGCGTCGACGTCAACAGCCTCGTCTCCGTCGACGCAGCCAGCGCCGGCTACTACGACGACCGCACCGGCGAGCTGAGGAACCTCACCCTGGTCAGCGGCGAGGTCATGCGGGCGTGGGTGGACTACGACGGCGACGCCACGCGGATCGACGTCACGCTGGCGCCGGTCGGGACAGAGAGGCCCAAGAAGCCGCTGGTCTCGGCCACGGTCGACCTCTCGACGGTGATAGTCGCCGACGTGGCTTACGTCGGCTTCTCGTCATCGACGGGTAGGCTGAGCACGCTCCACTACGTGCTCGGCTGGAGCTTCGCCGTGGGTGGGCCGGCTCCGGCCATCGACATGGCTAGACTGCCACCGCTACCTGACAGAAGAAACTCAGGGTCTCGGTCGTCCAAGACACTGGTGATAGCTCTTCCGGTAGCCGTCGGCGCGCTCGCCATCATCGCCATGGTCGTTGCCTGCGTTCTCCTCGTCGTGCGGCGCCGGTACAGGTACATCGAGTTGCGCGAAGACTGGGAGATCGAGTTCGGGGCGCACCGGCTCCCGTACAAGGATTTGTTTGACGCCACCGATGGGTTCAAGGACAAGAACTTGCTTGGCGTGGGAGGGTTTGGGAAGGTGTACAAGGGGGTCCTCCCCACCTCCGGCATGGAGGTCGCCGTGAAGAGGATGTGGCACGAATCGGAGCAGGGGATGAAGGAGTTCGTTGCCGAGGTTGCTACCATCGGCCGCCTCCGGCACCGCAACCTCGTGCAGCTGCTTGGGTACTGCCGGCTCAAGGATCAGCTTCTTCTGGTCTACGATTACATGCCGAATGGTAGCCTTGAGAAGCATCTCTACACCCACGACGAGAACAGTCCTGTACTGAATTGGGCACAGAGGCTTCAGGTCATCAAGGGCGTCGCGTCAGGCTTGCTCTACATTCATGAAGAGTGGGAGCAAGTTGTGATCCACCGAGACGTCAAGGCGAGCAATGTTCTCCTCGACGGCGAGATGAATGCTCGGCTTGGTGACTTCGGCCTTGCAAGGTTGCATAGCCATGATGCTGAGCTGCTGCATACCACCGTTGTGGCCGGCACCTTTGGTTACATTGCTCCGGAGCTGGCGCTGACGGGCAAGGCGTCCCCTCTCACGGATGTCTTCGCTTTCGGCGCGTTCCTTCTCGAGGTCGTAACTGGAAGAAGACCTGTAGAAGACACCGTAGATGGAGATCGGCTCTTGCTGGTTGACTGGGTCTTCGAGCATTGGCGCAAGGATCAGTCACTGATTGAGGTAGTGGACCCCAGAATTCAAGGAGATTACGACGTGAATGAGTTGAGCCTGACATTGAGGGTGGGGTTGCTGTGCTCACATCCATTGCCCAGCGTGAGGCCAAGCATGAGAACAGTGATGCAGTACCTAGCTGGAGACATGCCGCTTCCAGAGACGATGCCGACTCATCACATGGGCATGAGCATGCTGGCGTTGTTGCAAAGCCAAGGGTTCGACTCATCTGTCATGGCCACTTCATCGTCATCGTCCATCAGGAGCTCAAGTACTCTACCCTCTCAAAAGGGAGATGACAAGAGTAATTAACGTACTCGTTCCATGAAACCAAGATTTTCTTAGGATTTTTTATTCAGCAAAGGACATACACGTACAGGAACTATAAATACAGATTAGAAGTATAAATTACCTTGCTTCTGTTTTTTTCTCTCCCATCTCTTCGACAAGTTTTGTATTTGCACTGTAGTATTGTACATATATGTGGGACGTTTTGTTCAGAACCGTGCACCGACTCCACTAATTATCAAACGTTTGCTTGATTTAAAGTTAGCAAACCATCAGACTAACCTCCACTACTTTCTTTTTTTTTTTGAAAATTTGTTTCTGTAACTTTCCATTTTTATAAAGTTGGGTTCCAAAGGCCATGTATATAAATTGTCAAGATAAGGTCTATATAATTTTGTAAAAAATATAATGAAAAATTATGATTGGAACTTATGGTGATAAGTTATATATGTTATGCAAAATATTATGAATAAAAGTTGTGAATATATATAACTTTCTAAAAATGAAAATTTGAGGAAACATTTTTTCAAAAAAGGGAAGTCATGGGTTGTCTTCGGTCCTCCATCCCAAATTATAAGTCATTCCATGAATCTTGGAGAGTCAAAACATCTCAAGTTTGACTAAACTTATATGATAAGATACTAACATTTATGATGTTTTTTGAAAGTAACTAACATTTATGATGTCAATTAAGTATCACTAGAATTCTCACTAATTATATTTTCATAGTATACCTATTTGATGTCATAAATCTTAATAATTCTCTCTATAATTTTAGTCAAACTTGAGATGCTTTGACTCTCCAAGATTCTTAGAATGACTAATAATTTGAAATGGAGGGAATACTTAGTAGAGCTCTACCTCTAAAAAAAAAATCCGTGGATTTCCTAGAGTTGGTTATCTATAGAGCTCTAGAAAATCCTAGATATGGAGCTACAGACATCTCAAGTACATTTACATAATTCATTTCATTTATAATTAACGTTAAATATAAATATATAAACCGCTTTAATTTAGTCTATAAAATACAGATCTAGCATTAGATATTTTTTTTCTTGAAGCTGGAGCTGTGCCACGCACATAGTCCGCACGTTAAGTCTGGCAAACGTTTGCTAATTTGGATTTGGGCTCAGTGTATGGAGTGATTCTCAAGAGTCATAGGAAAACTGAGAGAATTTATGTAGTAAAGTGGGACCCTCAGAGAGGAGTGGAACAACTAAGAGCATCTCCAAGAGATTAGCCAAAATAATTACCCAAATTTAGTGATTTAGCTATTCTCTAAAATGAATCTCACTCAAAAAAAAAAACTAGACTACTCCAACAGACTGTCTAAATTGAGACGCATGAAATAGGCTATACAAAAATAGGGAGCGAATAAAGTGAGATAAAGTTAGTAAATTTGGAGAGTCATTTACATAGTCTGTCGGAGACGTTTTTTCTTTAATAATAACTAAAATTTACCTTTAGAAAATGATTTTGCTAACCTTTTGGAGATGCTCAAGAGACTAGGTAAAGTTGTATTCCAAACTGTAAGATTTAACCATTTTGTAAAATAGAAAGCTCATAAAAAACAAGAGATCTACAAGATACTGGCTATTTCTCATCTGCTATATTGAAAAGATGCCACGTCACACAACTATCAGTCGATTCCCAACTGCTCTCGGAGCCTCGGACCTGTTCCTCGCGTGTGAAGACTCATTCCGCAGTGGCGTTCTGGCAGCTCTGCGGCATAAATTAGTACAGAAAAATAGGTAACAGCTTCATCTTCGTGGATATTGCAGAAATCAGATAACAAGGTTCAATGCAATTCACGTATACAAGTTCAGAATAGGGGAATTGAATTAAAAAACGAATCCTTCTAGTGAATCTTGCTAGTAAAACAAGAACACAGGAAGCGCATGACGAACCGACCAACCTGTCCAGGTGCGGCGGCCTTGAGGCTCCGAGACAGGGGCCTCGGCTTCCTATCCGACACCGACATCCTCTTGGCGGAGAAGGAGCTCTTGGTGGCGTACCCGCTGGCCGGTAGGGACTCCGCGAGCGCGGCCTTGGCGGCGCCCCTGACCCAGCCGGTGACAACCACGCCCTCGTCCCCGCCACATGGCACCACAACGCCTCAGCCATGCATGCCGTCCGAAATCGAATCCCTCACGTACGTGGCGTAGGGAGGGAGTGAGCCAGCAAGCGAGGGTGCTGCAGGAGCGGAGAGAGCACGCGAGGGCAGAGGAGAGAAACGAGGGTGAGCTCGACGAGGGAGAAGACGCTGCTGCAATGGAGGATGTGGCGAACAGAGGGGAAAAGCACGCGGAAGATTCCCACCTGCATGCGCCGCATTCTCCAACCACGGCAGCACCACCGACTCCTGCTCCTCCCATCCGCCTGATGCCGGGACAATGGGCAGTGGCGGCGGGAATCTTCCACGTGTGCACGGGAAGGGATCGTGGGCAGGAAAGTCGCGAGGAAATTCGCTGGATAGCCAGTGTCCGGCGTTTGCTTTCTTTGGCAAGCGAAGAATCAGGGATGGTTTGTTTGCTATTTTACAATATCACATAGCACATCTGTTGGAGATGATTTTTTCCTAATACTAGCTATATTTAGTTTTACAAAATGATTTAGTCAATCTCTTGGAGATGCTCTAAGGCTCTAATCTCTAGGGGACAAGACAAAGAAAGGAAAATACGCCATCGATACTGCATCACTATTACGGCATCAGGTTCTGATCCACGTTTCAGTTACAGCACCGTAAAGTTTAAATTTTCTGTTTGAACCGTTCACTAACTCGATGCAAAGATAAATAAATAGTACTCTCTTCGATGCAAAGATAAATAAATAATACTCAATCCGTTTCAAATTTCAAGTCATTCTAGCTTTTCTAAATACGGAGTATATAGCTTTTGCTCTAGATACATAATAAAATCTATGTATCTAGAAAAGTCATAATGACTAACAATTTAGAATGGATTACTAAAATATCTGATGACAGTAAAAATACAGCGATACATCACATCCGTTAACTCCCTTAACTTGCTTCTTCAGTTTCGTCAGACAAACGTTGCTTCTTCAGTTTCATTAGACAAACGTTGCTTCTTCAAGTCTGACGGTGAGGTCCGGACAGGAGTCCAAGTTACTTTTTTTTTTGTTGTTGTCGTTGTTGTTGTTGGAAACAGAGTCCAAGTTACAACTTACTACACCAACAAAAGGCAAAAAGTGTTTGACTGTCTCCTGATGTGGTTTTAAGCAAATCATAACACCCATCTAAATTCAGCAGCTAAGCATGTACAATACAATCTGGAAAATCGAGATCATGCATATTCATATCCAAAAGAATCTGCCATGCATTACTCGATTTGGAACAGATATACTAAACGCTGACAACATGGGTACCGACAATGCAGCTTCAACAGATTCAATTCCTTATTAAAAAAAAGATTCAAGCAGGCAAAACGAATTCCTTGTTTTTTATCTTTTAGCAGTGATTGTTTTAGAAAAAGTATGTCAACCCAGAGGCTCCAAAAAGAACATAGGGAGGCAGCAAAAACCAAACGTGGCTGCAAGTTATTTGCTCCTTTCTTGTAACACAGGTCAGTCTACTTTGTTTCAAAGCAGAGGAAAAAAAAAGATCACTTATGCAGGTAGTTGTAAATATAAACACACTACTGCTGCTTGCTGCATGAGTAATTATCCCACATATCAACACCATCAGAGAAACACTGTTCAATAACTTGAAATAGTTGAGATAAATTCATCCCTAACATACAAGTAGAATATATTTTAGTTTGACCCATAACTTCTCATATAGACAAGGTTAAAAGGTTATCTGAACTCTGTATTTCATTTTACAAGAACAGCAAAAAAGAGTGCAGAAAGTTATATATGTATACATTTTGAATGTTTTCTTTGTTCCATACAGCGATACAGCAGCTCAAACGAGATATGAGGAAACTGGCAAAAATGGAGAACTTACTAATTCAACTGCACTAGTGTTCAGACGTAAGGAAGTCTACAGTGGCCTTAAGCCCATGGATGAAAACATCTACCTCATCTTTTGTATTGTAAAAGTGAAGCCTTGCACGAGCACTTGCATTGATACCAAGGGTCCTATGCAAAATCTGTGCACAATGATGCCCTGATCGAATTGCTACGCCATGCTGAAACAAAAGGTCACCAAATCAATACTGAACTAACAGTGCTGACAAAGATTCATTCACCAGAAGTAAGAAAAAGCATCCTATATATAAAAAAAAGTTAACCCAAATATCTGTTATTGGTAGCGGTAATTTCAGTGCAAGTCAACAGATAACACACAATCAGAGACACAAAGAACAGATAGGGAAAAAAAGAGTTACTGCTTATCATAGATTTTAGTGTGTCTAGAATGTTATTGTCATGTGGGGCAGCCGGGGACCGGCTGCCATGCAGCTAGGACGGTATCCCAGGAGGTGCAGGCTGTAATCAATGGCAATTAGAATTCTGGGGAAGAGATTATAGTTAATGAGATATTAGAGTTAATGTTGGGGAGAGAAACAAGGAGCCAGAGGCTGGGCGCCTAGGGGCTGAGCCCCTCTATTTATACCCTGTAACCAACCAGTTGAGATTGAGCAAGCAATGAACAACAAACAATCCAGTTACCCCCAAATATTCTAGTCTCCCTCCACGCCGACTTTGCCCGGCCTTCCTCTTGGCAATGGTTATCCTCCTTCCTATCCCCGATATGAACTAAGGTTCATACCATCTGGTATCATGAGTCAGGGATCCTTTCCTATGGCTTCTACTGTCGGTCATCCATCACCATCATGTGATGAGCCAATCACTGCTCTCGTTGAGGGTACTCGCCGTCTCGCAGAGGAGATGGATCGCTTCGTCGTGATGTTCAACCGCTACCGTGCTCACATGGAGAAGTCAGAGCATGAAGTCCAAGCAGCGGTACGGCTACAGGCGGCAGCGCGAGGGTTCCTGGTAAGGAACACCACAAGGAAGATGCGGGCAGCGATCAACCCTGCGCCTTCAACGATCCCATCCACCGCATCACTAGGTATCGGCGCAACACACACTGTCCAGCCGGCGCTCACGACAGGTATGGTTGTGCCTACAAGCTATGTCAACGCCCCACCAGATCACAAGTTTCCCATTATCTCAACAAGCGGCAGACGTTCACCAAAATTCTCTAGGCTTGATGAGTTGGATGTGGCACCGCCACCAACACCAGCCGTCTCATCTGTTCTGTCATCTGTTTTGGTGTTGCTGGACAGGCCCAGCGTACTGGTTGACTGCTACATCCTAAAGCTAGCTGTTGGGCTCTTCTCATGGGATCTAGGAGGACATAGTTGTCGTTCAAATTTATTTCATATTTTAACAAAGGTAAGCCGAGATGTAAAAGGCTTAACCCGTGGTCGCATTAAGTCTGCGGCAGCTCGTGAGCAAGCTGCTCCGAAAGGGGGGAGAGATGTCATGTGGGGCAGCCGGGGACCGGCTGCATGCAGCTAGGACGGTATCCTAGGAGGTGCCGGCTGTAATCAATGGCAATTAGAATTCTGGGGAAGAGATTAGAGTTAATGAGATATTAGAGTTAATGTTGGGGAGAGAAACAAGGAGCCAGAGGCAGGGCACCTAGGGGCTCAACTCCTCTATTTATACCCTGTAACCAGTTGAGCAAGCAATGAACAATAAACAATCCAGTTACCCCCAAATATTCTAGTCTCCCTCCACGCCGACTTTGTCCGGCCTTCCTCTTGGCAATGGTTATCCTCTCTATCCCCGATATGAACTAAGGTTCATAACAGTTATACATCCTCAAATTGCAGTAAATGAGCAGTGCAGCAGAGAAAGAAGAGACTTTAAAAAGATCAGCAAGAGGAGTCACTGTGATTTTTTTGAAAAAAAATCATGTTAATGTATAAACCAAGTTGTTGAAACTTCAACATACCTGGAGATCAAGAATTTCTGCAATGTCTGTAGGATGAACAATCTCAATATTGAAAGAGCATAAAGGCGGTGATCAGTTTGGGAAGGTGCCGGACCATATATTCGGACATTTGGAACAGATAGAAGGCTTTCATAGAGATATGTCCCCAACTCTTTCTGGACAGCAAAAAAAGCAGAAGTGAGAGTGCATCACAATAATAGATTCCTTTCATTTCAAAAAAAAAAGATTCCTTACTCTTTCTTGAGTGGTAGAATAAGCCAAACAAAAATGAAGAAAAACACTGAAAAACAAATGATTCAGAAAAGAATGACACAAAGTGTTATGGTCGGCAAGATGTATAAGCGCCGGACCAAGGAGTAACGTGGCTGACCGGCCCATGTTGGGTGCGGCAGTACCACCGGCCATAGCCCTGGTTTTGGGGTTAAGTCAATTGGATTAGATTTGTCTCGTTTTAGAATTTCCTTAATTAGAATTTCCTTAATTATAGCTCAGGAGGTTGAGTCCAGGTGTATAAGAGTCAGACTTTGAAAGTTAATGAAACAGCCTGGGATTGTGTCATCTAGACACCCTTGGGCGCCTGGTGCCCTAATTCTTCCTCGCTCCTGTCTCCTTGCCCTAGCGCCGCCACGGCACCCCGCCGTCGTCAACGCCAGATCAATCTCCACCACTCTCCTCCATACGCCCTACGTAGCAAGGCTAGGCGCCATACCAACCTGGTATCAGCTGCCTCGCTGCCCATGGATCCCACCGCTTCCACCAATGCTTCTGCGCCGTCGCTCCCACCCGCCTCCACCACCACCACCACTCCAATGTCGGCCGTGTCGCTGCCCCTAACCACGACACAGCCGGCGCAGCCGCCCACCCTAGCTTCGATTGCTGAGATGTTGGCCAGCATGCAGCTTCAGATGTCCGCCATGAACACCTATCTAGCGGACCAGGGCGCACGTCTTTCGGCCCTCGACGGCAGGCCGGCGTTCCCGCAGTTCGGGTTGCCAGGGTTTGGGGGCATCCCTCGCCCGCCAACAATCACCGAGGTTACAGCCGCCACTGCGGACTCCTCCGCCTCGGCCTCGGGGGTCCCAACACGGCCGCTGTCCCTTCCAGCGCCAACGCTGCCGCAGCAGCTGGCCGCGGCACCGCAGGGGCCTACGCCACCACCCGGGGGTTTGCCGATCACTCAGATCGTCTTCCCGCGCTCTCCGTCGCCGATTCCAGGGTTCGGGGCCGTCGCTCCTATGCCGCTCCCGGCCTCTGCTCACATGGCTCCGTCCCTAACATACCCCCAGTCGTCGTCCGACTGGGAGTCCGCCGCTGTGCCGAAGTACCACAAGATTACCTTCGAGACGTACGATGGCCGCGAGGATCCACTGGGGTGGCTCAACAAATGCGAGCAGTTCTTTCGCGGCCAGCTCACTCGGGAGGTCGACAAGGTGTGGATGGCCTCCTATCACCTAAAGGGAGTCGCCCAGCAGTGGTACTTGGTGCTGGAGACCGACATCGGCCGGCCATCATGGCCGGATTTTCGTCGCTATTGCCAGGAACGCTTCGGCCCTGCCCTCAACACTAATCACCTCGCTGATCTCGCCCGGCTACCGTTTGGCGACAACGTGGCCGCCTACATGGAGGCGTTTCAGGCTCGGGCGGCGCATGCAGGGGACCTCACTACGCTGCAGCGCGCCAAGCTATTTACTGGTGGCCTCCCCGACTACATCAGGGTGGACGTCGAGATGCACCAGCCCCAGAATCTTCAGCATGCCATGTATTTGGCTCGGGCTTTCGAACGTCGCAACGCGCCGCAGCGTTTGGCGCTCCCAGCCCCCCAGCGGGCCAACCGACGCCTGGGGGGCGCTCCGCCGGCTGTACCAGCTTCCACGCCCGATGCCTCCAAGGCGTTCAAGCGGCTCACGCCTGACGAGATGGCCGAACGCCGCAAGCTCGGCCTCTGCTACAATTGTGACGAGCCGTTCGTTCGCGGGCACAAATGTGCCCGTCTGTTCTATTTGGAGGTTCCCGATTATATCATTGAAGAGCCGGAGGAGCCCGATGACGCGCCGCCTCAGGCTGAGGAGGCCTCATTCGATCCGGACAAGCCGATGATCTCCCTGTCCGCGGCGACGGGCATTCGGGCGCGCGACACCATGCAGCTGCGCGTTCGGATTGGGGCCCACGAGTTCATGGCGCTTTTGGATTCGGGGTCGACCCACAATTTCATCAACTCTGCTGCAGCAAGTCGTGCCGGCCTTCAGTTCTCGGACAGCGCAGGTGCCCACGTCATCGTCGCTAATGGTGACCGCGTTGACTGCCAGGGCCTCGCGCGTGCTGTTCAGCTGCGTATCGGCACCGAGCGCTTCACGGTGGATTGCTTCTCCATCCCTTTGGCGCCGTACGACATGGTCCTCGGCCTCACGTGGTTGCGGTCGTTGGGGCCCATTCTCTGGGATTTCACCTCCCTGCGCATGACGCTGTTCCTCCATGGGCGTCGGGTGGTGTGGACAGGGGTGGGTGCGCCAGCTGAGGCTTCTTCCACAGCTCTGTTCACTACGACTCTCGGCAGCGACAAGGGCGCCGAGCGGGCCCTTCTGGACCTGCTGTTGGACGCCTACAACGACGTTTTCGAAGCACCTGCGGGGCTTCCACCGGCTCGGTCTTGTGATCACCATATTCATCTGAAGCCCAACACCGAGCCTGTGGCGGTCCGCCCGTACCGCTACCCACAACTTCAAAAAGATGAGCTGGAGCTGCAATGTGAGGCGATGCTCCAACAAGGGATTATTCGGCCTAGTACTTCACCCTTCTCCGCGCCCGTGCTATTGGTGAAGAAACAAGACGGCTCGTGGCGTTTCTGTGTCGATTACCGGGCCCTCAATGCCGTTACGGTGAAGGACAAGTTTCCCATCCCGGTCGTCGAGGAGTTACTCGATGAGTTGCATGGCGCCAAGTTCTTTACTAAGCTTGATTTGCGTTCGGGGTATCATCAGGTGCGTGTTGTTGCTGCAGATGTCCACAAGACGGCGTTCCGGACTCATCATGGACACTTTGAGTTCCTGGTCATGCCTTTCGGCTTGTCCAACGCGCCATCGACGTTCCAGGCCTTGATGAATTATGTCCTCAAACCGTTTCTCCGCCGCTGCGTTCTCGTCTTCTTCGACGACATCTTGATCTACAGCTCTTCCTGGACGGAGCATCTCCGACACCTGCGTGCGGTTTTCGACGTCCTCCGCGCGCACCGCCTCCATCTCAAGCGGTCGAAGTGCGCCTTCGCTACCTCGGCTGTCCACTACCTCGGCCATGTCGTTACTGGAGAAGGGGTGGCCATGGACACGGCCAAGGTGGCTGCCGTGCAGTCCTGGCCGCACCCACGGGCCGCGCGCGGCTTACGCGGCTTCCTTGGGCTGGCCGGGTATTACCGGCGGTTTATCAAGGATTACGGGATCATCGCTGCGCCACTAACGCAGCTGCTTCGCAAGGACGCATTCCAGTGGACGGAGGCTGCTGAGACTGCCTTCGCCAACCTCAAGGCTGCTCTCACCGCCGCCCCTGTCCTGCACCTTCCGGACTTCGCCGCTACATTCGTTGTGGACTGTGACGCCTCCGGATCCGGTTTTGGGGCTGTGTTGCATCAAGATGGCGCGCCCATAGCTTTCTTCAGCCGGCCGTTCGCCGCACGCCACCTCAAAGTGGCGGCCTATGAGCGTGAATTGATCGGTCTTGTTCAGGCCGTGCGCCATTGGCGGCCATATCTGTGGGGCAGGCCTTTCGTCGTGCGGACCGATCACTACGCCCTCAAGTTCATGCTGGACCAGCGCCTCTCTACCATACCGCAACATCACTGGATTAGCAAATTGTTTGGCTATGATTTCAGGGTGGAGTTTCGTCCCGGGCGCTCCAACGTCGTCGCTGACGCTCTTTCCAGGCGGGACGGCGAGGAACCCTTGCTGTCCGCCGTGTCGGGAGCGTCCGCAGCCTGTTTCTCGACCGTCTCGGTGCCTACCTTCCGGATCTTTGACGACTTGCGCCGGGAGCTGGACGCCGATTCCACCTTACGTGCTCGTCGTGACGCCGTGGCCGCCGGCGCTCACGGTGACTCCTGGTGCGTCCGCGAGGGGCTGCTGCTGCACAAGGGCCGTGTGTTTGTGCCCGGCTCCTCTCCTATCCTCGACGACATTCTCCAGCTCGCCCACACTGAGGGCCACGAGGGCATCCAGAAGACACTGCTTCGCCTCCGCACGGAGTTTTTCGTTGAGCACGACCGCCGCATCGTGGGTGACTTCGTGCGGTCCTGTGCGGTGTGCCAGCGGAACAAGACGGAGACGCTCCATCCGGCCGGGTTGTTACAGCCCCTGCCGGTGCCGTCGCGTGTGTGGGCGGACATCTCCCTCGACTTCATCGAGGCCCTGCCGAAGGTCCATGGCAAGAGCGTCTTGCTCACGGTGGTGGACAGGTTTTCAAAGTACGCTCATTTTATTCCGCTCGGCCATCCTTATACAGCTTCGTCGGTGGCCCGTGCATTCTTCCAGGAGATCGTTCGCTTACATGGTTTCCCCGAATCCATCGTCAGCGACCGTGATCCAGTGTTCACGGGTCATGTGTGGCGCGACCTCTTTCGTCATGCCGGCGTCAAGCTTCGAATGAGTTCTGCCTTCCACCCGCAGACCGATGGACAGTCTGAAGCTGTCAATAAGACTATTACTATGTATCTTCGGTGTTTGACAGGTGACCGTCCGCGTGATTGGCTGGATTGGCTTCCTTGGGCTGAGTTTTGCTACAACTCAGCCTATCACACGGCGCTCCAGACCTCCCCGTTCCAGGTGGTCTACGGTCGTCCGCCTCCTGATTTGCTGCCCTATGCTCAGGGGCATGCACGTACAGAGGCGGTGGACGATCTGCTCGGCTCCAGGGATGAGTTCCTTGCGGATGTGCGTGCTCGTCTTCTCCAGGCCCAAGAGCACGCGCGCCGGTTCTACGACGCCAACCACCGCGACCTCGAGTTCGCCGTTGGCGATTGGGTCCTCCTTCGCATGCTCCACCGCCACACGAAGAATCTGGTCCCTGGGGGCCGGGGCAAGCTAGCGCCCAAGTATGCGGGACCTTTCCAGGTGCTCGGCCGCATTGGTGAGGTGGCCTACCGTCTGCAGCTTCCCGATGGTGCGCGCATCCACGACGTCTTCCATGTCGGCGTCCTCAAGCCATTTCGGGGTACACCTCCGTCCAGTGTGCCGGCCCTGCCTCCTCTACGTCATGGTCGGCCACTGCAGCATCCGGTGCGCGTCCTCCGTTCCGAACTTCGCCGCGGCGTGTGGCATGTCCTCGTCGAGTGGGCGGGAATGCCAGTGTCCGAAGCTACTTGGGAGCCGGTTCCGACTTTTCGCGAAGCCCATCCCTCCTTCCAGCTCGAGGACGAGCTGTTTCCCGAGGGGGGGAGAGATGTTATGGTCGGCAAGATGTATAAGCGCCGGACCAAGGAGTAACGTGGCTGACCGGCCCATGTTGGGTGCGGCAGTACCACCGGCCATAGCCCTGGTTTTGGGGTTAAGTCAATTGGATTAGATTTGTCTCGTTTTAGAATTTCCTTAATTAGAATTTCCTTAATTATAGCTCAGGAGGTTGAGTCCAGGTGTATAAGAGTCAGACTTTGAAAGTTAATGAAACAGCCTGGGATTGTGTCATCTAGACACCCTTGGGCGCCTGGTGCCCTAATTCTTCCTCGCTCCTGTCTCCTTGCCCTAGCGCCGCCACGGCACCCCGCCGTCGTCAACGCCAGATCAATCTCCACCACTCTCCTCCATACGCCCTACGTAGCAAGGCTAGGCGCCATACCACAAAGATACAGAAAAGACCTCATATTCATGGATCTGCTCCATGCCAATGCATGATAAATAGTCAATTGCTGCTCCCAATCCTATAGCTTCTCCAATTGCAGGAGTTTCAGCCTCAAATCTTTTCAGACCATACAGTAAGCAAGGGAACAACAAGCATAAGAAAACAAGGGGAGACATAAAAAAATTACAATAATGATGTGTCGCTTGCTAATAATTCTGGTACATGTTACCATCCAGCAGTTTTCAAGGTGTGCCATATCAAAATGAGAACACACAAATTCAATACCTAAAGAACATTAGCTTAGATCAAAGCAAAATCAATCTATCTCCGATTAGAAACTTCTGTGGGATGTGATGTTTAGTATTTGGACTGTGTGTCTGATTGAACACTATCCAAAAAGCTATTAGCCATGGCAACTGTTATAATGACTGCATTATTGTGCCCTGTTGTGTAGTGACTTATCATAATAGATACTCTATAGCCTGTACTTTTTCCAGAAGCTATGATAGCAGCCAGCGGAAGATCTAGAAAGATCAAAGCAAACAGTTTGTCACCTAGAGGGAGGTTCAGCATATGTGGATTTGTCTTTGAACACGTCTGCAATCATTTCCCCACCACCTCCAGCAAAATCAGCATTATGAAGCTAAGTTAAGTAAATAGCAAATATATAACTGAGGCTTAGCAAAGCTGTCTTGCAGCAGTAAATGTTGACTACTGAATTTACCCACTAACAGAGACTGAACAAAACTCCTTCCACCTTGCAGTATCTTACCTAGGAAAGGCTCCATAGATGACAACATCTCAAATGTGCTGTGCATAAATCCAACGCCTGTAGGGCCACACATCTGAGAAAATTAGCACATAATTTATGATGGTCAATTATCAGGCTATACAAACATTACTAAAAGTTTTATTAGTAACAGATGGTTGATAAGGAAAACCTTATGTGACGATGCTACAAGAAAATCTGCACCAAGCTTCTGAACATCAACTGGCATGTGGGGAACACTTTGACAAGCATCTACAAGAACCTTAGCTCCAACTCTTTTTGACCATGTCACAATGTCCTCAATAGGAAGCATTGAACCTGGAAATCATTAAGTAATGTGGTAGAATAAGACTCAGTAATTGTGCCGGCAAGATCAATTGATAGGAATAGCAAGAAACTAAAGTTGGATACAATCACAGAACATTTGTCAGAAACTTAGCTTCTCTACAACTAAAAAAGACCTACTGATACAAACAACAACAACAACAACAACAACAACATAGCCTTTTGTCCCAAGCAAGTTGGGGTAGGCTAAAAAAGACCTACTGATATACAACATAAAAATCATCATATCAGGCTTCATTTCAGCTTAATTGCGTATGAAAGAAACTACAAATTGCATCTATCCAATCATAATTCTGTAATTACTACAATATAATGAAAGCTTTCTTTTGAACCGTAAATACAGCAAGGGAAGCCCCCACTGTAAGCTTTTATTAAGAAAAAGAACCACTAAACAAGCAATTGTACAACAAACAGAAGAGGGAGAAGACAACAAAAACAAAACTGTACAACAACCAAGCAAGAGAAAGATCAGGAACTTAAGCAAAGAGGCTCAGCGGGGAGAGGAAAGCTGGTTTCTTCAAGTCACTAAATCTATGTTTTTCTCGAACACGCAGGAGAGCTGCATATCATTGTATTAGTAGAAGAAAAAGGAGTCATACATAGACCCAAACACACTCACACACCCCACCACACCTTCCCTGTTTTTTAAGACTTCATCACCTGAATCTGAGTATACAACGACCGAGGGGGCTAAGAAAACTAAAAGCCCCTAGCAGTGAGCAAGGACAACCCCTTAGTTCCTGCCAAACACCACCAATGAGCTTCATCCCTAGCTATACTCAGGGCTGTGTTAATGTTTGGTACAGCCCCATTGAAGACACAGTCATTCCGATGTTTCCAGATGCTCCAGGCGCCAAGGATGATGATAGAGTTTAAGCCTTTTCTTACATCCCCAGTGGTAGCTGCTTCCGCCTTTTCCCACCAGTCCTCCCAAGCTGACCATCGGGTTGGGGTGTGAGTGAAGAGAGTCCAACGCGCTGCAAGAGAGAAAACCAGAATTGCCTAGCAAAAACGCACCCAATTAGGAGGTGCTGAATGCTTTCCTGTTCCTGGTCACAAAACAGACATTTGACCGGGTGAGGAAGTCCTCGCCGAGCAAGCCTGTCAGCTGTCCAACACCGGTTATGAGCAACCAGCCACATGAAAAAACGACATTTGGGAGGAGCCCATGACTTCCATATTCTCTCATATGGTCTGAAATATATGGTGCCCTGAAAGAACGCATCATATGCAGACTTTGCCGTGTATTCTCCTGAAGCCGAAAGTCTCCAAATGTGTTTGTCCTGTGACCCTTCATGTAGCTCAACAGTAGATATTATATCCCATAGTTCCAAATATTCCATCAAAGCTTCTACAGGTAGTTCAACTCGAATATCATCAATCCATTTCTCATCAGTCAGGGCCTCCTTCACCGTACGCATGCCTATTCTTCTTTTAGGGACCAAACAAAAAATCTTTGGTGCTAATTCTTGAATATTTTTTTCCAGCAAGCCATCTGTCCTTCCAGAACAAAGTGCTAGCTCCATCTCCTACTTCAGTAAACACTGCCATAGAGAGGAGACCACCCACCTCCTTGCTAATTTGAAGTGGCAGACTTGCCCAAGGTTTATTTGGCTCAGATTTTTTTCAGCCATGGCCACCTAGCTGTGAGCGCAAAGCCCAGAGATTTCAGGTCCGCAATTCCCAGTCCCCCAAGTTTTTTAGAGCGACAGACTTTGGGCCAAGCAATGAGACAATGTCCTCCATTTGCTTCCTTTCTGCCTCTCCATACAAATGCTCTTCTAATTTTATCAATTGCCTTAATAGCCCATGGCGGTAGCTGAATTGCCATAGCTAAGTATACTAACATTGCAGTCAGGACATGTTGCACCTGCACCACCCTTCCTGCCTTTGTCATCAGATCTGCTTTCCATCTTGGCAGTTGGTCTGCTATTTTATCAATAATTGGCTGGAATTGGTCTTTGGTCAGCTTCTTGGTGGAGAGAGGCAGTCCAAGGTATTTGCAAGGAAATTCCTGAATCCCTCAGGGTAATAGACTTTGAATAAGTCCCAGATTTTCTTCAGAGCAATGGATTGGCATTACATTACTTTTCTGCACATTTGTTTTGAGTCCAGTAGCTTCCCCAAAGAGCTGGAGCATTCTCAAAGTCAAAGTGATATCCGCCGCTGCAGGTTGGAGGAAGAGTGCTACATCATCAGCATATAAAGAAATTCTGTGTTGAATTGGTCTTCTAGCTAGCAGTTGCAAGAGTCCTTCCTCTTCGGCCCGTGTGACCATCCAGTTCAACACATCCATCACCAAGATGAAAAGCATTGGAGAAAGAGGATCTCCCTGGCGGAGCCCTCTCCTATGTTGAATAGTCTCTCCAGAACTGCCATTAAGGAGGACTTGAGTGGAAGAAGATGAAAGCAATCCACAGAGAAGATCACACCATCGAGCACCAAAACCAAGCTTCCGAAGTACTTCCAAAAGGAATGACCAATTCACTAAATCAAACGCCTTTGTGATATCCAATTTGAGGAGGATTCTTGGCTGCTTTTGGGAGTGCAGAAACTTCACAGTCTGCTGCACCAACATGAAGTTGTCCTGAATAAACCGTTTTTTGATAAAGGCGCTTTGATGGGGGAAAACCATTTCATCAAGGCGACCAGCTAACCGGTTGGCCAGAATTTTAGTCACTAGTTTAGCAAAACTGTGTACCAAACTAATGGGTCTAAAATCCTTTACTTGATCAGCCTCAGCAACTGAGTACTTCGACAAGCTGTTAATGGGGAGAATGAGGGTCCTGCTCTTGAGTTGGACGACTCATTTGACGATACCAACAGACGCTTTGTGAGGAGAATTCAGGAGGCAGAGATCGGAGAGGCTTTGAAGAGGATGAAGGGAGGTAAAGCGATGAGCCCTGATGGTATCCCCATTGAGGTATGGAGATACCTAGACGCCAGAGCGATAGTATGGTTAACTAAGCTTTTTAACCTTATTTTTCGGTCTAACAAGATGTCTGAAGAATGGAGGAGAAATATATTAGTACCTATCTTCAAGAACAAGGGAGATGTTCAAAGTTGTACTAACTACCGTGGGATTAAGTTAATGAGCCATACGATGAAGCTCTAGGAGAGGGTTATCGAGCATCGCCTAAGGAGAGTGACACATGTGACCCAAAATAAGTTTGGGTTCATGCCTGGTAGGTCGACCATGGAGGCGATTTTCTTATTACGACAATTGATGGAGAGATATAGGGAGCAGAAGAAGGACTTGCACATGGTCTTTATTGACCTCGAGAAGGCATATGACAAAGTACCGAGAAATGTCATGTGGTGGGCCTTGGAAAAGCACAAAGTCCCAACTAAGTACGTTACCCTCATCAAGGATATGTACAGGGATGTGGTGACGTTTGTCCGAACATGTGATGGCGACATCAGTGACTTTCCAATTAAAATAGGACTGCATCAGGGGTCAGCTTTGAGCCCTTATTTATTTGCTTTGGTGATGGATGAGGTCACAAGGGACATACAAGGTGATATCCCTTGGTGTATGCTCTTTGCTGATGATGTGGTGCTAGTTGACGACAGTAGGGCGGGGGTTAATAGGAAGTTAGAACTATAGAGGCACACGTTAGAGTCGAAAGGGTTCAGACTTAGTAGGACTAAGACCGAGTACATGAGGTGCGATTTCAGCGCGACTAGGCACGAGGAGGGAGACGTTAGCCTCGATGGGCAAGTGGTGGCCAAGAATGATACTTTTCGGTATTTAGGGTCGATGCTACAAAAGGATGGAGACATTGATGAAGATGTTAGGCATAGAATTTCAGCCGACTGGTTGAAATGGCGTCAAGCTTCTGGCGTTTTCTGTGACAAAAGAGTGCCTCAGAAGCTGAAAGGTAAGTTCTATAGGACGGCGATTCGTCCGGTGATGTTATACAGTGCTGAGTGTTGGCCTACAAAAAGGCGACATGTACAACAATTGAGTGTAGCAGAGATGCATATGTTGCGTTGGTGTTGTGGGCACACAAGGAGGGATAGAGTCTGGAACGACGATATTCGGGATAGGGTTGGGGTGGCACCAATTGAGGAGAAATTAATTCAACATCGGTTGAGATGGTTTGGACATGTCCAACGGAGACCTCCTGAGGCGCCGGTGTGTAGTGGAGTTCTAAAGCGGGCCGATAATGTAAAGACCGGTAGAGGTCGACCTAAACTAACTTGGGACGAGTCCGTTAAGAGAGATCTTAAGGAGTGGAATATCTCCAAGGATTTAGCTATGGACAGGAGCGCTTGGAGATTGGCAATCAACGTGCCTGAACCGTGACCTCTTTTTGTCTTGTGCCCTTTATGTCCCTTTATGTGTCTCCCTGTTTCTCGTCTCTTTTGGGTTTTATCTCTAGCCTACCCCAACTTGCTTGGGACAAAAGGCTATGTTGTTGTTGTCGTTGATCAGCCTCAGCATTCTTTGGGATTAGTGTGATATAGGCAGAATTCAGCATCCACAAGTTTCTGAATTTTTTTTCCCAAATGGTGTGCAGAGCGGACATTATATTCCCCTTGATTACTGGCCAGCAGGTCTTATAGAACTTTCCTGTGAACCCACCAGGGCCTGGGGCCTTATCTGGTGGCAGGTCTTCGATGGCGTTCCAAACCTCCTCTTCCGTAAAAGGTATGTCCAAAACCTCTAGATCATATTCAGGGATATTGAGGGCATCAAGATTTATGGTTCTTTCTCTGTCACAAACTGTACCAATCAGATTTGAGTAAAACTCGAAGATTTCAGCCACCTTTTCCTCATGTGCAGTGATGATGCGATCTCCCGCCTTCAATTTAGCAATGAAATTCTTCCTTTTCCTATGTCGTGCATGCATATGAAATAATCTGGTATTGTCATCCCCATCTTTAAGCCATCCTATTCGGGATCTTAGCCTAGCTATTGTTCTCATTAAAGAAGCCAGAGCAAGCGAGTGCTTCTTTAGGTTGTTGCGCAGCCACAGCTCAGATGGCTGGAAAGCACGACTGTCTTGGGCTATGTCTAGCTTGATGGATAAGTCTATGTGTTGGCTGTGGGGCTGCTGCAGTACGCAGCACATGTGGTCCTTATGTCCTTTGTAGACTGCATCCTTGACTGCTTTTAGGACAGCGGTTAGCATCTGTAGGACATCATCTTTCTAGCATCTTAGACTAGCAGTTAGCATCTGTAGGACAACATCTTTCTAGCATTTTAGACTAGCATCTTGGCATATGCTTGGCTGGCTAGCAGCCCTATAAATATGTATCCCCAACCCCTCAGGTTGGCATGACATTGTATGAGTTTGTGTGAGAAATAAACCAGAAAATTGCCCCAACTCCTAGTGTCATCCTCTCTCGATGAGAGTAAGGATTCTACTGCTACCAAGAGTGCGAATCCAGCGACTAACAAGTGGTATCCGAGCCGTACTATCCTGTAGCCTGAGCATCTCCTGCTCATCTCTTTTCCCGGCCTCGCAGCAGCAGCAGCTCCGGCTGCCCCTGCTCTCCACACAGTAGCCCCCTCGATAGCGCGCCATGTCCGCAGGACAGTCTCAGGGCTCGGTCGCCTCGAGCACGCGGCGTCGACAGGAGGCCGACCTCGCCGCGGCAAAGAAGCGCGAGCGAGCGGCAGCAGACGCCGCTGCAGCAGCGGCAAGGGCATCGAGGCTGGCAGCAGCAGCGGCGGATGCAGCGCGTGCAGCAGCAGCGGAGGTCGAGGTTCTACGCGGCAGCAACAGCAGCTCCATCGCTGCTGATGACAGCGCCGACGCGGACCTCGAGCTGCTGGAGAGGGAGGCATCGCGAGGGCGAGCGGCGCAGTGGGCAGCCGCGCACACCCATGAGCGCGGTGGCAGCCCAGACAGGCGCAGACACGCCGGCGGCGCTCCTGAAGGAGGCGCGCACGGCGGTGGCGCTCCTGGAGGAGACGCGCATGGCGGCGGTGGACGGGTCGACGGAGAGCGCGGCTTCACAGGCAGCGCGGCTCTCTCTCCCCGGTTCAGTACCGTGGTCACCACGAGTACCAGGCTGTCGTCAGGGACGTCGGACCTAGCGGCGGGTGGCCTACCCTCACCAAGACCAACTACGTTGAGTGGGCGGCGGTGATGAGGGTAAGGCTCCAGGTGCGGCATATCTGGGATGCAGTCCGGTACGGCGACGTCGACTACGACCAAGATCGACGGGCGCTGGATGCTCTCATTGCTGCAGTCCCGCCCGAGATGCAGTTTTTGCTTACCAGCAAGCGGACTGCCAAGGAGGCCTGGGACGCCATCGCTGTAGCACGCATCGGCAGTGACCGCGCCCGCAAGTCCACACTGCAGGCACTTCGCAAGGAGTGGGAGAACCTGGCCTTCAAGCCAGGTGAGGACGTTGATGACTTTGCTCTCCGTCTCAACACTGTTGCAGAAGTTGGTGCAGTTCGGCGACGACACCTACGGCGAGGAGAGAGCTGTTGAGAAGCTCTTCCGCTGCGTCCCCGAGAAGTACAAGCAGATGGCTCGCTCAATCGAATCTCTACTAGACCTCTCCATGATGACGATCAAGGAGGTGTTGGGCCGCCTCAAGGTCGTTGACAGCGATGAGCCACAGCGCCTCTCGGGACCCGTCACCATTGGCAGGAAGCTCCTCCTCACTCGGGAGCAGTGGGCTGCCGGCCAAGGTGACAGGAAGAAGGGGGAGCCTTCTTCCACGACAGGCGGCCGTAAGCGTGGCAAGCCGCGCAAAGACGCCCAGGCAGGGGCGCGAGGACGTGCCGAGGGTGATGACCGTGGAGGCGCCAGGGCGGCGCCGCTGACAAGCAAAAGCTGGCACGAGACGACCCTTGCTACAACTGCGGCAAGCTTGGTCATTGGGCCAAGGATTGTCGATAGCCACGACGCGACCAGGCCCACGTCGCGCAGGCGGAGGAGGAGCAGCCGGCTCTGTTCATTGCTCATGCGAGCATCGAACTACCTCCAGCGGCACCGGCTGCAACGGTCTCCTCCACCTTGACGAGCCAAAAGCACACGCCCTCCTCGACGACAGCTCTGGCAACAAGACCGACGGGTGGTGCCTTGACACCGGCGCCACCCACCACATGACCGGGCGGCGGGAGTTCTTTTTCGAGCTCGACTCAGGCGTTTGAGGCACCGTCAAGTTCGGCTACGCCTCCGCTGTGGAGATCAAGGGCATTGGCTCTGTCGTCTTCATCACCAAGACTAGCGAGCACAGATTGCTCACCGGTGTCTACTACATCTCCACGTTGAGGAACTCCATCATCAGCTTGGGACAGCTGGATGAGAACGGATCGCACGTGGAGATCGAGCACGGGGTGCTGCGCATCTGGGATCATCGACACCGGCTCCTGGTCAAGGTCAACAGGAGCAACTGCCTCTACGTCCTTCACGCGCAGGTGGCGCAACCTCTTTGTCTTGCAGCCCGCCGCGACGACGACGCTTGGAGGTGGCACGAGCGCTTTGGGCACCTCAACTTTGAGGCCCTGAGGCAGCTCGGCAGCAAGGAGATGGTGCGGGGCATGCCGCACGTCGACCACATGGAGCAGTTCTGCGACACCTGCGTCCTCACCAAGCTGCGGCGGCTCCCTTTCCCTCGCCAGGCAAGCTTCCGCGCCAAGGAGAAGCTGGAGCTCGATACGGTGACCTCTGTGGCCCCGTGACACCGGCTACACCTGAAGGCCGGCGCTACTTCCTCCTCCTCGTCGATGACGTGTCCCGCTACATGTAGGTTGTCCTGCTCGACGCCAAGGCAGCCGCGGCGGACGCCATCAAGCGTCTTCAAGCTGCTGCGGAGGCGGAGTGCGGCCGCAAGCTTCGGGTCCTACGCACGGACAACGGTGGCGAGTTCACGGCGGCCGAGTTCGCGGCGTACTGCGCCGATGAGGGGATCTACCGCTACTTCTCCGCGCCGTACACTCCGCAGCAGAACGGCGTCGTCGAGCACCGCAACCAGACGGTGGTGGCCACCGCCCGTGCCCTCCTTAAGCAGAGAGGGATGTCGGCGATCTACTGGGGTGAGGCGGTGATGACTGCCGTCCACTTGCTCAACCGCTCCCCCACCAAGGCCCTCGATGGCAAGACGCCATACGAGGCTTGGCACGGGCGCAAGCCCGCGATGAGCCACCTTCGCGTCTTCGGCTGCCTGGCCTTCGTCAAGGAGCTCAACCACGTCAGCAAGCTCGACGACCGGAGCACGCCAGGTATCTTCATCGTCTACGCGGAGGGCGCCAAGGCCTACCGCGTCCTCGACCCTACGACACGGCGCGTGCGCATCACGCGTGACGTCGTGTTCGACGAGGGGCGAAGCTGGACGTGGGGCAAGATGGTGGATGACGGCTCGACTCCGACGACCAGCGATTTCGTCGTCGACTACGTCCACTTCAAGGAGGTGGGGGGAGCTAGCAGCTCGTCCTCACCAAGCTCGTCTATCCCACCACCTCGTTCGCCACCACCTCCGGTGAGTCCTTCACCACCGTCACCACCAGCTCCGACAAGTCCATAGGCTCCGGCGAGTCCACCACCAGCACCGCCGGCCACGCCTCGCTCTCCTACACCGGACCCTACCCCTTCAGGCTCGGCACCGGCAACTTCGGCCCACGACGAGCAGCGCACAGTGGAGTTCGCCACTCCGCTGTCCAACGACGAGAATCGCATCGACGCCTACCACGACGGCGAGCCTCTGCGCTACCGTACCGTGGACAACCTCCTCGGCGAGCAGCCGGTCCCTGGACTGGCGCAACACGACTTTGAGGCGGAGTTGCACCTCGCACAGGACGATAGCGAGCCTCATTCGTTCGCCGAGGCGGAGAGGGACGCGGCATGGCGTGCCGCGATGCAGATGGAGATGGACGCCGTCGAGCGGAACAAGACGTGGGAGCTGGCCAATCTTCCAGCCGGCCACCACGCCATCTCTCTCAAGTGGGTCTTCAAGCTCAAGAAGGATGAGACCAGAGAGGTGATCAAGCACAAGGCGCGTCTGGTGGCGCGCGGCTTCGTCTAGCAAGAAGGAATCGACTTTGACGACGCCTTCGCGCCCGTTGTAGGGATGGAGTCCGTGCGACTCCTCCTTGCGCTAGCTGCTCAGGAGGGCTGGCGTGTCCATCACATGGATGTCAAGTCGGCGTTCCTTAACGGCGACTTGAAGGAGGTCTACGTGCATCAGCCGCCGGGATTTGCGATTCCCGGCAAGGAGGGTAAGGTGCTTCGCCTGCGCAAGGCCCTCTATGGCTTGCGGCAGGCACCGAGGGCGTGAAATGCCAAGCTGGATTCCACGCTGAAGGGGATGGGCTTCGAGCAAAGCCCACACGAGGCAGCCATCTACCGGCGGGGCAGCGGAGGAAAGGCCCTGCTGGTAGGCGTCTACGTCGACGACTTGGTGATCACCGGCACCAAGGAGGTGGAGATCGAGGCGTTCAAGGAGAAGACGAGGACGACTTTCCAGATGAGCGACTTGGGCCCTCTCTCCTTCTACCTAGGGATTGAGGTCCACCAGGACAGCTCCGGCACCTCTCTTCGCCAGACTGCCTACGCCAAGCGCATTGTGGAGCTAGGCGGTCTCACCGGCTGCAACCCAGCCCACACTCCTATGGAGGAGAGGCTGAGGCTGAGTCGGGAGAGTACGGAGGAAGAGGTGGACGCGACGCAGTACCGGCGCATTGTGGGCAGCCTCCGCTACCTTGTCCACACGCGACCGGATTTGGCGTTCGCCATCGGCTACGTCAGCCGGTTCATGCAACGACCGACGGCGGAGCACCAGCAGGCTGTAAAGAGGATTCTCCGCTACGTCGCAGGCACCTCCGATTACGGCTTGCACTACCCGAGGTGCCCCGGTGCGGCGCATTTCATCGGGTACAGCGACAGCGACCACGCCGGCGACATCGACACGAGCAAGAGCATCAGCGGGACGCTGTTCTTCCTCGGCAAGTGTCCGATCAACTGGCAGTCGGTCAAGCAGCAAGTGGTGGCTCTGTCCAGCTGCGAGGCAGAGTACATCGCAGCCACTACCGCTGCTACTCAGGCTTTGTGGCTGGCTCGGCTGCTTGGCGATGCAGAAGCAGTGGAGCTCAGGGTGGACAGCAAGTCCGCCTTGGCCTTGGCAAAGAATCCTGTCTTCCACGAGCGCAGCAAGCACATCCGGGTGAGGTACCACTTCATCAGAAGCTGCCTGGAGGAAGGGAGTGTCCGGGCCAACTACATCAACACCCAAGACCAGCTCGCCGACTTTCTGACCAAGTCCCTTGAGCGGGTCAAGTTCCAGGAACTTCGCGCCAGGATCGGGATGGCCCAGATACCTCACAAGGAGCCACACAAGACTTAGGGGGAGAGTGATGGATAAGTCTCTGTGTTGGCTGTGGGGCTGCTGCAGTACGCAGCATATGTGGTCCTTCTGTCCTTTGTAGACTGCATCCTTGACTGCTTTTAGGACAGCAGTTAGCATATATAGGACAGCATCTTTCTAGCATCTTAGACTAGCAGTTAGCATCTGTAGGACAACATCTTTCTAGCATCTTAGACTAGCATCTTGGCATATGCTTGGCTGGCTAGCAGCCCTATAAATATGTATCCCCAACCCCTCAGGTTGGCATGACATTGTATGAGTTTGTGTGAGAAATAAACCAGAAAATTGCCCCAACTCCTAGTGTCATCCTCTCTCGATGAGAGTAAGGATTCTACCGCTACCAAGAGTGCGAATCCAGCGACTAACATAGCTGGTGGACAATTTCTTTTGCTAGAGATAACTGGGAACTGATGTGGCCGATTCTCTTTTGACACCTGCTTTGCAAGCCTTTTGCTGCTGCTTTAAATTTCAGGGATAAAGTTTCCAAAGTACAGCGACAGGGTTCAACAGAAGACCACACCTCTTCAATGGTTTCCTGGAATCCATCAAGACTGGGCCAGAAAGCTTCAAAATGGAAGCGTCTTTTCCCTGGCAATCTATCACACAATCCGAGGATGAGCGGGCACTGGTCGAAGTCATCGGAAGCTGAGCTCTGAAGGAGACAGTCAGGGAACATTTCCTCCCAGTCTAGAGAGCAGAACACTCTGTCAAGCTTTACCAGAGTAGGAGAAGCATTGGATGAGGAGCTAGACCATGTAAATTTGTGACCATGTAAGGGGATTTCATTAACCGCTATCTCATCAATCCATCTTCTGAATCTTCCCATCATTGCTCTATTCAAATTGTTGCTGTTTTTGTCTTCATTCTTATAGATGAGATTGAAGTCTCCTGCCACCATCCAAGGGCCTGTACATTGGCCGCGCACATTACGCAGCTCTTGCAAGAATTGGATTTTTGCTTGATTATCTTGTGGCCCATACACACATGTCAACCACCAGGAGCCTCTATTATAAGAGTTGAACTGAACAGATGCAGAAAAAGTATCCACTCTACTTGCACTGACTGTACCCAGGCAACTTCTCCAGGCAATTAAAATTCTCCCACTGGCTCCAACAAATGGCAGAGATAAATAATTGTTATCAAAATCGCTACCCAGCATGGAGAGTACAATCTGCCGTGAAATTGCAGTCATTTTTGTTTCTTGTAAACAAACTACACCAATTTTGTAAGAGTTTACAATTATTCTGACAACATCTCGTCTAGCTACTGAATTAAGCCCTCTTACTTTCCAAATCAGTATATGTGATGGATCCATTAAGAGAGAGAGTCAAAACAACCACATAAAAGAAAAACCATCATCATACCAGACATTCGACTGGCTCCTCAACAGGGACATCATCCGGAGAAAGCCATCCAAAGAGAGCAGCCAATGCCTTGATGTGCAGGGGTGACAGAGGTTGTTGAAAGCGTTGTGCATACTCCTTCAAAATGTGCTGGTTGAGTTGCTCCCTTTCTTCTTCCAAATCAAAATCCAGGGCCCGCATAACCTGTTTCTTCAGGTGTCCAGGACACGCCTCTGTACCTGATAGATATGTACATTAGGAAAGTGTATATTAGGCAAGTCTATATTTAGTATGATTAGCACCTGCCATGTATTGTATGTAACCTGCCATGTATTGGCTATGTAACCTGCCATGTATTGGCTATATATATCAAGGTCACCCCCCACGTTGGGTGTGTGGTGTTTCCCCTCAATCTCTGCTATTCTACATGGTATCAAAGACCGAGATCAATTAGATCCCGGACCTTCTGCTTCCGCCTCCTTCCTCCCCACCTCTCTCTTGGGCGCTCCTCCTCCCTGTGGCGACATGTCTCCCAACCATGCCAATGCCTCGGCCACAGCCGCTGCCGCTGCTGCTGCCTCTGCCGCTGCAGCACCACCACCGCCACAGACCGTCGTCGTCCACCCCTACACCGCCGTGAACGTGAAGACTCACATTCCGGTGACCCTGGAGATGAAGAATCCCAACTTCACCAAGTGGGCTTCGTTCTTCCAGTCCTTGTGTGGGAAATTCAGCCTTCGCCCCCACATCGATGGCCCAGCTCCTCCGGCTAATGATCCATCATGGGACATTGCCGAGTGCACTGTCCGCGGCTGGATCCTCAACACCATCGACGACTCGGTTCTTGATCTTGCCCTCACTGACGAGAACCAGTCCGCTCGCGAGTTGTGGGTGGCGATTGAGGGCCTCTTCCGCTCCAACCGCGCGCTCAGGGCCGTCTTCCTGCTTGAGGAGTTTCACTCCTTGAAACAGGGCGACTCGACGATTGACGAGTACTGCCAGCGCCTCAAGATCAAGGCCGCTGCTCTTCGGGACGTCGGCCACACCATCGACGACTCCCAACTCGTCCTCAGCCTCCTACGCGGCCTCAACCCGCGCTACACTGCCACCGCCGACGACATCGCCAACTCCCCCGAGCTGCCTTCCTTCTCCAGGGCGCGAGAAATGCTCTGCCTCAAAGAGCTGCGCCTCGCCAACGACGAGAAGACCACAGCTGCATCAGCCATGGTGGCAGCCTCTGACTCCACCGGCACTTCTCCAGGGTGCCGCTCCTCCTCTGTGGCCACTGGCGCTACTTCCAAGGGCTCTGGGGGCGGCAAGAAAGGCAAGGGCGGCAAGAAACAGGGCGGCTGGCGCAACCAAGGCAATGGCGCTGGCTGGCAACAGGGCAGCGGCAGTGGACAGCAAGCAGGCAACCGCCCCATGGGCCCCTGGTTCTGCTACAGCCCATGGGCCTTCCAGGGCGGCGTTCCTCCACCAAGCAGCGACTGGCAGCAGGGCAACAGCCCCGGCGGCTGGCCCCCTCACGGTGACCAGGGCGGGCGCGGCCATGGCATCATGGGTGCCAGTCCGCAGGCCCACACCGTCTTCGCTCCCCCTCCGCCAGCCCCATCCGCTCCACTGTGGGATCAGGCCGGCCTCATCGCCGCCTTGAACTAGATGGCGCTCCAGAACTCCGGCTGGGTCATGGACTCCGGCGCCACCTCCCACATGCACAACTCGGATGGTATACTCCTCTCCCGTCAACCCTCTTCTATCCCATCCATCACTGTTGGCAGCGGCCATCATCTTCCTGTCTCTTGCTCCGGCAGCTCCACATTACCAGGCCACGCGTCTCCCTTTTCGCTTCGCAATGTTCTAGTTGTCCCCTCTCTAGTGCGCAACTTACTTTCAGTTCGCCAATTCACTCGTGACAACCATTGCACTATCGAATTTGACACATTTGGTTTTTCTGTTAAGGACCTGCAGACCAGACGCGTGATTCTTCGCTCCAATAGCTCCGACGGCCTCTACACCGTCCCTGCCACGCCACAAGCCAACCTCGCCACCTCCACCGACCTATGGCATCATCGTCTTGGTCATCCAGGAGCTGCTGCCCTCCATTTGCTTAGACAAAATAATTCCATTTCATGTAATAAATCAGCTCATACTCTATGTCACTCATGTCAACTTGGCAAGCATGTGCGGCTGCCTTTTGGAAATTCCAGTTCAGTTTCCTCTTTACCGTTTGAGCTTATACACTGTGATGTTTGGACATCCCCGGTCGCTAGTATTTCTGGTGCACAGTACTACCTTGTCATCCTAGATGACTTCACCCATTTTTGCTGGACCTTCCCTCTAGTCCACAAGTCCGAGGTAGCTACTCACATCACTCAGTTCTGCGCCTTCGTCCACACACAGTTCAGCCTTCCTGTCAAGGCTGTTCAGGCCGACAATGGCACTGAATTCGTCAACAATGCCCTCGCCACCTTCTTCGCCTCTAGCGGCATTCACTTACGCCTCTCCTGCCCTTACACCTCCCCTCAAAACGGCAAGGTTGAACGTATCATCCGTTCTCTGAACAACATATGTCGCACGCTGCTCATCCACGCCCACATGCCACCCAAATATTGGGCAGAGGCGCTAGCTACATCCACATATCTCCTCAACAGGCGCCCCTGCTCAACCATTCACTATAGAGTCCCCTATGAGCAACTCTTCAACCAACCCCCAGACTAAACTATTCTCCGTGTATTCGGTTGCCTTTGTTATCCCAACCTCACCGCCACTTCCAAACACAAGCTGGCCCCTCGCTCCACAGCATGTGTCTTTCTCAGATACCCCTCCTCTCACAAGGGTTATCGGTGTCTCGACCTCACAAATAGACGAATTATCATTTCCCGTCATGTTGTCTTCGACGAGACTCACTTTCCGTTCAGCACTGACCCCACCAGTGAGCCCCCAAGCTCTCTGGATTTTCTTTTTACAGCTCCTGCCGCGCCGGTGCACCACACTGCCACCATGGTGCCCCCTGCGGTCGCTCCGTCGCCGGTCGCCGCTGAGCAGCCGCCACGCCGAGCCCAACTAGAGGAGCTCGCTGAGGACCCCGCCATTCTACAGATTGGCCCGGTCCTTACTCCTGGCACGGCTGCTCCTGCTACGACCGGTCCACCTCTACGAGTCTACGTTCGGCGGCGTGTTGGTGCTCCCGCACCGGCTGCTGAGCCGGCTCCTGCACCACCATCTGCACCAGCAGTGGAGGTGCCCTCGCCGGCGCCCGCTGTTCCAGAACAGCCGGCTCCTGCTCCAGTTGTGGCGGGCTCTCCGCCACCTCCTACCTCGAGCCGACCTGTGACGCGCCTCCAGACAGGCTCGCTCAAGCCTGTGGATCGTTACGGCTTCCCACCGTCTGCTCATGTCGCCGCTGCCTCCACTGCCTCACCCATTCCCCGTGACTATAGAGGGGCCCTTGCCGACCCCCAGTGGCGTGCGGCCATGGCTGAGGAGTACAAGGCTCTCGTCGACAACGACACGTGGCGACTCGTTTCCCGACCCCTAGGTGCCAACGTGGTGACAGGCAAGTGGATCTTCCGGCACAAGTTCCACTCCGATGGCACCCTAGCTCGTCACAAGGCTCGCTGGGTCGTTCGTGGCTTCACCCAGCGCCACGTCATCGACTACGACGAGACGTTCAGCCCCGTCGTCAAGCCTGCCACCATTTGGGTCGTCCTCAGCATCGCCGCCTCTCGTCAGTGGCCCATCCACCAGCTGGACGTGAAGAATGCCTTTCTTCACGGTCACCTGCACGAGACGGTCTACTGTCAGCAGCCCCCCGGCTTCGTCGACCCGACGCATCCTGACGCCGTCTGTCTTCTTCAGTGCTCCCTCTACGGCCTCAAGCAGGCCCCGCGGGCGTGGCACCAGCGCTTCGCCACGTACGTTCGACAGCTCGGCTTCGTCGCTTCTGCCACCGACACCTCCCTCTTCGTCTACACTGAGGGCGGCGCCAGTGCCTACTTGCTGCTGTACGTCGACGACACAGTCCTCACGGCTTCCTCGGATGCTCTGCTCCACCGCATCATCGATCGCCTTCACTCTGAGTTCGCCATGACGGACCTTGGGGAGCTCCATCACTTCCTGGGGATCTCCGTCACTCGCTCCTCCGACGGGCTCTTCCTCAGCCAAAGGCAGTACGCGGTGGATCTTCTTCAGAAGGCGGGCATGGCCGAGTGTCACTCGACATCGACGCCTGTCGACTCTCATGCCAAGCTCTCTACCACGGAGGGCGCTCCCATCGCTGACTCCGCCACGTACCGGAGTCTCGCCGGCTCCCTTCAGTACTTGACGCTCACTCGCCCCGACCTGGCGTACGCTGTGCAGCAGGTGTGCCTCTTCATGCATGATCCGCGCGAAGCTCACCTTACGCTGATCAAGCGCATACTTCGGTATGTGAAGGGCACCTTGTCGGCTGGCCTCCACATCGGCACTGGGCCTATCGACAAGTTGATTGCCTACTCCGACGCTGACTGGGCAGGGTGCCCCGACTCCCGCCGCTCCACTTCAGGCTTCTGCGTCTTCCTCGGCGACAGCTTGGTGTCCTGGTCGTCCAAACGGCAAACCACGGTGTCCCGGTCCAACGCGGAGGCCGAGTACCGGGTTGTTGCTCATGTGGTCGCAGAGTGCTGTTGGCTTCGACAGCTTCTTCAGGAACTTCATGTTCCATTGAAGGTCGCCACAGTTGTCTACTGTGACAACGTCAGCGCTGTCTATATGACAGCCAACCCGGTCCACCACCGCCGTACCAAGCACATTGAGATCGACATCCATTTCGTCCGTGAGAAGGTGGCTCTCGGCGAGGTTCGTGTTCTCCATGTGCCGTCCAAGTATCAGTTCGCTGATATCATGACAAAGGGGCTGCCGATTCAGCTATTTGAGGATTTTCGGTCCAGTCTGTGCATCCGGAATCCTGACGCTTCGACTGAGGGCGGCTGATAGATATGTACATTAGGAAAGTGTATATTAGGCAAGTCTATATTTAGTATGATTAGCACCTGCCATGTATTGCATGTAACCTGCCATGTATTGGCTATGTAACCTGCCATGTATTGGCTATATATATCAAGGTCACCCCCACGTTGGGTGTGTGGTGTTTCCCCTCAATCTCTGCTATTCTACAGTACCTGGTACTCCCAATCCAGCCAGGCGGCGGCTTCGTCGCGGTGCTTCGCTGGGTGGTGGAATACTTTTCCTCCTCCGTTTGTTGATGCACGGGATTGGTAGGAGCCGCCCTGGCAGCTTAGTTAGCCTGCTGATGAATTGTGTTGCAGGGCTGGCCAGACTGGATGGCGCCCTAGCAACAGGGCCAACTCTAGGAGATCTACTTCTGGTGCGACGGCAAGAGTAGACTTGGATGGGGCGGGCGTACCTTGCTGGCACACTACACGCCAACTGTGGAGGCGGCGGTGACAGCGGCAGCAGGTCGCTCGGGGTAGATGCCAACGCGATGAGGACCTGCGAGGCAGGACCGGGTTGAGGGGTGACCTCGGCCTCCAGCACCATCGTCGGCGACGGCGTGGAGCTCTCTGGAAGAGCAGCCCCGCGCGGGCGAGAGCGGCAACGCGAGTAGACTTTTAGCGGCTTCACAGGGCGTTTTCCCAAACCCGGAGGCGAACCCAGGGACATGAACTCCGGTGGGGTAGTGGTCCATGGGGAGCGAAGAGCAGCTGGCGACCTTGGGGGATTTCCTTCAGTGGCCAAGCCTGAGGTGGGGTGCGGCGGCAAGCATGGTGAGGCTGGCAAGACTAGGGGATTCCCCTCCATTGCCTCACCACGGCCCACAATGAAGATGTCAGCGATTGGGCCTTGCATCTCATCAGGTCCAGGACCAACCCCTTCCAACGGCCCAGGAGGAGCATCGTTTGCCGGGCTGGGCTGAACAAGTTCAGTCTACAAATCCGAGTCGTTCATCGAGGGAGTCAACACGTCCCCCGATCCCTGCTTGCCGAATGGCCGCGAAGCTTCTTCATTAAGGCGTAACCGGTGGGCAGTAGACGTTGCCGCGCCGACCTCGGGCGTCAAGGCCGATTCAAAGCCTTCAGTTAATGGCACGTCACGCACGTCGCGGTTCTCCTGCGAGTTAAGACGCAGCTCCTCTGTTCCAATGGCAGGAGCAGTGGCTGATGCCGAAGGATTAGCTTCCACGTAGGCGTTGCAAGAAGTCGTGGGGCCCAACCGCACCCAGACTGGCCGCCGACCTGAACCACCGCGGAAAGCTTCAGCACCACCCACCGGACCCGATCTTGACTACGGGGGAAGAGACCGGACACGGCGCGCCACCGCGGCCCCGTCAGGGAGGACTAGCAGAAAGCTAGCTAGGGAGGCAAGACGGAGGGCCAGTGGGTCATCTTCAGCGCCCAGCTTCAAGGCGATCACCGCAGCCAGCTCCTCAACCGCCGCCGCCTCACCAATGATGGAGATGAACACGGCCTTTGATGCCTCCGGTGGGAAGACCATATGTTGGGAAGCATCAGTCGGCGGGGACAGCGGACGAGCCATAACCGACGGGCGACGGTTACGAGGCCGGCAACGCCACCGCCGACGCCCAGACCCAGGGTGGTGCCCCGCCTCATGACGCACCAAGTCCTCGGGCGGATGCGAGACGGGGGCGCCAGCTGACTCCGGAGCCGGAGTGATCCGCCGCTAGACCGGTACACGCGGTGCTGGCCATCGGCGAGGGGCCGCACTGCTGCAGCTAGTGGCGCTAGGGCACACGTAAGAATGGTGTCCCGGGGCCTTGCAACGGAAGCACCTGGTCTTCTGGCGGCACTGGGCCGCACTGTGCGTCGGCGAGAAGCAGTTAAAACACAGACCAGCGAGATCGGCCGGAACTGGTCAACAGGGGCGAACCACGCGCCGCCGCCGGCGTCGAGCAGCGTGGGACTCGAACCTTTGCCATCCCTCTGCGTCGGGAGCTGCGGCACGACAGGGCTGGCCGTAGGCAAGGCACCGAGGAGGAGGGGCCCTCTGGAGGAGAACCACCATGGGGGCCTCTTGAAGCGCCAGCCGCCGCGCCCGGCAGCGCAGCAGCCGACGCAGACGCCCCAACCGCCACGGGCGCGCCAGCCGCCGAGGGTGTAGGTCCCGTGGAGGACAGTACAACATCGCGGTAGGAGCGAGGGAAACCATCGGAACTTGACGTCGACGGGTTGTTGTCGTTCCACCGCTCCTGCTTGGAGCGACCACAGGGGACGAACGTCGTTGCATGAGGGGACAAGGTGGAGGTGGAAACCGACGCCTGAGGAGAGGAGGAAGGTGGGGTGGTCCCCGGACCCGGGGCAGGCACCGGCGAGGGGCTGGGGGAGGCGGGACGTCGGGAGAGGAGAGATCGGACGTTGGGAGCCATCGGCACTTTGCAAGAATACTAACTCCACTAAATCTATGTGCCTGAAGCCAAGCTTTCTCGAAGAAGTGTTGTCTCTATGAATCAAAAGAGGGGCAACCACAATCAAAGATAAAGTTGTTTCTTAGTTTCCAAGTTTGCCAAGCGCCAATGATGAAGAATTCCATGAAGAAGGAACTCGAGAAATGTTGCTTGCCTTGAACTATCATTTGGAAGAAACTCGCAGCACGATTCCCATGGATGCCAATGTGTTGCCAACATGCTTGACTGAAGGGATAACTGAAGAAAAGATGGAAAGCCATCTCTTCATGCAGTTACAGAGTTACAGAGCACACAATTGTAGTTGTTCCCTTCCATTAGAAGCAGCCAACTGAAAACTATGAGCTTGTTACAACACATGGAATTCCAAATCTAGGTGAAAGGGGTAGGAGGTTGGACATTCTTGTAGGGAAGATTGTAGAACCTAGAAGATGTATAGGCATTATTTCCCCAGATGTACTGCCAAGAATGTCACGGAACCGTCCAAATTATAAGAGCACAAGTCCAAAAACAATCGCCAAAATGATCAAATTCTCAAACTTGAGCCCATATAACTCCGGTAGTCCACGAAATCACGAGGGATTTCAAACCAAACCGAGAGCAACCAAGATCGCAGTGATTCAACATAACACAACACTTGTTACAACAGTTCAAAAGTAATCTCATACATCGGAGTACAAATAATTTTATTACAAAACCAAAGTAAAGATTAGCGAAAGCAACATAATTTCTAAAACCATTTGAAGTCAAATACTGCCAGTACATAGTCACATCATGCAAAAGCATACCAGAAGAGATACTACAGAGACCATGCCCATATGGTCTAGTCTTCATGCCCACATGGAGAGGACAATACTCGCGGCAACAAGTACGAATCTGCTACCTGCAACAGGTGGGAATAAACCCTGAGTACGAGAAGGTACTCAGCTAGACTTACCCGATAAAAACCAGAAACAAAGGTGACACCAAGGAGTATGCAAGGCTTTATAAAGTGGGCTAGCTTGACTCAATTGCAGAAAAGCTTATTACAGATAAGTAACTAATATATGCTTAAGTATCAAGTTGATCATCATTAACCTGATAACTAGATTAGCACCTGTACTAAAGCACTCACTTTACTAGGATCAAACAATATTAACCATAACAGAGACAATAAGGCCATCATCATCATTATCATCAATTCTGAACCATCATTATAATTAGTGTATCTACGCTGGAGATAACCAGTCAAGTTTATCACTATCCGGGAGAGACGGCGACTCGAATCGATTCCAACTCAGCTGAGGGGGTATTCCTGACACTCACCCGGCAAACCCCGCTAAAGGCAGCCGTAGATAACCTTTGGTACAACTCAGGGTGGACCCGAACAGCGCCGTGTTCTCGGGGATACCAGTGGCCAGGATGCTCAGGACTTTTAACTCACCTGCCCTTAGACCCTCTGGCTCCCTTCCGATGCGACTTTCACTTTTCGACTTCGCAGCCTGAGTTGAGCTACTAGGCTTCGCGATCGGCAACCTCATGCCGGCCAACTAAATGTCAGGCATGCGTTCAAAATGACATAGAAGGCTCCAGGTCTCGGTCCTTAATCGACACAGACGGGATAGATCCACACCCAAGACCTCCATGCCTTGCTGCTTCACTATCGTCATCCCACCCGGTCTCATTTCATTTCATTAACACATGGTTCATTTCCACGATAGCAAATATAGCCAACCGTGACCTGATAAAGCCCTATATCTCGCAGGTGACAGGAAATCACCCGACTTCTACCGGTCTAATTTAGCAGGGCTAAGCATAGATACGATCCTGTCTACCTAGGATTCAAGGTTCGAATTGCTGGACAAGGAGTGTTATCAATGCAGCAAGGGTTTTCAACCAACTCCTATCACGTAATGCAACAATACATATAACATGTATATATAGATAATTACTTTGAAAGTAGGAGGCTTATAATGCTCCGGGGCTTACCTTAACCAAAAGAAGATAGATCAAAGGTCGGCTTCAAGAACGATTCCCACGTCTTCTCCGGCTTCGTCGGACTGGACCTCCGGCTCCCGAACGGACTCCAACTTCGGGTTCCACGCCCAGCAGGACTTAGCTCGTAACACGATTTTCGGCACACCTATTGCATGTATATGCACCCAATTAATTTCATGTATGCACCAAGGATGACATGATGATTTATGAACATGTATGAATGATGCGAAGATGGATGTAATGACATAGCAACATCATAAGCACAAACCAAGTCATGTGGTGCTCTATTCAAATCACTTCGACGCAATCAACTCCGGTTCACACACCTACTCGCGTATCTAGCCACGCTTAGCAATTTAAGACCTACACAGGAATTATCGTGCTAATGTGCAAGTGGTGACACAAACATTACAAAAGGTCAATCCAACTTAAACGACAGCAAGTCCATGCTTGAAGAACACCAGAAAGTATCATGTTACTTACCACACTACTTATCTCCTATTACTTTTCCATTTAATCAATTAACTAGGGCAATAAGTCAATATATAGCAAAAGTACTCCAACAATTCTACAAAATTTACAGTAGTTACTATTCACTGTACATGGGCTACGATAAAAATTCATCTCAAATTGACAAGTAGATTAGAAGATATCATAATAAACAAAAGGATAAGCTATATAAAAGCATATTCAAAGCCACATCTATAATTGGAGCATATGACCTCCAAACATGGTGAAACTTTAACAGTAGCAACATCATATCATGATAAGCCTTTCACAAATTTTTCATAGCAAAAGGATCAATGTACAGTGAGATATCGAATTACCAAAATCACACATTTAAATAAAGTGCCTATCAAAAGTAATTTTAAACTCCAGAAAACATCAACTAACATGTAACATTTTAATACACAACTGCATAGTACACATCTTGAGGATTCCAAAAAGTCCTCATTTACCTTTTTATGATTTTTCTACAATTTTATATGAATTTCCAAAGTTGGATCTCAAATCTGGAAAAGATTAAAATGAAAACATCTAAACCCTAGATGCAGCTACATGTACCCAGCTCTGTGTACCCCCAGGGGCTGATGGCTGGGACCCGAGGTCAACTTGGACCCACAGTCATAGGGACAAAGGCAGGGCGTCACTTTGACTGGTCGTAGCTCGCCAGCGGCGAACTTTCCGGCGACGGGACCACCACCAACGGACTCCTCTCTCCGAGACGCATCTATCGGGATAGGTTAGCGAACGAATTTCTCGACTTCCATGCCCACGGTGGTGGAAGGGGCGGCTCCGGTGGCCCTGTACGCATGTATGGCGGCAGTCTGTAGCCACGGGATCGTGGGAGTCAACCACGACGGCGCAGAAGAGGCCTCGGTGGAGCTTCTACATACTACCGCAGACTCACAGTAAGCACAAGAAGAAAGAGAGACAGGCCGAGATGGCCAGGCCACATCGAGCTTGAGCTCAGTAACGGTAATGGCGGCCATGGCGGCAGCTGTGGCCCATAGGCCTTCACCTTGCGACGATGGACGACGCAGCTAGGTGGGGAAGCTAGAGGAGACCATGGAGAAACTCCGGCTGCGAGGAAACGGAGGATGGTGCTGCGGCTGCTGCGTATCTGCGGCGGCGGCGGCTACTCCCTACTGCTGCCGGTGTTTGCGCCGAGAGAGAAGAGGGAGCAGCGAGGGAGAAAGAGAGTAGCAAGTGGGAGAGGGAGAGCAGGGTGGCGCATTGCATTCACCCTCCCCTTCGTGCATGCAGTCCCGGTGGCAAACACCGACGCGGCGTGGACGCCACGCAGCGATAGAAAACTGAACCGGTCGGCCACTACAGTTCGAGTTGCAATTCAAAAACCTGAATCTGATGGCGCCATTGCTTGACTGAAACTCCTATCTCCTCCCCTCTTTAACTCTCAAACCAAGCAACGAAAAACCAAACGAGTTGCATATTGTCGTAGAGCTACACGAGTACTATCAAAGAGGTTACCGGCTCCTGAGTTGGTTTGGCTTTGTTCACAAGATAGAGAGCTCCAAAGTGAGGTTCACGAAATTGAAAAGTTCAGTTTCAGTTTACAAGACTTGGCCAAAAATTCGAGCTCCAAAACAGCACAGCATTCAGTTTTAAAGCTACTGTTTGAGAGGGCTAGAGCTTGAATTAGTGAAAGGCGTAATTAGCAAAATTGTAGAGCTATGTGTGGACTTCAATTTTATCAATTGGAGCTGGAGCTGGTTTGGTCGGGTTTGCAAATTACAATGCCTCAAAGCGAGGTACATTGAAACTGCTAATCAATTACACTTAGCCAATTTGTTAAGTGTTAAAACAGTACTTCAAACTGACTTGTGGGCCATTTTTTAGGGTGTTCTAGTCATTTTCATGAGAGTCATTCAACAACTTTTGTTCCTCAAAAAGTTTGCTACAACTTTTCTTAAGGGTGCACAGTCATACAAATACTTCTAGCTGCACTTTTTAAATGGTCAAGCAAAAGAGGTCTATAGGTCAACCCTAGTCAACTATCACTTAGGAGCATAATTAGACAACATGGTCAACATGAACATACAACAACAACAACATAGCCTTTTGTCCCAAGCAAGTTGGGGTAGGCTAGAGATGAAACCCAAAGGAGACGTGAAACAGGGAGACACATAAAGGGACATAAAGGGCACAAGACAAAAAGAGGTCACGGTTCAGGCACGTTGATTGCCAATCTCCAAGCGCTCATGTCCATAGCTAAATCCTTAGAGATATTCCACTCCTTAAGATCTCATGGTCAACATGAACATGGTTCCATTAAGTATCCTAAGCATAGTTAAGGTACTAATGAACCTATTTGACCAACTCTTGTATTAACTACACATGATCATAAGCATACACACCAGGAAAAATACAAAACAATCAATTGAAACAACTGAAACAGAGACGTGCAACACTTGAAACATATGATGATGCACATGTGATAATGAGATGAATGTGCTTATGTGCTGCCATGCAAATGCACAAATGCAAGCCAAACACCTGGGGTGTTACAAAGAATCTTTGCAACCCGGATGTACTTGAATTGTTTGAATGTACTCTTGGAGGTTTTGATATTCCTGAAGAGCTTGTACAGAGATAGGCAAATAAAACTGAGCTTTGAAAGTGTTGTTCGTCAAGAATTTAGCAACTGAAGGGTTTTTGTTCTTTGTGAATGAATATAGTCTTGGGTACTTGTGTTGCATCATATTATCATTCCAGAGGTTAGACCAACAAAGTACTGTGGATCCATCTCCAATTTTGCAGGTAGCAATTCCCCTGAAGACATCACAGAGCTTCAGAACATCTCTCCACCAAAAGGAGCCCTTATCAGTTACAGCATGAGGGATTTGTCCATTTGAATAGTGGGCATTCCATGAGTTTGACCCAAGGGATTTCTTTCTTGTTGTAAAACTTGTCCAAGTGTTTGAGAATGTGGGCATTGTTTTGACTTCTAAGGTTTATTATTCCAAGGCCTTCTTTCCTTTTTGGTTTGGAACATTTCTTCCAGGCTACTAAAGGCTTCATTTTGGCATCAGAGTTTGAGCCTCTCCAGAGACAATGTCTTCTTGCTCTATCCATATAATCTAGTACAGTCACTGGGATTTGGAGCGTACACATTGCAGAAGTGGGCAGGGAGGAAAGAACTGAATTTACCAGCTGCAATCTTCCAGCATGAGTCAGCAGGTTGGAGGTGGCAGTGAGCTTCCTTCCAGTTTTGTTCATGAAGAAACTAAAGTGCTCGACTCTTGGCTTGGTGGTGCCTAGGGGCAAACCCAGATAAGTGAAAGGCAAGGATTCAAGCTTGCAACCAAAGACACGAGCCCAGGAGCTGGGTCTTATCATCAGAGAGGTTTAAAGGGGCCAAACAAGACTTCTTGTAATTGATCCTCAAACCAGTTGATTGTGCAAAGGATTCAAGTAGGACTTTCAAGGTAAAGAGTTCGCGTTGAGAGGCTTTCATGATCAAGAGTGTGTCATCTGCATACTGGACAATGGGAAATGAGCTAAATCATATGAGGGAATGGGGAGCTCAAAAAGGCCATCTTGGAACCCTTTGTTGATAATGCATTGCAGGAGAATAGCCGCAAGGACAAATAACAGGGGAGACAAAGGGTCACCTTGTTTGAAATTGCGCTTGCAGTGAAAGTGACTGCCAGGAACGCCATTCAACAGAATAGAAGAGGACCTAGAGGCAAGGACTCTATGGGTCCAATCAATCCATTTGTCAGTGGGATCTAACAGTATAAAAAAACAGGGTGCTCAATCCAAAAAATTTTCAATTCTGAAAATTTTGGCTTTAGGAATGGACCAATTTGAATTTTGCAGGGGATGTGTTCTGAGGTTGGTCTGTCCATTGGAAGGAGAAGAGTATTTGGGTAGACACTGATCTAGTTTACTGAAGTGAAAACCCAATCAATTTGCTCTAGAAGTGGTTCACTTTGGTTGTGTTTGGTTTGAGGAATAAGGTGTTCCATCTTCTTCTCACTCCTCACTTTTTTATTTGGTTTGTGGAATGGCATGAGTTGATCTATCACCACCTCATTCCCCACAAGCTAATTAGTATATCCATGAGGAATGGGTTGATCCTACTAAAATTCATGGGATGAACTCATGACGCATTACCTCATGAAGCATGGGGTGACTCCACAAACCAAACACACCCTTTGCACGTTACTCCAAGAAAATTTCCTTTCTTTGAGTGGGATGTCTAACAAGCCCAAATTTCTGATTATTTCATTAAAGATCATGATGTCATTCATATTACCACCACTTTCATTTCTATCAGAGAGTGATCTGTAGAAGTTGAAGTCTCCCACTAACATCCAATGCTCCTTTCAAATAAAAAATGACTTACCAAGTACATTTGAGACATGATGGACAACAACTATCTTTGTCTTGTTTGAAAGAAGAGCTTTTAACTGTTCAATGTCCGGAACCTCTTCTTTAGTCAGCCCAACATACTTTAAAGTGGCACCAGTCTTCTGGGAAACAAATTGCCATGGAACAATGGCACTATGATGCTCCGCAACTGTAAGAACAATCTGGCCAACAAAATAGGAGAGAAAGGTTCTTACCAAGAAGTAAAAGAAAGACTGCATGTTCCCCAAGAACATAAACCAGATCATACAGCTTGATACAATTTTTATTCAACAAACTGACATTTATGTCTAGCATTCATTAAATGGACATACTAACAGACTGCAATGGAATTATAAAATATTTTATTTTTCATAGATGCCTGTGAAAAGCCAAAACACTGATAAAAGCACTATTTTCATTTTTCAGTTACATAAATTTTATAGGAAGCTATGAACATAAGCAGCAGGTAGAGTGAACTAGCAAAACATAATGTATCAGTGGCAACAAATACATGAGTCACCTCATCTCCTTGTTTTATATTAGATAGGCCCCATGAATATGCTACCAAATTGATAGCTTCTGTAGCATTACGAGTGAAAACTATCTCTCTGCTATCAGCTGCATTGACGAAACTTGCAACTTTTCTTCTGGCACCTTCATATGCATCAGTAGCCTTTGCACTGATGCCAAATGAAATAAGCAAGTCAGTTAAGGTACATCTAGTGTACAAATACATTGGTCGATGCACAAACACCAAAAACTCAAACAAAAGATGAATGCAGGCACATTGACCAAATGATAATATGGCAGATTATCAACAGTGCATTCGTTGAATTATTTTGCACATATTACTGAAAAAGCTAAGATCATCAAATTTCAGCTTATCACATGATTCTATAGATATATAATCGACAATTGGTATAGGAAGAATGCACATAGGAGAGCTTAACAGAATGAAATAAAAACAACAGAGCAAGTCCTGCAGAGCATATATCCTGGATTTTAACATTAGTGACGCTGGTAACGGTGAATACACATTTCAAAATAGTATTAACATGAAATTTAAAGTTTTGGTTCATGCATCGAGAAATTACATACATATGTATTTAGTTACCTGAGTGCATGAATACCACGATGCACATTTGAATTGTACGATCGGTAGTACTCATCTAATGTTTTCATTACACTAAAAGGTTCCTGTGATGTTGCACCATTGTCAAAGTAAACTAATTTGGCACCATCAAATTCCTGCAAGTTTCAATGGTAATAAATGAAATCACAGTCTACCAAGCTAGTATTAAACAGACTTAAGGCTATTATTTGCAATATAGAATCACAGGTAACAGAAAACAATTGTTGTTGTTCATCAGCCGCATTGACTGAAATGACTGTAAAAGAGCAATTAAAAATGGACCTAACTTGTGATTTATGGAATAAAATGTTATCAAAATAAGAAATACATAACCAGGCTCACAAATGGGGCCAATCTGATGGAAATCCACACGGCAGCATTGATACATGCACCAGACAAACAATGGGCTACAAAAACTCACACCCAGTGTCACAAGGTTCCCCGTATGACAGGGTCGAGGAAAAGGTACGAGGGATGTGGATTGACACCTTCTATAAGTTCCTGGTACAAAGGTGGGGAGGTATACCTCTTCGGGATGATGGTTTGAAACTTGGCACATGAACCAACTATTTTCAGGGCGATGGCTTGGAACGATCTGTTCAGTCTGAGGTTTGCGATCACACATTATAGGGTTTATTAAAAAGCAGAGATAAGAAAAATAAAAGGAATAAAGAAAGATAAATGCTATAAGGATGTTATTTTCGGGCCCACTCAGCCTAACATGACTTTCCCTAACCCTTCTAAGTCCCCACGCAGGCACACCGCACAGAGCTAGGAACCACCACCGCCTCTCATTCCTCTCATTACTTTCTCTGTCCTTGATGCCACGGAGGTGCCGCTGCTGCCTGAAAGTCCTTGCCATAGGTAATCATCTCCCACCTGGGACTAGAGAATCGGTCGCCCTCATCCTCTTCTCTCTGGTGCTCTCAATTTCCTTGGAAATCAGATGCGCTACCCCAGCTGCCTGAGACAAGAAGGCTCCGGTCGTCAACTCCTCATCGTCTCCAACGCTTCTCCCCTGTTTCTGTTCGACCCAGCTCTGGCATGTCTGATACCTCTCGATGTCCCAGCGGCTAACGGGACAATGTATCCAATGCTTCTCGATATCTCCAACACTTTTTTTTGCGAGACATTCGATGCAGATCCTGTATGTGGCCTGCTTGGCTTGACCTTGTGGCTGTCTCATTGGGTGCTGGACTCTAGCAGCTGTCATGCCTACCGCCTGGCTAGGTGCAATGGCAGCCTAGCTTTTATCCTACTTTGTGTCTTACTCTTGCGTGTGCATGTGCCCTCTTCTACTGTACGGTGTTGAGAGGGAACATCCAATTACACTACACACCTGTATACATGTGTCTTTACCAAAAAAAAAAAAAAAAAACCTGTGCTTGTATAGTAGCTGATCCCAGCACACAGTTTGCTCATGTATGTGCTTGTACAACGTGGCTTTATCCACGCTATTCCTACTTTTTGCTGTTTATTCGATTTCATTATTTGTTATATCCTAAATGCCAAATTAAAACACCGTGAACCCCTGCACCCATCTGCGCACAAACATTATTTATCAATGAATATTAAATTGCTTGATATGAATATTGATTTTATATGTGTTTATCGGTAACATTTCATATGCATATGTTACTATTATATTATAATAATGTCGATTTTTAAGGGGTCTCACTCTATAGTTTCGCTCTAGGCGCCCAAATCCTCAGGACCGGCCCCGACCAAAACCTATGACACCGATTCACAAAAGGAAACAAAAACTGCAATACACTGTAGTAGCCAGAAAGGCAAACTCCTTAATTTATAACAATAGCATGCAAGTCGTAACTCGTAAGCATGGTTGCATTTTCACCCACCAAAAAAACTAACGGCTTGTAATCAGTTAGAAGTTCGAAAATGATAATGATATGCAAGTTGCAACTGTTACATAGAGTCTGAGGTTGTCTTAACTGTATCCCAAGAATCAGCCGGATGAAACGGAGATGGAGGAGTGACCTGGTGGACGATGGGGAAGTCGACGCGGGTACGGTCCCCTAGCGAAGCGGCAGGCTCCGCCTCCCGCGACGGCGCCGCTATGGCCGCTGCGCTTCGGCCCCGCCTTGAGGAAGAGGACCTGACGAAGCCACTACCGATTGCAGAGCCGGGGAAGCAGCAGCGGAGCGCGGCTGCAGCCGCCATGCGCACCGCGGCTGGGCTTTGGGAGCGGAGGGGGGAGCCAGTGGCGTCGGCGTGTGGTCGCCTGGATTTGGGGCCGCCGCGCCAGGGCCAGGCTATGGCTTCGGCGGATGGATGTGCATGTGCTACGGATAGATGGGCCTCACGAGGTCAGGCGCGTCGACTATTCAAGGCCCAGCTAACGTTTCCCTGGTGGCCCTTGCGGCTGGGCTTCCGCGTGCTGCGGCTGTGATGTGGGTTTCTGTTTTTCAGAATGTCCGAGACTCGAAGCGTCTCGTTTCCTTCGCACAGTAGCAAAAGGGCGACTCCGAGGCAATTCCAGCTGCCTCCGCCGGATCCGCCGGCTTCCTCACCACCGGTGGCCTTTTTAGGTGCCGGTGGGCTGGGGACCGTGAATCCGGTGGAGGACATATATTTTTTTATTATTATAGTAGGTTTAGGGTTAGGGTTGGAGTCTTTCTCGAGCTTTTTCGGCATCAGCTATGGTGGGCGGGTTTCTGTGCTGGTCCGTGGGCAGGAGGAGCATAGCAACAGTATCTTCTGCAGGAGGTTTAGCATCGACAAATTTTTCTTTGTTTTCTTTTTTCCGCGTGGATGTTCGAATCTTCTGTGTGTTTCTTTGGGTTGTCTGTGGCCTTCTTGTTTATGGAATTACCGAATCCGTATCCTACAGCTTGGTTGTTGTTCGAAGGAGACTCGGTGCTTTTTTCGGTGGAGTATTCACCGGATTTATGTCCCTCCGTTGGAGGTTAAGGTTCCACTTGCTCCTGTATATGGGTAGGTGTCCTTGGATCCCCTTCATGGAATTGCTGCTTGTTGGCTAGAGCATGCCGGTGTTGCGACTGGCGTCTGTTTCCGGTGAAAGTGGGATTTGCCCGGGGCGTTCAACGTTTGAATAGCACTGTGTGCTGCTGATGGGCTTCAAATTTGAAGACTCTTTGTCGAATCGGAAATCGGCCGGAAGCTTCATTCTAGATCTTCTTCATTGCGGGAGATGGAGGAGGTCCAGCCTGCGACAGCGAAGGTCGGCGACGACGAAGGGCACTGGATGCTCCTGTAATGGTCTTATGTATAATTTTATTTTCTTTCAGGGATACCCGGTCAGGGGCTTGGTTGTAAGAGTTCTGTATCAATAAAAACCAACCCTTTCTCAAAAAAAGGCAGACCCAGTGCCAGAGGCTCCCACACGAGTTGGGTCTGGAGAAGAGAATAACCGAAGCAAAGTCTTATCCCCGCAAAAATTCTGCAGAGAGACGGCTTCGAACCAGAACCTGGTAACTCGGCGAGCTAGCACTCACCAGCTGCACCAGCCCTGTCCTTCCAACCCTTTCTCAAAAAAAAAAAAGAAAAGTCTTTCTCTTCTTTTCTGCTCAAAAAATTTTTTTCTCTACCTCCGGGAAATTTTCCCCATTGTCAATGCAACTGCTGCGATCTTAATATTAACACGATATATAACTATTGTTCATCAAGTGCACGAGTTCATAATCGGAATTGAGCGTGGTATTAAGGTTGTATATCACTACTTTCAAAAAAAAAAGTGGTATATCATATCCAAGCATGTAAAGCACAAGTTACTAATCTTTTAGATGTAGTGATAGGTGAGACATAAAACTCTGCCGCTAAAATGTTTTCATTTAAGAACATCGAGGCGCCTAAATATATTTTGTATAAAAGGTTCAACAACTTGATATAATAAATAACATTTCATACATGTCAAAAAGTGAATTTGTGGTTTCAACGATTGATAAGAATAGGTCATGTGAGGCTTCGTTGAGCAACAACGGAGAGAATCAGAGAAGTGGGACACGGGATGCTATTTGACCTTCTGTTCTCAGCCCAACATGACAAGACCAGGAGGCCAACTTGAACGGTACTCCCTTCATTGCAAATTACAAAATATACTGACTTTTGTAGATATATTATTTTTACTATATACTCCTATTTAGACATAGTGTGTATCAAAGTATATATTTAGATATAGTGTGTATCTAAGTACATAATAAATGTTTATATGTAGAAAACACAAAACATCTTATAATTCGAAATAGAGATAATACTACAAAAGGGAATTGACAGTAGGCTTTTTCTTTCTTTTGGCTCAACTGAGAACATGTGCAATTGTACCAGCGAGAGCACGGGCACCTACTAAGGCCATGTTTAGTTCTCCAAAAATTTTGGGTTTTTGCTACTGTAGTATTTTTGTTTGTATTTGGCAATTAGTGTCCAATCATAAACTAATTAGGTTCGAAAGTTTCGTCTCACGAATTATCACCTAACTGTGCAATTAGTTTTTTTTACGTCTACATTTAATATTTTATATATACGTCTAAAGATTCGATGTGATGAGCAAAATCTAAAAATTTTAGAACTAAAGGTGGCCTAAGGGGGGCTATAGAGTTCGACAGCCAATATGGACCAATCATATGTGAACACATGTTAGAATTAATTAATGAATTCACATTTTTCTCCTAGGCGCTTTCAGGGCCGGTTTAGATCAAAAAAATTTGTAAAATGATATTATAGCTCTTTTCGTTGTTATTTGGCAAATATTATTCAATCATGGTCTAATTAGGTTTAAAAGATTCGTCTCGTCCATTTCGTCTAAACTGTGTAATTAGTTTTATTTTTTATCTATATTTAATGCTTCATACATGTGTCCAAAGATTCAATGTGACGGGGAATCTTAAAAAATTTTGCAAAATTTTCTGTAACTAAACAGGACCTCAATGGGTAGGCAGAGTCAAAAGCAGCATGGGCCCATCACATAGTCGCTTTCATCTGCTCCACGCTAGCGCTGAACAAATTGCTATCAGTTTCTTTTTTTTCCCTCATTCTCTCTCCTCCACAACCATGTGACCCTACTAAGCCTACTCAGCCAGCGACTTCGACGCCCTTCGAGGAGGGTAGGCTGTCTCCAACAGGAAATATATCGTAAGGGCCTGTTTAGATAAAAAAAAAAAGCTAAAATTTTTTGCATAGTAACTGTCACATCGAATCTTTGGACGTATGCATGGAGCATTAAATGTAGGTAAAAAACATAACTAATTGCACAGTTTGTCTGTAAATATCGAGATGAATCTTTTGATCCTAGTTAGTCCATGGTTAGACAAATTTTGCCAAATAACAACGAAAAGTGCTACAGGAACTTTTCCCCAAAAATTTTCACATCTAAACACGCCCTAAGACCAAAACCTATAAAATGGGTACATATATAAAAGACCCATTTTAAGTGTCAGGAGAGGTATAATCCAAATCTGAGTATTCTCTCTCCTGAAGACCTATTTACAGAAAGAGTTATCTTTTAGGACTTGTCGTTGAAGAAACAAAAAATTACTCAAATGTAAAATAGGTCTTGTGTTTTAGGTAACGGTCGTTGAAGACAATCTAACTAGGAAAGAGGGGCTCTGATTGGCCCAAAGGAAGAACCACCTACCTTGCGACACGACACAGGCACTACATGCGGAACCCATGGCTGCCGACCAGTTGGATGGGTTCCTCGCGCCGACCCCCTCCTCCGCGCGTCGTACATACGATGGAGGTAGCGATGCTTTCCCGTGCATCGGCCCAGTCAGCCCAGATATGTTAGTTTTTCTTTTTTTTTCTTTTTCTTTTTTCCACTTTGTTTTTTTCTTTCCTTTCTACTATTTCTTTTTCTTTTTTGTTTTCTCTTTTATTTTTTGTTTTGTTCTATTATTCTTGTCATGTTTTATTCTTTTTTATTTTCTTTCTTTTCATCTTTTATTCTTATTTATTTTCTTTCTTTTAAAATAGTAGAATTTCCATGGAAGATTATTAATCGTTCATCATCTAGATTCTATGGATCATATTAAAAAACAGTTGAAACAACAAAATGAACATGTTATAAATCATTATCAAGTGTGTTTGACTTTTGGAGGATGCGCTGACATTTTGAGGCTAGAGTAATAAAAATGCAGTTCATCTCTCCTGAACTCGTGGTTTGCATATTTGACTGTTTCTTTCGCATGTCTTGTATACTATTCTTCTGAAGTTGAAGAAGAAACTGTTCAGCCAATCATGATGCTAACAGAGCTGCTGACTTTAGTGTCAATATAAATCTTTCTCCTGACGAGTTGACCTTGCTTATTTTGGGCGAATGCATGACGAGTTGACATACTCCATTAACAGTGCATAAACTGCATCGCATATGAAACTGGCATATGTAGAATTACTCTCTTTTTTTCATATAAAAATTTTTTATTTATACACAGAGACAGAGCGACGTCAATGGAACAGATTGTACGAACCGGCCCATCTGAATCTGATGGAGGTATGAAACCAAACCACCCTTCTCCAGTGCACTTAATTTATTGCTCGGTTGAAATAAAAACACCCATTTCATTTCCTTAAACCAATCTCCAACTAACAGCAAGAAAATCAAGTGTAATTCATCTTTCCACTTCACGTGGTGCAGGTGATGGATGTGCTGATGACCGGTGGAAATGATCCGGCTGCTAGACGAGCGCACTGGTTCAGCAAAGAAGTATTACAAAGGTAACAATTGTCAACCTCGCGATCAATGAAAGATACTCTATTAATTGCAAATGCAAGACATTGAGATGTTTTCTGCCAATAGTTCTCACGAGCTCAAAGGAAGGAGAGAAGCTAGCTGTCTAGCTGATGCTGAAATCGCCATGCCAAGCAAAAATATGTCTCGAGTCGGTCGACGGTATCAGGATCACGATTCGGTTTGATCTCAAATCTCAGGATATCCAGCACGTGACGAGGGAAGAGCTCTCCCAAATCGTCCCAGAATATGACTCCTGAATTGAGTCCGTCAATGCAGGATCGGCCCAAGATTACACTATCGTACATTAGTGTGATGAAGTCAAGCACGCCCGTGTCAAACAAGCTCTGCATCTCAATTCTGAATGCTCCATCGATCGGTGTCATGAGATCTTGAGATTGATTTGATTGATTGATTGATCATTCCTAACTCTGATCTCGGTCAGAATTTCATTGTGTTTCTAATCCTCCCGGTGACATTTTTTTGTTCAGAAATCGTCGAGTTCATCTTCATCTTCAGCTTCCTCAGTAGCCGATGTCTTTTTCCATGGAACAGTTGAAGTTACTCGGCAATTCCTACACACCCTATGTTTTAGCCCTTAGATCATAGATCTAACACATCTAATCTCCCGTCCTAACTTGACAAACGGATCCGGCCGGAAAACTTTTAATTCTTTACGCGTGTTTATGCTGTGTTTCCTCGTATCGCTATTTTTTCACATAAAAAGAATACTCAATTCTTCTGGACGACCTATACATCAAACGTCAGGCTACACAATTCTATTTAACAAACAAAAAAAACGTAAAAATGCCCAACCGACTCCTCAATTCTATTTAACAAACAAAAAAACGTACACACCTATACAAAATCCCGCCTATACCTCCCAGTATCATCAGATATACAAAACCCCGCCTATACCTCCCAGTATCATCGGACTCCCGGTGTCCTCTCCTCTTTGCTTTCGTGTTTCTCTCTTCAGTCATCCATGTTTATAATTAAAAAAAACCAATCTACTACACGTCCTCAGAAGCTCTACTTTAATCTCCGATCACAACGGTAGTTGTTGTGCTTTGAATCACGTTGGATTTCATCACAGGTGGAGGAGTCACCCCACCAAAAAACTGCTTGCAACACATCACATTTTCATATCCCTTACGGACTAACTATCCAAATGCCATCTGAATTACTAAAAAAATGTTAGATTAAAAAAAACAAAAATAAAAGGATAATAAAATAATGACAATTTAAGCTAAAAAATGGAAAATTAACACGATATCTTCTACACGTGCATGTTGACTAGTTTTAGGTAACGGTCGTTGAAGACAGTCTAACTTGGAAAGAGGGGCTCTGATTGGCCCAAAGGGAGAACCACCCACCTTGCGACACGACACAGGCACTACATGCGGAACCCGTCGCTGCCGACCAGTTGGATGGGTTCCTCGCGCGACCCCCTCCTCCGCACGTCGTACATACGAGGGAGGTAGCGATGCTTTCCCGTGCATCGGCCCAGTCAGCCTAGATATGTCAGTTTTTCTTTTTTTTCTTTTTCTTTTTTCCACTTTGTTTTTTCTTTCCTTTCTACTATTTCTTTTTCTTTTTTGTTTTCTCTTTTATTTTTTTTGTTTTTTTTCTATTATTCTTGTCATATTTTATTCTTTTTTTATTTTTCTTTCTTTTAATCTTTTATTCTTTTTTATTTTTCTTTCTTTTCATCTTTTATTTTTTTATTTTTCTTTCTTTCCTTCTATTACTTTTTTCTTTCCTTTCCTTTTTTATTTTTTCTTTTTCGGTGGCATTTTATTATTCTATTTTTCCTTTTTCTATTTTCATTTTTATTATATGTTTTCCTTTTCTTTTTTTCTTTCATTCATTTATTTTCCTTTTCATTTTTCCTATTTATAATTTTACGTTTCGCTTTTTTATTTATAGACACACATGAGGTTCGTGTAGTATACATGTAATGTTCTATCATGTATTTTTTATGTCCGCAAGTAGAAATGTGATATTTTATGATGTATTTTGTGATGTTCAGTAAACATACATTAATGTTCTAGGATATATTTTATGATGTTTGGTAGCATTTTTTCTTTTTATTTCATTCTAATTAATTATTAATTACTTCACTAATTCATTATTTTTATTTTACATTTTCATGATATTTGCTATGCTATTTTCTATGATGTTCGTATAGTGTTAATATAATGTTCGGTGATTATTTTTAAATACAAGTTTATCATGAAATAAATGTTCATTAAAAAATTTTTATCGAAATATATCCATGTGAGGTCTTGTTTTGAAGAGTTTATTGTCAGGATCATGATGGTGCAATCGGATTTTAATTAGGACACTTGATTTAGGACATATGACATTTTTTACCTCAAAACGTATGGGATATATGCTGATGTCAGCAATTTTGGCTTTTAGTACATGACTGTTGCGTGTTCTGTTATTTGGGCCAAGAATTAATTGAATTGGGCTCGATGTAACGAAGTGAGGGAGGATATTATTTCTTTTGGGGGGGGGGGGGGGGGGGGGGGGTTCGGCGAGATTCACCACCTGATGGGGGTCGACAGCTAGACGCCCCCCACTACATGCCCATGCCTACCCCACAAGTGATAGGTTTTCTCTTCACAACTCTAAAACTAGACATTGCTAAAAAAACTCTAAAACTAGACATTTTACACCCTAAACTTTTAAAATTATTTAACTTATCTTTCTTCCATGATTTAAAGTGGTTTTGGAGATGGTTTAATCTTTTTTTTTTGAAAAAATTTCAACAAATATTTGATAAAAGTTTTGAGACCATAGAAAATGTCTCTAAGCATTAAAAGTTCCAATAAAAAAATTACAGGTAGACCGGAAAACAAACATATTTACATATATTAGAAGCTTCCAAAAAGCATATTTAGCTCCAGAAAATTGGAAAATATCCAAAAAATCTAGAAAATTCCAAAAAAATATAATCAACATCCAAACATGTTTTGAAAAAATTTTACAAAAAAAACATTAAGACTCAACCAATACAAATGCTTAGAATGAATATAGTTAGCATTAATGTATGTTGCATTCATACTAGTTGTTTCTCATATTTTTGTTGTGAAAAGTTTTTAAAACTTGTTTAGACATCTATTATAATGTTTTGGGAGTTTTCTAGATTTTTTTTGAGATATTTTCTTGTTTTTTTGAGTTAATTTTAAAGCTTCTAGAGATATTTTCACGAGCTCTAAATATTTTATTTTAGTTTTTCATATCCCCATCTATCTTTATAATTTCTCTCTTAATTTTTAGAAACTTGGAGGTATTTTTCATGGTCTAAAAATCTCATCAAGTTTTTGTCAATTTTTTATTAACTATAAAAATGATGAAATTGCCTCCAAAACCACTTCGATCTATGAGTAAGGCCAGGTTTAGATGCAAAAAATTTAGAATTTAGCTATTGTAGTACTTTCGTTTGTATTTGGCAATTAGTGTCCAATCATGGACTAATTTGGCTCAAAAGATTTATCTCGTGATTTACAACCAAACTATGTAATTAGTTATTTTTTATCTATATTTAATGCTTCATACATATGTCCAAAGATTTGATGTGATGGGACGAAGTGTAAAAATTTGAAATTTTGAAGGCATCTAAACAAGGCCTAGGATGTCTAGTTTTAGGGTTCAAGTAAAATAAGTCCACTTCGATAGTTTAGAGAGCTAAAATCATTTCTTTCTTAGTTTTTCCACTTTTATGTCAAGGGCCATGCGTGAGCGTGTCACAACTCTACAAGCTAGTCGAGTGGTCACGTTTTGAGCCAATGATGTACTACCTCGCAAGATGCTACTCCTTCCATAGTTCCGTTATTAAAAAAAAGAAAATCTCACTTTTCAAAAAGTCAAACAATTCTAATTTTAACTAAATATATATAAAAATACTACTATTTATGATGTGTATTTAGTTCACTAGCTGTGATCAGATGTTTGTGACAGAGTCTGGTTATATCAGTACAATTAAAGCCAACAAGAGATTTAAAAATCCTGATGATCCGCTGATTGAGGATAAGTCTGTGAGTTCAGATTGTAGTTTGAAATACAAGATGAGCAATGCTATTGTATGAGTCAACTTGTAATTAGTTTGTTATAATACTCAATCTGGTTACTATGTTGGTTAAATACATAAATTTGGTTCGTTCCAATGGCATGCTTAGGCGCAATAACTTGGCATACGATGCATGTTCATGTGATAAATATCTTTCTAGATTTATATTTGTCATGGCTAAGCATAGTGGGTTAGCAACACAATATAAGGTTTATCTATGTTTTTAACAACATATTTCTATAGCACAAGTGCCTGAATTTCAATAGCTTCTCTAGCGACATTTTTTGAGTTGGGGGGTTATTGGAGAGGAATCGTGCCCCCGGCCTTAGAAAAGGGTTTGGGGAAGCAGGTTGGGCAACGAAGCAGGCAGTTGTGGAGACATAGCAGCGTGGCTGCCATCGGCTGTCGAAGGTGGAGGACGACGGTTGGACCATAGTGGGGCGAGGGTGACACGAGGATGGTCCGATGGCACTAGGTTAGCATGTTGGGGTCAGTAAGGCTAGACACGGTGTCGGCAAGTCACTGTGGATAGGGCGGGCTAGCGAGAGGCAAGGGCGAGTGTTAAGTTATAGGTACTAGGTACGCGCCTATGAAGATGACGCAAGGTTGATGATGACACGGTAGCTAGACGATCTAGATCTAACAGCTCCAGTTGCACACTTGAGAGAACTAAAAAAAAGATCCTATTAAGGGCTTATTTGGTATAGCTCTACTTCATAATTTTTAGCTCCAACTCATAGATTTTGATGGAGTCATTCTAATCGATTCTGCTGGAGATGCAGAGTGGGGAGTAGACAAGAATTGGTGATGTTTGGTTCTGCAAAGACAATGTTAAAGCACAGGGAATGTTTCCAGGACGACAATGAAATAAAAAATCAGTGATTACTTATTTTGTTTGATAGGAACAGGTTATTTTCACGCCGTGGATTCACAGCACACGAGATTGAGCGCTTACGCCGCCTACGATCGGACGTTAAACAATAACTAATTAATGTAATTGGTTGGTGGTGCGAGATCTGATTGCACCACAAAATCGGGCTTTGCGAGCGTCCGGACGTCTGGATGGACGGGACGTCCGGATGCCCGTGCTTGCTGTCTTTTTCTGCACCGTTTCACGTGTTCACATGGGGCCCATGCCTGTCATGAATGTCACCAGCATCGAGAAGAGATGGAGGTGGGGGGGGGGGCGGATGCTTAGCCGACGCCCAGAAGAGGAGACACCGAGGTGAGGCAACACAAAGTAAGGAGAGAGATGCAACACCTGATTTACTTTTGAAATATTCAGATGCAACACTTGCAACATACGTTGTCTGAAGACAGATGAAACACTTGAAACATGCATCTAAAACACTTGTAAAAACACCTAAAAAGCACTTAAAAATCATTGTAAAAACATATGCAACATCTAGATAAAAACACTTGCAAACAAATATGTGAAACATACGCAACATCCAGATAAACACACTCACAACGTACGTCTGAAGAAATAGATGAAACATTGGCAACAAAAGCTTGCAATATATGTGTGCAACCATTATAATATATACAACATCTCGATCTATTTTTGTAACATCCATATGTGAAAGCCCAAGTTTGGTTTTGGTAATTAATGACACCAAGTTGTTAATGCCATGTGTCAAGTGTTTTGAGTTAGGCATAAGCAACACATGTGATGAAGGTATATGTGGCAAGGAGTGGTGGCCATGAGATCACAAAGAGATGGTGCATGGACATGAAGTGACGATCATGATGGAGATGCACATGAAATGATGATCATGGTGATCAAGCATGAGGAGATGGACATGGAACAAAGTGATCAAGGCAAAGGTATAATCATAGGGTTTGCTTTTGCTGGTCTAAGATGAGTAGAGAAGTGATTGACCGGGTTTATGATTGATAGCCGACTATCAAGAGGGGCAATCATGGTTAGCTCGTGAATCAAGTGCTACTAGATCATCATCTTGAGCATATGTATTAGGATCTAGTAGAGAGCTAACATAGCGCCTTAAAAATGATTATGAAAATACTAACACACATGCACATGGTGATATACACATGGTGGTGTTAGCACATTTGCGAAAGCGGTGGAGTTTGAGCGGTAGAGAGGGGTTTGGGGTCCTCTCTCCCGCCGAGCTTGCGAGGCAAGGTTCAGCGCTTCCGTGAAAATGAAATGCTTATTTTTCATTGCGCCGGATGCAAGAAAAGAAGGCGAAATCGCGTGAGTGTTTCTCGTCGAGAAACACTCATCAGACGCTGGTTGCGGTAGTGTCGGACGCTGGTCCAGCGTCCAACATAGTGTCGGCAGAGGCACGCGTGGACGAAGTAGTCATCAGTGCGTCCGGCGCTTTGGCATCGGACGTTGGCCAAACACTGTGTAGCGTACGGTGGCTATGCGACGTCAGCAACTTCTTCGAACCCTCATGTGCACCGGACGCAGTGGCGTCCGTTGACCCACCGTCAGACGCGTCTAGTGAGAGAAAATCGTCTCTAGATGCTTACTGGAGTGCATCGGACGCTGAATGCTGGGCGTCGGACGCGTCCGGTGCTCGCTGAAACAACCGTTGAACTTTGAACGCGTGAGGCACGTGGCGAGATCTGGTGCACCGAACGCTGCTGAGTCCGTCCAATGCCTGTGAGTCGGAGCATCCAGTGCCCCCGATTTTTGCCCAACGGCTCTATTCGAAGGGGTATCTCTATATATACATGTTTGGCCGGTTTTGGGATCTCTCTCTTAACTCTTTGAACACTTGAGACATACTTTGAGCTAGAGAACTTTCTCTCCATTCATCTCCTTGCTTGATAGCTAATCCTAGTGAGATTGAGTGAGATTCAAGTATATTGCATTGAGAGTTGCATCTAGTGGCACATGATTCATCGAGTTGGTTGCGATTTCTTGTTACTTTTGGGTGTTTTCAACACCCTAGATGGCTTGGAGCAGCGGTGGTATTGAGCTCATGATTGGAGAGTGTTTCGAGCCTCACTAAGTGATTGTAAGGGGTTCTTGAGCCTTCCCCACGGGAGTTCATGAATTGACTACTCTAGTGGAGCTCGTGGCTTAGAGGATCCTCATCTTATGAGTGGATGTGTGACACCCGCTGAGGGTTTGACTCTTGATAGTCAATTAACTCGTGATCCATCAAGTGGGTGCATCGCTAGAACGAGGAGTAGCTTACCGGGAATCAAGTGAACCTCGGTAAAAAATCTTGTATCATCTCTTGCCGAGGATTCTCATTGTGATTGTGTGTGATTGATTCTTTAGATATATTTCTTCTCTACACCGTCGGTATAAGAATCAATTCACTTCCTCTTTACATTCTTGCACTTTACCTTGTATAGCTTGTTCAGTGTACTTTGTTTCACTTAGGAATAGTTAGCTTAGTGACTTAGGTTTGTTGATGTGAATTAGAGATCATAGCCTTGTTCATTAGACTTGTATAGGTGGCTTGCTAGTATAGTTGAGCTAGTGCTAGAATTAGCTACGCCATCTTTTATATTAACATTGTTGTTTAGTGAAGCTTGTAGAAAATTTAAATAGGCTATTCACCCCCCTCTAGCCATTTATGACCTTACAATATGAATCACTTGCAATATACCTCTGAAACACTTGAAACAAACGCTTGCAACATGCGCTTTTAAGTGCAACATCTACTTGTTGCTCAGACGAAATGGAGAGTCATCGACGCGAAGCTCGACACCAGCATAGAGCTCAATGCTACAAAGTGGCGCAGCGGTCGCCGGTGTGGAGCTTGTCGGCGGCACAGACCTCGGTAGGGGCTGCGGCAAGGGGATAGAGTGCGGCCGCAACAGGAGGCGTGGGTACGTGCAGGGGCAGCCCCGAGGGAGGGCGATATCCGTCCTGCAAGCAGGGGCGCATAGCGGGGGCACACGGCGCGAGCTGAGACGGTGCGTGGGAGGGCAGAATCCTTCCCGCAAGCAAGGGCGCCAACGCACAGACGTCGCAGAGCGAGCGGACAATGTGGACAGGGCAGCGGGGGCGGGGTCCGTTCCATGAGTGGGCGACTTGGTGGGGTCCATTCGAACAAACGGATGACCGAACAGGAGCATTACTGCCACAAAATGAGCCAACCAAACATCATCTATGATTTTACGATTGCGCAGTACTAGTTCACCATTGTGGCGCTGACTGACCAGGAAAGACTCAGCGCAATCGTACCTATAGGGAACCAACATTTGCTTCACGGGACTCCTCAGATTATAAATCAGAATATCCAAAAGGAAAACCACCTTAGCATGCATAGGATAAATTTTGTTCGGTATGTTCCAATAATAATCACATAAAGTGCCCTATACTGTCGACGAGATATGGTCGGCAGTCTACCGAGGGGTATGCCCAAGGTAGTAGATTATCGGTAGACAGGTGCGCAAGCTACGAACTAGATGGTGACGCAAGACAAACACGAGGATTTATCTATGTTCGACCGCCGTGAGGGCGTAATACCTACGTCCTACGTCAGATTGTATTGCTGTGTATATTAAGAGATGTCTTTTGAGGGGGTCCCCTGCCTGCCTTATATAGTCTGGGGGGCAGGGTTACAAATCTAGAAACTAATCCTGCCTGGTTACAATTGTCATAGCTGGCCGGATAAGGATTCTTATTATAACTGATCAGGATCTTGCTTGATCTCCAAGTTTGCTTTCCTTCCTTGCGTGGAACACCGAGCAGATCGACTGGGCCATGCATCATCTTCTGATAGGCCGGACCCACTGGTCTGGGTCAGCCCAAATCTAGCCATAGGGGTATAGATACCCCACAGCTAGTCCCCGAGCACTATGCATTAGGATGCGACATGCCATCTTGATCTTCTCCGAATAGTAAGGCTTGAGTTCTTGACGTCTTTGACCAGTCAAAACACCATCAGAGCAGTTGTCGCTGGCGTCTGACCAGCTTGTAATACAGCCGACCACCGTTATCGCCAGAAGAAGTAGGTTGTCGAAGAATGTATGGTGCTCTTGAGAAAAAGAAAAAGATTTCCTTCCTGATGAAGTGTGCCCACTTGTATTTCTGAAAAGAAATGTAAGCAGGGTAAAGCGTAGGCTTGAGGTAATCTGAGCTCGTTTAGCTAGCTCGACGGTTTGGCCCATAGCAGCAATCAGATGTGCACGAATGTCTTCGCGAACCTACTGGATTTCTGGTTGGTTAGGTAAGCGGTCCAAGTTGGCCATGGCGACAGCCACGTTGGCACTTGGAGTCCTGAAAACTTGCCGCTCGCCAACCCTATCAAAGGCGTTGGCTAGATCTCTTGGTCGGGGCCCCCTTCGATGCCCTTCTTCTTTAGCCTTCCGGTGACGGCGTTCGACGCTGCCGGCGTTACACAGTTCGCGAAGCTGCTGTTGCTCATCGGTTTCTCCCTCGACTACGGGCTCGTCATTGCTGACGTTGAGCACCATGTCACCACATCTTAGTGGAAAACCTTGGGATCGGAGAGAAACCTAGAGGGTACGGTAATGGATCCAGATCGTATCTATCGTCTTCGAGGTGTTCAGCCTCGGCATGGACATAGCGTGTAGATCCAGTGCTGGAGTCATCATCCTCGGGAAGTGTGTGAACCGAGCCTTCATGAAGCTCTCGGATACCGACCATGTTGACGGCGTTGCCTGGTGATGATCGAGGTATATTCAGGAAGTACAAATCTGAAACATGGCCACGCTCCATGGGACCCATGAACAGATGAGGTGTACGATACACGTACTCGGAAGCAACGTTTCTCAGGCCGTATGGGAGGGCCTGGCAATCATTCGTAAGTGCTTGGTACTCAGAGAGCTTGAGGCCGGGTGTAGGAACCAAGCGAAGGCGTACCGTACATCCTTTAGGAGTAGCGGTGACCACTAGATCTGTATCTAGCCGTGTTGGACGGCGAATCCGAACTAGTCGGGTAGATCTGTTGTGGTGAAGAAATACCTGCTCGGTAGATTGATTTTGGATCGAATCTATCAAAGTCAGGGTTTGTGAGAGCTTGTGGCCGACTTGGTCGATAGCTTCGATCAGGTCGGTGTTGTCAATCATCCTCCCTTTGTAGCGGGGAAGTGGTCGACGAGTTGCGGGCGTGGTCGGAGCCATTGCTGGGGTGGTCAGAGTCGTTACCAGCGTGGTCGGAGCCGTAGCCGATGAAGATGTGGTCGACGCAGATCGGATCTGCGCCTCCTCCGTGGCAGTGGTGGTGAAGCTGTTGATGCCGGTGGTCCAGGTGATCTAGCCAATGGTGAATGAGAGACCATCTGCCACGGCCATGGAGTCGGGGATGATGACCATCTTGCTCGCCTGGGAAGCTGCATGCACACCCCCTACCTGGCGCGCTACTGTCGACGAGATATGGTCGGCAGTCTACCGAGAGGTATGCCCAAGGTAGTAGATTGTCGGCAGACAGGTGCGCAAGCTACGAACTAGATGGCGACGCAAGACAAACACGAGGATTTGTCCAGATTCAGCCGCCGTAAGGGCGTAATACCAACGTCCTGCGTCAGATTATATTGCTGTGTATATTGAGAGATGTTTTGAGGGAGTCCCCTGCCCGCCTTATATAGTCCGGGGGTAGGGATACAAATCTGGAAACTAATCCTGCCCAGTTACAATTGACATAACTGGTCAGATAAGGATTCCAATTCTAACCGACCAGAATCTTGCTCGATCTCCAAGTTTGTTTTTCTTCCTTGCATGGGACGCCGAGCAGATCGATTGGGCCACGCGTCGTCTTCTAATGGGTCGGACACACTGGTCTGGGCCAGCCCAAGTCTAGCATAGAGGTATAGGGGTTAATACCCCCACATATACATAATGGTGGGCGCCGAGAGACGCACAAAGATCGCGCCATGGGGCTGCAGCCTGCAGGTTAATGCACGCAAAGAAGAGATGCTCTAAGCATATGATTGGTCGTTTGTATTAAGTTTAGCCCTCGTCACAGTTCACAACAGCTTCATAAAACTTTTTTTTGCAAGGACTCCATAAACTATTTAGAGCTGTTTTATGCTGAATGAGTATTTTAAACAGTTTATATGTGAAGCTTTTTAAAACATACTCTCATGGAGAACTGACGTGAGATGAAGCTGAAAATAGATGCTTCTCTCAACTTTAAGTCGCTATGGGGGTTATGCATGAGATTCTCAACTTTTGAGGCGCTCTGCATGTATAGTTGTTTTGCCAAATAGTTCACCAAAACAATTTAAGCTCTATTGGTATAGTCGTTCGTAGAGCTTGAAATAAATAAAAACTGTTTCACTAGTAAAACGGACATGTGTCAAACGGGTCCTTAGCCTGCATCAGTATTTAAGTAATACAATCTAAGCCAATATTTACTTATATAGTGCCTTTATGTTTAGTTGTCCCACGGTACGTTACATTTAGTCACCTTCATATTCTACTAGAGGTCTTATGTTTCTAAGTAGAAGTAAAGCATACAGGAATATTTTATTTTTGTTGTGCCCACAGGCAGTGAGTGAACCAAAATCAAGCAGTGGTTAATTGCAAAAACTATATTATCCATGGGATTATAGGATACCAAAACTAGAATTATAGACTACAAAAGCTACTGCTGTTACAGAGGAGGCAGGGCCTGCAGGGATTAGGGGGTGTGTTTCGCCTCCGACCCTACCCATAGGCTTGTGCAAATAATACAACCTGCCAAATCTGACATCTTAGGTAATAATATAATGATCTGGTTAGAGCATTGTGTTAGTCTGTACAAGGGGGTGTTTGGTTCACAACTCTTAAATTTAGTCTCTCCTAAATGGTTTAGTCAATTTTAGTAACTCCAGAATTATTAGAGAGGACTAAAGCTCTTTTAGTCACATTTAGTCATAGTCTTTGGTAACAAAATGACTAAATGTGACTAGATTTAGGAGCTACTAGGTGAACCAAACACCCTCTAAGAATCTTTGCAGGCAACCAAACACTAAGGGCATTCTAAGTGTTCCCAAATAGCTAGTCTAGAAAGAATTCTATTGCCTATCAGGGAGAGAGATCAAATAACTAGTGACTCCCAAATAACTAGTCTAGAACGATCTTCGAGAAATAACTCTCTCACGACTCAAATAACTCTTCACTACAATTTTTTTTTTTATTTTTAAACTCAAACTAGCTAGCTATTTGAAAGTTACCATTAAGGACGCTCTAACAATCTGCACTGAACAAGTCTAGATATAGGTTAATTAATACTGGCAACTAATCAGAGCCTAACACGACTATAGCCAGCTCGTCAGCCCTTGTGGGGGTATAAACCCCTATACTCTTACGGCTAGACATGGGCAGGCCCTGACCAGACGGTCCGGCCCATTACATGACGACGCGCGATCCAGATCATCGAGGTGGAGTCTCGCGCAAGGCATCAAACCAGACTTGGGAATCAAGCAAGGTCTTGGTCGGTTAGATTAGAAATCCTTATCCGGCTTTGTATGGCAATTGTAACCGGCTAAGATTAGTTTCCAGATCTGTAACCCTGCCTCCCGGACTATATAAGGAGGGCAGGGGACCCCCTCAAAATCATCAAAACATACTCTAGAGCAAACTAGCTTGTAATACATTGTTCGAAACAACAATAACAAAACAGAGCAGGACGTAAGGTATTACGCCCACACGGCGGCCTGAACCTAGATAAATCCACGTGTTGTTCTGCATCACCATCTTGTTCGTGGCTTGCACACCCGTCTGCCGACAATCTACTACCTTGGGCATACCCCTCGGTAGACTGCCGACCAGGTTTTGTCGACAGTGGAGTGCCAGGTAGGGGGCGTGTGTACTGCTTTTTAGGCGTGCGAGATGGTCATCTTCCCCGACTCCATGGCCACGGTGGCGGGCCTCACGTTCACGATCGACCAGATCACTTGGACCACCGGCTCCAACGATTTCGTCATCACAGTCATGGAGAAGGTGTGGATCTGATCTGCATCGACTACTTCCTCGACACCGGCGTTGACTATGACTACGCTGGCTCCGGCTCTGCCTGCACCAGCAACCTCATCGACCACGCCGGCAACTCATCGACTCCTTCCTCACTACCAGGGGTGGAAACTCGACTCCACCGACTTGATCGACTCCATCGACCAGCTCGGTGGTAAACTTTCGCTTACCCTATCTCTGGTCGACTCGCTCCAAGAGCAGTTTACCGGGCAGGACTCGAACGACTACAACAGATCTACTCGACCCACTCGAGCCACCCGTTTTCAACGATTGGGTACAGATCTAGTGGTCACTTCAACTCCTGAAGGGCATTCCGCTCGGCCTCAACCTCGACAATGCAACTTTGTTAATATGGTGGGCTCTGATCAAGTTTCAATTCATCCCACCCAGACAGATAGCCGTTTAAGCCCCAGATCAAGCACTGCGTCCGACAAAAATACTCAAACCATGGTATTACACCATGTGAGTAGCCATGATGAAGAGATGCTACACCCTCCGGGCTTTCCTCGAATCCTGGCTTTCCCTCCAAGGCGTGGCGCCATGATCAACGTGGTTACCGAAGATGAAGACCCACCTGCTAGGGGTGAGACCAATCAACAGCGACGAGAGCGATAACAGCGCAATGCTGACCGAGCTCAACGTCGCATAGATGAAGACGCGCGCCTAGCACAACAGCAAGCAGACCACGACCAGCAAGAGGCAGACGCTGCAGCTAGGCGTAACCGATTACAAGGGTGTAACCTCAATGATGCTTTCGACATGGTGGGGAATAGACCAGTATTCAAAACCCTAAGCGCCAACGTGGCTGTTGCCATTGAGAGCCTGAAGCGGTTACCAGATACCCCAGAAATCCAAAACATCCAGGAGGATCTGCATGCTTATCTCCAGGCGGCTATGGTTTAGACTAATGAACGTGCCACAGGCCCATCGGCGTCTGGCGCAACTAGCAGGAGCCGCCTGCACTCTAGTCGACCTTTCAAGTCTGGTCAACGTGGCTTGCGCGCACCCGCCGACCCAGACCACCACGTAGGCAATGATGATCACATGGCTCCTAGCGTCAATCCAGGGGCTGATGGAGGCAATGACGGTAATCGCGGGAACCCTCCCCACAACGATAATCGCCAGCTCGACCACCGCCCAATAACAACGATGACGACCGACGCAGCGATAACCGACGTAATGACCACCGGGACCACCGTCGTCAGGGGCAACAACACGGTGACGAATGAGATCGCCATGATGACAATCATGATCTCCATCGCGACCTCAACAACCGTGACCTACGTCCTCGCATTGAACAGAGAGCTCGGGACCATGCATCCCATGAAACCAATCGTCACATGAAGTACGATATGGTTCACGGTCCCTCGGGCCCCAAGCAATTCACCAACCACCTATGACAAGTCATTTGGCCTAGAGGTTTTAAGCTTGAAAAGCTTAACCATTATGACGGTAAGGTTAATCTCGAGCTATGGATCCAACTTTACGAGACCACTTGCAGATCTGCTATGGGTGACGAGCACGTCATGGCCAATTACTTTCCCGTGGTGGTCGGCCCGGTGGGGCACCAATGGCTTGTCAGTCTCCCTGAGAACCAATTCGACTCCTGGTATGCTTTGTGTTAAGCCTTTGTCAAAAATTTCATTGCCACCTGTGAACAGCCAGGCAACAAGTATGATCTACTACACATCCGCGATGCCAGGGACGAACCATTGCGCGAGTACATCCGCTGTTTCTCAGATATGAGCATTAGGATTCCTAGGATCACTGCCAACGAGGCTATTGAAGCCTTCGTTACTGGTCTACGCTACCACAATGATCTCAGGGATAAGCACCTTCATAAATGACCTATAATGGTGGTCGACCTCCTCACCACCGCTAAGAAGTATATGGATGCCGACGACGCCAAGCTGCTGAACGAGGGCACTAGCAAAGCACCATACTCTCCACAGCGCGACGACTACCGTGACAACCGTCGCCGTGATGATTTTAGAGGTCGTAGTGACATCAGAGACTACCGCAATGACAATTGTGATTGGCGTGACAATAGAAACCAGCATGGCGATCGCCGTGAAAACTTCAAGGGCAAGCGTGCTCGCGATGACGACGGCGAGGTCAACGCCATGAAGAAATTTGGGGGCGTCACAATTATGAAGAAGACTATGCTAAAGCCTTGAAGGGGCCTTGCCTAGCTCATCCTAAGTCCAACCACATGTTGGAAAATTGCAAGGTCCTCAAGGAAATCTACCGTCACAAACAGGCTTCAGAAAATGCTGACAAGCCTAATGACGATACAGACCACCGTAACTGCAGGGACGATGACGAAGACGATCCTGACAAGAACCCCAAGCACCAGTATCAGGAACCTGTGAGGCATGTTGCAACCATTGTCGGGGGTAAGGTGTCTGTTGAAAGTAAACGCGAGTGGAAGCTGCTCGCCCGTGCTTGCCTGAACGTGGCCAAGGTAGACGACCTCATCACGGATCCAAGACTACCCCCCTGGTCACACCGAGAAATCAACTTTAGCAGGCCAGATCAATGGGCCACCATCCCTGAACCAGGTCATTCCGCTCTTGTCCTCAACCCTTGTATCAATAAAGTGCAATTTGACAGGGTGCTCATTGACGGCGGCAGTTCCATCGACATCCTGTTCAAAAACAGCCTCTCAGCAGTGAACATATCTGAAGCTGACTTGAAGCCATATGATGCGCAGTTCTGTGGGGTCCTACCTAGACAGAGCTCTGCGCCTGTCGGGCAGATTACCCTACCTGTGCAGTTTGGCACGGCAGACCACTTCCGTACCGACTACGTCAACTTTGTGGTCGCTGACTTCGAGGGTACTTACCATGCTATCCTTGGTCGTCCCGCGATCACCAAATTCATGGCCGTACCTCATTACAGGTACTTGGTGCTTAAGATGCCAATGGAAAAGGGAGTCCTCACTCTCAGAGGCAATGTATTCGTTGCCTATACCTGTGAAGAGGATAATTTTCGCGTAGCCAAAGCCCACGACCTCTCCCTGCGCATGGCGGCAATGATGATGGAGGCCAAGAAGACTCCTCCAAACCAGCTGGAAATTCCAAAGCTCGAAGCACCACAAAAGTCTATCAAGTCCAAGGAGTACAAGGAGATCCAGCTGGTCGAGGGCGACTCCAGCAAGACAACACTGATTGGGTCAAACCTTGACCCCAAATAGGAAGACACACTCGTTCGGTTCTTGAGAGAGAACGTAAGCATGTTCGCTTGAAAGCCATCGGACATGCCCGGTGTATCTCGAGACCGGATCGAGCACTCCTTGAACATCGACCCCAAGGCAAAACCCGTCAAGCAGAACCTGCGATGATTCGGGAAGGACAAAAAGCAGGCTATTAGGGTAGAAGTTACACGGCTTCTTGCAGCCGGTTTTATCAAAGAGGTGTATCATTTGGACTAGTTAGCCAATCCGGTTCTTGTACGCAAAAAGAATAATGAATGGAGAATGTGCGTTGACTACAATGATCTCAACAAGCACTGCCCTAAAGACCCCTTTGGCCTACCTCGCATTGACGAAGTCGTGGACTCCACGGCCAGCTGCGAGCTACTATCTTTTCTCGACTGTTACTCTAGTTATCACCAGATGGCTCTAAATAAGGACGATCAGATCAAAACGTCCTTTATTACACCTTTCGGCGCTTATTGCTACACAACCATGTCATTTGGGCTAAAAAATGCCGGAGCTACTTATCAGCGTGCAATACAAGAGTGCCTCGAAAAAGAGATACAAGATGAACTGGTCGAGGCCTATGTAGACGACGTAGTTGTCAAAACCAAGGAATCCCACTCCTTGATTGACAATCTGACACGTACTTTTGCAGCGCTCAATCAATATAAATGGAAGTTGAACTCTAAAAAGTGCATCTTTGGCGTTCCCTCTAGTATATTACTAGGCAATGTCATTAGTCGTGATGGCATACGACCTAACCCAGAAAAGGTACAAGCTGTCCTTAATATGAAGCGACCAACAAATGTCAAGGATGTCTAGAAGCTTACAGGGTGTATGGCCGCCCTAAACCGATTTCTATCTCGATTTGGTGATAAGGGCTTACCTTTTTTCAAGTTACTCAAGGTAGGCGAGAAGTTTGAGTGGTTAGAGGAAGCAGATGTTGCTTTTACCCATTTGAAGCAGTACCTTGCATCACCTCCGGTCCTTACTACCCCCAAGTCAGGAGAAGTCCTTCAACTTTACATTGTCGCGACTGATCGAGTCATCTCCACTTCCTCGTGGTCGAGCGCGAGGAGCCCGACCACGCTTATGATGTTCAGTGCCCAATCTATTTCATTAGTGAGGTGCTCAACGAATCCAAAACTAGGTACACTCAGATTCAAAAATTGATCTATGCCATACTCATTACAACCCGAAAGTTAAGCATTACTTTGATGGGTTCCACGTGGTGATCAAAACTGAGTTTCCCCTTGGTACCATTATACGCAACAAAGATGCAAACGGGCGCATCACCAAGTGGGCAATGGAGCTATGTCCTTTCGACCTAGAGTTTACATGCCATGATACTATTAAATCCCAAACGTTGGCTGATTTCATGGTCGAGTGGACGTACTTAAGTATACCGACCTCTCAAGGACCCGTTGACTACTGGAAAATGTATTTTGACAGCTCACTGACCATTGATGGTGCGGGAGCGGGCATATTATTCATATCACCAACTAATGAGCAATTACGCTACGTCCTTAGGATTCACTTCTCGGCATCTAACAATGTTGCAAAATACGAGGCATGTTTTCATGGTTTGCGCATTGCAGTTGACCTCAGTATCAAGCGCCTTTACGTCCATGGTGACTCGGCCCTAGTTATTAACTAGCTCAACAAGGACTGGGATACAACTAGCGAGAAGATGGATGCATACTGCAAAGAAATTAGGAAGCTTGAAGGCAAATTCTACGGCATTGAATATTCCCATGTGGTCCGAGACAAAAACCAAGCAGTCGATGCGCTGTCAAAGTTAGGATCATCCAGAGCTCAAGTACCGCATGTTGTTTTTGTTCAAGACCTTTTAAAACCATCAATTAAGCAAGAAGGCGACCCCGTAGTCGAGAAGCCCTCGGATGAGCCTCTGGTAGCTATGGTTTTATCACCGACCACTATGGCACTATCTTCCGCATCCACAGGACCATCTCAGACCTCTACCAAAATATTGAACTAGCGCGTTCCATTCATTCAGTATCTAACAGATGGCACCAGGTATTCTGATCGAACCGAGAATGAATGCCTTATACGTCGGAGCAAACAATACCTGGTGGTCAAGGGTAAGCTATGGCGTAAAAATGTGAAAGCAGAAGTATTGATGAAGTACATTGAGCAAGAAGACGGTATTAAACTCTTGGAAGAAATACATTCTGGCACCTATGATAATCATGCCGCATCTCGAACATTGGTCGATAAAGCGTTCCGTGCAGGTTTTTACTGGCCATCTGCCATAGCGGATGCAGAGAAGCTTGTCAGACATTGCGCCAATTGTCAGTTTTTCTCAAAAATAGTTCACGTGCCAGCCCATGAGATTCAGACCATACCAGCCTCTTGGCCCTTTGCGTGCTGGGGACTGGATATGATCGGACCCTTCAAACTGACACCAGGTAACTTCAAATTTGTATTCGTGCTGATTGATAAATTTTATAAATGGATAGAGTACATGCCCTTGGTCAAGGCATCTTCCGAAAAAGCAGTCGAGTTCCTCGACTAGGTCATCCACCATTTTGGTATACCCAACAATATCATTACAGACCTAGGGACTCAGTTTACCGGGAACACGTTTTGGGACTTCTGTGATGAATGGAGCATTATAGTGAAATACGTCTCGGTGGCATATCCCAGAGCTAATGGACAGGTCGAGCGGGCTAATGAAATGGTTCTGGATGCATTGAAGAAAAGGATGTACAGAGAGAATGACAAAGCCCCTGGACTATAGATTAAGGAGTTACCAGCCGTGGTCTGGGGACTTCAGACACAGCCTAGTCGCAATACTGGTGTCTCTCTATATTTCATGGTTTACGGCGCTGAGGCTGTGCTCCCAGCAGACATTGAATTCCGGTCACCTCGGGTCGAAAACTACAATGAAGATCACATTGCTGAACAACATGAGCTCAAGGTGAATAGTGCAGAGGAACAACGCCTTGACTCCTGTATACGCACGGCCAAGTACTTAGCTGTGTTATGAAGGTACTACAACAAAAATGTTCAGGAACATTTCTTTGTGGTCGACGATATGGTATTGAAATGGAAGACTCGCCAAGATGGTGTCCACAAGTTGGCAACTCCATGGGAAGGGCCATACATTGTCAAGGCTGTTACACGACCTACCTTGTACAGACTTGCAAGACTTGATGGCACTGACGTGCCTAACTCCATTCATATCGACAAGCTTAGATGTTTTTACCCCTAATTCTCAATTACAGATATGTATCTTTTTTCTGTACTTTGAATTATAATATATATCTATATATGTTTGAATCTAGTTGACTACACTTGTTTACATTATTGATCCTGCAACTACAACACCTTTTTAAAACAATAGTACATCGATCACCAATCCCTTCAGGTTCTCGGAGCAGCTCTGTCCTTGACCTCACTCATAGCGTGCACGAGATCCGTCCTCCGCGTTTTGGGTGGTCGATAGACGCTCTTTGGCCAGATCAGTCGTACTCTTACGTGTATACAGGCTATGACAGCCTTACACTCGGATCACTGGCCTCTCTAATGCCGTACAGACCTACAGGATGACATTGATTACGCTGGAACAACTAAAAACAAAATATTACGCTGTTCTAACTTAGTTCTCGTCGACTACGCTTGAACAACTAAAAACATAACATTTCGCTGTTCTAACTTAGTTCTCATCGATTACGCTAGAACAACTAAAAACAGAACATTTCACTGTTCTAACTTAGTTCTCGTCGACTACGCTTGAACAACTAAAAACAGAACATTTCGCTGTTCTAACTTAGTTCTCGTCGATTACACCAGAACAACTAAAACAGACCCCCCTGCTGTTCTAACTTAGTTAAATTTGCACGCAATACAGAGCTTTAATGTTTTTTCATACAAAAACATAAATAACTTTACATTGTACTATTCATTACCTTATTACATGCTCGCCTCTTTATAGGCACGAGTTTACAATAAGTTTTTGAAACTTAACTAATCTTATGAACTATTCGTAGGCTCCTCCTACTGTGGACCCTTTGGTAGTTCCGCGACTTTTGGCATGGTCGAGGATGGAGCAGAATGTGCTTCGTTGGAAGCCAAAGATGGCGGCACAGGTATTTGACCCACGTACAATTGAATTGTCCCTCCGATGGATGGAGCTGTAGCTGGGCACAGGATGATGTCCGTAGTAATCGTGGTAGCATGCTTCATCTCCTCTGACCGCAGCTCGTCAGCTCGCTCCGCCCCGACCTCCCTGGGATAACCGGCCTTCAGGCGAGCAATTTCCAACAAAGGGTAGTGGGCACATACCAAGCTAAGTACATGTGCACCCACATACTCCTTGATGTCCTTCGTCCATTGTTGGAGCCATCCCCAGGCTTTTTGGGATTTCTCGATCAGGCCTATCTTTGATGCCTCCTCTCCAGCTTCGGTGGAGTCGAAGCCAATGATGTCGAGCACTGGTGCGATCCCTTTCGCCATCTCTGTGTAGGCGTGCTTCCAAGTTTCTCGCTCCCTGATGAGCGTCTTGCATTTTCCATTAAGGGCTTCTTGCTCCGTCATAAGCTTGCTTAACTTCTTGGACCACGCCTCGATCTTTTTTGCACCAGCCTGGTTTTGAAGCTCTAGGTCGTCGTAATCTTTCTTCATCTTCTCAAGGTGCATTTTGACATTTTTCTTTACAACTGCAAGGTGTCATGATGATAAGAATTTAACACCGCAAAATTCAACAAATGCTACGACAATGCTGAGGAATACTTACTCTCTAGATCCTTGGCTAATTTAGTCTTCTCTTCCTTCATGGCCTACTGTATTTGCAGCCATTTGGTCTTCTCTTCAGTCAGCCGGTCACGCTTAGCAGCTACATGAGCATTTTCTTCACGAAGCCGACTGACTTCATTGTCCAGACCTGTGTCAATCCTCTGATTATGAACAGTATAGTAATACAGCACCCTACAGAGCTCGAGTACCTAACAACAGATGCAACTCTTACCTGATCTCTATTTCTCGACCACTTCTAGCCGTTGGAGTACAGTGCACATCTTTTCTTCATGGTCAATATTTTGCTTCACATAGCTCTCTAACTGTTGCTGCAACTTCTTTTGTTATGCACTCAGCTGTTTGTTCTTTTCGGCCACAGTCTATAGTATACAGGATCATATAGCAGTTTTTATGGATTATACAACAACAACTTATGCAGTTATGTGAGGCTTACCTTAACTTCCTCTAGGAATATTTTGCCTACTACTTCTATGACCCCGACCTCGTCTCCTACTGGGATCTCTACAGTGTAGGAGCGGGTGCCACAAAATCTGCTTTCTTCTTCATAATGCCCGAGGATTTCTTCTATTGCTGGAGCTAAAGGCTCGACTTCTTCTCCTGGTTTAGCACTTCCACCAACTTCTGCAGTTTTTGGGACTTGTAGCTCTGCAGCTGGCTGGGACTGTTCTTGTTTCTCTGCGGCCGACTGGGGCTGTTCTATGTCTTCTGGGCTGGCTGGTGTTGTATTGTTGGTTCTGGGGCTTCTTGTGGTTGTTCTGGCAGTTCTTGGGGTCCAATCATCTTCTGCCTTCCTCAAAATTTCAGCTTGTGGACCAGGAGCAGATGTTGATGGAACTTGCGGCTTGGGGACTACTCTCTCTGCTCTGGTCTGCTCCAAGACCTGCTGCTTGGTGCTAGCAGTATCAGTTGGTGGCGGTGTTGCACTGCCAGACAGTTCTTCCGGCCTTTGGGTCGATGCAGAGCTATACAAATCAATAACAAGTTACAAAGGTGATGACATTGACCGATTATGTTATATTTAAATGAGTTTTTGACGACTTACAAGTCTGTAGCGCGGAAAACGGTGGCAAACCAAGATTTCTTTGTCTTCTCGGGCCTGACACCCTTCTCTACTACTGCTCCAGTGGTTGGGACCGACTTAGCCATGTTGCTCCTAATAGCGGCAGCTGGCTTCAGGATTCCTACGGCCTGCACCTGTGGTTGCGGTGGACGAGGTGGTGGTCCAGTTGTTTGCAACGGCGGCGTCAACTCCTGCCTTCTAGCAACTCACTCCCTCCGATTGTTTACTACGATACCGGAGACCTCCTCGACCTCCTCATCTTCATCTTCTGGCCAATCTACAATAATGCGTCGTCGTTTACTTGCTAGGTCCTCTGCTTTCTTCTGGTCAATTATATTTTTTGGCTTTTCACTTGCAGAGGTTTCTAGTGAGGTCTGACCCCTTTTCTTCGTTGGGGCAGCCACTGGTTTCTTCCCTGCAAGTTGGCTGGCTTACTCTAATTCATCCTCAATTTCAAGCCAATCAACTTCAGAAGGATCGTCATCCACGGGCAGCGGCTGTGCATCCTAGGCCCGTGGCACGACCTTTGGCCACACCACGCCTAGAGGGCAAGAGACGAACGCCTGCGCTCTCTCCTGTCCATTAAACTGGGCAGCAAACAACAATATGAATTTTAGATTGCCAGTACACCAACTACATGGTTGTTACGCTGAATTTTAATCTCAAGGATAAACTGTCAGACAGCATTTGACTTACCAGTGGTGGTAGGCGAGTAAGCTTGAACGCTGGTTCAATGACTGTCAGTTTCTTGAAGCTGGAATCTTTCAGGTTAAACAGGTCTCGAACCCTCATCTTCACTTCTTTCAGCTCGAGGTCTTCATTCCTCATCCTGGTCGGGTCCATGCGACCTTGGTATTCATATGCCGCGTGCACCCTGGCCTGGCACGGTTGGATCCAACGACTGATAAAATTACCGACTACACTTGGTCCATCCAGCCTCGACCAAGGTAGCAGCTGCATAATTGCTTCGATCTGTATTGTGTTCTGCGGTAGCTCTTTCCAACTGTCAGTCTTCTCTGGAATCAAAGATACGTCGCAGTATGAGGCTTGGCTTGGTTCTTCACGGATGTAAAATCAGTGCCCATACCAGTCCTCTAATGTGGTTTTTCCAAGGGCAGTGTAGGTACTCTGCCCTGATCCCTTCCCGCATGTTCAGATAGCAGCCACCAGCAACATTGGAGCCGCCTCGACCTCCTTTCTTCTTCAACCAAAACAGGTGACAAAAATAGTCGAAGTGGGGTTGGAAACCAATGTATGCTTCGTAGAGATGGATGAAGCAAGAAACAAGCAACACAGAATTTGGATGCAGATTGCAAATGCTGATCTCATAGTAGTTACAGAGCCCTTGCAAGAATGGATGTACGGGAACACCAAATCCATGAGTAAAGTATTCTTCAAAAACAACAATTTCACCTCCTTTGGGATCTGGGAATGGCTCCAGATCGGGTGCACACCATCCCACCAGTTCTTGGGCATGCAGCACACCAATCTGCACCAGTTGCTCAAGGTTGAGTGGGGTGCACTTTGACATACTCCACTCCTTCATAATCTCCTTGTGAACTTCGGCCTCCGTCTTCGTCTTCTTCGCGGTCATTCTTTGACTCTTTTGACTCTTCCTTTCTACAAAGGAAAAGGAGGGCGCCGCTCTTCTTAGTGGCTAGGGTTTGGTGGCAGCGATTCAAGCGGCGGCGGCGCGTGAGGAAATTGGGGCAACTTTGTCGATACCTACGGCGGCGATTTTGGATTGCACTATGGTGGTGGCATGGGGGCTCGAATGGGCTCTGTGATGACAATGGCGCGGCGCCGGCGGCAGCAAGAAGACGGTTGATTGCGAATCCACGAATGTGAGTAGACTGAATCGTTCCCTTCCCCGGTCTTTAAGAGGCAGGGTCGATTCAGTTTCCGAAAGAATGGCGCACGTGGGGCGATATTTGTGGTAACTGACAGATTTCCTCCGCAAAAATTGCGTCCCTTCGATTTTGGCACCATTTCATACGCGATCCAAACGTGTCTTGTTACAGACACTGGGTCACTGTTCACAGGATGCGCCAGAAAGACACTGTGGCGTTGCCCGCGTCATCATCGCGTCAGATTGGACCAGTAAAAAAAAGAGATATACTGAGACAACGTGGTGATGGATTAGCTAAGACCAGTATGCTCTAGAACCGATTGACAGAGCTCTGAGCTCTAGGACCTGCAGCCAGACCTCTGAGCTCTGGGACCTGCAGCTAGACCTCTGAGCTCTGGGATCTGCAGCCAGACCTCCGAGCTCTGGGACCTGCAGCCAGACCTTTGAGCTCTGGGACCTGCAGCCAGACCTCTGAGCTCAGGGACTCGTCGCCAGACCTACGAGCTCGGGGACTCGTCGCCAGACCTCCGAGCTCGAGGACTCGTCGCTAAACCTCTGATCTCGGGGACTTGTTAGACCACTTCTTGTTGAAGGATTCGTCTCGCTCGACTACATATACTATGCTTGCATACAGACGATGGACACTTGTTATTGATAGACCTTGCTACAAGGCTCACCTTTCACCTTCCAGCAAGCTCGGGGACTACATGTACTATAATTGGTTCTTGAGGATTCTTTTTTAGACACTGGCATCACATGCCTACGTCACCTATTACCACGCTCGGGGACTAAGTGGGTACACTTCACCTGACGGTGAATTGTTTCTGTTTTTCGCCCCTACGATCGAGAATTTTTCGTAAGTTACTTCCATCAAGTACGCACACTTATATTTCTTTTCAGAAATACAAGTTAGTACACTTCACCAGGAAAGAAAATTTTCTTTTTGAACCAATATGCAATCTTCACCGACAACTGCAATCTTCATCAACAATCATGGTTTACTGATTTCTGATTCAGACGGAACACTAGCACATGCTCGGCTAACATTTTAAGGTGATGTGAAGACGAACCTCGCAAGTTGAAGAAGACTAAGACAGTGTGTCGATACAGAATACATAGTGCTCGGGGACTAGCTGTGGGGGTATAAACCCATATACCCTTACGACTAGACATGGGCAGGCCCAGACCAGACGGTCCGGCCCATTACATGACGACGCGCGATCCAGATCATCGGGATGGAGTCTCGCGCAAGGCATCAAAACAGACTAGGGAATCAAGCAAGGTCGTCAGTTAGATTAGGAATCCTTATCCGGCTCTGTATGGCAATTGTAACCGACTAAGATTAGTTTTCAGATCTGTAACCCTGCCTCCCGGACTATATAAGGAGGACAGAGAACCCCCTCAAAATCATCGAAACATAAAATTAGCTTGTTATATATTGTTCGAAACAGCAATAACAAAGCAGAGCAGGACGTAAGGTATTACGCCCACACGGTGGCCTGAACCTGGGTAAATCTACGTGTTGTTCTGCATCACCATCTCGTTCGTGGCTTGCACACCCATCTGCCGACAATCTACTACCTTGGACATACCCCTCGGTAGATTACCGACCAGGTTTTGTCGACAGCCCAACCTATATATATAATCCTTGTGTTCACTATCTCTAGGGCCGATGAACTGAGGGCTCTAGAATATATCGCCACCACCATATCCAAAACCATCCTTAGTCCAAGTGGTTGTGTGCTTGTGTGAGTATATTACTTGATCGATGGAGGCAAGTAATAGGCCGCCACTCAACCAGGAACGTGTGCAAGATCTCACCGTGGTCAGGCGACCTGCGCTCCTCAGGGCAGCAAGCTCCGGTGACCTGCCGCTGCTAGAGCAATTTCTCAGCAAACAAGACGGGGGATCAGCTAGGCTGGCTGCGTTGCCCGGCGACGTCGTCGACATTCACGTGGAGGAGGCCGCCGCCGCCGCGGCGCTGTGCATGCCAGCAGCTGCCGCGACCGACGGGGCCTCCGCACTCCATGTGGTGGCGGCCAGTGGGGACGGCCAGGGGTACCTGGACCTGGCACGGCTCGTCTGCTGCAGGGCCCCCGAGCTGCTGCTCGCGTGCGACGGCAACGGAGACACGCCGCTGCACTGCGCCGTGCGCGCGGGCAACGCTGAGATGGCCTCCCTCTTGATCCAGCAGGCCAACGGCTGCGACGAGAGGAAGACGATGCTGAGGAGGATGACGAACAAGCGTGGGGAGACGGCCCTGCATGAGGCAGTCCGCTTTCGCCACGACACGGGTCTGCGCATGGTCAAGGCGTTGATGTACCACGACGAGGAGCTGGCCCGTGTGGTTGCCAGGGACGGCACTTCGCCGTTGTACCTGGCCGTGTCGCTGCATCATAGCGATATTGCTTTTGAGCTAATTAAGCAGAACAAGGAGATGTCCTATTCGGTCCCACATGGACAGAATGCCTTACATCCAGCTGTCCTCCACAGCAAAAGTAAAGTACTCGTCTTTGCTTCTTATCTATACTATAAAAGAGCGGAGAAATTGAAAAATACCTGTTACTCGGTAATTCCTACCCACCCTATGTTTTAGTCCTTAGATCATAGATCCAACGCATCTAATCTCCCGTCCTAACTTGACAAACGGACCCGGCCAGAAAACTTTTAATTCTTTACGTGTGTTTATGCTGTGTTTCCTCAGATCGCTATTTTTTTCACACCAAAAAGAATACCCAGTCCACCTATACGTTACGAACAATATCGATTCATTAGTGTCATATGCACACATGTATAACCTCGTGGTGTGAGACGGGAGCGGCGGCGGCATCCCGTGGCAGTCGTTCGACCACCCGACGAACACGCTGGTACCGGCGCGTGAAGATCGGCCGCAACCTGTGGACGGATACGGAGTGGTACCTCCAGTCCTGGAAGGCGGCCAACGACCCGTCGCCGGGGACCTTACGGTACATGGTTGTCACGAGGGGCGAGCCGCCGAAGATCGCGATGGTGGACTCAAGCGGCGCCACCAGGTTCCGCACGGTAGTGTGGAACGGGCTATGGTTCAGCGGCATTCCGGAGATGTCGTCCTATGCCGACGAGTTCGCGCACCTCAACCAAAAACTGCTTGCAACACATCACATTTTCATATCCCTTACCGACTAACTATCCAAATACCATCTGAATTATCAAAAAAAATGTTAGATTAAAAAAATACAAAAATAAAAGGATAATAAAATAATAACAATTTAAGCTAAAAAATGAAAAATTAACACGATATCTTCTACGCAGGTGTGTGCCGCACGTGCATGTTGACTAGTTACTACAAATATATATGTTATTTTCTACTACTTTATCCGAAAAAGAACGCAAATCTATAATAGTGCTAAAGTATGTTAGAATTGACCAAATTTGTATAAAAATTCTAATATTTATCATACTAAATGCGTACCATTAATTTCATCATAAAACATAATTTTGTAATATACTTATAGAATAAATCTCCCTTGGTCCAAATATTTGAACTAGATAAAGTCATACAGATTATACTTTGACCCTTAATTTTCTCACAGTACGTCTTCATTTACTAAAGGACTAAAATCGAATCTATTGATCCAAATATTTTGACCAGAAACATTTGAACACAAATCTATTGATTCAATTTTTGTGTGCTAAACCTGTACATAATTTGACTAGTTATTGGTCACAGCTAGTAAATTTATTGTTTACCTGTACAAAATATGTTTTTCATTTCCGGACAAAGGGAGTAATCCATAAATAATATTATTATGTTATTTTTGTGGTAAACTGAAAGTCAAATTGAGTCATGGATTTCATAAGATTCTACTAGTGGTACCACGGAGTGGTCTAGTGTTATGAATCAGGTTCATATTATATACATGTCTTTTATTAGTAGAATGCTTTAGATACATAAAACAGAGGCCATATGCATTTATTTTGAACAGAACATTTACATTCCTTTTAGAATTTCTTTAATGGAATATCTTAAATAAATATCTAGCTTATACATTTAAACTACTCTAAACTCTTAAAATTGTAGCTTCAATTCCAAGAGAGCAATCACTAATGGGATTGTTATATAACACATATATTAATTATTATTATGTATATGATTATGACTTTTTTATATGGCCGCAAACTCAATACTCCCTCCATCACAAAGAAAGAGTCGTTTTAGACTCCGGCACGCATACCAACACCAGAGCTAAAGGACCACCAACACCAGAGCTAAAGGACCAAAATGCCCTTGGAAAGGAATCAACATCGACCACTTGCGAAGCACACGGCTCCGTCGGAATCCGCTCGATGAAGGCCCTCTCCACCTCCGCGCCTGGCCTAGTACGCCTCTACCTCCACGCCGGTGGCCCTCCCCACGTCGGGATGTGTCAGGGATGTGGGTGGAGGGGGCGGGGAAGGGTCGGGCCGGAGAGGACGAGAGCTCGTCGCGGAGGCCTCGCCCAGACAGGGGGCCTGCCCGTCCTCGGCTGACGCGGTGGCCTCGCCCATCCTTGCCCGATACGGCGGCCTCGCCCAACCAGGAGGCCGCGCCCGTCCTTGGCCCGGCGCAGCGGTCACACCTAACTGGGAGACCTCGCTACCACGCCGAGACAGGAGCGCGCCCATCCTTACCCACCGTGGCGGCCTCGCTAGCCGGGGCCCGTGCAACCTCGCTGCTCCTATCACGGATCGATGTGTCTTCCTTGACGCCGATCTCCTTGGCGGCGGATGCAGGTGCGGAGTCGGAGAGGAGGTCGGAGGTAGCGAGCGAATAGATCTACAACCTCGCGGTAAGGGTCACGGAGGGAAAAGGAGCAAACCGATTAGGCTAGAAAGGACGCGGTGGGTGGACCCTATCCCTACAACGACACTTTATTGGACGGAGGGAGTACGTGGAAAAGCATCATTTCATTTTTTTTCCATTTCGACCTTGTTTAGACAATTGTTCTTTCAAAATGTTTTGTACAGTAGGTAGATTAGAATTTTGTGCTATTTGTACTGCGGTCTAGCTAGTATCTCTCTCAGGTTCGACTAATTGATTCTTCTCATATTTAAAACGATTATTTGATTAATTAATTATACATGCAGAGATGACACAAGAGCTACTTAAACGGAACAAGGAGCTGACGAAACCACAGGACCTCTCTGGAAGCACACCAACGCATTTCACAGCATCAGCTGATGATCCTTCCCTCGAATTCTTCCTCTACGTCTTCATGGAGAGGACCCTGGAATTCTACTCCTTGGGCATCTACTTTGCGCCGGCGAATTGGCTAACCAGATTCTACAGTTACCTGAACCTTCCCCTCTACCAGCTGGTGCATGCCGATCCGTCGTCAGCGTTCCAGCGCGACAACGATGGGCTGTTCCCGGTTCACGTCGCTGCCTCGGCAGGCAACCTTGTCGCCGTCATCATCTTGCTCATCCTGTGCCCTGGATGCAGCGGGCTGCGCGATTCTCTGGGAAGGACGTTCCTTCATGTCGCTGTGGAGAAGAGGAGCCACAACATCGTGAAGTTTGTGCGCATGAGGCCAGAGTTCAACTCCATCCTGAATATTCAGGACAGCCAGGGGAACACTGCTCTGCATCTTGCTATCCTTGAAGGACATCTGTGCATATTCCAGACTCTGATGATGAACCCACATGTTCGCCTCAACTTGCCCAATCATGACGGGAAAACCCCCATGGATCTTGCCGAGAGCAGAGCTCCACCAGGATTCTATTTCAGCATGGTAAATACTCCAATCATAGTTTTAAATCTCCCGCTATAGCTGCCGCTATAGCCCGCTATAGCCTTTTGAGGCAGAGCGCCGCTATTTGAGTTCATTTATAATTTAGCCGCTATATTCCGCTATAGCCCGATATAGCTCCGCTATTAGCTATTTTAGATATATACCGCTAAACGTCTTAGCCCGCTATTTAAAACATTGACTCCAATTCGAGTACTCTTAGCTTGCTCTTTATTTTCCATCTCTTTATTCAGATATAAGGGTAAAATCATCTTTCTTTTTTGGTCGCAGCATGCACAGCGCAGGATTCTGGGTACGCTGACTTTTGTAAATGCTCAGCATGGGAACAGTCGCCGCGATCGGTTCAAAGAAAAGCTCGTCCCGAAGCTAGACAAGGCCGAAGAGTCCAAGAAGATAACGGAGTTCGCACAGATCGTCGGCATCTGCTCGGTGCTTGTCGCGACGGCGACATTCGCGGTAGTCTTCCAATTGCCCGGCGGAGTGAGGACTGATGACAATGACAATAGCTCATCTCCATATCGAACTACAGCTCCAGGTTACCCCATCGGAACACCGATACTGGCCGGGAAATATGCTTTCGACGGTTTTATTCTCGCCAACACATTAGCTTTCAGCTGCTCCGCTATAGCCACCTTCAGCCTCGTCTACTGCGGGATGGCCGCAGTCGACATAGAGAAGCGGATCAAGCTGGTGTCCATCTCGATCGCATTGCTCAACGGCGCGGCGAGGAGCTCCTGCGCCGCCTTCACGTTCGCGCTCTACCTGCTGCTTTTGTTATACTTTAAGGATCAAAACAGTAGTAGATTAGTGGGATTCAGCTTTACATTTAGGTGTATACGAGTCCTGCTAGAGAGAAACTGTGCGAACGGGAGATGCGGTGGAGTTCAATCCAGAGGCGGCCATCGATTCCTTAGTGACGCTTCTGTGCTAGGCAGCGACGGTCGGTGTAGATCGGTGACGCAGTGAAGTCCGGTGAGGAAGTTGGGGCGATGCAGTGGCGGCGGAGGTGCTTCCCGTCACTTGGCTGCGCACCCTCTGTGGATTGGAACTAGGGTTTGTCGGTGGAGAGTGTGACTTAGGCGAACCTCGTGCTTTAAGCCGCCGGCCCCCACCTCTTTTTATAGCGCAGGGTGACGGGGCCCTCCAGCCATAGATGGGCTGGACGCCTCCGATCAGGGCGCGAGTTAAGGCTCAAGAAGGCCGTTGGACCTTTTATGGCTAGGAGATCATTCTTACAGCTTTCTCCCGTGGAGCCGGCGACTGCCATTGCCACGGCCACGATGACGGTTCTTGTGTTGCTCGACGCAGTCCACTTCTTGTGGCTGCTGTTCGTTGACACGGTGATCGTGCTAAGGAGAGGGAGAGGCGCCGCGCCACTGCTGAAGTTAACAACTGCGTTCATTGTCAACATGGTCAATCTCTTCTGGCCCTACATCATAATCTTTAGCCTACTCGGAGGTCACAACAAAGCCCTACATCATAATCTTTAGCCTACTGGGAGGTCACAACAAAAGCGCGTTGCACTCCAGGTGACTCAGCACTGGGGTATGGTATGTATGCTTCATGATGGCACTGATTGATGATGCTTGCATATTGTGCCAAGATTGCCCCCTATATATTTTTCTTGAGAAAAAGAACCTTGTGAGCTACTCCTACATTTCAAGTCTATGTGTCTTTTATTTGTATAGTGGGTACGGCGTAAGTAACTGATGTACTTATTGCGCCCTAAACCTATTTATTTGTTTCAGAATTGATTGTAACGCTCCACAACTGTAACGTTCTAAATAGTCATATTTAAAGATATTTTTTGCGGTACCAGCACTCTCAAGTTGTGGTATGTTGGTTTCAACTACTGGTTATAATAAACTACGGCAGATGTCACAGGCTCACAGCCCAACTTAGCTAATGAGGGGATACGATGCTGATGTGTTCTTTGTTACAGTTTTGAATATTTTTATTAATATAAAACTTTTTGTGTGATATTTAAGCTATGCAAGTGGTGAATGACCAATGTACAAATAGTAAGCACTGTACCTACCAAATATGCTTCCTGTCAGTGACGTAGCCATGATTTATAGATATGGTGGTCTAGTGTTTAATTTTTGGAACCACTATAAATTGAGCACGTCGGTATAGAAGTATATGAACTACAAAATACAATATAATTAAGCTAAAGACAGCATATGAACATCATAAAATAGACAAGTTTAGATTGCTTATTGTAGAATTGAAATATTACATACCCATAATTGCGGAAGAACAATATTGCGCTACTTCATGTCCGGTCTGCGCCTTCTAAAAGCAATGAATGTGTTGATTATCTCTTTCTTTGCTCAATTGTAAGGAAGTGTCCCACTCAATAAAACAACTAGACAATCATCCAAAAGATTATCACCCATCTTATTTGTCAACCTATTCTTGACTGGTATATTGTCCGTGCTAACGCTACGATGATGTCTGAAAAAAATAAGTCATGAAACTAAAATATAAATCAACTGATGAAAGAAACACACACTCAATTGATAGAAAGCATCAACTGAGAAAAGTAATGTTTACCTGTTCTGTCTAAGTCGACCATGTGAGTAGTTCAATAGATAGATACATGACCTGGTCTATCACTGTTAGCCTGTCACCTTATCTATACTGGATCTCAGATAGTATAAACCAACCCTACCAAATAGGCCCTTAGTTCAAGAGCATTAAAAAAACCATGTGAATTCATGCCATATTACTGTACCCCCACGTAATCAGCCTATATAAATGTGCAACAAATAACTAGTGGCATTACACTTAAGCAAAAAATTCTGACGTTTCAGACAAATGTTGTCTGAAATGTCAGCTTTTGCCGACCGGGGGCTACTACCAGACATAACTTACTTATTCAAGAATCCATCCATCCGGGAAACTTATTGCAAGATGCATTCATCATTCATATGTCAAACAATATACGTGGGAAGAGAACCTCTCGGGAGGGGAAGGAAAAAAATGCACAGTTTCATATTGTACATCAACTACCTATATAGAGTTCCACAAAAAAAACTACCTATATAGAGGAAAATTGTACAAAAATGGCATATGGGCTAGGCAATTCTACAACATCATAAAAATACAGGAAAAAATTTAGGTCAACGAAAACCAGCTGAAGATAATATTATTAAACAAAGCAACTGGCCATCTGCAAGTTCCGCCCACCTACGTTTGTTTCTAGCTAGACGATTTCTTGGCGGAACCAAAGAGCAGAAGAATGGTGCAGGCATCGCCCACCATACTATCGATGCCAGCCTTGTTCGGCTGGCCGGCTGCCAGCCAGCAGTGCTTTTCTCTCACATCAAATTAGTACCTGCCACCGACCACCTGTCAGCTAGCAGTATTTTTCTCTCACAACAAATCAGCACCAGCTACCAGCCACCAGCCACCAGCCACCAGCCAGCCGAACAAGCTGGCTGTCCTCCCATTTCTCATATGCTTTGAAGCCTGAGAACCAGAGCAGTACCTGTCGCTGACAAGATTTTCACACACCATCAGTGATGTGTTCGTGCTGCTTATATTGCAGGGTCTAAGTGAAGGATGACAGTTTTTCATTACCTATTTTAAATGCAGGCTCAGTTTTAAAGCATGTAACAAAAATTCTAATCTAATGGAAGTATCAGGTATCTCATGACCAAGAGGGTGCCGATTATGTACAGCAGTGGCTTCCCGGGCCATTGCTTCCGCACGCTTGGCAGCAAGGACGGCTGCCCCCTCATCTGCAAAACAATAGAAGCAGACCAAAATTTGTTACATTCAAGAATTCATAGAAAATTACTCACGCAACGGTGACTGACCACCAAACCCATCTCCATTCCTCGGCCGACTCCCTCCAGTGCTGGAGTAGGAGGTGCAGCTCGCCCACGTCCATGCCCGGCACCACAGCCACCGCGATCCATAGCCGTCCTAGCAATATTACCTCTTCCACGATTTGTATAATATTCAAACCAGGCAATCTACGTTGTCATGAACACACCAATTTAATATGAAATAGGAGACTGAAAAGTTCCACTAATTTTATTTCGACAGCAAATGAGACACCTATTTTCATTATTCAGAGATTTCACACAGATGTGATACAAATATATATAGCTAACATACTGAGCAACACCCTGCAGTAAGAAGACAAAATAAGAACACTGTATAACCATGTATGAACTAAATAACTGAAATCTTAAAGCAACTGTGCGTTGATGATGAACCTGCACTTTTGAAGCTTTTCAAAAACTAAACTAAATCATGAAACTAACAGTGACACATATGTTGTAAATTGTTGTTGTCCCCTCAGCCATTTCTTTCATAAGAATTTTCTTACCTGCACGATGAACAATCATAGCATTTCTTTGATGATAAGAGAAAAAAATAAAAATGGCAGTTGAATCTCATTTTTAGCACTTTTTTTAAAAAATGCTGCAAGTAAAGCTCTGCAGTTTATTTGCAAACAATAAGGTCAATTTCCAAGCTTCCAGTTTAAATATCCATGACCACTTCCCACCAGAGCACAATGGTCGCGGACACAAATAATTTATCCCTTGGAGAAAGTTTGTGAATTTTTGCAACATACATGATTATTCTACACTGATTAGCGAGGATACAACTGACAGACTGATGTCTGACAAATTTTGCTGTTATGACAAAAGGTCACTGGAAAAGAAATCTACGTGGCCAAAAAAATTCGAGACAAACATGAAAACAAACATTGCATTTGCTACACAAACATATATTGCTTGCTCCTCCTAAAAAAATAAGAAAAACAAATCATTGTTACTAACCCTTAACGACAAAATTAGTTTTGCGCTGATCATTCTATCCTATTTTTTTTTATTTTGTTTGAACCATTAAATTTGTACATTATTTTCCCACTTTTTAAGGGCTACTCATAAGTGCCAGAGCTCCATTTAATGAATCAGATTGCGCAACTCACTTTGTTGCAATAGATTGAAAAATACAGATGCATCTTACCTGTGTAAGAAATGAAATTCTCATCTTAAAGAAATGAAGAATCGCAATATTTGGTTACCCCCGAGGGATCCTATCAGCGTTCTGCCAGGATGTGCATCGAAACAATCAAATCGACTCAGCAATGAACCAAGCAAAAAAAAAAAGGATTTACCTATATCAGAGTGGATTGTCTGGCCACGCGAGGGGAGCCTGTGCTTATTATTCATCGATCAGCATGCAGGCACGGATCCAGATCGCCATCACCGCCGAGCACGACGACGGCGGAGCGCGACGCATCACTCCTCCTCGCTGAGGCCCAGCAGCAGCCAGCAGCGCATCCACCGAGCGGGACTACAAGGACGATGGCGACGGCGGAGGCCAGCCAAGTGGCGCACGAGGAAGGCGGTTGGAGTGGAGCAGGTAGAGATGGGCGTCGCGGCGGCTGGGTCTGCGGAGACGTCGGCAGTCGGTACATCCGTCCGCACCTCCATGGATTCGTCCTCTAGACGGAACTTCCTTCACTTCGACAGCCCACAGGAAATAAAAATCGGAGACCAGATGAGCACACGAACCTACACCTCCCGCTCAGTGAGCGCGGCGTTGGGGCCTCGAGCTCGGGCCGCTCCAGTGGCTCCCCGTCCTTTCCCCGCACCGCGACCTCGCTGATCTGCACTTGCTCCTCGCCTCCTCCGCCGTCCTTCCCGTGCCGCCGTGGCAGGGGCGGAGCCGGGTTGGCCCGCGCAACGGGGACGCGGGGGAGGCAGGCGCCCAGGCGACGGGCGATGGCGTCAATGGCGCGGCCGATGTGCGCGAACGGTAGCGCCGCGGAGAGGAGCGCGGGCGCTAGTGCCGGGGACAGGGACGTCGGTGAACTTCACGGTGGCCGGAATGGGGCTCGATCAGGATGGGCGTCCTCGCGCTATGTGATGGCCGCGGCAATTCCTTCCTTTCTCCCCGCGGCGATTGCGGTCCGCTGCGGGATCACGGACGTGATGTCGCACGTGGGGTGCGTTGAGGCCTGCGATCATGCGGGTGCGTTGAGGCCTGGCTTCACCGCCAAAACAATCTTGCCATCGGATGATGGCGAAGTTTCGGGTGAATAGATCTGAGGCATCTATTTTTATATTTATAGGATGAGATTTTCTGGGTGCATAAGAGCATCTCCAACAGTTTGGAAAATTTTGTTTGCCAAATCTTGGAGTTTGGCAACTCCCTAAATGATATGGCAAATGAAAAAGGTCATTCTCCAATAGTTTCTCATAATTCACTTGGCAAAAGAAAAATTAGGCCCACAATCTTGTTTTTTTTCCCTAGGGAAACCAGTCTGTCGCGCTAATTCCTTTGCGCTGTGCATCAGGCCAATAGTACTAGTAGATAGCAAATACCAATAACCAGCCGGCCAGTAGCATCATGCCGGCAAAAGCAAGCAGCAATCTTCTACTCCCATGCCGGCAAAAACAAGCAGCAGGCAACAGCAAATCTGAAAACCACCACCATTCAGATCAGGCAATCTG